>OX375810.1:0-1250000 GCA_947359405.1 Antitype chi | reverse complement strand
CATTGCATTCATTTTGATGTGAACTTTCTTCGAATTGGTTTTTTTTATTTATGAGTATATTTACGGCTGAAATGACACAATATATGAAGTTATTTTGCTATTGTCAACTTCAAATTAATTTTGAACCCTAGTTAGGTCAATAATTTTGTTGTTTCTCTCCATGCCCTAGTAGTGCTTTGTTAACTCTTGACAATGACTCCAGAATCAGTGTTATAACTAAACACTATACGAAATGAGATTATGCGCTATACGAAATGAAATTTCGACTCATTGTGAAAAATAGAGGGTCGCGCGCATGCACATGCACGCGCAGCATGACGTTATAGGCAAATTATATCCCGCTTAAAAATTATTATAAATTTGACCTATTTTTTAAATGCTCAAACATTACTCTAGCACTAAAACTCTTGTAGTTATTAGCGTTTGAAATCTTACATGTTTTTGTCGGGCACAAATGTTGAACTTACCACTAGTACTCCAAGCGAAAAGACGTTTTCACGTCAAAACTCACCTATTAAAAGCGTCAACCGCTCATGAATATGAATTTGTTGCAATATTTAATTCCCTTGCACTGTAGAACAGTTGATTGTCATCCCAGCACGGATTGATTTTAGCAAGTTGTTCCGCAAAGTAGTTGTGAAGCCTCATAAACCATGTACTGAATAGCTGGGTTGGCAGCAAGGCGTCTGAGTCTAGAAGAATACAGAGTAGATGAAGTTTTAAGCAGAATAAATCTGCTTTCAATGATGGCTACTGAATCAATTGATATAAAATAATACACTTGAAATTGCACAACCACCATAGGGTGCTCACCAAAAAAAAAAAAAAAAATAACATATTTATCGTATCTGCATGTGCATGTGTATATGTCTTAATATAAAAAAAAAAAAAAAAAATAAGATGGACTCACGTAGATTTAAGTTTAGTATATAAGTTCATGAATGTGTCCGATGTAAGAGCACTTTAATTGAATGAAAAATAATAAAACCAATAAATAATAAAACCTCGTAAACAAAGGCGCGGACCACCATGTCCGCGGTAGTAGTACTCATATAAAAAAAAAAAAAAAAACATTTATTAATTCAGTGAGACATCCAATAAAAATGACCCATAAATTAATCAAGGACACTCAAATAAGAACTCCTTTGCAAGCTTTTTTAGAATCGTTTCTGCAACAAAAAAACACGTGTTCTAACATGATTTGTGTTTCGTGGTAACATAACTACCAGCGATCTTTGACCCAAAAAAAACTTGAAATAATTTTGTATTTTTTCGTGTTTAAAATAAAAAAAAAATATAATAAAAATAAAATCTTTTTATTTCAGGCATATTTGACCCATACATATTGTTAGTAGAACGACTTAAAACTATGTTAGTATTTAAAATTTTGCTATTAATTTAAGTATTTGCCGCCCTCTGGGGCCCCGGGCACGCGCACTTGTGCTTGAACCCAGTGCCCCAGAAGGGGGCTGTCCAGCTTGTGGCTGAGCACGTTCAGGATGGCGTTGGCGCTCCCACGCATACGGAACATCAGCGACGCGATACGGCGCCGCAGCACAGTGTGAAAGCCGTCTGTGTGCGCATGCGCAAACATCGCAGACGCACTACAGTAGCGTGGGAGCCCCACCAGCACCCTGAACGCGTTATTATATTGTATTCGGAGAGCGTTGATGGCCCGCTGCGTGTAGTCGACCCACAGATTGCAGGTGTAAAGAGTTTGGCAGAATGCTTTAAAAAGTGTAACCTTTACCTCTAAACTACACCTTGCAAATCTGCGTGCCAACATGTTACAGCGGATCGCCATCGCTCTCCTCTCCCTTTCGATGTCCCCATCGTCTTTTAAATCCTCGGTAACCACATGGCCGAGGTATTTAAACTCTCTCACTCTTCGAAGAGCGACAGCGTTAAGCAGCACAGGTGCCACATCCCCCAGTTTACGACCACTGGCTTGAAATACCATGAGCTCGCTTTTCTGTACATTGTACAGGAGACCATGTACCCTCGCATACTCCTCACACACGCCTATCAGCTTTCTGAGCGCGGCTATTGATGGGCTGAGCAACACCATATCGTCTGCATAACTAATACTGTTGATACAGTGACCGTCGATCGAGCATCCCACTCCGTTTAGATATCGGTACCCATCATGTCTGCAGAGTTTCACTAGCTAGTTTAATTTAACTCTGAATAAGATATATATATGCTTAAAGGGAGTTCTAGTACTCATTTAAAAAAATGCCAACTGTTGTACTTTTTGAATGGAACAGCAGATTTATTTTTCATGATTTGGTACCATGACAAAAGTTGTTAGTTTTCCTGAGTACTGAAAACTGTGAAATCAAAAATATATTTACAAAATCAAAAAAGATGACTATTAGAATGATGAATGATTTCTATACTTTATGCAATCTCATGCAGTCGGAAAAAATACCTTTATTGCCTCCGACTGCACGAGATTGCTTATAGTATTCAGTCTAATAGTCATTCTTTTAAAACAAGTTTCTTGTTTCCATCTTTTTAAATTAAAGTTCACTTTTTAGGCAGTCGGGTTTTTTGATTTTGTAAATATTTATTTTTCTGTAAGTAGTATGATATCTGTGCCTATGCAGGTTTACATTAACGTGGGGGAATTTAAACGTCCCTTACGACTTTTGAAATTTCCGTCCGCGACATCAATTTAAGGTTCAGGGGAAAATAGTTCCAGGGGTTGTTCGATAGAGATACCGTGGCCTCTGGCACACAGGCAACTGGAGGAATACGAGTGGGTTTTAGTCAGTAAAAGTCTGACACGCCCTCCCGCTCCGCCCAGAACGGGAGAAGTTATTTAATGATTTCCCACCCTTAAAAAAGGGAGAAAATAGTTTAAAAAGAGTGGACTGCAGACAACTAAATATTTAAGGTATTTCTATTGTAAGTTTAAAATAAGCCAAAACCAAAAAAAAACTTAGTCTTAAGAATATTTTTTTAAACTCAAAACTTAGGAGTTGCCTGAAGTTAGTAGCTAAACTTAATCATTACAATAGCATATTTACAAAATCCTTAAATTTAGCTTAACACTTACCTACTTTACCCCAATATGGTTGTTGTGGTTTTATTGTGACTGGCTCGTTGGTCTACTGGTCGCAACCGGTACTGCTGCGCATGAGAGTCTGATTGCCAGTTCGGGTAAACTGTTACTGGGTTCATCCAGCATTTCTCAGTAGCAGCCTGGAGTCTGGATTTGTGCCCGGTTGATGGCATTAGGCTCACTACCCTTTTACATGGGACTTAAACATAACTGGCGAAATGTGGATGTACTATAGGTACACTCCAACGCTTCGGGGAAACAAGTCGTGATGCTATGTATGGAATGTTTGTTTATTACAGGCTCGTATCCAAGAAAGGCAGTCCCCGGCAAAGAACTGCCGCTGCCCAGACGAGTGTGTGTCAAGTTACTGTGTAAAGGCACTTCACTCAACAAAGTACTGACTCAAGCAGTGCCTGGGTACGCGATATTCTCTTTCGCAGACGTTGGATCACTGCACGATATAAGTAAAATATTTCTTGATCGTAGTTTATTAGACGCTTAACTTCGTGGATTTAATTTAATTATTTCTCAAAACGGTGTAGGAAAACATCGCGAGGAAACCGGCATGTCCTAGAATAAAAAAAATCTAAGACATGTGACATCTACCACCCCGCAATGGGCCTGCGCGGTGAACTACGGCCCACTCCCTCTCACAGAGAGCAGGCCTGTGTCCCGGCAGTGGGAACAACATAAATGTAGGCTTATTATGAAAGAATAAAATCTGAAAAAATCTTATTAAACGAAAATCTTTTATTTCATTGCTAATATCTTTATAAAAAACTAATCTTTGATTCTGAACTTTCACATTATTTTCTGTCAGAATTCTTCTTAATGAACAAGACTGACTGTTGCTCTACGGCCCAGGAAGACTACATGTGTGCTCCCAACATTGTGCCGAAAGACGATCCCGTGCATAGGTTCTCTGGCATCCGATGTTTGAACATGACGAGGCCGCTCGACTTCCGGTACTTAGGATGCACCAACGACACTACCGGCACTGGTAAGTCTTATTCGCAAGTTTCCCAGAGAAGCAATCATAAAGGACGGCATTCAACCCTCCGACAAACAGACTGACATAAGTTAGGAAAATCAGCCATTTCCCCATCTTCCTCGCTGGATGCAGACTAAGTTACATTAAGCTCTGTGGCTCTAGGCTTTATTAACTCGAGCATTGTAGATCTATGTCAAATGACTAGATTAACATGGTTTTTATGTATTCCAAAATGTTGCTAAAACTCTGCACTTATCAGCTCTAGACCTGTTATGTTGGGTAATTACTATTATGTTATTGAATTTAAGTAGATTCAGTCTTGCATCATTCTGCTGCTTTTATTCCAATTCCCAAAAAAATATTATCTAGTAGGGAACCGGCACCACAGAGTCAGTCCTTCTTTAGCCTTATCATTTGCTACGCAATCCATCCATCGTTTTTCTTAGTCTTTTTCAACTGTAGCCCCCACTCCGTTTATACCAAAGACTTTACACACGACATGTTCCTCATACCTAGGTAACACGAGCTCTCACCATGATAAATGATTGTTTGGTACGCAAACGTACAGTATGACTGGTATTTTTCGCCTCTTTTTCTATTTCATTGTTTTATCTAATAATAATAATAGTTCGTTTAGATTAAATAATTGTATCTTAATGACACTTAACGATAATTTATTGAAACTCTGATAATGCTGTACTATTTTTTTTTTGTCACAAATTATAGCCAAGACACTTTATTTTTATTTTCAGCTGTAACACATTTATTGAAACAAATACATTAAACAGTAGACAAATTTAACATTTTGATAATGAAAAACACATAAAGTTGTTTTGACAGAAAAATACAGGTAAAGTCCTAATTTAAACAAAATTAGTTAATAGTAAATTTTAGTTCGTAATAGTCTGAATTTTATTTTCAAATTCTATTTCATGGGATTATTGAATCAACTGGTTAGTGATAAAAGAAAGAAACAAGTTATGTAATCACAGTAAATATTTATTTGGGCATGGAATACTTACAGCTACAGTCAGTGAAATTAGTAGTATACAATCACGTATACAATTGACTGCGTTAGTTAGCCGTGTGATAGCCATCTCATATAAAAATTTGAAAGAATGACAGATACAATTTCAATATACTTTGAATATGCGGATAATTTTAGTTGGTAGTCAATTTGCTTAAAAAGTTTTCCTGAATTATATCGGAAATAACTGACATGTAGCCCGATTAATCCCGAAAAAAGGTGGTTCAGGTGTGAATGGAATTATATTATTCCGTATTATTAAGTACCTACATGAAGCTTGTCATGACACAACTAAGCTCCTTGCTTGTAATTATTGGTTTCTTTCCAAGGAGCCAGGTTCAATTTTCCAAGTTTAGGCGAATTGCAATTCGTCAAGGGATTCCTGCAAAGACAACGAGTAGGTTCATTATAACAAATTATTTTGAAGTCATTTTGAACTAGTTCTTCAGGCGCCTGTAGCATTTCAAACCAGTAGTAGTTTCAGTTCTTCAATAAATTTGGAAGACCGAGTGTTAGTGAGGCATATATAAGAACATAGGCAAAATTATCTCATTACACTGAAATCAACTGAGTTCATTGATAAATAAATGTTTGAATGAATACTGGTTATTCCAATAGCAATGCAAGAAGTGGCAATGCTGAAAAGGTTCAGGAGGATCTTATTGGCTCTCAGTAAACCAAAAAATCTGATAACACCTGTTCCAGATTCGTAAGCACCATTTGACGACTTATTTCTTGTGTTTTAGTTACTTACCTAGAGGATATAGTATAGAAGGCACGTGGCTGTATCTCTGTCACAAAGTTGCCGACTGTGCATAGCATGCCCGCTATTGTGACGTTTCGTATTGCTTTTAGTTGTTCTGGAAATAAAACAAGCACTTTTAAAATGTGATGAACATAAGCTGGGGAACCATGGGTTTACAACTTCATACATCCAATATATACATTATAGAGATGGGCTATCACTGTACTGTCACTGATTCTTTAATAATGGGAACATATAAATAAAGAGCTAAATCACAAAAATAGAAGGCATGTCTAGGATGTAAGTGAACACGCAGATCACAGCTCAAGTATTTAAAGAAAAAGACGATGGATGACACCTAAAGGACACGTAGAAGAAAGAAACGTACTGTATTTAATCGTTATGATGCCAATAAAGTTACTTACCCTCAGTAAACGCATGTGGCCTGCTAGGTCTTTCATACCAATGCCTATCAGAGGCAATGCTACGTTTCAATTGTTCCACCAGCAAACAGTACAGCGTTTGGGGAACTCTTCCACCTCTCTCGTGCTTCTCAGCCCATAAGGCTGCCATCAGTTCAATGTCCTTGGGATCTTTGTATAGTTGTCTAAGACGGAACAAACGCTGGGACAAAAAATTTAATCAGGTTTTCAAATGATTGCAGATCGTCAGCTTTGGTTTAAGAAAAAGTAAACACGTATGCCGTCTACCACTGGGTATACGCAGCACCAATCGTATGCCATTTAACTCGATCCTCGGCTACTCCCATCCAGCTGCTACCTGACGGCACGACGATCGTCGCTCAGCCTAAATCCGTTTTACATAACGTTTGAAGAATTATTAATAATAATAGGGAGCGAATTATATCGACATATGGGACGCGGACTCATCAATAATTGTATCGATAATAGTTACGGTTAATGGCCTAAAAGCGGTTAGCCTCGATCAACACCACAGGAAGCTTACATAGAGCGGCTGGATCTTGAACCAGCCGCACTATGTAAGCCTAGCTTAGGGTCCTACTCCTTTATGAATCAAGCTCTTGAGCTTGATTCATAAAGGAGTAGGACCCTGGACATGGCACGCATAGTGATAAGGTTCCTCTCCCTAGAGCCCTGACCACCGGCGGCTTGGTTCATCTTCCTTATGCCGGTGGGCTACTTTTTTTATAATTATGATTTTATGAATTAAAAAAAAAAGTAAAAAATATACATTGTGAATGAGATAAGAGACAGTAATATCACCTCTGTACTGAAACTGTTTTCCAAGTCAGTAAACGTTTTGCACGACATTTTCGTGCAAAACTCTTTGTACTTTATGTACGGCTGGAATCCGAAGAACCTTCCTCTAGTTAAATCGGCTGTTGCTACATCTGAAGACAACTGCATTCTACCTAAGACTCTATCAGCCATCTGAAATTGAAAAAATGAAATTAAATGTAGTTGCAGTAAGAAACATCTAGAACGAAAGGCCTCTAGTACGAACGCGCGAAATTAGCGTAGCGTAAATTGGAACGATTTTTTTATCTATTTATTCATTAGGAATCGAACGGTAATGAAGTAAATAGATAAATCGAAAATACAAATATTCTATAGCATTTTGGCTTCTGCGACGAGCACAATAAAATTAGTACTCACGTAATGAAGTTAGCCCGGCCCGTATCGCGTAATAGTCTTAAAACTTTGTGAATATGTGCGAAACAAGTATTTTAAATTATATAATCGTTAGAATTTTCGTTGAAGTTGTAGGCTCATTGTTCTTGGGATAACTTTTAAGCACTACTTATTGAGTAATATTGTATACGAAAAATGAGTAAAAGACAAAAAGCACAAAAGTAAAACAAATTTGATATCGAATATGCACTTACATCATAGTCAATAGTGAAGTCAAACTTTCCACTGGCCTGTCTGAAACTGCCTTGAATAACTTGCAGCATATTGTCGTCAATTGCCAAGAAACCTGTTCGTGTGGTACCGTTGATGTAAGGGAATGTTTTAACGAAATACCCTTCTTTATCATAAAGTCTGAAATTTGAAAAGAGGGATGCATTAAACTTGGTGTGCCGCTTTAAGCCCTTCTTTACATCTTTTTTATAATATGGCATACAATAGACTGAACATTAATATGGACATAAAAATAAAATAATTAAATATTTGGTTTGTTCGGTGTACAGAAATTCCGCGCTATCATATGCTGCTATTAAAGAGTAATGAAGATGAAGTACGAGAGGAAAATCACCCTATTTTCATGGACATTAAATTATAATACAAACTTCAAGGTAGTCTCCTGAATAGTATGAAACCATCTCTTCACGTAAACGTATTCATCTGACATTTGCGGTTGAATGTTTTCATCGTACAAGTCCCTGTACCCTCCATCATTACATAGGAGGCCGTCTCTAATCATATTTCCTTTACCTGGAAAAGTTAGAATTTATAGAAAACTAGCTTTTGCCAGCGGCTTCGCCCGCGCGGAACTTTCATCCTCTATTTAGCTCCCTTAGGGGTTGAATTTCGAAAAATCCTTCCTTATTCCTTGTCTACATTATAAAGGGAACCTCTGTGCAAAATTTCAGCTTTCTAGGTCCAAGGGTTTGGGCTGGGCGTTGATGAGTAAGTCAGTCAGTCAAGACTTTTATTTTTATTTTTATAGATGTCAATCGACAGTACCAAGATATATTCTGGAAATAAACACATTGCTAGCCTCTAATTAAACAGTAAATAATAAAGAGAGTGTATTTTTGATATCATCTTCATCATTATTTTAGCCGAAAGACGTCCAATAGGCCTCCCCAAGCTCCTCCACTTTGACCTCACTCCAGGTTGAAATATCTTAATACATTTAAGACACTGTTATAATAAAGTCTTACAAATAAGGCATTATTTTTACAATATAAATAATTCATTAAATCCAACTGCCAACACCATTGTATGCTCGAATTAGTTATAATTAATACAACGAACCCAATACAACCGGTAACAGTTCATATAAGTAAATCTGCAGTGCTACAGCAATGTTGATGTCTCTGGCGGTGTAAAAAAGACGTTCATCATCCCAGGAGGGGTTCAGCTTGTGAAGCACCTCAGCTATCTGATTGTGTTGTCTATAGAAAAGGATGTTGATCACATTTGGCCCCATTACGTTGTTGGATTCTGCAAAATAAACAAGATGAAAATTACACAAGAAGTGATAAATTGTTACTATACTACAGTATCAAGTAATTAATACTTACGGTACATATGACATCGCGTCTCCCTTGGAGGTTGATTCAAAAAGCAATAGTCGGAATTAGGATCTGTTGGTGGAAATAACAGCCCGTTCTCTTCTTCCATTTTGACCAGCCCATTCTTGTAAGTCCTAAGACGCTCGATAAAACCTGGCAATATGTTGTAGGTATTGGATAGATCGAAGGCTGGTGTTTGGAACACGTACTGAAATAATAGAACATAGATAATAACAGTATAGTTCTGTAATCTTGACTTGTGCCGCGTAGACTTTGCAGACAGCCTAGCTGCCTACTTCCTTATCGGTTTGCACGGCTTGCTATTTCCATGTACTTTGTGCTGTAAAGACGTAAAAAGATTACAATATAGAGACTATTGATACTTACCCTGACAAACTCAGTGCCATTATCGAGACACCCATATGTCTGGAAACTCTGTGGTCTGGTAAGGTTCATGCAGCTGATGCCCGAGTATCTGTGAACCGGATCGTCGACAGGGATCTTGATCGGTGTGCACCTGTAATCCTTGCTGCCTTGTGGCTTGCAGCAGGTGGATATGTTTCGAACATAATTTACTGAAATCACAAACAAATATTATAAATAGCTTGACTGTCGTAGTTAAGTGTTTTGGCCTTGTAAAACAGATATCACTTCACTCGAGTTTCATTTATGTTTCTTTCATTTCACATTCACACGACACCGACAAAATGACCGTTCATCTTCTCCTTTCATATTTTTTTTTAATTCTGTAGGCGAGTTACATACAATGTGTTTTTTTATATCCCATAACTCTAGGGTAATATTCTATAAATAAAAATAATACAAAAATCCCGAAAATATGTAGTCCAAAAATTCATAGTTTTGAAGATATCATTATTCATAATTAATTTAGGTCAAACATTGTCACCCGCATGACCAATCTTTACTTTTGCGACGTTACTAAATTTCGCAGTAGTGAGGTAAAGACTAGACTCTCGATGTGTGTAGGTAGATATCTATTTTTCATTGATAAATACGAGTAATTCATTTTTATTCAAACCAATCATTCTTATTTAAAGCTAAGCGTTTGTCATATTTCACTTATGGGTGTTTTACATTAATAATAGTGACATTGTCGAATAATTATGGGTGAAAATGAAAAATAATTCATATGCCTGTTGATTTTTTGATATCGTCCCATTTATACCCTAGAGTTATGGAATATAAAAAATAAAGGTATTTTTTTTTACCGATCCAATTTTGAAATGAAGCATCTATACAAGGGTATAGATGCTTCATTTCAAAATCGGATGGGTTAGTTAATTACTTAATTTTTGACTCGTTGTTTGTTCAGACGTTTCATTTTGAGTGCAAAATGCCGAATAAAAGGAACAAAATTGCATACAGTGAAACGTCTGACATTTCTTTATCACCATCGTCTTCGTTGTTATCTTACGGATGTGAAATTATGGTTTTACGTTTATTTCGGTAAATATTGATTTAAAGTAAGGTACTAACCGATGTCGTGGATAGAGTTAATATCGCCGACCATAAATAAAATATAGTATGAAACCAACTGGGTAACCTGCAGGTCTGATGCTTTGCCCATTTGTAGAATTTCAGTTCGCAATCTTCTTGGTAATGGTAGCTCACGACCATTTGCTGCCTTTCTGGGTTCATAAACTGAAAATGTTATCGGGGCTACAACATTCATAGGTAAAATTATTATGAATTATCACTTCTAGCATAAAAATTAAAACAAACTAGTTTGTGGCAAAAATGATAAATTACAGTTTTTTGTCGCCCTCGCTATCTTACTGCTTAGCCAAAAAGGCATCCCCCAAATCCTTCCAGGCATCCTTTTCTAGGGCCACCTCGATCCAACCCTGGCGGAATGCAACTAGGTCAGAGTAACGGTGGAGTTTCTTGCCCATTCTTCTCCATACGAAACTACATTTAGGAAGGGGCGACTAGAATCAATTCTATTTTAATGTAAATGTTGACGTTCAAAAGTGCCTTTTGAGTGCCTATTTGAAATAAATGCTTTGACTTTGACTTTGGTCGTCTCGCCACTTCTTGCTGCGCCATTCATCCTCAGATACCCACTGTGTGGAGACAGTGTGTGACACGGCATGCATATTGACCCAGCGGTCACTACGCATGCAACTGACGTGACCCGCCCAATATAATTTTAGCTTGGCAGCCATTTTGCCTACGTCTAGAATCCCCGATAATTATAGTAGGTATTATAAATTACTTACTTGGACTAAAGTCACATGGAGGGAGCAGCCTAACAGTAGGAGTATTGTGTGTACCTCTGCTGGGATACTTGAGATTGTTACATGAACCGTCTACACGCTTCCATTCTTTTGGATCACATGGTTTAACTTCAACGGTACAATACCTAGAAATATTAGATTTATTTCAGACTAGGCTTCGCCCACGTGGCATTCGGAAATTATCCCAAGGGCACGTCTTATTGGAATAAAAAGTTCAGTATCCCATGTGTTATTTCAGGTTACAAACTATCTGTGTGCCAAATTTCATTCAAATCCATTCAGACGTTTTTGAGTGATTGAGCAACAAACATCCAAACGTCTAAACATAAAAACTTTCAAATTTATAATATTAGTACGATGAAAATGTTGGTTTTATTAAAACCCGAGGCTCGTCTTTCGTTGACAAACAAATCTGGATTTAATTTTGCACGTTATTTTGATTATTAATAAAGTAATGATAACAATGTGACATAACTCTTCATTCTACTGAAGAGAAAATTTCTCCAATACAGAAGGATTGAATCGCTTCGTGCCATACTAGGCAGCTGGTGGATTATCGAGAGGTAAGACAACAATATCTAACTGTGTACTGATTCTCCTATCATAGATCCCAATAAGCTTAGAGAATGCGTCCACTATTTTGAATTTTATGAATGGTTTTTTTTTTGCTTGACTATAATCACAGCTGAGATCGATATTTTTATGTCAACATGACAATCAAACGATAGTAATAGCTGTCAATTTGGTCTATATGTTACGGCTAATAGCCGAAGTGCGGCTACACCTAGTTTTAGCCGGCTATTAACTAGGTGCAGCTGGACTAGCGCTCGCCGGCCGCTGCCGCGGCATCGCTCGCTGCGCTCGCTCGGCTCGCGCGCGTTTGGTCGCAATTCTAACCTAACCTAACCTAATCGGTCGGTAAGCAGTATGGTGCAGTTCACAATAAACATAAGTAGGATACATCTAAGTTTAACCGGCTGCACCTAGTTATAGCCGGCTAAAACTAGGTGTAGCCGCACTTCGGCTATTAGCCGTAACATATATATGACGCAGACGGATTGTCGAATCCGCTGTTTTAAAAAACCGCTAGTTGTTTTACATAACAGCTCCGTTATGTAAAATAACAGAACGACGTTCAGCCGCATTGTTATGCAACACTGCTTCTCACATTTAGACGTAATGTACATAGAATAGCTTATCTGCAGTCACAATAAGCGTTTGGTGTGACTTCTAATGCCGAATCGGTCACAGCATCTAAGCAACGGGACTCTGACCACTAGCTCATTTGTTCAAATCTTTTTTTCTTGTTCTCAACCCCATAATTTTTGAGAAAGAATCAAAAATCATAGATAAAATACACAATAAACCTACTGCTAAACTCGATAAACTTTAATTTATAAATTAAAATTACTCACCCTGTATTATTTCTTGCTTTATAAATCTTCAGCTGAGTTTCATTCACAGGTTTTCCAGAGAAATTGTCATAAAGAACGGCATTGAAGCCACCGATACGGAGACTGACACAAGTCAAAAGTATCAAGAATCGAAACATCTTCGTCTCCTGCTGTTAATTAAAGAAGTAAATCGCATGGAGTCTACATTTTAAGTTGTTTCAAGTTTGGTTAATTAGGATATTCACAAGCATAACAACATCACGCCTGTAATTCCCGAACGGTAGGCACAAGTGCACATACGTGCACTTGTGTACTATAGAGTACACTCACATTTTGCCAGTTATGTTTAAGCCCCATGTAACAAATTGAGCCTATTGCCATCAACAGAGCACAAATCCAGATTCCGGACGGCTAGTGAGAAATTCTTTGTGGAAAAGCCCAAAGATACCGACTTGGGAATCGAGCCCAAGACATTATTCTTCGCAGTAGCACTTGCGACTACTAGACCAATGAGGCAGAAGTCGTTTCAAGTTGTCGTTCTGGTTATTTGGTATATTCAGTAGGTAACCGTACAACCTTGCTTCTTGTTATGTTTTTTAACTCAATATAAGATAATTATTTACCACTGTTCCGTTGCAGTTTGTGAAAGAGTAGTATCACAACATCAGCGTACAACAGTTGTACTTTAACATCAGCCACTGATTTTATTTCAAAAAGACAAACTACATCGATAGGTAAATTTAAAAATAAGTGTAAATAAAAGTTTCTTAATTTTGTATTCGATGCGTACTTACATAATTCAAAGTGCAACAAAACTAAATGGTGATTATTTGGTTCATTATATTATTACCATTAAACTTGAATGCAAAATCGTTAAACTAGATTTTTCATGCCCAATACACGAAAAGTTATTAAAAGCAATAAATAATTTACGTTGTCGTGAATATTAAGTCACGACATTATGGTATGTTTTAGACAATATTCGTGATGAAGGAGAGATTAGACGTGATAAAGAGGAAAAGAAACACAATAATAATTATAAATGCAACAGTTTTAGGTATATTTGGCTTGTTTACAAATTAAATCATAATCATAGTCATAATTTTATGTTGAGATGTTAAAAATTTAAAGGCAAAATGCGCATTTGGCATACGACAGTGCAAGAGAACGACTATTTTTGGCTAACCACAATTTCGTATCAAGGTATCCACTGTCTATGCCGTGCAAGTACTGTCCTTCCACAGTGAATAATCGAGGGCAGGAATCTTGTCACAGCTGACAATCTCGTTACTGAAAAAAGAAAAAATAAGGTTACTAAGCTCCAGCATGATTCATAGTCAAACTAGTTAATGACATTAAAATAACTGAAGAGAGTTTAGTTTTGCTATAAACAAAATGAAAAGAAAAAATGCAATGTAATGAAATTGTACAACTATCAGATTCCGTTAAACTAGCCATTAGTCATGAGCCTCACGAAATAAAAGCATACAAGAAGAAATTGTATTATTCATACCCAGTTGTAGGCAGCTCGAATGCCCTGGGCTGCACCTCAGTTACACCATCTCCAATGTCACACATCATCCGCGCTACTGTCGCCTTTCTTATTTGTTGTAGTTGTGCTGGACACAGAAAATGTTATGTCAAAGGAATGTGCAAAATAATATACATGTCTTACACATACAAATACAAATATTTTTGAAAAAAAAAATACATTGTTTGTACTTTAATCCATAAAAGTCAATTCACATAGAAATCTGTAAATAAATTTACTGGACAGAGTACTAAACAGGGAAATTAAAAACCGCCTTTAATAAATATAACAAAAGAATCGAATTGCGGAACAGTTTCTGAAGTGGGAGGTTTTTAATTTGAATAAGTTTGGAGGGCAACCTAACTCCTCGTTTTTGAAAACATAATTTACCTTATTAAATTCCTAAAACATCTAATAAGATGACTATGTTTTAATACTCACGCAAAGTGAACGCATTAGGTCTGTCATCCCTCTCATACCAGTGCCTATCCGACACAAGCGACAGTTTCAGCTGCTTGGTCACAACGCAGTAGAACGTTGGAGGTACATGCGAGTTTTCCTTTTTATTCTCCACCCATATACCAGCTAAAAGATCAATGTCCTCTACAGCCACATACAGCTGTTTTAGCTGTGTTATCCTCTGTAATTTTTAAAATGTTTGATTTAGTCCTAAATTCATAATCAAAGCATTTATTTCAAATAAACCAATTACAGGCACTTTTGAATTGTCAAAGGGTCGGAAAGATGATGCTAGTTGCCCATTCCAAAGCATAGTAGGTACCCATGGAGAAGAACGGGCAGGAAACTACATGGACACTCTTTTAAATCCAAATATTGTTACAAAAAGTTGGTAACTTCATTTATGTTGAAATGATCAATGTAACGATGTAAAAAGACGTGCACATTAAAAGCGTCCTTAATTAAAACAAAAATAAAATATCAACTCAGGAATTAAAATAAGCCAAACATGAAAGGCTAATCCACCATGTTTGAGGAGACAGGGGTCTTCCCTGTGAAAGAGAGTGGATCATAATCACCAGCACGCGGGCGCCGTGCGGGCTGGTAAATATCACACGTTTTCGAATTCCTTTATTCGTGATTGGTTCTAGGACATGCCTGTAGTCGTGGTCGTTTCTAAGCCACCATTACCGAAAAAAAACTGTTCAAACACATATGAGAGTATTACAATAACTCTACAAATCAACTTATGCCAGTCTCATTGATTTATGACTAAATTGAAAGATTACCTCCACATCTATGAAGTCAGATAAATCATCAAAGCTTGTGATAGTGTCCCCGAAGCATAATTTTCTGTAACTTATATAACTTTGGAAGCCAAAGTAGCGATTCTTAGCTAAATCGTTCGTCATAATGTCATTCGACCTTTGCAGACCACCTAAGCCTCTTTCTACAATCTGAAATTTAAAAAACACAAATCAACAAAATTGATCCAATCTTAGAAATATTACTAAAATAAAAATTGATAATAAATATTGTCAATTTCTTTTAAAAATAATCTTGCTTGCACTTCGGCAAATATATTTTCCTTACATCGGGGTCAGCAATGTAATCTTTAGAGTTGGCGGTCGGTTGTCTGAAGAAGCCTTGAGTAACGTAGTCCATGGTATCACCGACTTTCAAGAAGTCAGTGTTCGACGTGAGATCCACAATCGGGAATGTTGACTTAAGGGTTCCATTTTTGTAGTACATCCTAAAATGGTAAACAATTTTATATTGCTATATAAATTGCAGTGAGGTCTCGCGAGGAACCGAAATAGCCCAATACATGGAAGATTTGGTTTTGGGTTTTGGGGTCAAAAATGGCTTTCAAGAACAAATAAAGTTTAATTGAGACTTTACTGTTAGATGGTTAACAAAATTAAACAAATACAGTAAAAATGATAGATTAAAAAACTAAAAAACACGCTTTAAAAACCAAACTAAAAAAGGAGAAAATAATTTAATTCAATTAAAAAGCCTTTTTGAGGTATTTTTATAATCAATTAATGTCAAGCAACCCACGCTTTTTAATTGAATTAAATTATTTTCTCCTTTTTTAGTTTGGTTTTTAAAGCGTGTTTTTTAGTTTTTTAAACTATTATTTATTTTCTATTTTTTAGTTCTGCTAACTACAAAAACGTGATTTTTTTTCTCAATTTTTTTTTTGAGTTATTGAATTGTCATCGGTCCTCGACAAGTTTACAAAGTTTCAATGAAATCTGACCGTTTAAAGTGGGTCAAAATCGCGCTCTAAGGAGTCGGTTACATACAAACGAACATACAAGTGAAGCTAATATAAAGCGTGTAAAAAAGTAAAAACATTCTGATAACCTCAAGTCTCCATCTTGTAAAGAATGCATCCATCTCAAAACAACCGGGTATTCCAGGTATATTTGTGGCAGCACAGTGTTATTGTAAATATCTCTAAATCCAGAGTCACTGGATAGTACACCGTCCTTGACCAAATTGTCTTTGCCTAGGAAGGATTATAAAGTTAATACAAAAGAAAATTTAAATAATATTCTTTTATAATTCTTTATAAGAACAACTACATAAAATTATAAAAAAAAAACATCCTAATACCTTTCAACGAGAACAGTGGCCAAAAACCGGCAGCATTGTCCCGTAATTTTTATTTTTTTTGGGTGAGAAATCTTCAAATAACTTTTCCCGCTCTGGCTGAAGCAGGAGGGCGTGTCAGACTTTTACTGACTAAAACCCACCCGTGTTCCCTCGGTTGCCAGTGTGTCAGGAGCCGCGGTATCTCTTTCAAACAACCCGCACCCCTGGCAGGCATCGGCCCTTGCGGAACCCCCGTTTGGTGCTGACATCTCTTTGAGGCGCGCGTGGAACACCGCGTGTGTCGCCTCCCTCCTCGCGAGCATTACTGCTTCGCAGAAGGAGGTGACGGCTGCCCATGCACTCTCGCTCCGTACCATGGCCTGGACCAGGGCTGGAGCATCGTCACGTTGAATGGCAATGCTGTTGCTCTGGCTGATGTTCATCGCAAAATGACCATAAACCTAGAGATAAAAAGCCAACTTACCCATCAATGTGGCCAGAAGATCATAGTAGAATATTTGAACACCATAGGCAATGTTAATTTCCCGAGCCTGCAAAAACAGTTGCTCATCGGTCCAGCATGGATTGATCTCGGCAAGTTTAGTAGCAATAAAGTTGTGGTTATTCCAGAAGAGTATAATCCCCACGAAGTTAATACCGAGAAGGAGATTGAGGCTCGCTAAAAAAAGCAAGATTTTCGTTCATAAGTTGCCCAAAAACATGCGGGTACAGTCCGGCTGTCGAAATTTGCATTCTTGATACGTGTCAATTTCAAACAAACGAATTCGCGTTTTGCGAATTTGATCTTTATTAGTTACTAAAATTGTCTCACTGACAGGTGTCAGGATCGCATTATCTCAACAGCCAGACTGCTTTATCAACTTCTGATTAGTGAATGTCACAATGGTAGAAGGATATTTGCCATTTTGTTTTCAATACATTTCACAAAACATTTGCAAAAATTCTTAACAACAGCGCTCCCATGTCAATGTCATTCGAGCGCCAAAATATATTTATATCAGTATACAAATCACTTGCTTAATTATATGTAGCTACAGGCCTGTCTTATGCCCTTCATAAATTGAACTTACATGTGTCAGGGAAATATATTCTGTTATTGGATGTCACAGTTACCAATTTTCCACCAGAGTTTGTTCGTCTCGCTTTCTCAATCGTGTTACCATACACAGGAGATAAATCTACTAGGGGAGTGGCATCTACGATCTGGAAATTAAAGGATGTTAAGAAGCGTAGCAACGATGTATGTAGATTTTATTATAACAACTATAGATTGCAATTTCTATGTCTTCATTGTGTTACTACTCTACATTAGGGGATAGATACGTTAATTTTAAACTTACATTTGACTTTGGAATGGGATGTATGCACGAAGAGATAGCAATCTTTAAAGTATAAGTTTAGGTAGACCTGCCCTATTGGGGTGGAAAGCTTATACAATGCAAGGTCAACCTACACTGGGAATGTGGTTCATCATGGTTATCCCGATGTGCCGTCATGTGTACATAATATTATTATCAACCAAAATCATCACCATCATCGACATCGTCATTTTAACTTTAAAATATTTGAAAGCTCAATACGGTCTGTTGACTGATGAAAAGCGCCATTTGAGATAGCAGAAAAAAAACGAAAAATTAAAAATAGTATTTACTCTCAAAGGCGTGGTAGTATTGGGCAGACATCCCGAGGTTTGGAATGTCAGCGGCCTGGTCATGTTCAGGCATCTGATACCGGAGAAACGATGCACATAATCAGTCTTCGGCACTTTGTTGGGAGTGCATGCGTAGTCTTTCCTACCAGCCTCTTTGCAGCAGTACGGCCTCCAAGTGACATAGTTTGCTAAAAATAAACAATTTAATGATTTGGCGGAATAGTAGGTATATGATCTTCCTTGCAATTTTCTTATAGAATGACCTTATGCTTAGTCATTTATAAGTCTTGGCTAAACAATGTTAAATGTAAACTATACATTTAGTAACCACCCAGAGTGGTGGATAAAATCAATGAGAATCTCAAACGGTTTTTAATAGACCGTAAAATGATAATAAAATCTCAAGCAATACAATTCTTCAAAGAGGAATCAATCAGTACTTACTAGTATCTCGAGTGTTTGTGATATCAGTAGCGAAGAATACAAACAAGTGATTGATGATGCTAGTCAGGACTTCGTCATCCACACGACCTTCGGACCAGATTGTAGTGCGCACAACCCTAGTGAGATTGAGTTCAACACCGGATACTGAGCGGCGAGGTTCAAATTCTGTAGATTGGATAAGAGTTAGGTTTTTACATTTGTATACTATGATAATCGCTTCAACTGCCGCACGGGTCGATTGATTAAGTTAAGATACGCTTGCCGAGGTTGGTCCGTGGAAGAGTGAAGATCTATACATACGGATGCCGTGACTCGGGAAAGGGAAAGTACGTTAAACCGTTCGGTCCCAGTCTTACCAAGCAGTATACTGGGCTGTGAAGGTCAGACAGGCAGTCGCTCTGTGTAAATTTTTCTTCTCAATTCTTCTCCATCTCCTATCCAAACTGAAGAGTTTGCTTGTTAAGTCATAATAAGTCATTTATTTCATAAGAAAAAAATTAAATTTTTTGAAAATATTACATTGATGATAAATAAAATAATAATAATGAAAAAAAATGTCTAAATACGACACGATACGTTTGATATGATATTGATAGTCCACTTGAGCCTTGGTTATAGGTTATATAACATTCATAATAGGTAGGTTTAAATAATGTTCTCATTACCTGACTTAGAATGCATATGATAAGATGCCGCTAGAAGTCTGGAGTAAGGAGTTCGTGTACCACCATAGCTGGGGTGTTTAAGATTGTTGCATGTCCCATCGATACGTCTGCCTTCAGTTTCGTTGCATGTCTGTACCGCAATAGTGCAGTTTCTGTAAGTCAACAGGTTTTCAAGAGAGTTCTCGTAGCATAGGGAATTAAGTTTTAATCACACACTCAAAATGAGAATTAAAACAGATGTGTGGAGGCGTGGCGCGAATGACTAGAATAAGAAATTTTTACATAAAAGGAAGTCTGAAACTGACTGAACAGTTGCGTGGAAATCAGTTGTCATAGTATGAATAGGTATGTGATGCGGAGGAATGAGGAAAATGACGGGAGGAAAGTTTTGAGTATGACTAGGGATGGTTATAAATGTTGGGACAGATGCAAGAAACAATATTAACTATGGCTAAAACTACGGGTTAAAACCAAGATTATGATTAATAGAGAAGTGTGGAAGAAAAAGATATATTCCGCCAACCACAAATAAATCAGAATAAGGGCAAGAGAATTATCATGACAGTCTGCTGTCAAGCCTTCTATCAACCAGTTGGAAACGAGGTTTTCAATCTTAGACAGTCAGTGTAAGGTTGCAGCCACACAACTAAGGTGCTTCGCTTAGTGGTACACTGCGAGCACGTGCTAGGTTTTACTATTGCAATGACCACACAGACACCTGGTGCCACACCATTAGGTACTAGGTACAAACTATACACCTGACATGGCATCAAGCGAAATTCCTAGCTTCTGTCAAAGTTTTATAGATAACAAAAGTAATTATTGATGGAAAAAGAACTTACGCTAGAGTACCATTTGCAGTGTATTGAGCAACTTCAGTTGAATCTAGAACTTTGCCAAAAAATGAGCTGTAGTAGGAAGAATCCCCCAAACTGGAGCACACAAATGTGAAGAATATTAATACAAGTATCTTCATCATCTTGCTGCGTGGTGTCGAATGACGGCTGAGCAAAGATGGTAACTCTTTTATTAAGGAAGTCAGTTTATTGTATTTCTGAAAATGTGGTGCTACTGTGAGTTGTATTTTGTTTTAAGGTTCTGTAGTTCTTTTTAATAATTGAAATGAATTACAACGTGGGTTATTGAAGAACCTAAATATGAACATTTAAGTTTTTCTCCATTAGTCGTCATTCACACGGACGTAATAAAATCGCGGCGGGATTTTTTAAAAGAGGTACATGTATGTGGTATAGGTACCTATTACTCATCCAAAATCAGTTTTTTTTTTAGTTCAGTTATATTAGAATATTAGCTGTCTAATTTTGACGGCAGACAAACTAATGATAAATGAATATGTTGTGATTTTACATCTCAACCCAAAAATGTGTTTCTGTGGTTACTTTGGAACAAAATTGACAATAATTATGTCTTATGTACTCACATATGTATTATTGTCCACACTGTGTACGTATAATTTTATTTTTAAAATTCCATTTAATGATACATTTGTGTAAATAACGTATCACGTTGTCTTTTCAATTATTTTGTCAGTATGTATTTTTTCCAGTTTTTTTATTTGTTTAAGAAAATAAAAATTATCTGACCATTTAAAAATCAGCCATAACACCTGAAATTATTTAAAAACCTCTAAACGTGTTTAATTAAATTCGATCAACTTACTTATAATGAATCCTCATGTATATTTCTATGTATACTGTACCTCAGAGGTATACAACATTATGTGACAAAATGAAAATTTTACAGGAGAGGCAAAAATGCGCGGAGTGAAACTTTGAATGCAGTTTTGACATAGTTGCTTTAAAGATATTGGAACAAACTCAACAGTATTTTTTATTGTTATTAGATGAAATTATTATGTATTACACATAATTACAATAATCTTAATTCTTATCTGATTTTGTGGACTTGACACTATTTACCTTGTTACACAAATGAACTTGGTGTTTTAAGAAAGCATTATGATATCATACTATTGTTTACCTCGAAATAAAACTTTCGGATTTTATTGGAAATCAGCAACTAGAAACATTATGTCTCTTGTCAGTATGCAGCGTTATGGAATTATTTAAGAATTTGGGGGTGGTTTACTAATAAAATGAAACAAAATTTACTTCACAAAGCTGAAAATCAAAATCGGATTTATTTTTAATAGCCAACATAGCTACTTGCTTGCCTCAGGTAAGTCAGGGACATCTGCACATGGAAGATTCCTATTATAATCGTGGAACATGGATGGAATCCACTGCAACGATTTTTGTAAGTCGTTGTATTTGAATCTGGAAATGGGTTTTTGAGTTTCTCGAATTGGTTTCGGCGTGGGCACAGAAAATCCTCTCCGTTTATTTCGAATGAAACTGACTTCTTCAAAATTTTCCTGATCAAAAGAAGTTTTGTAGAACATCGAACCTATTTCATTTTTTCGGATTCGCATTCATACTATAGCAGAATATGGTACAGACTCTCCCGCAATAGATTTTTTTCTGTGTACAAAAGGAGCTGATGATCCGTTGCAAAAAGCCGAAAAATCCATGAAATTAGCACTTTCCATGTTTACCACTTTAATTTTTGAGTTTCTTGAACAGCTCTTTATAAACTGTTGCCAGTCCCAAGGTGTCACGATGGGAAACTCTTGGATTTTCTTTTTTTCTCTCTGTATTATTGAGTGGACTACATCCACTTCCATGTGAGTATGCCCTTTTAGTAAATATTTGTTTGGAATATATTCTGGAATATTTCTTCGTCTGATAGTGAAAAATCTTCCTCAGAGCTCATACCATCTTCTGTTCTCATGTAGTGAAAGCTAGACGATGGCACGAAATTATTTGAAATGTCAGTGAGCAAAGCAGAGGTTGACGGTTGTGCATCATTGTCAGTAGCATCGCTGACGGTATCCATTACTTCGGTTACAGCCGGAACTACTTCAATATCTTGGCATGGTCTTGAATATGAACCTTCGTGCCTTTCCAGGAAAAGCTGTTCGTCTCTCTGGCATCCTAAAAAACAGTTTCTACCTTAGCTACATACATATGCTTTATTTAAAACACATAAAAACTGATCCATACTATCCGAGAATGCACCTATTAGGTTGTAGATAACAGGATATGGCGAAAAGTTAATCGTTAAAACATACAAAGTATTGACTAGCAGTCGTTGTCAACTGCCACCTTGTGTACGTACCTTTGTTGAAGTCTTCTTGATATTTTCCATCAGAAATGTCAGTGAACAAAGAGTAGGTTGACGGTTGCGCTTCATAATCAATACCAACACCGATGTTATGTACTTCGGAGGGAGCTGCAAGCATGTCCAGGTCTTGACAAGATTTTGAAGATAAAACTTGGTGGGAACGGTGCCAGTATTGGAAATCTCTCTGAGATCCTAAAAATACAAAATAATATTGTCTGCCTAAATTATTTTTTTATATTACCTAATTATGTTTGTGCGTTTTCGGTGCAGAGTCTAATAAAAATAATAGTAAATTGATGGATCGCAAGCATCATCATAAAACCTACTTTGAACATTGTGTACCTAATTACCCGCTGTGTTTATGTCACTGAAAAATGGACCTTAACACACTGTAATATAGATCAATGACATGACGTTTAAAGGTGAATCTACTTGTAGTTCATCCTCGAAGCGTTTTACTACAATATTTTGTTATAAAGTAATGGGAAGTTTGGTTTTTAAATGGTTTCGTGATTAGTAGGAAACCCTAATATGAGTAAATACTGATACCACAAGAATCATAAGAAAGTCTTAATACCATAGGCACTACAATGTGAACCTACTAACAATTTTTAACATTGAAAAAAGTATCTTAACACCAAGAAATAAAGATCAATGGCATAAGACGTTCACCGGAGATACTATTGTTTACCTCTCGTCACGTTTTCGCTAAACTAAGTATTTTATTAAATTTAATTAAAAAAGTACTTACCATATTCTGAAGTTGTATCATGTTGATCTCCGATATTCACTAGGCCACACAGTAATTTTCCGCGTGAAAACATGAGGTTATTACTATTTAAAACAATTACGCGGATAGTTTTGCACGCACAGTAGCGAGCGACGGTTCATACGGATAACTAGCGCGCTGCGCGCGAGTTTTCGTTCAGAGGTAAAGAACATTAACTCCAATGAACAACATTAAGTTGGCGCAAAGCTTAGAGGTAAATAATCTTAACATCATTTGAGGTCCTATACCCATTAGAGGATTGTAGATTTAATGTCATATACGATTGGATATTTCTTTTCATTTGTGTCATAGGACTTAATGTCGTATACCATTATGTAGAACTGGTTCTTGCGATTTGAATGGTGCAAGAAACATATTTTCAAAAAAAGTGGAGTTACTATTGTATACCCCTGAGGTACAGTATTGTAGTGCTTAATATGGGAATTATTTCCAGAAATAAATGTTTTTTATTATTATTATGATTGCTGCATACTCTCTTGGCGACCCTGGGTACATAGATCTAACATCATTTCACATCACTAAAAACATGATAAAGGTATCTCCTTTTATAGATATACTAGCTTTTGCCAGCGGCTTCACCCGCGTGTAGGTTGAAAATTATCCCACGGTAACGTACTACTGGGATGAAAAGTATCCTATATGCTAATGCAGGCTATAAACTATCTGTGTGCCAAATTTCATATAAATCGGTTCAGCCGTTTCTGCGTTATTTAGTAACAAAAATCCAAACATGTATATCCAAACTTTCACATTTATAATATGAGTAGAATTCACATCTTGATCAGGAAGAATTGCAATAAATAAAGGAGTATACCAAGCAGAAGGTGTTTCGGGCTGAAATGAGGATGATGAATGTCTCTGTACTAGTTGTGATGGGAGTTACTTGTGTTGGAAGTATCAATGTGACTTCTTCAATTTATAATAGTATTGTCTGAGTTTGTCTTGGACATTACTGATATTTATTTATTTGTTTAATGCTTAACACAACCATATTTATAAGCTAGGCTTAAAACTAGTGAGTACATGACCCTGTTAGGGCGCAGCATGATAACTTAAAACTAATATACATATTACTGTGAGATCTAGTATGACGTAGAATAAGGACTTCCACAATTAAAATATGATATTCATTAAACTTATATCTAGCTTTATACATAAAAAAGAATATACCTATATTATAATTAAACTCTATTTTCCATAAATTCTAGGATACTATACTAACATTTTTTTTTAAAGAATACATCGTGAGGAAACCTCTAGACTTATAGTTTTAATATAACCTTCTGCCCACGACTTTGTCCGCCTTAAGTTTCTTGTTTTAACATACAATTTATTTATTTATCATATAGCATCGCATCACCCGCCCGCCATATTACTGAATTTTCTCTTAGCGTTATTTTTGACTTGTCACACAGCTTCTTAGGGTCATAATTAGCTTATTGTGAATAGCCTACAACCTTCCTGAAGAATTGGGCTATGAAATAAAAGATTTCCGACATCCAACTGGTAGTTCCAGAGATTAATTACCACACATAGGTACCACACATACAATCTTACAAGCAAAGCTCTTTGTAATATTAGTGTACTTCAAACTGAAATCACAAATCCGTCTTGAGTAAGCGTGCTGATCTCATGCTCATGCCTTCTCTTCATGCGATGAGGCTTGCAGTGGGACACGAAAAGGCTGGTATTATTATGTAATTAGTAAAGGTCAGGTAGCACGGAGTACCTACTTGCAACCGGCTTGTGTTTATGACCACATGTACCTATGAACGTAAACGAATCAAAAGGAGTAGGTATGTCTTTACATACTACTGTAGTTTCTGCCTAGCCCTATGGAAAAAAGGTTTTAATTTACGTATGTGTATGTCCCAGGCCACTCAGAATGTATTGTGAAAAAAGTTTTTATTTATGAGAGACTAGCCAGTTATAAACTACCTATTTTGAAAAATTGATTATTTAAGTAAAAATAGGTACGTTCCAATTTCAAAATTTAAATTAATTTAAGCTAATTTAAATTATCTTGTCTCATAAAAAAATGGATCTGCGCCGGGAACATTTTCGCGCTATGATTTTTTACGATTTTAAGTGTCGCCTGAAACCGGAGGAATCGTGCGATAGACTTTTATTTTTAAGGCTGGGAAATCATCAAATAACTTCTCCCGCTCTGGGTGGAGCAGGAGGGCCTATCAGACTTTTAATGACTAAAACCCACCCGTGTTCCCTCAGTTGCCTGTGTGCCAGGGGCGACGGTAACTCTTTCGAACAACCCGCACCCCTGATCGTACGATAGACTTCAAATGGCAGTCATGGATGAAGGCCCTTCTAAGGCAACCGTGTATCGTTGGTATAACGAATTCAAGCGCGGTCGACTGACTTTGGGGGATGGAGAAAGAAGTGGTCGCCCTTTTGACGGCTGTTACGGAAGAAAACGTGCTAGCAGTGAAAAATGTAATCCATGACAATAGGCGAGTTACGTATCAAGAGATTTAGCACATATTGCAGGTTGGATTGGGAAGCCTTCACGAAATTCTACACGTGCATCTTCGCGTGAGGAGGTTAGTTTCACGCTGGGTGCCGCACAACCTCGTCGATGCTCAGAAGCAGGCCCGGGTGGAATGGGCCGTGATATGATAAACAAATTTGAAGCAGGCTCGTCTCGGCGTGTTTACATCATTACAGGTGATGAGTCTTGGATTTGTCAATACGATCCAGAAACGAAGCGCCAGTCGACGGTTTGGTTATTTCAAAACGAATCAACGCCTACCAAAGTGATGCGATCTAGAACCGGGGGTTTTTATCGCGAGCTTTTTCAATTTGACTGGCTACTTGGTGTCAATTCCTTTACAAAACCAAAGAAGCATCAACGCTGAATAGTATACTACCAAATGCTTGGCAGAAGTTTATTCTATTGTCAGCAACGAGCGACCAAACACAAAGCTCCGCGGGCTACTGCTCCACCACGACAACGCTACTTCGCACATCGCGCTAAAAACGAGGGACTTCCTGGTCAGCACACCGGTCAAACTCCTGGGTCACCCTCCTTATAGCCCTGGCCTAGCACCGTGTGACTTCTTTTTATTCCCGAAAATAAAAAATCAGCTCGAAGGGATTTATTTTTGTTTTATGTTTATTGTTAAGTGTATTTTATAGATATATTTACTTTAATATGTGAGTATAACACCGTCTTGGGAAACTGGAAGATGTTGTACTTATTGGTGTTAATATATAAATAAAATAAACAAATTCGTCGCCAGAAGATGCGCTGTCAGCGTTCGAGCAGGCTGTAAACGAGGTACCTGTGGCAGACTGGAAACAGTGTTTCAAAAACTGGTTCAGACGCATAAAAAATTGTATAGAGGCGTGTGAAGAGTACCTACTTTGAAAAGTACATAGTAACAAAAAAAAATACCAATAGAACATTTTGTTTTATTTTCGCAAAACTTTCTGAGTGTCCCACGTATGTATGCGTACAAAATCCCATTGATACGGCATACTCGTGTTCACGAAACGCTACAAATTTCATAAGAACCTTGAAATGCCAGATGCCAGACTCAAATATTTTCACTGCAAATAAACTTCACACGTGCACATAGTTTAGTAGTGGAGCAGTGGTAGCCCAGTGGTAACGAGCGCGACTTACGAGTTATAAGGTCATTGGTTCGAACCCAGACAGGCGGTTTACTTTGTGTCAATCATTTCATCACCACTGCGCTCAAAACTGTGAAGGAAAACATCGTGAGAAAACCGGGATGTCCTAGAGCAAATATTCGAAGACATTATGACATCTACCTTACCTGCACTGGGCTGGCGTGGTGGATTACGGCCCACTCCCTCTCACAGAGAGTAGGCCTGTGTCCCAGCAGTGGGAATATTATAGGCTGATGACGTGTGCACATAGTTTTATTTGGTTAGTAAGATAAGCCCTTATTTTTCTCGGGGGTCGTCAGAATAAGATGGAAAAGAGCAGAATGAAGGCTGCTGTTTCCCATCTGGTTCTGATCGCTAACTCCTCTGCTTGGCAGTACCCTTATTGTGTAACACACTAACAATCACAATCTGAATCATTTTGAAGGGTATTTAGCAATATGCTTTAAAATTATTCAGATGGTCAATATTTTTTTTTTTTGAGGGTGCGAAATTATCTAATAACTTCTCCCGCTCTGGGTGGAGCAGGAAAGCGTGTCAGACTTTTACTGACTAAAAAACCCACCCACGTTCTCTCAGTTGTGCTTCATATGTTTGAAAAATTTGTCTGTGTTGATGAGCTGTCTAAATAAAAGCCATTCCTACCGTTAGTATGTAACACAATTACCTCGCAAGTTTCTTAGGCACTGATCCATATGATAAAAAGAACATTATTTAAAAAAAAACGTTTTTAAATACAAGCTTTTATTCTTACTTGTTAAATAAAACGAACGAAAAGTTAAAATAAAGAACATTTATTAGCATGTTACACCTATTTCTAACCGTCAATATATATATAACACGCTTTTATTAAAATAATCGAGATTAAATTATTTTTAACTTTTTAGTTCGTTTTATTAAAAAGTAGTTGTTAGTATTTATGATGCGGGATTTACTACGGCGTAGTTTGTAGCAGCGTTTTTCCGTTATGTAGCTCGTAATAATTCGTAGAACCCACACATATGTGTTGTTTTGAGCACTTAAAGTGTAATGTATCTATGGTCACCTTTCAGCTCCAGCATCTGACCCTGGTTACCATATAGGACCAAAGTACTCTTCAATACAAATCAAACGAGCCCAAAGTCAATGGAATTGTGTCGTTTTATTGCGGAGTTCCTATAACCACATTCCAGCTCCGGCACCAGATCAATCAGTTGAAGATATCTGCTTCAAAATTGAGTTGCAAGAGTCCACCTGAACAAACCTAGGTACATACATACATTGCCAGTTAAATAAAAGCTTGTAAAATGAGCCCACAACATACAAAAATAATCCCACATAGCTATCGTGGAATGCTTAAAAGCAATGCATCGAATCAGTTTCTATCAATTTAGTTGATATGTAAAAGTAACAGTGTTCATTAAATTTTGTTGCTGGCTGTACATAATGAGCTCAGTTGAGCTGAACTTATACCGACACATGCGTGAACTGACTGGACAAGTCCACTCTATCTGTGTGTTATTTCCTCAAAATACTATTTCAGACGCCAATCTACATGGTCTCCACCAAGATTACATCCGGACTTTAAAAGAGACTGTGACTTCTGAATTTGTTCCACCTTTTCTTGTCAGAGTAGTCATGTCGGAAACGCCGACCAAATCTAGTTTTAACTATTTGATTGACGTGTAAAAGTGTTTGTACAAACCTACTTAGAGCAATAAAATCATTTATCATTTGATAAGCTATTTTTTGTAGCTTGACTTAGGTATCTCTGCCATATTTACTCAAACATCACCTTAATATACCTACCTACGCCTACTTTTGTTCAAAACCCAATCCAGCACTTAGTTTGAACATGAAAACATAATCAAGGGCTTAGAAGCCGGCTTATATTCCATAATCTGGGAAACCGGAGACTATTGTTTACGGGCAGGACGAAGCAAAAATAAACAAAACGTTATTCAATCTACCCTCCTACTGTAAGCAATCACTTGATGGTAAGACGACGGAGTTCGAAGCCATGACGGAAGCGTGAATCAAGAATTAGCGGGAGTCCATCGCCGACAATCGGCCAACACCACTGGTCCTATTTTATCGCAAACATGTGGAGTTAAAAACCAGCGCTGTTTTGTATAGAGTCGAGCGATGGCCGTTTTATGTCGATGTGGCGCATGTTTTCCGCCAACTTGTTCTTTATTGTGTATCTGTTTTTTTTTCTGTGTCATTTTAACCACAAATAAACTTACTTTCTTTCTATTTCTTCTAAGCTCATCATCATAATTTGTAACTAAAATATTGTGTCAACTCCGAGTTCATATTTATGTGGAGCCGTATTAAGAGCAACCGGGTAATAACGTAACACACATAACACGGCAATCAATCGCAGTGCATTGCATTTGGACATCCATTGCTTCATGGGTATGAAATATTCGTTTCAACAAAGCAAATAACGTATTAAACGTGGCTGACATGTCGAAATAAAAGGCATTGCGATCGACAGTGTAACGCAATAACCCAGCAGTTAACTTAATCGTTTAGCAGAACCACCAGCAGATTAAGGTGAGGTACTCATAGTAACTCACCTTATTATGCCCACAGTCATTGTTCAAACTCGCTCATTTCATGGCCTCGGTCCCCCCAACACTCTGCCACATGACGTGACAGGCGGCCGCGACTGACATATCCGAAATCGCTGCGACATTCTTCCTAAACGTCTTCCCAAACAATGCAACGAGGGTCCACTGACATACCACATTTTATTTATTACCGTAGTATACCTTATACCCAAACAGGAAAGACTAATTTTGTCTACAACAACTACTTGATTAACTTTGCGTGATAACCAATTATGTATACAGATTTTATATATTTTATTTTAATGGTAGTAAGGGTGTTATTCGCTTGTTGAAGGATAGTTTTTAAGTTGTGTAGGTATCAGGGATGTGACGTAGAATTTGAGAAAGTTTTAGATTTGCAATGAGGTGATGGATTCGAGTTTAAATGTTTGTTGTTGGATGGAGTCTTGTTAGGGGAGATAAATTATATTTATCTGCCATTTATCTACCTTAGAATATAGGTAGGTATATTTATTTGAAGCATCAAATAAGAAAGGATATGTCTGACTGTGCTACAGTAAGGTAAAATGTTATTACTACAAAACAACTTATGAACACAGAAGGGCTTACAATAGAGCCCTGGGGGAATCAAATCTTGTATAAAGTCTCAAAGCAACTTTTAAGGTAAAAAGTAAACATAATTTACTGTCAAACATAATAGTATTATTGTAATTTTGCTCCAAAATCGTAGGTTTTTTCTTTTTAATAATTTTATTTTATATTAAGGTATTGCTAGCCGGATGCTATAACGATTCTATGATTTTTTTAATGCTAATTATTGTGCTCCTTTACAATTTCTAACTTTTTTGTACTTATAGATTCCAACGGGCCTCTGCGACTTGGTTTGGGCCACACATATGCCTACCAAATGTCCAGACCCTATGGTCCTGAGATATGCGTAAAGCCTAATATAATATATATTAGTAATCAGCCTGTACTGTCCCAATGCAGTGCAAAGGCCTCCCTTTCCTCTTTTCACTCAACTCGATCCTCGAGCCAATATGGACCAATCTCTCCTATATGCGATAGTAATAGTTATGATAGTAATAATTTAATTTTGTATTATAATATAAGCATTACCTCATTGATTAATGAAAATCATGTTAATATAAAATATAATTATGTAATTTTGCAGAACTACAATCTAGACTTCAATATTTCAAGTTACTCTCTTCTTTATTTGTAAGCACGTTACCCAATACATTACAAATACGACGTCTAACATTTCCTACTCCATCCGTTTGCAAGAAAACAAGTATCAAAAACTCCGTACATTTAGTAGCAAATGGCCAGAGCACGCGATTGCTTGCATATTGAATGCAGCGAAATGCATACAAATACAGTGTTTACTGTCGACTCCCTGATGGATGGTCCGGGCTACTTTTTGCGGACGCCTCGCTATGAATTTGGGATTTCTATCTCCATTCATCGTGAAAGCACTTCTCTTTAAGGATTTTTGGAATAAAGGTGCTATGGAAAGAGAAAAGAAAAACATTATAATGGTGCCATGCTTGTTGAAGATATTAGATAGATTATTAGATAAGAAGCCCTTTACTGCACACTTAATAGAGAGATAGAAATATGAAAGATTTATTATAATTATTCATTGCTATCTCAGTTACATAAAAACTTGTAGTTTCTCTACTGAAGTTTACTCCAATCATAATCTACTAGCAGTAGGTACGGCCTAAGTACCAGATAAGAAGACGCTGCTTCACATCCTCACAAATTATCTTCTTGAGTTTTGAGCCGTTTGGGGTCGAAACGCTCGAATCCTGGGGCGCAATTTCCCGTCTTATTTGTAACAAAAATCTCGCCGACTGGTCGACATTTCACGTGAGCAGAGGACTGGGTTGTTCTTTGTCCAACGAATTAGCATTACCATTCAACTTGGCAAAGATGCCAGGTTTCTGGTTACAGATGCAGACGAGTACTTCGACGCCGAGTATTCTTTTTCTTTTGTTTTTATTTCTATAATTAATTCGTTATTCATTTAATTTAGTAGGTAGGTACCTACCCAGTGTGAATTAGTTCTGTTAAATCGTAATAGTTACAAACAGATAACGAAGCTCGCAGTTTATAATTTATATCCCAATCAAATACCTCGACAAGTTGTTCATTTACCACATTTCATAAAAGCACAAACTACATAATTGACATAGCAGCCATGGTGCCGATCAGGCCTCACTCAAACACTGACTCAGTCAGTCAATTTGAAGACCGCAAATTGCCGCCTCTTGCTAATTAAGGTTTGCCGTGCACCAGTTTGTAAGTGGCTATGAAGGGAGCGATTTGGATTGCAAATATTTGATTGATTCATTGCTGGTATTAACTTGGCTTTTAGTTGTTTGGTTATGGTTTAAATTACACTCTTTTGTCATTTTGGTTTTTAACTTGGATTTTAACATTTTTTACAGCTTCGCAAAACTTAAAAAATCTTTTAATAATGATATATCTACTTAAATGTGTTAAATGAATAAACAACGAGTAAACTTATTTAAAATCAGCCCACCTAACGTAGGGTAAAGTACATTTCTTGAAACTTTTTTTGCATGTTTTTGAGATTTATTGCTAGAACTATTTATGTGTAATGTTTTTTTTTTTAGTTATTATATGTAGAATAAACATAGTTGATAATGAACAAAATACCAGAAGAAACTCGCCAACGTAAAAGCCTTAACCACCGCAGTGCAACAATAATTGATAGTTTCCAGTCGCTGGGACATTCCTACTCACTCGCGCTGTTATTTAGCACCGACATGTTGACAGTAATAACAGTGGCTGACCTATGTTTATTTACATAAAATTGACACCACACCAGTGTGAAAAGTACTGCTATTGACGATTTTCTATAGGTGTGCTATTATGTATTTGATTGACTGGTTTTATCCCGTTGTGCTACCTACGTCGGATATAATTTTCTTGTATCCTATTGTATGGCAATGGTGGCTTTCATAAAATCTTGATTTTGATTCGAGTTAGATGAAAAGTTTTGTTGAGTTCATACAAATAATACTTTCTAAAGATTATTTGCAGTGGTGGCCCAGTGGTAACGGCCGCGACTTACGAGTTGTAGATCGTGCGTTCGAACCCAGCCAGGCGCATTACTTTGTGCTAATCATTTCATCACTACTGCTCTCAAAACGGTGAAGGAAAACATCGTGAGGAAACCACCATGTCCTAGAACCAAAAAATTCAAAGACATGTGACATCTACCAACCCGCACTGGGCCCGCGTGGTGGATTACGGCCCACTCCCTCTCTCGGGGAGGAGGCCTGTGTCCCAGTAGTGGGAACGTTATAGGCTCAGTATGTAAACATTATTTAGTCAGTAGATGTTGAGACAAGGAAACATTGCATCTGTTAGCATTTTCATGTCCTGTTAGGTTTTTCCTTGCCTTATGCCAACAAACAAAAAGTGTATGTAATCTACTAGACTAGTAATGTAAGTGGGTATGGGATGCCAAAAATTATAAGTGAAGGATTGTAGAGATGAAGAAGACAGCGTTGATTTGAATATAGAGACACCATGCACCACCAGTTAGGTAGTACTGGATTTGACGAAAGTTAGAAATAAAACTAAAAATAAAGGTAAGGTGAACGAGCCAAAACTTATCCGGAAATCGTTAGAATATTCATCAATGTTTGCTGACTATAGGTACGTGAACAGTAACCGATACGCACAAAGAGCGACAACAAACAGCAATTTAAATCGCTCATCGGATTGAATCGGAACAAGAGGTCGTGTTGCATCAATTAAAGGATTACCGCCTGCTGTTAATTCGCTACCGTTGTTTTGTAACCAGAATGTACGTCTGTGTTGTTTGTTTTCATTAATATTTACTGACATTATCTATTTCACAACTAGATCATTATTAATATTATAATCGTTCGATATTCATTATAATTGGGTACAGTAAAATTGCAATTTATATTATTAACTTTGCCTTTCAAATGACATTACTTTTAGTTTTGATCATTTCTGTGGAAACTATTTGAATCAATACCTTTGTGTTAAAAAAAAAACAACTTCAAAGATATGGATTACTTTACTGAACAATTTTTGACAGCAATAGTGCGGAAAATCCAAATATTTCAGAGCATATCCTTGTAAAACTGTTAACCTTTTGTAATCCCATCATTCATTTTAACATTGATATAAGGATTCAGTTCAGCATTACCATGAGAGTATGCGACAAAGCGGAGCGTCGCATCAATTAAAGGATTAACGAGATGGTGCGTTAAATGTATGTTCCATCCGCTGATTGACCGTTCGGGCGGTCGTTTTAATCTTTCAATGTTGATCCGATTTATACATTCTCTTGAATTCTCATAATCTTGAAGTGCCATAGCACTTCAAGATTATTCTATAGGATTCGAAACTATAAACTCATCTTGTTTATTTTATTATTTTTACGACGTGTAAAAGTGTTTGTATAGAACTATTTACGGAAATAAAATAATTTATCTTTTTACCATTTTTAATAAAGTGTCCGTCAAAAAAAAATCTTATGAGGTTCTCAGGCAAATCAGGACTTGATGTTTTCTGCATTAGAGAATATTGTAGACTCTATTATTTATCACTAATACGTCTCATAAGTAGCATTTAACCCTCACAAATACGCAGTACAATGTTGTGTACCTGTTTCTCAGATTTTGTCTTTTGATGAATTCGATCCTGCATTTTCCGCGAACTAAGTGCAACCTCTTTAAAATAATCCACAATATTCACAGCACAGCAAGATCTATTTTTACCCAACATTAACTCTGTTTTTATTTGTTCAGTCCGCAATCATACGGAGATGCCCCGTTGTGACGGGTGACTTGAAGTATTTATTGCACACTATAAGATAACGGAAACTGCGGAGAAAATATCAGGCACGGATATTTTAATATTAAGGAGTTGGTACATTTTTAGGGGTTAAAGTTGAAGAGGTTTATTGTGTTTTTATGACCTACGGAGCCGAAACGTGAACACTATGAGTGTTACATACAGTAAAGCTATTACATACATTCAAGGTCGCTCAGCCAGCTATGGAACGAGCTATGCATGGAGTCTCTCTGAGTGATAGAATCCGGAATGTGATGATCCAGCAGATAAACAAAGTGGTCGACATAGCTCACAAAATAAGCATACTCAAGTGGCAATGGGCCGGCCATATTAGCCACACAACATATGATAGTTGGGGTAGACGTGTTCTTGAGTGGAAACTGTGAATCGGCAAACGTAAGGTAGGACGCCCTCAGTCTAGGTATAGAGCGACGATGTTTGCAGGGTGGCTGGTAGCAGCTGGATGAGAGTTGTTAAATCGAGCTGAGTGGCGTGCAATTGGAGAGGCTTAAGTTTTGGCAGTGGATGCTGTAGGCTGATCATGATGATTGTGTTTTTAGTTCATTTCAGATACTTTAACCATCTCTGTTTGATGTATGATGATGTCTTCCCACAGAGCCGCGCAGTGGTCGATCTCAGGTATAGTGAGTTCCGAGAGTGGAAAAGACCTGGTGAATTTAGAACTTTGAAGGTCAGAACGGGCCCTACGTTATTTTGGGCCGTATAACCATGAAATTAACGATGATTATATCGAAAACATTCTGAATGAAGTAAAAATTTTATGAAGAACGCCGAACGACTAAACACCGACTAAATTAGATCAAGAAATAAGCTGAGCTAAACCATTTTAAAGTATTTTTCGCTATAAACATTGACCATTTATCCAACAAAACATTTCTTTCCACAACTTAACTCCTTTCTTTCTGACTTGAACATATACTTAAAATCTCACGCTCTTGTTTTGAAGACACAAAATGTAGTCGATTCTATAAACTACAAACTGAATGTGTACGATCCTTAACGGCGGATAAAAGACGAGCACAATTCAATGTGTTGTCTCGCCGCGCGATTTATTCTCATAACAAGGCGGTCTCGTACAAAAATAGTCAACTCTAACACTGCAGCTATGGGATAACAGTTGCTGGTTAGAGAGTGTTTTGTGTGGGTTCTGTTCTGCTGACTGTATTGATGCAGGCTTGAGGATATGTATGTATTGCAACTTTAAGAAGTTTGTGATCTTCTAAAATAATTTTAAGTATATCAAAAACGTAATCAACTGTACAAAAATAGTCAACTTTAATACTGCAGCTATGGGACAGTTGATGGCGCTTCCGCTTACCGGAAGACGTAGCGTTGGAATTGGAAGTCCTTCCACGAGGAGGACCGATCACCTAGTGAAGGCCGCAGGAATCCATAGGATGCGGGAAGCACAGAACGGTTCGACGAAGTGGTGCTTGGCGGAGGCTTATGTCCAGCAGAGGACGTGTTTCGGCTGAAGTGCAATGATAATGATGATTTATTATTCATTTATAGTTAAATAAAACGGGATGATGATGGGAGGATGATGATGGTGGGACAGTCGTTTCTGGTTAATGGCATTGTGGTTTGTGAATGGGTTCTGTTCTTATGTGCGAATGCCTTCATTATGAATCTTGAAATTCAGCAGTTCGTGATCTTTGTCAACCAGTTTTGGACAACAAGAAATTTGATCGGGACTTGAGTTTGGGATTGTATAACTGGTGAGGCTCATAATATTGTTAAAGTTACTCTGTCTTTCTCAACGAGACACGTTATAAAAGTGAGCGTACTTGTGAGAGATTATAGTCGGTATTCAGTATGATGACTTAATACTTCAAAAGTTTTGATTAAAATATAGAATACATGTGTATGACGTTGGCTGGTGGTATCTCAGAGATAGGGCATGAAAATGTCGGAGGATTCCATGGCAAATACGACATCTAAAAATACGAGGTATCTAACAGTAATAATGTCATCGATTCCAACTAAATAAAAATTCAATTGCAGAAAAATATTCTTCCCATAATAAAAATATCCTTAGCAAAAATCCGTTCAACGGACACTCAACCTTACTTTGAGAGTCATAAAACCGATTTTAGTTCAAAAATATTTGGAAAAAATGCTTGGACAATACCCGTTACCATGGAAACGGCACGAACGGTGCGCCAAATTAATCTTGCATCTGTGGAATCTAATATGCCTTTGATGCAAGTTTGAAAATCGAATAACAGGGCAGTAAAAAGTAAGATTGTTATCAAGTAACAATGTCGAGTGAAGTGGACAATGGAGTAAAACTGTTTGCCTCACTCTTAAGGGCTATTAGAAATGTCTACGAGTTCCGTAAGGGTTCTATACGATTTTGTTCGCAGGCTATTGTTGGCCTCCGAGATGTTTGCGCTATGTTTTACGATTGTTTGCCCTGAAAGTTGGGGCTTATCTGGTGCAGATCGTCATTGAAACAGTCCAGTGTCCAAGAGAATGGGAGAAAATATATTGTCTGAGTAAATAATGGTGGACTTTAAAATTGTTTGTAACGGAACGAATGGTATTTAGATTTCCACTTATAAGAGGAGGTAGTCTTCTTGTAAGTCAGAAGCTAAGTAAATAGTCAGACGTAAAATACCAGTGACACCCTAAAGAAAGTTGACGTGGTGATACTTTGCAAGGACCGTTTAAAAACACTCTAATCACTCCAATTTACTCCACTTTGTTCCTATGTATACATAGTATTCTACTTGCAACACGCCCCTGCTTCATACGGTTTTTAAAGCTTTATAACAGATGATTGATATTTATTTATTGCAAGTTAGTTTTTAATAACTTTCTGGTATTTTTTTAATAACGATGAGGATCGCGTCAAAATCCGTTGCGTCGTTTTGAATCTATCTAGGTAGTGACAATCCCCGACAAGTTTCACCAGCATTAGTAAAAGTGTTGTGTTTGCATTTACGAGAATTTCAATGTAAGGCGGTGATTTCTTGAAAACGCTCAAAAAGGTGGTTTTTTAAACAAGTGGTATCTCTTTAACCGTAAACAATTTTGAAAGAAAAAAAAATATATGATATTTTCAAGTCTTTTTTACATACAGTGATTGAAGTGAAAATATAATTAAACATACTTTAATGCATCAAAAAAATCACCAAAGTCACCTCTTAATTTTCTTTAAAACCAGTTTATCCCTTCAATAACAATTATAATTAAAAATATACCACATTTGGAATATTAATTCCAAATGCCATTCCAGTGATGGATTATTTATTATTAAATAATCTAATTTTATACGATTTTTATTTGCATTTTTTCGACAATACTTGCTCATTTATTACAACAGATTTTAACCCGTCGGATCGTCCCGTCATATCGAATTGCAATAAGAACTATTATCGCTCATAACGATAATATTTAAAGTTACCAGGGCCTCTTAACTAATCGATATAACACGACTGCTAATAACAAAATATTTTGGGGACATCAAGATCTCAATCCTTCTTAATGAATGAACAGTTGGCTGGTTTCTCCCAATAATCCCTTAGTCCCCCCTAACGACTATTGCATTAGAACATAACTGGAGTATTGTTTACCGTTCGTCTACAATCACCATAGTAACACGATTCCCCTAATCGACTCGAATGTCGCCAAGAAAATTGGTAGCAATCAATCAATACTTGAGAACTTTCGAGGAAAAATTATTTGTCAGTCTTCTTTATTTGGACAACATTAAACGAGGAGCAATAATTGTACAGATTGTTATAGGAATGTGATTTTTATGGTTGTTTATATTGTTCTTAATATCAAAATTATGTGATCAGTGACCATGCAACGGTACTGTGAGAAGTTATACCTAGGCGTAGAAATGTTGTGGTGAACCTACCAAAGTATTTTTATTTAATCATATAATTTTGATACTGCCGTATGACAATCATCAATGTTATGTCATGCGTAGCCTTTTCTCGACTATGTTTGGGTTGGCTATCAGTTTCACTGGATGCAACTGAATACCAGTATTTTACATACAGCGGCTGCCTATCTGACCTCCACAACCCTGTTACTAGGTAATACGATACCCCTTTAAAAGACGGTTGTTAGAGCTTTGGGTTTCTGACCACCCGTAACGACTGCCAACGGCTTAACGTGCTTTCCAAGGCACGGAGGGGTCTTGATATGTAACGGATAGTCACCTATCCACGAACCGACCGCGGCAAGCGTAGCTTAACTTTCGGTGGACCCGTGTGGCTGTTATGATTTAGCCACGAGCCCCATATGATGATGTGTGCTAGTCATAAAAACATAGTAATTGTCTGTAGTAAACTTAACTCGCTTATTTTGTAACTAAAATGGAATTAACCAGAGCAAAGAACAGCAAAATATACAAAGCACATTACAATAAAATTAAAAAACAGATTGTCAACAGCAAGTCTGCAATAGTCACCCCAGAGCCAGACCAACCCAAGCAAAGAATTCGAAATTTCCAAACTCTGTTTTAATTAGCAAAAAGAAATCGGAAGAAAAAGTTTTTAACAAAACTCCCTCCGACGAGAAACTGAATAATACGATTTTAATTGAACTTAATTAGAAAAATTACACAAAAACGTTCCTGAGAAGAATAAAAAAATGATTGGAACAGATTGTCGCGGACTTGTTATAATTTTATGACTATTAAAGTTTTGATGTTGTGAAAAAAACTCTTTGTTGAATTTATGGAATTGGGTCTTAGTTATGTTTATTTGATGATGAAGAAAAAATAATTAATTGAGGTTTGTTAAAATTCTATAGAAGTTAGGTAAGTGAGAAATTAAAAATGGATAAAATGTGGCAAGGATTTGGTTCACGTTCACAAAGAGAAATCGGAATTAAAATAAGCTACTGCCTGAGAAGCAACGGAGAACATTGCCGATACTTTTGGCCGGCAGTTGAAAAGGTAAAAATCCGGTAGGCACTGATGATTCTGCCTGCATGTTACTCAATCTCCAAACAATAAACAAAAAGATACATTCATTTTATTACAATCCAATATTACTAAAATGAAACGAGATACAGAAGTATCAAAATCCAATAGAGAGGTATGTCAAAGACGTGCGTTTGATTTATCTGCACGAAATTCTATCTCAATTTCTATATTCATCTTTTATTTTAATTTATGACATAATTTTCATAAGCTTTTGCACAATAATTCATTCAAAAACACAACACATAATTTACTACCAGTCTTTGAAGTTAATAAATTCCCACTGTTGTCCTAAGTAAATAAAATCTTGGTGTTACTCATTAAGACATCCGTGTTCTTAGGTATGTTAAATTAAACTTAAATGTCGCGTGCCGTCTGTTGGTTTGAGCTGATACAGTGCAGGACATTAGTCAAAGTAAGCGTAGCATGCTGGTACATTTGAGAGCAAAACTTTGATGTTTGTCTTCACAAATTAATTTTACAGTGGTCCGTCAACATTTGCTTTTTTGGACGTGGCGAAGATGATTCATTCAGTGGCAAAATGAATCAAGGATACCTATTATTTTTTTAAGTATTCCAGTATCCTTTACTTAGCAATCACAATGTGTGTCCTATGTAACCTATGGCACCATGACATGAAAACACACCACCAGGTACGTTTAGAACTTTCTCCGTGACATAATTTAAGCCAGTTCTCGTAATTTATTTAATGTGTTCCATACTTTTAATGTGTTTTTTAAGTTTTCGGTTTTTCATAATTATACAATCCAAAGTAATTCTGTGTTTACTAGTACGCCACGTCATCCGCATTTGTCAGTCGGCTGTTATAATTGGCACCAGACATGCGCCACTCCTGCGCATTCAAATAACCCGAGTTTACACGAAGTGCTACGAATACTTATTTCCGAATTTCAAAGTGTCAGGACGAAGCGGAACTTACATTGATTTGTGAGTTTTGGAAATAAATTAGGTTTTATTTTGTTTTTAAAAACTTAAGGGGGATGAGCAGAGGAGAACTATATCTTTACAGAATTTATTGTGATCATAAAAAAAACACTTAAGTTTGAATTGGTCTCAAATGTTATGATTACATGAAATAGTTCAATAAATTTGAACTTAGAGAGATGTTTCTCTATAATTTTAATAACAAAAAATAATAAAAAAATACGAATATATTTATTTCATCGTTGTGTCAGACATAAATTGAGGCAGCCCCAGTAAGTTACAGAAGTACTTGTGTCGGAGCTTTCTCGCTCTTCCTATAAGTGGTAGCTTAACAATGTTTTAGACGGTATAAAAGAAAATTAAAAATAATATAAAAATAAAATAACATTAATTTAGCAGTTGTCGGTGTGTGTTTGTGGGTGTGTGTTTGTGGATGTGTTTGTGTGCATGTGTGTGACGTGTGTGTGTGTTAGTGATTATGTTTTTTTTTTCTTAGCTTATCCTGGTCGGGTAAACAGGCCGCGACTCATATTTCGATCAACATATAACCTGATCTGTAAGTATAATGTGCCTATAATATTTCTACTGCTGGGACACAGGCCTCCTATGAAAAAGGAACTAGGCTGTAATATACCACGCGGGCCCGGTCACTACGTATTGGTATATGTCACATGGTTTAGAAATGTTGGTCTATAATGATTTCCTCACGACATTTTCCTTCACCCTTTTGAGTGGAGATGTGATGAAATTATTTTCAGCACCTGCCGAACTGCAACTCTCTTGCGTAGGAATTGCAGTTTTCTATGAAGCAGTAGATTCTGTTCTTGATAACAGGCCAAAATTTCCACCGTCTAGAATCATGTGTTGAATCCATAGTAACTGTTTATGCGTAGACGTCTCTGCCATCCTGTATATCATTTACTGACCAAAGTGTAGGTTCGCATAAATAAATCCTTAAATATTGTAACACCCTTTCAGAGACTTAACTTGTATTTTTTTAAGTCTTCCATTTAATTTTTACCCAGTTCTAATTCTATCATGAATCAAGTTACTAAAGCAACCCAAAGATGTAAAACCGCAACTAATGCATTATCAGATCTGACATAATGTCACTAATTGTATACTATTAGTACTCATTAAAATACTACGAACACTACGTACTGCGTAACTCATTAATACGTAACAGTTAGTGCATGCCTAGAACAACATGACCTATTCTGTTGGGAATAAAAACTTTACTTTTATAAAGAAAAACTTCAACAATCAGCCAATACAATGTTCCCGCAGCTGCGACACAGGCCTACTCTCGGTGAGAGGGAGTGGGCCAAAATCCACCACGCGGGCCCAGTGCGGGTTGGTGGATGTCACATGTCTTCAAATATTTGGTTCTAAGACATTCCGGTTTCCTCACGATGTTTGCCTTCACCGTTTTGAGAGCAGTGGTAATTTAATTTAATACACATAGCAAAGCGCATGCCTGGCAGATGAAAATTGCCCTAAATATTTATAAAATGCCTTATTATTTCTAGAAAATTTTGTTTAAAAATAAAACGCACATTGTGTTTCGGCTATTATGGCTTAGAATAGTTCCTATCAGGCAGTTTTGAATATTTGCTGAATGCAACCTTTCACAATATGAGAAACCATCAAAATATTTCACATGAGTCATAAAACAAGTTTTACTTTGCCGCTTAAATGGCGGACAATTTATCATTTGTGTACTAACAAGCCGCATGTAAGTCCATACTTAACATCCTGTTTTACAAAATTTATGATAATTTGTCGTCCGAGGGAAACCGACAATTGCCCACCCCACCCGAAAACAGGTTCGTTACAGCACTCACTAAGTGCCCTAACAATTCATGTGAACTAGAAATCAATTACTACCTACATTAGAACAAAAAGGGGCCGGTAGCAGAAACGTGATACCTCTGAAATTTGATAATTTGGTTTAGAGCAAACGGACTAACATGCCCGCATATTATCGCCAAACGCAGCCACTTCCAACCTTATTCTTTTCTACACACGGCCTACAATTCTTTGACTTATATTTTTATAGACATAGAGCTGTAAAGGCCCCTGTTAGCCTTTCCCACGTTGCTTCATTACATCAAACATTCTGCCACGCGTATTATGGTAATAGAAAAAAAAAATAACTTGGCTACTTTGCATAATCCGTGAATGACAGCGTGACATTAAGTTGTCTGTTTATTTCGCCAAGATTATGACCTTTAACCCAAAGTAAACTGTACTCTATCTTTTACAAAATAAGGTTGATAATAAAAGTATGTAAATTGTAAATGTTTGTGAGATGGTAACGGTCAAAGTGATGTGACAGTGGTGTGAAGCAAACGATTTTATTTGTTTTCTTTTTACTTATGTTTAGAGTCGCCATGTTTTTTGTACACAGTCAAGTACTTATTTTTAGAGTAATGTTGTTTTATTAAATGAGTAAGCTACTGCAACCACAGCAAGATGCCTTCATGCATAAGAAACTAACCCATGTTTAAGTACCTAGAAAACTGTACACATAGGAACAGAGTTTCATACAGCGGGCTGATTGCGTAATACACTAAGTAGTGCCATTAGTTTTGACGATTAAACAACATTCATTGTGTTATTTACGTTGTCGAGCAAACGAATTTATCAAACATTTATTACAAAGCAATGTATTAGGAATTTCCTTTGAAATACGTCGGATTGTGATAGAAAATGTGTTAGGTATGCAAATGGGGTGCTGGTTACTTAATTTATTTGCTATGCTAGGAAAAAAGACATCTCATTTACCCAGAAAAGCGACATCGAATATTATAAAAAAAATAGGCACAGTTTCGTATTTATAGGTACATTATTTAAAAAAAAACCCATGTCATGCCATACACATCATCAGATCGAATAAGCAAGGCTGAGGCCATAGACAAAGTGACATGCTCCCAGCGATAAAGATGATGGCAATGTCAAAAATTTATTGAAATGACTTTTCCTACCAAAGAGCTTGTGTCAATTCTGTTGAAAGTCATTGTAGAAATACGAAACGCTTTGAAAGCGATTGCCACTTTTCTAGGCCCTCTGCTGATTGATGCTTATTCCTTCTCCGTATCGGAAGCGGCTCTAGCTATGTCATTAGAGAATATAATTAACAAATAATTAAGACACCATACAGCTTGCACAATTTATTATTTCGTATAAAATATCAAGTCAAAATAAGAGCGAGCTATAAATAAAAGACACATTCATTCCTTACGATTGGAACTCCCTTTTAAATACTTAATGCGTCTCTAATGGGTAAGAAAGTATTTATAGTGACGAGTGTTCTGTCTGATTTCATTTGTCAAGCTTCAAATATATGGGTCACACATGATCTGGTTTCCATTATAAAGCCTTGCTTTGTTTGGGTAGGTACCACAGAAAACGGCTGTGACTAAAAACAAATTCATGAAATAATATTGTAGTTAGTATTACTTTTTTTGAGAGCACTAACGGTCGCGACTTTCGAGTTGTATGTCGTGAGTTCGGTACTAAAATGAAATATGTTCCAGATTACTGAGAATATTACCCAAGTTTAAGCTGTTTTGACAGATGGAAGAACTACTTTGATGAAAAATCTAAAGTGAAAGGAATTTGGTACAAAGTAATTCAGAACGAACCTCGTCGCATACCCTGGTTTGAAGAGGATACTAGTTTGAGCTGAAGTTATGTTAAATTAGCACTAAGGCTGCGTTCTGGGCACTATCCATCTGCAAAGTTTGCTTTCCTAATGCAAAAGGTTGCATCACCTAATTGTGACATTTGCAACAAAATTTAAGATATTTGTTGATGGAATGTGTAAAGACCAAGAGTGAAAGAGAAGTATTGATTAGTGAATTTAAATTAAACGTTTTGGATATTGGGATAACTCAGAATATTTTAGCAAATCCTAGATCAGCGATTGCAAAGAGGTTGTGTGGCCTGGTGAAGATACCTAATCAATGATTCTTATTCACTTACACATTTAGTTTGTAGTTCTGTAACATAGAATTTAAGATTTAATAAGGTACGATGGGGTTGTCATATCTGTGTGGATAAAACCCCTTAAAATAATAAAGACAAAATAAATAAAAGTCGTAGGTTCGAATCGAGGCAGGCGCTTCACTTTGTGTAAATTATTTAATAGCTACAGCTCTAAAAACGTTGAAGGAAAACATCGTGAGGAAACCAGCATGTCCTAGAACCAAAAATTCGAAGATATGTGACATCTACCAGCCCGCACTGGGTTTCTTAATAACGGAATAACAGAATTAGAACTATGATACTGCTCAACTGTTATATTTAAAATTATATGTATAATTATATGTCTAAAATGACGTTCATAAACGTTTTACTGTTACTTAATTTTAATGAGAAATATGTTTCACATTGGGCATATGCCTATATGGCTAATAACAGTCACACGGGTCAATCGTTGAGGGCTGGCCATCTTCACATACCGAAACACCTTCGTGCCTCTGAAAGCACGTTAAGCCGCTTGGCATGGCTGTTAATCGTGGATGTTTGACAGTCGTTACAGGTCGTCAGAACTCCGAAAGTCTGACAACCTGTGTTACCCAGTTAGTGGGTGATGGAGGTCAGAAAGGCAGCCACTCTACTTAAAATACTTATATTCAGCTGCATCCGTTTAGACTAGATATATAATATAGCCTATATAACTATAAATAGCACAAAAACCAAATGCATTAGATTTAATTTACCAAATGTTAAAAGTAGCGAATGTGACATCATATTGAATGGAGAAAAACTGGAATTTGTTAATCAAACGGTGTTCCTAGGAATTACGCTAGACGAGAAATTACAATGGGGACCTCATACAACATCTTTTGCGGAGCGCCTAAGCTAACCGTTTATGCTTATGAGTTATAATTTTTAGAAGTCAATATTATTATCCTACGATTGAGTAAGATATAATTTTCCCCAAAATTGAAGCAGATCTGACTTGACAAACGAAGGACTACTAATGAAAGGAAATCTTCTAAAAGTACAATGCCTACTGACAACTACAGCCCATATCTACCTCGTAATAGAATTAACTTAAAGACACACAATACACTTATAAATTATTTCCCTTGCATTAGGTAACATCATATAGTATGTAGTTGTTCTAAGAAAGTTTGCTCAATGCGTCCCTAACAGGGGATCATGCCAATTTCCTTAAGAAAACAAGGGGTTGCAACGAATGACGTTAATTTTTAATGAAATCGATCGCTTTTCAGGAGTTTCCGGCACAGAATTTTCTCTTTTTTACTTTCTTTAAGATCATTTTGTTTTAGATATATTTATGAGTGTGTTTAGTTTAGTACCTATGTGATCTTCCTGTGCGAGCCACAATAATTACTTTTTATTTCTTTTTGCTTTCTAAAGGCAATTTTCACATACAAAAATTAGAGTAGAAAAAGTACAGTAGCTTTTAGTTGGACTAGAGTAAAATTTTAGTGGTTTCACAATTTTAAGAACGATGTTCATTAACACTAGACTAAACAAAAAATATTTTTTAACTTTTCCAGACAGAATGAAGTCTCGGTTGTGTAATGATATGCACACACAGTACGAAATTAGGCAAGTCGTAACTCATTTACAATTAATCATTCCGGCTTTAGCTAATGTATTCAGGGGTTAAAACTATTTGCATACAGTTACATATCTCTGCGTTAACATGCCTTATGTAGTTGAGTTATATATAGCCAATTTGGGGTTTACAAAACGATGCGTCTGGGGCACTATTACCTAGAGTAGTTTCTCTAAATATGTATAACTATTACTGACTGTTTTGGATCCCAGAGGTTCTTATTAATTACTTTCATTCGATTGTTCTTTAAATGTGTGACCTCCGAGTTTGTTTCGAATTGCTTCTCAAAAAACTCGCAAAGGAAACATCGACCTCATTGCTGTCTAGTTTCTAAAGCAATATCAAGCAATATTGACGTGTTAAAGTTTTTGTTTAAACTTACATAAATCAAAACCATCGATACCAAAGACAATAAAAATGTAATACCTATCAAAACAATTGTAAGTGACATCATCATAGCTATGCATTGCTGAGTATTCCTTTGGAAAATCTAAATGTTTTATTATTGTTTTTCATCGTTTTGCAGAAAACGAAGAACTAAAAAACGTGGTGATAGAAAATCATCGTGAGGAAAGCAGCCTTAGAACCAAAAATTCGAAACATGCGACATCCACCAACCCCCACTGAGCTCGCGTGGTGGATTATTGCCCAATCCCTCTAACAACGAGGAGGCCTGTATCCCAGCATTGGGAACATTATGGTGGCCTGATTATGATGATTCTTGTTCTGTCACATTTTTTTTACAATGAGTAGATGAAAATTATTTCCTTTGTCAATATTGTCCGTCGAATGACTCTCTGGTATAGTTACTTTTTTTTGTTCTTGCTAGGTATCAACACACATGATGCTTCTTGTAATTTAAGTAAAAAAATTAATTCATTATTATGAAGCTAAAACAAAAGTTTGTGTTTATAAGCTAAATTCGTGTTATTTGTAACTAATCCACAGAGCTACTTACTTGACAAGTAAACCAGTTGTAGGTACACTTTTATCATTAATCTTTTTGTAATAACACCTGTAGTGTGACGATCAGCTAATCATTAGTAATCACGTTCATTTATTTTGACAATCACGACACTTTCTACCGTAATTTGATATGGTATAGGATATATCAAATTAAATGTTACTCTGACTACTTTTACTAATGATCGAATTATTTCCAGTAGGTCTTTTAAGATTCTATAATACTAGCTTTTGCCAACGGCTTCACCCGCATGGAGGTCGAAAATTATCCCACGAAGACATACTATCGGGATCGAAAGTATCCTATGGTTATAAACTATCTGAGTTACAAATATGTTACATACAAATATGTTTACCCGTTTTTGCGTGATTGAGCAATAAACATCCCAATATCCAAATATACAAACATTCACATTTATAATAATTATTAGTAGGATTTTTGAGTCATATGCAACAACACTAAAAAATATGGGTGACATGTAAGAAATTAGATAGGCACAAGAGTGGAGCCACGTTTAGAAAGGTCAAAAATATTTAAATAAGTAGGTAATAGTTTTAAATCACTATTGCTGAAGAAAATAGGTATAAATGACATAGACTTGCATTTCACATCAAAAATATTAGCCAGAGCCACACAGCAAATTACGATATCAAGGGAGCAATTAAAAGCAATTTATTAGAGATTCATAATTATTATTACGACTTAGCCCTCGGGTGCCGTACGATTTATTACGATCAACAAGTGTTCGATCGTATGAGGTATTCGTTTGCGTGATTAATACAGGTATCAGCGGGTTAAAGGTAAGACTAAGAAAAATTTAATACATTTTATAAGAATCTTCATTCATTTTCACTTTGTTGGACATATGGCTAATACTTTTAATCTAGGGGTCTATAATCTGATGGCCAAAAAAAAAACCTTATTATTGGAGAGGCCAAGTGTGAGTCAGACTTGCACACAAACGGTTCTGTACCACAGTACAATAACTAACAACACATTTAAAAAAATACGTTTCCTTTATGTACTTACCCCCATTAATTTCTTACTATGTATATAGTATTTTTATTAATTGTTGTTATAGCGGCCATATTAGTACAACTCTGTATTCATTTCAACTGCTCAACGATTACGGTTCAAAACATACAGTCCTATGACAGACGTACGGACGGAACACGGAGCCTTAGTAATAGGATCCCGTTGGCACCCTTTGGGTACGGAACCCTGAAAAGCATGATTTTTCTTAAAATTACTTGTTCTATAACATCACTGTATATTCTAATTGTGTCATCAGTGTGTTTAATAATATTCGCACTGGCTTTAATTAATAATGTTGATGATGACAAATTGTTTATACACTTCGTTAAACTAAGAAGAACGATGGCCCCATCATACATCCCTGTGGCATTCCAAAATGAATAATGAGTACATTCACGCTAGAATTAACTTTAAACTTTTTTTGACGAAAGCCATTTGAAACCGAATACTTAACGAAGACTTGACTGAAGATTTAAGTAATAAAATGCTTCCAAAAACAGCCTCCCCTTAACATCAAAATATCATTCACGACGATGATATTTATATCATATTTTACGACACACATAAACACGGGATGGGCGGTGACGACTGTATTCTGTTTACAACATCGATCGGTATCTGGACGTCAAGATGCTTATCCATAAATGTATGGAGATGTATCTTCATATTGCATCCGAGATAGGAGTTAATAATTATGATACTTCATTTGTTTGCAATGGTTTCTTTTCTTTCTATTTTAATTCAAAGTTGTAATTATTATGATAATAGTCATTTTATTTTTTTAGATTCGGAGTTGAGCCGTTGAAGCGAGCGGTCGCCTTCTTTGAGCTTGCACCAGATGTTGACTGGGGCCTCGAATTTGAAATCAAACCGCGTGTGTTTTGTGTTTTGCCACAGTGTATTTTGTAAAATTGGTGAAAGTGTAACATAACTAACGCAAGACCTCAAATACCCCGATTAGAGCATTAAGCTATAAGCATAATACAATGAATAAAAAATTATGTTAAAGCCAACAGTGTTATAGAAAATCGTGTGGACATTTGCATTAACTTATGCAGTTAAAATTGAGTCTCATCCCCTTGGAATAAGATCCAATTCTCTTTGACTCAATTAGAGGCCTTGTATAGTTTTGATTACACTTTAACCACAAACAAGTAAGCAAAAGTGATATTGAAGTGCGCTTCAGCCTGCAGTGGAGACGGGCTGCTGGAGGACGACGGACCCCAGAGGCAGACTTGGTGAGATCGCTCCTATTATTACAGGGATTCGTTTGCTATAGGTACTGCATGCGGCGGGCCTTTATTCGCCGCGCGTGATCTCTGAAAATCAAATCACCTCCTTTGTGGACCAGTGTGCTTACACCCACTGTAATAGAGGAAAGAACTTGATACACGCCAATATTCTAGCACAAAATACGGTACCGTCCAAGACACCGTACTTAAGGATCTTACTATTGTAACAGTGTAACGAATTCCACAGTGGATTGCAAGGGGCCACGGTCAAAAAAATATTCAATCGGAAACAGATGGCCTAAATAGGTACCCCGAACTATTCCGTTGGCTTTGCACGTTTTTGCTTTACAGATAAACAAAGAATTAAAACTAACAAAAAAAAAGGTCAGCCCATAAAACAAACTTTAAGGTTAGCAAGTTTCAGCCCCTACATACATGTGTTTCTGACTACCCCTACAAACAAAAGCGCTTACAATGGATACAATTGTGCCCATTTCAAAAGATGGAAATTGTTTGTTTAGGGCACTAGCCCACCAAATAAACATTTTAATGGGCTTAACATTTGATCACAGAAATGTCCGTCAAGACCTAGCCACCTATGTTTTGGAACATCAACAACACTTCTAAATAATATACAGGAATTTCTCCCCAACAGCATTCTCTCCCAGGAACAAAGGATAACAAATTATATAACCGCGCAATTTAGCGAAACATTCTGGAGTGGCGAAGATATAATTATCGCCGCGTCTGAATTCTACCTCGTAAACGTGCATGTACACATAATCAACGGAAATACACAGGTGTATTACCCACGGGCGATCCAGTACCCGGCAACATACGAGTACACATCCTCTATCAGAATCACCACTATGATAGCTGGGTCCGGAATAATGAAAAACAATACAGCAACAACCCGAAACTCCTAATGCAAATTCCAACCAACATTAAAACACCACATCATATCAAACCAAGAAGTAACCGGTGCAACACACGCCAAGAACAGGAAAAACCCACGAAACCCCAGCCTCAAACGAACAGCCCCCAACAGGTAAACCCGTTATCTCCGTGTGAACAACGACAGGCAACACTATTTACACCGTTATCTGACGTAATTGCGGACGACACCGGATACACAATACTAAGACACCGGACCTCTATCGTAATTAAGTACACCTGCCTGAAGTGTTTGTAAATTGTATTAGGTCGGTAAAGGAAGACGTGGTTGAATAGCAAGCGTATAATATAGAAAACTGACATTCATACAAGTGACACCTTAGAACATACCACAGGATGATAATTTAATAAGGCGGGTAACAGATAAACATCACAATTTTCACCCCTAACTATTACATATCCTTAAGTAGAATAATTACAACTAGTTAAGTAGTACAAAACAAAACAATGCTAAGTTCAACATTTACCAGAATACAACTCATACAAATTAAGCATTAACATATTAGTATACAGTTACGATACTCGGGATTAACTTCCCTTAACTACCTACTTACTTACGATCACAATAATTTGGTGGTCTCGTTATACGACACTCCCGTATAGGGCGGGCTCGAGTTACTACCGGAACAAGATTCTCGGAATTAGGAGTTCTTATACCCGGCTCTGGACTGGGGACATTAGAGAGAGGAACTGAGCTGGTCGCGGCTGTAGACGGTAACACCTCGACCTTCGTGGTTTGGTCTGGACTACACTCCCCTACGCTCCGAGGGGTCCGCGACTCCACCTGTGGTAACTCTGTGTTGACTGGGGCCGGCATCACCTCCGGCACCTTGGGACGCTCTGCTTCGAAAGAACTCCGTTCTGTCATACTAGTTGGACAACCCAAAGAACTACGCGGTCGCTGTCTTAACTGATCAATATGTCTATGTGTTTCCTTCCCTGATCTATCCACAACTCTATAGTCAGTATTACCTATTCTTTTTACTATTTGCCCAGGTAACCATTTTTCATTACCTCTATACTGCCTTATCCATATTTCCTCCCCTAACTGTAACGAACGTTCCGTACCTCCTCTTTGTTGACGCTCCTGAACCCTTTTTACTTTCTCTTCCCTGTTCGGCCTTAAGGCATCTAATTTTGTACGCAAATTCCTACCTAACATTAGCGTCGCTGGACTTTCCCCGGTTGAACAATGTTCTGTATTTCGGTAATGTAAAAGGAAGGTACTCAAGAATAAATTAATATTTTCTTCTCCACATTATTAACCTTAAAATATATCTCCAACCTTTCAACGTACAAAGTCCAATTTCCTGACGTCACATCAAAATCCCTTATTTTACCGATGTTCCCACTCGACATTTTGTTCCACTTTCAACACGACACACCTATAACCAATTCTAGAACGTTCTATCCCATCCTCGTCGCCACTGAAGTGTTTGTAAATTGTATTAGGTCGGTAAAGGAAGACGTGGTTGAATAGCAAGCGTATAATATAGAAAACTGACATTCATACAAGTGACACCTTAGAACATACCACAGGATGATAATTTAATAAGGCGGGTAACAGATAAACATCACACTGCCCAGACTTGTGCATTGCAACATGGAACATCCGCGACGCCTCAAAACCCGGAAAAAATCGAATAGACGCTGAACTTTCACGCAGAGGCATTCATATAGCCAGCCTACAGGAAACGGATGAATTCAGGAGCATACAGCTCCACAGGCTACAAATGGCACGCGACCGGCGAAATGGGAAGAAAACTAAAAAAAATCCGAGGGCTTTCTGATACCAACGGTTAATATAACAAAACCAATAACAAAACCGATAATCGAACCACACTGCGAAGGACCAACGGTGGACGAAATAACAGGAATCATCAATAAAATGCGAAACGGGACAGCCCCTGGAACGGACCAAATGGTAATCGAACTGTACAAAGCGATGCCCCAAATACTATAGGAAGCTGTTACTAAACACATGAATAACGCCCGGACACAGAACACTTTACCCGACATGTGGCTTGAGACCGTACAAGTCCCAATCCCAAAAAAAATAAATCCTAAAGACGCGGACGATTTCCGCCGCATATAAACCATTTGTAACACGGGTTACAGAATTTACGCCTCATACTTACAAAAAAAAAGTAAACGATACAATAACGGAGCTGGGAAATTACCAACCAGCGTTCTTAAACAATAGATCAACAGATGACCACATTTTTACGCTCAAAAGGGTTCTAGACGAAGGATGGCGTGCAGGTAAACGAATTTACGTACTCGCCCTCGACATAGAAAAAACCTTGACAACGTTGACTTTAACGCATTAAGAGATATATTACTGGAACGAACCAACAAATCGATGACCAACAGGATAATCAGGGCATGCTGGAATGAAAGAACATGCATCAAATGGTGTGGTCAGCAAAGCAGTTGGATTGTCAAAGGAAAAGGAGTTAAGCAAGGGTGCCCCCTGTCCCCTCGCCTTTTTACATTGGTCATTGACGAAGTCCTTAGAACACTAGAAGACACTATCATTTAATCAAACTAGATCAGGACCGCGAAATTTCACTTTCCATGGTATTATCATTTGCGGACGACCTTATCCATAATACAGATAATCTAGAAGGTCTAGAGCGTATCTCATGCTACATTAAAGCCTTACTAAATAGCGTAGGCCTCCAAATAAACGAAACAAAAACAAAAATTCTAATTAGGGACCCCATAACATCACAGCAAACGACCAACGTGACCCTCAACGGAGTAAGTATACCAACAGTGGACGTAATCAAATACCTAGGCGCATACATAACATCCGCATTAAGCAGGAAAAGCACAATTAGAAAATGATGCCAACAGGCCACGAGAAACGCCAAATCATTACTACCATTCATACTAAACTCAAAGATGGACTGGAAGTTAGCTAGACTTATGTACCGAATGGTTATCGTACCTTGTATGATATAAGGCTTAAAAATATCGACCCTCACCAAGGCGAACAGATCAAGACTCCGAAAATATGAACGACTTATCATGAGAGACTTGATTAACCATGCCAGGAATAAACCAAGAACTAAGAAGATGCACCAAATCTTAGACGGAAAACCATAACAAAACGCATCAAGAACCACAGGATGTGCTGCTTGGCACACGTCTTCAGACGGGATAAACCACACCTATTGCATGCAGCAATGCAGTATAAGGCTAAATCTAAGGAGGTCGGACGACCTATTTACACATGGAACGACAACCTAAAACAGGACATGAAATACTTCAACATGGGAATCACGTATTGGAAGGACATGGCTGGAGACAGAAACAAGATCAAGAAAGCGGCTAACGATATCTACAAAAAAACAGAAGCTGATAGCAGTGAGAATTCAGAAGACGAATATGAAAACAACAACACAGAACATAGTGAAGCAACTGCATAGAAAAGAGCTAAGAAAACAGTTAAACCTGCACAAGAAGCTCGACCTGAATCAACATGCCGGCGACGTCGTGAAAAGATGCCCTCCTATAAAAAATACCACCCGTCTCTCCACTAGTCCAATGCTTACTCAAGGATGCATATCCGGTAGGCTCGCAATCCTTTCCTATCCTAAGGGCCTGTCTACCTGACCATTACCGCGCCCCCCGGTCTACTTCTTGATATGCAATGGCCTCTGTAACACCATGAAGCATGAGGCTACAGGGGCTAGTGCGAATCTTGGGGTTCATTCGATTAATCGAGTCTGGTCAAACCACGCTGGGATCGGTGCATTACATTACATTACAATAGTCATTTTATTTTTTTACCTACAAGTAGTCTATTGCAGTTGTTTCATCAACTAGACTTTAGATTTAATTTGTATGTTTCTGGGTATATGGATCAGATAAGATAAAACATTGGATGTAATTCTTTAGGCTTTCAGTATCAGTATATTTACAGTCATCACTTCAATCACACTGTACAACTGGTTTAAGAAGTATATAATCATCAATACCCTACGCATGACGTTGATTCTAAGTGGACAAGGTGGAATTTAGATTGACCGGGTTAACAAGATGGACAGGTACTCAGCTGGACTAGTGACTCGCCCCTGCTTCACACGGCTTTTACGATTCTATTAATGTCATCATCTGCCTAGCCTTTTCCCAAACTATGTTGGGGTCGGCTTCCAGTCTGACCGAATGCAGCTGAATTACCAGTATTTTACATGGGGCGACTGCCCATCTGACCTCCACTATCCTATTACTGGGTAATACGATGCCCCTTGGTAAGACTGGTTGTCAAACTTTCGGGCTTCTGACGACCCGTAACGACTGTCAAAGATCCACAAATGACAGCTGGGACCAACAGCTTAACATGCTTTCCGAGGCACGGAGGGTTCTTGGTATGTAACGATGGTCACCCATCCATGGGCCAACCGCGGCAAGCGTAGCTTAAGCTGATGGATCGACCCGTGCGGCTAATATTACTTAGCCACAAGCTCCTCATGATTCTATTCATGTATCATACACATATACCTTTCACAATAAATTCGCTGACTGATGGTAAAAACTACTTCAAAGTACGTTGTTTTATAACACATGTAGGTAGATATACTTGTCACATTCACCAAGAGTCGTAGTTTTATCAAATAAAATTAAACGTTTATTTGCTAGAAATACATAGTTTAGTAAACGTGAGATTTTATAACCATTAAGTGTCATTGTATTCTGCCTGCATGAAAGCGTGATTTTTTTTATTCACATTGAATACATTCTTAATATAATTCTAGTATTATTATTCACTATTTAATTTTATATTTTCCATTATTACCCCAAAAGTTTATTTTCTAGAAATAGGTACATTTTAGAGTGAAAATTTTAATAAATTTTTTATACATTCTTAATATAATTCTACTATTATTATTCACTATTTTATTTAAATTGCTTATACTAATAATAAATACTCATTTTAAATTTTTATGTTCCATAATTACCATAATACTATTAAAACAACACTTTAGAAGCCAGTCAGTCAATTATGTCTTAAAACATTTTAATTCGTTTGGTAAGTCATGATTTCATGAACTATGTGTAGAACAGTTTTCTTATACATATCTTTATTTATGACAAGTCGGTTGATACAGTAGGTTGCGAAACTTAGCTCTTTTTTATCTAGTTAGGATCTTACTACGTTGTTTAAAGTAGTGCATGTGTGTTTTTTTATAAAGTTGCAGATATCTTATGAATACCTATACAAGGAATTGGATTTTAATTTACATTTTTCAAATAAAGTTTTATAACCGTCTAGGAACCAAGCCTTGTTGATATTATATTAGCTAAAAACGACCCATATTTATGACTCAATTTACCTTATCGAAATAATAAATTGGTATCAAAAATGTTAGTTTATTGGCTAATTCCTCTTCTTCCCAGCATGGAAATGTAAGACAAATGTTAAAATTAATATTTCAACTTGTTATGAGAATCGCAATACATTAATCTCTCGTAAATGTCATACACCAAAAGGAATGAATGATTGCTATATTACTTGGAAAACTGGCAGCAGTGAGCGAATGACCGGTCAGGTAATTGGTCTTCGTTAACAAGCGATTATACACCTTATATCTTTAAATCAGGGTTGAAATTGAGCTTTGCTGACTGTAATTGAAAAGGAATTTCACTTTGCAGTAGTTTGATGCCCCGCGGTGATTCCTGCAATTTTGGAATATAATTTATTTGATTAAAATTTCTTTGTTCAGAATAAAATTTATCAAGGTGCCGAAATATAATACCGTGGGTGACCTTTCAAGGAAAGCTGTTAATAATATTAATTCAGATTTTACAAAGATAAATCCTTTGACATGCAACACCCGTGACCAAAAATTTGTAGCTATACATGCCATTTAAACGAACAGTAGCAAGCAGTTGTGATGTGTCAAAAAAAATGTGAACACATCAGAAATCACAAGTTTGTGTCGTGACATTTATACAATATCTTAATATATAAAAATTCAGTGTCATGATGTGTTTCCAGTGAACTCTTCACCAAGTCAACCGATTGTGATGAAAATTGGCATTATAAATATGTAATTTGTTCCAACTTGAGAGATAGGATAGTTGTTTTTTTGTCTTAATAATTTATAATTAACAATAAACTGATTATCAATGTTGATTGTTGTTATTAATCGTAAGTTTTATAAGTCTCAAACAGATGGCGCCTCAATAATATTATAAATGTGAAAGTTTGGATGTTTGTTACTCAATCACGCAAAAACGGCTAAACGGATTTGGATGAAATTTGGCACACAGATAGTTTTTAACCTGGAATAACATAGAATCTATTTAATCTAATAGTATGATCCCGTGGGATAATTTTCGAACAGCACGCGGGCGAAGCCGCTGGCAAAAGCTAGTAGATTATATTGTCTTAGGTCCTTGGCCCTGTCATCAAGCAATGGACAAAATGGTTTTTTTTTTTTTTTTTTTGGGTGGGAAATCATCAAATAACTTCTCCCGCACTGGGTGGAGCGGGAGGGCGTGTCAGACTTTTACTGACTAAAACCCACCCGTGTTCCCGCAGTTGCCTGTGTGCTAGGGGCCGCGGTATCTCTTTCGAACAACCCGCACCCCTAGCAGGCATCGGCCCTTGCGGACCCCCCCATTTGGTGCTGACATCTCTTTGAGGCGCGCGTGGAACACAACGCGCCGTCGACCCGGGCTTGGTCCTTACCGGACAGCGAGCTACCCATTACTCGCCGTCCGCAAGCCCGCGCCTACGGTGGCCGGGAATCAGCCTGGGATTCCCGACGCCCAGGGCGTCTCCCGCGGCGACTACGGCCGTGAGGGCGCATATACTGCCTCTCCCTCACGTGCGCCGCCTCCCTCTTCGCGAGCATTACTGCTTCGCAGAAGGAGGTGACGGCTAACCATTCACTCTCGCTCCGTACCATGGCCTGAACCAGGGCCGGACGCGAGAGATCGCCGCCGCCGATCGCCTCCTCGAGGACACGGCGGTGCTCCGCCCAAGCCGGGCAGACCGCCACCGTATGCTCCACCGTGTCCTCAGGGCGATCTTCGCAATGGAAACACCCGGGCGTTTCCTCCCGCCTTATGCGAAACAGGAACCTCCCGAAACAACCGTGTCCGGTGAGGACCTGCGTCAGGCGGAAGGTGAGGACGCCAATGGACAAAATGGTTGAACTTAAATTAGTTGAATACGAGGCTTTTGGCAACTTTGTTTATGTATTTTATGTCTTCTTTTTTTGAGATTTGTCTTTTTCTTTTTATTTATGACTGAACTTTTTAAACATCTTTATTTTTAGTAAGTCGAAGTTAAGAAAGATAATGCAATATCGTCGTATTTTTCCAAATATTAACCAACATTTGGAAAAAAGTTTAACCAGAGTTTTTGGAACACATGTTTGACCGTCATATAAGCTGCAATGACGGCACCCTTATTATTTCGTATCTTAATTATAAAAAAGTCATACCCAGGTAATTGGGAAAAAATGAAAATTGAAACAAAAGTGTTTCACAAATATATTTTTTTTTATTAAAAACTTGTGATTGTTGTTTTGTTTTTAGGATAATATAGATTATGTTGCTTTACTTTTTTCTTAATAGAAACAGTTAGGATGATTAACAATTATTTGTTAACTGGGTTCCTTAAATGCTTTTTGTCTTGCTTGGAATAGACATTTAGTCCGGTTTAGCAGCCAAAAAAAAACCTGCGTGAAAAACAAAACAACTTTTTTCCCAAAAATAAAATGACAAAGACATGACTAATTGTCATTATTTTTATTCGAAAGAAGACGATTTCGAGATCGACTCTCTAATGTGATTAAACATAAACATGACATACAGAGAATAGAATTTCGCGAAATTCAAACCACGGACACTCAAACTCAATTCAACTAGATGCTCATATGTTTTAATTAGATAGTTACAATCGTTCAAAGCGTATGTTATTCCCATCTTCCATTTAAATGAGTTATAACTGTTTCTGAGAAGCACTTAACGCTGTTATGATGTGTAATAAATTGTCAAATCTACTTGTGTTCCAGCTATTTTCAGAGATTGAATTTATATGGGAATTTGTATGTTTTATTTAGTATCTTCTGTTGAGTTCGTGACTTTTATTACGTGTCTAAAGTGAAGGGCTATTGCGGGGTTTAGAAAAGGGTTACTTTGTATTTGCAGGATGTTTTATCAGTCTGTTTGTGTCATGTTTTGATTCCATATAATAATCAGCCTATATCTAATGTTCCCACTGCTGGGTCACAGGCCTCTTCTCCGTGAGAGGGCACGGGCCGTCACCCACCACGCGGGCCCAGTGCGGGTTGGTAGATGTCTTCGGATTTTTGGTTCTACGCCATGTCGGTTTCCTAACGATGTTTTCCTGCACGGTTTTGATTCAATATAATGTTAATATTTTTTTCCGAAAGTTGAATTAAATAAAAAATAAATTGATTACATAACAATTAATATCTCCTACAAAATTAAAAATGGCTTACCGCTCTTGTTTCTTTGTACTTCGAATGCAGATCTTATAATTATCTTAACTTCATCGTATTTGCCATTAGGTAGCTTCATCATCAACATTATTCATGGATTCATTGCTTTCACGTTTTATAAAACAAACCAAACGATCACTACATTGGTAACATTCAGTTCTCCAAACATATTTCAGGAACGATTGGTCTTCCGTTACAGAAACTGGTCAACCAGAACTTCAACATAAACACTCCAATACAATGACTAAGCCCAGTAACTTCCCTTATAATCCACGAGACACATGCACAACCACTAACAGAGTAAGACTAAGACTGTCTACACACTAGCGAACATCCTCCAATGTATGAATACCCTCAATTTGCGAACTTGGCAAACAGTTTGCGGCTGAATCGGCCGCAATGAGCTCTTAATCGCCGATAAACATGTTAAGCTTGAAGAGGACTTCTCTATTGATGTTATGAAGAGCCCCAAGTTGGTAATGTTTGAAGAAGTTTGTGGTTGGAGTTGGTTGGTCAGGTTTCTTTTAAAGTTTGTATGTGTACGTATTGGTCTTAAGTCAGACGGTGTAGGTCTACTTCTGTTTAGTCCAGAATTGCAGTTCTTTAAACAGAAAACAAGTTAGATAATTATTGCAATAGAGACCAGAGGGGCAATTCCAACTGTCTCAACCTGTTTGAAATTCGAATATATCTACTACATTATTGTAAATTTTTAGGCATTGCTTGTTACTGTAGTGAGATTTTAACTAAATTTTGGACGCTAAAATACGGGAAGTGATTCTTTTTTTAAAAAGGAACTTGTGTTGTTACAATAATATGAATGAAGAAATAAATGAATAAAGAATGCAAGTGAGAGAAAATATAAAAGTAATCAGTGCTACCAAAGCATATTGTGAAATTATTTATTTAGTTATGAATGTGATTTTTTCAAGCAAACTCCACATTACTAAAGCCAAATTGCCACTATAAGCGTTTATAGTCATTTGTCTGAGTGCCTAAAAATATACCAACTAGAACTAAAAGCTCTTAATAACATGCCAGACTCTCATTATTTCCATTTCAAACAATAAAATAAACTGAATTGTTCTCCATCACTGACAGCCGTGCCGTTGCCATGACAACCACCCCCCGACCTACCCTACACTAGAAAACCTAATAAAAATACATGGGGGTTGCAAATTTACATGTGCTGATCAAGTCAACCTTAACTTCATGAAGATAAGGCTTAAATTTGAAGACTGTAAGTGTAGGAACGTTGTTAATACTAAACGTATAAACAGTTTGGTCCCTCGCTTATTTAGTAATACAATACTTTTTTTTGTATTTCAAAAAAGGAAATGTGTGATGACAGTTTTATTTTGTTTGATGTATTTTGCTTTAGTTGAGAAAACTTGCTGTGAGGGTTTAAGGTGTAGCGGCTATGAAAGAAGAAGATGGCGTTAAAGCAAAGGGGCTGAAGATTTCAAAGTAACTAGGTCTTGAGAAACAGTGGAAGCAGTTTTTAGTTCTTAAGTCAATACTTGACCTCTATCTTACCTGACTGTCAGTTTTGCGCGTTTGCCTCTAACTAAAGTTACGAATTCGGCGGCCGCCATATAGCGTACGCAATTTACCGTCGAATGTTGTCACTGAACGGTCATTCATTTAAGAATGTTGGTGTGTTTACCTAGAGATTTTTTATGACACTGTAATGTCAAATCCTCGCTGCTATCATTTTCATGACGGACGTCACTGCGACTATTATGTGGTATTCATTTTCGTAAGAAACCTAAGTTTAAGGTGTAGGCTCCAGGGCAGATCGCGAAATTCGAATTTACTTACGTTTTATGCAATTTGCAGGTCAGTGCCAGGACTGCCAGGCTTATGTTGAAAGAAATAAGATTCACGAATGAATGAAAAATTTGACTTTCGCGGCCTAACCTGGTGCCTCCACCTTAACGTCTTTACTCAATACTCTAAGACTCCCAGGTTATAGTGGTCCAAAAAACACAGACTATGGCAAGGAGGTCTTCTCATGAAGTTATTTTACGCATATAAAGGTAAACCACAATATATCTAAATCCTGCGTAAATTTTGTATCGTTCATCAACTGTTTACGGGATTATATTTTATTCTAATGCTTAGCAATCATTATATTAGGCTCATATGACAACTGTCAACCGTATGTTCCAATGTCGTGTACAACATTCGTGCAAAAATCAGAATCTAATTTATCTATTTCCTATTCATAGGACAGGAAAATCATTGGTTGAATATTAATTTGATTTGTGAATTATTAATTAGTTCATTCATTGATGCAGGTATTGACTACTTAATTATGTGAATCACCTTTTGTGTTTGTCTTTTACATTAAAACAATTGACAGCTTAATTTAACTATTTAATAATTAAGTTTTATGAATATACTGGCTTCCGCCCACGGCTTCACCCGCGTGGATGTCGGAAATTATCCCGTGGGAACGTACTACTGGGATAAAAAGTATCCTATGTTATAATCTATCTGTGTGCCAAATTTCATCCTAATCCATTCAGTAGTTTTTGCGTGAAAGAGTAACAATTATCCATAAGTAAAAACTTTCGCGTTTATAATGTTAGTAAGGATTAATCAAAACGATGAACCTACAGAAGCTCACCCTTTTTCCTATTGGGGCAGGTACAAACTGCACAACGCCACCTGCTACGATCTTTACATACTCGTTTTGCCATACACGTGCGCTCACCGGTTGTGAGTACTACGTACCTGACCTTTCTGAAGAACCAATCAGCAATAACGTACTATACCATACGTCGTTTTAGGGCGCCCCCTCGCGACATTCCACAAACATCTGTCTTGTTTGTACCTTTCGTTAGTCGCCTTTTATTCATTCTTGCAACATGACCAAACCATCTCTTCAATTATTGTCACTAGGTACATCTTCTTTTAAACCGCTCCGTTGTCTTATCACATCTTTCCTCAGAGTGACACCACACATGCTTTGCAAGGAACGTGTTTCCGCAGCATTCATACTACTTTCATGTCGCCTTTGCCACACCTAACCCAACATTCACTTCCATACGTCCTACTATTTCCAATATGATGCATATAAATTTCAGTTGAGTTCAACAGAGAGCAGCTTACCTGACTTACTTATTTAACTTATCTTATGCCTTCTGCTTAATAATATCATTACGACAACATCTACCATGTACTCAAACACAAACTCGAAGCATTTGTTTGCACTTCTGAATCAGCGAAAAGTCGGCCAGTTAGTCAGAAAGTGGACGCTGTTGCCCATAGCAAAACGTAGATCTCTATGGAAAAGAAAGGGCGACAAATTCCAAGGACACTCTTTTCAATCACAATATGCCAAATTCTTGAATACATTATTCTTGTTGCTTCTCCAAGTGAGAATAATGTTAAAAAAGAAGAAACAATTCCAAATATAAGATTAAAAATAAGACTTGGAAGTTAGGAGATGACCAGTTTCAACAGACGACGGCGCCCGTTAACGAACTTGACGCATGGATCATCGCCATTCAGCTTAACCATTTTTTTTGGGAACCCAACGATCCAACGCGCCACCATTTCAGTAAGATATTTAAGAGCATGATTTTTATAGTATATTAATTTTATTAAACAACGGCTCTAGTAGGCCATGTAAAACTTTTTCAGGCACAGCTTAAGCACAAGCTAGGCATTGGGCTCACCTTAAACCTGTCTCCCGCCTTAAACATATCTTAGCTTATATAAATAAAGGGTTAAGCAAGTCTCTACCAACCTACCCGCTAATAAAGAAACAGCTTATGTGTGAAGTGACAAATAAAAATAATTTGACACACATCACGCCCTCAATACAGGACGTGTGGACATTGAAGAATATACAGGATGCGCTTCAATTTAAGGTGCAACGATCTATGTAAATGTCACTGATAGGAAATTCGCCAGACTAAAGAATGCGCAGATGTAGTGTAAATCAGATAAAGCAATGCCAGTGTCAAACGAGCTCGGGGCTGCGGTGTAGACGGGCGTGTGGAACGCTGCGGTTGAAACGCTAAAACTAAAATAATGTGTTTGTGTGTGTTACTATTGAGTAGGTAAATCACTACATAGTATAAAACAAAGTCGCTTCCCGCTGTCTGTCTGTCCCTATGTATGCTTAGATCTTTAAAACTACGCAACGGATTTTGATGCGGGTTTTTAAATAGATAGAGTGATTCAAGAGAAAGGTTTATATGTACATAACATGCATAATATAGTAGAGAAACACTGATAATTTTAGAGGTTTCTAATGTGATGTCGTAAATAAACAAATTTTTTGCGCTTACTTTGCAAACGCTGGCTGAACCCTACGAGACAGATCAAAATAATGTACTACAGTATTGTACACCTTAAAAAGGTCTACAAAAAAGTCTGCAATGGTATATGTCTATCTCTTAGGGATAACCCACAGTAACCATTTTTTATCGTTTTTTTTACGAGAAATAACACATAGGAAGTATCCTATGTGTTATCCTTACGTTCCCGAGAGATAATTTGCCGCTGGCAAAACCTAGTACTTACTAAAATATAATAACAAAAATGTGTCAGTCTTACCAAGCAGTATCATGTTACCCAGTTACTGGGTTGTGGGGGTCAGATAGGCAGTCGGTTCATGAAAACATCCAATGTATCTGCACCCTGATTTACACACTTTCAATCACAATCCGTGAGTTTTGAAGAATATTGATAATATAATCTATTGCTATCATTCAAAAAATCATTTGCTCAGCTATATAAAACCATAATGAACGCAGGTAAACTATCAAAACAAAATTCATTGGGATCAATTCTCATTTAATGCGTGTTACGCAATAAACCCGCTGGTAAGATTGGAAGCCGACCCCAGCTTAGTTTAAAAAAGGCTAGAAAGATACTGATTAGCAAAAATGTGCCTATTATTTTCGCTACACTATAAAATCAAGACAAAAATCGAGGTACTCAATCATTATGATAGTATTTAGTCTGCATGCAGCTATATTATTTACATAAAGTAATTGTCCGTAAATTTAGGATTATGGACCAACAAACTTTTTAAAATTGCTATGACCAACCTGTGCGATGGTAAAATCAGGATAATTAAATGTTGAGTAAAGAAAGAAAAGAAAGAAAGAAAATACATTTATTTAGCACAGACTAAAAAAGGCACACAATATTCAGCATAATAATAGAATTAAACAATTATCAAAAAGTGTAAAGTGCGTCAAAGTGTGCCTTACGGCTGCGCTAAAAAGGCCCAGTTCAGCATAAATGCCAGACAACTAGTGCCTGACGCTGAAAACTAAATATAAGCTGGTAATCAATACCAAATTGATTATCAGTTAATTATCAACAATATTAAATTAGCAGTCGGTCCATATAAAAAAATAATGCATCTAGATAGACTTAATTTAATTTAAATTAGCTTAAATTTTCCGTAAGTATAAATCACAATTCTCGCAGTTGTATGAAAGTTTTTAGACAGTTGTATGAAAAGGCTTTAACACTGCCAATTAAGGCGATTTTGCTTAACAATTTATCTATCCGACTGTATGTAGTTTAAGGAAAAAAATATTTCCTTTCAACTAGAAAGCCCGTTCGTCTGCACCACAAATCTCGCACGAGCGATGCATGTAAAACGGTCAGCGATTGAGTCAGCGATCGCCGACGGAATTCTGAACGGTTCTGACAATCGCGACTTTATTGACTTCTTTATCGGCATATAAACTGCTGGACATCCGTCGGCCGTGTGTCCTGTGTTTATCGATGTCGATGATATTTTGAAAGCCTGTTTAGTGAAGCTGTAACTAGAATTTAATTTAGTAGATTTTTACTGAGAAAACAGCTGGATATTCCATATTTACTTATAGTTTATTCTTGTAAAAGTGCCGAAATATATCGAGGCGTTAATGACTTGAGTGAGGTGATTTTGTCAATATTTACAAATCAGATCACTGAAAACACATAGTATCTAACATTACATACTTGAAAGACCTGGGTTTGAAAAAACCCTGCATAGTAAGGTTATTGGACTGTTCTTTCACCACACCTATACATATACCATACCATCCTACCATTTACAGATTTGTATAACGCCATTTAACATTTTGATTTGCGTTTAAAACCACTAGTACCAAAACTCTCCATAGCCTGGGTAACCCAATCAATTAGGTAAATAGGTCCCTCACTACAGTTTTGAAATCAATTAACACTGTAATGGAATCAAAACAATAGGATGTCCTATAGATAAATTAGTAACACATCTATGCTTATTGCTTAGCTAGTGCTTTCCCCTCGTTGCGTTGACAGCCAATTGTGGTGTCCAATTAGTAGATGTTTGACCGCAAACTGTAGCAGAATACATTGATGGTGTAGCTGGATTATAGTTCAGTGAACTTTTAAAGAATTAATGGGACTGATCTATCGGCAGTGCAATTAGGGAGGTGAGAATAGTGTAAGCTGAATTAACTGTTAATATTTAGGACACTGCAGAATGTCTGTATTTAAACTTTTCTTGAGATTATTTTTATCAAAGGGTTGTCTAGAAGACGTTGTTTTAAGCGATAAGACCGCCGCGCCGTTAGATGAACCGCCTTTAATATTAATACCTATTTTTTTCCTAGCCTGCGCTGTCCCACTCCTGGGCGAAGACCTCCCTCAACTCCTTCCCCCTTTCACTAGCCCATGCGTCCTTCTTCCAATTTCTTTTCCTATCTATTACTTTAAAAACGTCGTCATATTTTTTTGAAAAAAAAAATTGTGTTTCCAAAGAAATATGACGACGTTCTTGCACTTCTGCTGCTCAGTCTAGTGACCTTACAAAAAATATTATGTCAGTTTGTGCAGCAGCACCAGCCCCAGGTATGCAGTAATCAGTTGCAGTCAGTTTGCTGAGCATTGTGATTATAGTAAAACACATTTCAGAGCAATTGCTATGAGATTGATCAGGACTTCATAGTCAGCGGCCCCAGAGAATGCTAGTAATTCTTGTAAGCTTGGGTATCATAATATTATATTCCACCGTCGTCGCCATCAATCAAACACGTCGATAGTTAAAATCAGGCAAGACATTTAAGTATTTGTGGTATACCCTCCTATTAATGTATGCCCACCACTTCTTATGGAAATATTAGATTTAGCCAGCGGCTTCGCCCGCGCGTAGGTTGGAATTTATACCACGGGATCGTACTACCGGGATGAAAAGTATCCTATGTGTTAATCCATGTTATAAACTGTCTGTGTGCCATTTCATCCAAATCCTTTGGGCCGTTTTTGCGTGATTGAGTAATATACATCCAAACATCTAAACATACAAATTTTCACATTTATACGAGTAATTTTATAAATATATGTATAGTAGGATAATATCACAACAGATACCAGTAATAAGCAAGTGAAGCGATGTAAAAATTGTAGCATGCGTCTGACAGCTCCCCACTGTAGTCACGCGGCGAACTGACAGTATACAGCGTGGTTGCATATTCTTTATTAAAATGTTTTTATTTCTCGTTGGGTGTAAAGAATACTTGTCTTGATTTCGCTTAAGAAAGAAACTTGAAAAGGCGTTGGAGATTTTAGTAAATATGGCTATCAGGAGCTCAAATTTAAATATCCTGTTGTAGCATTTATAAGTGACGCATTTATGCATGCTTTAATGATATTAGGATCTTGTAATTATTGTTATCTGTGGCTATTCAATCTACTCTTGCTCCTACGAGAAGAAACAACACAGGCGAAGAAAACCATTTTTTTAAATAAAATAGTGAGGTTAATATAGTCAAAGGTAATTTAAATGAGCAGAGAATAATTTAAGAAGTGCGTGACAATTTATACTATAATCTTGGAAAGAAGCTCGTTATCTCATCATCATTTCAGCCGAAAGACGCCCAATGCTGGACGTAGCCTCTCCCTGGTTCCTCTACTTCGACCGATCTTGTGCTTCCCACATCCAGCGGATTCCTGCGGCCTTCATAAGGTTATCGGCCCACCTCGTGGGCGGCCTTCCCACTCTACGTCTTCCGGGACCCGTTCGCTACTCCAGAACCTTTCAGCCACATCGGTCATCTGCTCTGTTCGTATGATGAAAAATATCGCAGTTACCAAATTGTACAATACAATTTTTATGAATCGCAGAGCAATAATTTATCTACTTCATTTTAATTGCTATTCATTTTACACAGTAGCTATAATATTGCAATATTTTCCAAACAACCTGTAACAAGTTGATCGAGATACAAATGTCCAGCTACCTCTGACCTCCACTGTATCAGTGATAGGAACATAACTGCACAGGTTAACATAGGTTTCAAGTCCACTTTGAATTGGTCAGCGTTTCGGTGGATTAAGCGTGAAAATTATAAATTTTCTGGCGATGACGTGTTAAATCTTTTCAATATTTTTTTATGATAAGAAATAGCTAATTATCAGGCTTAATGTGAACTTTTCTTTGGGATTAAGAGAGTCTTGATAATTTTGCACATATTTTATTTCATCTGTAGTACGTAAGATAGGTACAGGTAACAGATCTGAGAATTAATTGGAATGAAATGTTTATTTACGTAAGTAGATATATTGAGACACTTTATACGTCAAAACTAGATGGCGCTGGCATTTCCTGGCCGAATGATCCCTGAGAAGAAATTCCGAAACAAACTGAGAGGTAATGGTCTGTTTTAAAATTTAAACAGTCCGTGATTTTTTGTGAAATATTTAACAATGCAGGATCATGTCTGAAAGGGCATTTCAACACAGTGTTATTGCAGTAAAGCAGACATGCCGTCTGTGGGGACAGGTCAGCTTAGAGAGCTGATCTGTCCCCACAGACGCCAGGCCTGCATCGGTCGTTGTGTAGCTCAAATTCTCAGGTAAGTTACCTATTTTGTTTATTTTTTGCCTAAAACTTACCGCAAAAAACGACCAGCGCTGCAGTAGTTGTTTTTTTTTTACAAATATCGCAGCATTTACCTCGCACAGGTCTTCCTCTTGTATTTTTGTTTTTTTATTGTTTTCTATATTTGGTTATTTTTTACTTAAAAGTTTTCGTTTCGTTCTCGTTTATTGTGTGTATTTCCTGTGCGTGTCTCAAATAAAATATTTTTCTTTCTTTCTTTCAAAAAAACATTTATTTAACCATTTATGCACACACATATAAACAGACAAGAAGAAAAGAACAGAAAAATACGTACATAGGTCATATTACCAATATAACAAAAAAATCTCAATCACAACAACCGTTAGCGGTTTGGAAGCCGTATGTATAATGGGTACATTCCACAACCAGAATATTACATTCACATTTTGCAAATCAGCATATTTTTTTTTTGACATCTACCAACATTTCCAAGCATGCATCCCCAACAGGGGTCACGTGTCGCAATCATTAGAACCAGATGCTATAGGGTCGGCCGCGTGTGAATAATAATCACAGGGGCGACTAATTGACGGGTAGCCGGATATGACAGACGCGGGTCTCTAACAGAAACCGATGTAGTACATTATGTAGGTTTTTATACCATGGATACCAACAATTTGATGGATGATGAGTGGTGGGAATTATTTTAAACATAATTAATCCATCTTCAATCTTTTCCTAATCCGTACTATTTCTACTTCCCTAATAATGGTATAAATGTGAAAGTAACTCTGTCTGTTAGTCTTTCAGGCCTAACCCGCTGAACCGATCGTTTTTTTCGAAATCGAAATTTGGCACCGATACAGCCTGGGATACGGAGAAGGATACAGGCTACTTTTTTACGCGAAAACCGACATCCCGGTGAACGTAAATGTCTTGAGGAAACCGGCATGTCCTAGAAGTAATGTGCCATCTACCAACCCGCACTAGGCCCGCTTGGTGGATTACGGCCCATTTCTTCTCACTGAGAGGAGGGCTGTATCCCAGCAGTGGGAACATTACACGCTGATTATGATTGTGCATCTTTGGGAACGGAATCCGAGCTATAGCGCTGGTCATAGAAGTCGTCTCACAATGTATTTGCCAAGTTGATGAGAACTGCATCCTGTATTATACATGACCCAAGAGAGCTCCTTGAGATACCTACGTTTAAAACTTCACGTTATTAATTTAATTCTTTAATACTTCACGCACAGAAATTTATAAAAACGGACTTAATGCCATAGGAATTTTCTACCAGTCGACCTTTGGGTGATGCAGAGACAAACAGTGGTACGTGCAATTACGAAAGTCGAGTAATAATTATGTATTTAAATATAGGGATACACATAATTATTATACATATTACAAACTATAAATATGATATAATATATACCTTATAAAATCTTTTTAACGATGTAAGTTTCTTGGGCATACAATAAAACACAACAAATGACTTACATCATGTGCTCAGACGGTGCAACTTTTGTATTTGCTTTATATACAGGATACATTTGTAACCAGTGCGCAAACTATAACGTCAGTTATACAAAACAAAATCAGCTGTTCCATACATTTTGACCGCGTAGGTATTGCACTTTTCTATGAAACAGCTGATTTGGTTTTGTATAGCCGATGATAAATTTCTGCGCTGGGGGTCTAGAATGATATGCTGAATTCATGGTTACAGTTAGCGCACTGGTTAAAAATTAATCCTTTATAGTTAGCCACAAGAATTAAATTGCACCATGTAAATCAGTCTATATTAACGGAGTTCAGGTGAAAAAAAAATCATCCTAAATAGGTATTCAGCTGCAAAATAAGATTGAGTTTCTGTGATTTTTTGTCCCTAATTACTTACCAATCGTGTCTCCAGGTTGCAATCACTATTAGTTTATAGCAATTAATTTGGAAGCGGTCGTTCCGAAGTTTTCGCCAATTAGAGCAACTTCATACGATCGATTAGTAGATTTTAAAGGGCCGCAACACATGCGATAATAGCGGAGGTTCTAATTACTTCATCTGAAGCTGGTATCTTTGCCGACAATGAATTTATAGAACTTACGTTTGGTTTCTTTATAATGATATTTATTGGTGGTAGATTGGTGATGTTCTTCAAGTAGGTAGCACTCGCAATCAGCGTGCGTAGGTATATGGTCACGAGATCTAAGAACGTAACCGAAGCAAAAGGAGAAGGTCAGGTAGGACAGTCACGAGGGTTTACAACCTTAAGTAACTCTTTTAGAGTTTTATATATTGTAAGTGGAGCTCAGTTATCATAGTTATTTGGGAGCTATAACAGGTTTGAATAAAGCCATAAGTTTGAGAAACCTTGATCTACGCCACCCAGGGACCCACCCACTCAAACCAACCATCAAAATCGGCCCAGCCGTTTAGGAGGGGTTCAGTGACATACAGCCGCAACAGAAAAATTATTATAAAGATAACAAGGACATTTACAATGATTTTAAGTCATTCGGATTTGATCGTGAATGTTGTAGGTATTAAGACACATTTTTTGCATACAAACTTCGGGAGTGTTTTACTCCACTGTCTGTCATGGCACATCCAAAGTAAAATATGATATCGTTTTGTCTCATTATTAATATTGTACGTACGGAAACAGAATACTAAAATAAAAACCCATTAAAAAGTTAGGAGCCAACAAAGATTCGTTTTTCTTGCTAATTTTACTTAACTTTGGGCGTGTTTATGTAATAAAAGAAGTTCTCCAAAACCAAGACTTTTCTTAATTGTTTCGTAAATTTTTTACTGTAAATGATCTTGCATCTCACTCAATTACGTTGTGAGTGTAGACTAGCGTCTATCAGCTCATCACTGATACTATCTCTGTCGGACACGAAGCCTGGTGAGACAGCGTGATTTTTAGCCAGGCCCACCAGTGAGTTCGAGCCCGCGACTAGGTTCCCCTTAAAGGATCGTAGCTGGTGGCTTTTTGTAATTTCTTCCTTTCCATGGAAGGCGTGAGTTTATGCATTGTAAAATAGTTTTGGAGATGATAATGTTCGGTTAGAAGTTATTTATCACGACTTCAGTTTATTGTCGTCTTTTTATCAGATTAAAAATTTCTCAACGATTCGTTCACACTATTCACATTGTTAACTGCTCCCACCGTACCTAGTGCGTAGTAATTGGATCTGTACGTCATCATACATTGTTTTTTCTGCTAATTATACCTACCCATAGTAATTTAAAATATTCATGTACAAAATTATGTAAATTACAAAAATCGTGCAATGTCTGATTTTTGTTTACAACGCATCTACCACAGATAATTGCTTTACCAACCCATCCATATTATTATCTATTTATATAATATATCGTCGTTTTTCTTGTCTTGACTTTAATTTATAATAGATCTCTAACCATCAATCATAACTATAATGTTCCCACTACTGCGACACAGGCCTCCTCTCCGTGAGAGTGAGTGGGCCGTAATCCACCACGCAGGCCTAGTGCGGGTTGGTAGATGTCACATGTCTACGAGATTTTGGTCCTAGGACAAGCCAGTTACCTCAAGATGTTTTCCTTCACATATTATAAATTAAAGTCGCTTTCCGTGTCTGCGACTGCTGTGAGTCGCTTCGCGCCTGTTTGCAGGAACTTTTAATATTAAATTCACATTATTATAATAAAGTAATCTCCATGACTTGTCAAGTCGTACAAGCCGTGCGAAGCAGGAGTTTGCTGCAACTACACCCACGTGGATGACAGAAATTAACCTACGGGAAGTTGCTACCGGAACAAAGAGCAGCCTGGGAACGAGCTACCGGAACAAAAAGTAGCCTGGGAACGAGCTACCGGGACAAAAATTACCCTGGGAACGAGCTACCGGAACAAAAAGTAGCCTGGGAACGAGCTATCGGGACAAAAAGTACCCTGGGAACGAGCTACCGGAACAAAAAGTAGCCTGGGAACGAGCTACCGGGACAAAAAGTACCCTGGGAACGAGCTACCGGAACAAAAAGTAGCCTGGGAACGAGCTACCGGGACAAAAAAGTACCCTGGGAACGAGCTACGGGAACAAAAAGCAGGCTGGAAACGAGCTACCGGGACAAAAAGTAGCCCATGTCCTTTTCCAGGATGCTAACTAACTCCTTGCCAATTTTATCGAAATTTGTTCAATGGTCTAGATGTGAACGGTAACATATAGACAGGGTTACTTTCAAATCACTAGATACATATTATAAAACAAAGCCCCGCCGCTGTCTGTCTGTTCGCGATAAAATCAAAAACTGCTAAACAGATTTTCATGCGGTTTTCAGCAATAGACAGAGTGAATCATGAGAAAGGTTTAAGTGTATAATTTGCTAAGGTTTTTCGAAAATTGGTTAACACGGGCGAAGCCGCTGGCTTTAAAATATTTTTTCTATGGTTTAACTGTTACCGTCTTATTTAACTAAGTCCTTCTACATCAGATTTTCCACATAAAACTACTAATCTTTCAACTCGCTTTCTCTTATGACCCGTATCACCGCACACCGGTCAAACCCGCTGTGTGAACATAACGCGGTACACGTGTCGACGTCATCAGTTTGTTACTGTAATTAACTGTTTGCGTCAGTCGCAGTGCAACGGACTGCAGGACCACTGCGGGGGACAGGAAGGGTTGTGGCTAGAGGAGGTCTAGATTGATGGAAGTACTTAGTTGATTAAAGCATTATTGCGAGGGAAATGTTATTTTTCCTCTCTTGTGTACCTATACATCAGATTGTTATGGGCTGGTAAACAATTGGTCACATCCTTGAGGCTGATTTAAATAAATGTCAACCGTGTGGAGGCCTTCTAGCTGGAACACTGTTGTGTGTATTTGGTGTTCCAAATGCATACATAAACTCACGCCTTATTCCCATGGAGGTAGGCAGCAACTACGGAACGGCACCTGCTAGGATCCTTACAATATTCTTTTTGCCTCGTTTAGATTCATACATCTAGCCATACACGCACGCCGCACCAAATACACGCTCATACATATGTTCATTACCAAAAAACAAGGAAAAATGTGATGATTTATGAGCAATTAACAAAGGTGTGCTTTAACGCATACAGCGATCGCTTCCAGATATCCTTGCATTGGTGCGCTTCTACAAAGACGAAACAAGTTGAAAAGTTAATTATGAATTTATGACAAAATCAAGACCTTATCTATGGTACCTAACCATGCCTACACCTTTTTTTAAGACTCAGCATTATTTCCCATTGAAATATTCCCCTTTTTACTTCCAAACTTCGACCTCGACAAATAAAAAGTCCACTCTCGACTTGAATTTATTCATTTAGTTTTTCGTCAAAAGCTATTTAAAAAAGTTCCCACTAAGGTACACTATCTTCAACAGCGTTTTTTTCTCAATTAAATTTTAATCCAGTCCCGTACTATAAAACCGGATTAATAAAATTGTAGAAACAATACCCTAAATATTGTTTTGCAGAAACTCTCAGCAAATCACGAGCGGAGGTAATATCCGCGGCACATAGCCGACAGAAACGCAATATCATGCAAATATTAAACTACAAAGAACTTTCTGACGTACAGACAACGTACAGAACTGTTTGAGCGACTTTCATAACTTTCTTTATTTATTATTTCTCGGAAATTGAAGGAGCATTGTAAAGTGACATACCTACTCAAAAATAGTGGTTTTTCAAAAAAAAGACTACAAAAACAAAAATAAATCGTACCTACTGCAGCGTGACCTCTGCAGTTTCGAGATTTGACTTATTCGTAAACAAGTGTCTCAATTTTCTGCCAGGGTCGCGGATTCGTGCCCAGAGCGGGAGAAGTTATTTGATGATTTCCCATCCTCAAAAAACAACTTTCCCACTCTGGGCGGAGCGAGCGGGCGTGTCAGACTTTTACTTATTAAAACCCACCCGTGTTCCTTCAGTTGCCTGTGCCAGGCCTACGGTAACTCCTTCGAAAAAATCCGCGACTCTGGCAGAGAGTGGGAGAAGTAATTTGATGATTTCCTATCCTAAAAAAATAAAAAAGCTTCTCAATTTATTAATTAAAAATAGGAATTAAATCCAGTCCATCGACTGGATTGTGATCTGCTATTTCTTTTCCTTATTGGCTCTCTCAGAGGACGTTTTTTATTTGTAGTAGGTGTAAAACCAGTTAAAAAGGGCTGCTTCGGCCCCTTTTTTCCTTGTACCGGACTATTCACCAGGCATATGTGCTTTTAGGTTGTTTTTAGCACCCGCAGAATCCTTAGAGATCGAGACTGGCAAGTCTGTTTAGGTTCGCGACACATGATCGTCGTATTATCTGCGATTCTGTTGAAACTTGCTATGCTTTGAGGTTGCGGTTCGTCAGGATGGACTTGTTATTTAAACCATTACACTAAATATTTGTAGTATACACTCATCAAAAAATGTTTGTGATCATAGGCTAATATAATTTTTTAAATTGAACTTTATCAAGAAATATTCTTTTGTGTTTTCTTTAAATAGAAAAACCCTGTTTGAAATAAAAAATATAACTATTTTTTATTTGTTATTAAAAAAAGAGTAATTAATCATAATGTAATTATTGTAACATAAATTTGATAGAAAGAAAAAGACTGCTTAACCAAACTTATACAACAATTTATTAATAAAAGGTTTGCATTTAATAATATAACTCCTCCCCTGGCTCGAACACATACGGTGATCGTCCTGGGCATGCTAATAATCAAGTTATCCAGCATTTCTTGGGGTAACCTGTCCCATTCTTGAATAGCGGCTTCCCTGAGCTCTGGCACTGTCTGGGGACTTGGCTGACGGTTCCAAACAGCTCGCTTCAAAATCAAAATCAAAAGTCATTTATTCAAATTAGGCTGAGAATCAGCACTTTTCGAACGTCAAAATACTTAAGACCGCCCTCCCAAAAACGCCCACCCGTCACCACTTCCTAGTGCTTTAGCTGGGAAGAAGAAGTAGCGGAACAAACTCCCTAGCAGCACACCTGTCTGTTTAGTTGGATAGACTTGATTCTAAACATACATAGACAAATTAATATAAACATTACGAGACACAGAACATTAATTAAATAATTACTCATACATATGTCAGCCAGCCATGTCAATATACCAACAAAAGAGCATCCGACGCGTGCTCTATTGGGTTTAAGTCAGGCGAGCCGGCAGGTCAGTCTAACCTTGTGATGTCGTATTCTCGGAGAGTAGCATTGACTCGTTGAGCTCGATGGGCGGGCGCATTATCATCGACCAGTACAAATTGGTGCCCATGTTTTACTCGGAATGGTCTGGCAATTACATCAATAGTCACTGCTCTATACATGTCTGCTGTCATGAAGCCCCGATACGAGATCAAAGGCGTTCTAGCTCCAATCATAATACCACCCCAAATGGACACCGATTTCCTGCCTTGCTGAACTGTACCAGTGGCAGTTCTTTGCCTTTCACGATCTGCTGGTCTTCTCCAGACACGGACACGTCGGTTATCTGGATGAGTACTGATTCGCGATTCGTCAACGAAGAGACGGTTTTGCCAAATATTTTTTCTTCATTTTGCTGAAGCCTAGCCCACTGCAATCTCTATCGTTGTCGTTGCCGGGAATTCAGAGGAGCTCGCCAAGACCTCCGTGCTCGTAATCCAGCCTGGTGCAAGCAATTCCGAATGGTCTGAGTGCTAACTTCAAGCCCAGAGGCGGCTGTGCTTATAGCGCTTTTGGGCAGCAATCAAAACAGTTGGGCGACCACTGCGGTATCGGTCAGCAAAATTGCCCATCCCGTGGTACCTCTGCAACGTGGTCACGACACAGGATTGGGATATAGCAAATCTGCGTGCTATTTCTCTCGTGGTGTATCCTTCTTCCCTCAAAGTTCTTGCTCATAAAACTTCTGATAATCCTCTTGGCATTCTTTCAATCACAACTTTCCGCGAAAAAGTATTTTAAATCCGTTAAAATTTACTAAATCAGATTTCTGAATGGAGTGAGCGTAAGCTAGGACTGAAAGCCTTTTTATATGGTATATGGTAAAACAATTGAACTGTTTTATTGTTTAGTATTCTAAATCTATGTTTTAAAATAAAGAATCTAAAAAGAAGGAGAAATCATAAAATAATCTACCGTAACAAAAAAGATATCGATTTTTCAAAGTGATCGCAAACTTTTATTGATGTATGTATGTGTGGGTATATTTCTTCACAAATTCATACTTTTCTCTTCTTCTTCTCACACAGTATAGTCAAAATTTATTACTGTGGGTGAGGATACACCAGACTATCCTACTATAATATTATAAATGTGAAAGTTTGTATGATTAGATGTTTGGATGTTTGTTGATGATCACGCAAAAACTGTTGAATGGATTTAGATGAAAATTGGCACACAGATAGTATATAACATGGATTAACACAGGATACTTTTCCCGGTAGTACGTTCCCGTAGGATAATTTCCGACCTCCACGCGGGCAAAGCCGCTGGCAAAAGCTAGTAAATAATAAATAACATATACAGACATGCTACTTTTATAAAAAAAAAGGTTTTTATTCTAAATATTAAAGAAAAAATCATTCACCTACCCAATGTGTACCTATGTACCTAACTCTAACCTCTAAATCACTAGTCCGTAACCGAAAAAACAAGTCTGCCATCAGACAATTAACACTGTGTGCTCTTCCACCGCAGCCATCTCAGAGACGTCACCGAGAACGAGACAATGCGCGACGGTGCCGAACTAGCAATACATACATTTATTCCTAGCGGCACTGCCGCGCCGTGTGTTTTTTTTACCGCATAATCTGTAAAGTATGAAATGTCACAGAAGTGCGCGGACTACGATGAAAAAACGCATGCGTTTGTTTCACAGTGGGCCCCCTCTGTAAACTTGCGGCGAGTCCACCGCATTTATTTTGTATCACATAGAGATACTATGAAGTACTTAGCACTGCAGTGAAAAATACGTACGAAGAAACCGACCAAGCTGTACTATCCAAATTTGTTTTTTAGATACGCCCGTAAATATTTATATCTTGCGAAAATTAGACCTTAATAGGCATTAAGGCCGTCTGGGAAAGCTTCATAAACTGTTCGGTAAACTCATTTTTTTCGACGTGATTTTTTCCCGGACCCGTGATTGCGTTTGTTATATCGTACGGCAGTAATAACGTACCGTAATTCATCGTATCACAGTGCGCGCTAGCCTTTAATATGGCCGTCTGTCCATCGCCCTGCCGTCACCTGCCCGCACGCTTGTTTCCAGTAAATAGGTGCGAACGCCAGAACTCGCCTAGAGATTGTGACGGGTCTAACTTTATTCAACTTGCCAAAATGGAGGTTTATAAAATTATTTCATTTTAATTACACTGCAGTCTTGGAACATGCAAGCAATAATAGATTGTTCGGGTTGCACGTGTAACAAAGGCTCTCCCACATAAATTTGAAATGTCACACGACGTATTTTTTTAATCATTATATTTTTCCCAAGTAGTACATTATATATGAAGCCGCGCATTTGTACCCTCAATCGTGACACGACATAGGAAGGAATCGCCGTCACGCGATAATTTGAGCCGGTGTGGGAGAGCCTTAACAAGTGCCAATTAGGTACGTACTTATTAAGTATATAAGGAAATCCGAGAGCACAAGCTATGTCAAAACAAGTTGCAAAGTACAACATGATTGTACTAAGCCTTCTGTGTTATAGTTGCGTGTTTTGTGTAACACCAGGGAGCCGATTCTACTAATTTGCAACGTTACACGTTAAATTGTGTTTCCACAACAGTTCGATTTCGATCGCCGTTCGATAGTTATATAAAAAGTCATTCTACTATTTTATAAGCAAAATGGAAACTAAACTTAAAACGAATTGCAACTGAACTGTAGCGGGAACACAGCGGGTAACCCGCGTTACCAACTTGCCAAAATAATATGTTTTAATAATACTGCTATGGAGGCTTATATTATCTGTGGGGGCTTGTAATTAGCAATTTAGTTTTATATTATTGTTTTTTAGAATGTAATTAGTCTGTAAGCCTTCCCAAAATAAAAGTAAATAAATAATACCACAAAGAAAAAAGTTGAATCTAAAAATGTTACTAAACACGAATATGTGGCACTAAAAGTATTTTCTATAATTATAAGACATAATGATCATAATTTTATCATTAACTTTGTCCTATAGTAAACGTCACGCTCATGTTCGATTTTGTTAGTAGAATAGGTTTTGACATTGTTTCAATCGATCGTTGGCGTAACTAAAACGTAACCGCAGCTGTGTCGCAGCTGGACCGTTGTTCATTTTAGTAGAATGCGAAAACGCTTAAAAGTGGTGATTGCGGTTCTATTGCGTTTTTTTAACAAATTTGTTAGTAGAATCGGCCCCCTGGGATTGTGTATGATTCGTACGATGGGATTGCTATATGTGATGAATAGTTTATTCAACATAGTAAACATAATACCACTTTGTAAGTACCTACCTAAGTTTATTAAAAAAATGTAGTTAATTTTATGGTATTTCTAAATTATATCAAAAGAAAAAATACATAAAATGTTTTCTGTATGGAGCCAATTTTATTGGGTTATTCCCTGAGTACCCCGATCCCCGAAGCCTCCATCCCGGAGGACCCCGATTTATTTTTATCTTGATAAATTCAATTGTAAGTCAGTTTAGCTTTAAAGCACCGTTAGCAGATGACATGTTAATTTTAAAACTTACTAAAATTATAATACTTAACTTTAAGCAACCGAAAAAAAAAACTCTTGCTTGGTTAAGGTAAACATTATAATCAGGGAATACAATATAGTCTCCTAGACCAATCACAGGTTTTCAATGCCCAATTCTTTACTTGTTTGGTTGACTGTGACACAAACTCCATTGGGCACGCCACGATAGCGGCGGTAAGTCCCCTCTTTGAGGAGTGGCTTGAGAGGCGGCATGGCGTCCTCACCTTCCGCCTGACGCAGGTCCTCACCGGACACGGTTGTTTCGGGAGGTTCCTGTTTCGTATAAGGCGGGAGGAAACGCCCGGGTGCTTCCATTGCGAAGATCGCACTGAGGACACGGTGGAGCATACGGTGGCGGTCTGCCCAGCTTGGGCGGAGCACCGCTGTGTCCTCGTGGAGGCGATCGGCGGCGGCGATCTCTCGCGTCCGGCCCTGGTGCAGGCCATGGTACGGAGCGTGAGTGAATGGTTAGCCGTCACCTCCTTCTGCGAAGCAGTAATGCTCGCGAAGAGGGAGGCGGCGCACGCGAGGGAGAGGCAGTATATGCGCCCTCACGGCCGTAGTCGCCGCGGGAGAAGCCCTGGGCGTCGGGAATCCCAGGCTGATTCCCGGCCACCGTAGGCGCGGGCTTGCGGACGGCGAGTAATGGGTAGCTCGCTGTCCGGTAAGGACCAAGCCCGGGTCGACGGCGCGTTGTGTTCCACGCGCGCCTCAAAGAGATGTCAGCACCAAATGGGGGGGTCCGCAAGGGCCGATGCCTGCCAGGGGTGCGGGTTGTTCGAAAGAGATACCGCGGCCCCTGGCACACAGGCAACTGAGGGAACACGTGTGGGTTTTAGTCAGTAAAAGTCTGACACGCCCTCCCGCTCCGCCCAGAGCGGGAGATTGAATATTTATAAAGTCACCTTCAGTGTGCAATTTCACTGCCCCACCACATATTCTTTTTCTTTTATTACTGCAGGTGCAAACACACGAATTTATATTTTGTCAATGTAAGACATAGGCATGCCCGGCATTTAATAGCCACTTTCCCGCAATCTATATTTTGTCAATGTAAGACATAGGCATGCCCGGCATTTAATAGCCACTTTCCCGCAATCTATATTTTGTCAATGTAAGACATAGGCATGCCCGGCATTTAATAGCCACTTTCCCGCAATCTATATTTTGTCAATGTAAGACATAGGCATGCCCGGCATTTAATAGCCACTTTCCCGCAATCTATATTTTGTCAATGTAAGACATAGGCATGCCCGGCATTTAATAGCCACTTTCCCGCAATCTATATTTTGTCAATGTAAGACATAGGCATGCCCGGCATTTAATAGCCACTTTCCCGCAATCTATATTTTGTCAATGTAAGACTTAAGCATGCCCGGCATTTAATAGCCACTTTCCCGCAATCTATATTTTGTCAATGTAAGACATAAGCATGCCCGGCATTTAATAGCCACTTTCCCGCAATCTATATTTTGTCAATGTAAGACATAGGCATGCCCGGCATTTAATAGCCACTTTCCCGCAATCTATATTTTGTCAATGTAAGACATAGGCATGCCCGGCATTTAATAGCCACTTTCCCGCAATCTATATTTTGTCAATGTAAGACATAGGCATGCCCGGCATTTAATAGCCACTTTCCCGCAATCTATATTTTGTCAATGTAAGACATAGGCATGCCCGGCATTTAATAGCCACTTTCCCGCAATCTATATTTTGTCAATGTAAGACATAGGCATGCCCGGCATTTAATAGCCACTTTCCCGCAATCTATATTTTGTCAATGTAAGACATAGGCATGCCCGGCATTTAATAGCCACTTTCCCGCAATCTATATTTTGTCAATGTAAGACATAAGCATGCCCGGCATTTAATAGCCACTTTCCCGCAATCTATATTTTGTCAATGTAAGACATAAGCATGCCCGGCATTTAATAGCCACTTTCCCGCAATCTATATTTTGTCAATGTAAGACATAGGCATGCCCGGCATTTAATAGCCACTTTCCCGCAATCTATATTTTGTCAATGTAAGACATAGGCATGCCCGGCATTTAATAGCCACTTTCCCGCAATCTATATTTTGTCAATGTAAGACATAAGCATGCCCGGCATTTAATAGCCACTTTCCCGCAATCTATATTTTGTCAATGTAAGACATAGGCATGCCCGGCATTTAATAGCCACTTTCCCGCAATCTATATTTTGTCAATGTAAGACATAAGCATGCCCGGCATTTAATAGCCACTTTCCCGCAATCTATATTTTGTCAATGTAAGACATAAGCATGCCCGGCATTTAATAGCCACTTTCCCGCAATCTATATTTTGTCAATGTAAGACATAGGCATGCCCGGCATTTAATAGCCACTTTCCCGCAATCTATATTTTGTCAATGTAAGACATAGGCATGCCCGGCATTTAATAGCCACTTTCCCGCAATCTATATTTTGTCAATGTAAGACATAAGCATGCCCGGCATTTAATAGCCACTTTCCCGCAATCTATATTTTGTCAATGTAAGACATAGGCATGCCCGGCATTTAATAGCCACTTTCCCGCAATCTATATTTTGTCAATGTAAGACATAGGCATGCCCGGCATTTAATAGCCACTTTCCCGCAATCTATATTTTGTCAATGTAAGACATAGGCATGCCCGGCATTTAATAGCCACTTTCCCGCAATCTATATTTTGTCAATGTAAGATATAAGCATGCCCGGCATTTAATAGCCACTTTCCCGCAATCTATATTTTGTCAATGTAAGACATAAGCATGCCCGGCATTTAATAGCCACTTTCCCGCAATCTGTTTTTCATAACTTCGTAATTGCGCTCTTTAGAAGGACTTGCTTCCGACAGAATGATTTGACAATATTGTAACATTTATTTTATATTGTTGATACATTTTATTTAAATTGTAGTAATTACTGTCTCTATTAAAACTATGATTCGACATTTGTACAGAATTTCAAATGAACTGCTTTCGGCTTCTCTGTTTCAAACACATACATTTAAGCTCTTTTTATGTCGACCGTCCATTTCTTAAACATTAGAAAAAAATTATGTACTCATATTTATTGTATTCGGGGTCCCCCGGGACGGGTGCCTCTGGGATCAGGGTACTCAGGGAATTACCCAATAGATTCAATCTCATTCCTTAAAAAAATAATCTAAACCGCATGAAAATCCTTTCAGTAGTTTTTCAGTTTATCGCGAACAGACAGACAGACACGGCGGGGGTCTTTGTTTTATTATATGCATTGATGTGAGAGTTTCTATTTTTATTAACCGACTTTAAAAAGGAGGAGGTTATCAATTCGTCGGAACCATTTTTTTTTTCGATTTGGATTTTTTTTTTTTTTTGAAAAGGTATACTTCCCAGGTGGTCCCATGATCATCAAGTCAGGATCTGATGATGGGATCCTGGAGAAATAGAGAGAACTCTTCAAATTTAATAGGCACACAAAGCGATTTAGGTATTTTTTGGAAGAGTACTTTCTCGTAGTCGTCTCATTTCAATTTGGTGAAGATTTGATGAAGAACTTTGGAGATAGGCAACGGAACTCCTCAATAAATGATAGCAAATGGACTGGGATTGCTGAAATCTCATCTCTGTCTATTGCTTACACCAGTTCATAACATAACATCACGCCGGTATGCTGTGAAGGGGTCGCACATGTGAACCACTAAAAAGTGAAAAATAAAAACTTTTTCCAAAAAAAAAAACAACCGACTTCCAAAAAAACACGAAGTGAAAAATAACTTTGGGGTCCGCAAGGGCCGATGCCTGCCAAGGATGCGGGTGGTTTGAAAAAGATACCGCAACCCCTGGCACACAGGCAACTGAGGGAACACGGGTGGGTTTTAGTCAGTAAAAGTCTGACACGTCTTCCTGCTCCACCCAGAGCGGGAGAAGTTATTTGATGATTTCCCACGCAAAAAAAAGTATCACCCTTACAGCCAAACAAGTAAATACGTTTTATACTTCCAGTTGGTGCATGAACGACATTGAGCCCTGCGATCCTGAAGAATGGAGACGTCTGGATGGGTCATGTAATAACCTACGACATCCAAGCAGGGGAGCCACATATACACCCCCGTACCGGATGCTGCCAGCTGCTTATCATAAAGGTAAACTCATTCTAGGACCGTGACTCAATCAGTTTCTGATGAAATGTTTGCTTGCTTCGCGTGAATGCAATGGGTTTCTGAGCTCGACATTTTGGGAGTAATTTTGGCAGACACAAATGAGGAAAATGTCGTGAAGCAAGTTTTGAGTAAGAATGTGGAGCGCTATTAGAATAAAGGATTAACAAACAAACGATGGATGGATTGAATGATGGTTAAAAAGATGATGTGGCTAGAAAGAGCTCCCCCTTTCTAGGCACATCATTTTTCCATCACACCACCGACGACTAATAGAAGTTTGGAAGTTATAAACATGCTGCACTGACCTCGAATAAATTAGGATAACGGCAAGAGGGTGATGATTATTTTCACATAGACCAAGTACTGCATCACCTGTGTAATATGCCATATACATATGGCACAGGTTTTTTGTGCATGGAACATTATTTTGTGGAGTCTGTTAACTCAGCCGCGATACAGGAGAAATGCGTTATGGGGGGCATGTTGTGCGAGCAACAGAACATGAAGATGTAAGTACATTAAACTGAATCATCATTTCATTGTTGAATACGTTAAAGTTAACAGAATCTTTACGAATGAAAATAAATAACAATTTTCATCTGTTTCAGATTTTCAGCCAAGAAAAGATCTACCCCTGGTACGGCGACTGCGTACAAGTTTTTTGTCAGAGGTTTCAGTACCAGATCAACAATTTACAATATTGGCCACATATTTCCTCGTCTTTGTCTCATCTGATATCGCCAATTTTCATGATACAGGTATGTGTCTACATACACACACGGTCGATCTCTTACTTGGCAAGCCAAGCGAAATTGGACGTAATTATTAACTTAATATTATCAGTTAATACTAATTATTTTCCACTGTTCCACTTTTAAACCAAGAAGGAAAGGAACAGGCAATGGCATGAAATGAATAAATAGAAGAAATAAAGATTTGTATATGTTTTAGTAAACTACATACAGTGGACGCCCTACTGCTGTAGCCCTAAAGGTTCAGACGATCACATGTGCGCTCCTATAGAAGTGCCCGACGACGACCCGGTCCATCGGTTCACTGGTATCCGATGCCTCAACTTGACGAAACCTATGACTTTCCAAACAGTGGGATGTCGAAAGAAAGACACACCTCCTGAGCGGGTATGTTTTATTTTCTTTGCTCACGTTTGACCACTATCTCACCTAACTAAAAGCGATGGTGTGGTTTCGTAATATATATATATACTTTCATAGTTCTATAGAACTATCGAACAGTCAAGGCCTAAGGAAACCTGGAATTGTTAGTCAAAACGCCACACCATGATAAAGAATAGTGTTAAAAACCCGTTTCTATTTTAAGAGATGCAGTTTGCAGTTGATAATTTGTGAGACAAAGATCAAGTCTCGGTTTGCATCACTTATAGAACAATATATGGAAAATCCCTGGCCTCGTGGTCGAAATCGCTACTACTGAACATAAGTCCTGGTTTTGATTCCCAGGTCAGGCAAAGTATTATTGGGTTTTTCTATCTAGAATTTCTCAGTAGTAGCCCGGAGTCTGGATTTGTACCCGGTTGATGCCAATAGGCTCGCCCCCTACATGGGATTTGTACCCGGTTGATGCCAATAGGCTCGCCCCCTACATGGGATTTGTACCCGGTTGATGCCAATAGGCTCGCCCCCTACATGGGATTTGTACCCGGTTGATGCCAATAGGCTCGCCCCCTACATGGGATTTGTACCCGGTTGATGCCAATAGGCTCGCCCCCTACATGGGATTTGTACCCGGTTGATGCCAATAAGCTCGCCCCCTACATGGGATTTGTACCCGGTTGATGCCAATAGGCTCGCCCCCTACATGGGATTTGTACCCGGTTGATGCCAATAGGCTCGCCCCCTACATGGGATTTGTACCCGGTTGATGCCAATAGGCTCGCCCCCTACATGGGATTTGTACCCGGTTGATGCCAATAGGCTCGCCCCCTACATGGGATTTGTACCCGGTTGATGCCAATAGGCTCGCCCCCTACATGGGATTTGTACCCGGTTGATGCCAATAAGCTCGCCCCCTACATGGGATTTGTACCCGGTTGATGCCAATAGGCTCGCCCCCTACATGGGATTTGTACCCGGTTGATGCCAATAGGCTCGCCCCCCACATGGGATTTAAACAAAATTGGTGAAAATTAAATGTGGGTTATTATAGGTACACCTCTGCCCAACACGTCGGGGAAATAAGGCGACGTTATGTAGATGGATTATATTAATATCATTAATTAGCCTTAGAAGGAAAGAAATATCAAGGTGGACTGTTAAAATATGAAGTAGAGAATGGCAGACTTTGGCCGCCACAGGACAAAAACCATTCGGATTGTATTATGAACCGAAAGCCTCGTGAAACAAGATGTCATAAAACACGTAAGTCAATAATTAATTCGGACTTTTACACGTTATTTATAAAAGGTTTATTAAAATGGCATCCATAATTACATTCTTATATTGTAAGCATGTTTCAGCTCAACTCTTTTTACTGTGCTGCAAACATATGAAAAGTATTTTTATTAAAAATGTATGTACCTTTAGTTACCAAGATACCTTCATGGTATCTAAACTATCTACTTTATTATCTCGCTTTAAAATAATTCCATACTTAATTATCATTATCAGCTTAAATGGTCCACCTCTCTAGTCCTATCTCAAACATGAATTAAATAAAAAATCTGCCTTTATTTCAGCGACTGATGAAATTAACACAATAATAACAACTAATATAGTATCCATTTGGTTTTGGAGGCTTCACAACCACATAGCTGATAGACTTGCTAAAATAAACCCATGTTGGGACGACGAAAAACTATTTTACACGGCAAGAGATATCAATATAGCTGTTGAGATGCAAATTCTTTTATATGAATTATTGCCTATGATGATGGGTAAGTTCAATTAGTTCCTTTTCTAAAGTTACATGACTTTGTCGCTAAAGCTAAGTAACTAAGAGGCGTAAATTCCGATCATGACGGCAAATAATTATAAAAGTCTTAAAGTTAAAATCTAAGAAACCACGCATGAAATGTCTTTTCCAGGCTATGACAATCTTATCAACGATGGAGTCTTGTACCCAGAGGCATTCAGAGATTTATATAATGGCACATTATTGCCACAATTGTCAGTAGAATTTCCTATAGCCTTGCGGTGGTTACACAAAATGCAAGAAGGTACATTGAAGTAAGTATAAATAAGAATGAAGCATTCAGTCATATCTAACAGAATCTAGGAAAAAAATACTGAAAATCAAGAAGACCATTATTTTCAATACGAGATGTTAAGATCAGAACCTCAAAATTACTATCAAAAATTAAAATTTTTTAGGTAACTTTTTTACACTTTAAACTTGTAAACACACTTCAGGTATCAATAAATGTACGGTAGACATAAAACTTAAATGAGAATATATTACAATATTTATTATTAATACAGGTGTCGAGAGAAGTCCTTTACTTGAATAATAATAATTGTCACGTTTTCTTTTATCAGCAAATTGGCATTTGCTTCGTCTAAAAAAACATTCAAATTGAATAGTATAATAGTAGTTTATGATGCCACTGATAATGCTAATTCCAAGATCAAGAGAACAAAAAGAAAAAGATTTTCCTTTAATTTACAGAATGTTTGATGCTGATGGTAATTACGTGAAGAAGGTTGATCTAGTCAACCTTAGCGTAAGAACTGGCCATTTGGCAGTGGATAATAACATAGATTATTTGACGCAAGGGAGTTTCAGGCAAGCTAGTGCCAAGATAGATGATAATGTTGTGGATCCTGATGTAAGTGTTCCTTTGATTGTTTTAACGCCATTATATAAAGATGAAATCTTGGTATCATTGGTTTAGAGCGGCCAGGTTTTTAAAAATTAAGTACAAGCTTTTTTTATTTTTGTCATGTGCATGTCATAAATCAATCATTTCACTATTATGCATCACGATATTTTCTAAAATTACACTAACAAAGTTGAAAATAACCCCATTGACGCATTTCAGATGGCTGAGAAAGTACTAGGACTAATCCAACCATCGCAAGATGTTTTCTCAAACGATTTGGCTAAAAACCGCCTCATGTTTATGCAACCTTACGTGAAATATTTAGAGCACTTTTTCGGAAGAAATATTACCTGTTTCGATGATTTAACGGAGTTCTTCGAACCAGAGGTAAGACGATAACCTATGAGTACTGACTACTAATACATATATCAAAAATAATGAGAGAGTAGACCATCGAAACATACTTAAAAAAAAAACAGTGCAGTATAGTACTACTAGACATAACCTTGAATACAGTACTTAGATGAACAATAATGTTTTATTCAAAACTAGCTGACCCGACAGACATTGTCCTGTCTTAACTATGAATTTTGAATTCGTAATTTTTTATATTTTTCTTTCATAAGAACCTTCTCCTGACAATAACAAACACAACAAAAAAATTATTACCAAAATTGGTCCAGCCGTTGACGTGTGATGCCGAGACCTAGGGAAATATAGATTCATTTTTATATAATAGAAGATATCTCATATTTCACTATGGATTTCCAAGTGTTTCATCGAAATATCGAACTAAAATGTGTACCTAATAATTTTGGCATTCTTTCGTAGGTACCTCTTTCTTAAGATGTTGTATCAGCTATTGATTGATATAACCGGAACTAACATTAGTGTTTATAAATTGCAATCAATTAAATTGCCTACTTCCATTGACAGATATTGGAAAAGCTGTCAGAGTTATACGAGTCTGTAGAAGACATTGATCTTCTAGCAGCAATGTGGGTAGAGAAGTCAATAGAAGGTGGTCGAGTGCCACACATGTTTTATAGTATCATTGTAGAACAGCTGACACGGACTATGCAGTCTGATAGACACTGGTATGAGAGGCCGAATAGACCACATGCTTTTACGAGTGGTGAGTATCTTAAAGATTTTTAGGGCGTTTCTCCACTAATGCGATCCGTTATCCAATCAATATCAGTCTTATGTAGGAATCCATCGATTGGTTAATCCACAGAATTGTCAATAAGATTACAGATTTAAGCCCAAAGCGCATTGGTTTAATTGACTAATTAAATTAATTTTATTTCATTCATTCATCGTGCACAACATCTTGTGCAAGTTATAAATCCTTTGTTACTATATTTTTCTACTCAGTGTCAGCAATATGAGAATATAATAAATAAATTAAGTAGCATCCTGATGCTAAATAGTCAGTTAAACCAACCTGCGCTGGGCCCGCGTGGTAGATGCTCACCCACACTCGAAGAGAGGAGTCACCTGACAGCAGTGGGGGCATTATAAGCTGAATATGCTAAGATAAAGTCACGAAACAAGCAAATAGCGTTAATGTTACTTCTGTTTTACAGAACAATTGAAAGAAATAAGAAAAGCGTCAATAGCTAGACTTCTATGTGTCGTTGGGGATTCTGTCACTCATATACAGCCAAAAGCATTCCAGAGGGTTGGACTAGGGTGAGTAATTACCCCCCCGGTGGGTTTCCGCATTGTCGTTGCGGGGGGGCTCAGTAGCCGTGGTTTTCCCCACCCACGGTGAAGCGAAGAGGAACCCGAGAAGGGGCCGCTCGTCAGGGCTTTGTCCGCTAAGCCGACGACGTAGCGGCCAACCAGTTGCGGTGCCGCGGGGCGGCATAGCAACTGGTGCTGGGGGTAGTGGGCCGCGGCGGGAGAGGAGTGGTGTATGGAGATCGCCACTTTCCTCACCTTCCGCGGTCTGGACGGAGCTGCCGTCGTTAGATGGCGGACGCGGTGGGGCCGCAGGGGAGGAGGAGTGTCGGTATTGCGTAGGCCGCTCTCCCTATCCCCTGCGGCCGAAAAGTGGTAGGCGGCGGGGCCACTATCCTGACCCGCCGCAGGGGGACCAAGGGTGCCATACACGGGGTCGTTTGGCACCCATGCGCTGTCTGGTGCCCGGGGTGGTCCGGCGTGCCGTGTGTTCTGGTGCGCCGGTGATGGGGGTCATTCCCCTGAGAGGAGGGTCCGGCGACGGACGGCCGCGGCGGGTTCGCGGATGTCTTTCGCGTTCCCGTGTTCCCGCCATAAGCGGCACTGGAGGACACCGTGGAGTTTTAGTGGGTTAGAGTCCCACATAACTGCGCTATCTCCCCGTGGTAGTGGTAGGTAGTAAAATACCGGACATCGATATAATAGCTTGGAAAGATGACAGTTGCCGCTAATTTTAAAATTCACTTTATCAGTATTAAAATACGGCTTTTATAATAATAAAGGTTGTATACCTTTAATTTTTTAATTAAAACAGTTGTGTTTTTTACATTACACAATTAATTTAATTAGGTTTATGTTATGAACGATTAAAAATTAAACGTTTTTTTGTTTATTACTTTTGCTTATAAAATCTATATGGAACAATATCTCGTTAATTCAACGTCACGCATTGAGTAATTTAAGCGGCCTACCCAAATGTCCTGTTTTTTTCTTATTATTCGTCGAATTACTGAGCTTCTTAACGTTTGAGTTGAGCTGCGCGATTACTGACTAATGCGTGCACTGACTGGAAAAGTCCACTCAATCTTTGTGGTTCTTTTATCAAAAGACCATTTCAGACAGCACTTATGATTCTACATGATCTGACTAAGATTATGTCTGGACTTTAAAGAGACTGAATTTGTTTAACCTCTGAATTTGTTTCTGCCGTTCATCCCAGAGTAGTCAGATAGGAAATGCCGACCTAGTTTTTAAAATATGATCAACGTGTAAAAGTATTTGTGCAAACCTACTTACAGGAATAAAATCATTTATTAATTATCATAGTATTGCGTTCCAAAGCTGTTGAAAAATTTCACATCATAATATTTGTAATGTGAGTTTTCAATGATTCATTCCTTTTTAACAGAAAATAGTAGTTCTGTGTGTTTTTAGAAATAGTTTTGACGATATTTCCTAAACAGTTATTTCGTATCGAGATTTATATCAATACCTTATTCGATATTGTAGTTAGATATAAAAAAAAAACATATATTTGCCTGCAAAACTTTGAGACTATGCATTTCGTTACGCTTGAAACTCCATTATCGCTATCTTTGTAGGTAAGAAAGTAATATTTCGACTATTAGCCTATCAGCTTTAACAGATGTGTGACGACATTGACGTAAACATCCATGGTGTCAAACATCTGCATAAAATTATATAAATAAAATAAACACAGCATATTTCACTAGTTAGCCCGCTCACCGGAAGCATTCGCTTGTAATGTTACCTTTATTTGCGACTTAGCCATGTTACTTAAATCTATTTAATTGTATGTAGGTATTGAACAATCCTGGTCTCAATTATCCCTCTACACTACCTAGCAATTGACGGCCTGTGCAAAAAAAACAAAAAACTTACAAAACCCTATCCGATACAGTGGAATCTTGGATTGTTACTTATCAGTCGAATGCTCCCGGTGATGACGATGAAGCTATTAAGTCAGGCACAAATGTAGATTGAGTTGCTATTTAGAATTTTGTAAAGGAAGAATCAAAATAAAACTTAAGGGATCACAAGTTAAGGTTACAAATACTCGACCCACGAAGCAGATCTCAATATAATTTGCAAAGCTGTAAAAACACCAAGACGCAAAAGAAGGACTCAATCGGATTGTTATAATTATGGTTGCTATGCACAACAATAATAGAATGAATGACTGCATTGTTAATCTTAGAGGCTTGAACAAAATTGTTTAAAAACAACAGTAATTTTTGAGTGAAAAGTTTAAAGAAAGAAGAAGATAAATATTAAATATTTGTAAAACTGAAGGTCGCTTTGTATTTATATAGAAAACAAGGAGAATCAATCCACTTTGCCCCACCCAGCCCCCCAATGGTGGGGAAAAGTGGAATGCCTAAAATTTTGCAGTGGAATCTGTCCCACTAATTTGATCTGGTGCAGCAGGTTCCACTACTCTTAAATCTTGTTGGATCCTGTCCCACTAAGGTTGACCTTAGAATAAAAGAACAATCATTGTAGTGCTGTCGTATGGTCTGATACTATGGGGTAATTCAGTTGAAATTATAATGGCATTTCGGATACAAAAAAAGTGTGTTAGGGCAATATCTGGCGTCTGGTTTTTGGACACCTGTAAACCTTTATTTATAAAACATCGAATTTTACCTTTACCCTGTATGTACATCAAAGCACTTTGTATGCTAGTAAAACAATATCCGCACTATTTTCGCATCCAATCAGAAGTGAGCCACAAAAGGGCTTCTGCTAGAATAAATGTAAATATCTACGAATAAAATGTACCTCAATGTAGATTGCAGATATTTAGGACGAATGTATATGTTAATGCCATTCAGGTGTATAACAGGCTGCCTAATTCGTTTAAGGAACTTCCTATCCCCATGTTCAAGAAAAAGCTGACAAATTGGCTATTGGATAATTGTTTTTATGACATTGACGGATTTATGGAGTATTGTAAAAATCCAAGATGACAAGTAGTAATTTTTTACATTTATTTTAAAGTAACAATTACCTAATTATAATATTATTAATTAAAAATTATTATTGTAAATCGCCAAGCTTGAAATTAATTGTACTAAGCTGTGTAATAATGACATTTGTACACCACATGTTGTGATAGAATGTACAGAACTTATTAAAAATATTAACACCATACTATGTAAAACTACATTCTTACAAATAAATAAGTAAATTGCAAATTTTTATTTCCGCTTTGTTTCGGCAGTAGTATCTGCCCCACCTTGAACCTGCCGCCCCAAATTGAATTAGTGGGGCAGATTCCACTGCAAAATTTTAGGCATTCCACTTTGCCCCACCACTGGTGCGGTTCGGTGGGGCAAAGTGGAATGATTCAGCAAGGAGCTGTTCTGAGCTCGATAGTTGAAAGATCACCATCGTCTTCGGTAGCTCTAAAGAAGAATAAGGCGCACCACCGTCCCTATATGAAAGAAGTAGGTATGGTAGAAGCACTTCCAATTCATAATAATTTGCCTATTTAAATACAATATCTTGAAAAAATTAACAATATTCCTTATATTGCACGTTTTGAGACAATGATACGACATTATTACGTGCAATATTATCTTTGTTCAAATAAGATTCAACTGTCCAAATAAGATAATTACACACACGTCTCACTTTTATAGGTAAATAGCTTCCGCGCAATTTTTGTTCTGGAAAATAGGAAGAGAGGTCAGGGGCGATAGGCTCATTCGTCGTGGATTCCGTATCGAATGAAGAGTATTGGTGCAACTTTCGGGCCACGATTTCAAAACATTGCCGCATGACTTTTCATCATCATCAACATCTATTTGGCGTTTTTCAACTTTGTTGGCATTGGCTTACAGCCTAAGGATGCAGTTGATTCGGTATCAGTACCTCTGCCATGTAATTCTGGAGCGACCTGGGTAACACGATACTCGTAGGATTTACATCGAATTTAATACGTTAGTTATTTTTCGTTACTGGCCTGTTCGGTTCCCCTATTCTTCTTTTTAACACATACTTTTTCTAGTGTTTAAAGGAATCATTTAAATCCGTCGTCGTTTTTATCCTAACCCGGTCTAAATTGTCTCAGGGAACCAGTTTATTTTGGGCCCACAATTTGTTCAGTATTCGTCAGATAACCCTTTTTTATAATTATTACTTATGTGTGATTTACGACGATGTAAAGTTGAACAATTGTTGCAGAATTGTCCTATTAGGGTCGCCTACAGTAGCACTTTGGTATGGAACCCTAACAGTATTCAGCTGCTTCATGTAATTTTATTTTATTTCTTCATAAGTAACCGCCTTTACTAAGTTCGGAAGGCTAGGATAACCCTGTGAAAATAACAGTATCTCAATCATCGGTATGAATCCTTCGCAATTCGCAACAATTTTTGAACGAAACATATGAATTAGATAGCTTACACGTAACTTATTTTGCACGTTATATCTCAGCTGTAGCTGAGCTGTAGCTAATTGAATTATAATGTAATGCAGTTAACATCAACTTATTACGTACGAGTATTAGGTATCCCATTGCAGGACAAACATCTATCTTTGAATAGCTATAACATTTTTAATGGAAAGGTATTACGAAAGAAATTATCCAGAGAAAATTGAATAATGATTCTGCTACCTTAGCAGAGAAAGCGAAATTACAAAATATTTTTAATATGATAAATAAAGTCACAAAAAAATGGGATCTTCATACCCACAGCTGCAAAAAACGGGTTAAAAATGACGTTTCTCGATCGACATGCATCTGAAATTATAAATATATCTGCGGTTGTCACCAGCTGAATAGTTTATAACAGTCTGGTTTCATACGAGCAGTCGCTTATGTTGGCCGCAAGTGTAAGAGAATAAAAAAACCAGATGTTGGTGAAAGGTATCTTCTTGTTGTACTTATGTGCAGGGCTAAGCGGGGCGACGCGATATGACGTCTATAAGGGTGAAGTTGCCACAGAGGAACAGCTATCCAGTTATGAGTATCAAGGTCTTTTGGAGTAAGTTTTAGTTGGATTTCTTAATGGGGATGTTGTGGTTGAAACATTTTTGAAGCATTGAAATAGAACACATATTTTTCAGTAAAAAACTTTAATACCTAGACACTTATACACATAGACGCTACTGCCGAATATTAAAATTACGCTACATACCTATGAATCATTTCGGCTACGTAGATAATTTTGTCCGGATGTGACCTGCCGCCCTGTGTGCTCGTGGGCTGTGTGTGGGGTAATTAAAAAAGCAAGGGTAAGCGACGGAAAAGTCCGCGTTTCAGTGTACACACGTGTCCCTTTTCATAACGTAATTTCTGCAGATTGGTGTTGCTAAACATGAGTCCAAAATCAATCTGTCTAGTCTTTTCCCAACTATCTGGGGGTCGGCTTCCAGTCTAACCTTTTCTGGGTAATACGAGACTTTCGGGCTTCTGGCGACCCGTAACGACTGTCAAAGATCCACGAATGACAGTCAGGACAATGTGTGGCCAATGACAACAACTTTACGTGCTTTCTAGGCACGGAGGTGTCTTAGTATGTAAAGATCGTCACCCATCCACGGGCCAACCATGGCAACCGTAGTTTAACCTAATAGATCTACTTATGCGGCTGTTATTAATGGGCCACAAGCCCTTTCTGTTGCTAGACTTAGAGCTTCGTTTGGATATTCGGTGATAACCTTATACTCTGATTTTACAGAACATGTACAGTATACATTCCTCCCTGCAACGCAGACGAGCAAAGGCGCATAGATGGCTCGTGTAACAATCTCATGCACCCAGCGAGAGGAGTTCATAGGTCACCAGTGCAAAGGATACTGCCGGAAGCCTTCGATTATGGTAACTTATACAATTAAGTAAATTTTTGATTGGCACAGGTAGGTATCTATATAATAATTATGACATCTAATTTGGTTATAAAAAGCAAAGTTGTTACGACTTGAGCTTTTCATTCGGATTAATTAATTCTAAACTGCCTCGATGGTCCTGTGGTTGCAAGCGCTACTGCTGAGATGGGTCCTGGGTAAGATTACCAGGTCGGGAAAAGTGTTATCGGGGTTTTTTACATACTACGTTAAGTTTTTGTTAATAATTAATAGTACTAATTCATTAATAGTTATCAAACGGTATAAAATAGTATTTCCATGGTGTTTTTACCTATTCATATTGCGTCTCAGTTTTTTGCTTTTATTCTCTTATCCCATTTTCGAGTCATAAAGACGGCACGGTTGGCGCAGTGGTTAAGCGATTGGCTGCTGCGCTACGTGTCGCGGGTTTGATTCCCGCACGGAACAAATATTTGTATGAACTACAATTAGTTGTTCCGGGTCTGGCTGTTTCTTTATGTGAGTTTAAACGTTTGTAAACGCACCCACAATACAGGAGAAATTCCTAGTGTGGGGCAAAGTTAAAAAAAAATACTTCCACAAACTGTTTTAAAATTCAGAGTGTTTTTTTTTTCAGATTACAGTGATAGAAAAGCAGTTTCAGGCAAAGATTTGCCTCATACAAGAAAAATTTCCAAAATGTTGTTAACTGGTGAAAAGTCTAGTGATTGTAACTTCACTCAGCTAATGACCACTTTTGGAATGTTCATGTTTTGGGATATCGGAGCCATGGATCGTTCAAGTAAGTGATAGAGTAGGTACGTAGTAATTAAGCGACGTGGTTAGGTTTTCTTTGAAAATTACGCAACGTTATGTCGGTCTGATGTGTACGCTAATTTAAACAAAGATACCTAAAACGTTTTACATTTTTTCATTGGAATATGAGTTATTAACAAAATGATCGTAAAGACAAGCAAATAATAACTGGATTCTGATCTTCAGCAACGAAGTATCGAATAATAGTAAAATGAGCAAAAAATAATGAACGTTATTAAAAAATGTAATATTTCCAGGTGGGGACCCGAATACAAAAAGTCTGGTAAATTACCGACAACTTGGGTGCACTACTAATCCAGTTCCTACCCCAGTAAGTATTAGTAAATTACCGACAACTTGGGTGCACTACTAATCCAGTTCCTACCCCAGTAAGTATTAGTAAATTACCGACAACTTGGGTGCACTACTAATCCAGTTCCTACCCCAGTAAGTATTAGTAAATTACCGACAACTTGGGTGCACTACTAATCCAGTTCCTACCCCAGTAAGTATTAGTAAATTACCGACAACTTGGGTGCACTACTAATCCAGTTCCTACCCCAGTAAGTATTAGTAAATTACCGACAACTTGGGTGCACTACTAATCCAGTTCCTACCCCAGTAAGTATTAGTAAATTACCGACAACTTGGGTGCACTACTAATCCAGTTCCTACCCCAGTAAGTATTAGTAAATTACCGACAACTTGGGTGCACTACTAATCCAGTTCCTACCCCAGTAAGTATTAGGTCCTTAAGTCCTTTGTGACCATGTCTATCAAATGAACAGTCTTGTGTCTTAAGCCTGATTTACACGATGCAAGTTTCTTGCCTGTAGCAAACTACAAAATTGATGCAAAAAAACAATATTTGTTGCTTCAATTTTGTAGTATGCACTGTGCAAATTTTACTGAAATCGGTGAAGGGAAACATCGTGAAGAAATCTGGACTAGTCTCATATAATTCGGAAATCACCAACAAATGTTGAGAAAGGGTGGTGATCAATGCTCGTCCCTTCTTATTGCAAGAAGGGAACTATGCCCTTCATATCTCATGAATATTTTGTTATTGAAATGAATATTGATTAGTTTTCATTTATTACCAGGTTGTGAATGCTACAAATACGTTCGACTTATACCAAATATACGGCCAATTAATTGAAGACGATAAACAAATAAGATCATATGAAGGCGGAAAATTACTAGTTACCGAAGAGAATGACGAAAGCGACTCATCGTTGCACGACGATTGTGAATTCAAACGTTACGAAAATTGTAACTATTTTATAGAATCTTAATATTGTTAGTTTTTTATTCAGAATTAAGTTTAAAATTATTTGTTTCGTGCAGATCCTACAATACCGCTGGAATTGATTAAGAGATTTTTCGTGAATAACCATAATCACATTGCTACTGAGCTAGCGGCTGTTAATCCATGCTGGGATGACGAAAAACTCTTTCAAGAATCGAGGAAACTAAACATCGGCTGTTACCAAAATACTTTGCTTTATGAATGGTTTTTGCAATTAGAAGGTAAGGCATGATATACGTATTACAACGACAGAGTTAGTTCGTTTTAATCTTGATATTAACATTATTAAAATGTACCTGGAAAAATGATATCCTAGGCTGTAACTAAATAAAACTAATTATAACTCCATATACACACACAAACCTATTAAAGTTTGCACCCGTGTGTCGGGCGGTTAAGACAATTAATACCATCTCTCAGCGGTTGGACATTTTTTCCTGCTCATTGGCGGAATTCCAGAGAGTGACAGTTAGTGTGTTGTCCTCTGTGTAACTTGGGGCACACGGAGCCGTTACTTGGGACTGGTCAGTCATGGACCCGTGTAGGTGTGTGATCAGTTCTTGAGTGGCGTCTCTGGGTGTCGTATTGTATTGTATAAGGCTACTTTTATTACCTTGGGTTCTGCCTGTAAAAATAATTGTATGTGTACATGAATAAATAAATAAAATAAATAAAAAATAAAATATTTCTCATCAAACGTCAACTTAGGTACTGTTGATATAAGTAGGTTTGTCAAAGTTTGATACAAGGGTTGTTAAAAAATGCCACAAACAACACGGTAATCAGCAGCTCCAAGTGGTTTTTCTTGTTGATGCGAGACATCTTCTTGGCGTATCCTCAAAGTCGCCACTTACGACATTTCTGGCGAAAAGGTTATATTTGCCGAGAATCACACAAAACTATATCTGATAGGAAAAATGCAACTTTCTTTTTTCTTTTTTAATATTTGCTGTTTTTAACCCCCGACGCAAAAACGACGGGGTGTTATAAGTTTGACGTGTGTGTGTGTGTGTGTGTGTCTGTCTGTGGCAACGTAGCTCCCGAATGGATGAACCGATTTTGATTATGTTTTGTTTTGTTTGAAAGATGAATTAGTCAGGAGTGTTCTTAAACATATTTCATCAAAATCGGTTCAGCCGTTTGAAAATTATTAGCTCTTTTCTGGTTGATAACGGTGGATTTGAGCATCTTCCACGAGTCTGATCAAATCGAAATTTCTTATTCTATTTCTTCAATGATATTAGACGAACAAAGTAACCTTGAACTGATGCTGGGGCATCACCTGGAATTTCCAGGATACCCAAGTTACTCACCAATAAACAGCAGAAGTATCGTGTTTGGGCTCATTGGGGGTTATGGATAAATGATGATCAGGACGAGGAATGAGGATAAATTAGTAACAAACTTCTCTGTGGGAAATATGTGCAACGCAGATTTAAGCGAGACATTAAGTTTAAAACGCAGGAAATAAAAGTTAAATTAAAAATTTAAAAAAGCCCGACCCAAACAAAAACTCTAAAAAGTAAAAAAATAATATTTATTGGCTTTTAAAGTTGAGAGTTTTGTTTGGGTCGGAGATTTTTTTTTATAATTATTGTCGATTGATGTTTTAAAATCACAATTGTTCTATTTCAGGACCTGAAAACTTGAACAACGCCGGATTGCTTAATAATAACACTGGACACAGAGATAGTTACGACGATACGAAAAGTCCAACCCTTTCTTTAGAGTTTCTACTTACTTCAAACTGGATCCTTTCTGCCCTAGATATAACGGCAGAGTAAGTAAAGATCATACCTTCAATGGTTTCTAATGGAGGTCATACTCATATTTTTAAGAATGTTCTCATTTTAACCTCAGTCTCAATCTGTCAAATATTTGTCTCTGAAAAATGACCTGTGCGGTTCTTGAACTGTGACATCCATAAAACCACATGTATTAGGTTCCAAAAAACATGCGATATGTGGTCAACCTGTGCAGCTACACCTTAGCACAGGTTTTATTTTATTGAGGTTGGGAAATCATCAAATAACTTCTCCCGCTCGGGGTGGAGCAGAAGGCGTGTCAGACTTTTACTGACTAAAACCCACCCGTATATTGTTTGTGTGCCAGGGGTGAAGGTACTCTTTCGAACAACCCGCACCCCTGGCAGGACGGGTAGATCTGTGTGTGTGTCTTGTGACCTGGGACTATATAGTCCTCCTTATCGATTTCGATAACGGTGACCCGATAAATATTCATTTTATTAATTAAAAATTAAATAATTTCCTAACGTGTGCCTTAATATGAACCGATAAAACAATCTTCGTCTTTGTAATATTTTATATTGTCATGGATATGAGTAGACTGTAAGCACTGTGGTTGGCTTACGTAATGTAACTTTTTGACGGAGTGATTAATTTCAGTTTCTTAAACATATTTCTTATTTTATTCTTTCCATACAGAATGTACGATACCACCGGAAAATATATTGAAGAGATAAACATGTTGAAATTTTCATCGGACCAAGAATTCTTGAGTACCAATAGGCAATACTTGACTCAAGGACTGTTTAGACAGCCGGCCCGCCAGATCGGTCATAACTTTGATAAAGACGTACGTATTCTTTTAATCTAGTATATTAGTGTAAATTGTAATATTATTTGACCTCGCTGTTCAGTACTTACAAGTGAGACTGCTGAGTATCAATTTCTGGGTTCGATTCCCAGGTCGGGCAAAGCATTTCTGGGTTTTTCAATTACGAATTTTCCCGGTTGCAGCCCAGAGTCTGGATTTGAGCCCGGTTGATGGCAGTAGGCTCGCCTCCTGTTAAATGTGATTGTAACGCTTCTGCGCTACGTAACTTCCTTCTTCTAACTTCTACTTAGCTTTCTTCTCTAACTTCTGCGCTACTTTCGAGGAATATAGATATTATGATACAGTTATGTTATTTGGAAAGGTTTGTAGGTCTGAATTGAGAAGTCATTCGTTTTTTTTTTTTTGATTTAGTTCTGAACAGATATACTTTTGTAACTTACTAGGTCTGCTCAGATACGTATAGTATGATCACAATGCTAGAAACATTTTTTTTTTGTTTCTCTGCATTGTGACGATTTTTGGTGTCTTAATGATTGCTGAAGCTTGCAGTATTGTATATAGCACTGTAGCCACTACACACATAAATAACCTCAAGCCTTCTTCCCATGGGGTAAGCAGCAACTACAGAACGCCACCTGCTACGGTCTTTACATACTTTTGCTTCGTTTTTCCTTCAATTTACTTGCAGCTGGCGCAACATTCCGTTTTCTTCCATAATTATCTATTACTCCTCATCTCGTTAGTCACTCTATATCATCTTTACATACTTTTGCTTCGTTTTTCCTTCAATTTACTTGCAGCTGGCGCAACATTCCGTTTTCTTCCATAATTATCTATTACTCCTCATCTCGTTAGTCACTCTATAGATATCATCTTTACATACTTTTGCTTCGTTTTTCCTTCAATTTACTTGCAGCTGGCGCAACATTCCGTTTTCTTCCATAATTATCTATTACTCCTCATCTCGTTAGTCACTCTATAGATATCATCTTTACATACTTTTGCTTCGTTTTTCCTTCAATTTACTTGCAGCTGGCGCAACATTCCGTTTTCTTCCATAATTATCTATTACTCCTCATCTCGTTAGTCACTCTATAGATATCATCTTTACATACTTTTGCTTCGTTTTTCCTTCAATTTACTTGCAGCTGGCGCAACATTCCGTTTTCTTCCATAATTATCTATTACTCCTCATCTCGTTAGTCACTCTATATCATCTTTCACACAGTCTATGCATCGATTCTTTGGTCATTTAGGTGTTCTTTTGCTAATGTATTGAAATTAATTTAATTTTAATACTTTTAGACGGCGTATTTGATGGCAGATGGAATAAACGACGATGAAGATTTTATATCCAGTGAGTTGCAGATAGGCCGTAGGCTTGGCTTGGCCCCATACGTTGATTATTTATATCACTGCTTCGGTCAAAACGTTACTTCCTACAAAGATTTGGTGGACTTTAACTTTGTGGATAGAAAAGTAAGATTATTTCTAGCTCAAATACATTTCAGATTTATTTTCTAGTTATATTATATCTATCAGCACTGTAATTAACTTAACATCCTAAAACAAAAAAAAACTGATTAAAATAATTCATTTTTTGCTGTGGCGTACAGGAATATAAAATCAGGTCAATAAATTGTCTATATATAAAACATCACTGTGATTCCTACGGGTAATATTTATTTTTATTTTTAAAACCGAGTTCAGAAAAAGTCGGATGTTCACAATTCGACACTTGTTTTTCTTAAAGGCCATAAGTTCTTCTACAATAGTCGATTTCAAGGTTATCCATTTACTACCGGACACCGTGTATATATATATCACTACTTTCAGTTACATTCCGAGAAATTAATTTCGCAGATAGGTAATTTATTAAAACATTTTTTTTATCTGTGCAACAAACAAACAGGGCATTTCATTTACAGATTTATTATTTAATTATAACATTCTGCAGTCATATACCTAATATTGAATTTCCCATATATTTTCAGATCGTGAGGAAACTTTTAGAGGACCACAAGCATGTTGCTGACGTAGACCTCATGACCGGTATTCTGTTAGAAACGTATGTGCCAGGTGGCTATTTGCCTCAAACGTTAGCTTGTTTAATGAACAAAAACCTTCAGAACAAAATCACAGCAGACAGGTTCTGGTTTGAAACACCAAAAACGTTTAATGACGGTAAGTCTTTAAAATTTCGGGAAATAATGCCATTTTTTAGACTGGGGTTAACAATAGTGCAGTTTTTATTTTGGCTTATGAATCGACTCACACGAATAAACTCGCACGAATTGAGCGGGCCAGTTGCCTTATACGAATTTTTGGAATGTTCCATTCACCTACAAATAAATGAACTTCGTGGGAGTCGCTGATATAAAATATTATATTATTATTATTTAAAAGTGACGATTCACCCGATTTGGGCGAGTACTCGCCCAAATCAATTAGTACGGGGTTTAAATACAATAAATGGACAGCTTATCAAGGTTTTGCCGTTGCTGTGCGGCACTAGGTACCTTAAGTTTACTTTAGTTTAATGTTTATTTATTTATCTACTATTTATGTTTATTTATGTATCATCATCATCTTACATCATGTTAATGTAAATCAGAGATTTTGGTGTTATTTCTAAAAATGAATAGGCAAATCTATAACTACTATGAGAGCAATGGTGGGCCAGTGGTTACGGCCTCGACTTACGAGTGGTAGGTCGTAATTACAGCCCACTGCCTCTCACCGAGAGGAGGCCTGAGTCCCAGCAATGGGAAAATTATAGGCTGATTATGGATAAATACTATAAAACAAAATCCTTTTCCGTGTTATTCCACTTAGTATCTCTAAACTACAAAGTGTGTTTTGACGCAGTTTTAACTATCGTCTCGAGAATGTATTCCGAATAGTTTAATTGTATAAAGGCTCCCGCAGACAGGTGCGATGCGACAACACGACGCGAGTCTTGTAGAACAATTTCTATCTTCATGGAAATTGTTCTGTCAGAATCGCTTCGCATAGTCGTGTTGCACCTTTGTGCGGGAGTCTTATTACATTCGTATTTAACTAAGATAAACCAAATAAATGTCTATATGTTTTCAAGTCACCAAATAAGTAAATTGCAACCGTATATTAGGGATTGGTCTCAGCTTTCAAACGGTTGCCAGTGACTTTGTTAACTGGCTCTATGATCACAGCTTAATTTTCAGCACAAATACAGGAGGTCAGGAAGTCATCAGTTGCACTGTTACTATGCAACGCTGACGAGGGTGTCACAGAGATCCAAAGGAATGCTTTTTTGAACATCGGTCACGAGTAAGGAACATGTCTTTTATTATAATACCAGCTGCGCCCCGCGGTTTCACCACCATAAGTCTCGATCCCATGGGAATATCGGAATGAAAACACTAATTATACAGATGGGCTTCTATAATTACTGGCCGGTCTATGTACAAACCAAACTTAGGCCGTATGAAAGGCCTATTGTAGCTTAAATTTTAGTTCTCTCAAAACTTTTATAGCAATCCATAATTTACACTTACAGGTGGTAAATAAAAAATAGAAACAATTATGGACCCTTTCGGGCACAGCAAATTTTTAAATAAGTCGAGAGAGGAAGAGCTCTTTATTAATTTTCCTCGTTATTAAGTTTGAATTATTTTATATCCTATTATAGTATATTTTATAACGAGGGACTAAACGAAGCCATAATAATATACCAGAGGTGGTTTGACTCCCGAGCGTGCGAGGGAGTCAATAAAACCGAGGGTATATTAAGTTGGCGTTTAGTCTCGAGGTGCAAACTGTACTTTTCACTTTGAGTGCGAGAAAAATAGTCAATTTAGTACAAAAACGTGTACTTACTTATTAAATATTACTTAATAAAATAAAAATCACAGTATCTATTAGGTATGTCTTTTGCTTTTTGCTCGACGTCAAACTCTTCACCAAGGAACATAATATACCACAACTGTCACTGGACATTCTTAATAAATTTATTTAAAGCCGAAAAAAATACTTTTTACTCCCTAGGGACTAAAGTGGTCACTTTAGTCCCGCTTCGTAGCGCTATATTGGTGTCTTTTTAGAGCAAAAAAAAGATAAAAAGATGCCTGATGCATGATGAACAATAGTCATTAAGAACAATTTTAGTAACGATTGGGCGTTACTAAAATTGTTCTTAATAACTATTGTTAGTAAACAAACACTGAAATAAAACAAAAAGAAAATTGTAAGGCATAGCTTTTTAATTAAATATTGCTTTAATTTATTTAAAAATATACTGGTTTTGTTTAGCTATTTTAAGTCTTCTGATAATTTATTGTATATTTTTATTGACATTGAATATGGACTAGATGAGTGTTATTTAAGGCGGGAAGGGGGCAAACTTAGTCTGTTTTTAAGGCGCAACGAATAATTTGTTTGTGTCTCCCCGTGTGTTGTAAGAATCTGAATATTTCCGGACTAGTTTACATAATTCTAAAATATAAATACTAACTATGGTGTTTTTTTTTTTTTTTTTTTGGGTGGGAAATCATCAAATAACTTCTCCCGCTCTGGGTGGAGCGGGAGGGCGTGTCAGACTTTTACTGACTAAAACCCACCTGTGTTCCATCAGTTGCCTGTGTGCCAGGGGCCGCGGTATCTCTTTCGAACAACCCGCACCCCTGGCAGGCATCGGTCCTTGCGGACCCCACCTATTGGTGCTGACATCTCTTTGAGGCGCGCGTGGAACACGACGCGCCGTCGACCCGGGCTTGGTCCTTACCGGACAGCGAGCTACCCATTACTCGCTGTCCGCAAGCCCGCGCCTACGGTGGCCGGGAATCAGCCTGGGATTCCCGACGCCCAGGGCTTCTCCCGCGGCGACTACGGCCGTGAGGGCGCATATACTGCCTCTCCCTCACGTGCGCCGCCTCCCTCTTTGCGAGCATTACTGCTTCGCAGAAAGAGGTGACGGCTAACCATTCACTCTCGCTCCGTACCATGGCCTGCACCAGGGCCGGACGCGAGAGAGCGCCGCCGCCGATCGCCTCCACGAGGACACAGCGGTGCTCCGCCCAAGCCGGGCAGACCGCCACCGTATGCTCCACCGTGTCCTCAGGGCGATCTTCGCAATGGAAGCACCCGGGCGTTTCCTCCCGCCTTATACGAAACAGGAACCTCCCGAAACAACCGTGTCCGGTGAGGACCTGCGTCAGGCGGAAGGTGAGGACGCCACGCCGCCTCTCAAGCCACTCCTCAAAGAGGGGACTTACCGCCGCTATCGTGGCGTGCCCACTAACTATGGTGTGAGTCTTGTGTTTCTGGAGGTAAGGTTTGCAACTACCTGTTGGCTCTACATTGAATAGAATAGAATATGTATTGTTAAACCTAGGAGAGTGAAATTGTTAACTATTTCTATTTTTTTTTGTTGATTAACGGCAAAATCTGTATTTATTTGGTTTTTCTGCCAGGGGTGAAATGCTATTAATTTGGTTTTGGTAAAAAATTATTTCGAGATTATGGCCGCTCATCTAGTTTATAATTTTTCCAAGATTAAGTTTTTTATTAAAAACTAACATTTGTTTGGCATGAGGTCAGGATCGAGATATCGACTGCAATAAGTAGAAATGGCCCGTTTATGGTTTTGGGGAGGTCGTTTATATATGTAAGAAAAATCAAGTACAAAAAAGTAGTCGGTTACACACACATAAATAAACATACATGTGAAGCTAATAAAAGCATGTTAAAATGGAGGCAACCTATAACACTTCCCTGGGGAATTGAAGCATGTATTGATTTAACATCAGATCTTATGAGCTGTGCTTCTTTTGTTTTTTGATTGTAATATTCAATCTCAACTAATTACTCTCTATCTTTTAAATATGATGCGAGCCAGTCATGGGCTTTCCCGTGTATTCCTATTCCGTTTTTTTTTTAATATTTTTATTTAATAGTATCTTAGATTGCACTTTGTCGTAGGTCTTTGTCATGTCGAGTATTATCCCTATTGCATATTGTTAATTATTTATAATATTTAATGCTTCTTGAATGTATCTCTAAACAGCGAGCGTTGTAGATCAGTTTTTGCGAAATCAATTTTGGCAGTCATCGAACATCTTATATTTTTTACAAAAGGAAAATACACGATATTGTACTTTAATTAAGTATGTACCAAAAAAATGAAATTTTTTATAGTGATTTTTTGTTTTCTACCGTCTTTATAATACAACTAAGAGTCCAAAAAAAATAATTGTCAGAAAGATTTAAACCAGCGGTTATGGCAGTTTAAGGATAAAAAGTATTAAAACAATAATAGCCCAAGCACTTATTTTAACAGAAAAACATCTAGCAACATACAACCACACACGATCATATAAATTAACACCATATCAATCATCAAAAAACAAAACAACATAATATACTGTAGGTTAGTAGCAGGTAGGTTAAGACCGGCCAGTGCCCACCTTTCAGGTGAACTAAAGTATTCAGACGAGTTATGTTATTAAATCACGTCAAAAAAAATCGTTTATTTCCACCAGACCTAATAGAAAGTATTTATTGTAACTCGCACAGGAAGATCTCATACTAAATTAAACAAAAAATCATACAAAAACTACAGACACAAAAATTCCAATCACAAAAAAACGGAAAGTCCTTTACTAGGCCAAAAGGCTCCAAGATTGGAACATCACGCTGGGATAATCGTGATGCTGTGACATTTAAAAAATTAAATGATAGAAACAATAAAAAAGTAAATGCCTGAATTCTAGAGTACTGACGGAGTCCATGATCAGTTGACCACAGAGAGGGCTCCAACCAGCTGTTTATTTTGATCTGCTGGACAGTTATTACAATACCAGTGCGGTTCACCAGTTAGGAGCACCATGGCGTACGTTCGAAGTCTATAATCAGCTTCACAGTGCTCACCTCATTTGGTGTTTTCTTTGATCTGTAGAGTGGCATATACATCGCGACATGCAAACTACACATCACACTAATATCACGAAAAATTCTGAATTGCACAAGAATAGGTTACCGCGCAACTACAATATTATAGTATACAACGTCCCGACATCAATCATTTGGCAGTTGCCCATCAGATACAGCACCCATCTGGTTGGAGAATCCTCCCTTTTCTATAGAGGTTGAGTGTAGTTTCGTTGAAGTTCCTCATGCCTCTCTAAATTTTTTGTTTAATTACCCAATCAGACACAAATATTTCATAATGTTCATCATATAAAAGCTTCATGCGCCTTGCGAGGTCCAGGATCAATCGATCACAATAAGGTAAGGATAGCGTAACCTAACTACCTGTTTTTTTATATTTTTTTCAGTTACCCAATCAAAACAATACTTATTTATTTATTTAATACTTCACGCACAGAAATGTACAGAGGCAAACTTAATGCTACTACACACGCACATGCTACACTACTATACTTATGTTAATTAATGCTATTGCTAGTTAAGCTAACTTTCATTGGGGTAAAAATCCATGATTTATTGAAAGTAACAATAGGTTGGGTTAGATAACTTAATGAGAATTTTAGGGTAAGCATTCAAATTGCATTTTCCTCAATTCATTATGACCTCGGAAAACTAGCGTCATAACGAAACGCTTGAATTATGACTAGAACTTTCACGTAGTATAAGTTTAACTGTTTATATAGGTTTGGTTACAAGTTTTTAAGATGATTTATTTACCGCATCTCATCTTCTCCATTGAAGAATTTTTTTTTTAATTTTTTTTTTTTTTAATTCTTTCACAAGGTATGACTTGGAACTGTACACCCTTGTGTACAGACCCAAGTTATACCTTGTCAACCAAACAGCTCATTATTCTAATAATTATATATTAATATATTATAAACTAATTATTATATTATTTTAAATGAAATAATCATCAACATCATCTGCCTAGCTTTTTCCCAACTACGTTGGGGTCACCTTCCAGTGTAACCGAATGTAGCTAAATACCAATTTTGACATGAAGAGACTACCTACCTGACCTCCAACACCCAGTTACTAGGTAACACGATAATCCTCAGTAAGACTGGTTTGTCAGACTTTCAGGCTTCTGAAAAACTTTAATAACTGTCAAAAATCTACAGATGACAGCCAGGACCAAAGGCTAAACGTGCACTCCGAGGCACCGAGGGATCTTGGTATCTTTTTTTTTCTCTCGTTTAGTTTTAATCATGGTCTGGCAGTTTGAGTAATTTATGTGGTCTACCCAAATGAACTTTCTTTGGTATTGTTCGTCATATCATTGAGCTCATCAAGTTCTGAGTTGAGCTGCATGATTACTGATAAATGCGTGCACTGATTGGACAGGTCCACTCAATCTGTGTGGTTCTTTCCTCAAAAGACCATTGCAGACACCAATCCACATGGTCTTCACATGATCCTACCAAGATTATGTCTGGACTTTAAAAGAGACTGTGACCACTGTGTTTATTTCGGCCTTTCTTCCCAGAGTAGTCAGATAGGAAACGCCGGCCACATCTAGTTTAAAAAAATATGTTTGACGTGTAAAAGTGTTTGTACAAACCTACTTACAGAAATAAAATCATGTATCATTATAAAAATGGTCCAATGTCAATAAAAACCGCGGCGAACGCAGCTTAATATTATCGATTCACCCATGCGGCTGTTATTATGAAACTAAAAAAAAGGAAATCATTGTTCATTACAGAAATCCAGTTGTGAAATGTTCCGAGATCAATAAAATAGATTTCACGGTATGGACTGACAATACGTGTGCAACAACTACCGACACGCTGAGCACTGGAGAAGTGACTACGGAAATAGTGACCACTGTAGCACCAACTACCGAAAAAGTGACCACAGAACAAGTCACCACCGAACAGTTTAGTACTGAAGCAGTGACTACTGAAGAACCCTGTTCCGAAGAATCGACTACAGAGCAAGATATCACTGTAGCGGCTACTACCGAACAAGTGACTACAGAAATAGTGACCACTGTAGCGCCAACTACCGAAAAAGTGACCACAGAACAAGCGACCACTGAACAGTTTAGTACTGAAGCAGTGACTACTGAAGAACCCTGTTCCGAAGAATCGACTACAGAGCAAGATACCACTGAAGCGGCTACTACCGAACAAGTGACAACAGAAATAGTGACCACTGTAGCGCCAACTACCGAAAAAGTGACCACAGAACAAGTGACCACCGAACAGTTTAGTACTGAAGCAGTGACTACTGAAGAGCCCTGTTCCGAAGAATCGACTACAGAGCAAGATACCACTGTAGCGGCTACTACCGAACAAGTGACTACAGAAATAGTGACCACTGTAGCGCCAACTACCGAAAAAGTGACCACAGAACAAGTGACCACTGAACAGTTTAGTACTGAAGCAGTGACAACTGAAGAGCCCTGTTCCGAAGAATCGACTACAGAGCAAGATACCACTGAAGCGGCTACTACCGAACAAGTGACTACAGAAATAGTGACCACTGTAGCGCCAACTACCGAAAAAGTGACCACAGAACAAGCGACCACTGAACAGTTTAGTACTGAAGCAGTGACTACTGAAGAGCCCTGTTCCGAAGAATCGACTACAGAGCAAGATACCACTGTAACGGCTACTACCGAACAAGTGACTACAGAAATAGTGACCACTGTAGCGCCAACTACCGAAAAAGTGACCACAGAACAAGCGACCACTGAACAGTTTAGTACTGAAGCAGTGACTACTGAAGAACCCTGTTCCGAAGAATCGACTACAGAGCAAGATACCACTGAAGCGGCTACTACCGAACAAGTGACTACAGAAATAGTAACCACTGTAGCGCCAACTACCGAAAAAGTGACCACAGAACAAGTCACCACCGAACAGTTTAGTACTGAAGCAGTGACTACTGAAGAACCCTGTTCCGAAGAATCGACTACAGAGCAAGATATCACTGTAGCGGCTACTACCGAACAAGTGACTACAGAAATAGTGACCACTGTAGCGCCAACTACCGAAAAAGTGACCACAGAACAAGCGACCACTGAACAGTTTAGTACTGAAGCAGTGACTACTGAAGAACCCTGTTCCGAAGAATCGACTACAGAGCAAGATACCACTGAAGCGGCTACTACCGAACAAGTGACAACAGAAATAGTGACCACTGTAGCGCCAACTACCGAAAAAGTGACCACAGAACAAGTGACCACCGAACAGTTTAGTACTGAAGCAGTGACTACTGAAGAGCCCTGTTCCGAAGAATCGACTACAGAGCAAGATACCACTGTAGCGCCAACTACCGAAAAAGTGACCACAGAACAAGTGACCACTGTAGCGCCAACCACCGAAAAAGTGACCACAGAACAAGTGACCACTGAACAGTTTAGTACTGAAGCAGTGACTACTGAAGAGCCCTGTTCCGAAGAATCGACTACAGAACAAGATACCACTGAAGCGGCTACTACCGAACAAGTGACTACAGAAATAGTGACCACTGTAGCGCCAACTACCGAAAAAGTGACCACAGAACAAGTGACCACTGAACAGTTTAGTACTGAGGCAGTGACTACTGAAGAGCCCTGTTCCGAAGAATCGACTACAGAGCAAGATACCACTGTAGCGGCTACTACCGAACAAGTGACTACAGAAATAGTGACCACTGTAGCGCTAACTACCGAAAAAGTGACCACAGAACAAGTGACCACTGAACAGTTTAGTACTGAAGCAGTGACAACTGAAGAGCCCTGTTCCGAAGAATCGACTACAGAGCAAGATACCACTGTAGCGGCTACTACCGAACAAGTGACTACAGAAATAGTGACCACTGTAGCGCCAACTACCGAAAAAGTGACCACAGAACAAGTGACCACCGAACAGTTTAGTACTGAAGCAGTGACTACTGAAGAGCCCTGTTCCGAAGAATCGACTACAGAGCAAGATACCACTGTAGCGGCTACTACCGAACAAGTGACTACAGAAATAGTGACCACTGTAGCGCCAACTACCGAAAAAGTGACCACAGAACAAGTGACCACTGAACAGTTTAGTACTGAAGCAGTGACAACTGAAGAGCCCTGTTCCGAAGAATCGACTACAGAGCAAGATACCACTGAAGCGGCTACTACCGAACAAGTGACTACAGAAATAGTGACCACTGTAGCGCCAACTACCGAAAAAGTGACCACAGAACAAGCGACCACTGAACAGTTTAGTACTGAAGCAGTGACTACTGAAGAGCCCTGTTCCGAAGAATCGACTACAGAGCAAGATACCACTGAAGCGGCTACTACCGAACAAGTGACAACAGAAATAGTGACCACTGTAGCGCCAACTACCGAAAAAGTGACCACAGAACAAGTGACCACCGAACAGTTTAGTACTGAAGCAGTGACTACTGAAGAGCCCTGTTCCGAAGAATCGACTACAGAGCAAGATACCACTGTAGCGCCAACTACCGAAAAAGTGACCACAGAACAAGTGACCACTGTAGCGCCAACCACCGAAAAAGTGACCACAGAACAAGTGACCACTGAACAGTTTAGTACTGAAGCAGTGACTACTGAAGAGCCCTGTTCCGAAGAATCGACTACAGAACAAGATACCACTGTAGCGGCTACTACCGAACAAGTGACTACAGAAATAGTGACCACTGTAGCGCCAACTACCGAAAAAGTGACCACAGAACAAGCGACCACTGAACAAGCGACCACTGAACAGTTTAGTACTGAAGCAGTGACTACTGAAGAGCCCTGTTCCGAAGAATCGACTACAGAGCAAGATACCACTGTAGCGGCTACTACCGAACAAGTGACTACAGAAATAGTGACCACTGTAGCGCCAACTACCGAAAAAGTGACCACAGAACAAGTGACCACTGAACAGTTTAGTACTGAAGCAGTGACAACTGAAGAGCCCTGTTCCGAAGAATCGACTACAGAGCAAGATACCACTGTAGCGGCTACTACCGAACAAGTGACTACAGAAATAGTGACCACTGTAGCGCCAACTACCGAAAAAGTGACCACAGAACAAGCGACCACTGAACAGTTTAGTACTGAAGCAGTGACTACTGAAGAACCCTGTTCCGAAGAATCGACTACAGAGCAAGATACCACTGAAGCGGCTACTACCGAACAAGTGACAACAGAAATAGTGACCACTGTAGCGCCAACTACCGAAAAAGTGACCACAGAACAAGTGACCACCGAACAGTTTAGTACTGAAGCAGTGACTACTGAAGAGCCCTGTTCCGAAGAATCGACTACAGAGCAAGATACCACTGTAGCGCCAACTACCGAAAAAGTGACCACAGAACAAGTGACCACTGTAGCGCCAACCACCGAAAAAGTGACCACAGAACAAGTGACCACTGAACAGTTTAGTACTGAAGCAGTGACTACTGAAGAGCCCTGTTCCGAAGAATCGACTACAGAGCAAGATACCACTGTAGCGCCAACTACCGAAAAAGTGACCACAGAACAAGTGACCACTGTAGCGCCAACCACCGAAAAAGTGACCACAGAACAAGTGACCACTGAACAGTTTAGTACTGAAGCAGTGACTACTGAAGAGCCCTGTTCCGAAGAATCGACTACAGAACAAGATACCACTGTAGCGGCTACTACCGAACAAGTGACTACAGAAATAGTGACCACTGTAGCGCCAACTACCGAAAAAGTGACCACAGAACAAGCGACCACTGAACAGTTTAGTACTGAAGCAGTGACTACTGAAGAGCCCTGTTCCGAAGAATCGACTACAGAGCAAGATACCACTGTAGCGGCTACTACCGAACAAGTGACTACAGAAATAGTGACCACTGTAGCGCCAACTACCGAAAAAGTGACCACAGAACAAGCGACCACTGAACAGTTTAGTACTGAAGCAGTGACTACTGAAGAACCCTGTTCCGAAGAATCGACTACAGAGCAAGATACCACTGAAGCGGCTACTACCGAACAAGTGACAACAGAAATAGTGACCACTGTAGCGCCAACTACCGAAAAAGTGACCACAGAACAAGTGACCACCGAACAGTTTAGTACTGAAGCAGTGACTACTGAAGAGCCCTGTTCCGAAGAATCGACTACAGAGCAAGATACCACTGTAGCGCCAACTACCGAAAAAGTGACCACAGAACAAGTGACCACTGTAGCGCCAACCACCGAAAAAGTGACCACAGAACAAGTGACCACTGATCAGTTTAGTACTGAAGCAGTGACTACTGAAGAGCCCTGTTCCGAAGAATCGACTACAGAACAAGATACCACTGTAGCGGCTACTACCGAACAAGTGACTACAGAAATAGTGACCACTGTAGCGCCAACTACCGAAAAAGTGACCACAGAACAAGCGACCACTGAACAAGCGACCACTGAACAGTTTAGTACTGAAGCAGTGACTACTGAAGAGCCCTGTTCCGAAGAATCGACTACAGAGCAAGATACCACTGTAGCGCCAACTACCGAAAAAGTGACCACAGAACAAGTGACCACTGTAGCGCCAACCACCGAAAAAGTGACCACAGAACAAGTGACCACTGAACAGTTTAGTACTGAAGCAGTGACTACTGAAGAGCCCTGTTCCGAAGAATCGACTACAGAGCAAGATACCACTGTAGCGGCTACTACCGAACAAGTGACTACAGAAATAGTGACCACTGTAGCGCCAACTACCGAAAAAGTGACCACAGAACAAGCGACCACTGAACAGTTTAGTACTGAAGCAGTGACAACTGAAGAGCCCTGTTCCGAAGAATCGACTACAGAGCAAGATACCACTGTAGCGGCTACTACCGAACAAGTGACTACAGAAATAGTGACCACTGTAGCGCCAACTACCGAAAAAGTGACCACAGAACAAGTGACCACCGAACAGTTTAGTACTGAAGCAGTGACTACTGAAGAGCCCTGTTCCGAAGAATCGACTACAGAGCAAGATACCACTGTAGCGGCTACTACCGAACAAGTGACTACAGAAATAGTGACCACTGTAGCGCCAACTACCGAAAAAGTGACCACAGAACAAGTGACCACTGAACAGTTTAGTACTGAAGCAGTGACAACTGAAGAGCCCTGTTCCGAAGAATCGACTACAGAGCAAGATACCACTGAAGCGGCTACTACCGAACAAGTGACTACAGAAATAGTGACCACTGTAGCGCCAACTACCGAAAAAGTGACCACAGAACAAGCGACCACTGAACAGTTTAGTACTGAAGCAGTGACTACTGAAGAACCCTGTTCCGAAGAATCGACTACAGAGCAAGATACCACTGAAGCGGCTACTACCGAACAAGTGACTACAGAAATAGTGACCACTGTAGCGCCAACTACCGAAAAAGTGACCACAGAACAAGTCACCACCGAACAGTTTAGTACTGAAGCAGTGACTACTGAAGAGCCCTGTTCCGAAGAATCGACTACAGAGCAAGATATCACTGTAGCGGCTACTACCGAACAAGTGACTACAGAAATAGTGACCACTGTAGCGCCAACTACCGAAAAAGTGACCACAGAACAAGCGACCACTGAACAGTTTAGTACTGAAGCAGTGACTACTGAAGAACCCTGTTCCGAAGAATCGACTACAGAGCAAGATACCACTGAAGCGGCTACTACCGAACAAGTGACAACAGAAATAGTGACCACTGTAGCGCCAACTACCGAAAAAGTGACCACAGAACAAGTGACCACCGAACAGTTTAGTACTGAAGCAGTGACTACTGAAGAGCCCTGTTCCGAAGAATCGACTACAGAGCAAGATACCACTGTAGCGCCAACTACCGAAAAAGTGACCACAGAACAAGTGACCACTGTAGCGCCAACCACCGAAAAAGTGACCACAGAACAAGTGACCACTGAACGGTTTAGTACTGAAGCAGTGACTACTGAAGAGCCCTGTTCCGAAGAATCGACTACAGAACAAGATACCACTGTAGCGGCTACTACCGAACAAGTGACTACAGAAATAGTGACCACTGTAGCGCCAACTACCGAAAAAGTGACCACAGAACAAGCGACCACTGAACAGTTTAGTACTGAAGCAGTGACTACTGAAGAGCCCTGTTCCGAAGAATCGACTACAGAGCAAGATACCACTGTAGCGGCTACTACCGAACAAGTGACTACAGAAATAGTGACCACTGTAGCGCCAACTACCGAAAAAGTGACCACAGAACAAGTGACCACTGAACAGTTTAGTACTGAAGCAGTGACAACTGAAGAGCCCTGTTCCGAAGAATCGACTACAGAGCAAGATACCACTGTAGCGGCTACTACCGAACAAGTGACTACAGAAATAGTGACCACTGTAGCGCCAACTACCGAAAAAGTGACCACAGAACAAGTGACCACTGAACAGTTTAGTACTGAAGCAGTGACTACTGAAGAGCCCTGTTCCGAAGAATCGACTACAGAGCAAGATACCACTGTAGCGGCTACTACCGAACAAGTGACTACAGAAATAGTGACCACTGTAGCGCCAACTACCGAAAAAGTGACCACAGAACAAGCGACCACTGAACAGTTTAGTACTGAAGCAGTGACTACTGAAGAACCCTGTTCCGAAGAATCGACTACAGAGCAAGATACCACTGAAGCGGCTACTACCGAACAAGTGACTACAGAAATAGTGACCACTGTAGCGCCAACTACCGAAAAAGTGACCACAGAACAAGCGACCACTGAACAGTTTAGTACTGAAGCAGTGACTACTGAAGAGCCCTGTTCCGAAGAATCGACTACAGAGCAAGATACCACTGTAACGGCTACTACCGAACAAGTGACTACAGAAATAGTGACCACTGTAGCGCCAACTACCGAAAAAGTGACCACAGAACAAGCGACCACTGAACAGTTTAGTACTGAAGCAGTGACTACTGAAGAACCCTGTTCCGAAGAATCGACTACAGAGCAAGATACCACTGAAGCGGCTACTACCGAACAAGTGACTACAGAAATAGTGACCACTGTAGCGCCAACTACCGAAAAAGTGACCACAGAACAAGTCACCACCGAACAGTTTAGTACTGAAGCAGTGACTACTGAAGAACCCTGTTCCGAAGAATCGACTACAGAGCAAGATATCACTGTAGCGGCTACTACCGAACAAGTGACTACAGAAATAGTGACCACTGTAGCGCCAACTACCGAAAAAGTGACCACAGAACAAGCGACCACTGAACAGTTTAGTACTGAAGCAGTGACTACTGAAGAGCCCTGTTCCGAAGAATCGACTACAGAGCAAGATACCACTGTAGCGCCAACTACCGAAAAAGTGACCACAGAACAAGTGACCACTGTAGCGCCAACCACCGAAAAAGTGACCACAGAACAAGTGACCACTGAACAGTTTAGTACTGAAGCAGTGACTACTGAAGAGCCCTGTTCCGAAGAATCGACTACAGAACAAGATACCACTGTAGCGGCTACTACCGAACAAGTGACTACAGAAATAGTGACCACTGTAGCGCCAACTACCGAAAAAGTGACCACAGAACAAGCGACCACTGAACAAGCGACCACTGAACAGTTTAGTACTGAAGCAGTGACTACTGAAGAGCCCTGTTCCGAAGAATCGACTACAGAGCAAGATACCACTGTAGCGGCTACTACCGAACAAGTGACTACAGAAATAGTGACCACTGTAGCGCCAACTACCGAAAAAGTGACCACAGAACAAGTGACCACTGAACAGTTTAGTACTGAAGCAGTGACAACTGAAGAGCCCTGTTCCGAAGAATCGACTACAGAGCAAGATACCACTGTAGCGGCTACTACCGAACAAGTGACTACAGAAATAGTGACCACTGTAGCGCCAACTACCGAAAAAGTGACCACAGAACAAGCGACCACTGAACAGTTTAGTACTGAAGCAGTGACTACTGAAGAACCCTGTTCCGAAGAACCGACTACAGAGCAAGATACCACTGAAGCGGCTACTACCGAACAAGTGACAACAGAAATAGTGACCACTGTAGCGCCAACTACCGAAAAAGTGACCACAGAACAAGTGACCACCGAACAGTTTAGTACTGAAGCAGTGACTACTGAAGAGCCCTGTTCCGAAGAATCGACTACAGAGCAAGATACCACTGTAGCGCCAACTACCGAAAAAGTGACCACAGAACAAGTGACCACTGTAGCGCCAACCACCGAAAAAGTGACCACAGAACAAGTGACCACTGAACAGTTTAGTACTGAAGCAGTGACTACTGAAGAGCCCTGTTCCGAAGAATCGACTACAGAGCAAGATACCACTGTAGCGCCAACTACCGAAAAAGTGACCACAGAACAAGTGACCACTGTAGCGCCAACCACCGAAAAAGTGACCACAGAACAAGTGACCACTGAACAGTTTAGTACTGAAGCAGTGACTACTGAAGAGCCCTGTTCCGAAGAATCGACTACAGAACAAGATACCACTGTAGCGGCTACTACCGAACAAGTGACTACAGAAATAGTGACCACTGTAGCGCCAACTACCGAAAAAGTGACCACAGAACAAGCGACCACTGAACAGTTTAGTACTGAAGCAGTGACTACTGAAGAGCCCTGTTCCGAAGAATCGACTACAGAGCAAGATACCACTGTAGCGGCTACTACCGAACAAGTGACTACAGAAATAGTGACCACTGTAGCGCCAACTACCGAAAAAGTGACCACAGAACAAGTGACCACTGAACAGTTTAGTACTGAAGCAGTGACTACTGAAGAACCCTGTTCCGAAGAATCGACTACAGAGCAAGATACCACTGAAGCGGCTACTACCGAACAAGTGACAACAGAAATAGTGACCACTGTAGCGCCAACTACCGAAAAAGTGACCACAGAACAAGTGACCACCGAACAGTTTAGTACTGAAGCAGTGACTACTGAAGAGCCCTGTTCCGAAGAATCGCCTACAGAGCACGATACCACTGTAGCGCCAACTACCGAAAAAGTGACCACAGAACAAGTGACCACTGTAGCGCCAACCACCGAAAAAGTGACCACAGAACAAGTGACCACTGAACAGTTTAGTACTGAAGCAGTGACTACTGAAGAGCCCTGTTCCGAAGAATCGACTACAGAGCAAGATACCACTGTAGCGCCAACTACCGAAAAAGTGACCACAGAACAAGTGACCACTGTAGCGCCAACCACCGAAAAAGTGACCACAGAACAAGTGACCACTGAACAGTTTAGTACTGAAGCAGTGACTACTGAAGAGCCCTGTTCCGAAGAATCGACTACAGAACAAGATACCACTGTAGCGGCTACTACCGAACAAGTGACTACAGAAATAGTGACCACTGTAGCGCCAACTACCGAAAAAGTGACCACAGAACAAGCGACCACTGAACAGTTTAGTACTGAAGCAGTGACTACTGAAGAGCCCTGTTCCGAAGAATCGACTACAGAGCAAGATACCACTGTAGCGGCTACTACCGAACAAGTGACTACAGAAATAGTGACCACTGTAGCGCCAACTACCGAAAAAGTGACCACAGAACAAGTGACCACTGAACAGTTTAGTACTGAAGCAGTGACTACTGAAGAGCCCTGTTCCGAAGAATCGACTACAGAGCAAGATACCACTGTAACGGCTACTACCGAACAAGTGACTACAGAAATAGTGACCACTGTAGCGCCAACTACCGAAAAAGTGACCACAGAACAAGTGACCACCGAACAGTTTAGTACTGAAGCAGTGACTACTGAAGAACCCTGTTCCGAAGAATCGACTACAGAGCAAGATACCACTGAAGCGGCTACTACCGAACAAGTGACTACAGAAATAGTGACCACTGTAGCGCCAACTACCGAAAAAGTGACCACAGAACAAGTCACCACCGAACAGTTTAGTACTGAAGCAGTGACTACTGAAGAACCCTGTTCCGAAGAATCGACTACAGAGCAAGATATCACTGTAGCGGCTACTACCGAACAAGTGACTACAGAAATAGTGACCACTGTAGCGCCAACTACCGAAAAAGTGACCACAGAACAAGCGACCACTGAACAGTTTAGTACTGAAGCAGTGACTACTGAAGAACCCTGTTCCGAAGAATCGACTACAGAGCAAGATACCACTGAAGCGGCTACTACCGAACAAGTGACAACAGAAATAGTGACCACTGTAGCGCCAACTACCGAAAAAGTGACCACAGAACAAGATACCACCGAACAGTTTAGTACTGAAGCAGTGACTACTGAAGAGCCCTGTTCCGAAGAATCGACTACAGAACAAGATACCACTGTAGCGGCTACTACCGAACAAGTGACTACAGAAATAGTGACCACTGTAGCGCCAACTACCGAAAAAGTGACCACAGAAATAGTGACCACTGTAGCGCCAACTACCGAAAAAGTGACCACAGAACAAGTGACCACAGAACAAGCGACCACTGAACAGTTTAGTACTGAAGCAGTGACTACTGAAGAACCCTGTTCCGAAGAATCGACTACAGAGCAAGATACCACTGAAGCGGCTACTACCGAACAAGTGACAACAGAAATAGTGACCACTGTAGCGCCAACTACCGAAAAACTGACCACAGAACAAGTGACCACCGAACAGTTTAGTACTGAAGCAGTGACTACTGAAGAGCCCTGTTCCGAAGAATCGACTACAGAGCAAGATACCACTGTAGCGCCAACTACCGAAAAAGTGACCACAGAACAAGTGACCACTGTAGCGCCAACCACCGAAAAAGTGACCACAGAACATGTGACCACTGAACAGTTTAGTACTGAAGCAGTGACTACTGAAGAGCCCTGTTCCGAAGAATCGACTACAGAACAAGATACCACTGTAGCGGCTACTACCGAACAAGTGACTACAGAAATAGTGACCACTGTAGCGCCAACTACCGAAAAAGTGACCACAGAACAAGTGACCACTGAACAGTTTAGTACTGAAGCAGTGACGACTGAAGAGCCCTGTTCCGAAGAATCGACTACAGAGCAAGATACCACTGAAGCGGCTACTACCGAACAAGTGACAACAGAAATAGTGACCACTGTAGCGCCAACTACCGAAAAAGTGACCACAGAACAAGCGACCACTGAACAGTTTAGTACTGAAGCAGTGACTACTGAAGAGCCCTGTTCCGAAGAATCGACTACAGAGCAAGATACCACTGTAACGGCTACTACCGAACAAGTGACAACAGAAATAGTGACCACTGTAGCGCCAACTACCGAAAAAGTGACCACAGAACAAGTGACCACCGAACAGTTTAGTACTGAAGCAGTGACTACTGAAGAGCCCTGTTCCGAAGAATCGACTACAGAGCAAGATACCACTGTAGCGGCTACTACCGAACAAGTGACCACCGAACAAGTGACCACTGAACAGTTTACTACTGAAGCAGTGACTACTGAAGGGCCCGGTTCCGAAGAGTTGACAACAGAGCAAGATACCACTGTAGCGCCAACTACCGAAAAAGTGACCACCGAACAAGTGACCACTGAACAGTTTACTACTGAAGCAGTGACTACTGAAGGGCCCGGTTCCGAAGAGTCGACAACAGAGCAAGATACCACTGTAGCGCCAACTACCGAAAAAGTGACCACAGAACAAGTGACCACTGAAAAGTTTACTACTGAAGCAGTGACTACTGAAGGGCCCGGTTCCGAAGAGTTGACAACAGAGCAAGATACCACTGTAGCGCAAACTACCGAAAAAGTGACCACCGAACAAGTGACCACTGAACAGTTTACTACTGAAGCAGTGACTACTGAAGGGCCCGGGTCCGAAGAAACGACTACAGAGCAAGATACCACTGTAGCGCCAACTACCGAAAAAGTGACCACCGAACAAGTGACCACTGAACAGTTTACTACTGAAGCAGTGACTACTGAAGGGCCCGTTTCCGATGAATCGACTACAGAGCAAGATACCACTGTAGCGCCAACTACCGAAAAAGTGACCACCGAAAAAGTGACCACTGAACAATTTACTACTAAAGCAGTGACTACTGAAGGGCCCGGTTCCGAAGAGTTGACAACAGAGCAAGATACCACTGTAGCGCCAACTACCGAAAAAGTGACCACCGAACAAGTGACCACTGAACAGTTTACTACTGAAGCAGTGACTACTGAAGGGCCCGGTTCCGAAGAGTCGACAACAGAGCAAGATACCACTGTAGCGCCAACTACCGAAAAAGTGACCACAGAACAAGTGACCACTGAAAAGTTTACTACTGAAGCAGTGACTACTGAAGGGCCCGGTTCCGAAGAGTTGACAACAGAGCAAGATACCACTGTAGCGCCAACTACCGAAAAAGTGACCACCGAGCAAGTGACCACTGAACAGTTTACTACTGAAGCAGTGACTACTGGAGGGCCCGGTTCCGAAGAGTTGACAACTGAGCAAGATACCACTGTAGCGCCAACTACCGAAAAAGTGAGCACCGAACAAGTGACCACTGAACAGTTTACTACTGAAGCAGTGACTACTGAAGGGCCCGGTTCCGAAGAGTTGACAACAGAGCAAGATACCACTGTAGAACCAACTACCGAAAAAGTGACCACCGAACAAGTGACCACTGAACAGTTTACTACTGAAGCAGTGACTACTGAAGGGCCCGGTTCCGAAGAGTTGACAACAGAGCAAGATACCACTGTAGCGCCAACTACCGAAAAAGTGACCACCGAACAAGTGACCACTGAACAGTTTACTACTGAAGCAGTGACTACTGAAGGGCCCGGTTCCGAAGAATCGACTACAGAGCAAGATACCACTGTAGCGCCAACTACCGAAAAAGTGACCACCGAACAAGTGACCACTGAACAGTTTACTACTGAAGCAGTGACTACTGAAGGGCCCGGTTCCGAAGAATCGACTACAGAGCAAGATACCACTGTAGCGCCAACTACCGAAAAAGTGACCACTGAAAAGTTTACTACTGAAGCAGTGACTACTGAAGGGCCCGGTTCCGAAGAATCGACTACAGAGCAAGATACCACTGTAGCGCCAACTACCGAAAAAGTGACCACAGAACAAGTGACCACTGAACAGTTTAGTACTGAAGCAGTGACGACTGAAGAGCCCTGTTCCGAAGAATCGACTACAGAGCAAGATACCACTGAAGCGGCTACTACCGAACAAGTGACAACAGAAATAGTGACCACTGTAGCGCCAACTACCGAAAAAGTGACCACAGAACAAGCGACCACTGAACAGTTTAGTACTGAAGCAGTGACTACTGAAGAGCCCTGTTCCGAAGAATCGACTACAGAGCAAGATACCACTGTAACGGCTACTACCGAACAAGTGACTACAGAAATAGTGACCACTGTAGCGCCAACTACCGAAAAAGTGACCACAGAACAAGCGACCACTGAACAGTTTAGTACTGAAGCAGTGACTACTGAAGAGCCCTGTTCCGAAGAATCGACTACAGAGCAAGATACCACTGTAGCGGCTACTACCGAACAAGTGACTACAGAAATAGTGACCACTGTAGCGCCAACTACCGAAAAAGTGACCACAGAACAAGTGACCACTGAACAGTTTAGTACTGAAGCAGTGACTACTGAAGAGCCCTGTTCCGAAGAATCGACTACAGAGCAAGATACCACTGTAACGGCTACTACCGAACAAGTGACTACAGAAATAGTGACCACTGTAGCGCCAACTACCGAAAAAGTGACCACAGAACAAGTGACCACCGAACAGTTTAGTACTGAAGCAGTGACTACTGAAGAACCCTGTTCCGAAGAATCGACTACAGAGCAAGATACCACTGAAGCGGCTACTACCGAACAAGTGACTACAGAAATAGTGACCACTGTAGCGCCAACTACCGAAAAAGTGACCACAGAACAAGTCACCACCGAACAGTTTAGTACTGAAGCAGTGACTACTGAAGAACCCTGTTCCGAAGAATCGACTACAGAGCAAGATATCACTGTAGCGGCTACTACCGAACAAGTGACTACAGAAATAGTGACCACTGTAGCGCCAACTACCGAAAAAGTGACCACAGAACAAGCGACCACTGAACAGTTTAGTACTGAAGCAGTGACTACTGAAGAACCCTGTTCCGAAGAATCGACTACAGAGCAAGATACCACTGAAGCGGCTACTACCGAACAAGTGACAACAGAAATAGTGACCACTGTAGCGCCAACTACCGAAAAAGTGACCACAGAACAAGATACCACCGAACAGTTTAGTACTGAAGCAGTGACTACTGAAGAGCCCTGTTCCGAAGAATCGACTACAGAACAAGATACCACTGTAGCGGCTACTACCGAACAAGTGACTACAGAAATAGTGACCACTGTAGCGCCAACTACCGAAAAAGTGACCACAGAAATAGTGACCACTGTAGCGCCAACTACCGAAAAAGTGACCACAGAACAAGTGACCACAGAACAAGCGACCACTGAACAGTTTAGTACTGAAGCAGTGACTACTGAAGAACCCTGTTCCGAAGAATCGACTACAGAGCAAGATACCACTGAAGCGGCTACTACCGAACAAGTGACAACAGAAATAGTGACCACTGTAGCGCCAACTACCGAAAAACTGACCACAGAACAAGTGACCACCGAACAGTTTAGTACTGAAGCAGTGACTACTGAAGAGCCCTGTTCCGAAGAATCGACTACAGAGCAAGATACCACTGTAGCGCCAACTACCGAAAAAGTGACCACAGAACAAGTGACCACTGTAGCGCCAACCACCGAAAAAGTGACCACAGAACATGTGACCACTGAACAGTTTAGTACTGAAGCAGTGACTACTGAAGAGCCCTGTTCCGAAGAATCGACTACAGAACAAGATACCACTGTAGCGGCTACTACCGAACAAGTGACTACAGAAATAGTGACCACTGTAGCGCCAACTACCGAAAAAGTGACCACAGAACAAGTGACCACTGAACAGTTTAGTACTGAAGCAGTGACGACTGAAGAGCCCTGTTCCGAAGAATCGACTACAGAGCAAGATACCACTGAAGCGGCTACTACCGAACAAGTGACAACAGAAATAGTGACCACTGTAGCGCCAACTACCGAAAAAGTGACCACAGAACAAGCGACCACTGAACAGTTTAGTACTGAAGCAGTGACTACTGAAGAGCCCTGTTCCGAAGAATCGACTACAGAGCAAGATACCACTGTAACGGCTACTACCGAACAAGTGACAACAGAAATAGTGACCACTGTAGCGCCAACTACCGAAAAAGTGACCACAGAACAAGTGACCACCGAACAGTTTAGTACTGAAGCAGTGACTACTGAAGAGCCCTGTTCCGAAGAATCGACTACAGAGCAAGATACCACTGTAGCGGCTACTACCGAACAAGTGACCACCGAACAAGTGACCACTGAACAGTTTACTACTGAAGCAGTGACTACTGAAGGGCCCGGTTCCGAAGAGTTGACAACAGAGCAAGATACCACTGTAGCGCCAACTACCGAAAAAGTGACCACCGAACAAGTGACCACTGAACAGTTTACTACTGAAGCAGTGACTACTGAAGGGCCCGGTTCCGAAGAGTCGACAACAGAGCAAGATACCACTGTAGCGCCAACTACCGAAAAAGTGACCACAGAACAAGTGACCACTGAAAAGTTTACTACTGAAGCAGTGACTACTGAAGGGCCCGGTTCCGAAGAGTTGACAACAGAGCAAGATACCACTGTAGCGCCAACTACCGAAAAAGTGACCACCGAACAAGTGACCACTGAACAGTTTACTACTGAAGCAGTGACTACTGAAGGGCCCGGGTCCGAAGAAACGACTACAGAGCAAGATACCACTGTAGCGCCAACTACCGAAAAAGTGACCACCGAACAAGTGACCACTGAACAGTTTACTACTGAAGCAGTGACTACTGAAGGGCCCGTTTCCGATGAATCGACTACAGAGCAAGATACCACTGTAGCGCCAACTACCGAAAAAGTGACCACCGAAAAAGTGACCACTGAACAATTTACTACTAAAGCAGTGACTACTGAAGGGCCCGGTTCCGAAGAGTTGACAACAGAGCAAGATACCACTGTAGCGCCAACTACCGAAAAAGTGACCACCGAACAAGTGACCACTGAACAGTTTACTACTGAAGCAGTGACTACTGAAGGGCCCGGTTCCGAAGAGTCGACAACAGAGCAAGATACCACTGTAGCGCCAACTACCGAAAAAGTGACCACAGAACAAGTGACCACTGAAAAGTTTACTACTGAAGCAGTGACTACTGAAGGGCCCGGTTCCGAAGAGTTGACAACAGAGCAAGATACCACTGTAGCGCCAACTACCGAAAAAGTGACCACCGAGCAAGTGACCACTGAACAGTTTACTACTGAAGCAGTGACTACTGGAGGGCCCGGTTCCGAAGAGTTGACAACTGAGCAAGATACCACTGTAGCGCCAACTACCGAAAAAGTGAGCACCGAACAAGTGACCACTGAACAGTTTACTACTGAAGCAGTGACTACTGAAGGGCCCGGTTCCGAAGAGTTGACAACAGAGCAAGATACCACTGTAGAACCAACTACCGAAAAAGTGACCACCGAACAAGTGACCACTGAACAGTTTACTACTGAAGCAGTGACTACTGAAGGGCCCGGTTCCGAAGAGTTGACAACAGAGCAAGATACCACTGTAGCGCCAACTACCGAAAAAGTGACCACCGAACAAGTGACCACTGAACAGTTTACTACTGAAGCAGTGACTACTGAAGGGCCCGGTTCCGAAGAATCGACTACAGAGCAAGATACCACTGTAGCGCCAACTACCGAAAAAGTGACCACCGAACAAGTGACCACTGAACAGTTTACTACTGAAGCAGTGACTACTGAAGGGCCCGGTTCCGAAGAATCGACTACAGAGCAAGATACCACTGTAGCGCCAACTACCGAAAAAGTGACCACTGAAAAGTTTACTACTGAAGCAGTGACTACTGAAGGGCCCGGTTCCGAAGAATCGACTACAGAGCAAGATACCACTGTAGCGCCAACTACCGAAAAAGTGACCACAGAACAAGTGACCACTGAACAGTTTAGTACTGAAGCAGTTACTACTGTAAGGCCCGGATCCGAAGAATCGACTACAGAGCAAGATACCACTATGGCGCCAACTACCGAAAAAGTGACCACCGAACAAGTGACCACTGAACAGTTTAGTACTGAAGCAGTGACTACTGAAGGGCCCGGTTCCGAAGAAGCGACTACAGAGCAAGATACCACTGTTGCGCCAACTACCGAAAAAGTAACCACAGAACAAGTGACCACTGAACAGTTTACTACTGAAGCAGTGACTACTGAAGGGCCCGGTTCCGAAGAGTCGACAACAGAGCAAGATACCACTGTAGCGCCAACTACCGAAAAAGTGACCACAGAACAAGTGACCACTGAAAAGTTTACTACTGAAGCAGTGACTACTGAAGGGCCCGGTTCCGAAGAGTCGACAACAGAGCAAGATACCACTGTAGCGCCAACTACCGAAAAAGTGACCACCGAACAAGTGACCACTGAACAGTTTACTACTGAAGCAGTGACTACTGAAGGGCCCGGTTCCGAAGAAACGACTACAGAGCAAGATACCACTGTAGCGCCAACTACCGAAAAAGTGACCACCGAACAAGTGACCACTGAACAGTTTACTACTGAAGCAGTGACTACTGAAGGGCCCATTTCCGAAGAATCGACTACAGAGCAAGATACCACTGTAGCGCCAACTACCGAAAAAGTGACCACCGAAAAAGTGACCACTGAACAATTTACTACTGAAGCAGTGACTACTGAAGGGCCCGGTTCAGAAGAGTTGACAACAGAGCAAGATACCACTGTAGCGCCAACTACCGAAAAAGTGACCACCGAACAAGTGACCACTGAACAGTTTACTACTGAAGCAGTGACTACTGAAGGGCCCGGTTCCGAAGAGTCGACAACAGAGCAAGATACCACTGTAGCGCCAACTACCGAAAAAGTGACCACAGAACAAGTGACCACTGAAAAGTTTACTACTGAAGCAGTGACTACTGAAGGGCCCGGTTCCGAAGAGTTGACAACAGAGCAAGATACCACTGTAGCGCCAACTACCGAAAAAGTGACCACCGAGCAAGTGACCACTGAACAGTTTACTACTGAAGCAGTGACTACTGGAGGGCCCGGTTCCGAAGAGTTGACAACTGAGCAAGATACCACTGTAGCGCCAACTACCGAAAAAGTGAGCACCGAACAAGTGACCACTGAACAGTTTACTACTGAAGCAGTGACTACTGAAGGGCCCGGTTCCGAAGAGTTGACAACAGAGCAAGATACCACTGTAGAACCAACTACCGAAAAAGTGACCACCGAACAAGTGACCACTGAACAGTTTACTACTGAAGCAGTGACTACTGAAGGGCCCGGTTCCGAAGAGTTGACAACAGAGCAAGATACCACTGTAGCGCCAACTACCGAAAAAGTGACCACCGAACAAGTGACCACTGAACAGTTTACTACTGAAGCAGTGACTACTGAAGGGCCCGGTTCCGAAGAATCGACTACAGAGCAAGATACCACTGTAGCGCCAACTACCGAAAAAGTGACCACCGAACAAGTGACCACTGAACAGTTTACTACTGAAGCAGTGACTACTGAAGGGCCCGGTTCCGAAGAATCGACTACAGAGCAAGATACCACTGTAGCGCCAACTACCGAAAAAGTGACCACTGAAAAGTTTACTACTGAAGCAGTGACTACTGAAGGGCCCGGTTCCGAAGAATCGACTACAGAGCAAGATACCACTGTAGCGCCAACTACCGAAAAAGTGACCACAGAACAAGTGACCACTGAACAGTTTAGTACTGAAGCAGTTACTACTGTAAGGCCCGGATCCGAAGAATCGACTACAGAGCAAGATACCACTATGGCGCCAACTACCGAAAAAGTGACCACCGAACAAGTGACCACTGAACAGTTTAGTACTGAAGCAGTGACTACTGAAGGGCCCGGTTCCGAAGAAGCGACTACAGAGCAAGATACCACTGTTGCGCCAACTACCGAAAAAGTAACCACAGAACAAGTGACCACTGAACAGTTTACTACTGAAGCAGTGACTACTGAAGGGCCCGGTTCCGAAGAGTCGACAACAGAGCAAGATACCACTGTAGCGCCAACTACCGAAAAAGTGACCACAGAACAAGTGACCACTGAAAAGTTTACTACTGAAGCAGTGACTACTGAAGGGCCCGGTTCCGAAGAGTCGACAACAGAGCAAGATACCACTGTAGCGCCAACTACCGAAAAAGTGACCACCGAACAAGTGACCACTGAACAGTTTACTACTGAAGCAGTGACTACTGAAGGGCCCGGTTCCGAAGAAACGACTACAGAGCAAGATACCACTGTAGCGCCAACTACCGAAAAAGTGACCACCGAACAAGTGACCACTGAACAGTTTACTACTGAAGCAGTGACTACTGAAGGGCCCATTTCCGAAGAATCGACTACAGAGCAAGATACCACTGTAGCGCCAACTACCGAAAAAGTGACCACCGAAAAAGTGACCACTGAACAATTTACTACTGAAGCAGTGACTACTGAAGGGCCCGGTTCAGAAGAGTTGACAACAGAGCAAGATACCACTGTAGCGCCAACTACCGAAAAAGTGACCACCGAACAAGTGACCACTGAACAGTTTACTACTGAAGCAGTGACTACTGAAGGGCCTGGTTCCGAAGAGTTGACAACAGAGCAAGATACCACTGTAGCGCCAACTACCGAAAAAGTGACCACCGAACAAGTGACCACTGAACAGTTTACTACTGAAGCAGTGACTACTGAAGGGCCCGGTTCCGAAGAGTCGACAACAGAGCAAGATACCACTGTAGCGCCAACTACCGAAAAAGTGACCACAGAACAAGTGACCACTGAAAAGTTTACTACTGAAGCAGTGACTACTGAAGGGCCCGGTTCCGAAGAGTTGACAACAGAGCAAGATACCACTGTAGCGCCAACTACCGAAAAAGTGACCACCGAACAAGTGACCCCTGAACAGTTTACTACTGAAGCAGTGACTACTGAAGGGCCCGGTTCCGAAGAGTTGACAACAGAGCAAGATACCACTGTAGCGCCAACTACCGAAAAAGTGACCACCGAACAAGTGACCACTGAACAGTTTACTACTGAAGCAGTGACTACTGAAGGGCCCGGTTACGAAGAAACGACTACAGAGCAAGATACCACTGTAGCGCCAACTACCGAAAAAGTGACCACCGAACAAGTGACCACTGAACAGTTTACTACTGAAGCAGTGACTACTGAAGGGCCCGTTTCCGAAGAATCGACTACAGAGCAAGATACCACTGTAGCGCCAACTACCGAAAAAGTGACCACCGAAAAAGTGACCACTGAACAGTTTACTACTGAAGCAGTGACTACTGAAGGGCCCGGTTCCGAAGAATCGACTACAGAGCAAGATACCACTGTTGCTCCAACAACCGAAAAAGTGACCACAGAACAAGTGACCACTGAACAGTTTAGTACTGAAGCAGTGACTACTGAAGGGTCCGGTCCCGATGAATCGACCACAGAGAAAGATACCACAGTAGCGGCTACTACCGAACAAGTGACTACAGAAATAGTGACCACTGTAGCGCCAACTACCGAAAAAGTGACCACAGAACAAGTGACCACTGAACAGTTTACTACTGAAGCAGTGACTTCTGAAGGGCCCGGTTCCGAAGAAGCGACTACAGAGCAAGATACCACTGTTGCGCCATCTACCGAAAAAGTGACCACGGAACAAGTGACCACTGAACAGTTTAGTACTGAAGCAGTGACTACTGAAAGGCCCGGTTCGGAAGAATCGACTACAGAGCAAGATACCACTGTAGCGCCAACTACCGAAAAAGTGACCACCGAAAAAGTGACCACTGAACAGTTTACTACTGAAGCAGTGACTACTGAAGGGCCCGGTTCCGAAGAAGCGACTACAGAGCAAGATACCACTGTTGCGCCAACTACCGAAAAAGTGACCACGGAACAAGTGACCACTGAACAGTTTAGTACTGAAGCAGTGACTACTGAAGGGTCCGGTCCCGATGAATCGACCACAGAGAAAGATACCACAGTAGCGGCTACTACCGAACAAGTGACTACAGAAATAGTGACCACTGTAGCGCCAACTACCGAAAAAGTGACCACCGAAAAAGTGACCACTGAACAGTTTACTACTGAAGCAGTGACTACTGAAGGGCCCGGTTCCGAAGAAGCGACTACAGAGCAAGATACCACTGTTGCGCCAACTACCGAAAAAGTGACCACGGAACAAGTGACCACTGAACAGTTTAGTACTGAAGCAGTGACTACTGAAGGGTCCGGTCCCGATGAATCGACCACAGAGAAAGATACCACAGTAGCGGCTACTACCGAACAAGTGACTACAGAAATAGTGACCACTGTAGCGCCAACTACCGAAAAAGTGACCACAGAACAAGTGACCACTGAACAGTTTACTACTGAAGCAGTGACTTCTGAAGGGCCCGGTTCCGAAGAAGCGACTACAGAGCAAGATACCACTGTTGCGCCATCTACCGAAAAAGTGACCACGGAACAAGTGACCACTGAACAGTTTAGTACTGAAGCAGTGACTACTGAAAGGCCCGGTTCGGAAGAATCGACTACAGAGCAAGATACCACTGTAGCGCCAACTACCGAAAAAGTGACCACCGAAAAAGTGACCACTGAACAGTTTACTACTGAAGCAGTGACTACTGAAGGGCCCGGTTCCGAAGAAGCGACTACAGAGCAAGATACCACTGTTGCGCCAACTACCGAAAAAGTGACCACGGAACAAGTGACCACTGAACAGTTTAGTACTGAAGCAGTGACTACTGAAGGGTCCGGTCCCGATGAATCGACCACAGAGAAAGATACCACAGTAGCGGTTACTACCGAACAAGTGACTACAGAAATAGTGACCACTGTAGCGCCAACTACCGAAAAAGTGACCACAGAACAAGTGACCACTGAACAGTTTACTACTGAAGCAGTGACTTCTGAAGGGCCCGGTTCCGAAGAATCGACTACAGAGCAAGATACCACTGTAGCGCCAACTACCGAAAAAGTGACCACCGAACAAGTGACCACTGAACAGTTTACTACTGAAGCAGTGATTACTGAAGGGCCCGGTTCCGAAGAATCGACTACAGAGCAAGATACCACTGTAGCGCCAACTACCGAAAAAGTGACCACTGAAAAGTTTTCTACTGAAGCAGTGACTACTGAAGGGCCCGGTTCCGAAGAATCGACTACAGAGCAAGATACCACTGTAGCGCCAACTACCGAAAAAGTGACCACAGAACAAGTGACCACTGAACAGTTTAGTACTGAAGCAGTTACTACTGTAAGGCCCGGATCCGAAGAATCGACTACAGAGCAAGATACCACTATGGCGCCAACTACCGAAAAAGTGACCACCGAACAAGTGACCACTGAACAGTTTAGTACTGAAGCAGTGACTACTGAAGGGCCCGGTTCCGAAGAAGCGACTACAGAGCAAGATACCACTGTTGCGCCAACTACCGAAAAAGTAACCACAGAACAAGTGACCACTGAACAGTTTACTACTGAAGCAGTGACTACTGAAGGGCCCGGTTCCGAAGAGTCGACAACAGAGCAAGATACCACTGTAGCGCCAACTACCGAAAAAGTGACCACAGAACAAGTGACCACTGAAAAGTTTACTACTGAAGCAGTGACTACTGAAGGGCCCGGTTCCGAAGAGTCGACAACAGAGCAAGATACCACTGTAGCGCCAACTACCGAAAAAGTGACCACCGAACAAGTGACCACTGAACAGTTTACTACTGAAGCAGTGACTACTGAAGGGCCCGGTTCCGAAGAGTTGACAACAGAGCAAGATACCACTGTAGCGCCAACTACCGAAAAAGTGACCACCGAACAAGTGACCACTGAACAGTTTACTACTGAAGCAGTGACTACTGAAGGGCCCGGTTACGAAGAAACGACTACAGAGCAAGATACCACTGTAGCGCCAACTACCGAAAAAGTGACCACAGAACAAGTGACCACTGAAAAGTTTACTACTGAAGCAGTGACTACTGAAGGGCCCGGTTCCGAAGAGTTGACAACAGAGCAAGATACCACTGTAGCGCCAACTACCGAAAAAGTGACCACCGAACAAGTGACCACTGAACAGTTTACTACTGAAGCAGTGACTACTGAAGGGCCCGGTTCCGAAGAGTTGACAACAGAGCAAGATACCACTGTAGCGCCAACTACCGAAAAAGTGACCACCGAACAAGTGACCACTGAACAGTTTACTACTGAAGCAGTGACTACTGAAGGGCCCGGTTACGAAGAAACGACTACAGAGCAAGATACCACTGTAGCGCCAACTACCGAAAAAGTGACCACCGAACAAGTGACCACTGAACAGTTTACTACTGAAGCAGTGACTACTGAAGGGCCCGTTTCCGAAGAATCGACTACAGAGCAAGATACCACTGTAGCGCCAACTACCGAAAAAGTGACCACCGAAAAAGTGACCACTGAACAGTTTACTACTGAAGCAGTGACTACTGAAGGGCCCGGTTCCGAAGAATCGACTACAGAGCAAGATACCACTGTTGCTCCAACAACCGAAAAAGTGACCACAGAACAAGTGACCACTGAACAGTTTAGTACTGAAGCAGTGACTACTGAAGGGTCCGGTCCCGATGAATCGACCACAGAGAAAGATACCACAGTAGCGGCTACTACCGAACAAGTGACTACAGAAATAGTGACCACTGTAGCGCCAACTACCGAAAAAGTGACCACAGAACAAGTGACCACTGAACAGTTTACTACTGAAGCAGTGACTTCTGAAGGGCCCGGTTCCGAAGAAGCGACTACAGAGCAAGATACCACTGTTGCGCCATCTACCGAAAAAGTGACCACGGAACAAGTGACCACTGAACAGTTTAGTACTGAAGCAGTGACTACTGAAAGGCCCGGTTCGGAAGAATCGACTACAGAGCAAGATACCACTGTAGCGCCAACTACCGAAAAAGTGACCACCGAAAAAGTGACCACTGAACAGTTTACTACTGAAGCAGTGACTACTGAAGGGCCCGGTTCCGAAGAAGCGACTACAGAGCAAGATACCACTGTTGCGCCAACTACCGAAAAAGAGACCACGGAACAAGTGACCACTGAACAGTTTAGTACTGAAGCAGTGACTACTGAAGGGCCCGGTTCCGAAGAATCGACTACAGAGCAAGATACCACTGTTGCTCCAACAACCGAAAAAGTGACCACAGAACAAGTGACCACTGAACAGTTTAGTACTGAAGCAGTGACTACTGAAGGGTCCGGTCCCGATGAATCGACCACAGAGAAAGATACCACAGTAGCGGCTACTACCGAACAAGTGACTACAGAAATAGTGACCACTGTAGCGCCAACTACCGAAAAAGTGACCACCGAAAAAGTGACCACTGAACAGTTTACTACTGAAGCAGTGACTACTGAAGGGCCCGGTTCCGAAGAAGCGACTACAGAGCAAGATACCACTGTTGCGCCAACTACCGAAAAAGTGACCACGGAACAAGTGACCACTGAACAGTTTAGTACTGAAGCAGTGACTACTGAAGGGTCCGGTCCCGATGAATCGACCACAGAGAAAGATACCACAGTAGCGGCTACTACCGAACAAGTGACTACAGAAATAGTGACCACTGTAGCGCCAACTACCGAAAAAGTGACCACAGAACAAGTGACCACTGAACAGTTTACTACTGAAGCAGTGACTTCTGAAGGGCCCGGTTCCGAAGAAGCGACTACAGAGCAAGATACCACTGTTGCGCCATCTACCGAAAAAGTGACCACGGAACAAGTGACCACTGAACAGTTTAGTACTGAAGCAGTGACTACTGAAAGGCCCGGTTCGGAAGAATCGACTACAGAGCAAGATACCACTGTAGCGCCAACTACCGAAAAAGTGACCACCGAAAAAGTGACCACTGAACAGTTTACTACTGAAGCAGTGACTACTGAAGGGCCCGGTTCCGAAGAAGCGACTACAGAGCAAGATACCACTGTTGCGCCAACTACCGAAAAAGTGACCACGGAACAAGTGACCACTGAACAGTTTAGTACTGAAGCAGTGACTACTGAAGGGTCCGGTCCCGATGAATCGACCACAGAGAAAGATACCACAGTAGCGGCTACTACCGAACAAGTGACTACAGAAATAGTGACCACTGTAGCGCCAACTACCGAAAAAGTGACCACAGAACAAGTGACCACTGAACAGTTTACTACTGAAGCAGTGACTTCTGAAGGGCCCGGTTCCGAAGAAGCGACTACAGAGCAAGATACCACTGTTGCGCCATCTACCGAAAAAGTGACCACGGAACAAGTGACCACTGAACAGTTTAGTACTGAAGCAGTGACTACTGAAAGGCCCGGTTCGGAAGAATCGACTACAGAGCAAGATACCACTGTAGCGCCAACTACCGAAAAAGTGACCACCGAAAAAGTGACCACTGAACAGTTTACTACTGAAGCAGTGACTACTGAAGGGCCCGGTTCCGAAGAAGCGACTACAGAGCAAGATACCACTGTTGCGCCAACTACCGAAAAAGTGACCACGGAACAAGTGACCACTGAACAGTTTAGTACTGAAGCAGTGACTACTGAAGGGTCCGGTCCCGATGAATCGACCACAGAGAAAGATACCACAGTAGCGGCTACTACCGAACAAGTGACTACAGAAATAGTGACCACTGTAGCGCCAACTACCAAAAAAGTGACCACAGAACAAGTGACCACTGAACAGTTTACTACTGAAGCAGTGACTTCTGAAGGGCCCGGTTCCGAAGAAGCGACTACAGAGCAAGATACCACTGTTGCGCCATCTACCGAAAAAGTGACCACGGAACAAGTGACCACTGAACAGTTTAGTACTGAAGCAGTGACTACTGAAAGGCCCGGTTCGGAAGAATCGACTACAGAGCAAGATACCACTGTAGCGCCAACTACCGAAAAAGTGACCACCGAAAAAGTGACCACTGAACAGTTTACTACTGAAGCAGTGACTACTGAAGGGCCCGGTTCCGAAGAAGCGACTACAGAGCAAGATACCACTGTTGCGCCAACTACCGAAAAAGTGACCACGGAACAAGTGACCACTGAACAGTTTAGTACTGAAGCAGTGACTACTGAAGGGTCCGGTCCCGATGAATCGACCACAGAGAAAGATACCACAGTAGCGGCTACTACCGAACAAGTGACTACAGAAATAGTGACCACTGTAGCGCCAACTACCGAAAAAGTGACCACAGAACAAGTGACCACTGAACAGTTTACTACTGAAGCAGTGACTTCTGAAGGGCCCGGTTCCGAAGAAGCGACTACAGAGCAAGATACCACTGTTGCGCCATCTACCGAAAAAGTGACCACGGAACAAGTGACCACTGAACAGTTTAGTACTGAAGCAGTGACTACTGAAAGGCCCGGTTCGGAAGAATCGACTACAGAGCAAGATACCACTGTAGCGCCAACTACCGAAAAAGTGACCACCGAAAAAGTGACCACTGAACAGTTTACTACTGAAGCAGTGACTACTGAAGGGCCCGGTTCCGAAGAAGCGACTACAGAGCAAGATACCACTGTTGCGCCAACTACCGAAAAAGTGACCACGGAACAAGTGACCACTGAACAGTTTAGTACTGAAGCAGTGACTACTGAAGGGCCCGGTTCCGAAGAATCGACTACAGAGGAAGATACCACTGTTGCTCCAACAACCGAAAAAGTGACCACAGAAATAGTGACCACTGAACAGTTTAGTACTGAAGCAGTGACTACTGAAGGGTCCGGTCCCGATGAATCGACCACAGAGAAAGATACCACAGTAGCGGCTACTACCGAACAAGTGACTACAGAAATAGTGACCACTGTAGCGCCAACTACCGAAAAAGTGACCACAGAACAAGTGACCACTGAACAGTTTACTACTGAAGCAGTGACTACTGAAGGGCCCGGTTCCGAAGAGTCGACAACAGAGCAAGATACCACTGTAGCGCCAACTACCGAAAAAGTGACCACCGAACAAGTGACCACTGAACAGTTTACTACTGAAGCAGTGACTACTGAAGGGCCCGGTTCCGAAGAGTTGACAACAGAGCAAGATACCACTGTAGCGCCAACTACCGAAAAAGTGACCACCGAACAAGTGACCACTGAACAGTTTACTACTGAAGCAGTGACTACTGAAGGGCCCGGTTCCGAAGAAACGACTACAGAGCAAGATACCACTGTAGCGCCAACTACCGAAAAAGTGATCACTGAACAAGTGACCACTGAACAGTTTACTACTGAAGCAGTGACTACAGAAGGGCCCGGTTCCGAAGAGTCGACAACAGAGCAAGATACCACTGTAGCGCCAACTACCGAAAAAGTGACCACCGAACAAGTGACCACGGAACAGTTTACTACTGAAGCAGTTACTACTGAAGGGCCCGGTTCCGAAGAGTTGACAACAGAGCAAGATACCACTGTAGCGCCAACTACCGAAAAAGTGACCACCGAACAAGTGACCACTGAACAGTTTACTACTGAAGCAGTGACTACTGAAGGGCCCGGTTCCGAAGAGTCGACAACAGAGCAAGATACCACTGTAGCGCCAACTACCGAAAAAGTGACCACAGAACAAGTGACCACTGAAAAGTTTACTACTGAAGCAGTGACTACTGAAGGGCCCGGTTCCGAAGAGTTGACAACAGAGCAAGATACCACTGTAGCGCCAACTACCGAAAAAGTGACCACCGAACAAGTGACCACTGAACAGTTTACTACTGAAGCAGTGACTACTGAAGGGCCCGGTTCCGAAGAGTTGACAACAGAGCAAGATACCACTGTAGCGCCAACTACCGAAAAAGTGACCACTGAACAGTTTACTACTGAAGCAGTGACTACTGAAGGGCCCGGTTACGAAGAAACGACTACAGAGCAAGATACCACTGTAGCGCCAACTACCGAAAAAGTGACCACCGAACAAGTGACCACTGAACAGTTTACTACTGAAGCAGTGACTACTGAAGGGCCCGTTTCCGAAGAATCGACTACAGAGCAAGATACCACTGTAGCGCCAACTACCGAAAAAGTGACCACCGAAAAAGTGACCACTGAACAATTTACTACTGAAGCAGTGACTACTGAAGGGCCCGGTTCAGAAGAGTTGACAACAGAGCAAGATACCACTGTAGCGCGAACTACCGAAAAAGTGACCACCGAACAAGTGACCACTGAACAGTTTACTACTGAAGCAGTAACTACTGAAGGGCCCGGTTCCGAAGAGTTGACAACAGAGCAAGATACCACTGTAGCGCCAACTACCGAAAAAGTGACCACCGAACAAGTGACCACTGAACAGTTTACTACTGAAGCAGTGACTACTGAAGGGCCCGGTTCCGAAGAATCGACTACAGAGCAAGATACCACTGTTGCTCCAACAACCGAAAAAGTGACCACAGAACAAGTGACCACTGAACAGTTTACTACTGAAGCAGTGACTACTGAAGGGCCCGGTTCCGAAGAAGTGACTACAGAGCAAGATACCACTGTTGCGCCATCTACCGAAAAAGTGACCACGGAACAAGTGACCACTGAACAGTTTAGTACTGAAGCAGTGACTACTGAAAGGCCCGGTTCGGAAGAATCGACTACAGAGCAAGATACCACTGTAGCGCCAACTTCCGAAAAAGTGACCACCGAAAAAGTGACCACTGAACAGTTTACTACTGAAGCAGTGACTACTGAAGGGCCCGGTTCCGAAGAAGCGACTACAGAGCAAGATACCACTGTTGCGCCAACAACCGAAAAAGTGACCACGGAACAAGTGACCACTGAACAGTTTAGTACTGAAGCAGTGACTACTGAAGGGCCCGGTTCCGAAGAATCGACTACAGAGCAAGATACCACTGTTGCTCCAACAACCGAAAAAGTGACCACAGAACAAGTGACCACTGAACAGTTTAGTACTGAAGCAGTGACTACTGAAGGGTCCGGTCCCGATGAATCGACCACAGAGAAAGATACCACAGTAGCGGCTACTACCGAACAAGTGACTACAGAAATAGTGACCACTGTAGCGCCAACTACCGAAAAAGTGACCACAGAACAAGTGACCACTGAACAGTTTACTACTGAAGCAGTGACTACTGAAGGGCCCGGTTCCGAAGAATCGACTACAGAGCAAGATACCACTGTAGCGCCAACTACCGAAAAAGTGACCACAGAACAAGTGACCACTGAACAGTTTACTACTGAAGCAGTGACTACTGAAGGGCCCGGTTCCGAAGAGTCGACAACAGAGCAAGATACCACTGTAGCGCCAACTACCGAAAAAGTGACCACCGAACAAGTGACCACTGAACAGTTTACTACTGAAGCAGTGACTACTGAAGGGCCCGGTTCCGAAGAGTTGACAACAGAGCAAGATACCACTGTAGCGCCAACTACCGAAAAAGTGACCACCGAACAAGTGACCACTGAACAGTTTACTACTGAAGCAGTGACTACTGAAGGGCCCGGTTCCGAAGAAACGACTACAGAGCAAGATACCACTGTAGCGCCAACTACCGAAAAAGTGACCACTGAACAAGTGACCACTGAACAGTTTACTACTGAAGCAGTGACTACTGAAGGGCCCGGTTACGAAGAAACGACTACAGAGCAAGATACCACTGTAGCGCCAACTACCGATAAAGTGACCACCGAACAAGTGACCACTGAACAGTTTACTACTGAAGCAGTGACTAATGAAGGGCCCGTTTCCGAAGAATCGACTACAGAGCAAGATACCACTGTAGCGCCAACTACCGAAAAAGTGACCACCGAAAAAGTGACCACTGAACAATTTACTACTGAAGCAGTGACTACTGAAGGGCCCGGTTCAGAAGAGTTGACAACAGAGCAAGATACCACTGTAGCGCCAACTACCGAAAAAGTGACCACCGAACAAGTGACCACTGAACAGTTTACTACTGAAGCAGTTACTACTGAAGGGCCCGGTTCCGAAGAGTTGACAACAGAGCAAGATACCACTGTAGCGCCAACTACCGAAAAAGTGACCACCGAACAAGTGACCACTGAACAGTTTACTACTGAAGCAGTGACTACTGAAGGGCCCGGTTCCGAAGAATTGACTACAGAGCAAGATACCACTGTTGCTCCAACAACCGAAAAAGTGACCACAGAACAAGTGACCACTGAACAGTTTAGTACTGAAGCAGTGACTACTGAAGGGTCCGGTCCCGATGAATCGACCACAGAGAAAGATACCACAGTAGCGGCTACTACCGAACAAGTGACTACAGAAATAGTGACCACTGTAGCGCCAACTACCGAAAAAGTGACCACAGAACAAGTGACCACTGAACAGTTTACTACTGAAGCAGTGACTACTGAAGGGCCCGGTTCCGAAGAAGTGACTACAGAGCAAGATACCACTGTTGCGCCATCTACCGAAAAAGTGACCACGGAACAAGTGACCACTGAACAGTTTAGTACTGAAGCAGTGACTACTGAAAGGCCCGGTTCGGAAGAATCGACTACAGAGCAAGATACCACTGTAGCGCCAACTACCGAAAAAGTGACCACCGAACAAGTGACCACTGAACAGTTTACTACTGAAGCAGTGACTACTGAAGGGCCCGGTTCCGAAGAGTTGACAACAGAGCATGATACCACTGTAGCGCCAACTACCGAAAAAGTGACCACCGAACAAGTGACCACTGAACAGTTTACTACTGAAGCAGTGACTACTGAAGGGCCCGTTTCCGAAGAATCGACTACAGAGCAAGATACCACTGTAGCGCCAACTACCGAAAAAGTGACCACTGAACAAGTGACCACTGAACAGTTTACTACTGAAGCAGTGACTACTGAAGGGCCTGGTTCCGAAGAGTCGACAACAGAGCAAGATACCACTGTAGCGCCAACTACCGAAAAAGTGACCACCGAACAAGTGACCACTGAACAGTTTACTACTGAAGCAGTTACTACTGAAGGGCCCGGTTCCGAAGAGTTGACAACAGAGCAAGATACCACTGTAGCGCCAACTACCGAAAAAGTGACCACCGAACAAGTGACCACTGAACAGTTTACTACTGAAGCAGTGACTACTGAAGGGCCCGGTTCCGAAGAGTCGACAACAGAGCAAGATACCACTGTAGCGCCAACTACCGAAAAAGTGACCACAGAACAAGTGACCACTGAAAAGTTTACTACTGAAGCAGTGACTACTGAAGGGCCCGGTTCCGAAGAGTTGACAACAGAGCAAGATACCACTGTAGCGCCAACTACCGAAAAAGTGACCACCGAACAAGTGACCACTGAACAGTTTACTACTGAAGCAGTGACTACTGAAGGGCCCGGTTACGAAGAAACGACTACAGAGCAAGATACCACTGTAGCGCCAACTACCGAAAAAGTGACCACCGAACAAGTGACCACTGAACAGTTTACTACTGAAGCAGTGACTACTGAAGGGCCCGTTTCCGAAGAATCGACTACAGAGCAAGATACCACTGTAGCGCCAACTACCGAAAAAGTGACCACCGAAAAAGTGACCACTGAACAATTTACTACTGAAGCAGTGACTACTGAAGGGCCCGGTTCAGAAGAGTTGACAACAGAGCAAGATACATCTGTAGCGCCAACTACCGAAAAAGTGACCACCGAACAAGTGACCACTGAACAGTTTACTACTGAAGCAGTTACTACTGAAGGGCCCGGTTCCGAAGAGTTGACAACAGAGCAAGATACCACTGTAGCGCCAACTACCGAAAAAGTGACCACCGAACAAGTGACCACTGAACAGTTTACTACTGAAGCAGTGACTACTGAAGGGCCCGGTTCCGAAGAATCGACTACAGAGCAAGATACCACTGTTGCTCCAACAACCGAAAAAGTGACCACAGAACAAGTGACCACTGAACAGTTTAGTACTGAAGCAGTGACTACTGAAGGGTCCGGTCCCGATGAATCGACCACAGAGAAAGATACCACAGTAGCGGCTACTACCGAACAAGTGACTACAGAAATAGTGACCACTGTAGCGCCAACTACCGAAAAAGTGACCACAGAACAAGTGACCACTGAACAGTTTACTACTGAAGCAGTGACTACTGAAGGGCCCGGTTCCGAAGAAGTGACTACAGAGCAAGATACCACTGTTGCGCCATCTACCGAAAAAGTGACCACGGAACAAGTGACCACTGAACAGTTTAGTACTGAAGCAGTGACTACTGAAAGGCCCGGTTCGGAAGAATCGACTACAGAGCAAGATACCACTGTAGCGCCAACTTCCGAAAAAGTGACCACCGAAAAAGTGACCACTGAACAGTTTACTACTGAAGCAGTGACTACTGAAGGGCCCGGTTCCGAAGAAGCGACTACAGAGCAAGATACCACTGTTGCGCCAACAACCGAAAAAGTGACCACGGAACAAGTGACCACTGAACAGTTTAGTACTGAAGCAGTGACTACTGAAGGGCCCGGTTCCGAAGAATCGACTACAGAGCAAGATACCACTGTTGCTCCAACAACCGAAAAAGTGACCACAGAACAAGTGACCACTGAACAGTTTAGTACTGAAGCAGTGACTACTGAAGGGTCCGGTCCCGATGAATCGACCACAGAGAAAGATACCACAGTAGCGGCTACTACCGAACAAGTGACTACAGAAATAGTGACCACTGTAGCGCCAACTACCGAAAAAGTGACCACAGAACAAGTGACCACTGAACAGTTTACTACTGAAGCAGTGACTACTGAAGGGCCCGGTTCCGAAGAATCGACTACAGAGCAAGATACCACTGTAGCGCCAACTACCGAAAAAGTGACCACAGAACAAGTGACCACTGAACAGTTTACTACTGAAGCAGTGACTACTGAAGGGCCCGGTTCCGAAGAGTCGACAACAGAGCAAGATACCACTGTAGCGCCAACTACCGAAAAAGTGACCACCGAACAAGTGACCACTGAACAGTTTACTACTGAAGCAGTGACTACTGAAGGGCCCGGTTCCGAAGAGTTGACAACAGAGCAAGATACCACTGTAGCGCCAACTACCGAAAAAGTGACCACCGAACAAGTGACCACTGAACAGTTTACTACTGAAGCAGTGACTACTGAAGGGCCCGGTTCCGAAGAAACGACTACAGAGCAAGATACCACTGTAGCGCCAACTACCGAAAAAGTGACCACCGAACAAGTGACCACTGAACAGTTTACTACTGAAGCAGTGACTACTGAAGGGCCCGTTTCCGAAGAATCGACTACAGAGCAAGATACCACTGTAGCGCCAACTACCGAAAAAGTGACCACCGAAAAAGTGACCACTGAACAATTTACTACTGAAGCAGTGACTACTGAAGGGCCCGGTTCAGAAGAGTTGACAACAGAGCAAGATACCACTGTAGCGCCAACTACCGAAAAAGTGACCACCGAACAAGTGACCACTGAACAGTTTACTACTGAAGCAGTGACTACTGAAGGGCCCGGTTCCGAAGAATCGACTACAGAGCAAGATACCACTGTTGCTCCAACAACCGAAAAAGTGACCACAGAACAAGTGACCACTGAACAGTTTAGTACTGAAGCAGTGACTACTGAAAGGCCCGGTTCGGAAGAATCGACTACAGAGCAAGATACCACTGTAGCGCCAACTACCGAAAAAGTGACCACCGAACAAGTGACCACTGAACAGTTTACTACTGAAGCAGTGACTACTGAAGGGCCCGGTTCCGAAGAGTTGACAACAGAGCAAGATACCACTGTAGCGCCAACTACCGAAAAAGTGACCACCGAACAAGTGACCACTGAACAGTTTACTACTGAAGCAGTGACTACTGAAGGGCCCGTTTCCGAAGAATCGACTACAGAGCAAGATACCACTGTTGCGCCATCTACCGAAAAAGTGACCACGGAACAAGTGACCACTGAACAGTTTAGTACTGAAGCAGTGACTACTGAAAGGCCCGGTTCGGAAGAATCGACTACAGAGCAAGATACCACTGTAGCGCCAACTACCGAAAAAGTGACCACTGAAAAAGTGACCACTGAACAGTTTACTACTGAAGCAGTGACTACTGAAGGGCCCGGTTCCGAAGAAGTGACTACAGAGCAAGATACCACTGTTGCGCCAACTACCGAAAAAGTGACCACGGAACAAGTGACCACTGAACAGTTTAGTACTGAAGCAGTGACTACTGAAGGGCCCGGTTCCGAAGAATCGACTACAGAGCAAGATACCACTGTTGCTCCAACAACCGAAAAAGTGACCACAGAACAAGTGACCACTGAACAGTTTAGTACTGAAGCAGTGACTACTGAAGGGTCCGGTCCCGATGAATCGACCACAGAGAAAGATACCACAGTAGCGGCTACTACCGAACAAGTGACTACAGAAATAGTGACTACTGTAGCGCCAACTACCGAAAAAGTGACCACAGAACAAGTGACCACTGAACAGTTTACTACTGAAGCAGTGACTACTGAAGGGCCCGGTTCCGAAGAATCGACTACAGAGCAAGATACCACTGTAGCGCCAACTACCGAAAAAGTGACCACAGAACAAGTGACCACTGAACAGTTTACTACTGAAGCAGTGACTACTGAAGGGCCCGGTTCCGAAGAGTCGACAACAGAGCAAGATACCACTGTAGCGCCAACTACCGAAAAAGTGACCACCGAACAAGTGACCACTGAACAGTTTACTACTGAAGCAGTGACTACTGAAGGGCCCGGTTCCGAAGAGTTGACAACAGAGCAAGATACCACTGTAGCGCCAACTACCGAAAAAGTGACCACCGAACAAGTGACCACTGAACAGTTTACTACTGAAGCAGTGACTACTGAAGGGCCCGGTTCCGAAGAAACGACTACAGAGCAAGATACCACTGTAGCGCCAACTACCGAAAAAGTGACCACTGAACAAGTGACCACTGAACAGTTTACTACTGAAGCAGTGACTACAGAAGGGCCCGGTTCCGAAGAGTCGACAACAGAGCAAGATACCACTGTAGCGCCAACTACCGAAAAAGTGACCACCGAACAAGTGACCACTGAACAGTTTACTACTGAAGCAGTTACTACTGAAGGGCCCGGTTCCGAAGAGTTGACAACAGAGCAAGATACCACTGTAGCGCCAACTACCGAAAAAGTGACCACCGAACAAGTGACCACTGAACAGTTTACTACTGAAGCAGTGACTACTGAAGGGCCCGGTTCCGAAGAGTCGACAACAGAGCAAGATACCACTGTAGCGCCAACTACCGAAAAAGTGACCACAGAACAAGTGACCACTGAAAAGTTTACTACTGAAGCAGTGACTACTGAAGGGCCCGGTTCCGAAGAGTTGACAACAGAGCAAGATACCACTGTAGCGCCAACTACCGAAAAAGTGACCACCGAACAAGTGACCACTGAACAGTTTACTACTGAAGCAGTGACTACTGAAGGGCCCGGTTCCGAAGAGTTGACAACAGAGCAAGATACCACTGTAGCGCCAACTACCGAAAAAGTGACCACCGAACAAGTGACCACTGAACAGTTTACTACTGAAGCAGTGACTACTGAAGGGCCCGGTTACGAAGAAACGACTACAGAGCAAGATACCACTGTAGCGCCAACTACCGAAAAAGTGACCACCGAACAAGTGACCACTGAACAGTTTACTACTGAAGCAGTGACTACTGAAGGGCCCGTTTCCGAAGAATCGACTACAGAGCAAGATACCACTGTAGCGCCAACTACCGAAAAAGTGACCACCGAAAAAGTGACCACTGAACAATTTACTACTGAAGCAGTGACTACTGAAGGGCCCGGTTCAGAAGAGTTGACAACAGAGCAAGATACCACTGTAGCGCCAACTACCGAAAAAGTGACCACCGAACAAGTGACCACTGAACAGTTTACTACTGAAGCAGTTACTACTGAAGGGCCCGGTTCCGAAGAGTTGACAACAGAGCAAGATACCACTGTAGCGCCAACTACCGAAAAAGTGACCACCGAACAAGTGACCACTGAACAGTTTACTACTGAAGCAGTGACTACTGAAGGGCCCGGTTCCGAAGAATCGACTACAGAGCAAGATACCACTGTTGCTCCAACAACCGAAAAAGTGACCACAGAACAAGTGACCACTGAACAGTTTACTACTGAAGCAGTGACTACTGAAGGGCCCGTTTCCGAAGAATCGACTACAGAGCAAGATACCACTGTAGCGCCAACTACCGAAAAAGTGACCACCGAACAAGTGACCACTGAACAGTTTACTACTGAAGCAGTTACTACTGAAGGGCCCGGTTCCGAAGAGTTGACAACAGAGCAAGATACCACTGTAGCGCCAACTACCGAAAAAGTGACCACCGAACAAGTGACCACTGAACAATTTACTACTGAAGCAGTGACTACTGAAGGGCCCGGTTCAGAAGAGTTGACAACAGAGCAAGATACCACTGTAGCGCCAGCTACCGAAAAAGTGACCACCGAACAAGTGACCACTGAACAGTTTACTACTGAAGCAGTTACTACTGAAGGGCCCGGTTCCGAAGAGTTGACAACAGAGCAAGATACCACTGTAGCGCCAACTACCGAAAAAGTGACCACCGAACAAGTGACCACTGAACAGTTTACTACTGAAGCAGTGACTACTGAAGGGCCCGGTTCCGAAGAATCGACTACAGAGCAAGATACCACTGTTGCTCCAACAACCGAAAAGGTGACCACAGAACAAGTGACCACTGAACAGTTTAGTACTGAAGCAGTGTCTACTGAAGGGTCCGGTCCCGATGAATCGACCACAGAGAAAGATACCACAGTAGCGGCTACTACCGAACAAGTGACTACAGAAATAGTGACCACTGTAGCGCCAACTACCGAAAAAGTGACCACAGAACAAGTGACCACTGAACAGTTTACTACTGAAGCAGTGACTACTGAAGGGCCCGGTTCCGAAGAAGTGACTACAGAGCAAGATACCACTGTTGCGCCATCTACCGAAAAAGTGACCACGGAACAAGTGACCACTGAACAGTTTAGTACTGAAGCAGTGACTACTGAAAGGCCCGGTTCGGAAGAATCGACTACAGAGAAAGATACCACTGTAGCGCCAACTACCGAAAAAGTGACCACCGAACAAGTGACCACTGAACAGTTTACTACTGAAGCAGTGACTACTGAAGGGCCCGGTTCCGAAGAGTTGACAACAGAGCAAGATACCACTGTAGCGCCAACTACCGAAAAAGTGACCACCGAACAAGTGACCACTGAACAGTTTACTACTGAAGCAGTGACTACTGAAGGGCCCGTTTCCGAAAAATCGACTACAGAGCAAGATACCACTGTAGCGCCAACTACCGAAAAAGTGACCACTGAACAAGTGACCACTGAACAGTTTACTACTGAAGCAGTGACTACTGAAGGGCCCGGTTCCGAAGAGTCGACAACAGAGCAAGATACCACTGTAGCGCCAACTACCGAAAAAGTGACCACCGAACAAGTGACCACTGAACAGTTTACTACTGAAGCAGTTACTACTGAAGGGCCCGGTTCCGAAGAGTTGACAACAGAGCAAGATACCACTGTAGCGCCAACTACCGAAAAAGTGACCACCGAACAAGTGACCACTGAACAGTTTACTACTGAAGCAGTGACTACTGAAGGGCCCGGTTCCGAAGAGTCAACAACAGAGCAAGATACCACTGTAGCGCCAACTACCGAAAAAGTGACCACAGAACAAGTGACCACTGAAAAGTTTACTACTGAAGCAGTGACTACTGAAGGGCCCGGTTCCGAAGAGTTGACAACAGAGCAAGATACCACTGTAGCGCCAACTACCGAAAAAGTGACCACCGAACAAGTGACCACTGAACAGTTTACTACTGAAGCAGTGACTACTGAAGGGCCCGGTTACGAAGAAACGACTACAGAGCAAGATACCACTGTAGCGCCAACTACCGAAAAAGTGACCACCGAACAAGTGACCACTGAACAGTTTACTACTGAAGCAGTGACTACTGAAGGGCCCGTTTCCGAAGAATCGACTACAGAGCAAGATACCACTGTAGCGCCAACTACCGAAAAAGTGACCACCGAAAAAGTGACCACTGAACAATTTACTACTGAAGCAGTGACTACTGAAGGGCCCGGTTCAGAAGAGTTGACAACAGAGCAAGATACCACTGTAGCGCCAACTACCGAAAAAGTGACCACCGAACAAGTGACCACTGAACAGTTTACTACTGAAGCAGTTACTACTGAAGGGCCCGGTTCCGAAGAGTTGACAACAGAGCAAGATACCACTGTAGCGCCAACTACCGAAAAAGTGACCACCGAACAAGTGACCACTGAACAGTTTACTACTGAAGCAGTGACTACTGAAGGGCCCGGTTCCGAAGAATCGACTACAGAGCAAGATACCACTGTTGCTCCAACAACCGAAAAAGTGACCACAGAACAAGTGACCACTGAACAGTTTACTACTGAAGCAGTGACTACTGAAGGGCCCGTTTCCGAAGAATCGACTACAGAGCAAGATACCACTGTAGCGCCAACTACCGAAAAAGTGACCACCGAACAAGTGACCACTGAACAGTTTACTACTGAAGCAGTTACTACTGAAGGGCCCGGTTCCGAAGAGTTGACAACAGAGCAAGATACCACTGTAGCGCCAACTACCGAAAAAGTGACCACCGAACAAGTGACCACTGAACAATTTACTACTGAAGCAGTGACTACTGAAGGGCCCGGTTCAGAAGAGTTGACAACAGAGCAAGATACCACTGTAGCGCCAGCTACCGAAAAAGTGACCACCGAACAAGTGACCACTGAACAGTTTACTACTGAAGCAGTTACTACTGAAGGGCCCGGTTCCGAAGAGTTGACAACAGAGCAAGATACCACTGTAGCGCCAACTACCGAAAAAGTGACCACCGAACAAGTGACCACTGAACAGTTTACTACTGAAGCAGTGACTACTGAAGGGCCCGGTTCCGAAGAATCGACTACAGAGCAAGATACCACTGTTGCTCCAACAACCGAAAAGGTGACCACAGAACAAGTGACCACTGAACAGTTTAGTACTGAAGCAGTGACTACTGAAGGGTCCGGTCCCGATGAATCGACCACAGAGAAAGATACCACAGTAGCGGCTACTACCGAACAAGTGACTACAGAAATAGTGACCACTGTAGCGCCAACTACCGAAAAAGTGACCACAGAACAAGTGACCACTGAACAGTTTACTACTGAAGCAGTGACTACTGAAGGGCCCGGTTCCGAAGAAGTGACTACAGAGCAAGATACCACTGTTGCGCCATCTACCGAAAAAGTGACCACGGAACAAGTGACCACTGAACAGTTTAGTACTGAAGCAGTGACTACTGAAAGGCCCGGTTCGGAAGAATCGACTACAGAGAAAGATACCACTGTAGCGCCAACTACCGAAAAAGTGACCACCGAACAAGTGACCACTGAACAGTTTACTACTGAAGCAGTGACTACTGAAGGGCCCGGTTCCGAAGAGTTGACAACAGAGCAAGATACCACTGTAGCGCCAACTACCGAAAAAGTGACCACCGAACAAGTGACCACTGAACAGTTTACTACTGAAGCAGTGACTACTGAAGGGCCCGTTTCCGAAGAATCGACTACAGAGCAAGATACCACTGTAGCGCCAACTACCGAAAAAGTGACCACTGAACAAGTGACCACTGAACAGTTTACTACTGAAGCAGTGACTACTGAAGGGCCCGGTTCCGAAGAGTCGACAACAGAGCAAGATACCACTGTAGCGCCAACTACCGAAAAAGTGACCACCGAACAAGTGACCACTGAACAGTTTACTACTGAAGCAGTTACTACTGAAGGGCCCGGTTCCGAAGAGTTGACAACAGAGCAAGATACCACTGTAGCGCCAACTACCGAAAAAGTGACCACCGAACAAGTGACCACTGAACAGTTTACTACTGAAGCAGTGACTACTGAAGGGCCCGGTTCCGAAGAGTCAACAACAGAGCAAGATACCACTGTAGCGCCAACTACCGAAAAAGTGACCACAGAACAAGTGACCACTGAAAAGTTTACTACTGAAGCAGTGACTACTGAAGGGCCCGGTTCCGAAGAGTTGACAACAGAGCAAGATACCACTGTAGCGCCAACTACCGAAAAAGTGACCACCGAACAAGTGACCACTGAACAGTTTACTACTGAAGCAGTGACTACTGAAGGGCCCGGTTACGAAGAAACGACTACAGAGCAAGATACCACTGTAGCGCCAACTACCGAAAAAGTGACCACCGAACAAGTGACCACTGAACAGTTTACTACTGAAGCAGTGACTACTGAAGGGCCCGTTTCCGAAGAATCGACTACAGAGCAAGATACCACTGTAGCGCCAACTACCGAAAAAGTGACCACCGAAAAAGTGACCACTGAACAATTTACTACTGAAGCAGTGACTACTGAAGGGCCCGGTTCAGAAGAGTTGACAACAGAGCAAGATACCACTGTAGCGCCAACTACCGAAAAAGTGACCACCGAACAAGTGACCACTGAACAGTTTACTACTGAAGCAGTTACTACTGAAGGGCCCGGTTCCGAAGAGTTGACCACAGAGCAAGATACCACTGTAGCGCCAACTACCGAAAAAGTGACCACCGAACAAGTGACCACTGAACAGTTTACTACTGAAGCAGTGACTACTGAAGGGCCCGGTTCCGAAGAATCGACTACAGAGCAAGATACCACTGTTGCTCCAACAACCGAAAAAGTGACCACAGAACAAGTGACCACTGAACAGTTTAGTACTGAAGCAGTGACTACTGAAGGGTCCGGTCCCGATGAATCGACCACAGAGAAAGATACCACAGTAGCGGCTACTACCGAACAAGTGACTACAGAAATAGTGACCACTGTAGCACCAACTACCGAAAAAGTGACCACAGAACAAGTGACCACTGAACAGTTTACTACTGAAGCAGTGACTACTGAAGGGCCCGGTTCCGAAGAAGTGACTACAGAGCAAGATACCACTGTTGCGCCATCTACCGAAAAAGTGACCACGGAACAAGTGACCACTGAACAGTTTAGTACTGAAGCAGTGACTACTGAAAGGCCCGGTTCGGAAGAATCGACTACAGAGCAAGATACCACTGTAGCGCCAACTTCCGAAAAAGTGACCACCGAAAAAGTGACCACTGAACAGTTTACTACTGAAGCAGTGACTACTGAAGGGCCCGGTTCCGAAGAAGCGACTACAGAGCAAGATACCACTGTTGCGCCAACAACCGAAAAAGTGACCACGGAACAAGTGACCACTGAACAGTTTACTACTGAAGCAGTGACTACTGAAGGGCCCGGTTCCGAAGAGTTGACAACAGAGCAAGATACCACTGTAGCGCCAACTACCGAAAAAGTGACCACCGAACAAGTGACCACTGAACAGTTTACTACTGAAGCAGTGACTACTGAAGGGCCCGGTTCCGAAGAGTCGACAACAGAGCAAGATACCACTGTAGCGCCAACTACCGAAAAAGTGACCACAGAACAAGTGACCACTGAAAAGTTTACTACTGAAGCAGTGACTACTGAAGGGCCCGGTTCCGAAGAGTTGACAACAGAGCAAGATACCACTGTAGCGCCAACTACCGAAAAAGTGACCACCGAACAAGTGACCACTGAACAGTTTACTACTGAAGCAGTGACTACTGAAGGGCCCGGTTCCGAAGAGTTGACAACAGAGCAAGATACCACTGTAGCGCCAACTACCGAAAAAGTGACCACCGAACAAGTGACCACTGAACAGTTTACTACTGAAGCAGTGACTACTGAAGGGCCCGGTTACGAAGAAACGACTACAGAGCAAGATACCACTGTAGCGCCAACTACCGAAAAAGTGACCACCGAACAAGTGACCACTGAACAGTTTACTACTGAAGCAGTGACTACTGAAGGGCCCGTTTCCGAAGAATCGACTACAGAGCAAGATACCACTGTAGCGCCAACTACCGAAAAAGTGACCACCGAAAAAGTGACCACTGAACAATTTACTACTGAAGCAGTGACTACTGAAGGGCCCGGTTCAGAAGAGTTGACAACAGAGCAAGATACCACTGTAGCGCCAACTACCGAAAAAGTGACCACCGAACAAGTGACCACTGAACAGTTTACTACTGAAGCAGTTACTACTGAAGGGCCCGGTTCCGAAGAGTTGACAACAGAGCAAGATACCACTGTAGCGCCAACTACCGAAAAAGTGACCACCGAACAAGTGACCACTGAACAGTTTACTACTGAAGCAGTGACTACTGAAGGGCCCGGTTCCGAAGAATCGACTACAGAGCAAGATACCACTGTTGCTCCAACAACCGAAAAAGTGACCACAGAACAAGTGACCACTGAACAGTTTACTACTGAAGCAGTGACTACTGAAGGGCCCGTTTCCGAAGAATCGACTACAGAGCAAGATACCACTGTAGCGCCAACTACCGAAAAAGTGACCACCGAACAAGTGACCACTGAACAGTTTACTACTGAAGCAGTTACTACTGAAGGGCCCGGTTCCGAAGAGTTGACAACAGAGCAAGATACCACTGTAGCGCCAACTACCGAAAAAGTGACCACCGAACAAGTGACCACTGAACAATTTACTACTGAAGCAGTGACTACTGAAGGGCCCGGTTCGGAAGAGTTGACAACAGAGCAAGATACCACTGTAGCGCCAGCTACCGAAAAAGTGACCACCGAACAAGTGACCACTGAACAGTTTACTACTGAAGCAGTTACTACTGAAGGGCCCGGTTCCGAAGAGTTGACAACAGAGCAAGATACCACTGTAGCGCCAACTACCGAAAAAGTGACCACCGAACAAGTGACCACTGAACAGTTTACTACTGAAGCAGTGACTACTGAAGGGCCCGGTTCCGAAGAATCGACTACAGAGCAAGATACCACTGTTGCTCCAACAACCGAAAAGGTGACCACAGAACAAGTGACCACTGAACAGTTTAGTACTGAAGCAGTGACTACTGAAGGGTCCGGTCCCGATGAATCGACCACAGAGAAAGATACCACAGTAGCGGCTACTACCGAACAAGTGACTACAGAAATAGTGACCACTGTAGCGCCAACTACCGAAAAAGTGACCACAGAACAAGTGACCACTGAACAGTTTACTACTGAAGCAGTGACTACTGAAGGGCCCGGTTCCGAAGAAGTGACTACAGAGCAAGATACCACTGTTGCGCCATCTACCGAAAAAGTGACCACGGAACAAGTGACCACTGAACAGTTTAGTACTGAAGCAGTGACTACTGAAAGGCCCGGTTCGGAAGAATCGACTACAGAGAAAGATACCACTGTAGCGCCAACTACCGAAAAAGTGACCACCGAACAAGTGACCACTGAACAGTTTACTACTGAAGCAGTGACTACTGAAGGGCCCGGTTCCGAAGAGTTGACAACAGAGCAAGATACCACTGTAGCGCCAACTACCGAAAAAGTGACCACCGAACAAGTGACCACTGAACAGTTTACTACTGAAGCAGTGACTACTGAAGGGCCCGTTTCCGAAGAATCGACTACAGAGCAAGATACCACTGTAGCGCCAACTACCGAAAAAGTGACCACTGAACAAGTGACCACTGAACAGTTTACTACTGAAGCAGTGACTACTGAAGGGCCCGGTTCCGAAGAGTCGACAACAGAGCAAGATACCACTGTAGCGCCAACTACCGAAAAAGTGACCACCGAACAAGTGACCACTGAACAGTTTACTACTGAAGCAGTTACTACTGAAGGGCCCGGTTCCGAAGAGTTGACAACAGAGCAAGATACCACTGTAGCGCCAACTACCGAAAAAGTGACCACCGAACAAGTGACCACTGAACAGTTTACTACTGAAGCAGTGACTACTGAAGGGCCCGGTTCCGAAGAGTCAACAACAGAGCAAGATACCACTGTAGCGCCAACTACCGAAAAAGTGACCACAGAACAAGTGACCACTGAAAAGTTTACTACTGAAGCAGTGACTACTGAAGGGCCCGGTTCCGAAGAGTTGACAACAGAGCAAGATACCACTGTAGCGCCAACTACCGAAAAAGTGACCACCGAACAAGTGACCACTGAACAGTTTACTACTGAAGCAGTGACTACTGAAGGGCCCGGTTACGAAGAAACGACTACAGAGCAAGATACCACTGTAGCGCCAACTACCGAAAAAGTGACCACCGAACAAGTGACCACTGAACAGTTTACTACTGAAGCAGTGACTACTGAAGGGCCCGTTTCCGAAGAATCGACTACAGAGCAAGATACCACTGTAGCGCCAACTACCGAAAAAGTGACCACCGAAAAAGTGACCACTGAACAATTTACTACTGAAGCAGTGACTACTGAAGGGCCCGGTTCAGAAGAGTTGACAACAGAGCAAGATACCACTGTAGCGCCAACTACCGAAAAAGTGACCACCGAACAAGTGACCACTGAACAGTTTACTACTGAAGCAGTTACTACTGAAGGGCCCGGTTCCGAAGAGTTGACCACAGAGCAAGATACCACTGTAGCGCCAACTACCGAAAAAGTGACCACCGAACAAGTGACCACTGAACAGTTTACTACTGAAGCAGTGACTACTGAAGGGCCCGGTTCCGAAGAATCGACTACAGAGCAAGATACCACTGTTGCTCCAACAACCGAAAAAGTGACCACAGAACAAGTGACCACTGAACAGTTTAGTACTGAAGCAGTGACTACTGAAGGGTCCGGTCCCGATGAATCGACCACAGAGAAAGATACCACAGTAGCGGCTACTACCGAACAAGTGACTACAGAAATAGTGACCACTGTAGCACCAACTACCGAAAAAGTGACCACAGAACAAGTGACCACTGAACAGTTTACTACTGAAGCAGTGACTACTGAAGGGCCCGGTTCCGAAGAAGTGACTACAGAGCAAGATACCACTGTTGCGCCATCTACCGAAAAAGTGACGACGGAACAAGTGACCACTGAACAGTTTAGTACTGAAGCAGTGACTACTGAAAGGCCCGGTTCGGAAGAATCGACTACAGAGCAAGATACCACTGTAGCGCCAACTTCCGAAAAAGTGACCACCGAAAAAGTGACCACTGAACAGTTTACTACTGAAGCAGTGACTACTGAAGGGCCCGGTTCCGAAGAAGCGACTACAGAGCAAGATACCACTGTTGCGCCAACAACCGAAAAAGTGACCACGGAACAAGTGACCACTGAACAGTTTAGTACTGAAGCAGTGACTACTGAAGGGCCCGGTTCCGAAGAATCGACTACAGAGCAAGATACCACTGTTGCTCCAACAACCGAAAAAGTGACCACAGAACAAATGACCACTGAACAGTTTAGTACTGAAGCAGTGACTACTGAAGGGTCCAGTCCCGATGAATCGACCACAGAGAAAGAAACCACAGTAGCGGCTACTACCGAACAAGTGACTACAGAAATAGTGACCACTGTAGCGCCAACTACCGAAAAAGTGACCACAGAACAAGTGACCACTGAACAGTTTACTACTGAAGCAGTGACTACTGAAGGGCCCGGTTCCGAAGAATCGACTACAGAGCAAGATACCACTGTAGCGCCAACTACCGAAAAAGTGACCACAGAACAAGTGACCACTGAACAGTTTACTACTGAAGCAGTGACTACTGAAGGGCCCGGTTCCGAAGAGTCGACAACAGAGCAAGATACCACTGTAGCGCCAACTACCGAAAAAGTGACCACCGAACAAGTGACCACTGAACAGTTTACTACTGAAGCAGTGACTACTGAAGGGCCCGGTTCCGAAGAGTTGACAACAGAGCAAGATACCACTGTAGCGCCAACTACCGAAAAAGTGACCACCGAACAAGTGACCACTGAACAGTTTACTACTGAAGCAGTGACTACTGAAGGGCCCGGTTCCGAAGAAACGACTACAGAGCAAGATACCACTGTAGCGCCAACTACCGAAAAAGTGACCACTGAACAAGTGACCACTGAACAGTTTACTACTGAAGCAGTGACTACTGAAGGGCCCGGTTACGAAGAAACGACTACAGAGCAAGATACCACTGTAGCGCCAACTACCGAAAAAGTGACCACCGAACAAGTGACCACTGAACAGTTTACTACTGAAGCAGTGACTACTGAAGGGCCCGTTTCCGAAGAATCGACTACAGAGCAAGATACCACTGTAGCGCCAACTACCGAAAAAGTGACCACCGAAAAAGTGACCACTGAACAGTTTACTACTGAAGCAGTGACTACTGAAGGGCCCGTTTCCGAAGAATCGACTACAGAGCAAGATACCACTGTAGCGCCAACTACCGAAAAAGTGACCACTGAACAAGTGACCACTGAACAGTTTACTACTGAAGCAGTGACTACTGAAGGGCCCGTTTCCGAAGAATCGACTACAGAGCAAGATACCACTGTAGCGCCAACTACCGAAAAAGTGACCACTGAACAAGTGACCACTGAACAGTTTACTACTGAAGCAGTGACTACTGAAGGGCCCGGTTCCGAAGAGTCGACAACAGAGCAAGATACCACTGTAGCGCCAACTACCGAAAAAGTGACCACCGAACAAGTGACCACTGAACAGTTTACTACTGAAGCAGTTACTACTGAAGGGCCCGGTTCCGAAGAGTTGACAACAGAGCAAGATACCACTGTAGCGCCAACTACCGAAAAAGTGACCACCGAACAAGTGACCACTGAACAGTTTACTACTGAAGCAGTGACTACTGAAGGGCCCGGTTCCGAAGAGTTGACAACAGAGCAAGATACCACTGTAGCAACAACTACCGAAAAAGTGACCACCGAACAGTTTACTACTGAAGCAGTGACTACTGAAGGGCCCGGTTACGAAGAAACGACTACAGAGCAAGATACCACTGTAGCGCCAACTACCGAAAAAGTGACCACCGAACAAGTGACCACTGAACAGTTAACTACTGAAGCAGTGACTACTGAAGGGCCCGTTTCCGAAGAATCGACTACAGAGCAAGATACCACTGTAGCGCCAACTACCGAAAAAGTGACCACCGATCAAGTGACCACCGAACAGTTTACTACTGAAGCAGTGACTACTGAAGGGCCCGGTTACGAAGAAACGACTACAGAGCAAGATACCACTGTAGCGCCAACTACCGAAAAAGTGACCACCGAACAAGTGACCACTGAACAGTTTACTACTGAAGCAGTGACTACTGAAATGCCCGTTTCCGAAGAATCGACTACAGAGCAAGATACCACTGTAGCGCCAACTACCGAAAAAGTGACCACCGAAAAAGTGACCACTGAAAAGTTTACTACTGAAGCAGTGACTACTGAAGGGCCCGGTTCCGAAGAGTTGACAACAGAGCAAGATACCACTGTAGCGCCAACTACCGAAAAAGTGACCACCGAACAAGTGACCACTGAACAGTTTACTACTGAAGCAGTGACTACTGAAGGGCCCGGTTACGAAGAAACGACTACAGAGCAAGATACCACTGTAGCGCCAACTACCGAAAAAGTGACCACCGAACAAGTGACCACTGAACAGTTTACTACTGAAGCAGTGACTACTGAAGGGCCCGTTTCCGAAGAATCGACTACAGAGCAAGATACCACTGCAGCGCCAACTACCGAAAAAGTGACCACCGAAAAAGTGACCACTGAACAATTTACTACTGAAGCAGTGACTACTGAAGGGCTCGGTTCAGAAGAGTTGACAACAGAGCAAGATACCACTGTAGCGCCAACTACCGAACAAGTGACCACCGAACAAGTGACCACTGAACAGTTTACTACTGAAGCAGTTACTACTGAAGGGCCCGGTTCCGAAGAGTTGACAACAGAGCAAGATACCACTGTAGCGCCAACTACCGAAAAAGTGACCACCGAACAAGTGACCACTGAACAGTTTACTACTGAAGCAGTGACTACTGAAGGGCCCGGTTCCGAAGAGTTGACAACAGAGCAAGATACCACTGTAGCGCCAACTACCGAAAAAGTGACCACCGAACAAGTGACCACTGAACAGTTTACTACTGAAGCAGTGACTACTGAAGGGCCCGGTTCCGAAGAGTTGACAACAGAGCAAGATACCACTGTAGCGCCAACTACCGAAAAAGTGACCACCGAACAAGTGACCACCGAACAGTTTACTACTGAAGCAGTGACTACTGAAGGGCCCGGTTACGAAGAAACGACTACAGAGCAAGATACCACTGTAGCGCCAACTACCGAAAAAGTGACCACCGAACAAGTGACCACTGAACAGTTTACTACTGAAGCAGTGACTACTGAAGGGCCCGTTTCCGAAGAATCGACTACAGAGCAAGATACCACTGTAGCGCCAACTACCGAAAAAGTGACCACCGAACAAGTGACCACCGAACAGTTTACTACTGAAGCAGTGACTACTGAAGGGCCCGGTTACGAAGAAACGACTACAGAGCAAGATACCACTGTAGCGCCAACTACCGAAAAAGTGACCACCGAACAAGTGACCACTGAACAGTTTACTACTGAAGCAGTGACTACTGAAGGGCCCGTTTCCGAAGAATCGACTACAGAGCAAGATACCACTGTAGCGCCAACTACCGAAAAAGTGACCACCGAAAAAGTGACCACTGAAAAGTTTACTACTGAAGCAGTGACTACTGAAGGGCCCGGTTCCGAAGAGTTGACAACAGAGCAAGATACCACTGTAGCGCCAACTACCGAAAAAGTGACCACCGAACAAGTGACCACTGAACAGTTTACTACTGAAGCAGTGACTACTGAAGGGCCCGGTTACGAAGAAACGACTACAGAGCAAGATACCACTGTAGCGCCAACTACCGAAAAAGTGACCACCGAACAAGTGACCACTGAACAGTTTACTACTGAAGCAGTGACTACTGAAGGGCCCGTTTCCGAAGAATCGACTACAGAGCAAGATACCACTGTAGCGCCAACTACCGAAAAAGTGACCACCGAAAAAGTGACCACTGAACAATTTACTACTGAAGCAGTGACTACTGAAGGGCCCGGTTCAGAAGAGTTGACAACAGAGCAAGATACCACTGTAGCGCCAACTACCGAAAAAGTGACCACCGAACAAGTGACCACTGAACAGTTTACTACTGAAGCAGTGACTACTGAAGGGCCCGTTTCCGAAGAATCGACTACAGAGCAAGATACCACTGTAGCGCCAACTACCGAAAAAGTGACCACCGAACAAGTGACCACTGAACAGTTTACTACTGAAGCAGTTACTACTGAAGGGCCCGGTTCCGAAGAGTTGACAACAGAGCAAGATACCACTGTAGCGCCAACTACCGAAAAAGTGACCACCGAACAAGTGACCACTGAACAATTTACTACTGAAGCAGTGACTACTGAAGGGCCCGGTTCAGAAGAGTTGACAACAGAGCAAGATACCACTGTAGCGCCAGCTACCGAAAAAGTGACCACCGAACAAGTGACCACTGAACAGTTTACTACTGAAGCAGTTACTACTGAAGGGCCCGGTTCCGAAGAGTTGACAACAGAGCAAGATACCACTGTAGCGCCAACTACCGAAAAAGTGACCACCGAACAAGTGACCACTGAACAGTTTACTACTGAAGCAGTGACTACTGAAGGGCCCGGTTCCGAAGAATCGACTACAGAGCAAGATACCACTGTTGCTCCAACAACCGAAAAGGTGACCACAGAACAAGTGACCACTGAACAGTTTAGTACTGAAGCAGTGTCTACTGAAGGGTCCGGTCCCGATGAATCGACCACAGAGAAAGATACCACAGTAGCGGCTACTACCGAACAAGTGACTACAGAAATAGTGACCACTGTAGCGCCAACTACCGAAAAAGTGACCACAGAACAAGTGACCACTGAACAGTTTACTACTGAAGCAGTGACTACTGAAGGGCCCGGTTCCGAAGAAGTGACTACAGAGCAAGATACCACTGTTGCGCCATCTACCGAAAAAGTGACCACGGAACAAGTGACCACTGAACAGTTTAGTACTGAAGCAGTGACTACTGAAAGGCCCGGTTCGGAAGAATCGACTACAGAGAAAGATACCACTGTAGCGCCAACTACCGAAAAAGTGACCACCGAACAAGTGACCACTGAACAGTTTACTACTGAAGCAGTGACTACTGAAGGGCCCGGTTCCGAAGAGTTGACAACAGAGCAAGATACCACTGTAGCGCCAACTACCGAAAAAGTGACCACCGAACAAGTGACCACTGAACAGTTTACTACTGAAGCAGTGACTACTGAAGGGCCCGTTTCCGAAGAATCGACTACAGAGCAAGATACCACTGTAGCGCCAACTACCGAAAAAGTGACCACTGAACAAGTGACCACTGAACAGTTTACTACTGAAGCAGTGACTACTGAAGGGCCCGGTTCCGAAGAGTCGACAACAGAGCAAGATACCACTGTAGCGCCAACTACCGAAAAAGTGACCACCGAACAAGTGACCACTGAACAGTTTACTACTGAAGCAGTTACTACTGAAGGGCCCGGTTCCGAAGAGTTGACAACAGAGCAAGATACCACTGTAGCGCCAACTACCGAAAAAGTGACCACCGAACAAGTGACCACTGAACAGTTTACTACTGAAGCAGTGACTACTGAAGGGCCCGGTTCCGAAGAGTCAACAACAGAGCAAGATACCACTGTAGCGCCAACTACCGAAAAAGTGACCACAGAACAAGTGACCACTGAAAAGTTTAGTACTGAAGCAGTGACTACTGAAGGGCCCGGTTCCGAAGAGTTGACAACAGAGCAAGATACCACTGTAGCGCCAACTACCGAAAAAGTGACCACCGAACAAGTGACCACTGAACAGTTTACTACTGAAGCAGTGACTACTGAAGGGCCCGGTTACGAAGAAACGACTACAGAGCAAGATACCACTGTAGCGCCAACTACCGAAAAAGTGACCACCGAACAAGTGACCACTGAACAGTTTACTACTGAAGCAGTGACTACTGAAGGGCCCGTTTCCGAAGAATCGACTACAGAGCAAGATACCACTGTAGCGCCAACTACCGAAAAAGTGACCACCGAAAAAGTGACCACTGAACAATTTACTACTGAAGCAGTGACTACTGAAGGGCCCGGTTCAGAAGAGTTGACAACAGAGCAAGATACCACTGTAGCGCCAACTACCGAAAAAGTGACCACCGAACAAGTGACCACTGAACAGTTTACTACTGAAGCAGTTACTACTGAAGGGCCCGGTTCCGAAGAGTTGACAACAGAGCAAGATACCACTGTAGCGCCAACTACCGAAAAAGTGACCACCGAACAAGTGACCACTGAACAGTTTACTACTGAAGCAGTGACTACTGAAGGGCCCGGTTCCGAAGAATCGACTACAGAGCAAGATACCACTGTTGCTCCAACAACCGAAAAAGTGACCACAGAACAAGTGACCACTGAACAGTTTACTACTGAAGCAGTGACTACTGAAGGGCCCGTTTCCGAAGAATCGACTACAGAGCAAGATACCACTGTAGCGCCAACTACCGAAAAAGTGACCACCGAACAAGTGACCACTGAACAGTTTACTACTGAAGCAGTTACTACTGAAGGGCCCGGTTCCGAAGAGTTGACAACAGAGCAAGATACCACTGTAGCGCCAACTACCGAAAAAGTGACCACCGAACAAGTGACCACTGAACAATTTACTACTGAAGCAGTGACTACTGAAGGGCCCGGTTCAGAAGAGTTGACAACAGAGCAAGATACCACTGTAGCGCCAGCTACCGAAAAAGTGACCACCGAACAAGTGACCACTGAACAGTTTACTACTGAAGCAGTTACTACTGAAGGGCCCGGTTCCGAAGAGTTGACAACAGAGCAAGATACCACTGTAGCGCCAACTACCGAAAAAGTGACCACCGAACAAGTGACCACTGAACAGTTTACTACTGAAGCAGTGACTACTGAAGGGCCCGGTTCCGAAGAATCGACTACAGAGCAAGATACCACTGTTGCTCCAACAACCGAAAAGGTGACCACAGAACAAGTGACCACTGAACAGTTTAGTACTGAAGCAGTGACTACTGAAGGGTCCGGTCCCGATGAATCGACCACAGAGAAAGATACCACAGTAGCGGCTACTACCGAACAAGTGACTACAGAAATAGTGACCACTGTAGCGCCAACTACCGAAAAAGTGACCACAGAACAAGTGACCACTGAACAGTTTACTACTGAAGCAGTGACTACTGAAGGGCCCGGTTCCGAAGAAGTGACTACAGAGCAAGATACCACTGTTGCGCCATCTACCGAAAAAGTGACCACGGAACAAGTGACCACTGAACAGTTTAGTACTGAAGCAGTGACTACTGAAAGGCCCGGTTCGGAAGAATCGACTACAGAGAAAGATACCACTGTAGCGCCAACTACCGAAAAAGTGACCACCGAACAAGTGACCACTGAACAGTTTACTACTGAAGCAGTGACTACTGAAGGGCCCGGTTCCGAAGAGTTGACAACAGAGCAAGATACCACTGTAGCGCCAACTACCGAAAAAGTGACCACCGAACAAGTGACCACTGAACAGTTTACTACTGAAGCAGTGACTACTGAAGGGCCCGTTTCCGAAGAATCGACTACAGAGCAAGATACCACTGTAGCGCCAACTACCGAAAAAGTGACCACTGAACAAGTGACCACTGAACAGTTTACTACTGAAGCAGTGACTACTGAAGGGCCCGGTTCCGAAGAGTCGACAACAGAGCAAGATACCACTGTAGCGCCAACTACCGAAAAAGTGACCACCGAACAAGTGACCACTGAACAGTTTACTACTGAAGCAGTTACTACTGAAGGGCCCGGTTCCGAAGAGTTGACAACAGAGCAAGATACCACTGTAGCGCCAACTACCGAAAAAGTGACCACCGAACAAGTGACCACTGAACAGTTTACTACTGAAGCAGTGACTACTGAAGGGCCCGGTTCCGAAGAGTCAACAACAGAGCAAGATACCACTGTAGCGCCAACTACCGAAAAAGTGACCACAGAACAAGTGACCACTGAAAAGTTTACTACTGAAGCAGTGACTACTGAAGGGCCCGGTTCCGAAGAGTTGACAACAGAGCAAGATACCACTGTAGCGCCAACTACCGAAAAAGTGACCACCGAACAAGTGACCACTGAACAGTTTACTACTGAAGCAGTGACTACTGAAGGGCCCGGTTACGAAGAAACGACTACAGAGCAAGATACCACTGTAGCGCCAACTACCGAAAAAGTGACCACCGAACAAGTGACCACTGAACAGTTTACTACTGAAGCAGTGACTACTGAAGGGCCCGTTTCCGAAGAATCGACTACAGAGCAAGATACCACTGTAGCGCCAACTACCGAAAAAGTGACCACCGAAAAAGTGACCACTGAACAATTTACTACTGAAGCAGTGACTACTGAAGGGCCCGGTTCAGAAGAGTTGACAACAGAGCAAGATACCACTGTAGCGCCAACTACCGAAAAAGTGACCACCGAACAAGTGACCACTGAACAGTTTACTACTGAAGCAGTTACTACTGAAGGGCCCGGTTCCGAAGAGTTGACCACAGAGCAAGATACCACTGTAGCGCCAACTACCGAAAAAGTGACCACCGAACAAGTGACCACTGAACAGTTTACTACTGAAGCAGTGACTACTGAAGGGCCCGGTTCCGAAGAATCGACTACAGAGCAAGATACCACTGTTGCTCCAACAACCGAAAAAGTGACCACAGAACAAGTGACCACTGAACAGTTTAGTACTGAAGCAGTGACTACTGAAGGGTCCGGTCCCGATGAATCGACCACAGAGAAAGATACCACAGTAGCGGCTACTACCGAACAAGTGACTACAGAAATAGTGACCACTGTAGCACCAACTACCGAAAAAGTGACCACAGAACAAGTGACCACTGAACAGTTTACTACTGAAGCAGTGACTACTGAAGGGCCCGGTTCCGAAGAAGTGACTACAGAGCAAGATACCACTGTTGCGCCATCTACCGAAAAAGTGACCACGGAACAAGTGACCACTGAACAGTTTAGTACTGAAGCAGTGACTACTGAAAGGCCCGGTTCGGAAGAATCGACTACAGAGCAAGATACCACTGTAGCGCCAACTTCCGAAAAAGTGACCACCGAAAAAGTGACCACTGAACAGTTTACTACTGAAGCAGTGACTACTGAAGGGCCCGGTTCCGAAGAAGCGACTACAGAGCAAGATACCACTGTTGCGCCAACAACCGAAAAAGTGACCACGGAACAAGTGACCACTGAACAGTTTACTACTGAAGCAGTGACTACTGAAGGGCCCGGTTCCGAAGAGTTGACAACAGAGCAAGATACCACTGTAGCGCCAACTACCGAAAAAGTGACCACCGAACAAGTGACCACTGAACAGTTAACTACTGAAGCAGTGACTACTGAAGGGCCCGGTTCCGAAGAGTCGACAACAGAGCAAGATACCACTGTAGCGCCAACTACCGAAAAAGTGACCACAGAACAAGTGACCACTGAAAAGTTTACTACTGAAGCAGTGACTACTGAAGGGCCCGGTTCCGAAGAGTTGACAACAGAGCAAGATACCACTGTAGCGCCAACTACCGAAAAAGTGACCACCGAACAAGTGACCACTGAACAGTTTACTACTGAAGCAGTGACTACTGAAGGGCCCGGTTCCGAAGAGTTGACAACAGAGCAAGATACCACTGTAGCGCCAACTACCGAAAAAGTGACCACCGAACAAGTGACCACTGAACAGTTTACTACTGAAGCAGTGACTACTGAAGGGCCCGGTTACGAAGAAACGACTACAGAGCAAGATACCACTGTAGCGCCAACTACCGAAAAAGTGACCACCGAACAAGTGACCACTGAACAGTTTACTACTGAAGCAGTGACTACTGAAGGGCCCGTTTCCGAAGAATCGACTACAGAGCAAGATACCACTGTAGCGCCAACTACCGAAAAAGTGACCACCGAAAAAGTGACCACTGAACAATTTACTACTGAAGCAGTGACTACTGAAGGGCCCGGTTCAGAAGAGTTGACAACAGAGCAAGATACCACTGTAGCGCCAACTACCGAAAAAGTGACCACCGAACAAGTGACCACTGAACAGTTTACTACTGAAGCAGTTACTACTGAAGGGCCCGGTTCCGAAGAGTTGACAACAGAGCAAGATACCACTGTAGCGCCAACTACCGAAAAAGTGACCACCGAACAAGTGACCACTGAACAGTTTACTACTGAAGCAGTGACTACTGAAGGGCCCGGTTCCGAAGAATCGACTACAGAGCAAGATACCACTGTTGCTCCAACAACCGAAAAAGTGACCACAGAACAAGTGACCACTGAACAGTTTACTACTGAAGCAGTGACTACTGAAGGGCCCGTTTCCGAAGAATCGACTACAGAGCAAGATACCACTGTAGCGCCAACTACCGAAAAAGTGACCACCGAACAAGTGACCACTGAACAGTTTACTACTGAAGCAGTTACTACTGAAGGGCCCGGTTCCGAAGAGTTGACAACAGAGCAAGATACCACTGTAGCGCCAACTACCGAAAAAGTGACCACCGAACAAGTGACCACTGAACAATTTACTACTGAAGCAGTGACTACTGAAGGGCCCGGTTCGGAAGAGTTGACAACAGAGCAAGATACCACTGTAGCGCCAGCTACCGAAAAAGTGACCACCGAACAAGTGACCACTGAACAGTTTACTACTGAAGCAGTTACTACTGAAGGGCCCGGTTCCGAAGAGTTGACAACAGAGCAAGATACCACTGTAGCGCCAACTACCGAAAAAGTGACCACCGAACAAGTGACCACTGAACAGTTTACTACTGAAGCAGTGACTACTGAAGGGCCCGGTTCCGAAGAATCGACTACAGAGCAAGATACCACTGTTGCTCCAACAACCGAAAAGGTGACCACAGAACAAGTGACCACTGAACAGTTTAGTACTGAAGCAGTGACTACTGAAGGGTCCGGTCCCGATGAATCGACCACAGAGAAAGATACCACAGTAGCGGCTACTACCGAACAAGTGACTACAGAAATAGTGACCACTGTAGCGCCAACTACCGAAAAAGTGACCACAGAACAAGTGACCACTGAACAGTTTACTACTGAAGCAGTGACTACTGAAGGGCCCGGTTCCGAAGAAGTGACTACAGAGCAAGATACCACTGTTGCGCCATCTACCGAAAAAGTGACCACGGAACAAGTGACCACTGAACAGTTTAGTACTGAAGCAGTGACTACTGAAAGGCCCGGTTCGGAAGAATCGACTACAGAGAAAGATACCACTGTAGCGCCAACTACCGAAAAAGTGACCACCGAACAAGTGACCACTGAACAGTTTACTACTGAAGCAGTGACTACTGAAGGGCCCGGTTCCGAAGAGTTGACAACAGAGCAAGATACCACTGTAGCGCCAACTACCGAAAAAGTGACCACCGAACAAGTGACCACTGAACAGTTTACTACTGAAGCAGTGACTACTGAAGGGCCCGTTTCCGAAGAATCGACTACAGAGCAAGATACCACTGTAGCGCCAACTACCGAAAAAGTGACCACTGAACAAGTGACCACTGAACAGTTTACTACTGAAGCAGTGACTACTGAAGGGCCCGGTTCCGAAGAGTCGACAACAGAGCAAGATACCACTGTAGCGCCAACTACCGAAAAAGTGACCACCGAACAAGTGACCACTGAACAGTTTACTACTGAAGCAGTTACTACTGAAGGGCCCGGTTCCGAAGAGTTGACAACAGAGCAAGATACCACTGTAGCGCCAACTACCGAAAAAGTGACCACCGAACAAGTGACCACTGAACAGTTTACTACTGAAGCAGTGACTACTGAAGGGCCCGGTTCCGAAGAGTCAACAACAGAGCAAGATACCACTGTAGCGCCAACTACCGAAAAAGTGACCACAGAACAAGTGACCACTGAAAAGTTTACTACTGAAGCAGTGACTACTGAAGGGCCCGGTTCCGAAGAGTTGACAACAGAGCAAGATACCACTGTAGCGCCAACTACCGAAAAAGTGACCACCGAACAAGTGACCACTGAACAGTTTACTACTGAAGCAGTGACTACTGAAGGGCCCGGTTACGAAGAAACGACTACAGAGCAAGATACCACTGTAGCGCCAACTACCGAAAAAGTGACCACCGAACAAGTGACCACTGAACAGTTTACTACTGAAGCAGTGACTACTGAAGGGCCCGTTTCCGAAGAATCGACTACAGAGCAAGATACCACTGTAGCGCCAACTACCGAAAAAGTGACCACCGAAAAAGTGACCACTGAACAATTTACTACTGAAGCAGTGACTACTGAAGGGCCCGGTTCAGAAGAGTTGACAACAGAGCAAGATACCACTGTAGCGCCAACTACCGAAAAAGTGACCACCGAACAAGTGACCACTGAACAGTTTACTACTGAAGCAGTTACTACTGAAGGGCCCGGTTCCGAAGAGTTGACCACAGAGCAAGATACCACTGTAGCGCCAACTACCGAAAAAGTGACCACCGAACAAGTGACCACTGAACAGTTTACTACTGAAGCAGTGACTACTGAAGGGCCCGGTTCCGAAGAATCGACTACAGAGCAAGATACCACTGTTGCTCCAACAACCGAAAAAGTGACCACAGAACAAGTGACCACTGAACAGTTTAGTACTGAAGCAGTGACTACTGAAGGGTCCGGTCCCGATGAATCGACCACAGAGAAAGATACCACAGTAGCGGCTACTACCGAACAAGTGACTACAGAAATAGTGACCACTGTAGCACCAACTACCGAAAAAGTGACCACAGAACAAGTGACCACTGAACAGTTTACTACTGAAGCAGTGACTACTGAAGGGCCCGGTTCCGAAGAGTCGACAACAGAGCAAGATACCACTGTAGCGCCAACTACCGAAAAAGTGACCACCGAACAAGTGACCACTGAACAGTTTACTACTGAAGCAGTGACTACTGAAGGGCCCGGTTCCGAAGAGTTGACAACAGAGCAAGATACCACTGTAGCGCCAACTACCGAAAAAGTGACCACCGAACAAGTGACCACTGAACAGTTTACTACTGAAGCAGTGACTACTGAAGGGCCCGGTTCCGAAGAAACGACTACAGAGCAAGATACCACTGTAGCGCCAACTACCGAAAAAGTGACCACTGAACAAGTGACCACTGAACAGTTTACTACTGAAGCAGTGACTACTGAAGGGCCCGGTTACGAAGAAACGACTACAGAGCAAGATACCACTGTAGCGCCAACTACCGAAAAAGTGACCACCGAACAAGTGACCACTGAACAGTTTACTACTGAAGCAGTGACTACTGAAGGGCCCGTTTCCGAAGAATCGACTACAGAGCAAGATACCACTGTAGCGCCAACTACCGAAAAAGTGACCACCGAAAAAGTGACCACTGAACAGTTTACTACTGAAGCAGTGACTACTGAAGGGCCCGTTTCCGAAGAATCGACTACAGAGCAAGATACCACTGTAGCGCCAACTACCGAAAAAGTGACCACTGAACAAGTGACCACTGAACAGTTTACTACTGAAGCAGTGACTACTGAAGGGCCCGTTTCCGAAGAATCGACTACAGAGCAAGATACCACTGTAGCGCCAACTACCGAAAAAGTGACCACTGAACAAGTGACCACTGAACAGTTTACTACTGAAGCAGTGACTACTGAAGGGCCCGGTTCCGAAGAGTCGACAACAGAGCAAGATACCACTGTAGCGCCAACTACCGAAAAAGTGACCACCGAACAAGTGACCACTGAACAGTTTACTACTGAAGCAGTTACTACTGAAGGGCCCGGTTCCGAAGAGTTGACAACAGAGCAAGATACCACTGTAGCGCCAACTACCGAAAAAGTGACCACCGAACAAGTGACCACTGAACAGTTTACTACTGAAGCAGTGACTACTGAAGGGCCCGGTTCCGAAGAGTTGACAACAGAGCAAGATACCACTGTAGCAACAACTACCGAAAAAGTGACCACCGAACAGTTTACTACTGAAGCAGTGACTACTGAAGGGCCCGGTTACGAAGAAACGACTACAGAGCAAGATACCACTGTAGCGCCAACTACCGAAAAAGTGACCACCGAACAAGTGACCACTGAACAGTTAACTACTGAAGCAGTGACTACTGAAGGGCCCGTTTCCGAAGAATCGACTACAGAGCAAGATACCACTGTAGCGCCAACTACCGAAAAAGTGACCACCGATCAAGTGACCACCGAACAGTTTACTACTGAAGCAGTGACTACTGAAGGGCCCGGTTACGAAGAAACGACTACAGAGCAAGATACCACTGTAGCGCCAACTACCGAAAAAGTGACCACCGAACAAGTGACCACTGAACAGTTTACTACTGAAGCAGTGACTACTGAAATGCCCGTTTCCGAAGAATCGACTACAGAGCAAGATACCACTGTAGCGCCAACTACCGAAAAAGTGACCACCGAAAAAGTGACCACTGAAAAGTTTACTACTGAAGCAGTGACTACTGAAGGGCCCGGTTCCGAAGAGTTGACAACAGAGCAAGATACCACTGTAGCGCCAACTACCGAAAAAGTGACCACCGAACAAGTGACCACTGAACAGTTTACTACTGAAGCAGTGACTACTGAAGGGCCCGGTTACGAAGAAACGACTACAGAGCAAGATACCACTGTAGCGCCAACTACCGAAAAAGTGACCACCGAACAAGTGACCACTGAACAGTTTACTACTGAAGCAGTGACTACTGAAGGGCCCGTTTCCGAAGAATCGACTACAGAGCAAGATACCACTGCAGCGCCAACTACCGAAAAAGTGACCACCGAAAAAGTGACCACTGAACAATTTACTACTGAAGCAGTGACTACTGAAGGGCTCGGTTCAGAAGAGTTGACAACAGAGCAAGATAACACTGTAGCGCCAACTACCGAACAAGTGACCACCGAACAAGTGACCACTGAACAGTTTACTACTGAAGCAGTTACTACTGAAGGGCCCGGTTCCGAAGAGTTGACAACAGAGCAAGATACCACTGTAGCGCCAACTACCGAAAAAGTGACCACCGAACAAGTGACCACTGAACAGTTTACTACTGAAGCAGTGACTACTGAAGGGCCCGGTTCCGAAGAGTTGACAACAGAGCAAGATACCACTGTAGCGCCAACTACCGAAAAAGTGACCACCGAACAAGTGACCACCGAACAGTTTACTACTGAAGCAGTGACTACTGAAGGGCCCGGTTACGAAGAAACGACTACAGAGCAAGATACCACTGTAGCGCCAACTACCGAAAAAGTGACCACCGAACAAGTGACCACTGAACAGTTTACTACTGAAGCAGTGACTACTGAAGGGCCCGTTTCCGAAGAATCGACTACAGAGCAAGATACCACTGTAGCGCCAACTACCGAAAAAGTGACCACCGAACAAGTGACCACCGAACAGTTTACTACTGAAGCAGTGACTACTGAAGGGCCCGGTTACGAAGAAACGACTACAGAGCAAGATACCACTGTAGCGCCAACTACCGAAAAAGTGACCACCGAACAAGTGACCACTGAACAGTTTACTACTGAAGCAGTGACTACTGAAGGGCCCGTTTCCGAAGAATCGACTACAGAGCAAGATACCACTGTAGCGCCAACTACCGAAAAAGTGACCACCGAAAAAGTGACCACTGAAAAGTTTACTACTGAAGCAGTGACTACTGAAGGGCCCGGTTCCGAAGAGTTGACAACAGAGCAAGATACCACTGTAGCGCCAACTACCGAAAAAGTGACCACCGAACAAGTGACCACTGAACAGTTTACTACTGAAGCAGTGACTACTGAAGGGCCCGGTTACGAAGAAACGACTACAGAGCAAGATACCACTGTAGCGCCAACTACCGAAAAAGTGACCACCGAACAAGTGACCACTGAACAGTTTACTACTGAAGCAGTGACTACTGAAGGGCCCGTTTCCGAAGAATCGACTACAGAGCAAGATACCACTGTAGCGCCAACTACCGAAAAAGTGACCACCGAAAAAGTGACCACTGAACAATTTACTACTGAAGCAGTGACTACTGAAGGGCCCGGTTCAGAAGAGTTGACAACAGAGCAAGATACCACTGTAGCGCCAACTACCGAAAAAGTGACCACCGAACAAGTGACCACTGAACAGTTTACTACTGAAGCAGTTACTACTGAAGGGCCCGGTTCCGAAGAGTTGACAACAGAGCAAGATACCACTGTAGCGCCAACTACCGAAAAAGTGACCACCGAACAAGTGACCACTGAACAGTTTACTACTGAAGCAGTGACTACTGAAGGGCTCGGTTCCGAAGAATTGACTACAGAGCAAGATACCACTGTTGCTCCAACAACCGAAAAAGTGACCACAGAACAAGTGACCACTGAACAGTTTAGTACTGAAGCAGTGACTACTGAAGGGTCCGGTCCCGATGAATCGACCACAGAGAAAGATACCACAGTAGCGGCTACTACCGAACAAGTGACTACAGAAATAGTGACCACTGTAGCGCCAACTACCGAAAAAGTGACCACAGAACAAGTGACCACTGAACAGTTTACTACTGAAGCAGTGACTATTGAAGGGCCCGGTTCCGAAGAAGTGACTACAGAGCAAGATACCACTGTTGCGCCATCTACCGAAAAAGTGACCACGGAACAAGTGACCACTGAACAGTTTAGTACTGAAGCAGTGACTACTGAAAGGCCCGGTTCGGAAGAATCGACTACAGAGCAAGATACCACTGTAGCGCCAACTTCCGAAAAAGTGACCACCGAAAAAGTGACCACTGAACAGTTTACTACTGAAGCAGTGACTACTGAAGGGCCCGGTTCCGAAGAAGCGACTACAGAGCAAGATACCACTGTTGCGCCAACAACCGAAAAAGTGACCACGGAACAAGTGACCACTGAACAGTTTAGTACTGAAGCAGTGACTACTGAAGGGCCCGGTTCCGAAGAATCGACTACAGAGCAAGATACCACTGTTGCTCCAACAACCGAAAAAGTGACCACAGAACAAGTGACCACTGAACAGTTTAGTACTGAAGCAGTGACTACTGAAGGGTCCGGTCCCGATGAATCGACCACAGAGAAAGATACCACAGTAGCGGCTACTACCGAACAAGTGACTACAGAAATAGTGACCACTGTAGCGCCAACTACCGAAAAAGTGACCACAGAACAAGTGACCACTGAACAGTTTACTACTGAAGCAGTGACTACTGAAGGGCCCGGTTCCGAAGAATCGACTACAGAGCAAGATACCACTGTAGCGCCAACTACCGAAAAAGTGACCACAGAACAAGTGACCACTGAACAGTTTACTACTGAAGCAGTGACTACTAAAGGGCCCGGTTCCGAAGAGTCGACAACAGAGCAAGATACCACTGTAGCGCCAACTACCGAAAAAGTGACCACCGAACAAGTGACCACTGAACAGTTTACTACTGAAGCAGTGACTACTGAAGGGCCCGTTTCCGAAGAATCGACTACAGAGCAAGATACCACTGTAGCGCCAACTACCGAAAAAGTGACCACCGAAAAAGTGACCACTGAACAATTTACTACTGAAGCAGTAACTACTGAAGGGCCCGGTTCAGAAGAGTTGACAACAGAGCAAGATACCACTGTAGCGCCAACTACCGAAAAAGTGACCACCGAACAAGTGACCACTGAACAGTTTACTACTGAAGCAGTTACTACTGAAGGGCCCGGTTCCGAAGAGTTGACAACAGAGCAAGATACCACTGTAGCGCCAACTACCGAAAAAGTGACCACCGAACAAGTGACCACTGAACAGTTTACTACTGAAGCAGTGACTACTGAAGGGCCCGGTTCCGAAGAATCGACTACAGAGCAAGATACCACTGTTGCTCCAACTACCGAAAAAGTGACCACAGAACAAGTGACCACTGAACAGTTTAGTACTGAAGCAGTGACTACTGAAGGGTCCGGTCCCGATGAATCGACCACAGAGAAAGATACCACAGTAGCGGCTACTACCGAACAAGTGACTACAGAAATAGTGACCACTGTAGCGCCAACTACCGAAAAAGTGACCACAGAACAAGTGACCACTGAACAGTTTACTACTGAAGCAGTAACTACTGAAGGGCCCGGTTCCGAAGAAGTGACTACAGAGCAAGATACCACTGTTGCTCCAACTACCGAAAAAGTGACCACAGAACAAGTGACCACTGAACAGTTTACTACTGAAGCAGTGACTACTGAAGGGCCCGGTTCCGAAGAAGCGACTACAGAGCAAGATACCACTGTTGCGCCAACAACCGAAAAAGTGACCACGGAACAAGTGACCACTGAACAGTTTAGTACTGAAGCAGTGACTACTGAAGGGCCCGGTTCCGAAGAATCGACTACAGAGCAAGATACCACTGTTGCTCCAACAACCGAAAAAGTGACCACAGAACAAGTGACCACTGAACAGTTTACTACTGAAGCAGTGACTACTGAAGGGCCCGGTTCCGAAGAGTTGACAACAGAGCGAGATACCACTGTAGCGCCAACTACCGAAAAAGTGACCACCGAAAAAGTGACCACTGAACAGTTTACTACTGAAGCAGTGACTACTGAAGGGCCCGGTTCTGAAGAAACGACTACAGAGCAAGATACCACTGTAGCGCCAACTACCGAAAAAGTGACCACTGAACAAGTGACCACTGAACAGTTTACTACTGAAGCAGTGACTACTGAAGGGCCCGGTTACGAAGAAACGACTACAGAGCAAGATACCACTGTAGCGCCAACTACCGAAAAAGTGACCACCGAACAAGTGACCACTGAACAGTTTACTACTGAAGCAGTGACTACTGAAGGGCCCGGTTCTGAAGAAACGACTACAGAGCAAGATACCACTGTAGCGCCAACTACCGAAAAAGTGACCACCGAACAAGTGACCACTGAACAGTTTACTACTGAAGCAGTGACTACTGAAGGGCCCGGTTCCGAAGAGTCGACAACAGAGCAAGATACCACTGTAGCGCCAACTACCGAAAAAGTGACCACAGAACAAGTGACCACTGAAAAGTTTACTACTGAAGCAGTGACTACTGAAGGGCCCGGTTCCGAAGAGTTGACAACAGAGCAAGATACCACTGTAGCGCCAACTACCGAAAAAGTGACCACCGAACAAGTGACCACTGAACAGTTTACTACTGAAGCAGTGACTACTGAAGGGCCCGGTTCCGAAGAGTTGACAACAGAGCAAGATACCACTGTAGCGCCAACTACCGAAAAAGTGACCACCGAACAAGTGACCACCGAACAGTTTACTACTGAAGCAGTGACTACTGAAGGGCCCGGTTACGAAGAAACGACTACAGAGCAAGATACCACTGTAGCGCCAACTACCGAAAAAGTGACCACCGAACAAGTGACCACTGAACAGTTTACTACTGAAGTAGTGACTACTGAAGGGCCCGTTTCCGAAGAATCGACTACAGAGCAAGATACCACTGTAGCGCCAACTACCGAAAAAGTGACCACCGAAAAAGTGACCACTGAACAATTTACTACTGAAGCAGTGACTACTGAAGGGCCCGGTTCAGAAGAGTTGACAACAGAGCAAGATACCACTGTAGCGCCAACTACCGAAAAAGTGACCACCGAACAAGTGACCACTGAACAGTTTACTACTGAAGCAGTTACTACTGAAGGGCCCGGTTCCGAAGAGTCGACAACAGAGCAAGATACCACTGTAGCGCCAACTACCGAAAAAGTGACCACCGAACAAGTGACCACTGAACAGTTTACTACTGAAGCAGTGACTACTGAAGGGCCCGGTTCCGAAGAATCGACTACAGAGCAAGATACCACTGTTGCTCCAACAACCGAAAAAGTGACCACAGAACAAGTGACCACTGAACAGTTTAGTACTGAAGCAGTGACTACTGAAGGGTCCGGTCCCGATGAATCGACCACAGAGAAAGATACCACAGTAGCGGCTACTACCGAACAAGTGACTACAGAAATAGTGACCACTGTAGCGCCAACTACCGAAAAAGTGACCACAGAACAAGTGACCACTGAACAGTTTACTACTGAAGCAGTGACTACTGAAGGGCCCGGTTCCGAAGAAGCGACTACAGAGCAAGATACCACTGTTGCGCCAACAACCGAAAAAGTGACCACGGAACAAGTGACCACTGAACAGTTTAGTACTGAAGCAGTGACTACTGAAGGGCCCGGTTCCGAAGAATCGACTACAGAGCAAGATAATACTGTTGCTCCAACAACCGAAAAAGTGACCACAGAACAAGTGACCACTGAACAGTTTAGTACTGAAGCAGTGACTACTGAAGGGTCCGGTCCCGATGAATCGACCACAGAGAAAGATACCACAGTAGCGGCTACTACCGAACAAGTGACTACAGAAATAGTGACCACTGTAGCGCCAACTACCGAAAAAGTGACCACAGAACAAGTGACCACTGAACAGTTTACTACTGAAGCAGTGACTACTGAAGGGCCCGGTTCCGAAGAATCGACTACAGAGCAAGATACCACTGTAGCGCCAACTACCGAAAAAGTGACCACAGAACAAGTGACCACTGAACAGTTAACTACTGAAGCAGTGACTACTGAAGGGCCCGGTTCCGAAGAGTCGACAACAGAGCAAGATACCACTGTAGCGCCAACTACCGAAAAAGTGACCACCGAACAAGTGACCACTGAACAGTTTACTACTGAAGCAGTGACTACTGAAGGGCCCGGTTCCGAAGAGTTGACAACAGAGCGAGATACCACTGAAGCGCCAACTACCGAAAAAGTGACCACCGAAAAAGTGACCACCGAAAAAGTGACCACTGAACAGTTTACTACTAAAGCAGTGACTACTGAAGGGCCCGGTTCCGAAGAAACGACTACAGAGCAAGATACCACTGTAGCGCCAACTACCGAAAAAGTGACCACTGAACAAGTGACCACTGAACAGTTTACTACTGAAGCAGTGACTACTGAAGGGCCCGGTTCCGAAGAGTCGACAACAGAGCAAGATACCACTGTAGCGCCAACTACCGAAAAAGTGACCACCGAACAAGTGACCACTGAACAGTTTACTACTGAAGCAGTGACTACTGAAGGGCCCGGTTCCGAAGAGTTGACAACAGAGCGAGATACCACTGTAGCGCCAACTACCGAAAAAGTGACCACCGAACAAGTGACCACTGAACAGTTTACTACTGAAGCAGTGACTACTGAAGGGCCCGTTTCCGAAGAATCGACTACAGAGCAAGATACCACTGTAGCGCCAACTACCGAAAAAGTGACCACCGAAAAAGTGACCACTGAACAATTTACTACTGAAGCAGTGACTACTGATGGGCCCGGTTCCGAAGAGTTGACAACAGAGCAAGATACCACTGTAGCGCCAACTACCGAAAAAGTGACCACCGAACAAGTGACCACCGAACAGTTTACTACTGAAGCAGTGACTACTGAAGAGCCCGGTTCCGAAGAAACGACTACAGAGCAAGATACCACTGTAGCGCCAACTACCGAAAAAGTGACTACAGAAATAGTTACCACCGTAGCGCCAACCACCGAAAAAGTGACCACTGAGCAGTTTAGTACTGAACCAGTGACTACTGAAGAGCCCTGTTCCGAAGAATCGACTACAGAGCAAGATACCACTGTAGCGGCTACTACCGAGCAAGTGACTACAGAAATAGTGACCACTGTAGCGCCAACTACCGAAAAAGTGACCACAGAACAAGTGACCACTGAACAGTTTAGCACTGAAGCAGTGACTACTGAAGAGCCCTGTTCCGAAGAATCGACTACAGAGCAAGATACCACTGAAGCGGCTACTACCGAGCAAGTGACTACAGAAATAGTGACCACTGTAGCGCCAACTACCGAAAAAGTGACCACAGAACAAGCGACCACTGAACAGTTTAGTACTGAAGCAGTGACTACTGAAGAACCCTGTTCCGAAGAATCGACTACAGAGCAAGATACCACTGAATCGGCTATTACCGAACAAGTGACTACAGAAATAGTGACCACTGTAGCGCCAACTACCGAAAAAGTGACCACAGAACAAGTCACCACCGAACAGTTTAGTACTGAAGCAGTGACTACTGAAGAACCCTGTTCCGAAGAATCGACTACAGAGCAAGATATCACTGTAGCGGCTACTACCGAACAAGTGACTACAGAAATAGTGACCACTGTAGCGCCAACTACCGAAAAAGTGACCACAGAACAAGTGACCACTGAACAGTTTAGCACTGAAGCAGTGACTACTGAAGAGCCCTGTTCCGAAGAATCGACTACAGAGCAAGATACCACTGAAGCGGCTACTACCGAGCAAGTGACTACAGAAATAGTGACCACTGTAGCGCCAACTACCGAAAAAGTGACCACAGAACAAGCGACCACTGAACAGTTTAGTACTGAAGCAGTGACTACTGAAGAACCCTGTTCCGAAGAATCGACTACAGAGCAAGATACCACTGAATCGGCTATTACCGAACAAGTGACTACAGAAATAGTGACCACTGTAGCGCCAACTACCGAAAAAGTGACCACAGAACAAGTCACCACCGAACAGTTTAGTACTGAAGCAGTGACTACTGAAGAACCCTGTTCCGAAGAATCGACTACAGAGCAAGATATCACTGTAGCGGCTACTACCGAGCAAGTGACTACAGAAATAGTGACCACTGTAGCGCCAACTACCGAAAAAGTGATCACAGAACAAGTGACCACTGAACAGTTAAGCACTGAAGCAGTGACTATTGAAGAGCCCTGTTCCGAAGAATCGACTACAGGGCAAGATACCACTGTAGCGGCTACTACCGAGCAAGTGACTACAGAAATAGTGACCACTGTAGCGCCAACTACCGAAAAAGTGACCACAGAACAAGTGACCACTGAACAGTTTAGTACTGAAGCTGTGACTACTGAAGAGCCCTGTTCCGAAGAATCGACTACAGAGCAAGATACCACTGTAGCGGCTACTACCGAGCAAGTGACTACAGAAATAGTGACCACTGTAGCGCCAACTACCGAAAAAGTGACCACTGAACAGTTTAGTACTGAAGCTGTGACTACTGAAGAGCCCTGTTCCGAAGAATCGACTACAGAGCAAGATACCACTGTAGCGGCTACTACCGAGCAAGTGACTACAGAAATAGTGACCACTGTAGCGTCAACTACCGAAAAAGTGACCACTGAACAGTTCAGTACTGAAGCTGTGACTACTGAAGAGCCCTGTTCCGAAGAATCGACTACAGACAAAGATACCACTGTAGCGGCTACTACCGAGCAAGTGACTACAGAAATAGTGACCACTGTAGCGCCAACTACCGAAAAAGTGACCACAGAACAAGTGACCACTGAACAGTTTAGTACTGAAGCAGTGACTACTGAAGAGCCCTGTTCCAAAGAATCGACTACAGACAAAGATACCACTGTAGCGGCTACTACCGAGCAAGTGACTACAGAAATAGTGACCACTGTAGCGCCAACTACCGAAAAAGTGATCACAGAACAAGTGACCACTGAACAGTTAAGCACTGAAGCAGTGACTATTGAAGAGCCCTGTTCCGAAGAATCGACTACAGGGCAAGATACCACTGTAGCGGCTACTACCGAGCAAGTGACTACAGAAATAGTGACCACTGTAGCGCCAACTACCGAAAAAGTGACCACAGAACAAGCGACCACTGAACAGTTTAGTACTGAAGCAGTGACTACTGAAGAACCCTGTTCCGAAGAATCGACTACAGAGCAAGATACCACTGAAGCGGCTACTACCGAACAAGTGACAACAGAAATAGTGACCACTGTAGCGCCAACTACCGAAAAAGTGACCACAGAACAAGTGACCACCGAACAGTTTAGTACTGAAGCAGTGACTACTGAAGAGCCCTGTTCCGAAGAATCGACTACAGAGCAAGATACCACTGTAGCGCCAACTACCGAAAAAGTGACCACAGAACAAGTGACCACTGTAGCGCCAACCACCGAAAAAGTGACCACAGAACAAGTGACCACTGAACAGTTTAGTACTGAAGCAGTGACTACTGAAGAGCCCTGTTCCGAAGAATCGACTACAGAACAAGATACCACTGTAGCGGCTACTACCGAACAAGTGACTACAGAAATAGTGACCACTGTAGCGCCAACTACCGAAAAAGTGACCACAGAACAAGTGACCACTGAACAGTTTAGTACTGAGGCAGTGACTACTGAAGAGCCCTGTTCCGAAGAATCGACTACAGAGCAAGATACCACTGTAGCGGCTACTACCGAACAAGTGACTACAGAAATAGTGACCACTGTAGCGCCAACTACCGAAAAAGTGACCACAGAACAAGCGACCACTGAACAGTTTAGTACAGAAGCAGTGACTACTGAAGAGCCCTGTTCCGAAGAATCGACTTCAGAGCAAGATACCACTGTAGTAGCTACTACCGAACAAGTGACTACAGAAATAGTGACCACTGTAGCGCCAACTACCGAAAAAGTGACCACAGAACAAGTGACCACCGAACAGTTTAGTACTGAAGCAGTGACTACTGAAGAGCCCTGTTCCGAAGAATCGACTACAGAGCAAGATACCACTGTAGCGGCTACTACCGAACAAGTGACTACAGAAATAGTGACCACTGTAGCGCCAACTACCGAAAAAGTGACCACAGAACAAGTGACCACTGAACGGTTTAGTACTGAAGCAGTGACAACTGAAGAGCCCTGTTCCGAAGAATCGACTACAGAGCAAGATACCACTGTAGCGGCTACTACCGAACAAGTGACTACAGAAATAGTGACCACTGTATTGCCAACTACCGAAAAAGTGACCACCGAACAAGTGACCACTGAACAGTTTAGCACTGAAGCAGTGACTACTGAAGAGCTCTGTTCCGAAGAATCGACTACAGAGCAAGATACCACTGTAGCGGCTACTACCGAGCAAGTGACTACAGAAATAGTGACCACTGTAGCGCCAACTACCGAAAAAGTGACGACAGAACAAGTGACCACTGAACAGTTTAGTACTGAAGCTGTGACTACTGAAGAGCCCTGTTCCGAAGAATCGACTACAGAGCAAGATACCACTGTAGCGGCTACTACCGAGCAAGTGACTACAGAAATAGTGACCACTGTAGCGCCAACTACCGAAAAAGTGACCACAGAACAAGTGACCACTGAACAGTTTAGCACTGAAGCAGTGACTACTGAAGAGCCCTGTTCCGAAGAATCGACTACAGAGCAAGATACCACTGTAGCGGCTACTACCGAGCAAGTGACTACAGAAATAGTGACCACTGTAGCGCCAACTACCGAAAAACTGACGACAGAACAAGTGACCACTGAACAGTTTAGTACTGAAGCTGTGACTACTGAAGAGCCCTGTTCCGAAGAATCGACTACAGAGCAAGATACCACTGTAGCGGCTACTACCGAGCAAGTGACTACAGAAATAGTGACCACTGTATTGCCAACTACTGAAAAAGTGACCACCGAACAATTGACCACTGAACAGTTTAGCACTGAAGCAGTGACTACTGAAGAGCCCTGTTCCGAAGAATCGACTACAGAGCAAGATACCACTGTAGCGGCTACTACCGAGCAAGTGACAACAGAAATAGTGACCACTGTAGCGCCAACTACCGAAAAAGTGACCACTGAGCAGTTTAGTACTGAAGCAGTGACTACTGAAGAGCCCTGTTCCGAAGAATCGACTACAGAGCAAGATACCACTGTAGCGGCTACTACCGAGCAAGTGACTACAGAAATAGTGACCACTGTAGCGCCAACTACCGAAAAATTGACCACAGAACAAGTGACCACTGAACAGTTTAGTACTGAAGCAGTGACTACTGAAGAGCCCTGTTCCGAAGAATCGACTACAGAGCAAGATACCACTGTAGCGGCTACTACCGAGCAAGTGACTACAGAAATAGTGACCACTGTAGCGCCAACTACCGAAAAAGTGACCACAGAACAAGTGACCACTGAACAGTTTAGCACTGAAGCAGTGACTACTGAAGAGCCCTGTTCCGAAGAATCGACTACAGAGCAAGATACCACTGTAGCGGCTACTACCGAGCAAGTGACTACAGAAATAGTGACCACTAAAGCGCCAACTACCGAAAAAGTGACCACAGAACAAGTGACAACTGAACAGTTTAGCACTGAAGCAGTGACTACTGAAGAGCCCTGTTCCGAAGAATCGACTTCAGAGCAAGATACCACTGTAGCGGCTACTACCGAGCAAGTGACTACAGAAATAGTGACCACTGTAGCGCCAACTACCGAAAAAGTGACCACAGAACAAGTGACCACTGAACAGTTTAGTACTGAAGCTGTGACTACTGAAGAGCCCTGTTCCGAAGAATCGACTACAGAGCAAGATACCACTGTAGCGGCTACTACCGAGCAAGTGACTACAGAAATAGTGACCACTGTAGCGTCAACTACCGAAAAAGTGACCACTGAACAGTTCAGTACTGAAGCTGTGACTACTGAAGAGCCCTGTTCCGAAGAATCGACTACAGACAAAGATACCACTGTAGCGGCTACTACCGAGCAAGTGACTACAGAAATAGTGACCACTGTAGCGCCAACTACCGAAAAAGTGATCACAGAACAAGTGACCACTGAACAGTTAAGCACTGAAGCAGTGACTATTGAAGAGCCCTGTTCCGAAGAATCGACTACAGGGCAAGATACCACTGTAGCGGCTACTACCGAGCAAGTGACTACAGAAATAGTGACCACTGTAGCGCCAACTACCGAAAAAGTGACCACAGAACAAGTGACCACTGAACAGTTTAGTACTGAAGCTGTGACTACTGAAGAGCCCTGTTCCGAAGAATCGACTACAGAGCAAGATACCACTGTAGCGGCTACTACCGAGCAAGTGACTACAGAAATAGTGACCACTGTAGCGCCAACTACCGAAAAAGTCACCACTGAACAGTTTAGTACTGAAGCTGTGACTACTGAAGAGCCCTGTTCCGAAGAATCGACTACAGAGCAAGATACCACTGTAGCGGCTACTACCGAACAATTGACTACAGAAATAGTGACCACTGTAGCGCCAACTACCGAAAAAGTGACCACAGAACAAGTGACCACTGAACAGATTAGCACTGAAGCAGTGACTACTGAAGAGCCCTGTTCCGAAGAATCGACTATAGAGCAAGATACCACAGTAGCAGCTACTACCGAACAAGTGACTACAGAAATAGTTACCACCGTAGCGCCAACCACCGAAAAAGTGACCACTGAGCAGTTTAGTACTGAAGCAGTGACTACTGAAGAGCCCTGTTCCGAAGAATCGACTTCAGAGCAAGATACCACTGTAGCGGCTACTACTGAACAAGTTACTACAGAAATAGTGACCACTGTAGCGCCAACTACCGAAAAAGTGACCACAGAACAAGTGACCACTGAACAGTTTAGCACTGAAGCAGTGACTACTGAAGAGCCCTGTTTCGAAGAATCGACTACAGAGCAAGATACCACTGTAGCAGCTACTACCGAACAAGTGACTACAGAAATAGTTACCACCGTAGCGCCAACCACCGAAAAAGTGACCACTGAGCAGTTTAGTACTGAAGCAGTGACTACTGAAGAGCCCTGTTCTGAAGAATCGAGTACAGAGCAAGATACCACTGTAGCGGCTACTACCGAGCAAGTGACTACAGAAATAGTGACCACTGTAGCGCCAACTACCGAAAAAGTGACCACAGAACAAGTGACCACTGAACAGTTTAGTACTGAAGCAGTGACTACTGAAGAGCCCTGTTCCGAAGAATCGACTACAGAGCAAGATACCACAGTAGCAGCTACTACCGAACAAGTGACTACAGAAATAGTTACCACCGTAGCGCCAACTACCGAAAAAGGGACCACTGAGCAGTTTAGTACTGAAGCAGTGACTACTGAAGAGCCCTGTTCCGAAGAATTGACTTCAGAGAAAGATACCACTGTAGCGGCTACTACCGAAAAAGTGACCACAGAACAAGTGACCACTGAACAGTTTAGCACTGAAGCAGTGACTACTGAAGAGCCCTGTTTCGAAGAATCGACTACAGAGCAAGATACCACTGTAGCAGCTACTACCGAACAAGTGACTACAGAAATAGTTACCACCGTAGCGCCAACCACCGAAAAAGTGACCACTGAGCAGTTTAGTACTGAAGCAGTGACTACTGAAGAGCCCTGTTCCGAAGAATCGACTACAGAGCAAGATACCACTGTAGCGGCTACTACCGAACAATTGACTACAGAAATAGTGACCACTGTAGCGCCAACTACCGAAAAAGTGACCACAGAACAAGTGACCACTGAACAGATTAGCACTGAAGCAGTGACTACTGAAGAGCCTTGTTCCGAAGAATCGACTACAGAGCAAGATACCACTGTAGCGGCTACTACCGAGCAAGTGACTACAGAAATAGTGACCACTGTAGCGCCAACTACCGAAAAAGTGACCACTGAACAGTTTAGTACTGAAGCTGTGACTACTGAAGAGCCCTGTTCCGAAGAATCGACTACAGAGCAAGATACCACTGTAGCGGCTACTACCGAACAATTGACTACAGAAATAGTGACCACTGTAGCGCCAACTACCGAAAAAGTGACCACAGAACAAGTGACCACTGAACAGATTAGCACTGAAGCAGTGACTACTGAAGAGCCCTGTTCCGAAGAATCGACTATAGAGCAAGATACCACAGTAGCAGCTACTACCGAACAAGTGACTACAGAAATAGTTACCACCGTAGCGCCAACCACCGAAAAAGTGACCACTGAGCAGTTTAGTACTGAAGCAGTGACTACTGAAGAGCCCTGTTCTGAAGAATCGAGTACAGAGCAAGATACCACTGTAGCGGCTACTACCGAGCAAGTGACTACAGAAATAGTGACCACTGTAGCGCCAACTACCGAAAAAGTGACCACAGAACAAGTGACCACTGAACAGTTTAGTACTGAAGCAGTGACTACTGAAGAGCCCTGTTCCGAAGAATCGACTACAGAGCAAGATACCACAGTAGCAGCTACTACCGAACAAGTGACTACAGAAATAGTTACCACCGTAGCGCCAACTACCGAAAAAGGGACCACTGAGCAGTTTAGTACTGAAGCAGTGACTACTGAAGAGCCCTGTTCCGAAGAATTGACTTCAGAGAAAGATACCACTGTAGCGGCTACTACCGAAAAAGTGACCACAGAACAAGTGACCACTGAACAGTTAAGCACTGAAGCAGTGACTTCGGAAGAGCCCTGTTCCGAAGAATCGACTACAGAGCAAGATACCACTGTAGCGGCTACTACCGAACAAGTGACTACAGAAATAGTGACCACTGTAGCACCATCTACCGAAAAAGTGACCACAGAACAAGTGACCACTGAACAGTTTAGCACTGAAGCAGTGACTACTGAAGAGCCCTGTTCCGAAGAATCGACTACAGAGCAAGATACCACTGTAGCAGCTACTACCGAACAAGTGACTACAGAAATAGTTACCACCGTAGCGCCAACCACCGAAAAAGTGACCACTGAGCAGTTTAGTACTGAAGCAGTGACTACTGAAGAGCCCTGTTCCGAAGAATCGACTACAGAGCAAGATACCACTGTAGCGGCTACTACCGAACAATTGACTACAGAAATAGTGACCACTGTAGCGCCAACTACCGAAAAAGTGACCACAGAACAAGTGACCACTGAACAGATTAGCACTGAAGCAGTGACTACTGAAGAGCCTTGTTCCGAAGAATCGACTACAGAGCAAGATACCACTGTAGCGGCTACTACCGAACAATTGACTACAGAAATAGTGACCACTGTAGCGCCAACTACCGAAAAAGTGACCACAGAACAAGTGACCACTGAACAGTTTAGCACTGAAGCAGTGACTACTGAAGAGCCCTGTTTCGAAGAATCGACTACAGAGCAAGATACCACTGTAGCAGCTACTACCGAACAAGTGACTACAGAAATAGTTACCACCGTAGCGCCAACCACCGAAAAAGTGACCACTGAGCAGTTTAGTACTGAAGCAGTGACTACTGAAGAGCCCTGTTCCGAAGAATCGACTACAGAGCAAGATACCACTGTAGCGGCTACTACCGAACAATTGACTACAGAAATAGTGACCACTGTAGCGCCAACTACCGAAAAAGTGACCACAGAACAAGTGACCACTGAACAGATTAGCACTGAAGCAGTGACTACTGAAGAGCCTTGTTCCGAAGAATCGACTACAGAGCAAGATACCACTGTAGCGGCTACTACCGAGCAAGTGACTACAGAAATAGTGACCACTGTAGCGCCAACTACCGAAAAAGTGACCACTGAACAGTTTAGTACTGAAGCTGTGACTACTGAAGAGCCCTGTTCCGAAGAATCGACTACAGAGCAAGATACCACTGTAGCGGCTACTACCGAACAATTGACTACAGAAATAGTGACCACTGTAGCGCCAACTACCGAAAAAGTGACCACAGAACAAGTGACCACTGAACAGATTAGCACTGAAGCAGTGACTACTGAAGAGCCCTGTTCCGAAGAATCGACTATAGAGCAAGATACCACAGTAGCAGCTACTACCGAACAAGTGACTACAGAAATAGTTACCACCGTAGCGCCAACCACCGAAAAAGTGACCACTGAGCAGTTTAGTACTGAAGCAGTGACTACTGAAGAGCCCTGTTCTGAAGAATCGAGTACAGAGCAAGATACCACTGTAGCGGCTACTACCGAGCAAGTGACTACAGAAATAGTGACCACTGTAGCGCCAACTACCGAAAAAGTGACCACAGAACAAGTGACCACTGAACAGTTTAGTACTGAAGCAGTGACTACTGAAGAGCCCTGTTCCGAAGAATCGACTACAGAGCAAGATACCACAGTAGCAGCTACTACCGAACAAGTGACTACAGAAATAGTTACCACCGTAGCGCCAACTACCGAAAAAGGGACCACTGAGCAGTTTAGTACTGAAGCAGTGACTACTGAAGAGCCCTGTTCCGAAGAATTGACTTCAGAGAAAGATACCACTGTAGCGGCTACTACCGAAAAAGTGACCACAGAACAAGTGACCACTGAACAGTTAAGCACTGAAGCAGTGACTTCGGAAGAGCCCTGTTCCGAAGAATCGACTACAGAGCAAGATACCACTGTAGCGGCTACTACCGAACAAGTGACTACAGAAATAGTGACCACTGTAGCACCATCTACCGAAAAAGTGACCACAGAACAAGTGACCACTGAACAGTTTAGCACTGAAGCAGTGACTACTGAAGAGCCCTGTTCCGAAGAATCGACTACAGAGCAAGATACCACTGTAGCGGCTACTACCAAACAAGTGACTACAGAAATAGTGACCACTGTAGCGCCAACTACCGAAAAAGTGACCACAGAACAAGTGACCACAGAACAGTTAAGCACTGAAGCAGTGACTTCGGAAGAGCCCTGTTCCGAAGAATCGACTACAGAGCAAGATACCACTGTAGCGGCTACTACCGAACAAGTGACTACAGAAATAGTGACCACTGTAGCACCAACTACCGAAAAAGTGACCACAGAACAAGTGACCACTGAACAGTTTAGCACTGAAGCAGTGACTACTGAAGAGCCCTGTTCCGAAGAATCGACTACAGAGCAAGATACCACTGTAGCGGCTACTACCGAGCAAGTGACTACAGAAATAGTGACCACTGTAGCGCCAACTACCGAAAAAGTGACCACAGAACAAGTGACCACTGAACAGTTAAGTACTGAAGCAGTGACTACTGAAGAGCCCTGTTCCGAAGAATCGACTACAGAGCAAGATACCACTGTAGTAGCTACTACCGAACAAGTGACTACAGAAATAGTTACCACCGTAGCGCCAACCACCGAAAAAGTGACCACAGAACAAGTGACCACTGAACAGTTTAGTACTGAAGCAGTGACTACTGAAGAGCCCTGTTCCGAAGAATCGACTACTGAGCAAGATACCACTGTAGTAGCTACTACCGAACAAGTGACTACAGAAATAGTGACCACTGTAGCGCCAACTACCGAAAAAGTGACCACAGAACAAGTGACCACTGAACAGTTTAGCACTGAAGCAGTGACTACTGAAGAGCCCTGTTCCGAAGAATCGACTACAAAGCAAGACACCACAGTAGCAGCTACTACCGAACAAGTGACTACAGAAATAGTTACTACCGTAGCGCCAACCACCGAAAAAGTGACCACTGAGCAGTTTAGTACTGAAGCAGTGACTACTGAAGAGCCCTGTTCCGAAGAATCGACTTCAGAGCAAGACACCACTGTAGCGGCTACTACCGAACAAGTGACTACAGAAATAGTGACCACTGTAGCGCCAACTACCGAAAAAGTGACCACAGAACAAGTGACCACTGAACAGTTTAGCACTGAAGCAGTGACTACGGAAGAGCCCTGTTCCGAAGAATCGACTACAGAGCAAGATACCACTGTAGCGGCTACTACCGAGCAAGTGACTACAGAAATAGTGACCACCGTAGCGCCAACCACCGAAAAAGTGACCACAGAACAAGTGACCACTGAACAGTTTAGTACTGAAGCAGTGACTACTGAAGAGCCCTGTTCCGAAGAATCGACTACAGAGCATGATACCACTGTAGCAGCTGCTACCGAACAAGTGACTACAGAAATAGTGACCACTGTAGCGCCAACTACCGAAAAAGTGACCACAGAACAAGTGACCACAGAACAAGTGACCACTGAACAGTTTAGTACTGAAGCAGTGACTACTGAAGAGCCCTGTTCCAAAGAATCGACTACAGACAAAGATACCACTGTAGCGGCTTCTACGGAACAAGTGACTACAGAAATAGTTACCACTGATGTCTCGACTACTGAAGCACCAACTACAGAAGCTGTCAGCACAGAAGACGATGCTGCATTACCAATGTGTGAGGAAGATCCAATACCCGTTTTGATTCCGACCACCACGCGAAAATCTATTTTGGGCAAATTATTTGATAAAATTTTTGGTTAAATGGAACTGGTCTGTTAAAGTGCGGCTATTACAACAAAATGATTTCCAGACTTCATTTTTCATTTTATTATGTGCGAACGACAAAATGCATCATTAATTACTTGTATCCTTTTAGCGCTCCTCGATACTTTGCCAGTTAAGATTTAGTCTTTCCCAGCCAATTCTATAATACAAATGAATAACATGAAAACACAGAAATGTATCGTCCGGTTACCCCTTTGTGTATGGTTGAGACACATTTTGCCCTGATGTTTTCAGGTTTTGAGTCTATCGTATACTTTGCGTTTACGCTAGACAACGCCCTAAGGCTCTAAACTTGTATTTTTCTGCAATTCAAATTTTCCCGGTATTGGTCTCCATGTAGTAGGTTTTTATGCTTTAGCTCTGAAGGATTGCCTTTAGAAAGTAGTTGTCTATGTTCTTTCGTAATTTTTCTTACTTATAATTTCAACTCTTGTTTTCTTTCTTGTATTGCTGTTTCTTCAAAACTGTTTGAAATAAAAACATTGCATTTTAAAGTTTTATCTATTTTAAATCCTTTTTCCATCTAGGCTTGACCGTTATTGTACCATGTAACAAAAAGATTTCCGCATCTCTACTGATGGGGTCGATCGATCAGGTTAAGCTACTCTTGCTGCGGTTGGTCCTTGGATGGGTGACCATCTTTACAAACCAAGACCAGTACGTGTTAAGCTGTTGGTAATAGCTGGCATTCGTTAATCTTTGACAGTCGTTACGGGTGACTAACCGTAACGACTTGTTGAATTTTTTTTTACGTATGTGTATGGAAAAAACATTTAAATATTGAGTTTGAATTCCTGAACAGGTTTGTCTTTAGTTATACTTTTATCGGAAGTCAGGAATTAAAGATATTCCAGTTTGAAGTTCTAGAGGTTACGTCTTGTCAAGAACAGACCCATATAGGAAAATAACTACTTATAGAAATACCTACTCACCAGTTAAAATATAATTGATAGAAACACAAATGCATTGCATTTGTACAGCAAAATAAACCACGAACGCCGTATTCAGAATTATAAGTCTAACCGACCACGAGGTGTGTGGGTCTGCGACATATTTTATGAGATGTACCTAAGTAAAAAAATGTTCAGAAGAATATTTATTTAATCATTTTAGATTACCTATCTTTAGGTCAGTTACAGCTAAAGATAGTTATATATCGTTAATTATAATTTATGGTATTTTTAGCGTGTCAATGGCAATCTAAATGCACTAGGCCCAGAATTCGGCTACATGTTTGGCGCGCTCACTAGTGGCGAGCAGTTCCTTTAACGTGCAGCTGACAGAATACGCATGACATTTTAATTATAATGGCGGGGTTGTAGTAATTTTTTACTTTCTTAAACCTCTGTAAATCTAGCAAAATATTAGTTTTGTGAATAACTAAAATATTTTAGAAAAATGAACATATTATCAAGAGCTGTGTGAAGATAAAAACTTGAATTAAAATAGTACAGTCACGGACTTTAATTGATAAGCCACTTTCCACAGTTCCTATTTGAGCCGTGTAATGCAAATCGGGTTTAGTCGGTTATACTCGTACATAGTCCAGAGTGACGACCCAATGTCAAACGATTGCAGGGCTAGCAACCGTAACCTAGCGACAATAATTGGTTTAGCGTAGCGATAGTAACGTTATGATTAGTCATTTTGACATCGGAAAAATTCGTACCCACGATTTTATCCGAACGCGTAGCGTCCAAGATACCGTTCATGACAATTATGATAACTGTTGCTTTTTTTTTTTTTTTTTTTGGGTGGGAAATCATCAAATAACTTCTCCCGCTCTGGGTGGAGCAGGAGGGCGTGTCAGACTTTTACTGACTAAAACCCACCCGTGCCAGTGCCCTCAGTTGCCTGTGTGCCAGGGGCCACGGTATCTCTTTCGAACAACCCGCACCCCTGGCAGGCATCGGCCCTTACGGACCCCCCCATTTGGTGCTAACGTCTCTTTGAGGCGCGCGTGGAACACAACGCGCCGTCGGCCCGGGCTTGGTCCTTACCGGACAGCGAGCTACCCATTACTCGCCGTCCGCAAGCCCGCGCCTACGGTGGCCGGGAATCAGCCTGGGATTCCCGACGCCCAGGGCGTCTCCCGCGGCGACTACGGCCGTGAGGGCGCATATACTGCCTCTCCCTCACGTGCGCCGCCTCCCTCTTCGCGAGCATTACTGCTTCGCAGAAGGAGGTGACGGCTAACCATTCACTCTCGCTCCATACCATGGCCTGAACCAGGGTCGGACGCGAGAGATCGCCGCCGCCGATCGCCTCCACGAGGACACGGCGGTTTTCCGCCCAAGCCGGGCAGACCGCCACCGTATGCTCCACCGTGATGATAACTGTTGCTTAGAAACATAAATAGCTACGGCTACGATTCACCAAAATTCGAAATTATCGTCTCTGACATTTCAACTGTCACTGTCTTCGGATAGGTTTTCAGAAATAACGAGTATTTAATGAGCTCTAATTCAAAGGAGGTCGTATCAAATAGATTGGATAAACTTATTTATCATTGACAATTTATTAGTCAACCTTCAACCTCTATGGATAAGACTATTTCAGATTATAAGTAATTTGTCATCTTGTTTACGAGCATGCGGTTTAAGTTCGTGTTGAATCGTGTAATCTCGTGAATGTATAAAACTGCAAAATAGGAAAGTTTAAAAGTGGCTTATAAATTAAAGTCCGGGACTATACACTAAATCGCTATTTAAAACGTGTTCCTTGAAGAGATTCTACCATTATACCATTTAAAAGTTATACCAAAAGATAGGGTTTATTATTTTCTAGGGTTTGTAGAGAACACATTTTGTAATTTACTTATAATTTTTTCTACGAAACTAAAAACAAAATCTAGCAGTTCACGCGCTCGCAACGCTCGGCTAGACGGCTAGGGCTCGTCGAGACGTCTTTGAGGTTGGACGCACGCTGCTTGTTTTCCAAATAGTCACCCGCGTTTGTGCTTTTTAAATAGGTGAACATATTTATAACTTGTTTCTTAACTTAAAAAGAATAAAAGAACTTACAGAAAATTTAAACTCAAGGCGGAGTCCGAGTTGAGCCCTCGATGTATATGGTCGCCTCTGCTCGGGCGCACCAGATGTGGACTTACAACGTCTGTCTTCGAAATCAAACCGTGTTTTGGTGTGCGTGCCTCTGTGTAGCTTCTTGTGAAATTGGGAAACTATATAACGTGTAACATAGCTAACGCAAGACCTGAAATACTCCAATCGAGCATTGAGCTAAAGGCATAATACAATAACTAAAAATCTCTTTAAGGTTATCAGCTATAAAATATCGTGTTGAAACTTGCACTAATTTATGCCTTTAAAATCGAGTCTCATTCCCTTGAAATAAGATCCAATTCTTTTTGGTTCAATCAGAGGACTTGTGTATATTCGGTTACACCTTGTGTAAAACACAAAACAAGCAAGCAAAAGTGACATAAGTGTGCTTTAGCCTGCAGTGGAGACGGGCTGCTGGAGGACATGGACCCCAGAGGCTGACCCGGCGAGATCGCTCCTAATATTACAGCCGCCGTATTGTTTCGCCGAGCGCGCTCTTTGAAAATCACCTCAAGCAGTCTTTGTGGACCAGCGTGTTTACACCTACTATAATAGGGGGCAAGATCTGATTCACACCATTATTCTAGCACAAAATACAGATCTTATTGTTGTAACTCTGCAACGAATTCCTCAAATTGTATGCAAGTGGCCACGACCAAAAAAATTTCAATCGGAAACAGCATTTTATTGAGCTTGTTCATAAAATAAAAAAAATACAAAATTGAATGAGCAGACAACTATAGTTATTTTAATTGGAAACAGTCTGAATTTATCTAAAAGGGACATAGTTAATGGTATTGACACCCTACTTAAATTAAAATTAGGTAAATTATTATTATGTGCTTTGCCATATTCAAATAATTTGAATGATGAAGAAAATTATTACATTTTTAGGCTAAATAATGCATTTTTTGACATGTCGTCATAGTGACCGTCTAGTGTGTACATATTTTGATACTAACAATTTTGTTAGAGATTTTGTATTAGTTCGGGAACATTGTTTCTTCCCAAGAAAAGTCAACATTTGTATTAGCTACTTTGTTTGCTTACAATATACACGCAGTTATTGATAATTTAACTGAGACTAGGTTAAGTGACGAAACAGTATTATCTAGTACTTCTAATAATACTGTAATTAATTCTTTAAACTTTTAGACACGACAAAAGAGAAGCATAATAAGAGTATTTTATTGTATCACCAAAATATAAATCGCTTCTCTGGCAAAATCCTAGACGTGGAAATGTTAATAGATAAATATCATATGGATATCTTATGTTTTAGTGAAACTTGGTTAAAACTGGATAGAATGTTGTTTAATGTAAATAATTTTTCAGTTGCCAGTGCGTACAATAGCTCTTCGGTAGGGGGTGGTACTTTGATATTATGTAATAGTTGTTTTAGACATAAGGAAAGAAAGGATATCACTGCTTGCTCTGTTGATCGCTTATGTGAGGTAGCATGTGCAGAGGTTGAGGGCCATACTTTCTGTAGTTTTATCTGTTTATAGACCACCAGCCTCGAACTTGTCATCATTTATGATAATTATGGAGGAAATATTAGGTAAACTTTTTAAAGATAATACATTAGTTTTTGTGTGTGGTGACCTAAATATTGATTTACTAGTCAATTCACCAGAAAAAAGTAAGCTTATCTCATTGATCATTCATTTTAAAATGTATATTTAATGAAGCGACTAGGATAACAGCAACCACAGCTACATGCATAGACAATGTATTTACTAATTGCATAATAAAAGGCTCATCCTTAATTAGTGGCGTCAGGTCAGACCATACTGGTCAGCTTGTATCGTTTGACTTAGATAAAAAGTTACACCTGGATAAAACCATTGAATTGAGACCACTGACTAAAAATAAATATTGAAAACGTTTAATAATAATGTTCTTAGCAATCTCTCAATAGCAAGTTTAGATTCACAAGACCCCAATGTAAACTATGGCACACTTTTTTCTACAGTATGCCAAGAATTCAATAAAGCATGTCCTGTAACAAAAGTTACAATCACTACTAGACCAAAATTTAGTGAATGGGCCACTGCTGGCATTAGAAAAAGCAGAGACATCTTATATAATTTGTATAATGAAAAGTCATTGACTTCTGATCAGGCCTTTCATAATTATGTAAGAAACTATTCTAAGATATTCAAAAGAGTCTGTGCTCAAGCTAAATCTAAATTAATAAGTAACAAAATTAGTATTTCTAAAAATAAAATAAAAGCTGTGTGGCAGGTAATTAACAAAGAAACTGGAAACACAAAACAACGAGATCAGAATGAGTTAGCTCTGAAAATTGACAATGAAACCATTTCAGATAAGTTAAAAGTTGCGGAGACTCTTGAAAATTTCTTTACCAACATCCCAATAGAGGTTACGAAATGTCTCCCCTCATCATCTGTATTAGCTGAATCTCTTCTTAAAGAAAACTTCAGTAAGGACATTCCAAGTTTTGAATTCAAACCCATCTCTATTGCCACAATTAAAACAGCATTTAAAAGTCTTAACATAAAAAACACTGAAGACTTATGGGGGATTTCCGTTAAGATTATTGAAAATATCATCGACACAATTGCTCCTGTCCTAACAGGCATATTTAATCAATGTTTAGACAGCGGTACGTTTCCTGACTTAATGAAACATAGTAAAGTAGTACCAATTTTCAAATCGGGTAGTAAGAGTGATCCCTCTAATTATAGACCTATATCTGTGCTTCCAGCATTGAGCAAAATTTATGAAAAAATCATGCTAGACCAGATGTTGTCACATTTTAACTCAAATGGGATTTTACATAGTCGACAGTTTGGTTTCACGAAAGGTAGGTCGACGACTGACGCGGGAGTAAAACTCATCAGTCACATTTTGGAATCCTGGGAGAGTTCTCAGGATGCGATTGGCATTTTCTGTGACCTCTCAAAAGCGTTTGACTGCGTTGACCACCATACACTGATCTGTAAATTACACCACTACGGAATTCGTGGACAAGCTGCTGATCTTGTACTTTCCTACTTATCAAACAGGCAGCAAAAAGTAAACGTTAACGGAGCGACATCCTCGGGGTCTCTAGTTAGGATGGGCGTGCCTCAAGGTTCAATTCTTGGTACTTTTTTATTTCTAGTTTATATTAATGACCTTCCCTATCTGATGGCTAACTTCTCGGATATAATTTTATTCGCTGATGACACTTCTCTTATTTTTAGAATAGATAGAAAAGATACGGATGTATTACATGTCAACGAAAGCCTAGCTGTTCTATCGAAATGGTTTGCTGCTAATAATCTTTTACTCAATGCGAACAAAACTAAATGTCTTAAGTTCTCGCTACCAAATGTACCCCAAGTAGGTCTAAATTTAAAACTTGAATGCAAGAAACTAGATGCTATTTCGGAAACTGTATTTTTGGGAATTACTTTAGATTCAAAATTGCAATGGGGTGCCCACATTAGAGCGCTTTCAAGCAGATTAAGCTCAGCTGCTTACGCAGTAAGAAAAATAAGGCAGTTGACTGATGTAGCCACAGCTAGGTTATTATACACTGCTTATTTTCACAGTATTATGTCTTATGGCGTTCTGCTGTGGGGACCGGCAGCGGACGTAGATTCAATTTTTATTTTACAAAAGAGGGCAATCCGCGCAATCTATAAAATGGGGCCTCGCGAGTCTCTTAGAAACAAATTCAACGAAATTGATATACTTACTCTGCCTTCTCTTTATATTCTAGAAAATATCTTGTATGTTCGCAAAAACTTAGGTCTTTTCAAAAAAAGATGCGATTTCCATAATTTAAATACACGTAGTAAAGATGAAATTGTGATTCCAAAATTTCGATTAACTAAAACTAGCAAGTCATTTCTAATAAACAGTATGCGCTTCTATAACAAGTTGCCAAGGTCGGTTACAGAACTTAGCGATGGAAAGTTTAAAACTCACATCAAACGTGTCCTTATCAAAAAAGCATATTATAAGATAAAATACTACGTTGAAGACAGGAAGTTTGGCATTAATTCCTTCTGCACATGTGGCTTCCCTGGTACCAGCAAATCTGTGTGAAAGTCTATTAACTGCTCCCAAATTGCAATGTTAATTTTTATTCTTTTTATTTTTTACAATGTCTGACATATTCTCGTCATTATTTGACATTATACATCAATTTTACTTTTGACTATTTATTATTAGTGATTGTCATCGAAATCATGTCACTTGGTTCAAATAGATTAATTTTATATAGGTAGGTAGTAGGTCTTTTACATATTTTGAATGAGAGAACGTTGTAGGCCTTAGAGACTAGATTTGTAGACGTTTTTCTATTCAGTATTTTCATTCCTCTAAGTACCTGGTACTTATTGACTGGCCTGCACTGTCCTCCCATACCTATTATTATTGTAATTTGAAAACATTGTTAAAGCCAATTATTTTGAAAAGAGTAACCGTGGAGTTTCTTGCCGGCTCTTCTCCATAGGAAACGACAAATTGGAACCGTGCACCTAGCTTCTGACGTTTCATAAGTGCCCATGCAGGCTTATGTGAAATAAAATATTTTGATGTTGATGGCCAAAATAGGTGCCCCGAACTTTTAAGTTGGCATCGCACGTTTTTGCAGACAAACAAAGAATTAAAACTAAAGCTCATAAAACACACTGTAAGGTTAGCGAGTTTCAGCTCCTATGTGCACGTGTCTCTGACTCGTCCTACAAACAAAAGCGCTTAAAATGGATATAATTGTGCCCATTTCAAAATATGGTAAGTGCCCACCAGATTTTTTTTGTTGATGGAATTAACATTTGATCACAGGAATGTCCATCAAGACCTAGCCACAAACTCAAACTCAAAGCATTTATTTCAAATAAACCCATTACAGGCACTTTTGAATTGTCAAGGTCGGTGAGATAGAAAGATGAAGCTAGTTGCCCATTCCAAAGCGTAGGTACCTATGGAGAAGAGCGGGCAAGAAACTCCATGGACACTCTTTTAAAATCATGATTTTCTTACAAACAGTTGGTTACATCATTATGTTGAAATTATCAATGTGAGAACGATGTAAAAAGACGTGCCATTATAAGCGTCCGTAATTAAAACAAAACAAAAATACAATAACAATTTAGAAATTAAAATAAGCCGTGGGAGCTAAGAGATGACCAGTCCCTACTGGCGGCACCCGTTCACGAACATGACGTATGGATCAGCACCATTCAGCTCAACTATTTTGAAGGGAACTTAATGATCCAACACACACGCCACCACCAGCGAGACATTTGAGTGAGCATGACATACTCTCAGCTGCCAGGGCACATTCAAGTCAATGGACTTGGAGTTTTGCATTCAACGCATACAGACGTGCTCATCAATGCACAATTTTAAGTAAATAAATTAACGCTTGCATAATCAGTGACCCAGTTTTATACAAAGCGTGTTATATCAACTGATATTAAAGTGATAACTTAAAATAATGGACTGACGTATTAAATTCTAATTACTTGTATATGGAAGGCAGCCCCTTCAATCGCAGCGCGATGATACGACGTAGCCCTCCACCGACTCCGACCCCGGTACCAACACCGGCACGGACACCGCCCCAACAACCAAGACAGGACCAAAATGAGACAATTGAAGTTGTGTCCACTCCGGAGATTCAGAACTGGATGGGATCCATTGAGCAGTGTCTAAATGAGGTTGTTGCTATTGCTTCTGAAGGAAAGCTAAACGCTGATCAGAAGCTGAAAATAAGCAATCTCTGCCGGAAAGTTGGACATGGAGCTTCGCAAATGGCAGTTCATTACCAGTCGCTAAAACAGAAAGCAATCCAAACCCATACCTCACTCAAAACCATGACCGAAGCTCGAGACCTATCCGATTGCCTTATGGAAATGAACCGGACGATTCAGGAGTCCTGCACGAAGCGAGAAGCACCTTCTTCATCTTTTGCAGATATGGTCAAGAAGGGGTCCAATACCTTTGTTCGTCCTAATTCTTTTAGCTCCGTGGCCATTTATCCCAGTGACATCTCAAAAACCAGTGACGACACTAAGAACATGGTCCAAAAAATCATATGCCCTGGAGAAATGAAGCTGAAAGTTCGAGGCGTACGAAAAATTGGAAAAGGAGGACTCATAATAAGCACTGAGACTAAAGATGACCTAGATAGGCTCAAGCAAACAGTCCAACTTGCTTCGTCAGGGCTCACCGTCGACGAACCTAAGAGGCGCAAACCTCGGATAATAGTAATAGGTGTTCCCACATCAATGGCCGAAAATGAGGTTTATAAATGTATTTATGAACAAAACTTGGCCGACAAACTGCCTACTATATCCCTAGATTCATTCTTGACCTCCATTAAACTAAGCCACAAATCTGGCAGGAAAGATGTTGAACACTGCAACTATATTATAGAAGTTCCAGCCGTCGTACGCAAGGCCCTCATCACACAAGACCGTGTGTTCATAAATTGGACGTCTTGCCCGGTACGAGACTTCACACTAGTAACGAGATGTTACAAGTGCCAGCAGTACGGTCATGCAGCCAAAACATGTAAAATTGCTGCTTCTACGTGTGGACATTGCGGTGAAGAAGGACACACAATACAGGACTGCGCAAGAAAAGCTGAAGCGCCTAAATGTGCTACATGTTTGCGCTTTAAAAAACAGGCCAACCACAAGACGGGAGACGCAGATTGTCCGGCCAAAAAAGCTGCCGAAAACAGGTATATTAACTCGATCGATTATGTAGGCGCCTAAGAGCGCCACATTCTCTTTTTATATTTTAGACGTTTAGGCTTTAATTTTCTTTTTTCTTTTTTTATTGTTATTTCTTTAATTTAGTATGGATATTAACTTATTTACCAATATAGATAACTCATTTTTAACTGTGTCGAAAACATGTGAAGTTGAGGATTGCAAACAATATCTTTCCGATTATCAAAAGTCACTAACTATACTGACCCAAAACATTCGTAGTATTTATAAGAACATAGATAGCTTTAAAATTTTCCTTCATAGACTTAATTTCGATTGTGATATAATTGTACTAACTGAGTGTTGGCTAGCGAACCGCATAGATAACCTTCCACTAATACCTGGGTATAACTTATTGCATACTACAACAAATTACAATCAAAATGATGGTGTGGTAGTTTTTGCCAAAGAATGTTTAAAGGTCACAGTCGAGGAACCTACTCTTCAAGACTGTATGAGTAATTGCTTAGTTATCAAAATTGGCGCAACTACAGCGATAATCGCTATGTATAGGTCCCCTTCCGCTAGGAACTTAGATTGTTTTCACAATTCCTTAAATCAGATTTTTCAAGCACTAAGCTCTTTTAGGAATGTTATACTAACAGGTGATTTAAATATAAATATTGCCGCCGAAAACTGCGATGCAGGGACCGAAAATTACCTGAATATCTGCTCATACCATGGCTTTCTCCCCGCTCACACATTGCCTACTCACCAAAGCGGTTCTTGTCTCGATCATATGATGATCAAAAGCAGCTTATCATACATTACGCTTGTTACTAACGCAACAATTACTGACCATCACGCTGTCCTACTTACCGTAAATTTAACGCTGCCTAAGCAAAATCGTCCCCTGACCAAAAGCAAATTAAACACAAACAAACTCGAATATGACTTATGCAACCTCGATTTTAGCTACGTTTACAATACTGCTGACGCTAATTTGGCTTTATCGTACTTAATTAAACATGTCAAACAAGCAATATTACGTAACACGACAGTTTCTACAGTGGATAAGAAACGTTATAATATTAAACCATGGATTACTCCTGGACTAATTCGATGTATAAGACACAGAGATAAACTTCATCAGAGAGCAAAGAGATACCCTGATAATCTAATCATTCAAACCACCTATAAAAGATACAGGAATTTCTGCAACAATCTACTAAAGAATTTAAAAAATAATTACGATAAAAACGAATTAAGTAGAGCAGGTAACAATAGCAAGCAACTTTGGAAACATATTAAAAACGTCACCAATATGTCTAAACAGCGCGAATCAAATTCGAGTTTACTGCTTACTGATCCCTCACCACTCCTTTCTGCTAACAATGTTAATAACTTTTTTGTCAATGTTGGGAAAACTCTTGCGGAACAGATTCCGAAACATTATTGTGACCAACCTTCCCAAAAATCAAACAATTGCTGTAACCTGAAATCTTTTGCTATCCTGGACACTGACGAAGACGAAATAACCCGAATTATTGCTGGGCTTAAAGATGACTGTGCAGTTGGATGGGATAATATAAGCAACAAGATCCTTAAACTCTATAAGCATATTTTAGTACCACCTTTAACACATATATTTCGAATCTGTCTTTCCAATGGAATTTTCCCGAGATGTCTAAAAAAAGCAGTTGTAATCCCAGTCTTTAAATCGGGAAGTAAAGACTTAGTTAATAATTATAGGCCAATAGCGTTACTCCCATCAATATCAAAAATATTAGAGAAAATTATAAACAGTAGACTAATGAACTATCTAGAACACAATCATTTCTTATCCCCTGCGCAATTTGGTTTTAGAGCCAAATTATCCACAGCCGATGCGGTGCATAGCCTGACCGATTACATTTCAGAAGAACTCGGCAAAGGGAACCAGACCCTGGGAGTCTTCCTTGATTTAGCCAAGGCCTTCGACACGGTGTCCGTTTCTGTCCTTCTCAATAAGCTAGAGACTATAGGTATAAGGGGAACGCCACTGAAACTATTTGCTGACTACTTACATGACCGATACCAATGCGTTAGAATAGATAAAACCATGAGCGATGAGCAGAAAAGTACGGGTTTTGGCGTGCCCCAGGGAAGTATTCTGGCCCCTACCCTATTCCTGATTTATATTAACGACCTGTGTAATCTTAATATTAAAGACGGGAAAATCATATCATATGCTGATGACACGGCGCTTATATTTACCGCTAAGACCAGTACCGAACTGTTCGAAATCGCACAACTAGGTTTTGATACTGTGACTAATTGGCTTCAAACAAATTTACTAACATTAAATGCTGACAAGACAAAATATATTCACTTCTCCATGCGCAAGCCTCAACTTAACATTACTAACCCACAACTATATGCACATCAATGTGGAAACCGTTCAGTCAACATGTGTAACTGTCCTTTTATCCTCAAAACGAACAACATAAAATACCTTGGCGTAATAATGGACGACACTCTATCTTTCAGAAAACATATTGAAAGTCTCGTTAAACGAGTGCGCAAATTAATATTTGTTTTTAAAAAACTGCGATCATTTGCAGACTCAAAATTAATCACACAAGTTTATTTAGCCCTATGTCAATCAATAATTCAGTACTGCATCACATCATGGGGTGGCGCACCAAAAACTAATCTGCTTCCTCTTGAAAGAGCACAGAGAGCAATTTTAAAGGTTGCAAACTTCCATCCCTTTTTCTTTCCCACAGATCTGCTATATAAATCCTGCAACGTGCTGACTGTTCGACAACTTTTCATTATGCACTTAGTACTAAAACAGCACACCATGCTTACCTACACTGCTGACAATACTTACAAAAGACGGAATGATATAGTATGCACATCCAATGCAACCTCAAAACATGTTTTTGTAGAAAGATTTTTTACATTCTTGGGCCCATTTCTGTACAATAGGTTAAATAGGAAACTAAGTATCTATAAATTAAATTACTTTAGCTGTAAGAAAATTATACTTAAATATTTACTAACCATCGCTTATGCACAGACAGAAGATCTACTTATTGTCTGCAAATAGAACGACTAACATGCTATTTTATTACTTTTACTTTTATTCCCTAGTTTTAATTTACTTTTACCTTATATAGATTGTTAATTTATTACATTAAGTATTCATGCACTTCATAGCCTGAAACACAGGTTCAACCTAGTTCAGGCAATAAGCAACTGTGTTCTATTTTAATTTTTAAGATACTTTGTAAATGTGCTCCTTTTTATAAATAAACGATTATTATTATTATTATTATAATGAAAGACGTACCCTGTAAATGTTAGCTATATAGTTAGGACATAGTGCTCACACATATGCTATGCAATTATACAATACTAAAAGTTTGAATTTATACAATGCAAATGTATCTAGTTTTACAGTCTTCAGCAGCTCCAACAATGTTTACAAATGCTATTCAATTTAGTTTAAGGTACCTTGTGGAGCAGGACAAGCAACGTTTAGCCAAGCATTTTTGTCAGCGATATAATCCCCCAACTTATAATAAGCATGGCTGCATAGTGTGCGTTTTATACAAGATTTAAATTTCGTTTCATTCAGTGGGAGTATGTGGGGAGGTATTTTATTGTAACATTTTAAACAGTACCCCATGAAGGATGAATCTACTTTAGCCAGTCTGAAGCCTGGTTGAACTAATTGGTCCCTATTTCTAGTGCTAATGGTGTGTCTTTCACCTCTTTTACTGAAAAGATTTAGACTTTTCCTGACGTACATGATGTTCTCATAGATATATTGACAAGGTACCGTCATGATATTAATAACTTTGAACAGTTCTCTCAGCGAATCCCCGCCTACGGAGGCCATATATTGCTCTAATGGCTCTTTTCTGCAGAATAAAAATAGACTCGATATCTGCAGCCCGTCCCCATAGTAAAATACCGTAAGACATGATACTATGAAAGTAACTGAAATAGACTAGCCTCGCGGTTTCTACATTTGTGAATTGGCGGATTTTTCTTACAGCATAAGCTGCTGAACTTAGCCGTCCTGCAAGAGCTGTTAAATGAGGACTCCACTGTGTAGCCTTGAGTCGAGCGTGATCCCTAGGAAAACAGTTTTATCGACGAATTCTAGTTTCTCTTTATTCAATACTATGTCACAGTGAGTACTTTTAACATTTGGCAAAGCAAATCTTATGCATTTAGTTTTTTTGCCATTTAATACTAAATTATTAGCAGTGAACCAATTTTGTATCAGCAGTCGGGCGTTATTTACGTCGTCAAGATTTGATGCACGTCTATTTATTTTAAAAATTAAGGATGTATCGTCAGCAAATAACACCATTTGTGGTTGTTTTTTTAATAAATGGGGTAGATTAATATATACTAAAAAGAGGAAAGGACCTAATATTGAGCCTTGTGGAACACCCATTTTTATTTTTAAACCAATTGAATTGACACCATTTATATGAACTTTTTGCTGTCTATCACTTAAATAAGATTTTACTAGACTGAGCGCAAGTTTACCTAGTCCGTAATGCTCAAGTTTTAAGAGCAAGGTTTCGTGATTAACGCAATAAAATGCCTTGGAGAGGTCACAAAATATTCCAATGGCATCCTGGGCCTCCTCCCAAGCTGTAAATATGTGTTTTAACAAGGTAACACCGGCGTCAGTCGTACAACGTCTTTTGGTGAAACCATATTGCTGACCGTGTAAGATTTTGTTGGTGTTAAAATGATTAAGCATTATCTTTTCGTACACCTTGCTGAATACCGGCAGTACGGATACTGGTCTATAATTGTTGGCGTCTTTGCTGTCCCCAGTTTTGAATAGTGGTATAACCTGGTAAACATATGTTTTGAAACATCAACATGATGTTAGAATTCACCTAGCACTTCTAAATAATATGCAGGAATTTCTCCCCAACACTATTCTCTCCCAGGAACAAAGGATATATTACATAACCGCGCAATTTAACGAAACATTCTGGAGTGGCGAAGATATAATCGTAAACGTACATGTGTATATAAACAACGGAAATAATCAGGTGTATTCACCTACGGGCGATCCAATATCCGGCAATATACACAGGTATGATAGCTGGACAAACAATACAGCAACAACCGGATAAACCTAATGCAAATTCCAACCAACGTTAAAACACATCATACGAAACCAATAAGTAATCGGCGCAACACACGACAAGAATATGATAAACCCACGAAACCCCAGCCTCAAATGAACAGCCTCCAAACGGTTTACTCGTTATCGCCATGCAAACAACAACAGGCACCACTATTTACACCGTTATCAGACGTAATTGCGGATGACACTGGATACTTAATACTAAGAAACCCAACCTCTATCTCAATTAAGTACACTTGCTCAGACTTGTGCATTGCAACTTGGAACGTCCACGGCGCCCCAAAACCCGGCAAAAAAATCAAATAGACGCTGAACTTTCTCGTAGAGGTATTCATATAGCCAGCCTACAGGAAACAGGGATGAATTCAGGGGCATACAGCTCCACACACTACAAATGGCACCTTTCAGGAACTGAGGACAACAGAGATCGGGGTCTTGCAATTCTATTAAAAAGGATGCCCAAATTTAACTACTCAACAGCAAAAGGATACCGACGCGATGTCAGCTACTCTTGAGGTTGGCACGGGAAAAGCCAAACCAACTCCTCTGTACATAATCAACTCATACATCAACAGCTGTTGATTTCAAGGTATTAAAAGATATATTACTGAAACGGACCAACAAATTGATGACCAACAGGGTAATCAAGGCATGCTTGAATGAAAAAACATGCATCAAATGGTGCAGTTAGCAAAGCAGTTGGTATGTCAAAGGAAAAAAAGAGTTAAACAAGAGTGCTTCCTCTCCCCTCGCCTTTTTACATTGGTCATCGACGAAGTCCTTAAAACCCTCGAAGACGAAACCCATTGGATCAAACTAGATCAGGACCGCGAAATTTCACTCCCCCTGGTATTATCATTCGCTGACGACCTTTTCCTCATTACAGATGATCTAGAAGGACTAGAGCGCATCTTATACCACATTAAAACCTTCCTAAATAGCGTAAGTCTCCAAATAAACGAAACAAAAACAAAAATTCTAATTAGGGACCCCATAAAATCACAGCAAAAGACCAACGTGACCCTCAACGGAACCCCCCCAGTGGGTTCCCGCATTGTCGTTGCGGGGGGGCTCAGTAGCCGTGGTCCGCTCCCACGGTGAAGCGAAGAGGAACCCAAAGGTGGGGCCGCTCGTCAGGGCTTTGGTCTCCAAGCCGACGACGTAGCGGCCAAAAAGTAGGTTGCGGTGACGTGCACCGCAACTGAGGCGGGCCGCGATGTCGAATGGGAGGCATCTCGGCTGAGGGTTACAGGCTGCGGCGGAGGAAGAGTGCCGGTACTTTTGAGTAGCGCTCTTCCCTTCCGTGGCCTGGACGGGGCTGCCACCGTTTGATGGCGGACGCGGTGGGGCCGCAGGGGAAGAGGGGTGTCGGTATAGCGTTGGCCGCTCTCCCTATCCCCTGCGGCCGAGAAGTGGTAAGCGGCGGGGCCACTGCGCTGACCCGTCGCAGGGGGCCAAGGGAGCCAAGGGTGCCAGGGTAGTCTGGGGCCCTTGTGCTACTTGGTTCCTGGGGTGGTCACGGCGTGCCATGTGTCCTGGTGCGCCGGACTGGTGGGGTCCGCAAGGGCCGATGCCTGCCAGGGGTGCGGGTTGTTCGAAAGAGATACCGTCGCCCCTAGCACACAGGCAACTGAGGGATCACGGGTGGGTTTTAGTCAGTAAAAGTCTGACACGCCCTCCTGCTCCACCCAGAGCGGGAGAAGTCATTTGATGATTAAAAACCCTGAAAAAAAAAAAAACCCTCAACGGAATAAGTATACCAACAGTGGACGTAATCAAGGCAACCTAGGCACATACATAACATCCGCATGAAGCAGAAAAAGCAAAATTAGAAAACGATGCCAACAGGCCACGGGAAACGCCAAATCATTACTACCATTCATACTAAACTCAAAGATTAACCACGCCAGGAATAAACCAAGAACTAAGAAAATGCACCAAATCTTAGACGGAAAAACCGTAAGAAAACGCATCAAGAACCACAGAATGTGCTACTTAGCACACGTCTTCAGAGGGGATAAACCACACCTATTGCATGCAGCAATGCAGTATAAGGCGAAATCTAAGAAGGTCGGACGACCTATTCACTCATGGACCGACAACCTAAAACAGGACATGAAATACTTCGACATGGGAATCACGTTTTGGAAGGACATGGCTGGAGACAGAAACAAGATCAATAAAGCGGCTAGCGATATCTACAAAAACCAGAAACTGATAGCAGCGAGAACTCAGAAGACGACTATAAAAACAACAATACAGAACATAGCGAAGCAACGGCATAGAAAAGAGCTAAGAAAACTGTTGAACCTACCCAAGAAGCTCGACTTGAATCAACATGCTGGCGACGTCGTGAAAAGATCCTCCTTTAAATAAATACCAACCATCTCTTCGCTAGTCCAATGCTTACTCAAGGATGCATATCCGGTAGGCTCGCAATCCTTTACTATCCTAAGGGCACGTCTACCTGACCATTACCGCGCCCCCCAATCCACTTCGCAATGGCCTCTGTAACACTATGAAGCATGAGGCTCTAGGGGCTAGTGCAAATCTTGGGGTACATTCGATTAATCGAGTCTGGTCAAGCCACGCTGGGATCGGTGTATTTCATTCATTCATACAGAAAATTAACCTAATTTAATGTATATATCAATCAGGTTATCGAGGGTTATCGAGCGACTGAGCAGCGCACGTGTCGGCTGCTACATTGATGGCACCTGTGTTAATAACATTAGCTACGCGGATGACGTGGTGCTGCTCAGTCCATCGATAAGTGGGTTGAAAGAGTTACTGTCGACCTGCGAGATGTATGCGGAGGTGCACGGCCTTAAATATAACTCTAAGAAGAGTGAGCTCTTGGTGTTCAGAGCGCCTAAAAAACGGCCTCGCCGTGTACGTTCGGTATATCTCAACGGCGCAGTACTCAGAGTAGTGAAGAATTTTAAGTACCTGGGCCACGTTGTCACCGGTGACCGACGGGATGACGACGACATTGAGCGCGAACGCAGGGCGTTGGCGGTGAGGGGCAATATGCTTGCCCGCAGGTTCGCTCGATATACAGTAGACGCTAAACGGAGTTTGTTTAAGGCGTTCTGCCAGTCTTTTTACTCGAGCGGTCTGTGGGTGTCATATACGAGCCGAGCCTATAACGTCCTGCGTGTGCAATATAACATGCCTTCAGGATGCTATTACGGCTGCCGTGGCGTTGTAGTGCGTCGGGCATGTTTGCGGAAGCACATACAGATGGCTTTCATGCCATTATGCGAAAAAAAGCAGCATCCTTACTACAACGTCTACGTAACAGTCGGAATGGCATCCTGAAAATGATTGTTGCGAGACCAGACTGCCTCATCCAGAGGCACCTGGTGGAGGTGGCTTTAGGTTTAGTACGGTAAAGAAACGCAGAGTTATCTACTAACATTACTAAGATAGCTAATAGGCACACATTGTTATTAACTAATTACTAACAATCTATGGACTATATCGTCTGAAATATATATATTTTTTTTTCATATCAAAAAATGGTACTCGAAAAATGGTAAGTACCTGCATAATATCTAATATTTTACTGTAAAATAAGTAAGTAGATAACCTACTTAGTTACGGTAAATGATTTCGTTTGATGACGTAAAGTTCTAAACATTGTTTACCTGCAATCATTCTTAGACGCGCCACATTATAACAAAAAGTACAGTAGGTAAGATTTGCCGAAATGATAGAATTTGTTCAAACCATTATTAAGTTCGCTCAATAACTTTGAAATATCGGTTACTACATGAAGTTTATTTTTCAGCGCATCAATAAGAAAAAAAAACAAAACCATGGGTAGTTGTGTTGTTGTTTGATCTCTTTTTTTTGAGGTTGGGAAATCATCAAATATCTATTTCGAAAAACCCGCACCCCTGGCAGGCGTCGGCCCTTGTGGACCCCACACGTTCGGTGCACCAGGATACATGGCACGCCGTGATCACTCCAGGAACCAAGTAGCATAAGGGGCCAGACGACCCCGTATCTGGCACCCTTGGTCCGCCTGCGACGGGTCAGCGGCCGCCGCCTACCACTTTTCGGCCGCAGGGGATAGGGAGAGCGGCCAACGCTATACCAACAATCCTCTTCCCCTGCGGCCTCACCGCGTCCGCCATCAAACGGTGGCGGCCCCGTCCAGGCCACGGAAGAGAAGAGCTACTCACAAGTACCGGCACTCCTCCTCCGCCGCAGACTGTAACCCTCAGCCGCGATGCCTCCCATTCGACATCGCGGCCCACCTCAGTTGCGATGCACCTCACCACAACCTACTTTTTGGCCGCTACGTCGTCGGCTTGGAGGCAAAAGCTCTGACGAGCGGCCCCATCTTGAGGTTCCTCTTCGCTTCACCGTGGGAGCGGACCACGGCTACCGAGCCCCCCGCAACGACAATGCGGGAACCCACTGGGGGGTTATTTGATCTCTTCAAATTAAACATGCCATTCTTATTAAAAATTATTATTACAAATTGCCATTATTATTACAAACTTATTACTATTAAAAACTAAAAAACACGCTTTAAAAACCAAACTAAAAAAGGAGAAAATAATTTAATTCAATTAAAAAGCGTGGGGTGCTTGACATTAATTGATTATAAAAATACCTCAAAAAGCACCCCACGCTTTTTAATTGAATTAAATTATTTTCTCCATTTTTAGTTTGGTTTTTAAAGCGTGTTTTTTAGTTTTTTAAACTATTATTTATTTTCTATTTTTTAGTTCTGCTAACTACAAAAACGTGTTTTTTTTAACCCCATTTTTTTTTAAATTATTGAATTGTCATCGGTCCTCGACAAGTTTACAAAGTTTCAATGAAATCTGACCGTTTAAAGTGGATCAAAATCACGCTCAAAGGAGTCGGTTACATACAAACATACATACAAACATACAAGTGAAGCTAATATAAAGCGTGTAAAATAGATTATAACTGACCACTCTCTCACACATAAAAACTTTTTTCGCAATTCTTTCTGAGTGGCCTGGTACCTTCCTTACCTGCATTTATGCTGTATTGTGGCATGACCAAACGCTAGCATCCGCTAGCTAGGTGCCCGGCGCCCGGCACGCGCTCTCTGCGTCTAAACGCTTGATACATACATAGGTATGTAGTATAGACTGCGGGGAGTGAGTTAGCGTTTTCATACTTACACACCGCACTATAAGAGGGCCTTAAGTATAAGCACTCTAAAGCGTGCTCTTTGCGAATCTCCACCTGAACAGGTTTTCCTTGATTCGCTCACCCTGGGTCCGGAATCTGTTTAATGACTTTCTGGTTACCCAAGGCTAGGCAGGCAGGCGGGGACAGGTTACGTATATCCAGGTGGGAGATTTTCAGTGGGTCGATGATAAGGGTAGGTCAAAGGCAGAAATGGAATAAAAAAATAAAAATAAGTTAGTATATTGTTTAATATTAATTCCTCAGACAAGATAGTAAATAATATTTGCCACTCTGTCTTTGAAGTGTTAAAGTACTTGTTGAACAGTTTTATGCAATGAAGGTAATTACTATTTTGTAACTTGACTTGTCGCTTGAAATAAGTACTTAAAATTTGAGGGAACCCAGCTGTACATTAAACCTGTGAAGTTCCAATGCCGGATATAGGCGCAATTTATTGACACATCAGCTGCAGTTGACACATAATTATGATGCATGTAGTCCTTACACGGCTTCCCACCGTGATAAACAAATCGATGCACACACGGCATAATCCAAAATATAAAGCAGAATCGAGATCCAAAGTCACAGAAAACATGCCGTTGTCTAGGCAAATAATCTGAATTCTTATGCAAGCATTAATCACACAGTGAACAGTAAATATCAAAAAACATATGCAGCCCGCAGGAGTCCGCTGGATGCGGGAAGCACAGAACCGGTCGAAGTGGCGGAGCTTGGGGGAGGCCTGTGTCTAGCAGTGGACGTCTTTCGGCTGAAATGAGAATGATGATAAGCTGTCGATATTGTAGAAAATCACGGCAAAGTGATGCCAAATACAAAATAACGAGACACACGCGCAAGCAACGAACGACAAGTTGTCAATAGGCCGGTTAACAGATGAAATATGAAATGTCATGTTTTTTTTGTTTTTGGCAATGTTGCCATTATCTAATTGCACTACGATTTAATTTAAAAATGATGACCGCTGTATTCTTAGCTCAAATTATTATTTTGATTTTCACTTTTCTAAGTATATTAATACAATACTTAAAGTAAAGCATTTCATGTACCTTGACCTAGATTTTCATTCCATGGCAATATGAAAAGTTCATCTTAGCCAAAGTCATGACGTCAGTCCAGAAAAGAAAATTAAACATGACAATTTTTATCATCATTAAACATGTGAATTCAGTTTTTATTAACTGCAACTTTTTTCCAGACTTCGATAGACTATAAGTTTAATTTGATAAAACTTAGTAAATTATTTCGTTGGTATCTATTACGGTGATATTTGTAGACGCTTAATAATTCCATCAACAATTTCCTCACCTTAGTTCTTTGATATTAATGACAATTTGTTTGTGTGCATCAGCATATGCGTTGTGAATGGCAATCTCATGGCAATAAGAGTTGGGAAAGTCCCAAAAAAACGATGGATAGACTGAAGAAAGATGATTATGTATTTAAGAAGAAAACATGTTGCACTGACCCCGAAAATGTATTTATTTATTCTTCAGAAAGCTTACAGTCTAATATCTACTTAAATAATATCATTTAGCGCTTACAATTGCCATTTACAAGCTTCCATAGATTAAAAACTATGTACATAAAGTTAAGTGTTCCGTGTGGTGCCGGACGTAAAGAATAGAACCATCCCATCTCTTCCCGTGGGTGTCGTAGAAGGCGACAAAGGGACTTACTAGAGAATGGGCAGCAGCGTTCTCTATGCATTTTACCACCATACTGGACGTGGCGAACATGGCAAGCCCCCCCCCCCCCAAATTGTGGGGGGCCTAAGTCCAGCAGTGGACGTCTTCCGGTTGAAATGATGATGAATGATGACATAAAAATAAAAGAAAAAAATCACACAAAATAAAATAGAATCTTCTTAAACAAAATAATTTTTTCTTTCTAAATATTAACAAAACAAACTAATTCAAATAATATTTACTTACAAACTAGAATAAAAACCAAAAAAAAACCAAAATGCCGTATATTGGGATAAAGGCTCCTGAGAGTGTCGTCGCGCTGTCGCATCACACCGATCACACCGACCTACGGTGTGATGCGACAGCGCGACGACACTCTAGTAGAACAATTTCTGTGAAAATTTCATGGAAATTGTTTCACCAGTGTCACGTCGTACCGACACGTCGCCTTTCTGCGGGAGCCTTAAGGGCTTAAGGGACAATGAGTGTATGATGCATCAGCACTTTGCGGTTTAATACACTATATGTTTCTATTGAACGTATGCCGTATACCGCCAATATTTAAGCAGACCTGCATAGACCACAGGTCCTAGCGAGCTGAGATTCGGCCTTAAGGTGTTAAAAACATGCTACACAAACACGCTTGTTTACTAAAAACATGCTACACAAACACGCTTGTTTACTAAAATTTAATTACCTGAGTTATGATGTATCAGTTATTTGTTTCTTTAAAAATAATATAATATTACGTATAACGTTTAAACAAAATGGTTTGTATGGCACTGCAAACAGCATTCAATGACAATAGAGTTGCATGCAGCTGTTTGTTACATCTACAATCCTTTTATTAGTTCTGCTATAATATTACTAAACAAATAAATAATGTGCAATAATATATAGCCCTGTAGCGACAGAAAATGTGAACATTCTTGTTGCATTTGCGTCTAAGAAAAGTAATAAGGTTGAAAAATGATTATTGACATAATTGTAATTTTATCCTTTTGTATTGAAATAAATAATGCGTTACTGTTTGACTATTATACTGGTAAAATAGCATCGCAGCAGCTTATAACTTATTACAAATCCAAAGGCATTTTAGAGTTAGTACTTAAATATTTTTTCATAAATCAATCATTATTTTTTACGTGATGTTTTCAAATATAAAAAAAAAACCGACCGAGTGCGAGTCGGACTCGCGCACGAAGGGTTCCGTATCATTATCGATAAAAACGGCAAAATAATCGCGTTTGTTGTATGGGAGCACCCTTAAATATTAATTTTATTCTGTTTTTTAGTATTTTTTGTTATAGAGGCAACAAAAATATATCATCTGTGAAAATTTCAACTGTCTAACTATCACGGTTCATGAGATACAGCCTGTTGACATACGGACAGATAGACAGACGGACGGACAGCGGAGTCTTAGTAATAGGGTCCCGTTTTACCCTTTGGGTACGGAACCCTAAAAAGCATTGACAGTTAGTAATACTTACCTAACGATTTTCTGTGATTTTCTTAATCTATGCGTTATTTCCACAGTGTTTGTACGACTGAAGTCGAACCATGCTGCGCTACAGAGAGAAGACGTGTAGATGGTTCCTGCAACTGCTTACATAGCCCAACTAAAGGCACCTACTTCGTACCACTCACAAGAGTACTACCTGCCCTGTACTATAATGGTAATAGCTAATTATGGATTTCTTTATTTGAGTAGTGATTCTGCAATGAAATAATCTACATCCTGTAGAAAATGACATACCGATTACGTTGTATTTATATCATTATTTCATTGTTTTACGACTTACCGACGACTTCGTGCGCGTGTAACTTCCGGTTCCTCCGACCAGCCGGTCGCATCGCATCGTCCCCCGCGCTATTACCTACTTATTTTTTGTTTAGCCTTCTTTCTGCCTGTTTTGTCTTTTCTCGGCTCGTAAGAGTCGAGAGCATGATGTTAAATAAGTTTCTCAAGAATTGGGCGATCAAATAAAAAAAATATATTCAGATCTGGTAGTTCCAGATATTAGCGCGTTCACACAAAAACCGATTTTCATCAAACATAGTTAAGGACACTCCCAACTAATTCACCTTTCAAACAAAAAAAAAAAAACAAAATCAAAATCGGTCCATCCGTTCGGGAGCTACGATGCCACAGATATATACACACACTCACACACACGTCAAACTTATAACATCCCGTCATTTTTGCGTCAGGGGTTAAAAAAACAACTCTTCAGTTTTATTACATAAAGATTTGGGTTAAGTACATAATAAACTTATGTATAGGCTGCATAACTTCAAGTTTTTGGACGTAGCCCGCCAGAGGTTCGACACAAGTGGCAATCGCTTTCAAAGTGTTTCGTAGTTCTGCAACAACTGTCAACATGATTAACGTAAGCTTTATGGCAGCTTATTCGTTATCGCTCACAGAGGGTAGTTTTGTCTAGGCCTGCAGGTTTGTATAGAAAGCTCCTTCGTTGAAGATGTACTGAGGGTCTCAACCTAGAATGATGTCGTCCAAAGTTATTGATTATTACAGGTTTTGTAGCTAGTCCGTGGAAAGTGTAATTTTTGAAATACATAGGTTTATAAATTAAGTTATAATCTTATTGCAAATACGCAAATACTTGAGGGGCGGGCCGTTTGGGGGACTGTCTACTGTCTTATGTAATTTCGACGTTCAAAAAGTGCTGACTCTCAGCCTTTATAGAACTGTGGTCAAATAGGTATATGAATTTTGCTTAGATTAGTTTTTATTTTTCAAAATTAACAACAGGAAACTTTAGTGCCACAAATAAGAGCATTTACAAGAATTTGGTACAAAGATACAGTATTTATTTATTTTTGCTTAAGTATTGAAACTGATACCCAAACTAAGCCAGGGAATTGTATTTTGGAAGAAATGCAAAATAAATACAACATGCCAACAGTATAATAATAAATTCATTTATTTCAGGTAAATAACACCCATTGCCAAACATAAATTAATATAAATTTTACAGATACAAATTAATATATAAAATGCAATTAATTAAACCAAATAAAATAAAATAAGTAATGTCAAATAAAATAAAATAAAATCAAAATAAAAAGTGAGTAGTCTTCTGGAGTTAGTGCATAATTTTATTTTATTGCAGGTTCGTATCCCAGAAAAGCTGAATCTGGTAAAGAGCTACTATGGCCCAGAATCATTAGAAGAGTTTTGCTTGCTGAAGGTAAAACGAGTGATTGCTACTTCACTCAGGCTATGACCAGCTATGGGATCTTTACGTTTGCTGATATTGCATCTATACATGATATTCGTAAGTATGTTATATTAGCTAACCCGACAGTCGTGGTTCTGTCCTAATTTCAAAAGTTCATATGACAAAGACCGTTCAGTTTTTTCCTAAATTGTATTTTTTTTACTTTTTAATTTTTTCACCATATTTAAACCGAATTCTGACTGTTACGAACATTTTAAAACAAAAAAATATGCAATTCGGTCTACCTTTTCTCAAGTGATGCGCTTGCCAATGATCATCATTTAATTTATATCTAAATAGATTGTCTGATTCTAAAGCCAATCTCTTTAAATGTTACTTAGCACGTACTTTGCTTAAGCGTTAATTATTCCACTTTTTACCAACTGTCAAACTAAAAGTGCAAGACAGACGGGAGCGTATCTAAGTCAATGCAGGTTAAGTAACGTTTATAGATATTAGTCTAATTAGCTTACGAGCTGTTTTGGTTAGTAGCAATACTCTAACTTTGCCATAATGAAACTGTTTCCTATTTCTCGAAGTATCGTTAAAACTAGAAATTTTCTCCACAATATATCCAAAAGATCAGATAAATATTCCAGAAACCATAGAATGGAGAAAAAATAATATTTGTTTTATAAGGTTTTATTAATAAAAACAAAACATTGATTTCATGATTGTGACATTTAACTTTTCAATTACATTTAAAGTGAATTTCCTGATAAATAAAACTGATTGCTGTACAAAAAAGGGTAAGAAGGATTATATGTGTACCCCAAATTTCGTACCTAAAGACGACTCTTTAAATAGACTGGGTGGCGTGAAATGCTTGAACCTGACCAGGCCACTTACACACCAAGACTATGGATGCACTAACGATTCGATACCTTCTCCAGTAAGTATTATTAAGTTTTGCACTTAATATAAGTCTTTAACCAATGAATAAACCTAAACTTTCTTCTTCTTAAAAAAAAAAACGAAGTTACTACGAGCTACGTTTCAAAGTCTTCGGGAAAGACTTGTTTGACAGATGAGCGGGCAAAACAGATCTTATAAACGTTCCGTTTTAAACTTAGGAACTATAGAACGCCATCTGCTACGATCCTTGCATACTCGAGTTCTGCTTCGTCTACGTTCATTCGTTCACCGGTCGCGAGTCAAATATTTTATTTCACATAAGCCTGCATGGGCACTTATGAAACGTCAGAAGCTAGATGCACGGTTCTAATTTGTCGATTCCTATGGAGAAGCGCAGGCAAGAAACTCCACGGTTACTCATTTAAAATAATTGACTTTTACAATGTTTTCAAATAACAGTGATAATAGGTGTGGGAGGACAGTGCAGGCCTGTCAACAAGTACCAGGTATTTAGAGATATGAAAATAAAGAATAGAAAATCGTCTACAAATCTACAGTCTGTAAGGCCTACGACGTTCTCGCATTCATAATATGTAAAAGTATTTACACAAATACCTGATAACCTGATCTATCTAATGAACTGACGATGTTGTTCAGAAAGGTCAGGTACGATGTACTGTAATATCGCATTTTAACTGCTATTTATCTTAATTTTTTCTTTGTCAGATTGTACTAGCTACATCAACTTTCGACCTGTCTCAAATATACAATTTCCATAATAGAGGCGAGAAAGCAATACGAGCCTACCATGGTGGCTTGGTAATAATGGAGTTAGAAAATGGGAAGACTTGGCCTCAAAAAGGACCTGGCCTATGCCCCCTTAACCAACCTGACGAAACCAGATGTTTTGCAAACCGTACGTTTTTCAATATCAAGTTCTTCTTCTTCAGATGATTAGTACTAAAACTATAAAACATGTTCATGCAAAATGTAGTATGATGTTTTTGGTTGTCGTATTATTTTATAGTAAGCGAATTAAAAATGGCAGCCAAAGAAAGGAGCTTAATATGCCCTTTCACGCATACTGCACAATGTGCGAGTGAGAGGGAATAATTAGAACCCCCATTTTAAATTATGTTTTGTTTGTATCATGAGTAATCATGATATAACGCCTATTTTCCCCGAACTGTTAAGAAGTATCGTATGCATCTAATGAACAGTATAAAAATAGTGGTTTTCCATCGTTATACCTTTACTTTTCAATCTGTTTTCTTTTCAGATCCAAACATTTTAGTGACACAAGAACTGTTTGTGGTGTGGTTCCTGAGGTTACACAACTACTTTGCAACTCAGTTGGCTATTGTCAACCCATGCTGGGATGATGACAAGTTATTCTATGTAGCTCGAGATATGAATATAGCTTATGCTATGCAAATGTATTTATACGAATGGCTTGCATCGCTCCAAGGTACTAGAAAATATATTTTAACCTTGATTTGTTAAATTCTAAAGTGCTAAAATAGGCGATAAATTGATAAATAATTCGCAGGGTACGAAAATTTGGCAAAATCTGGAGTTATATCTAAAAACCCTGGATTCCGAAAATTACACGACCCTACCAAGTGCCCATCTACAACTTTGGAATTCACTTATGTCATCCGTTGGTTCCATTTAGCTCAAGAGGCTACTGCAAAGTAAGAATGTTCAATCTTTTGATAAGCCATTTTCCTGTGTTCTCTTTTCGTCTTAAACAAACAAATGCATTAATAATTGCGGATCCAGCTTTCCCCCAACTAAGTGTCTTGTAATAACAGGTAGGTATCTATCCTATCAAGTAGAAAACATTAAATTTTGTATTTATTTACCACACACTAGTGTGGTCTAGTGTGGTCCCTCGACCATCACACACATCATGTAAATGGTCAACACCGTTCTCTGTTGTCATTATTATTATTATGCGTTAGCTTATATAGGTTCTTCTTTCTCTTTAATCTGTCTCAACAATTACCTTGGATAAAGTCTACAATCGTTATACCGCATTTTGTAATACTGTAGACAATATTTCTCAAAAACTTATTGAATTTCAGATTGTATGACGAACATGGTCACTACCTTCGAGACTTTCCCATGTTCAACCTTACAACCAGATCTGGATTCTTGGTCAAATACAAACGTATGGAGGAGTTTACTCAAGGCCACTTTAGGCAGCCAAGTGGCAAAATTGATGACTGTACTATAGATCATGAAGTAAGGTGGTTTACGTCACAATTAAAATTATAAAAATTAATAGTCATTCAAGATTTTACGCGAAATTACTCTGAAATGAAGAAACAAAACACTGTAAATTAATTTAGAATCCAGTTAATCACTTTCTTCGTGGAAATAAGAAAATCCTATACACACGTAAATAAAATCCAATTCAACTGTTGTTGATTTTAAAATAATAATATCACCTTAATGTTTTAGGTTGCTGAAAACGGATTGGCTGGTCTCCAATTTGCCTTAGACATAACTGCAAGCGATCTGCACAAGAGTCGTCTCTTTGGCTTAGGACCATACATTGACTATGTCCACTACTGCACTGGCCACAAAATTACCTGCTTCGATGATTTACGTAGACATATCGATCCATGTGTAAGATGTTTTTGTCGACTGTCTTTATTACATCATCATCTGCCTAGACGGCCGTAACTTACGAGTTGGACATAATATGTGTAGTAACTTTTGAAGCTACGGCACTGAATAGACTATTGCACAGAAAGCTATATTCAATTATTTGATAACAGAGATCAAAATAGCATACACCTTAGACCAATGCCCAGTTGACATCAAACTAAATCCGTTTCAATGGGCTGGTCATTTGCTGAAGAAAAAAAAGTGGATGTGGAGGAAGTGTGATTTTAATACGCGTTTTTAATACAAAGCCATATAAGATTTTGAAGCTCTCATAAAGTTGGCACTATCTTGAATTTTTATTCTGACTTCACTATTGGCTTCAGCAACCTCAAAATACCCTACCCACCCTAAAAACGACACCCATGATGAAAAATTTCGCTGTCATCTTGGATATTCTTTTTGACCTCACTCGTGGTCGTGTGTTTGCGCCCACTGAGTGACCTCAGGGAAGATAGCGCAACGTGGTCATATGCTGCCTCGAACACTTGCACAGTTTGGTTTCGGGGAGACCCCTTTACAGTCTTCTGCCCTTACAAGCGTTGCACTGAGGGGGGTTTCCAATAGGCTTTTTTAGAGGTAACGGTCCGGTTCTAATTGCAGATGGTTTCCGGTTTCCGGGGTGGTTTTAGTGCGGTAAAAATTCTACACTCCCCGGTCTTATCCCCAAAGCCTGCCTTTTAAGGTTTCGCCCCAAAAACAAAATAAATAAAATCTTTATTGCAGACCACATAATCCATAAGAACAGTATCAAAAAAATTCAAATAAAAAAAAAATTACATAATAAAATCATGTGTTCAAACTTGTCTGCCAGACATAGACTTTGCTTGGTGTAATTTATTTTACCACCAATGCTCTCAAAACGAAGGAAAACATCGTAAGGTACCTTGAACCAGGAATCTGAAACTATGTGACACCTATCAACCCGCACTGGTCCCGCGGGGTGAATTGCAGTTCACTCCACGCCTATGTTCCAGTAGTGGGATGGTATTATGCTCAACCGGATGCATCTGAAAACCAGTGTTTCATATGCGGTGATTGCCTAGTCACCGCATATAAGATGCTGGTTTTCAGCTGCATCCGGTTAGACTGGAAGCCGACCCTAATCACGATCATCATCTGCCTGGCATTTTCCCAACTATGTTGGTAATACTATATTGTTGTAGGCTTATTATACTTTATGCTTCCAGAAAATCAAAGAACTAATGAAAGTGTATGAGCATGTACGGGATATCGATCTCATGGCTGGTTTGTGGTGTGAGAAGAAATTAATAGGAGGCTGGATACCCCGAACATTGGCGTGCTTGTTAAATGATAACCTCTTGAAAGCTATCATAGGAGACAGGCATTGGTATGAGAATGAACACAGGCCGTATGCGTTTACAAAAAGTAAGTGGTATTTTTGCTTGACTGTAAGTATTTTAAGAAGTTTTATTTGCAATGATAAAAGTCACAAAAGTTTCTAAAAACTAGAAAGTCTTAAAATAATAGAGGTTTAGTTAATTTTTAGCTTATAGCTTTAGCTTATATATTCAAATTACAACTCTAATTATGACAGTGGCAATAATTTTGCTAACAATTAACTAACCGTATTAGTGAGTTGGTATTTGGCATTGGTATTTGCAGTACCTTATTATAATTTAATTTAATATTTTTGATTTTCTAGGGCAACTGCTAGAAATCAGAAAAGCAAGTCTAGCTTGGTTGCTTTGCGCAGTCGGAGACGGTGTTACCAAAGTACAGAGACACGCCTTTCTTAGCATTAGTCCCAAGTAAGTATTTAATTATTTATTAAACGGTTGAGAAGGTGTTGATTCATGAGTTTTGACATTCTGATTGTTGGTAGGTAATTCTAGTAAACACATTTATTAATTTACTGCATAATTTCTAAAATACCACTTATTAATGGCCAAAGTAACGTTAGATGTAACAAAAACTTAGGGCAAATTTTGCCAATGAAACTAAAAGTCAACAGCAAATCTAAATCTTGTTCAAGAGCTTCCAGTGTCAACATTGTTGAGGAATATTGACACTGACATACTTGAACTTGGTTTGATGTGCTAATCGAGTTAAGTATCATGGGTGAAATTCCCCATTAGAAAAAAAATAATAGACCAAGCGTGTATGGCAAAATGTTTTTATTTATTTTCAGGAATCCGTTAATGAAATGCAGCAAAATTCCCGGTATTAACTTCGAGGCCTGGGCGGATCCTGCGTGCTCAACTGACTACTGTGAATGCCACGAATTTTAACAATATTTGAAGAACCATTTACAATGGGCATGTAATAAATAGCTCTTGTTAACTGTATGATAACAATTTATTAATAAATGTATAAGAATAATTATGCAGCTTAACAGTATATGATTGACCAATTTTTGGCATTGTTTCCAAATTCCTATTTTAGGTCAAATTATAATCCTCCTGATTAAAATATAAAAAAAAACAATGAAATAATAATTATTTATTTATATAAATTTTATGATGATGGGCTACATTGTATTGAAAGTGGAGTTAGTAATTACTGCTACAGATATTAAAACATTCTTCAAAAAGAGGCAAGTCTCCTGGCCATGACAGGATCAGCATTGAACATTTCAAACACGCAGGCTCTCACCTTTCTAGAGCGTTCGTGATGTTTTATGCCCTAAGTATAGGAAATTTGTTCTTACCTCTTGCATTTGTGAAAACTGTGGTGGTACATATAATTGTGAAAAATAACGAGTAGTGATATTTCGTGTAGCGAAAGTATTTGATAGTTTGCTTGATAACCAACTTGATAAATACCTGCATATGAGTGACAACAGAAACAACAATAACAACACAACCAACAGAAACAGTCCGGTTTCAGGCCGAGACCTTTCACCGCGATATCCATCTTGTAACAAACTATCAAGAAAGAAAGACAAACGCCAATTTATGCTTGTATTTTCGACTTATCGAGCGCATTTGACCTGGTTAATTGTGATATCCTGTGGCAGAAATTGAAAGATACCCTATTGAAAGATGCCCCTGGTTGCCTACTCTGCAGGATTTTTAAATCTTGGTTTCATAACCAGGTCAATTTTGTGCGATAGTAGAGTATAAATCCCTAACACTTGGAATGTAGAATGAGGCACGGGGGCCTAACCTCGCCCAAACTCTTCAACCTGTACGACGTGCTGATAGAGGAGCTCGGCAGCACCCGTGTCGGCTGCCGTATTGATGATGTATGCCTCCATAATATCAGTTATAGGTCAGGAATAAGGAAGGATTTTTCGAAATTCGACCTCTAAGGGAGTTAAATAGGGGATGAAAGTTGCGCGCGGGCGAAACCGCTGGCAAAAGTTAGTATAATATAATGCTGAATCGAGTGAATGTATGGTTTTTTAAGTCGGAGTAAAATGTCCGGCAATGATTCTTGCTATCGGTTTATATAAAACACCACGGAAAAAGGAGAAACAGTTTAATATATTTTTTGGTATATCATGTCCTCTGATCAGAATGACGTTGCAGACATAGGGCGAGAGCACAGATATCTATGAGGACGAAAATGCTGGCCCACAGGTTTGCTCGTTGTACCAGCATACCAGCCTAATCAGCCCCTAATGTTCCCACGGCTGGGATATAAGCCATCTCTCTGTGCGACGGAACGGGCCGTAATCCACCACGCGGGCCCAGTGCGGGTCGGTAGACGTCATAAGTAGTGTAGAATTGGGGCATCTGGATCACTTCGCTTCGCTCAGATCGTGATCCAGATCGCCCCAATTATACTTACATCATCAGTAACTGGCTGCTCACCGTCTATTTAGAAAATAATATGGTCTCATAGTAAACGAATACTTATTTGATACATGCGGGAATCAAACCCACGACACTTGACACATTTATAAGTAGCAGCATCTGTTTAACCCATTCGCCAAACGTATGGTCAAATTTGTTTTAAAATATTGAACTACTTTATGAGCTTTACTCACTTTACCAGCGAGTTAATTCCTCATTATAATAATAGAGGTTGTGACTTGGTGAATTGCGTGATTACGATAAATAAAGCTTGATTATAAAACGATCCCACCTTCTCAATACAGTTGCAGGAATTGAATGGTGCATGATGTCATAGTAAACAATTTATAATACTCGGCGCTCCGTTGATACCCATAATTAGGATTGGTTTGCGCTAGCAAAAACAAAAGTTGAAGTTAAGATGAAACCTATGGTTGTGTTTGTGATTGTATGTTTATGTTGTGTAGATGTGCTCGAATCTTTCCAAATGAATTTAAATGAAAAGGAATTTAAATAAAAACCAATTTAAAAGTTTCAAATAAGTATGCATTTATTATTTCATTACGTTTGTGGGAATACAACACAATTACATAGTTTCTATACATTCTAGCAAAAAATACAATTTAACAAGTCCATGTATTTTATGAGACTACAACATTATTTCAATTACTTACTTACAATAAAAAAGAAAGGGTAGTATTAAGTATACTATTCCCTATTCCCAGTATACACATAACACCATTTTTATTACAGCATTTGATGGGCATATAAACTAACCACAATAAAACATATTAAACTGTACTTACTAAATAGTCTTAAACAGATAACCACATAACATCACCGTTTTTTATATGAGTAGGGATAGCATTTGATAGGCTTACGTACTAAACACATTAAAATATATTTACTTAGCTATATAACTAGGAGTTCTCCATGTTTTCCTGAATTTTATTGATTAATTCCTTGGTGCTAGACAATATGTCATCCATTAAAATGCTTTTAACGACGTGTTGAGCACAAACTTCTGCTTCACAATGATGATTACAGAATGAACCATCCTTCTGATCGAAATTTTCTGCATCAATAATTTGTATTCTTATGATTTTCGAAGGCCTCGTAACGGGTTTTTTTATGTAGGAATATGCCATTCGTTTATTCTTTGATATTTTGCGAGATGCTTCAGCAAGACCCAGATATTTTTGATTTACTGCGTGTGTTTGAGCAGGAACCTTTTCTAAAGGTATGAAGTTAAACAGCTCCTCCGAATCCTGAAATGATAAAATATTGTGATTAAAATAATATATAAGAATGCTTTGCGACTTATGTAACAAAATTCATTTAAAAAAAAAAAAAACATAACTTACCGACATTGTAGAGCACACGATTGGGTACGTACGGAACACGACAGTTTTAAAAAACTAATGTTGTTTCGAATAAATGTGAGCAATTTATATAAAAATTGTGTAAAAAAAATAGTGTTCATAAGGTTGAAAATAATAGCTTTGTTGTGGAGATTTCTTCTGCTATCCAAAAATGGTTAGATGAAATCTAACCCTTGCTATGATCTGACACCTACAGTTGCATTGTTGACGTTACATTTCTAATAATACTTTAAGTTGGAATGTCTGTTTGTTTTACTGATTACACTTAGGTACCCGATGATAAAAATTCGAATAAAAATAAGGCATATAAAGTTGGGGTATGCGGTTTATCATACGGATAGAGTTATTTGCTAGCTTAAGCAATTTAAAAGAGCAACAAATACTTTACACTACTATAAAATTTCAGATTTTAGTTCGTTGTTAAAATACTTATCTATTTTAATAGCTGTACTCAATAGTAGTCTTTGCTTATATTATATATTTTTATAAAAATTACCATAGTTTTTGTACAATTCGTAAAACTTAATTAATATGTAGGTATGAAAGTAATAAAATAATGAGGTAACGCCAGGTCATTCGGTTAGTATATCAATTTGGTTTATCTTTGCAATATTTTGCTCTCGTGTTTGCGTTTACCATTTTTGGGCATGCATCAATACATCATGGAAAGGTATTTAAATCATCGATAGAAATTGTGGAGCACTATTGCGCCCTCATCCTTCGAAGGAAGATCAACGCTGGTTCTAAACTGTGAGGAATCATCGGATTTATCAAAATGTAAGTATTTTTTTCCTGGTTTATTTTACAGTACCTGTATGCCATTAAGGGCAGGCAGAAGCGTGTTTTTGTACGCCATAGATCGCAGTTGTCACAAAGATCGTAGTTGTCGCAGTTTTTTGTATCAAGCCTGACTCCATTGTATATTATTTATCTTATTATCTACCAATATGTAAATGTATGTTATGTAAATTATTTTTAATCGAATATTTCTATGATTTCAGGTCCAAGACATCCCAGCTAGCGGACGACCTGTTCCTGTCAGAGGACGACTCTCCAAGCGTGGGGGTTCCTGAAACGCTTACTGAGGCCGTTTCGGTTGAGGTACCAACTAAGAAAAAGCGAAGCAGGATGCCTACTGCGACTCCTGCGACTCCATCAACATCCAGGCACTCAAAATACAAGAAACCAAGAATAAACCCTGCTAAGTTGCCGGACCTGCCCACAGCTGCTGAATTATTCGGGAGCGACGACAGCGAGGATGAAGACCAGCCTAGCACTTCATCAGCACCGAGGGGTAAAAAAACGCCAATATATTCATATATTAGCAGTAGGATTGCCAACGGCTATAGTAGGCAAGCGCACACTGCTAAAACTGGTTCGCACTATGTCGAAGTAAAAGTATATAAATGTGATGATATAGATAAAGTATTGCCTATTAATAGATGGCAGCATTCTGTTATTACAGTTAAAAACCAAACTGATGTAAGCACAGAAGCATGGGCGCACTTAACTAAATTCATTAGCGCTACACGTAAGGAATTCAATGGGATTCCAAAAACATTTATTAGTAATTATTATTAATGAAATTGTTCCTGATATTTTACAAAGTTACTTAAGCATTTATTTTTAACCATTGTAATCATATTTTTAATTAATATAAATAATAGTACCTAAAGTTATTAATCATTTACTGTATTCAAATAGGTTTTAAGATTTCTTCTAAAGTAATAAAATGTCAACAATATTGTTTCTTGTTTTCTTTCAGTTGAACCATCGAACATTGCATCAGCTTATGAAATAATAATGAGATGTGATAAATGCCTTCTTGAAATACCGAAACATAAATTTAAATATCATATGAGAACTAACTTACACAAGTCAAACTGTTTATTGAGAACTGAATTTGATAATATTAAAATAATAGCGACTGCTTTTAAAAACAGAATTGTTACTTACCGTTTAAGTCCCGCTCAGGAAATAGATTATCTTACACCTGAAGCGTTCTTGAATGACTCACAAAGTGATATTAGAAAAGTTATTGAAATATCGTTGGAAAAACATAATTGTATTAAAATCAATTTGGAATTATTTGCTTACTTCTTATTAGCAAAAACAAATGAGCAGTTATTGAAATCTTTTAATACAAAATTGATAGTAATTTATAAAAACTCTGATCTAAATGATTTTCACAAGAATTGTTTAGAAGTGCTAAAAAGGAAACTAACCGAGTTTGAACAGCGTGACTCGGGTTGGTCATTTTTTACACTTAGCCATTTAGAAATTAATATAAATAAATACAATCCAATGAGAGGAGGTACCTTTATAGAATTACCACCAGTAATAAAAAATAAAAAATGCTGTTTAAATATTCAGAATAATGATGATCACTGTTTTTTGTGGAGCATTATTGCTGCTTTATACCCTGTTAAACATAATTCATGTAGAATTTCTTCCTACCCACACTATTCAACAGTTCTGAATACACAGGGTATGTCATTTCCACCATCGATGAATGATATAAAGTTATTTGAGAAATACAATCCCAGTATTAGTATTAATATATATATGGTTTAGATAGTAAATGTACCATAACTGGACCTCTATATTTAACTAATACTAAGAAAAAACATCACATTAACTTACTGTACATTGAGCGTGATAATAAAGGACATTATTGCCTGATTAAACATCTTTTGCGACTAGTCCGAAATCAAATAAGTTATCATAAAGGTAAAATTCACTTTTGTGATTCCTGTTTGCAATTTTTCTCGAGTGAATTGAAATATAGTACCCATCATTGTACTAATGTACTCACAATACTACCTGAAATAAATAGCATGATACAATTTAAAAATTATGAGCGTCAACAAAAAATAAATTTTATAATCTATGCTGACTTTGAAAGTATGTTGCAAAACTATTCTGAACAAAACACTGAGAACCATAACACCCAAAAGTTTAAATTACATGTTCCAGCATGTTTTGCTTATTATATATGTTGCTCATACGATCCAAGTTTAAACAAATACGTTACTTATAGAGGTCCTGATTGCGTTGAAACTTTTATCAGTTGGCTGGTTAAAGATGTAACTTGGATAAATACTATATTATCCGAGGTTAAACCTATGAAACCATTAACTCATGAACAAAAAACTAGTTTTGAAAATGCTACCGAATGTATTATATGCAAAGAATTATTATTTGGAGATAAAGTTCGAGACCATGATCATGTTACTTCCGAATACAGAGGTGCAGCACATTCCCTGTGTAATTTGAAATACAAAATGTGTCAATTTGTACCCATTGTTTTTCATAATTTATCAGGTTATGATAGCCATTTATTCATTAAAGAATTAGCAAAATATAAAGGTCGTATTAAGATAATTGCAAAATCGAAAGAAAAATACACATCTATAACTAAATTTATTCAGTCAACAAACACAGCACGCCCTATTCAAATGAAGTTTATTGATTCATACCAGTTCCTAAGTTCAAGTCTAGATGAATTAAGTAAAAGCTTGGATGTTAATGATTTTATCAATCTATCAAGTATAATAACTGATAAGGAGGCTTTGTATTTATTGAAACATAAAGGTGTTTATCCATATGACTATATGGATTCATGGTCAAAGTATGAGGATGAGCAACTGCCTCCTAAGGAATATTTTTATAATTCAATTAAATTAGAGCATATTTCCGATGATGATTACAGACATGCACAAGCTGTTTGGCAAGCATTTAATATACATACGCTTGGGGAATACACAGATTTGTACTTAAAATGCGATGTGTTATTATTGTGCGATATTTTTGAAAATTTTAGAAATACAAGTTTACAACATTACTCTCTTGATCCAGCCTATTATATATCTGCTCCTAGCTTAAGCTGGGATGCCATGCTATTATATACTGGTGTACGACTAGAGTTAATAAGTGATTTGGAAATATATCAATTGTTAGAGAAGGGTATACGCGGTGGATTAGCCCAATGTTCTGTTCGACATGCTAAAGCTAATAACAAGTATGTTCCACATTTTGATGATACAAAACCATCTAGCTACATCATTTATTTAGACTGCAATAATTTATATGGTTACGCAATGACAAGAAAACTGCCAATATCAGAATTTATTTTCTTAAGCCAGAGTGATCTTTTAAATTTTGATGTAATGAAAATTCCAAATGATGGTGAATATGGATACATTTTAGAAGTAGACTTAGAGTATCCAGATTATCTGCATAACATTCATAAGGATTTGCCTTTCGCATGTGAAAAGTTTATTCCTCCAAACGGAAAATCTGTGAAATTAATAGCTAATTTATATGACAAATACAAGTATGTCATTCATTTTGTTAATTTAAAAGAATGTTTACATCATGGTCTAATTTTAAATAAAATTCATCGTGTACTTAGATTTAGACAAGAATCATTTCTTCGAAAATACATTGATTTAAATACTTGTCTACGACAGGCTTCTAAGTCACCCTTTGAGAGAGACTTTTTTAAACTTCTAAACAATTCCGTATTTGGTAAAGCTATAGAAAATAAACGAAAGCAAGTAGACGTGAAATTATTAACAAAATGGAAAGATTTTAGTAATACAACAAACAAGTGCATTGGTGCGGAAAAAATAATTTCGAAACCTAATCTGAAAAGTATTTCTATATTTTCCGAGAATTTTGTTGCTGCCCAATTAAGTCCTGAAAAACTTATATTAGATAAACCAATTTACATAGGATTCACAGTGCTTGAATTCGCTAAACAACATTTGTATAATTTTCATTATAGTTATATTAAAAATAAATATGGCAACGATGTAAATCTCTGTTACACAGACACTGATAGTCTTTTGTACCTGATAAATACAGATGACTTTTACAAAGATCTAAAGAATGATATTTCTCGGTTTGATACGAGTAACTTCAGACAAAATAATCCGTTCGGAATACCGAAAATAAATGCCAGTATTCCAGGGTTGTTTAAAGATGAACTTGGCGGATCAATTATTACCGAGTTTGTTGGTTTAAGAGCAAAGCTATACTGTCTAAAAAGCGTAAAAACTACAATAAAAAAAGCGAAAGGTGTAACAAAGCCCATAACCAAACGCCTTAAAATGTTAGACTACTATGAAACATTAGTTAATAATAAAGTTATCAAACACAAAATGAACATGATAAAATCAATTAAACATCTCTTATATTCACAACAAGTTAATAAAGTAGTTTTAAATAGTAATGATGATAAAAGAGAAATACTTTCTAATCAGATCGAAACACTGCCTTGGGGGCATTGTGATAGACTGTACTAATAGGTACTATGTGTCTGAAACAATTGATTGATTCCTGTACAATTTTTATTTTATAAGTTTATTTTTTGTAAGAAATTCTATATAAGGTTTTATTAAGATTGTTATTTAATAAATATTTCTGAGAAACTTAATTAAGTTTTTGATTTATTTTTAACCCTTTATGATATTATACATTATCTCATCGTTAAATAATATACCCATTATAACATAATTTGAGTTATTTGTATAGTTATTAAATCATAATATTACAATGTGATTATTCAGATAATTATCTTTAATTCAGGAGACACCGTGGCCAACATTATAAATACAAGTACATTTAATTTTTCTAGCAGATGCAATCATGAAGTGGATTAAGCAACCAGTATCTTTAGAAATTAAAAATATTGAAGTAACGGAAAATAAGCCACATACTAAGCATAGTGTACTTCTACCGAATAATATAAGATGTATAATATGTGGTCCTTCAAATTGTGGAAAAACTAACGTTATGATTAGTTTGTTACTCCATGAAAACGGTTTAAAGTTTAAAAATGTTTACTTGTATTCCAAGACTAGCTTTCAACCAAAGTATAGATATCTTAAACTGATCTTGGAAAGAGTCCCGGAAGTAAAACTTTTTATATTAAATTCTGACGATGAGGTCATTCATCCTAACGATGCATTACAAAATTCTGTTATTATTTTTGATGATGTGGTTTGTGAAAAGCAAATTAATATACGAAATTATTATACAATGGGTAGACATAGAGATATAGATTGTTTTTATTTATCTCAAACATATTCAAAAATACCAAAGCAGTTATTACGTGATAACGTCAACTTTTTAATAATTTTCAAGCAAGATGAAGTTAACCTGAAGCATATATACGATGAACATGTTAGTTCTGATATGGAGTGGTCCAAGTTCAAAGATTTGTGTTCTAAGATCTGGTTGCACACCTATGATTTTTTGATTGTTAATAAGGATTGTGAATTAAACAAAGGCAGATACAGACAATATTTTGACAACTTTATATATTTTGAGTGACGATTATATAAATAATGAATATTTAAAAAAAAATCATTTGCACGTAAATAGCGCTAAGTATAAGTCGTATAATGGATCACAAAATTACAGATCAATTAATAAAGTCTGCGGACGCTATAAAGAATAAAATAAAACAAATGAAAGATGAGGAGTTTAATACCAACACTCATCTAAAGTATTTTTTTAAGCCTCTCGCAGACCCTCTCAATGTGATAATAGCTAACAAACAAACTGACCAAACTCAAAAGACTAATATAGATTCAAAAATATTTTCACAAGATCAATATTATGATGCGTACAAACATGAATCTTCTGGTGAATCAAACTCTTTAGATAAATTTTATTCAGAAGACGAAGAAGGCGACACATCTGATTTAGAAAATTTTAATAATGTGTCGTTGAAAAAAGAAGATGTCTATGAAATTTATGATAATATAAATATACCATTTGGAGTACGTAGCGAGAATAATAAGCATATGATCGGAAATACAGAAGTAAATTTTTCTACCACTTATGAGAACTCTGATAAAGTATACAATATTTGCATAGCCAATAAACGGTATAAAATAACACCAGGTCTTAAAGAATTGTTACTGCGCAAAAAGCCTGATCTAACGGTGGTTAATTTAAAAGATAAACTCATGTACAAGGAAATACTCGTCACAACTAATGCTCATAAAAGAGATTTCGACTCTGCAGGTCAAATTAGAGGAGATAAAGGATTAAAATATTCTCAAGTAATCAAACCATTATTTTCGGAGTTTAGTAAACGCTTACAAGAATCTACAGACACTAAATCTGAGCAAAAGCAAGGTGCTGGTCTACCATACCTTAAAAAATATAAAACAAATACTGAACTTGTTTATTGGGATGATCCGAATGAATTAGTAGAGAGGCTTAAACTTTTGATTGCATCTAAAACTGCAGGTAATACTAATGTAGACAACGAAATCTTATCAATTATTGAAGAATTAAAAGAAGCTGACATAATAAAAGGATAAAAGGAGTCATCGTGTGAACTGTTATTTAGTATACTTTTGTAATTCAGAAGTGACTGTTTAAGAATGAGCAAAGTAAAAAAAGATATTATTAACGAAATTCATAGAAGTGCGAGAATCAATTTTCCTCGTAGGCGTGTGATATTAAAAGACATTGATGATCTTTGGCAAGCCGACTTAATGGATATGCAAAGTATATCCAAATACAACACCAACTGCAAATATATTTTAGTGGTTATCGATGGATTCTCTAAGTATGCTTGGGCTATTCCACTTAAACGAAAAAATCAAAAATCTGTTTCGAAAGCTTTCAATACGATATTGAGTACTGAAAAACGCATCCCAAAAAACTTACAAACAGATCTAGGAACAGAATTTTACAATAAAAGTTTTCAAAATATTGTAAAAAATAATTCTATCAATCACTACAGCACTTATTCAACCAAAAAGGCCTCCATTGTAGAACGACTTATAAGGACGATAAAAAGTAACCTTTACAAGGTTTTTAGTATGAAAGGGAATTATAAATGGACTGACGGAACACTTGCTAAAGTAATTAATAGATATAATCAAACAGCACATACAACAACTGGTTTACCACCAGCTCAAGTCAATCATAGTAATAAAACTAAACTACTAAATACATATTTTAATCGAGAACAAAATAAAACAAAAAGTCGTAAATTCAGGACAGGTGATTTTGTTCGAATAAGTAAACACAAAGGTTGTTTCGAAAAAGGCTATACTCCTAATTGGTCAACAGAGATATTCAAGATTAGTAAAGTTCAAAATACAATTCCTGTTACATATTTGTTGCAAGACATTAAACAGCAACCTATTTTAGGAGCATTTTATGATCAAGAATTACAAATTACAATACACCCTGATATTTACCTTGTCGAAAAGGTTTTGAAACGAAAAGGCCGAAAAGTTTTCGTGAAATGGTTGGGGTTACCACCATCAGAAAATAGTTGGATTGATGATACAAATGTTTTATAAGAGCTTTATGAATATAATGTTATGATCGACGATATAGGTTCTATTCTGTTTGCATACATGAAGGGAGAAGGACTTGTGAACAACTTAATTAATAATTTACCATTGGAGCTCCATTTACCGGGATATAATTACTGTGGTCCAGGTACTAAATTACATGAAAGATTGGCTCGTGGTGATAAAGGTGTGAATAAATTAGATGAATGTTGTAAACATCACGATATCGCGTATAATAATTCCAAAAGTTTGAAAGATCGTCACAAAGCAGATATAATTTTACTTAGGATGGCAAAGAAGCGCGCTCAGTCTTCAGATGCAAGCACAGGAGAAAAATTTGCTGCTAATTTGGTTAACAGCGTAATGCTATCGAAAGTGAGTTCTGGATATGGCCTGAAAAAAGACTTTAAAAATATAGTCTCCCATACAAGAAAATGCATTAAAAAATTAAAGCCAATGTGTAAGAAAAAAATGATAAAATTGGCATACGCTGCTGCTAGGGAGTTAACTCGTGATTCATCTGCGAAGCTCCCCCGCATCATACCTATTCCTAAAACGGGCGGTGTTTTACCTTTAATTCCAATATTTGCTGGCTTATCTGCTGCTGGAAGTATAGCAAGCGGAATTGCTGGAATTGTCAAAACTATCAACGAATTTAAGGTTGCAAAAAAGCGTTTGGAAGAGATGGAACGACATAATAAGAAAGTGGAAGGTGTATGTATTGGAAACGGATTGCGGTTAAACCGTTACAAAAATGGACTTCGATTATATCTAAATTTAAAGAAAAAAAACTAAATTGCAGGCTACCTAACCGTGCTCTTACTAATATAGATATCATTCATTTTACGGAAAAAATCCCATATTTTCGTGGAGTGTTTATGAGAGATACCTTGCCGAAATCGCCATTTTCCCGAGAGTGTGGAATTATTAATTTAGATATTTCGAAAAATGCCGGTACACATTGGGTAGCCTACGTAATTTTAAATCAATATGTTGAATATTTCGATAGTTACGGTAACTTAAAACCGCCAATAGAATTTATTCGTTATGTGGGTTCTAACGACATCCATTATAATTATAATAACTTTCAAAATAGTAACTTATTTAATTGTGGACATCTATGTATAAAATTTCTTAAAGAGTTTTGGAAAAAGCAGTCTTTTTAAATCATTACTTTAAAAAAAGATGTCTTCCTCGTAAGTCAACACTTTAACATTGTCGGTTACAAGAGACGAATGTCAATCAAATTATAGTAAAAAAATGATAGTGTATAATATAAAATCAAGCGGAAAAGTGAAAAACTTTACTCGTTCACGTATCGTCAGAAGACGCAGACATACACAAAGTATTAAAAAAATCACTAAAGAGAATAAATTATTTCTTCAAGCCTTGGGATTTAAATTATGAGTATTCTTGAGATAAACGATTCACCACAATTCGATAACTCTATAGTGAGTTACGAATATCATACTTATAATCCATACAGCAACAGTTTTAAAGAAAATGATGAAATACGAATACCCATAAATCAGCAAGATATGTACATATTACCTTCAGCCAGCTTCATTTACGTTGAAGGTCGAGCCACTGTGTCTTCTAAAGATGCTTCAGGAAAACTTACTCGAAAGAGTGTTAATTTCACTAATAATCCTGTATCATTTCTATTTCAAGACATTCGATATGAAATCAATGGTGTTGAGATAGATCGAATAAAAAATGCAGGAATTACTATAACTCTAAAATCATATGTGTCTATGAGTGAGGGGGAAAGCAAAGCTGCTGGTGTTTGGGGGTGGAATTTACATGGGCATAAAGATAATGATGGTATATTTAGCTTTCTTATACCCCTGAATAAAGTTTTGGGATTTGCGGAAGATTACGATAAAATTATCATTAACTGTAAACATGAACTTATACTTAACAGAAGTAGTTCCAAGCTTAATAGTGTTGCCCTTGATAATAACGACTCGATTGAAATAAATATAGAGAGATTGCAATGGCGAGTGCCTCATATAAAAGTTTCAGATCGAGAAAGATTAACTTTACTGAAACATTTAGAAAAAGATCGTTCTATTCAAATAGCTTTTAGAAATTGGGACTTGTACGAATACCCTTTATTACCCAAAACTACAAAACATTCATGGGTTGTTAAGACTGCTTCACAACTCGAGAAACCGAGGTATGTGATCTTTGGGTTACAAACAAATAGAAAAAACACGAAATCAAGAGACAGTTCAATATTTGATCATGGTAAATTGACTAATGTTACTCTTTTTTTGAATTCTCACTATTATCCATACGAATCCGTTAATTCAAGATTTTCTGAAGATAAGTATTGTATATTATATGAAATGTATACAAAATTTCGTCAGTCTTATTATAACACTCGATGTGAACCGATGCTTGATCTGCTTGAATTTAAAGAAAAGGCTCCTTTATTTGTAATTGATTGCTCAAGACAGAACGAGGCTTTGAAGACTGGAGCTATAGATGTGAGACTAGAAATAGAAAGTTCTGAAGATATTCCAGAAAATACACCTGCTTATTGTCTAATTATCAACGATCGCTTGATTGAATATAAGCCTCTGAGTAGTATTGTAAAGAAATTATCATGAACGCTATAGTCGATGTGCAAGGGTTTAAGATGGAAAATAACGAGTTTATTGTCAAAGAAATAGCAATCGCATGCAACAATCGAATTGTTGTGTTGTTGATCAAACCACCATACCCATTTTACAATCTTACAAAAAAAGAAAGATTACAAGTAAGCTGGATAGAGAGAAACAGAAACATTTTCTGGAAAGAGGGTTATATACCGTACTTAAACTTACACCAATACATTGTACCTTATTTGAAAGATAAAAACATTTATGTAAAGGGATGTGAAAAAGTTTTGTGGTTAAGAAACATAGTAAAACATGACAAGATATATAATTTAGAAAATAAAAACTGTCCTAGTTTAAAAAAAATATTTGATGATTATGGAACGTCTAGTACTATATTAAGCTGTGTGTTTCATTCTAATGTATGTGCTTTAAAAAATGTTACATGTTTAAAGCAATGGATTGAGAATAAAGGTATTTTTAACTAGATTGAGGCTTTTTTTACTATTCACCAAGACACAACCTCTATTATTATAATGAGGAATTAACTCACTGGTAAAGTGAGTAAAGCTCATAAAGTAGTTCAATATTTTAAAACACCTTTGACGACACGTTTGGCGAATTGGCTAAGAGGTAATTTTGTTATATCACAAAGTAGGTTAAACAGATGCTCCTACTTATAAATGTGTCAAGTGTCGTGGGTTTGATTCCCGCATGTAACAAATAAGTATCAGTTACATTATTAATTTAAATACTCTAGACCAGATTACATTCTAAATAGACGGTGAGCAGCCAGTTACTGATCTAAGTATAATTGGGGCGATCTGGATCACGATCTGAGCGAAGCGAAGTGATCCAGATGCCCCAATTCTACACTACTGTCATATGTCTTCTAATTTTTGGTTCTAGGACATGCCGGTTTCCGCACGATATTTTCCTTCAGCATTTTGAGAGCAGTGGTGGTGAAATACTTTGCTCGAACTTACGACCTACAACTCGTAAATCGCAGCCGTTACCACTGAGCCACCACTGCTCTGCACTGCTGCTGCTGTACCGCCTGAAGTGAATACAACAATATTCAGGAAATATTGTACATCTTTCTACACGAGCAGCCGGTAGGTCTGGCCTTGCGAGTGCAATATAGTAATACGTTCAGGGTGCTGATGAGGCCCGATTTTGTAGCGCAACAAAGATGTTCACTGAGTTGCAAGTAGACGGCTTCTATGCTACCATGCCAAAACGTTGCGCATACCTGGTGCGCATTGCTCGGGCAACCTCCACCAGCGTACTGAGGGCATTCGCGCAGAGGTCAGTACCTGTACCGCTGCTGTATGGCTCACGTGTTGAGCAAATGAAGTTTATATTATGTTTATGTGAAGTCTTTTTCATAATAATGTTTTCGTATGTTTTTTTTTGTGCAAACTATGATCCATTGTTGGTTCAAATAAGCATTTTAATTTAATTTTATTGTAAATACAATAAAATTAAATAAACCACCAACCAACCACCAACCACCACCACCAATTAATTTAACCTTATATAATAATAACAATCAAAATAAGTAAATACTTATTTTGATTGTTATTATTATATAAGGTTAAATTAAATTAGCAAGCAGAACTCCGCAGACGGGATAGGTATCCATATGTAAACATGATAAAACAAAAATATATCAATTGATGAAAAATATTTTTTTGTGTAACAGACGTGATTGGTATCGATACATACACGATAAAACATATTTTCTCAAGTCATAGTTTAAGTAACAATACTACCAGAGGTCGTTGACTTCTAAAAATAAAACTGTTTTATTTTAATTTTATAATGTTTAGATCAAATCCCATCAAGTCTATACAGTTTCCCTTGCTAATTTAGTTTGAAACCGGAATGAAGCTTGAGGAAATTATACATTGATTCAGACTTAAGCCAAACGTGCCATTATCCGTTTATTAACATGCTTATAATAAAGGCTCACCTGAACGTGCGTTTATTTGGTTTTTTTTGCGCGTCATAAAAATGTAAGCAAAACTCAGCAAAGTTTGTATCAAAGCAAATGTGTTCTTTCTAAGTAACATTATTCATAAATACCATGATTGTAGGTTAGTCTTAAAAACATTACTATTTTAAATAATACAAGTTCTTTTATAATTCTCCTAGAATATTAATTTTATCCATATAGATTCCAATGTAATTAAAAAAATTGAAACAGGTGTATCAAATAATTGTACCGTAAATATTATTATTCTTTCTTTCGACACTACAATAGCTCAAGAAACATCATCACATAACATTTAAAGTAGATGATAGATATTATCAACGCGACAATTCAATTAAAATATAATTGTTTTGATCCAGATCTGCGTAATTTGAATACATTGCAAAACAAAAAGTATAATCGCATGTCTACTAGAGGTAGGTAACTAAAAAATAACAGACACATTCGTAACATAAAGTATTATTTACCCGTTTTTAATGGAGTACCTACGAGTAATGGAGTATGGCTGACGTTACGGGTCGTTAGACACCCGAAAATTTGACAGCCAATCTTACCAAGAGGTATCGTATTAGTTTTTTTGCAAAATATTGGTATTCAGCTTCATCCGGTTAGACTGGAAGCTGACCCTAACATAGTTGAAAAAATGCTAGGCAGATGTGGATGATGACTCTTCTCCGAACGAATCAACTCACAAGAACAAGACCTATTTTCTTTATTTTCTCATATCTTCTCATTCTTCATAGACACCTCCCAGACTTCGCCTTTTATGCGTATGAAGATATAAAAAATTAAAAACTCGTCTTGTGAATCTTAATTTTTAATAGGGGGATAGTTAAGGATTAAGATTAATAATTGGTCAATAATGTCTTAGAAAGGAATAAGACCAAGTTAAAGAAGAAACCACAGAATATTCAGTTAATTCTTTCTTCACACCTGTGACAATATTTGGGATAAGGCTATAATGAAGCACGCGGTAGGTTCAATATAGCTTTTTTTTAAACAAATACTTGCCCAAGAAAGATAAAATAAATAAAAATATTGTATTATTCTTTGGGAGCTGAAAGCATGTTCAACTATATCGCCAGGCAGTAAACTAGACCGTCCGACACACGAAATGTAGCGAGAGCCATAAAACTTACTAATAAATGACGTCACGGCTAAAGTTAAAGTGAAAAGAAGCGCTATTTCGCATCTCTTAGCAACCGGTTCCATGGTGTAATGGTTAGCACTCTGGACTTTGAATCCAGCGATCCGAGTTCAAATCTCGGTGGAACCTAGTTTTGTATATTCAATTAAGGCCTTTAATTATTATGAACGGACTGGATGATCAAGCGCTGGATTGACTTAGAAATGTCAAAAAATTATGAGATGCGCAAGCGCAGAGCGAAAAAGTTATTTTGTTAACAGATTTAAATATAGATTTAAGAAAACGTGCCAATCAAAATTAACTAAAAACCTTCCTTAGATAAATTAACGCTCAAAAATCATATTAAACAGAGACAACAAAAGATTATTCATAAATTTATATTCAATTTAAAAATAGTCACACCTTGAGATCAATATCTCGCGACCAGTTCCATTAGGTCAAACACCTCATTTTATTTTATTAGTTGATTCGTCACTTTAAGTTATCTTGACTGTATTGGTTCCAGTATAAAGGCAGTCCACAGGTTAAGTCCTTCCACGCTACGTAGTCTATTGAGGGTATATTGATACAGCTGTCAATTTTGTTGCTAAAATACAAAAAGAATAGGTTTATAGAACAAGAAGGATAGAATTCACCAACAAAAGTGTAGATGGCAGATGCTATAAGTGTGACAAAACATAATCATACATATAATTATCTTACAAAGAAAAGATTGTTTCTTTTGGGTGGGATGATGACATCCCATCCAAAAAAAACAATGATAAAATAATTAAGAAAAGTTAAAAGAAATATCAAAAACATATTAAAGTGATGTAGTAAAGAAACATACCTGATTCCAGCTTTCAAGAAAGCACGAGGTTGGATCTTAGTTACAGTATCTCCAACGTCACACAGGAGCCTTGCAATGCTGTACTTCCTTATTTCAGATAGTTGAACTGTTCAAAGAAATTGATGTCGTTATTTCAAGTATGACCAATTGACCAACATTGGTCATACAGGGTGTAAGGGGAACGCTTCCGAAGCCAGAACGTAGGTTATAAATACAACTTAAATCCAAACGGATGCCAATAACCTTGCGCCTTAAATCGGTTATTTTGCATCAATTTATAACGTTTGACGCTTCTGTAATATTTCTACTTATTTAATTTTGGCGGCGCTTTACAAAGGATGCCTAAACCTAAAGTCGCCGCCTGGACATGGTGTCGTCGGCCACGTAGCTCTCGGCAAGCTTGCTTGCTTGCTAGAGTTATATTTTTTTTAAATGTTTTTAATCTTCTATAAATGGTTCATTTAACTGTTCTTACAGCGTAGTGTACAAAAAATGCTAAAAAAATTAGGTAAAAATTGTATAAAAAAAACAGTGGCACTCCGGGAGTGCAGACAGAATTGAAAACTTGAACAATTACGTGTGTAGTTTTTGAACAGTCAGGAAATATTTTTTTCACTTCTCATGCTCTAAAAAGACATCATTATAGCCCTACGAAGCGGGACTAAAGTGACCACTTTAGTCCCTAGGGAGTAAAAAGTAATTCGTTTTTTAATTTCCTTCATGTGACATAGACAAACTCAAACAGCCAGTAAATATACTATTATCTGTGGAGTGTGGACTATCTTCATTGCGAAAATGTTGAGAGTTTTAGTTCCATGGTTTTTGCCAAGGTGGCGCCATGTGTTTTAAATTGTTAATCTGTTACTGGTTTAGAAGAAAAAAAAGACCGCGAAAACTTCAGAATTTTTGTCGAGTGTAAATTTGTTCGGCTTTAAATAAATTTATAAAGAATGTCCAGTGACAAATATTATGTTCCTACATATTATGTTCCTTGGTGAAGAGTTTGACGTCAAGCAAAGAGCAAAAGACATACCTAATAGAGATTGTGATTTTTATTTTATTAACCGACTTCAAAAAGGAGGAGGTTCTCAATTCGTCGGAACCTTTTTTAATTTTTTTTTATGTATATTCCCCGATTACTCGAAGATGGCTGGACCGATTTGGATTTTTTTTTGTTTGAAAGGGTATACTTCCCAGGTGGTCCCATGATCATCAAGTCAAGATCTGATGATGGGATCCTGGAGAAATAGAGAGAACTCTTAAAATTGTATAGGCACACGAAGCGATTTAGGTATTTTTTGGAAGAGTACTTTCTCGGAGTGGTCTCATTTCAATTTGGTGAAGATCTGATGAAGAACTTTGGAGATAGGCAACGGAACTCCTCAATAAATGATAGCAAACGGACTGGGATTGCTGAAATCTCATGTCTGTCTATTGTTTACACCAGTTCATAACATAACATCACGCCGGTACCTTGTGAAGGGGTAAGCACATGTGAACCACTAAAAAGTGAAAAAAAAAAACTTTAAAAAAAAAAAAAACAACCGACTTCCAAAAAAACACTACAAAGTGAAAAATAACTTTAATTTCGGAAGGCGGTGACAACAAATTCAAATTCAGCTCCAAAGATTATTTTTCACTTTGTACTGTTTTTTTGTTAAGTAATATTTATTAGGTAAGTACATGTTTTTGTACTAAATTGACTATTTTTCTCGCACTCGAAGTGAAAAGTACAGTTTGCACCTCGAGACTAAACGCCAACTTAATATACCCTCGGTTTCATTGACTCCCTCGCACGCTCGGGAGTCAAACCACCTCGGGTATATTATGGCTTCGTTTAGTCCCTCGTTATAAAATATACTATTAAATCGTCAGATTAAACAACGTTCAACTTTGTTCGTTCGTACGTTCGTATTGTGATTGATGTCGGTAACAGTGTCGCGAGAATTTCACATTATTCATTATCATAATTTTGGTCATATCTTCTAAACGGGTTATCCGATTTTCATAATTCCAACTGGAATGTTAGTTCTGGACCTAAACCTATCTTTGAGACGTAAATGATTGAAATACCTCTACTAAAAATCAGAGGTGTCGGTAACGGTGTCGCGGTTTTTTCCTATCTCAAAAAATTCCCAACGCGCCTAAATAAGTTTTCACTTCAAAAATCTAGACTTTTTATGGTACTGTATCGAGAATCACTAGCCCTATCACCTGTCTTCTTTTTCGGAAGCGTTTTCCTTACACCCTGTGTATAAATTGGTGTTATTAAATTATTTAACAAAAAGAACCTCCCCACCCCATTTTTATGTCCACGCAATCACTGTCCATTCCAAGGTTGCCTGTAAGAGATCGCAGAAAGCGATAAGGCCGCCTATTGTATGTTTTTTGTGTTAAATTATTTATTTTTGTGATGTATTTTCTGGTGCAATAAAGCATATAAAAATAAATTATTTATTTCTGTAATAAAATTGTAATAAACAGAATTGGTTTATAAACAGGAGAAAAGTTTCTTCCCTTAATGATCAGGGCTGTAACTTTATTAAACAACTTCATATTATAGGTACTCATTGGCTCAAGATATCTTATACTTACGAATAGTGAATGCATTAGGACGATTCTGTCTCTCGTACCAATGTCTGTCAGATACCACGTTACGCCTCAGCTGGTCAATTACAAGGCAATAGAATGTTGAAGGAACAAATCCTCCATTTATTGTTTTTTCTACCCATATACCAGCCAACAGGTCAATGTCTTCTACTTTTTCGTACATGTCTCTTAGAATTTCTATTCTCTGAAATATTAGAAAAATCATTAAAGAATCAGAACCAGTAGCAACTAATGTTAATTAGCATTGCCATTCAACGTGGCAATGCTGCCAGTCTTCTGGGCACGTTTCCTGATGACAGCGATGCGGAGGAATACTTCGACGCCTAAGTATGTCCTTTTGTTTTTTGTATATCGTAGTTTTAATTATTAAGTACTTTTGATAAATAGGTACATATTTTATTTATAATTAATTAATGAATGTTACTTATTATGTTGTGATAGATGCATATATTATTCCAAAAAATAGGCAGCAAATAAAAAGAGTTCTTACCTCAGGATCTATAATTCCATTAAGATCATCAAAAGTGCGTACTGGCTTTCCGAAACACGCCTCTCTGTATTTGACGTAAGGTTGGAATCCAAAGTATCGGTTCTTAGCCATATCATTGGTCATCAAATCTGACACCTTTTGATGAGGCCCTAAACCCTGTTCTGTAATCTGATATAAATAAATTACAGATCAGCTATATGATTTTTGTATGTTTAAGATTTTTATATAGTTACTACATACTTACATCGGGATCAGCAATATAGTCAATGTTGGCGCTTCCTTGTCTAAAGCTGCCCTGAGTGATGTAATCAATATTGTTATCAACTGCGATGTAACCAGTTCTCAACGTAAGATTTACTATGGGAAACTGTTTAAGATAATGGCCATCTTGGTCGTACATTCTGAAAATAAGATAATATGGAAAATGCAAGTTCAAACTTACGACATACTACTAGTCATGGCCGTTTCTACTGGGCCGATCACTGTACTAAATGATTAGCTTGATATTATTTCATCGTGTTTACTATTAATATTTTACCTAGCAGTAGTTTTTTGCTTACTTTAAAGAACCTTCCTGTACAGTATGCAGCCATCTCAAAGCAAATGGATATTCCAAAGACAGTTGAGGCAGCACATTTTCGTTATACATGTCTCTGAATCCACCAGTGGCAGTAATTACACCGTCTTGTACTAGGTTGTCATATCCTGCAATATGTGTTTCAATTTATTGAGGAGTTATTATACAAAATTATTATGTTTTTACCAGTTCTCTGATCCAAAATAATAACCCACACAAGCGAATATTCAATATTTAGACACTTTTATATACACTAGTATAAATCTACTTTTTCCCTTCTCTTTTTATTGTTATTAACTTAACATAACCTCAAAATACTTACCCAAAAATATTGGCAATAACTCATAATAATTGATCTGAATGTACAGAGCAATATTAATATCTCTGGCAGCATTGAATAGTTTTTCATCATCCCAGCAAGGGTTGACCTTGGATAACTCCGTGGCGATAAAGTTGTGATTCCTCCAGAACCATACAGCCATGAGGTTTATACTTCCTAAGGTGTTACCTCCATCTTCAGCTGTAAAAGAAAACATTGCCACCCATTATATATTTTTAGTATTAAAAGCTTTTTTTTTAGTTCGGGCCCCGAACTAAGGTTATATCCGTAAGTGATACGGAGTAGGAAACGCCCGTATCTGCAACCGAAATTATGGGTTTCATGCTTAGGCGGCCAGTCGGAGTCAGAGTCAGGATCCAAAAGTTTACGAACACTGTATTATGATGCAGTTCATGATACACTTTGCAACATCTGTATCCCGTCCGAGTCTTGGTCACTATAAATCGAGCAGAAACGGACGTTTCGTTTCGTTTCATCAGTTACTGGTTAGGCATAAATCATCCCTAAGGCAATGGAAATAGTGGAGTTCTATGAGGGAAAACTTTGACTGGCAGTAGGGCAAATACATGCTTAAGAAAAAAAAACACCATCACAGTAAGCTAAACCAATTCTTTCAATTTCATTGTAATAGTCGATTTATCTTTTTGAGGAATTCATTCGTTTATTATATTGGATAAACATGACACCTAGTTAATATCCAACTGTGTAAATAATAAATTTTAATCGATACTCGATTTCATTTTGCAACCGATCGTTATTCGTGATATTAATGACATAAACGTATAATCATCATCATCGTCACCCTTTTGCCTTATCGTTATTTTTTTTTTGTTCTCTATTTATCGTCACCGCAGTAGTCACCGCCTTGTTAGCCATATCATATTTTGCATGGTTTTCCATTACCGGATTCATACCTTTATAAAGTTGTTAAAATTATGCAAGGTAAATTCTTTGAAGTTAAAACTACTTCAAAAATGTATTTTTTGGTAAAATTTGGATATGTTTCTGGATGTTTTTTTTTTTTAAATAAATACTTACGCATAGCATGACATCTCTTTTCATGGGGTTTTTGATTCAAGAAGCACACGTTAGCTTGTGTCTTGGTGCTTGGCGGCCATACTCTTCCTTCGTCAACTTCATATTTTAATAGTCCACCTTGGAATAGTCGCCCATTTTCTTGTAAGGTCTTCAAGAAATTGCCGTACACTGAAGATAAGTCTAAGAGCGGAGTTGATGAAATAATCTGGGGGAAAACGAAATAAAATGTGGTACTCCAATATTTCTAACAACGATATTACTCAGATCGAATTTAAAAACGAAACTAACCAACATATTTATTTACACTAGCTACATAACTAACTATACGACACCAAAAAGACACTTAGGCATGAAAGTACTAGTCCGCATCGTTGTCACTTGGAAACGTGCCCAGAAGACTGGCAGCATTGCCATTGACAAACCATTATTAAATTTTCAGAAGAAGTATTCTGACAAATGATGGAGAAATTTTGGAAAATTGCTTACTCTTTCTGGAGTGGTACCCTTTGGTATGCATCCTATACTTTGGAAAGATTCAGGTCTGGTCATGTTCAAACAGCGGATTCCGGAGAAACGGTGCACCGGGTCATCTTCAGGTATCTTGTTAGGGACACAGTAGGAATCAGTTTTTCCTTTTGGTGTACAGCAGTATGGCTTCCACAGTATGTAGTTTACTGGAAAAGATGTATTTGGTTACAAGAAAACAATAGTTATGATATAAATAAGAATCATTTAGAGGATTCAGATAACGTTAATGATGGCCAATAGTTTACAGGCTGTATTTTCAAAGTTATAAAGGATAAATCCGTGGCTGGCGTGAATACATTGACATGTCGACTTCTATGTTTTTATTTTTATTGGCTTAATACGTCCCACGCATACGGAATTTATATGAAAAAAATTTACAGCCCCAAATATACATAACTTTTGGAGCAATCGACTCTGGTAGTATGTTGACATCTCCCATTTTAACGTGTCTAACTTGACAAAACCTCATGTCAAATTAACGATTCAAATGTTTTTGTAAACGAACATTGATATTTTGTTGTATCAACCTATACTCAGTAACCAAAATATTATTTGATAGTTGATAGCTCAACTTATACACCTGGAAGTAATTGACAAATTGAAGTGTCAATCTATGGCCAGCTGAGGTCTTTTTGATTAAATTGTGACAAATTGAGATGTCAAGTTATGGCCAACCGAAGTATTTCTGTTTAAATTGTGACAAATAGACATGTCAAGTTATGGCCTACCGAAATTTTTCTGTTTGAAATTTGATTTATTGAGATATCCGGTATATCGATAAAATTTATTACAAGAAAACTCTGGATCGCGAACTCCCTTTCAAGACAATAAATTTTAAGAAAAGAGCAAAATCAGTAATAGATCTCTTTAGGTTGAGCCCAATCTCAAAGGAGGCTTTGCCAATCAGTGCAGAGAAAATAAATAATAGTTTAAAAAACTAAAAAACACGCTTTAAAAACCAAACTAAAAAAGGAGAAAATAATTTAATTCAATTAAAAAGCGTGGGGTGCTTCTTTTTGAGGTATTTTTATAATCAATTAATGTCAAGCACCCCACGCTTTTTAATTGAATTAAATTATTTTCTCCTTTTTTAGTTTGGTTTTTAAAGCGTGTTTTTTAGTTTTTTAAACTATTATTTATTTTCTATTTTTTAGTTCTGCTAACTACAAAACGTGTTTTTTTTCCCATTTTTTTTAATTTTTAAATTGTCATCGGTCCTCGACAAGTTTACAAAGTTTCAATGAAATCTGACCGTTTAAAGTGGGTCAAAATCGCGCTCAAAGATTCCGTTACATACATACATACAACCCGAGCTAATATAAAGCGTGTAAATTATTTATTAGTGAGAATAAAATAATTATTTATAAATATTATAAATACGGGGAATCAGAGTTCGATTTCGGAGAGGGAGCCTGAGAAACGGCTACCAGAACCAAGGAAGGCCGCAGGCGCGCAAATTACCCACGGAGAGTTACATACTGACACACTGACATACAAGTGAAGCTAATATAAAGCGTGTAAAAAAGGATTTGATGGACATGATTGACCTGATTGATGATTCGTTCAAGGAGTTTTATATTAATATAAAAACTGTCAGTGATGTCTCATCTACTGATCCAGATTTGGACGAGGACAACCCAGATGAAGAGGATTCTGAGGTCTAATAAAATGTGAATACCTACTATGTATCTGTCAACTGAATTATTAATCAGTATGTTTCCGTTGTTTGTGGCCTAATAAAACAATTTACTATTTCTTTTTTTTTATTTATTGCGTATTACACTAAAATACTGATAGGTTAGTGGTGTTTTAATTAAATATTTGTTCAATTAGAACAACATTGCATAATTTGAGTAAGTAATCCTAACTAACATTATAAATTCAAAAGTAAGTTTGTTTGTATGTTTGTTTGTTACATTTTCACGCTAAAACGGCTAAACGAATTTGGATGAAATTTGGCACATAGGTAGACCATGACGTGTTTTAGAATATAGGATACTTTATATCTCGACATTCCTACGGGATCGAGACTTATGGGGGTGAAACCACGGGGTGCTGCTAGTAAAAAAATAACTCTTTAGTTTTATTATATTAATTTATTATCTCCGAAACTATATGACCAATTGACATACTGTAAAGGGCAAATCTTATCTCTATGATATCTTTGTGATCATAAAATAGTTTATTTTGAGAAGGATTAGTATTTTGTTGTTTAAATAATCATCCAAACGTAAGGATGTCGAAAAATACTTTTTTTAAACATAAATGAAATGTAAAAGATAAAATATAAAAGATAGAAATATGCTGTCTTGGACTTTTTTGTAGAAATATATTTGGCGGACCAGGTTGCCATACATTGTTTTCAATTATATACAACTTTTTAGGTAGCGCATGCAAATAATTCTGTTTTAAGAGGTATTTCTTTCCGACATGCTAGACAAAAGTTGTAATAGCTCAGCTAATATGCATGTTATAAACATAAATTATAACCTATAGCACTAAGGAATAATGCAGCTTGCTACCAGTGAATTTTTTTTGAGAATTGGATCGTTAGTTCCGGAGATTACCTTCTACATACGAACTTACAAACAACCAAACAAATTTTACCTTTTTAAAACATAGGATAGATATTCATCATCTGTTTGCTACCCAACATTTTTTTATTGATAAATACGTTATTATTCACTGTGTTTGTCATTAAAATAACATTGTTTACCTACTAGTTTTATTCTATATTTGCCACTCAATCGGTAAATAAGTTGATAACTGTGGTGAACAAATTGACAAGTCGGTGAATAAGTTGATAACTCGTTGGTGAACGACTTGACAAGTCTATTATTATGGAAACTATGGGGAATTTCGTTTGTTTACTGTAATCATTCAAAAGATGGCATAAAATAACCTATAAAACAACTGGAACACATACGTTAAACTAATTTACCGATTTACCAGAAGAGCTCAAAAGTTTAAAATGGCCGTCCTGAAAAGTTGCCATTTTAGACATGTCAACATATTCACGCCAGCCACGGAAATAAAGATTTGAAAAGTTAATATCTTACTTGTATCGTGCAGAGAGACGACATCAGCAGACAAGAAGACAAAAGCATGAATAGCTAGCTGAGTGTATCTCTGGCTTGGTACTTTGCCAACTGACATAAGATGGGTCCTAAGAGACCGAGCAAGAGGCAAATCATTGCCTGATGCTGCTTTCTTGGGTTCGAAATCTGGGGAAATAGCACCGTTATTTTCAGTTATCACACAGTTATGAAGATTATTATTACTATGTTAATTCTTATTGTATAAAAACTTTTTCCAAAAAATGTATATGTATTTTAGTTTTTTGTCACCGACTTCCGAAATTAAAGTTATTTTTCATTTTGTAGTGTTTTTTCGGAAGTCGGTTGTTTTTTTTGGAAAAAGTTTTTATTTTTCTCTTTTTAGTTATAGGTAGTAGCCATTGTCAGAACTGGACCAAATTGGACTGAACTTCTCGGGAAGCATCAGCTTTCAAATAAAAAAGAATCATCAAAATCGGTTCACCCAGTCGTAAGTTCTGAGCTAACAAACATAATATAAAAAGCATACAGTTGAATTGAGAACCTCCTTCTTTTGAAGTCGGCTAAAAATATGAATTTCGATGTTGTTGGTCAGCACGGACAAAATATTACGTAATATTATGAAAATGTAAGGAATATGCGTAAAACCCTTAATAGGTTAAAATAACTTCCTGCCATATCAAATCATACTTACAAAAGCATAATACTAAAAACTTGCTTACCTTTGTCATAAATCGGTGGCAATATTCTGGTAAAAGGAGTGTGACTTGCACCTCGTGAAGGATGTTTCAAGTTATTGCAGGAGCCATCGACTCGTCTTCCTTCGAGGGGATCACATGGCTCGATCTCGTTCACACACCAGCTAAACACGACAAAGTAAAATTAAAAAAACGTTTTCCAAAATAAAAAAACAACCGACTTCCGGAAAAACACTGTGAAGTGAAAATTTCGGAAGTCGGTGACTTAGAATATGTATTTTAATTTTTTGTCACCGCCTTCCGAATTTAAAGTTATTTTTGTTAGTTCTGCAGGTGGGGAAAACCTTAAACGGCGCAAAACATTCCAATCTTATTGGAACCTATATATTCGAGCCGTTTGGGGTTGAAACTCGATCGATCGAATCGGTCGAAACTCGGTCCGAGTGCCCACTTAGTTTTCCGAGACATTTCCAAGCGGTTGGTCGACTCTTCACGTGACCAAAGGGCTCGCCTATTTTTTGGCCAAAAAATCAGCATTGCCATACAACGTGGCAATTTTCTTTGATGCCTTATGATTATTTTCTTTTTTATATATTTGTAAATATTATATTTATTTTAAGACCAGTAGTTTTTAAATTATTTAATTGAATTAATTAAAAAGATACTCACAAAGTCGTGTTAGACTTATCGCGGCGTTTCACTTCACTGATTTCAATCGGAACGCCATGATACGAATCATAGAACAACGCAGCCTTCACATCACACAACACAGCAAGGAGCAAAATAGGAGACAGCATTCTACCGTATCTACTAATCAAAGTGTTATAGAAAAATGACCGAAGTCTCTCACATGTAAAATTGTAAATTTAGGGAAACTGGTTTTAGATGATGTCAATATCGAATTAATAACTCTCGGGTTAGTAACCCATTGATTAGGAGCAGATATTTGTTCAGTAGTCTGTTTAAACTTTATACTCATAGGATTCTTAAAGATTTGTTTATTACCTGTTTAATTTATTCCAACCTAAGAATTCTTTGCCGCATAGTATTCAATAGTGCCAATACTACTATTATTGGCACTTGAATACTATATGGCTACCGACGGGTTTCTATATTCGATTGACGCTACCAAAGAAATGTTAAAATCCCTGCCAAACCATGTTCCAATTACACATAATTTCCACTTGTTACTGTACTGTTAGTGCAAATAATGCGTAATTGTTTTTTTGGCAGAATTTAGGTATATCGAATGATATAAACATTATTTATGGCATTGGTTTGGTATTTTTAGGGTTCCATATCCAAGGGTGCCAACGAAACCCTCCCAACGAAGCCTCCGCTGTCTGTCCGTCTGTCTGCCAGCGGGCTGTATCTCATGAACCGTAATAGTAGACAGTTGAAATTTTCACAGAGTGTATTTCTATTGCCGCTATAACAATAAATAATTAAATTAAGTGAGTAAACATTAAAGGGGTCTACATACAAGAAACGTGTTTTTGTCGGCGACAAAAATATTTTCAATTTTGTTAAATCTTACGGAATAATGATTTATTTTTCAGTATTTTTAAAATACAAATTTGCGAAATTATTACTCTTAAATGAATGTTAAAATGTGTAACGGAGTCAGTCGATGAGTGTGTGGTGAGTGTATATGTGAGTGTGTGCGTGAGTGAAAATACTAAAAATAGCAAATGAATTTCTGAATACTTCTCAGTCCAATCTAATAATAGTCACAATAATTTCACGGTCAATCTAGATATAAAAGCTGTTTGTTGGTTTCAATGAGTCAAAGAACTCGGTAGTAGGTAGTTATCATAATAATATAATTTTATATTTAGATAATTTACTTTACAAATTTAATACTGTTGTCTCGTGAGTTCGTTGGACTCTCATATTAAAATTAAATAACACACTTAAAAATATTTTCACTGTGTGGGTCCCAATTGAATATGGCTCAGAGTTTTTGGGAACTACAAGTAGAGTCAAACCATCTTCCGAAGTCAATTTTTGATATGTTGGAACAGCTGGTATATTCGTTGCTGTAATGAAAGAGATTACTCCATTGCAAAAACATAATTATGTCTACATAAATAAATGATTAATTAAATAGCATTTTGGCAAATGAAATCGTACTTAATTCCAGCTTTAAGAAAAGCACGTGGTTGTATTCTCGTAACAGTATCACCAACATCGCACAAAAGTCTTGCGATTGTATATTTTCTTACTTCAGCTAGTTGACCTGCGAAAAGTAACTTGTAGTAAACATAATTGATTTGTTAATTGCACGCCAGTGGGACCTACCTATGCAGGGACAAGGGTGTTAGGGCCACCAGTGCGCAACCCCTGCAAATGTCTATAATCACGAACTGAATTCATGGTAACAGTTTGTGCGTCAATGTTCTTTACATCGTGTACCTAAATATTTGCTATAAAATTATTTTCCTTTGATTGCAACCAAAACAATATATTTTTCTTAATCAACGAATGCTTTCTAGCAAATTCTTTTTGTTTTGTTCGTTATCATGGTCTTATCCGCGAAAATATTATATTCAATGCTGAAAATAGACCTCTTCAATGTACCACCGCGAAATCTGGTCTTGCAGTGCCTGCATCCAGCGAAATCCTACGACCTACGTGAAGTAGTCTTTTTCAACTATTCAGTTCTATTTTTATTCAGGTTGGCGACCAGTTTAACCGGAAGCGGTTGAAAACCAGTATTTTACCTAGATTGACCGATTTGACCTCCACAACCCAGAAAGCCTAGACAAGTGGCATTTGCTTTTGTAGCGGCATCTACATCACCACATATGTACTACGCATCAAACTGACCTAATGGAAAATCCTGTGTCGCGCAAGCAGAGTATGCCGCGCAACTAGTGTATTTACAACGTCTTGACATCAATCGTCGGACAGTAGCCCACCAGACACAACACCCGTCTGGTCGAAGGATCTTACATTTTCTACGGAGGATGAGTGAACTTTACACCCTGTCTTCATACCTCTATGCTTTCAAAGGATTTCGTATTTTAGAACGACTTAAAACAAGATTGACATAAGTTTTACGGTAGCTTTTCTTCCATATTCCATCATAATTTTTGGTGATAGAACGTCACTTTGTCTGGAACCCCAGATTATCCTAATAATAACTTATTGATAATTTAAACTTACGTGCACTGAAGGCGTTTGGACGTTTAGAACTCTCATACCAATGTCTATCCGATATAATGTTACGTCTGAGCTGGTCAATAACAAGACAATAGAAAGTAGAAGGAACGAAGCCTCCCTTTACAGGCTTTTCTACCCAAATACCAGCAATGAGGTCGATATCTACTTCACTTTCATATACGTCTTTCAGGATTTCTATTCTCTGAAAATGATGTGCATAATAGTGCAATTTAATCAAATTTTGCTAATTCTTATTTCATTTTTAGAACGAAGCAAATTAAATTCACTTTAAATAATTACAAAAACTACTTTGCGATTCCCAAACATCTTTGTTTTAGAAAACTGACATGAAAGGCAAAGCTTGACTAGTGATAACTTTTAAAGTGATGACTTATCAGTTGAAACTATTAACACCATAAGAAGAATTGAACCTCAGGATCTATAATTCCTTGAAGATCATCAAACGTGCGTATAGAGTGTCCGAAACATATCTTTCTGTATTTGACGTAAGGTTGGAATCCAAAGTAACGGTTTTTAACAATATCGTTAGTCATAATGTCAGCTGCTAGTTGAGGAGGCCCAAGAGCTCGGTCAGTCATCTAAAATTTTTACAAAATTAATAGTTATTTTGTTTCAATTATTTCAGTGCTTTGAATGTGAAAGGTAACCATTTATCTTTGTACGAGCAGTGTGCCTGATGATATTTCTGATCGGCTGCAATAATAAACTTCGATACTTTTCATAACTAAATTAAATTTAAATTGATGTGGAATGGCCATTGTGATGAACGAGTGATGATTATATATAAATGTTGATGGATGGAGAAGGTAAGGTAGACCAAAAAAATTAGTAAAGTAAATGACAGCTAAGAGGAAATAAGGAGAGCAGAAAACACTTTACGGTGACCCCAAGTAAAATGGAAAAAGGAAGACATAAAGAGAAGAAGAAGATTATTTAAGTAGGCACTTACATCAGGATCAACAATATAGTCAAGGTTACCACATCCTTGCCGAAAACTGCCCTGTGTGATGTAGTCAATATTGTTTTCAACTGCCATGTAACCAGTTCTCAAAGTAAGGTTTACAATGGGAACCTGTTTCAAGTAATAGCCGTATTTGTGATACATTCTGAAAACATGGTACCATGCATTAAAACGATGACAATTTTTTTTAATATATTTAGTTTGATGGATTAGAGAAGGTCAAAAAATTGTAATATTTTTATAGCTCTAGTTCACTTTATAGTTCCTTCCTGAATAGAATGCACCCATCTTAATGCGAAAGAATATTCCAAAGACATTCGAGGCTGAACATTATCATTGTAGATGTCCCTGAATCCACTAGTGGGAGAAATAACACCGTCTTTCAGTAGGTTTTCATGGCCTGAAACGATATTTGAAATTGCTTAAAACCAAATATAAAAACGATTCTTTTTTTAACACGCTTTTATTAGCTTGGTATGTATGTATCTATGTAACGGAATCTTTGAACGTGATTTTTTATTCCTATATTACTACGTCTAGTTGCTTTTATATAATCCTTATAATCATTTTACGCCTATCGTCAGGCGTTAGTCTGTGATCTAAATCAGTATTTTACATGAAGGTACGAGCAATAAGTGTTTAGCAACTCTTTCGACTTTGTTGCAAAACATTGGTTAATTCTTATTCATCCTTTCTATTTACCTTTCACTGCATATCAGCCTATTATTTTCCCAATACAGTACATTTATAAATTGAAAAATTTACATTGGCACTGGGCCATCATGAAATTATTATAACCTATGACTAATTGGCGTAATAATCTTACCCAAAAATGCTGGCATCAACTCATAATAATTGATCTGATTGAACATAGCAATGTTAATATCTCTGGCAGTATTGAATAGTATTTCATCATTCCAGCAAGGGTTGACCTTGGATAAGTCCTTGGCGATAAAGTTGTGATTTCTCCAGTACCAAATGACCATCAGGTTGATGCCAGCTAAAGTGTTTGCACCGTCTTCTGCTATAAAAGAGGAAATAGTTCATCACCATTTGTAAGATTTGTGTGAGGGGTGATAAATATGAAAGAATAGGAGTGAATTATAACATTACCTAACGGTTGACAGGAGAGAATGAAAGGAAAAATCATGATGCGTCAACCCCAAGTTACAAAAAGGTAGGAAGGAAGGTACGGAAGGTGATGATGATGATTATGAAACATTCGTAAAAATTCTAAGAATTCAAAAATTTGCACGTACGCATATCATGACATCTGGTTTCATGAGGCCGTTGATTCCCGAAGCAAATATTAACTGGTGCTTTACTGGTTGGTGGCCAAATCCTTCCATTTTCGACTTCATGCTTTAATAGTCCTCCTTGAAACAGTCTCCCTTTTTTGTTTAAGCTCTCATTGAAATTGCCGTATACAGTAGATAAGTCCATGAGAGGAGTAGAAGACACAATCTGAAGAAGAGGAAGATAATGATTGCGGAAAAGAGCTGTTGTTGACGATGTGTAATTATTTACAAAATAGTTTATGAAAGATCGAATCAAGGGTCACAATGCCTTGTTTACTTTAAATAAGTTGATGGTAATGATTGAATCTATCATAGGCATCCTCCAACTCTTCATACAGTGCTTTCTTCGATTTGTCTTTTATCGCATTCTACATTCAAGCTTCTCATTCCTTTTACATTAAATTTATTTTATCAAACTCCCTTTTACATAATTATTTGTTATCATGTCCATTCTTGACCTAATCATAAAAACCTAATGGAAAATATTACTTACTTTTTCCGGTATGGTACTTTTTGACACGCATCCTGTACTTTGGAAAGTTACAGGTCTGTTCATGTTCAAACAGCGGATTCCGGAGAAACGGTGCACCGGGTCATCGTCAGGTATCTCATTAGGGACACAATAATAATCTGTTTTTCTTTTCGGGGAACAGCAATATGGATGCCATAATACGTAGTTTACTTGGAAAGTAACAATATAAAATGTATTATCGATTTGGCAGACCCAGCAGTGGGTAATTTCGTAATAAAGTATCAGTCGGAATTGGTCTCATTTTAACAGTTCCACAACATTCATGGGTTGTTACGTTGCTAAGCAGACATATTTCGAACATTATGAAAGAATTGATTGGCGAAAACCTTTTGAAATTATTCAGATTCTGATTAGTAGTGTGTTACGCAATTAGGATGCTAATTATACAAATAATTAGATAGAATAATTATGGAAGCTAATTAGAAAATAGCCAATATTTTAAAATTAGTAGCAAACTCATAATTATGAAGCGGTAAACAATTATTTTTCTCAGTATTGTTTATTTAATATTTCATTTGAATAATTACTTACTATCATACCTGTGTCATGTAAAGAGGTTCCATCAGCAGCCATCATCAGAAAAGCGTATACAGCTAGTTGAGTATATCTCGTGCTGGGAACTTTACCAACTGACATGAGTCGAGTTCTCAGGTACCGAGCAAGAGGCATGTCATGGCCGGATGCTGATTTCTTCGGCATAAAATCTGTAGAAATAAAGTATTTTTTTGGAAAGGAAGAGTCACAATATACAACATCTTCCTATGTGTATGGACCAATTATTAAAAAAAAAACTAAGTACCTCCTTCATAAGACATTGAATGTAAAGTGCTTTTAGCACAATTTAAAGAACGAAAATTCAGTCTGAAATTTTGTTTAGGGTTTGTTTGTCTATATATATATTATATAAAACCATAAAGTTTTCAATATTATTACATAGTTAGTAGTAGTTGTAGTTATTATTAGTCAGTCAGTTTATGTGATTGATAAACAATAAGTATAATTAGTTTTCGAATTACTACAATAGTTTTCATACTTTTGTCAAAACTTGGTGGCAATAGTCTGATGAAGGGTGTGTGACTCGCTCCTCGGGACGGATGCTTCAAGTTGTTGCAGGATCCATCCACTCGTCTTCCTTCGACGAGATTACATGGCTTAATGTCATTTACGCACCAACTAAAAGCGATGCAAGATAAAATATGAAACGTTCACTTTAGTGTAATACAATATCTAGTAATGAAAGAGTTAGTTAGAACCTTACTTATATCTCAGTTATGAATAAAATAGTCCAAATGTTAGAAAACGACAATTGTTATTATTAAAAGCCTATGATGTTCAACTGCAGTACCTCCTTACTCTCTTTCCACTTCAGAGAGAAAAACAATACTATAACATAATGAAAGGACAGTATACATAAGCTCATTTATTAGATCAAGCTGTAGCTACCAAAATCTCAATCAAATAGTTGAAATAATAAGGAAGCAGAAAAAAAATACAAAGACTTACAAAGTTGTATTAGCTGCATCATGGCGTTTTACTTCATCAATGCTAATCTCAACACCTCGGTACGAATCATAATACAACGCATTTATATTACACAATACAGCGACAAACAGTACAGGAGCTAACATCCTTTCGTATCTACTAATCCAAGTGTTATAAATTATAAAGTCATTTATTTCTTTCGTGGATTGTTATTGTTTGAAACATCTGAAATGTTTATCTTACAGATCCTTTCCTTTGTTATGATTTATATCTGTGTGTTGTTATTTTCTGTTGCAATGGTGTCTATGTTATGTTTTATTTTTGAATGAGCCCAACAAAGTATTGTTTCTCTTTGATGATGAAATCCGATATATGATGCATGATGCGTTCATACCTATCATGTTGCCTAATCGGCAATGAAAATTTCCGTCGAGCCGTGTAATTACAATTAAATCGACGCTTGTTTATATGACGTATACCTAACTCAATGCTACCCTAATATATGTAAGGTCGGTACATAACAAAACGAGTGTTTTAATGTGTGTGAAATGTGCTTTTCTTTGTGTTTTACATCAGTATTCTTGTGAAGTAAACTTGCTAGCTCAAAAACGAGTGACAACACATTTTTTTCTGATTATTACAATTATCTGTTTATAATGAATACTAACTTCTGCCCGCACTTTCCCCTAACCCATGCCGTCGTATCACATTGCCTGCCTGCGCTATTACTTCGTTTTCGCTTACATGGATAGCGTTTTATCTCATTTTTGTCTTTTTTCTCGTCTTTTAAGGGTCCTAGCTAGTGATGTTAAGTAGCCTATTAGCCTTCTCTAACAATTGAGGTATCAAATGCAAACATATTTTTTTAAATCCAACGGTTGTTCCAGAGCTCAGCTATGTAGTTTAAACATACAAACTCTTCAGCTTTATTAATAGTATATTAGTATTAGTATAGATCAAAAGGTAAGTATCATATAGGATCAGGATCATGTAGTAATGTTGAAGTAACTCGTCTGGTGGGTTTGAGTATTTTGTAAATGGCCTATGCAAATGTCCTGCTGATCTGGTAGCGTCTTGTTGCGGGTCGTTGAGCTCCCTAAAATAGGGTTGAGCTACACGGTGACTGATACATACATGCCGTCTGTTGGGAGAGGTCAGCTCAAAGCTACAATGGCTCTTTCCTCAAAACGCCCTTCCAGAGATTGCAATGCATTGTTAGACTCACATAAAATTCAAATAATATAATGTTTGGACTTTAAAAGAGTGCATGACCTCTGAGTTTGTTTCGGCTTTTTTTCTCAGGGAACAGTCAGTTAGGAAATGCCAGTGCAATCTAGTTTTTAAAATATGACCAGCAAAATATTGACGTGTAAAATAAGATCTACTTACATAAATAAACATTAAATTTTATCTAAAATATGTTGTATTTATCGATACGTCAGGAATAATAAATTTCTATCACATCATTATCAGGGAGTATTCCCATCTTTGCTGTACCTTGTTATTGTGTGTATAGGTATTTAATAAACCATTTATTTAAACAACGTGTAACGGAAAGGGTACATACATACCAAGGGCATGGCTTCTTTGGGTGATATTAACCGATATTGGAAAGGTTTTTTAATGCTATCTCTACATGTTCGGAAGTTATGAGAATTTTTAATACATCGATACCAGTATCCGAACTTTTCAAAATGAAATAAATACACCACTTGGAAGAGATTTATCGTGATATTGGCAAGTAACGTGGAAAGTTATTAACCTACGTAGTGCGGTGACACGTTTGTTATGATTTGAATTTAAGAAACATATGAAACGCAGGTATCAATTTTATTCTTAGAGTACTTTATTTTGAGCTGAAACTATGTGTAGTGATTTTATAACAGCTGTTATCTTTAGTACTTAAGGATAGCAAAAGGTTTTCTGTTACATCCTGTATATATATTATATATAAATACACAGCATAACGGCTTAATAATAAGGAACAACTAAATTGAGCAACATAAATTGCCTTATTCTAAAATTGCACTACGACATGTACCACTCCAATGCTTACCTATACATAAATAATTGTTCATATTTGTGTACTGAGCTGTTACAATCTAAATATTGACACAGTAATAAATAGTAATAAAACGCAGTGCAGTATTATAAATTTTATTCGTTTCTATTTAAACACACATTCATCTGAAGATCATATGGAAAATATTAATCCTCAACATAACCATTCGCAAACTTGAACCGGTTTTTATTCTTTAGATCAAAGACCTCATGATTTCTATTGATATATTATTATTCGTAATTTATTTACAGAAGTTCTAGTATGAGACATATTTCGTCCAAGCCATTTGAGGGTCACATCTCGCATCTTTCCAAGCAGAGTAATCTATTTTGTTTATTTGGTCGCAAGGGCACATTTGGTTACTGAAACAAAAATTAAAATGTATCATGATGTAATTGATTGATGCGTTAAAATAATTGTTGTTGAACAAATAAAAGAAAATAACAATTTCAACAATGTTTCTTAAAAGTTTTCGTAAAAATAAAGAGGTTAGTCTTTTCATAGAAGTGAAAAGAACTAAGAAAGTGGGAATCAATTTGCTGAAGGAAGGGTACCGTCATCATGTTTTGCCAAGGCATTTTCTCAACCATGAAGGGGTATGGCTTCCAGTCTCATCGGATGCAGCTGAATTCTAGTATTATACATACAGTTACTACCTATGTGACCTCCACAACCCAGTTACTGGGTAAGACTGGTTGTCAGACATTTTCAAAGTGACTTAGTGATGAGACATATAGGAAGAAGACTTAGATAGACCATTTTTTGAAAATAATGGCACATAACGTAGGCCGGAAAAAAAGGCTGGCCTATGATGATGAATATAATAATAAAAAAAAGCGCACTTACTCGTAACCAGCTTTCAAGAATGCTTGAGGTTGGATCCTTTCAACTGTGTCTCCGACGTCACAGAGAAGTCTTGCTACCGTGTATTTACGAATTTCAGCTAGTTGCTCTGTAAAAGTAGAAAATGTAAATTAAATAACAAACTTGACTACAAGAAGATACTTAAATGTATGTATCAAAATATTGCATACATTTAATGACCGTGACATAAGTTATTGGAACGGTGCGGTTTCAATAAATTATGGTATACATAGTAACCTTGAACAATTTATTACATAGTCATGGGCGCTTACCAAAGGTGAATGCATTAGGTCGGTCCGGTCTCTCATACCAATGTCTATCTGAAACCGTGTTACGTTTGAGTTGCTCTATGACTAAGCAGTAGAACGTTGGAGGTACGAAACCTCCTGGTATCGATTTTTCTACCCAGATCCCAGCCATCAGATCAATGTCTTCTACTTTCTCGTATACATCTCTTAGAACTTCTATCCTCTGAAATGTAAAAATTACAAATTGTCTTAGCATCTGAGGTTCAATAAGTTTGTTTCATTTTATTGTTATTTAATTCAGCATTATGCATGTTTATTTTGTCAAATAACAGGTTTTAAAGGATCTATGTCTTTGGACCACATATTCAATAAAATTCTTCCCAGTTTTGATGGAATTTTAAATAATTACCTCAGGATCAATAAAGCCATGCAGATCTTCAAAACTACGAATAGGTTTGCCGAAACAAAATTCCCGGTATTTAACGTATGGTGGGAATCCGAAGTACCGGTTCTTGGCCAAATCGTTCGTCATCAGGTCTGACACATATTGATGAGGACCCAGACCGATCTCTGTGATCTGAAATAGCCCACAACAGGCAAAATTAAGACTATCTGTCATATTATTGTCTTAAATTCAACGATGAGCAAGAACTGGTGTGATGATAGAACTGGTTTTATACTACTTTACAAGTAAGTTCTGGCAGTTGCTTAAAGGCAAAGTGTTAACGGCCTGACATGGCATGGAAATGTGGTTCTTACAGTAAATTTGGAATATCCTGATACAGAGAAAGAATTAAGAAAGCAATAATAAAAAATGTAAAGTAGTAGTTAAAGATTAAAGAATGACTTTAGGAAACGAGACAAGCCTAAAAAAGATTATTATTAGACTCAGTGAAAAACGATAAAATAAAAAGCGGACAAATAGACTTGATTTAACAAAAAATGATGATGGTGTATTTAAAAGAACTTAAGCTGAACTACAAATATGCTCAGGGAGCTAAAAGTTGCCATAAAATTGTAACAGTACAATTAGAAACAAGATGAAATACTTATTTTTATTCAATTTGAAACTTATGACTTACATCAGGATCGGCAATATAGTCTTCTCTAGCGCTTCCTTGTCTAAAGCTACCTTGAGTCAAATAATCCATATTGTCATCTACACCAAAGTATCCGGTTCTCAATGTGAGGTTTACTATGGGAACTTGTTTTAGGTAGTAGCCATCTTTGTCATACAATCTGAAAACACCATTATAATTTTTCTAAATAGTTTATGAAAAATTGCTAAATAAAACTAGTTAGTCTCATTCCCTTCAAGATTCTGTTTTAATATTAATCAGGGTTAACTGCATAAATTACTTATGAATTAATTTAGCATTAATTTTGAATTGCTCGTTCATTGTCTTTATTAAAAATTGTATATTACATAATTAAACCAAAAACATTTTGGGATTTTGATATAAGTGGACAAAACTTACTTCAAAGGACCATCTTGGATAGTATGCACCCATCTCAATACAAATGGATATTCCAGAGAAACTTGAGGATATACGTTTGGATTATAATCATCTTTGAATCCACCTGTTGGTGTGATCACTCCATCTTTTACCATATTATCGAATCCTGTTAAATAGAACATGAAATCATTGTAAACTATTTTATATTTCAATTAGTTTCCTCTAGTGGTGACATTCCAAGTCAGCCAGTTGACTCCGCTACAACTTTGTTAACTAAATCCAATCATTTTGTCACTTCATGGCTATCCTAAAGGCAGACCTTTTCAAAGCGTTTCGTTTATCTACGACTTTCAACGAGATTCTCTGAGTTTGTTTCGGCTTTTCTTCTCGGAGTAGTCAGATAGGAAATGCCAACCTCATCTAGTTTTAAAAATATGAATGACGTGTAAAAGTGTTTGTACAATTATTCATTCCCACTAATTAGGCTTAACTATAGATTCAAACAACAATTGGAAACCACACATACAGAAAATAAAACCCAAACTTTCCACATCTTTGTACACTTTTCGAGAAATAAGAAAGATCACAAACTTGAAAACAGCTCTGGGGGCCGATTCTACTAACGTTAAAAAAACGCAATAGAACCGCAACCGAATCACCACTTTTAAGCGTTTTCGCATTCTACTAAAATGAACAACGGTCCAGCTGCGACACAGCTGCGGTTACGTTTTAGTTACGCCAACGATCGATTGAAACAATGTCAAAACCTATTCTACTAACAAAATCGAACATGAGCGTGACGTTCACTATAGGACAAAGTTAATGATAAAATTATGATCATTATGTCTTTTAATTATAGAAAATACTTTTAGTGCCACATATTCGTGTTTAGTAACATTTTTAGATTCAACTTGTTTCTTTGTGGTATTAATAAAACATATTATTTTGGCATGTTGGTAACGCGAGTAATCCGCTGTGTTCCCGCTACAGTTCAGTTGCAATTCGTTTTAAGTTTAGTTTCCATTTTGCTTATAAAATAGTAGAATGACTTTTTATGTAACTATCGAACGGCGATCGAAATCGAACTGTTGTGGAAACACAATTTAACGTGTAATGTTGCAAATTAGTAGAATCGGCCCCCTGGTCACCTACTATGCGTGTGATCATGCATGGCTTAGCTACGGCGTAATAATGTGCGGCAATAGCACAGACCCCCGCGCGCTGTTCACAACTCAAAAAAAAAAATACTTCGGATTTTAGTTAAATTAGAACAAACGGATAGCTGCAAACCCCATTTAAAAGAAAACTAAACATTCTAACTCTTCCTTGTATATAGTATATACTGGAAATCTATAAGTTCGCTCATACACCAAGACTTTTACACAAAACGCACGATACACACTCTGACACAAAACACAATTAAACCTACCTAAATCCCGTTTAAAAATGCACTCATCTAGTCCACTTGTTATGTAAATAAAAATGTATAACAAACTACCCGACGTACTCAGAAATGAGAAAAAGATTGCTGTTTTTACAAATAAATTAAAAAAAGTTATTACTAAATAAATGTATTATAGCATAAATGAATATTTAATTGATAAATCTATAGAACTGACATGATTATATAAATTAATAATAAAATTTTAGATTAAATGAATAATTAATAAAATGTTACCTTAGACTATATACTTATAATAAGTAGTTGCATGTATACCTAAATAAGTCCTCTTCCTTAAAAAAAATATGTTGCTGTGCCCGACAGGATCCACGATTGTTATAACAAATGTTTACTTACCACCTAAGCTTATATACATTGTGGAATGCATTAAATGATTAAGTATTGAGTACAAACCTACTTAGAGAAATAAAATAATTTATCATTAATATCATTGACTTTTCAGTAGCTTATATCAGGCCTATTCATTTAAAACTTTTCCATAATCGATATCGCTAACAGAACGTCAATTATTATTATTTTTCGTGTCGATACGAGAGAAGACAAAATCTGTAGAAAGTACTCACCCATGTATAACGGCAATAACTCATAGTAATAAAGTTGTAGCGATATGGCTATGCTAATATCTCTTGATACGTTGAACAGTTTGTCGTCATCCCAACAGGGGTTGACTGAAGCTAATTCTTTGGCAATAAAGTTGTGATTTCTCCAGAACCATACCACCATGAGGTTGATGCCTGCTAGAGTGTTTCCACCATCTTCAGCTGAAAATATACATAATTGAACGTGATTCTTGTATAGGCCTTTTATTCCAATGTTTTGAAGAATAGGGGCTTATCCATGATAAAATATATTTATATATTTTCATTGTTCAAACTTTGATGTTGCGCAAATATGGATTAAATACGTGATTAATAACCGTAAAACATGAAATAAATTATAATAAAATCATTGTTATAAATGCAAATATGTGGTCAGTAGATCAAAATTAAATATAAAGAAACATTGAATACTCACGCATCGCATGACACCTGGTCTCCTGAGGTTTTTGATTCAAGAAACAGACGTTGGCAGTAGTGTTAGTACTGGGAGGCCAGATCCTGCCTTTGTCATCTAATTCAGTCTTTACCATACCTCCTTGGAATGTTCTCCCTCTTTGATTCAAAGCTACCAATTGATTGCCGTATATCACAGATAGATCCAACAGCGGGGTTGATGATACGATCTAAAATTAAGAAGATTTATTAATTACTTCCCTAACTAGTTATCTGAACAGTATGTTTGGATCGATAAACATTACATAACATGATGCCTGTATTTCCTAAAGGCTTAGGCAGAGGTGCACGTATACCAAGTACACCCACACTTAGCCAGTTATGTTTAACTCCCATTTAATAAGGGGCGAGCCTAATGCCATCAACCGGGCACAAATACAAACTCCCAGCTGCTACTGAGAAATTCCTGATGAAAAAACCTGGTAACACTTTGCTCGACCTGGCAATCAAACCCACGACATCAAGCTCAGCCGTAGCTCTTGCGACCACTAGACTACCGAGTCAAACTAGTTATTATTAGATGAAATTATATCTATCAATAAAGTATAAAACGACATCTAGAACACACATTACACATATTATGCCACTACAATATTTCATCTACTGAATCCATGGTATCAAGTTCGCGTCAATGTCCGCCGCCTTGTATTATAGTTTTCTAAAGAACCTTAGAATGATGGGCATTCCACAAGGTTCAACTATGGGAGCCCCAGTTGGTTCCAGAGTTGAACCTTCAAATTGATTTTTCTTCAAGTTTAAGTTGTACTTTAAAAATATGTACATAAACGTAATCAAAATTTAGATATTATAATTATAACAATAAAAATAAAAATTCTGAGACACGTCTGGTCCAAAAAGAGTAAGTAGCATGCAAATTAGTATTATGTGTTTACAGAACAAAAACGTTATAATCGTGGGTAAATTATTCATAGATCATAATCCTATTTAATTATTTACATCACAATACATTACACATGGTATAATAAAAACAGAAAATAACACTATATAATTGGTAAATTTCAGTTATACATAAAGCCGAATATTATATACCTACCTATAGTAAAATTAAAGTCTAACAAAAGATATATTAAGGGACTAGCAATATATACCAGGAAAGACAGAAAACACAGAAGAATTATAGAACAGTGAAATTAGAAAGACGAGACTCAAAAGAAGATAAGAGAGAGAGAGAGAGAGAGAGAGAAATGAATAAATAAACAGTAATTACTCTTTCAGGTGCAGTATCATTCTTGATGCATCCAATGGTCTGGAAGGTTTCCGGCCTGGTCATGTTAACACAACGGACGCCAGAGAAGCGATGCACTGGGTCATCATCAGGTATCTTGTTGGGAACGCACATGTAGTCCGTCTTGCCTCTTTCGGCGCAACAGTATGGCCGCCAAGCTATGTAGTTAACTGGGAAGGTAATGTTGAGTTTATTTTTGTGAGTCTCTTTCATTAAAAATTAATACTACAGGATTGTAGCAACAATGAAAGTCCATATAGGATCTAAAACTTATAAAAAAAAGGTAGGGTAGGATAAAGGTATATTGTTTCACTACAAAGGTAACGTCAATCATGTATTTTGAGCAGGATGACATACTCGTATGACAGTAAAGATTTTTATTTCGCGAATTTATGTCACCTCGTGCAAAAAGTAGTTTGCAGAATTCAGTTCATTTCCTTGATTTTTATTAATTTAATATACGTTGTCGTATTTATGTACCTACATAATTGTTAAAGACAAAAATCTAAATTTGAAATACGACTTCCTTATTCCGTACTGTACCCATGAAATCTGGTTTCGTAAGGTCAATCCTTTCTTCCTTCGTTGGATGCATTTAAACTCATTGCAACTTTTTTCGAGGTTCTCGGAAGTACACTGACTAGGTATAGGTACCTACTACCCGTGGTACCTATAAGATATTCTGTCGGTCGGTACATAAGGCCAGTAACACATTTTAAATAAAATAATTCGCTTGAACTTAATTAGACAACACAGAAAAAAATCCTATTAATTACCTACGCCTATCAAAAACTACGAAGAGTTTTTGATGAAGAATACTACGAAAAACTAGCCAAATCATGACAAATGTGTGATTACGTGATTCCCTATTTTTATTTTTTCACTTTTCTGCCTTTCTATTATTAGATGCTGTAACGAATGTTCTACTAAAAAGCAAAAAATTTGATATAGCCATACCTGTATCGTGCAAGGAGACTACATCAGCAGACATAAAGACAAAGAAGTGTATGGCCAGCGATGTGAATATCTGGCTGGGCACACGACCTACTGAGTACAGACGAGTCCGGAGGTACCTCGCGAGGGGCATCTCGTTTCCAGATGCCGTTTTCTTCGGCTCAAAGTCTGTAACAAGAAATGATTATTATTTTCAGACTTAGATATCATCCGCTTAGCCGGATGCAGCTGAATACCAGTATTTTACATGAAGCGACTGCCTAACTGACCTCCACAGCCCAGTCACTGGGTATCACGATACCCCTTGTTAAGACTGGTTGTAAGATTTTCGGTCTTCTGACGACCCGTAACGACTGCCAAAGATCCACGAATGACAGCAAGGACTGGTCGGGTGTGGCTGTTTTTAATTAGCCACAGACCCCTCATATTCAGTTTTAGATAGTGTATATATTTGTTCTTAGAAGAATAAAATGTATTTAAAAAGAGAAGGTTGATTCTGCAGAAAATATTATTATAGTTCTGTCCATAGAAAAATTAAAAGTGTTGAATCTGCCAAAAAACGAGAAACTTTATTCGGCTATTGTTGCGTTTACAATCCATTCCTGGCGGTTCTTCGTGCAGTTCCTATTCCATATTGTCAGTGCTTCTGTCTCCTATAATTTTTATTATTGCCAATACACATTTTCTTTTGAATAGATTATGTATATTCCTTATTAAGGGCATAACGTAAGTTATTTTATCTATTCTCGTAATTTTATCTAGACTCTCACTTACTTTTATCATACACTGGAGGCAATACCCTCGCAAAAGGGGTATGCGTGGCTCCCCTCGGAGGGTGTTGGAGGTTGTTGCAGGAGCCATCCACTCTCCTGCCTTCGAGAGGATCACATGGTTCTACCTCATTCACACACCAGCTACAGAAAAATGAGAATAATAAGACAAAACACCTCAACAACAGACGCAGTGCGCCGTACCAATTACTTAATAAAAAAATCTATTCAATGTACTGTACATTTGACTTCATTACTATTATAGTACAAATATAGATAAGGTATGATAGGTGAAGGTACTACTGGAGCCACAAAAGGACAAAATATTTTATAATAATTATGCTGATAATAATAACTTAACACTTGTTGAACGAATTCTCAAGAATTCGAGGTTCACCTTTTCAACGCCAGATATCTTTTCCGAAGAACAATATGAAGAATTCGAGAAAAATCCAATAGAATAAAAATAGAATTATACAAGTATTAAAATAAATCCCATTCTTATAACTCTCCCAAATAGTATAGGGTAATATGGAAAGAAAAGCGGTTAATTAAATTAGTTATCTTCTAAATAGAAATAACTAACATATACATTAAAAAAACAACTCACAAAGTCGTATTGGCCTTGTCATGCCTCCTCACATCTTCCCTAGTAATCTCAGTTCCATAATATGAATCATAGAAAATGGCCGCCCTCACACTACACAACACCGAAACGAAATAAAGTAAAATCAACATTTTACATGTCCGGTCTCATTGGTGTACAAAACAAAAATACAAAGAATAAAACTCAACTGGTTTCATTAAACGACTTCTTCTAATAATGTTGATACTGAGGTTAAGTCTGTACGCTTAACAAGGACATTTGGAAGGGAGTTAACGGAAGTTAGGTAGATACAGTTAACACGAGAGACATGTATGAAGGTAAATTACTTGCGCATAATTTTACCTACCTATTATTACAGTATGGATTTGATAGATTGTAAATAAAAGTTATTAGAACATTTTAGGAAGTATACGTATAGTGAAGTCTTATAAAACTCAAGTTAAGCTACGCTTGTAGGGTTGGTCGGCGGATGGGTGACCATCTTACATACCGAGACTCCCGACCGAGCCGTTGGTTCCGCCTGTTATTCGTAGATCTTTGACAGTTGTTACGGGTCGTCCGAAACACGTAAGTCAGACAACTTTACTTCATTTTAGAGGTCAGATATGCAGTCGCTCCATGTAAAAGACTGGTATTCAGCTACATCTGGTTAGACTGGAAGCCGACTGCAACATATTTGGGAAAAAACTACTCAGATTTATAGTTAAGGTGATTGAATCTTGTCCTTATAACAAACTGTTTTTTTGACTGTACCTACGTGACTCATACTTTATAATGTGGAAAGGACTCGGTTCAGTTGGTACTTTAATTGCAATAAGCGTGTCTTCTTGTGGATTCTCATTGCTATCCTCTATTCCAGACATGCGGAAGGGTATTTCGGATTTCCAGTGTAACTGTGGAGGCGCCATATCCAAATTAAGGATTTGCATTACAAAACAAAATTATCTACGGTCCAGGGTGAACTTTCGTGGAAGATGATTGTTAAGGCTCCCGTAGACAGGTGCGACGCAGCGGCGCGTCGCGATTCTGGTAGAACAATATACATTAAATTTTCATAGAAATTGTTCTATCAGTCGCGTCACGCAGTCTCGTCGCGACTGTCTGCGGAAGCCTTTATTTGATTGTTTCTGGAAATTATGCTGAAAAGTTGGTCCAAATAAACAGTTAGCAGCGAAACTACAAATTTCACGCATTAAATCGCTAAGTACCTAATTTGAAGTTAATTTGAAAGCTGCATTATTTAGTGTAAACAATTAGGTATTTTTTACCATGTCATGAAATGCATAATTCAACACATCCTGCATGTCTTGATCAACCGGTGTGACTTGACAACATTGTACAATGTGCAGTTCTTATCTAAACTAATGTATTTTTCAGTAACCTGTTTAATGAAAGGAAATGCTGTTAACAGGAAATCGCATCGAAATGTTAATTGAGAGAGTATGAGGAGGGTTACGGTGAGGCAAGGGGTGCTCAGAATCTCCGGAAGAGATCTGGCTACCACAACAAACGAAAACTGCACCTGGCAACTTACAACACGCGTACACTCCGGACCGACAAGAAGATTACCGAACTCGAGGAAGAATTGAGCAGGTTACGGTGTGGTATAGTAGGGTTATCTGAAGTCCGAAGAGGAGGGGAGGACTCGATAATCCGGTAACCTGCTCTATTTCCGGGAGGGCGACCAGCAGTCCCAAGGTGGTGTCGGGTTTATCGTCCATAAGTCAGTTTTCGAAAGCAGATTAGGTACTATCGTTTACGGGTGCTACTCAAAAGTAATGTACAAACAAAAAAAAAATACAAAAACTTTTATTAGAAAAAAGGAAAAGGTGATGGTTGACCGACGGAAATAAAACATAAAACAGGTGGCGGTTTGTGTTACGAAATCAAATCATCAATAAGTAGCCAGAATGACACACTAGCTGGTCGTAACATTAAATAAAAATCTAGCGTTTTGTCGAACTGGTCACTTTGATCATGATCATGCACCGAGCTTCTGACGTTTCCTATGTGCCCATTTACGAGTAGGTTTATGTGAAATAAAATATTTTGATATACTCGTACATTAAGATCTCAAATATCTGGCGTTTGGTTGGGAATTCCAAATTCAAATCTATTTCATTTTTGGGCTTGTATAATTGTGTTTCGAATTTAGTGATTTTTTTTTTTGCGCCATTTTATTTTTCTTCGACATTTTTGGTTTTCACAATATGGAAAACTTAAAATATCGCGTTATTTCAATGGCGGTCCGTACACAACGCACCTTAATAAAACTTTAGAGTAGCATTGTGGACGATAGGCCTGAATTTAATATTTTCTCAAACTAATGTCACATTATTTGATTGGCTTTTGTTATTTGTGCTACCCAATCAGAACAACTAGCATTCGATTTTACATTTGAGTACAGAGTCTCTCAGAAATCAGGTGTAAGATATTTTTTGTAAAAAAAATACAGTACCTACGTATTTGAGTACAGTATGTATGTATAAATGGTTATTTAATCATTTATGCAATCGTAACGGAACCTCAATGCACGACTAGGATCAGATTTCATAACCTTTCTGAGCAAGGTCCACTAGACTGAGGGGCAAGGTCAGACGGATACAAAATGTAACTTAACCATAGTTATATTAATACTCGTTGATACATTTACGTCTGTGATTTGTACTACACTGGGTGGAGAAAATGTCACGACGGGATTAAAAAATTAATTGTTATCTCATTAGCCGGGATTGATAAAAATCATACAATACATTTTGTAGATTTCTCATGGATAATGTCACCGTTTTCCAACGTACCAAAATAATCGTTTTTTTTACCATTATAATCGGTTGTTTCAACCCAGCGAGCACATCACCACCATTTTCATGACTGCTGAAGTGGCAGTGGGCTGGCCATATTTGTCGAAGGACCAATGGATGGTGGAGCAGACGAGTCCTGGAGTGGAGACCGCGTATCGGCTAACGTAGTGTGGGACAGCCCCCAGTTAGATGGATTGACGACCTTAAAAAGGTGGCTGAGGCAGACTGGATGCGGAAGGTGGAGGATAGCGTGTTGTGGCGCAGCCTGGGAGAGACCTATGTCCAGCAGTGGACTGCGATAGGCTGAATTGACTGAACTCTCCCTCAGAACCCATGATACGACGTTTTCTCCAAAGAGATTCAGTATCCGATCCCACGAACTGGAAGACCACATTTTGCATGAAGAGCAGACAATATAAACCAAGTGCAGGCGAGCGTAATAGAAACCTGGCAAAATCAACGTGTAGGCGTTCATTTCAGCTGGGCCATCCATAGCAGATCACTTCAAAATATGTTCAAACAGAATTTGAAAATGTTCCATTTATGCTTTAGTTAATTAGTCAGTACTGTAAAAGTTGTATGCTCAGCATGAAACCTTACGTTTACTGGCAGCCAATAATGATTTTGTGGAAATATTAATTATTACTTTAAGCGCAGGCTTGCCTTGTACATACGTTTTATCTTAAAATACACATGGAAACACGAAGTTAAGCTCCTATTATTGTTTCATTTCGTAGTGTAACGTCCATACACTTAATAAGCTACACTACACCCCCACAGTACCTACTAAAGGTGCATCTCTGCCTAATCCTTCGGGGAATACAGGCGTGAAGGTATGTTTATGTTACGCAATATGTAGCCACTTATTTTATTAGAGCGGATTGTTGTGACTCGCACTTGCACACAAGTTCAATAGTCAGAGTCATAGTTCCATACTACCACACATTATTTAACACTATTTTTACAATTATTTGTTGTTATAGGAGCCTTAGTAGTACACACTCGGCGAATTAAGTGTCTACCTACTACAGTCGGAAAAACTGACACGGACAGATGGGCAGAGCTTTAGCAAAAGGGTCTCTAAAAAATATTGTAATTTTGAAGAGATTATTTATTTATTTATTTAAACTTCTCGCACACAAAAAAGGTACAAAGGCGGACTTAATGCCTTAGGCATTCTCTACCAGTCAACCAAGGGTGGTGCAGAGATTAGATGGCAGGTGCTTTGGATGAGAGGAATGATGAAAAAACCTATAAAATATATCATAATGAATTATAAATAATATTACATAAATAGGTTATTAACTAATAATACACATACATGCATACATATCTACTATAATATATACTTAATATAATATATTATTATTATGGTGGTGGTTATTATTATGGTTGGCAAAAGAACTAGTATTATCAAAACATAAAAATAGTGTAAAACTATAATTCCCACGGACCACGTTAACTGTTGTTTGTTACAGCTCAAGGTTTTCTTAATATAAAAAAATATTAAAAGAAACATTTAAATGTTAATAACATAAGATAAACTTCATTAAAATATTTTTCTGATAGTATTTATTATTTTCTTGACATTTGAGTAAACTGCACAAACATTAAATATATAGTGTTTGCAATTATATTATTTGAATTGTCCCAAGACAATAAAAATCATATAATTGTTAGTGTTGTTGTTGTTTTTTGTTGAAAAAAAACCCCATTTCTAGAAATCGCTACTTATTATTTGGACAAAAAACTGATGTAGGTACCATCTTCATCTATCTGTTAATGTTCAAGAAGTTTCCTTCCGGCGTTAATTGCAAAGTTTCTGAGATAAATGTTTCTCATCGTAGTTAATAATTTACGCGTTAAACTTCGCCATTTGTGTTCTACTTAAGAATAATTATAATTTATTATTCGCATTATTTTATGTCTTGATGGTGCTTCTATCTTTTAGTGAGTAATAGTCTAAATAATGAATTTCATATTCATCTGAAAGTCATTTGGAAAGGCTTGTGGCTAAGTAATAACAATCGCACGGGTCGATCGATCAGATTAATCTACGCTTGCTGCGGCAGGTCCGTGGATGGGTGACCATCTTTATATACCCAAACCCTCCGTGCCTCAGAAAGCACGTTAAGCCGTTGGTCCCGGCTGTCATTCGTGGATCTTTGACAGTCGTTACGGGTCGTCAGAAGCCCGAAAGTCTGACAAACAGTTTTACCAAGGGGTATCGTGTTACCCAGTAGCTGGGTTGTGGAGGTCAGATAGGCAGTCGCTCCATGTAAAATAATGGTATTCCACTGCATTCGGGTAGACTGGAAGCCGACCCCAATATGGTTGGGAAAAGGCTAGACAGATGATGATTAATTTGGAAGTCTGATGTTAGAAATATAATATTTCCACTCAAAATATGCATCTCCTTCCACCACGATTATTTATTAGAAAAGATAACATTAAGACAAATTAACATTGGTTATGCTTAGTTATCACGTTATTATAATAATCGGATAAACAAATACATCAAATTGGAGCAGTCCAGTTAATTATGTTGTCTAATCAGTAATCATAATCGCATTGCGTTATGTGCGAATACTTTATTTGTTTTTCAGCTAATTGATTTGCCCTTAGCTCAGTATGCTATTTGGGGCACGCATATCAATATCTTGTTCATTGAAGTTAATCGTGGAAAAAACCGTAGTAATTTTGTAAACGTTCAAGTAACAATATTGACCGCATGATTTATGGGCAAAATATATAATTGTGGGCCAATCTACAACTCCAGAAATACGAAGTAGGCAAATGGCACTTTTTGAATTTTGTGCAATAAAGTTAAGAAAAAGTACACTAGCGCACAGAAGTAATACGAGTAAAATATTTTGAAATAAAATTAAACACGTACATACAATTCAAAACATGCAAACTGTCTATTTCTGGTATTGTCGATTCGCCCACAAATTAATTAATTTCGTGCAAGTCGCCTTTAGAAAATAATATAATAATTTAGAGTCGATTCGACGAATAAGTCGTTTCGGGGGACTCTTTAGTATTATTAGTACCTATACCTAGCCGATGTCTATGGCTGTCCTTATCCACTGCGTTTGAAAATGACATTCAAAACGGATAGCAATAGCATTTAGGATAAAGCATTGTGACTACGTATCACAGAAGAATGTGCTCTATAAATACCCCTACACGTGTAAAATATAATGGCTACTGACTGGCTGACCATCGTAATAACCTGACCTTGTACAACGTTTGTAATTAGCTAATTAGTTATTTTAAGCCACGCGTGTAAGTTAATAAAATTTAAGCACCTAAGTATATATTTATTTCAATGAAGTTTTGAAATTCCAGTTTTTTTATCTGTATTATTTAAATACAATATGTAAGGTTAAACGAGGGACATACTTTTTGGAGGTATGGTACTCACAAAAATATACAACTGTTAATATGGAGTGGACAACATAATATAAAGAAAACATCAGCTGTTCCCTACATTTTGTCCAGCAAACGTAAAACCGGCTGGTTTTAATTTCGCGATTTCAGTGTTGATCCCGTAGTAAAACTTTTTCGTTTTCATGAGTACCGACTACTCTCCCTTTTTTTTTTGGGTGGGAAATCATCAAATAACTTCTCCCGCTCTGGGTGGAGCGGGAGGGCGTGTCAGACTTTGACTGACTAAAACCCACCCGTGTTCCTTCAGTTGCCTGTGTTCCAGGGGCGCCTGTACAAAGTATGTCCCTCGTTTAACATAACACACTGTATAATATAAAACACTCACACTAACTTGTGTATCTGTAACTTATGGTTACAAATAAATTTAATAATCTGAATCTGAAACAAAAATAATTGATAAATTACCAACTTGAAAACAAGTGACTATTAGGTGATCGTGGACCATTAGACCCCTTATTTATAAAATTTGCTTAAACTTAAGTAATGATTAGCGTTTGCTTAAGCATAAATTATTGACGTTTAAACATCTCATAACTTTAAGCAACGTCTATAAATAAGAGGTTTAATGTATAAAGGATAGTAGTAGGTCGTTTTGTATTGCTGTGTTTACCTATAGAAGATAATGCTAATTAAATGCAATCTTTACTTCATCTTATTTTCGTGTCGTTATTACACTTCTTCGTTTTATTTTTAATAGATGGAGCCAAATTGGTTGCCACGTTAATTTCAGCATCAGTGACATTCTTTAGGTTTTCCGCGGTGCAGGTGAACGGGTACTTAGGACAATCCAGCAAGTGGGGCATGGTCTGATTAGAAGCACTGCACTTACACTGGGTATTGGTTAAATTGTTCGTAATAATCTGACCTCAACAATCGCAGTAAGCAAGCGATGGTTGATTTTTAGATGGAATGGTAATACTTAGTGCGGGTTGTTCGAAAGAGATACCGTGGCCCTGGCACACAGGCAACTGAGGGAACACGGGTGGGTTTTGTCAGTAAAAGTTTGAGACGCCCTCCTGCTCCACCCAGAGCGGAAGAAGATAATTGATAATTTCCCAGCATTAAAAAAAAAAACGATAATACTTATAAACCAAAATGGAATACGTAGATATTAACTCATTGGTCCAGTGATCGCAAGCGTTACTGTTGAGCACGAAGTCGTAGATTCGTTTCCCGGGTCGAGCAAAGTGCTATTGTGTTTTCCATCTGGAATTTATGAGAAACAGCCAGGAGCTTGGTCTAGTATGGCCAAGTGCTGGCTCCCATGTTATATGGGACTTAAATATAACAGCGAAATGTGGGTGTCCTATAGAAGAATCAAAAGGAAGTTAAAAACAAAATCACCAAAACAAACTCGCAGGCATTACGTAGTTGTATTTAGCACTTTGTTATTAATAAATGAAATCTCTTACAAGATAAGGAGCGTGTTAAAAATGCCTAATTCTAGTAGTTTCCAAGGTTTTAGTATTCAGTTCGTTTGTCAAGGTTCACCGGTAATTAAAACGCTTGTTGGTATTACTACTCACACGGTTTCTTTATTGAAAAAGATGAAACCATCGTCAACGTATTATAAATGATAATGATAAATGATTCTATTTCTGTAAGTAGGTTTGTACAAACTCTTTTACACGTCAATCACATTTTTTAACTAGATGAGGCCGGCGTTTCCTATCTGACTACTCTGAGAAGAAAGGCCGAAACAAACTCAGACGTCACAGTCTCTTTTAAAGTCCGGACATAATCTTGGTCAGATCATGTGAAGACAATGTGGATTGGTGTCTGAAATGGTCTTTAGAGGAGAGAACTACATAGATTGAGTGGACTTGTCCATTCAGTGCACGCATTTATCAGTAATCATGCAGCTCAACTCAGAACTTGAGGAGCTCAACGATTTGACGAACAATACCAAAGAAAGGACATTTGGGTAGGCCGCATAAATTACTCAAACTGCCAGATTAACATTAAAAACGAACTGAGAAAGAGATGAAACACAAAACAAAAACAAAAAAAAACATGACCCACACAGTCGTCACGTTCCCAATAATTAAAACAACACTAATATTATACGTCTCAAAGTAAATATTCATGTCAAAGTGTTTATAATAATAATCAAATGTCAAAGAGTTTGCTAAAAAATATATTAAAAAAAAAACAACATTCAGTATATAAAAATTGGAGCAGGTCAATCCCAAGCTTTTTTGTCCTCAATATAATCCTTAACGTTATAAAAGGCATTTGATTTTGAGACTTAGGTCTTCAAGACCTAAGTCTCAAAATCAAATGCCATGGCTTGGCAGTTTGTTATAAAAACGTATACATTGACATTTCTAAATGACCCACCTATTTTCTTGAGCCTTGTTGATGGTAAAACAAATTTGTGTTTGTTCCTTGTATTTATACTATGGATATCACTGTATTTTTTAAACAATTTAATATTTTTATGGGCATATAAAATATTTTCAAAAATATACTGTGAAGGCACAGTCATTACATTAATCTCCTTAAATTTCTCTCAGAGAGAGTGTCTCGGACTTAATTTATAAATTGATCGAACAGCTCTTTTCTGCAAGACAAAGATAGTTTGAATGTCGGCATTAAATTCCCCACAGCAGAATACTATATGACATTACACTATGAAAATAGCTGAAGTACACTTAACGGGTTGTCTCTTTATCAGTTAAATTACGAATTTTTCTAACAGCGTATGCTGCAGAGCTTAGCTTTTTCGACAATTTATCTATAATATGTGGGCCCCACTGAAGCTTGGCATCCAAAGATACAGTGCTATCTTCAGGATTCAATTCTTCGCACTTTATCAACACATTCGTTTCCACCTCCCTAACGTGAGGTAGCGTAAACTTAATACATTTGTTTTTTTTTCATTAAGAAGTAAATTATTAACATTGAACCTGTGAACTACTTTTGAGATTGCGCTATTTCCGTCTTCATTAACCAGCTGCTGACGTTTAAGTATAAACAAAAGTGAAGTGTCATCCGCAAACAACACTATTTCATGATTATCCGATTTCATGATTACGAGTGTAAGCTCCCGTTATGAAACAAAATGAACCCCCTTATTTATAAACGTTGCTTAAAGTTAAGTAATGATTAGCGACTGTTTAGCCATACATTTTTGACGTTTAAGCATCTCTTAACTTAAAACAACGTTTATAAATTAGAGAGTAGATGACGCCGGCATTTCCTACCTGAGTGATACTTGAGAAGAAATGCCGAAAAAAACGCAGAGGTCATGGTCGCCGCCCCACCCCTTGCTCGAGCCAGCCTGCCCTGGTGAGCCTGTAGCTTTAAATTCATCCCTAAATAATAATTTCAATCCAGCCAACCCAAAAGCGAAGCCCTTAGCCGAAGTCCGTACCCCACAGGCGTTTAGTCGCTTAGTTTTAAGTTTTTAAGCCCTTGTTTGCATTTCCAAAAAATACGAGATCATGACCTTTAAACTCCAAACATTTCATTAATATGATTTTATCTAAGACTAACAATACAAGGCCATGTCTGGAAGGGCCTTTTGAAGAAAGAAACATTGCAGCTTTGAGCTGACCGGTAGGCAAACTGTTGAGAGGATCTCCTGATTTGTTGAAAAATTGTTGGAGACAAAGTTGGAAGCCCCATCTGATCAAAGAGTTACAGTTGAACATAAGCTCTAAGTCGGAAAACAGCAATGGCAATTGAAGGCAGAACTACAAACAGTTTTACCAAGTGGTATTGTGTTACCCAGTAACCGGGTTGTGCGTATCAGTTAAACAGTAGCTCTATGTAAAATACTGGTATTCAGCTGCATCCAGTGAGAATGGAAGCTGACCCCAACGTACAGTCATGAGTCCTAATATGTATACGCTTACCTCTTGTACTGATTGTAATTTTATTTTTATTATGAAATGTCTAGGTTATGTCAAGGTTGCGATCGTTATTTAAAGTGAAAATCGCTTTTGAATTTGGCTATGTGTCTACATTATTAATAATCGTGACTGTACATAGTTGGGAAAAGGTTAGTGTATTGGGCGTTAAATAACATACTCAAATGATGCTTGATGTGCTTGATGTGTAATGAATACGTTACAAAATTAAATGAATAATAAAAAATATAGCGAAAAATTCTGACATAACCCTTCGTGACCCTTCAGTATCTTTCGGAACGAAAGTAAACGGACGTGCACGACACGCGATCCATTTGACATCTGGATGACAGTTGACGTCTATAACATTGACAGCGTCAAATTGGCTAGCCAAATTGAGCAAATTCTTCTATGTAAGAACTTAATTTAGAATTAACGCGTTATTGGTTACAAATATTGTGCATACAAAAAATTAACGATACCATTTTACCATTAACTAAATTAAAACGAGTCTTTCATTTGTTCTAAGTTACACAGTTTCCCTCCTACTGAAAATTAAAGAGCCAACTCCTAGTTAATCCTAAAGATAATTACTAAACTTTATAGTTTCCTTAGAGTCGTGAATGATGTAATTGCCAGGCCATTAGCATTTAAAGTGGTCTAATAAAAGTTTGTGATAAAAATGTGATAAAAACTTCGCTACTTTTCAACTGATTTGCATTTCAGACGAAGATTACAGTTTGATAGACTAGTTTTTTCGCCTTTTTACAGGCGCAGACTATATTTCAGAACCTATCTACTAGGTGATTGACGTAACTGAAAACTTCGAGCCATTCTTCTTATAATTATTAACATGTGGGACCAAACCTGAAATTGGTAAAAAAAACAGCAGTGCGCTACATTTTGCCAAGCCTTGCAAACATAAATTTAACTACTGAACAGCTGCTTCTTTTGTCGCGATTTTAGAATTGATCTTATAGTAAAAGTAGGTCAAAATGATGAGGACAATTAACCTTTTAGCGGTTTTCAGTCATTTCAATAACACTTTGTTATATTAGTAGGTGTTAAGATATTTTTGCGTCTGACTTACAGATAACCAACCGGCTGCGTCACTGATCGTTTAGTTTCGAAGATGGTCTTTACAATAGAGGTACCCTAAACATAATAATAATACTGACCTACTACTGTCCCACTGCAGGGCAAAGAAATCTTTTCATACAGAGAAGGCACGAGCATTGCACGCTTGCTTAAGATGGGTTGGCGATTTAAGACTTAAGTATATTAACTATAGGCCCAGGCTTCCTCATGATGTCTTCCTTCACCGACGTTAGTCATGTCCAAGATATTACACTCAGAAAGAGCATGTATTTTATTTGAAAAAGTCTCAATGGTACTTGCCCACATCAGAACCCGCAACCACTGGGCTCAAACAAACAGGGGGTTATTTATATCCGAAAAATGTAACTAAGTTACATGTAAAAATCCCAGTCAGTTCCCAATTTAGACCAACCCAGTATCCAACAAGCCTAGATTATTTTTCTTCCTATTTTTAGGGTTTCTTTTCTAACTGATATTCAGCCTGAAGAATGACATTAAGCCGCAATTGTATTTGTACTGGAGCCTTACGTAATTGACGTTATAGGTATTACTGGGAATTTATTTGAGAAGCTCACTTTGAAGTATTACCTATTATGTACTACCACTGCGTAGATCGCCCTGAGGACACGGTGGAGCATACGGTGGAGGTCTGCCCAGCTTGGGCGGAGCACCGCCGTATCCTTGTGGAGGCGATCGGCGGCGGCGATCTCTCGCGTCCGGCTCTGGCCCAGGAGGTGGTACGGAGCGAGAGTGCATGGGTAGTCGTCACCTCCTTCTGCAAAGCAGTAATGCTCGCGAAGAGTGAGGCAGCACACGTGAGGGAGAGGCAGTATATGCACCCTCACCACCCTAGTCGCCGTAGGATACACACTGGGCGTCAGGAATCCCAGGCTGATTTCCGGCCACCGTAGGCTTGCGAATGGCGAGTAATAGGTAGCTCGCTGTCGCTACCGATGCCTACCAGGGGTGCTGTTTTTCGAAAGATATACCATGGCCCCTGGCACACAGGTAACTGAGGGAACGCGGGTGGATTTTAGTCAGTAAAAGTCTGACACGCCCTTCTGCTCCACCCAGAGCAGAAGTTATTTGATGACTTCCTACACTAAAAAAACCTAGTATGTACTATGGTTGAAATTGCTTGTTTTATGTTCCCGGTAATTCCAAAGACTGATTGTTTGGTAAAGTTCGAAATCAACATTGATGAAAATTCACACTTAAAAACCGGCCAAGTGAGAGTCTGACTCGCATATGAAGGGTTTCGTACCACCGTACAATATTTTCTACGTTTCTTTGTATACAAAAATACAGGTAAATATACTTTTATTACCTATTTGTTGTTATAGCAGCCATTGTAATACATATTGTGAACTAAGTGTCTACCTATTGCGGTTCATAAGATGCAGCCCTGTGACAGACGACGGAATGATGTATAGACGGACGAATAGTGGACCCTTAGTAAAAGTGTCCCATTGGCACATTTTGGGCACAGAACCCTAAAAAGTACCTACGTGACATAATTTTTCCGCTTTTCGGCGGCATATTTGTGTGCAAGTATCTCACAAAACCGAAGGTCAATTCCCGTTCTTACATCGTTCAAAATATAATCGCTATATAGTTCCAGCGAAAATCAATGTCACAAACTAGAAATATGGGAAAATTAGAGGTAAGTACCTAAGTATTTATGGCAGATTGAGACTGAGATCTGAATGACTAATTTCCGAACATTAACATTCTTAAATAATCGGGAATTTCCATTCAGGGTTTTGGTTTCATAAGTGTCACTTGTCACTTAAGTGGTTATCAAGGACGTTGTCACATAAATGGTTATCAAGGACGGTAGGTACTAAAGAAATTCAAATTTTATGTGAGAAAGACAGATGAGATATAATTGCTAAAGGAAGAGGAACTTATCATTAAATGCCAATAACTTCTCCGTTCTACACTGATTTCAATAGCGTAGAATATAAATTACAGCTAAAGACAAGTAAATCAACCCAGACTACCGTCATTTACTTAAACCCTTGTGTAAAACTCTTACACTCGCGTGCAAAAACATCTGATCGCTTTCAAATAAACTCATAAACATCGGCATTTCAGTATTTTGACAAATGCCTCTACTGTATTTTGTGCACATGTATCAGCAGCATTGCCTGACGTTTGGTCTTGATTGGATAATTATTTTACCTATTTACTCATGTTCTACGAGGGAGGGGCTCGTCCTACATAATAAGAGCCGCACTACCATCGAGAGTTAAGCTACGCTTGCCGGGGTCGGGTCGTTGATGAGTGACTATTTCGGAAGGCATGAGCCGTCGGTCCCGAATGCGACTCACAGACAGTCGTCGCGGGTAGTCAGCATCCCGAAAGTCTGATGACTAGTCTTGACAAGGTTTATTGTGTTACTTAGTAACTGGATTGTGGAGGTCAGATAGGCAGTTGCTCCATGTAAAGTAAAATACTGGTATTCAACTACATCCGGTTAAACTAGAAACTGAGCCCAACGTAGTTGGGAAAAGGTTTGACAGATTGATAGGCTCGTGTTCTACGACTGTGAAGAGCAACTAAATCTTCAACTTTCCAACTGATCGACTTTTTGACAATTCAAAAGTGCCTATAAATAGTTTAATTGAAATAAATGCTTTGAGTTTGAGTTTGAAAATGGTTGAACTGTAAGGATTTTAACTTAACCTTGCCACAATTAAGCTGAGGTTAAGTGAGACCTGATGTTTTTAAAAATATATATTTTTTGCGAATTATATTGTTAAATAACATGTTTGTACGTCCTATAATAAAGTACTGTGGGATTTTGTTATAAAAATAAAACAATAGTTTTCCATTGAAACCAACAATCTTTCACTAGTTACAATCCCTAATTAAGTAGATTTAAATGCTTCTTTTAAATAACAAAACAATTATAAAATAAAAATAAGCATATATAATAATTAAATTAACTTTTAAAAGGACAATGTATTAATAATGTGTAAATCGTTATGATATTGATATACCAATTGAAAATTAGGGTTTGAATGTTACACTAAAAAAGTGTCTAAAAGAAAACTGTTGTTTATAAGTTTTCAAGTATTTTAAACGTAATAGCTTCGCTAAAACTAGACATTAGTCCATCTTTTATACTTGTGTTTTGAGACTTAACAAATTGAAGCAAAAGACCTAGTTATTCTGCACAGCAGTGTAGGTACTCAGTAAGCGGGACAGTGTTGACATCGCGTTAATCCTGCGGTTACCGCGCAATATATTTCTTTAGACCAACTTTAATATTTGGTCCTCACTCCGATGATCCCGACGTTAAGCAAACTCTGAATTTAATAACTGTATGTTTGCTAAAGGATTTTTGTTCCAAATCGCTGTTATATTGGGACCATTGGAGCTGTGTCAATTTTACTGTGCCTTGAATTTTCATAACATTTTGATCCTTCGTTGCATGTAATAAGGATATGTATGTCAGTCAGTACAGTCATACAATAGATATACTGAAGGTGCGGTGAGGTACAGGTTTATGTCGATTGTTACATCATTCTGCCTAGCATTTTCCCGACTATGTTGGGGTTTTTTTTTTTTGAGGGTGGGAAATCATCAAGTAACTTCTCCCACTCTGGGTGGAGCAGGAGGGCGTGTCAGACTTTTACTGACTAAGACCCACCCGTTTTCCTTCAGTTACCTGTGTGCCAGGGGCCAAGGTATCTCTTTCGAATAACCTGCACCCCTGGCAGGCATCGGCCCTTGCAGACCCCACCAGTTGATGCTGACATCTTTTTGAGGCGCGCGTGGAACACAACGCGCCGTCGACCCGGGCTTGATCCTTACCGGATAGTGAGCTACCCATTACTCGCCGTCCGCAAGCTCAACTATGTTGGGGTCAGTTTGCAGTCTAACCGAATGCAGCTGAAAACCAGCATTTAACAAGGAGCGATTTCCTATTTGACCTCCAGAACACAGGTACTGGGTAATAGGATACCCTTGTCAGACGACACGTAGCAACTGTCGAAGATCCACGAATGACAGCCCGTGCTTTTCGAGGCACGTGTGTAAAGATGGTCACCAATCCACGGGTAACCCGCGGCAAGCGTAACTTAACCTGATCGATGTACTCGTGTGACTTTTATTACTTAGCTACAAGCCATTCCTTCAAGTCGATCGTCTGAAGTTTCTCTTTAAATACAACTGAGTTCATACCAGTACGACAAAGGACGTAAACGAGTTGAGTTTGTGAATTGAATTTCGTATACTAAAAAAAAGGAGTCTCACGAAGGGTTCCAAGTTAAATTTTTAAGTCTACATATTTTTGATATACGTTTCTTAAACCCCTTCCATTTAATTTTATTTTTCGCCATCGTTGTGGCAGGCTGAGACGAAGATGATATACCCATGATGGAAAATTCACAAATATAGGTACCTACCTCATAAAGAAAGAAAAAAAAATGTGCTGTGAAAAAACTACGATGAACACTTTTGACGTCTATTTGGACTGTTTATTTCTAGTCTGCTACACCTGCCCAACCCTTTGATAGAATACATGAAGAAATTTCATTTCCGCAACTTGGTCGCGCAACTGTCCGTTTGCGCAAGTGGATTCGCGCAAGTGTCCTTCGCACAACTGTCGTTTGTGCAAGTGTCTTTCGCGCAAAAGTACAGTCGCGCAGAAGTCCAGTTGCGCAAACGTCCATTCGCAGAAATGTCTTGTCGCGCAAGTGTCCCTTTGCGCAATCCTGTTTGCGCAAAAGTCCATCCGCGAAAATGTCTTTTCGCGCATATGGGTTCATGCAAGTGTCTTTCGCGCAAATGTTATTAGCGCAAGTGTCCCAGATCTATGAGTGTAGATAAAATACTTTTCATTGATAACTAAGTTCATTTTTAAACTCTTTATAATTGACAAGAATGAACACAAACCAGTGCATAGAATCCTTGTGCATTCAAACTTTCCCTAACAAATGCATATTTTTGAATTCGCAACAATCCGTGATAGGTACCAAGAACTCAGGTATTTCCAATGCTACGATTATAACAATTAATATTTACAAGTGGAAGTAATCGTAATAATTAGTTTTCACATGAAAAATACCAGAAAGGATGTAAATAATTGTATTAAAAATATTTGGTCTATTTTTGAACTTGTTCTTGATTTATTGCTAATTGTATGTTTGTGTACAGAGTTTTAATGAGCCATCATGGATGAAAGGTGTGTAAAATATAATTAACATAGGGCGCCTATGTACAGATACTATTGAAAACTGTTAGTTGGTAGATATGACACATTATTAATGTCAAAGTTCTACTTACTAAAGGAACTATAATAATACACGTTTAGGCAGGGAATGTAGCAGATAATAATTATTCCTAAAGTTTGTTCAATATTTTATATTTCAACTTCCTTCTTCGGCTTGTCAGCCCGATCTATCTCTTACAGATTTTTCAGCCATTCTCTGTCTAAATTAGTTTGACTGTTCATATGTCGTCAAAGTTATATATTACCAGGCTATATAACATGAGGTCATCATTTGCAAATAACCTGTACAGTAATACATACTAATAGTAGTAACAAAAATACTAAAAGTCACCGAAAAAATAAACTCGATTATTCTCGAGTTACCCAAAAGTTTTTTGCCTGTTTCAAAACAATAAGTGCCTTCGTATATGTACAGTTTTACGATAACAGCTACCTTCAATACCCACGTAACATTGCTATTAACAATCCCAGCTTCCACAAGCGATCCCACTGAAAATAAAGGCCACGTTAATGTACATACGGTTCCATAATACATTAGAGGCAAAAAGCATACACGAAATACGAGACAATGTTTGGCTGTCCCCTTAAAATTCAGAACACAGCATATGGAAATCGATACACATTTGGGGAACATTGCTGGTCTCTACGTGAGGGGCCTTCACAAATACGCAACACGGATGACCTTTATGGCATAGAATGAATTTACATTTAGGGGTTTAAAGGGGTGTTACAATTTGTATGGAAAATTATCGTCTATTTGTTGTTTTTTTTGGATTGAAAATTAATAAGCACATTTTTGGACATTCGCTGCCTACAGTTATGCGTTTATTTATGAATATAAGGCTAATTCTGCAAAGTTTTTTAACTCTAAAAGCTTTTGCTTTTTTTTGCTTTTTTAACTCTAAAAGTATAAATGGTACTTTTAAACGTGTTGGGAAACATGTAATTTTTTTTTTTAAAGCTGTCTTGAAAATCAAAGAAAAAGATAAACTGATTAGAAATTGAATCAACCTTTCAGAAACCTCAATCAATCTGCAGAGCCTTTTTTAAACTATGTTAGAGTCGGCTTCCAGTCTAACGGGATCCAGGTGGATACCAGTGTTTTACATACGACTGCCAGTCTGACCTCCACAACCCAGTTATTGGGTAATACAATACCCCTTGGCAAGACTGGTTGTCAGACTTTCGGCATTCTGACTATTCTGTCAGCTCGGTCATCCACGAATGATAGCCGGAACCAACTGCTTCGTACGTGATTTTCTGAGGCACGATGGGATCTTGGTACGTTATGGACGGCGACTAGTCCACGAACTGACCTTGGCAAGCGTTGCTTAATCTTGAAGATCTACCGCTGAGGCTAATACTATTTAGCCAGAAACGTCTACAGAAATCTTTTGCAATGTAATTTAAAAAAACAGATGGAAGTACAACGAATGCAGACTTAGTACTATCTATTAAATAAAACATTAGTCATCTAACACCAAACGAAATATCCACGTAAAGGACATAATTTAAATAGAGAGAGGACTAAGGCGTCCTGTCATGGACACATATCTGACCGGACGCCCAGCGGAGACACAGCGGGACTTCATACATCTTTATCGAAACAGCATCAGACTTAATGTTAGTATATTTCAATTGTCAGGAACTTAGGAGTATCTTGAATGGGAAATGGAGTGGTGTTATTTAAAGTAAGATGTTCTTTCTTCACTTTAAAGGATTTTATAGTTTATGGGGTAGCTAGAAAATTACTGCGTCACGTGTATGTTTATATTAAACCATGTGACAAATACGACGTTTCAAATCAAGTAAGCACGTTTGGTCTTAGCATCACAGTAAGGAAGAATTCAAAATTAGACCATACCTGTTGTAAATGCAGCCAGCCAACATCAAATTCCATGAAAACCTTCAGGAAACTTCAAAGTTAATAAAAAAAATTCTTGTGTATTAATAGACATCGAGAACACATAAGATAACGTCACGCCTTATTTCCTCCAAGGGTCAGGCAGCGGTGTACTTATAGTACACCCAAATTTCGCCAGTTACGTTTAAGTCCGATGTAATACGAGGCGAGCCTATTATTGCCATCAAGCGGGCACTAATCCAAAGTCCAGCTTGCTATTGAGAAATTCCATATAGATGATGATGATTCCATATGAGCAGTGGTGGCCATGTGGTAACGGGCGCGACTTCCGAGTTGGAGATCGTAGGTTCTAACCCAGACTGGCGCATTACTTGTGTAAATTATTTCATCGCCACTGCTCTCAAAATGACGGAAAACATCGTGAGGAAACCGGTATGTCCTAGACCCAAAAATTTGAAGACATGTGACATCTACCAATCCGCACTGGGCCCGCGTGCTGGATTACGGCCCGTGCCCTCTCACCAAGGAGGCTTGTGTCCCAGCAGTGGGAACATTATAGGCTGATTATGCTAATGCATATACAGGTTGAAATTGAAAACATGCGACAAACCGAAATGGGAGATTGTACTCATCATTATGAACAACTTTTACTAAGGGATCAATGATGCAATCGCGAAAAAAAAACATCTGTTCCCTACATTTATGTTCGCATAACTCGTCAAAATGTAGGGAACAGCTGTTTTTTTTTTGCGATTGCATCATTGGTCCCTTAGTAAAAGTTGTTCATAATGATGAGTACAATCTCCCATTTCGGTTTGTCGCATGTTTTCAATTTCAACCTGTATACAAACTTTGCCCGATCTGGAATTCAAACTCAGTACCTCATGCTCAGCAGTAGCGCTTGCGACCACTAGACCAACGAGGCAGTCAATAAAATACATAGAGAAGGCTTTAATTAATAGTAATACAATTTAACTTTGAAGGTTTGAAGGAGGTTTTTATTGAATTTGATATTAGCTACATTTACAATACGTATGTCTAATTCTGTACTCGCCTTCTGAAGTTAGTTTCGAATTACCAACATGTTTATTCACTTACGCATCTACCAACCTTTGAACAATTAAGCACACAAAAAAAGAAATCCACACTATTATATCGTCCAAAAACAAAAACTTGCCATCCCATTGTTGTTTAGAAAATAATAATTTTCTCCTCATTTAATCTATACAAACTGACTATACTGTCTATTAGGACACTACGATATGATTTAGCATCAAAATGCTGTGTCATAGCATAGATAAATGATCGCTGGCGATAACATAAACACTTTCAGCGTTCGCCACACAATTCAGAAATATGCAAATCTGCTGCAAATCCCTTAGGGCAAAGATTAAGATAAAAAGAGCTGAACAATGTTAGAAGTTTTGTGCCTACTCAATGTATCTATTAATAAAAAACAATTAAGTGTTTCAAAATAATTAATAAAATAATCAGGATATTAAAGGTAAATAATAGTGTCGTCAGAATGGAGTTTTAAAATGTGGTGGTAATTGGTGATGGTATGAAATAGTTTAAAAATCTAATTTAGAGTCTCCCAACAGAGAGCCTATAAATTAGATTTCTAAAATAATGATATTAAACATAGTTACTTAGCCAATCAGTATTATGCTTGCTGGATTTTTCTCAACTCTCACTTTATTTACGCCCAGTTCCATAAAAATATGATCGGATTGAATCTTGAAAAACTAACACTGATACTGCCTCAATTACATACTCATCGTCATTTGCCTAGCTTTTTTTCCAACTATTTTGGGGTCAGCTTTCAGTCTAACTGGATGCAGTTGAATACCAGTACATATTTATTTATTTATTTATTAAATACTTCACGCACAGAAATGTACAGAAGTGGACTTAATGCCAAAGGCATTTTCTACCAGTCGACCTTTGGGTGATGCAGAGACAAACAGTGGTAGGTGGAGCTGCCTGTCTGACCTCCACAACCCAGTTACTACGATACCTCTTGGTTAGACAGGTTGTCTAACCAAGAGGTTCGCGGTGGCTTTCGGGCTTCTGACGACTCGTAACGACTGTCAAAGATCCACGAATGACAATCGGGACCAACGCCTTAACATGCTTTCTTCTCTTGGTCTTGATATATAGATAGTTACCCATTCACGGACCACAATTAATTAAATAATTATCATTCCATAAACCTAAAGGCTTTTATGACCTAGAAAAAGGCCTAGAAAAAATAAACATATAAGCGAACATAAACATTAAAGAGTTTCCAATAAAGTAGGCATTCCACGATTGTAGTTGTGTCGCTTCTTCTACAGTCTGCTCTATGCCCCCCACCGAGGGTTTTAATTAATATTTCTACACAGTATCCGTACTGCGCGAATTAATTCCTAGTATAGAACCCACGGTGCAATATGCTAATGTTGCTATGATTGTGTGTGGCTGTTTTAGAACCAGAGAGATTTCACCTTTACGAATTCTCCCTTTCGTGACTAAGGTTATGACTAATATCTGCAGAAGTCTAGACTATTTCATCAGCATTGCAAAGGGCATTAGTCTAAGTAAAACATTACTATGTCAAAGGTAAAATAATTCGTGCTTCCGTTTGCAGTTTGTCTATAATGTTAAACCTAGGGCAAAAATGATTTGAGAAAGTTTATCGCAATAAATAAGTACGCAACTGATGCTGAAGTTAAAATTGAAGAATATTTTAATATTATTGATGAAAATGTTGTTTATTTTATTAATAGTCAATTCTTTTCCGGTGTTGTAAAAACGTAGCTCCAAGAAATTGGTTCCGATATTGACGTAGCGATTATAATATTATAGATTTTTTACACGCCAAGATGAAAAAGCGGGCAACGTGTAATTTCTCAGTAAATTGCAGCGCTGAGGCGTGAAATTGAGTATGAGAAAATACTTAAACGTCTTAATCCATATTTAATATCAAATATTAAAAAGCAAAGCCTGCTATATAACGACCCGTGATGACTGCCCAGCAAACTAAGAAATATTTACTATAAAATATTCATGAAAACATAAATTTCAAGTGAGCACCATTGCAAATATCTCTTAATGACAACCCGAAGAGCCGACTTTACTATAAATACATTCTTTTGAAACCGCAAGCAAAAACTTGCTACAAAAACACCTTACACTGAATACGATAAGGGTCAAAATTGTTCATCAATAGTTGGTGTAACTGCAAATCATTTGGCACCTTTTTGCAAAATTTATTTACAGATGAGAAAATTTAGGTAAGGTTCATTTGAAACTTAATGCTATTGCAATAAAGATAGTTATGGAGATATTCTAGTATGCTAAGTGTATTAGCAATGTTGTTAAAAGCTTATGAATAGGCAATAAGTTGTCTTCAGGCGCCTACCTCTGTGCACTGGTTAATGACAGTTGTATAGGCAAGTTATGTAGATTAATGCCAATTTTGTGGTACAGTTAAGGAGTTATATGTATATCATTTAATGTACTATTTTAGTATGTAATGTCGATCGGGATTTGATTGTAGGAAAATTAATGAACTTACCTTTGTATAGTAAACAATTTATTTGTGTGAATAAATATGTCTGTGTTAGATAAATGGATAGATAAGTGAAAACATGGTGTATATCAATCAGTTACATTTTATCTCACGCAAGTTAGGAGTCAAGTAGGATAATGGATTGATCTTGTTCTAGCGATTGGTTAACTAACTTACACTGCATTTACATAATCTTGTCAATTGTACCGTTTAATTACCTCTTCTGTACAAACTATTACCTTACCATTTTTGTACAAACTATCTCAGAATATTTGCCACAAGTAATACTTTTTTATATAAAAAATAGAATTCACGTGGCCTGAATCAATTAGACTTTGGATAAAATTCTAATTACATACGTACAAACAATTTATGTATGTAATGTGTACCACCCTGACACTTTTAAAAAGAACAGAGACAATCTTTAATACTAAAATTAGAACAAGGCTATAGGAAATGAACAAAGGCCAACAAACAAAATACTCCTTAAATATAAAATAAACTAGGAACATCATAAATAAGAACAACAGAGCATAGATCGAAACTACAACGGAACATTTGACGTCACAGACCATTGCTTGCAAGCGTCGGACGAACGTCTCAATTCACTTTGAAACGGTGCACTGCATTCAACTTCCTAGACCATTAGAAAACAAGAATATTTTGCCTTTACTGTCTATTTCTAACTTTATTTCGATGGTTGTTTTGTAATGTGTTAAAAACAATCACTGACAACTGCATTCATTAAACACAATATAAGAGTAGCTGCATCCGGTAAGACTGGAAGTCGACCCTAATATAATTGAAAAAAGACTAGGCAGATGATGATGATGATGATAAGTGTAGTGTTAAGTTGGTTACTATTGTTTTTAACATCGTCATCATTATCGCACTAAGCGTTTGTTTCTTTGTGATCTGCAACAATTACCGCAAAGCAAGAAATTAAAATTTCGGAGCAAATAGCAGTATCCTAGTGAATCCATGAAGTTCTATCCATAATCAGCCTATTATGTATCCCGCTGGGACAAAGGCCATCTCTCTGTGAGAGCGAGTGAGCCTCCACGCGGGCCCAGTGCAGGTTGGTAGATATCAGATGTCTCACAATGTTTTCCTTCACCGTTTTGAGAGCAGTGGTGACGAAATAATTTTAACAAAGTACAGCACCTGTCTGGGTTCGTATCTATAACCTACAATCGTAAGCCGCGGCAGTTTCCACTGGGCTACCACTGTGCACTGCTTTAATAGGTAAATCTTGCTCGCCAATCTCTTTAAAAACCTAGAGTAAGATAATTCAACGTTTTCTAAAGAATCAGCCAGGAAACCAACAATTTATAAATAAATCTTATTTCTAAAGCAAGCAATTCAGACATTTATAATATCGGTGTGAATATTAAAATGGACGGCTATTGTAATTTCGTCGTCTCCTGAAATTTATAGCCAGGTATAGCTTCAAATACGGCCAGTACTATGCGTCTAACGCTATAGTATTTATGAGCGAAATTAATTGGGAAATTAAGATATTTCGGTTTTTTTTTGTCGAAATTTCGTGAATAGAAGGAATAGGAGGAATAAGTAAGAAAACTATGTATAATGTTAAATTATTATGTATTTAACCAACGATGGTCGCTGATTCACTGAAATGGAAACTTTCAATATCTTTAAATACGAGATAGTTTCTGAAGTTTAAATATCCCGCTGAGAATATAGTAAATCATGAAATTTATAAAACCCGTATAAAAAACTTACTAAAGCTATTCCAAAATAGAAAACTTGAATTATATTTCATATTTTAACTATCCGGACCTTCAATTTAACTTCTGTTATTCCTACAAAGAAAAACAAAATTGAATCAATCACATCATCTAATTTTCCAGCTTCAATCAAGTTAGCAGCGCAAAGTCAGGTTCCTAGCGTTACATAATAGGTCTTTACCTATGAAATTGCCGTTTTGTATGAAAAAATTTAAACGAATTTTTTTCATGTATTTTTTATTTGTATTAATCGAAGTAATCACCCATGCAATCAATGCATCTTTGCCATCGCAGTGGCAGTTTATTGATGCCCTTCTTAAAGAAATCAGCTGGACGGGAGGCAACAAATTCTTCAAAGGCATTTTGTACTGCCTCTCGGGTATTGAATTTTTTTCCCGCCAAGAAGTTATCCAAATTCTGGAAAAAGTAGTAGTCTGTAGGCGCAAGGTTTGGTGAGTAGGGCGGATGACGGAGAGCTTCCAACCCCAGTTCTTGCAACTTGGAGACCGTCTGCTGTGCAGTATGAGGTCGCGCGTTGTCGTGCAGGAGCAGCGGAGACGAGCGATTGACCAATGCTGGTAGGAGATGTGCCAGCTTCTCCATCATTGTGTTCAGTTCTTCACAGTACACATCTGCAGTAATGCTCACCCCGTTTGGTAAGAAGCTGTGATGAATCACACCGGCGCTAGACCACCAAACAGTGACCATCACTTTTCTAGGGGTAAGTTTTCGTTTAGGGCATTGTTTAGGTGCTGAACCAGGATCCGACCAACTTGCTGAGCGCTTGCGGTTATCAAACAGAATCCATTTTTCATCGCAGGTAACAATGCGGTTCAAAATTCCTTCATTTGTGTGTCTGTTGAGCAGTGCAAGGCACGTCTCGACGCGTACTTCGCGCTGACGATCATTGAGTTCGTGGGGCACCCATTTGTCAAGCTTTTTTACCTTGCCAATTTGACGCAAATGGACCAATATTGTTTTGACGCTAACGTCGAAAGCTGCTGCTAATTCAGCCGTAGATTGTGTATCATCAGCTTCCACAATCGCCTTTAATTCGTCATTGTCGACCAAAGTCTTCGGACGACCGCGAGGTTCATTTTTCAGGTCGAAATTTCCAGAACGGAAGCGAGCAAACCAATAACAGGTGGTGCGTTGGTTTGTAGTGTTAGCTCCGTAAACGTCGTTGATGTTGCGTGCCGCTTGTGCCGCGTTGCTGCCACGACGGTACTCATATTCCATAATTACTCGAATTTTTAACGTATCCATGATGACGAAAAAGATTGAAATGCGATGAAAATGTAACACTAATCAATAAACAAATGACTACTTTTGGAAAAAAAAATCCATGTTTTTAAAATAAAATTAATTTGAAATTAGAATTCTTACCCAAACAAAAATTATTTTGATTTGAAATGGCCAGTACTGCAAAACGGCAATTTCATAGGTAAAGACCTAATATTATATTGAACGCAGGGAAGCCGGCAAATTAATATGCCAGCTGTAATTGATGACAATTAGTGAGGCGATGCGAAACGGGCATACGTTGATTGTACCATGAATGTGTGATTTCCACTGTATGGAATTAGATAGTATATTGAATTCATATGCGTTAGCCGCATCTGTGTTTTGGCGGTTTGTTTTCTTCTTATTTTCTGTATAATTGTTGGTCTTGGGTGATGTAGTTTCAATAACATCTGCAACTTCTAGCAAGACTTTGAAAAAAAGTATATTATATAAAAAGTCACACATTTGTACCTATTTATGAATTGTGTTTTCCAAGACATTAATTTATGGAAACAGAAAGCTGTTCAATATCAATAACCATTCCAGAAACTTAACATGACAAAGAAACTTGTGGAATTGGCAGCCGATGATGTTCTGTTACAAACAACAAATGAGATAATTACTACTCTGAACATAAAACAGGAAACAAAATCAACAGCGTAATCCAGAATTTGAAAACAAGAATAATACCAAGACGACCACTTCAACGTTTAATCAAATATTCCCGGGTTTAGGGATACCAAATAACATGCAAGTGCTGACCAGCGAGAGACCGCTGAAATATATTAAAGGCAGGGGTGGAACAATTGTGACAAATTGTGGCGGTTGTCATGTCGTATGTGAAAAAATGTGATGAAATACAGAGGGAAGGGCCGTCAAAATACTGCGATCTATGCATGTAGAAATTACTTTGTCTGGATCGAATATTATTCAAATTTTTATAGTTTCTGTTGGTTTAGAGAGCCCAGGAGAGGTTGCCAAAAGATATCGTGCATTTGAATACTTTTGGGTTGTTCAAATACCTCTGTGACATAACATTTCTAAGTTATGAAAGGGTGGTGGCCATTCCCTTGCTTTTCGAATCATATGTGAAGAACGGCTTCAAACTGAAAAAGTTTTCATAAGGATGTGAGACAGCATGATTCATCGAATAATCACTGAAAGCTTAATTTCATCATCTATATATAATTAATCAAACAACAACCACACATGTATAAGTTAATATGAATTTGTCATAAGCCTGACTCATAATTCAAGCCCCTAAACACATAGAACTATTATTAACTAGAAATAAATATTCATAAGTGTTTATCGACAACAAAATCTTACTTGTCATTTTCATCTGATATTAATTCATCTACTGAACTGGAAAAAATCTGATAAACTTTCTGAGCACACGCCAAAGAAATTTGAACTTTGTCGTGAAGATGGAAAGAGTAATTCAGGTTGATGATGAAGGGATTTTCGAGGGCAATAAGTGCGCGATCAAATTGAGATACGAGCCAACACGTGCAGGTTATTGGCACACAAGTGTTTGGACAAACTACGATATTGCTTATTTGTGCGGAAAATCTTTAAGGTCGGGATGATATTGGGCTAAAGTACTATAATGGTACTGGTGACCGAGCGGAAAGTTATTGATTCTGATTTTTGATTGGCTTTTAGATGCTGGGGATTTTTTTGCGTTGGTAGGAAATATATTTTTTATTATTTGTTTAGGCCGACTGCTTTTTCGTTGCAATAGAGAATGTAGCAAAAATAATTTTATAGAACCTACTGATGGACAGAATTTCCTTCCAGGAATTAGAGCATATACTGGGGTAAATAAGCTCTAACGGAAATCAAAGTTTTGTTTTCAAAGGTTTTTTTAACACATTCGTTCCAAAAATGGCAGTTCAGTTTTATGAATAGACACTTATAAAATATAATAGTAGGTAATGAGAGGATAAAAGAAAAGCGACTAACAAAGGTACAAGGCAGATGTGAGTTGAATCACCGGGGAGGAACGTCCTAGAAATACATATTCATGATGTTCTTCAAAAAGTTAGGTGGAAAGTACTCGCAACCGGCGTTCGTGTATGACCAGGTGTATGGACGTAAACGAGGCAAAAGGAGTACGCAAGGATGCTAGCAGGTGGTGCTCTGTATAGTTTCTGCCTACCCTCTGGGAAGAAGGCGTATGTTTATGTATGTAATTTAAAATTGAAGTATCTTCAGAAGTTATTTATAAGATAACAGCCAAACATTCAAACTTTCTGAATCGGGAGGATAACTCAATTTTCACAACAAAGTAAACTTTATATGTATATAGAACATGCAACAGTGACATGCGAATTGATTTCAAACTCGAGAAAGAAAGAAAAAAAAAAGTATGAGAATGGCTAGCACTAAACACGTTACTTTGTAGTTTAACGTAGCGTAGATCAAAAAAATCCACTAAAGGAACCTCCCGACCCCCCAAAATATCCATATACCCTTATCAACATTACTTTCTACATCGCACTAAACGTCTGTCAACTTCCAGTGATTAAACATACAACTTATAAGGAAAAACTTGGACTATAAAAAGTAATAACCCATGAAAAATGACACACCGCTCGCCGTTAGCAAGTCATCGTAGAGTACAACCATTTATCATTATTGAGGGCGATGGATATATTGATTTTGTTGGCTATCCGAGCGAATCACTTTGTGCTGCATTGCTGAGGTAAAAATAGTTTGTGGCTAACCTTGGAACTTTTGGATTTGCAAACTCAAGAAGTTAAAAAAATATTTACAAGTAACATAGAATTTACCAGAGTTCCTTATGCTTCCTTACCATCTTCATCATCATCATCATCCGCCTAGCCTTTTGCACTTTTTGATGTTACATTCTTATACATAGTTAAGTTTTCTGTTGTTACATGTTAGATTATTATTTTATTTATTTTCTTTTTAAGGGGAATCTAGTCGCAGGCTCGAACTCACTGGGTCTGGCTAAAAAGCACGCTATCCCTCCAGGCATCGTGTCCGACAGTGGTAGTATTAGTGATGAGGAATTAGACGCTAGTCTATACGCACAACGTTATTGAGTGAGATGGAGGATCATTTATAGTAAAACGGAGGCGTAATTTTTTTACAAAAGTCCTTCGGAAGATCGGGTTTATGAAAAAAACCACTGCATAAATCAATGACCAATAAATTCTATTGAACTTTTCGATATTTGAGTTCGGCTGGTACTGGCTTGGTTTTGGAGATTTTACACTTCTTTTATTACTAAAACACGCCCAAAGTTTGATTAAATTAGCAAGAAAAACGTATATTTGTTGAGTACTAACTTTTTAATAGCTCGTTATTTTAGTATTCTGTTTCCGTACAGACAATATTAATACAAAACCATACCATGTTTAATTTTTGATGCGCAGTGGGCTGCATCAATTGGGTACCCCAGTTGTATTAAAGTGTTGATACAACTGGGGTACCCAATTGATGCAGCCCACCGTACGTTGTCAAACAGTGGAATAATATATATTACACTACCGTTGTATGGAAAAAATGTCGACTAGATACACTTTTAGTAACGTAATTTTTTATCCAGCTGGAGTAACAATAAATCAATCATTCTGCCTAGTCTTTAGCAAACTATTTGGGATCGGCTCCCTGTCTAACCAGATGCAGCTGGATACCAGTATTTTACAGGGAGCGACTGCCTATCTGACCTCCACAACCTAGTTACTGGGTAACACGGATACTCTTTGGCTAGAGTGGTGGTCAGACTTTCGGGCTTTTAACTACCCGTAAAGACTGTTGAAGATCTACGAATGACAGTCGGGACCAACTGTTTAACGTACCTTCCGGTCACAGTGGGGTCTTGATAAACAGGTTGTGGATGGTGGATGGTCACCCATTCACAGACCAACCTCGGCAAGCAATGCTTAATCTTGAAAATCGACCCGTGTGGCTGTTATAAGCTACGACCCCTCAGCAGCCACAATAAATAATATTCTATTGTATAATTAATATTACACTCAAATCTAACACTATTTCTATTACCTGTCTTCTTAGTGAGTAGTCAGGTTACAAATGCCAACCTCATTTAGTTTAAACAAGTAAGATTAACGAGTAAAATTGTATGTACAAACCTACAATACTTACATAAAAATAAATTGTTCATTATCATTTACAGTTTCTACAAACAACAATCATGCATATTTAGGCACAAGCATATTTAATGCACTATTTCAGTAAGCTTGATGTCTTATGTTACACTAGCATACAATCTATCTAACATACCAACTCTAACAACCAAGAAACGCAAAACAATATTAAAAAAATGAGTTACTCCTGTAAATCTCAAGAAAACAACAATTGGAGCAACACAAAACATCAATAACAAGAAGTCACATACATCCTCCAGCTACATCAGAATTATTTTAAAAAGCACGACTTCCTAAGAATATATCCGTTTCAAAGGGCGTCTTTCAACAAACATTGTGAAACAAAAGAGCGTTCAAAGCGACTGTCGACTGTTTGAAATCATTTTTCACTTCATTACCGTTTCAGTTTGCGCGTAACGCTTTGATAATGTACTGTGACTTGCAATGACGTGCATCTGAGTATTCTGAGTCAGTTTCTCGCTAATAGATTTAAATGTCTTCTTTATTTTTGCTGTCCTAGTATTATTAGTTATATTAGGGGTCGTGGAGGAAATTCATTCATTCATTCATTTCAGCTGAAAGACGTCCACTGCTGGACATAGGCCTCCCCCAGGCTTTTCCACTTCGACCGGTCTTGTGCTTCCCACATCCAGCGGATTCCCGTGGCCTTCACAAGGTCATCGGTTTTCATTGTGGGAGGTCTTCCCACTCTACGTCTTCCGGTACGCGGTCGCCACTTCAGAACCTTTCGGCCCTTTGTGAAGGAAATTAAGAAAGTGATTTTGCTCGGTTATTGATTGGGCGTAAAGATCGAATTAAAAACATTCCAATAAATCTTTGTTCATTCCGAGGACCAACCTGCAAAAAGACACCTTCATAAATTATTACAACCGTGTTTTTTTTTGTAAGTAATGAAATTAATTATTAAAATTATTTTTGGTTTAATCGAAATAAGAGCCATTAGGACCAGAACATATTCCAGCAACTTTTATACACAGCCCTGAAATGGCCTAATAAACTCACCTGAATTTCTACCATCAACATCTTACTACGCAAACAGAAACCTTCTCCACCCACAGTAACCGTATGAAGCTGTTCTCGATACAGTTTTTCCGTCCTCAATTGATTTAGGTCGCTCCTCTTTACGCACCGACTTGCCCAAGAAGGACACTCCATTCACGAACCCTTTTGATGTAAGACTACTTCAAGTAATGTCAGATACAGTCTTAATGCGATTTGCGATTCTATTCGTAGCCGCAATATAGTTCAGGGAACTTCTCACGTAGTTTTTTTAGGGCAGTCTGTAAGTAGGTTAGTAAAAGCACTTATTGATGTGGATTATCTTGTGCGTCACGTTTGAGTCCCTGAAGGTCTTAGGTGATTACGATATTAAGTCGAATACAAGACGAGCTGTTCACTCTATTTGGACGCACGTAATTCTGTTCCTGACCTTGGGATACGATTTAGGACATTATTTTGCGCAACCACACTTTTTATTGGTAGTGGATTAAGGTACGTGGTAATATTTGAAACAAAGGCGTTCTGTTCGATTTTTTTCACCACTGTAGCGTTTGAAAGTTACAGTGGTGAACTACATTACTTACTTTTTTTGTGCAGTATAGGGCAAAATTTTAGCCTTGAATAATAATTATTATTATCTGAATACTTTTCTCTTCCATTTACATTTTATCTGTCCTGTTCTGTTCAGTTCAACTTACTTTTGAATATCCAAACTAATTTGAACTCTCAAAATAAAATATTTTTCCAGTAGTTTGGTCTATCGAATAAAATTGATTAATAGAGTTAATGTTAAGAAAGAATGGCAATCATCGGAGAAATTTATTTGTGCATGCAAGTTGGTATGTAGATAATTATGTGGATAGTGGAAATAATAATAGTCCACGACACCGTATTTCGGCCATGTCGGCCAATCTCTACGGAGAGTAGACGCGGTAGATGTTACAGTGCACATGTGTGGACTCTCTCTTATTTCATTCTCATAGTCCAATGGCATACAATCCGACATGACCGGAGAGAGATCAGGTGCAGGGCTTTGCGTGCTTTCCAAGCCACGTATTACGCCGCCAACTTCAAAACTACCGGCTGTTGCTAAGAAAATCAATAATATTTTGCCCAAACTTGAAATAGAACCCAATCGACCCCACGCTTCGCAGTCACGCTAGAGACCACGAGACCAACGGGGCAGTTATGTGCACCTACTGTGACAATCGAAATGAAGATGGAATACATCCATCTTAAAGATTGACAAAGCAAACTTAGATACACCTTATGGCCCATCATAATGACTTCATCGCCGACTTAACATTCGTCATAGAGGAATGCTTGACAGTACAATTTTCTCGTCGTCAAACAAGAATATTTGCGTAGCAACACGAGTATGTTATTTCGGGTTACCTATCTCTTGAGTGGTGTACCTTTCCTATGAGTGAGTTTGAGTGTGTTCCTTACATCTATCCCTTGTTAGTGGCTGCCTTTGAACTTTTTTATTCTCTATATATTTCTTTATCGTTTTCCGTCCTTATTGTTTTGTGGGGTTTTATAAAATAATACAAAACATTTAGATAAGTTTGTTTCTCTTTGGTTTGGCGTAGAACAATAAATTGCTATTTCTTACTTGCTTGGTCGCAAACGCTACTGCTGCTGAGCATAAGGTCCTGGGTTCCATTCCCAAGTCGGGTAAAGTATTATTGGGTTTTTCTATCTTGAATTTCTCAGAAGCAGGCCGGAGTCTGGAGACCTATGTGCCCAGTTGATGGCAATAGGCTTGCCCCCTATTACATGGGACTTAAACATAACTGGCGATATGTGGGTGTACTATAGGTTCACTTCTTTCGAATCTTTCAGGTTAACAAGGTTTGATTGTTATGTTTTGTTTTGACATTTCTCTTAAAAACAGGGCGTTAAAGAAACTGCGTGCCATAGCTTCATGGTGAGTTGAGTATCGATAAAGGAACCCGTAAAACGTAATAAAAAATTACCTTTAAAAAAGTAAAAAAAAAACGAAAATTATCATAAGATGAACCTTATGTTGTACCTACTAATTAAATAGCAATAGTTTAGAATTGATTAAAAAATTGCTTAAAATAAGTTTTTATTTTATTAAAATGCTAATTAAAAATTTCTACAGTTACCTACCTACTATCGAACGCAATTAAATACCTACGCTCAAACACTTCGATAACGCCGGGTGAAGGATAGGTGACTAGGTACTAGTTAGTTAGTAGGTACAAAATTAGGTTGATCTTGTAATATTTTTTAAATGTTTTTATTGTATTTTTTATTTTTCCCCTAAGCTATGGCACGCAATTTCATTAACACCCTGTATATTGTTAAAGCAGATACCTCATAGTTCAGCATCGACCAAAATAGTGACTCATTCAAGTTTATTCTCTCTTTTAATTTATGTGGTTCCTCAACATTGTCACAAACGACTGGTCTATTTATTTTATATTATACTCCATTTGTATTATTATTTTATCCTATTTGAAGAATTTCATGATACCAGCCGCTCAACAGATAAAAGCAACATACGCAACGGAATTCTCAACAATGACAATATTCTTCAGGATCCTTCTATCCTAATAATTTGAAAAGCCAATTCCGTGGCCTCCCTCGAAACTCGTTTCATCCATAAAATTGAGTTAGCCAGCCGCTTAATGTATTTGGCAAACATCTCACATATACGTACGTATGTACGTATAGGTGTGTATGTATATAGCTGTGAATGTATAGGTATCTATGTATTGGTTCTTACGTGAAATGTTCCGATGAAAAATACTTCGGGAATGATTCGCAATTTTGTATCTTGAGATGAAATGGCTTGTTAGGAACGAAGGTATGATATTTAATTTTATTTGGATTTCAATTTGCGGAAATGTGTTTTGTGTGTGATTTTTCTTTGAGTGCGAAGAAATTGCTATGGTTTGTGATTGCTAATCTTAAAGATTGGCAAAGACTTTTATAGTGTTGTAGGCTAATCACGACGCCACTTACTCATGCATTATTGATTAGTTTGTGATTACTAATGCTCGGGTCTTATAAACAAACACGAATCGTTTTGCTTACTAGTGGTAGCATTTTTAACCGACTTCAAAAAGAAGGAGGTTATCAATTCGACATGTTTATGTATGTTCGGGCATAACTCATGATTTGCAAAAAAAATTATCGAAAGGGATTTATTTCGGAATGGTCCCATTCTAATTTCATATAGATCTGATGATGCGTTTCGGAGACAGACAACGGAACTCTTCAAAAAATGACAGCAAATAAACTGCGATTGCTGATATCGCATAAATATGCATTGTTCTGACCCCAAGGATGATAAAATTTCGAATTGGTGTGGGGTAGGTACTATAACTAGAAAGTGAAAAATAAAAACTTTTTCCAAAAAAAAAACAACTGACTTCTGTGTTCTGTGTGCTGTGCTGGCGTTGCCGTAATTATATTTTCGAGCCGTTTGGGGTTGAAACCCTCGGGCCGTGGGGTCCGAGTGCTCATGCTCTCTACAAGGAAATCTCCAAACGGCTGGTTGACACTTCCCGTGAGCCAAGGGCTGGTTGTTACTTTGGCCAGAGGCTGAGCATTGCTATACAACGTGGTAATGCCGCCAGTCTCTTGGGTACATTACCAGTCGACAGCGATGCGGATGAGTTTTTTGACGCTTTGTTTTAGTTAATTCGCTGTAGTTATATAGTTTAATTGAAATAAATTAAATAAAGAAAAGGAAAAACTGACTTCAGGAAAAACACTACAAAGTGAAAAACTACTCTAATTTCGGAAGGCAGTGACAAAAAATTAAAATACATACTATCCAAAGCCACCGACTTCCGAAATGAAAGTTATTTTTCAATTTGTAGTGTTTTTCCGGAAGTCAGTTGTTTTTTTTTTGGAATAAGTTTTTATTGGCAAACTAAAACCAAAAATATAAATAAATTCGTAAGCTAATGTTACCTGTGATAGCTACTTCCATATGGGAGGGTTTACTATGCAAACCTATGAGGTCTTAGCTTCATTATTGGTGGAGATACAAGAGTCTTAATTTTAACCATTATCGGTCCGTAAATTAAAGGATTCAATCACCCTTTAGTCGCGTTGTGCATGGGCCGCCATTGGAATACTAGTGCTATGATATTCTGGCTACACATTGGTGATTTATTTTTTGGCCTTAGAGTCGTCTGCGTTTGTTTCTAGTCAAAAGTTACCTATTCGTTTTTGTCACTATCCGAATTTTTATGATCTTTGAGACGTGGGTAGGTACTTAATGAAAAAATAATATAATCTAATTCTGAGAATTTTCTCAACTAACTTTATTTATAACTTTATTTTTAACTCGTGAGACGAGTTATTCCTATTTACGAATTCAAAATAGATATTATCATTATTTTATTCCTTAATGGACTACGCGCTATTGTGTTGTACCACAAACATGTCATTTTATAAAATGTTGTTCGAAATAAAAAGTTTTCATTTCATCAAAATAAAATCCGTATGACATGTAATTTTGGTGATCTCGTGGTTAGTATAATATGATATAATAAAATATCATGTAAAGTGTATGTAAGTAAATATTGCACCAATTATTTGATATTCAAAATATTACACACATTTACCCAACATCGAATTAAACTCACATGACGCGGAAATATCAATACAGAATCACCAAATCGAATGAGCAGAAGAGAAAATGCCATTAATGCGCTCTCACATTCAGTATCACAACACAATACATTCGTGTTTATCAGACACATTAATCTCAAAATGAAAATTGTAAAATCTTTTAAGTCCATAACAGACGTCGCTATTGTAATTTTTTTATACAACTCACAGCCAACGAAATATTTTCAATACCATATTTGCACAGATATAATATATATTTCTGTGACGCCACAAACCTATACAGTAATATACATAATTGCATGGTATAGCGAGACTCTAGGCAATGAAATGAAGGCAAAATATACACGTATTATGTGTTCCTCTCCGTGTGTGGTAGCTAGCTATATTATAGCACGGCAGAGGTGGCCCAGTGTTAACGGCCGCGGCTTACGAATTGTAGGTCGTGGGTTCGAACCCAAGTAGGCACTTTAATTTGTGTAATTTAATTCATCAACACTGCTCTCAAAATTAAAAAAAAAAACAAAACATAGTCAGGAAACCAGCATGTCCTAGAAATAAAAAATCTAAGACATATGACATCTACCAATCTGCATTGGGCCCACGTGGTGGTTACAGCCCACTTCCTATAACAGAGAGGAGCCCTGTATCCCAGCAGTGGGAACATTATAGGCTGATAATGCTATATTAACAACTAGCTTTTGCCAGCGGCTTCGCCCGCGTGGAGGTCGGAAATGATCCCACGGGAACGTACTTACAGGATATAAAGTATCCTATATGTCCAGGTTATAAACTGTCTGTGTGCCAAATTTCATCCAAATCCGTTTGGCTGTTTTTAGGTATTTAAGTAACAAACACAAATATCTGAACATACTAACTTTCACATTGATAATACTAGTAGGATTTATAAGATTAGTAGATCATTTTAGCTACGTCTGTGATGGGCTTAACACTCATTACAATATTAATTTTCAGTATTTCGAATCAATTTTGCAGCGTGCCATCACAATTCAATCCGATATCACTTAATCGAATCAATAATTAGCATGTTACTCTTACAAACAGTTGGGATCAAACACTGCTGATTAATAAATGGACAATTTCGTAAATGGACTATTTGCAAAATGTCTGTGTTTCTCGTTTTACGGTAATCTGCTAATGGGGAATATTATGATATTTGGAGACGATTGCAAGTGGATTGGAGGTGACAAATGTTTTGTCTAATTTTCTACCGACTTAAAGACAAACAATTGCAAAAAGGGAAATGTTTTAGGCACTGATTCTCCCAACAATTATTGACCAATGAGGGTTTTTTATATTCATGATCCTTAAAAAAAATGTGGGCTTCTAATGATGTATCTACACTTTTAAAATCATTGTGCTTTCATCCTCTGAGGGGTACGGACCTCGGCTTAGGGCTTCGCTGAAAGACAGCAGCAAGGGACGAGCTAAATCGGAATGATTATTATTTAGGAACGAATTGAAAGCACAGGCTCAGCGGCGCGAGCTGGCTCGAGCAAAGGTCGAGGCGGTCATGGATTGGGACGTCACAGCATGCCTCGGCGTTGGGGGCAAAAGGGTGGCGGTCTGTGCCGGTGCATTTTCAGTGTGCTGGTGAATTCACAACTCTCCTGGAGGAGGGTTGTACCATCGTTGGGCTGGGCTTCATCAACTCGTGATTGCCTTTGATTAAACGCTTGGCGTGGCAACATGACGTCATAAAGCCTTTGGATCCTAGAGTACAGGTAGCTACTTTGACCCAGATCTGGAACAGGGTCTCATACTTTTCTGTAACAAATTTTATGGTTTGTTGTATTTGATCACAATAGTATTTTTATCACTGTTTTTGAATTGGTCTTTCCAATAAAGACACCTAAGTAATTATGAAGCCAAATACAATTTAGGTTGCTACTTTCTGAATTGTCAGTAGGTAGGTGGGTAGGTATTTTATACACAGGTATAAAATGTCTCTTATATTTCATTAACTTCTACAAATATCAAACTGGAAAGTAACAAAGGTCGTAACCAAATAATAGTCATTATCATAACTGTAATTTACCGGAGTTAAATTATTTCAGTTGCTTTCCCTGACCGATCGTTAATTAAAGGTATACGGACCCTTGTTAAGGGTCGTGTACACCAAATGAGAATACAACTTTTGAGTAGAAAATGATAGATTGATGTAGCAGAGTGATATAGATAAAGTATTCATTTGAAAATTACTCCCAGGAGTAAATAATTAAATAAACAAACTTGCTGTGCATTACATGGTACTTAGACAAAAATGAGGAAATAATCTCTACCTACCCTCATGCAGGTAATACGTGTCGTGTCATTTTTCAAACGTACTAACTGTTACCCACTTACTTTAGCCAATAAGTTTATCTAGCCAGCTATTATGAGTTATCTTAATTTATGTAGTTTTGTTTATATATTTTTTTATTCTTAAACATTTTAACCGGTTACTTATAAGTATTTTATTAACCGGTTACTTATATGAATTTTATTAATCGTTTACTTATAAGTATTTTATTAACCGGTTACTTATAAGTATTTTATTAACCGGTTACTTATAAGTATTTTATTAACTACTAGCTTCGCCCGCGTGGAGGCCGGAAATTATTATCTCACGGGAACGTACTACTGGGATAAAAATTCTAAATGTTAATCCAAATTATAAACTATTTGTGTGGCAAATTTCATCGTTTCATTTTTGCGTAATTGAGTAACAAACATTTAAAAATCTAAATATCCAAACATTTGAACATATACAAACGTTAACATTTATAATATTAGTAGGATCTTACATGTACCTACCTACAACTATTACTTTGTAGATCATATTTGTAAGCGCTGCAAGGCAAGGGACAGTAATACAACATTTATTTTATTTTATAACATCAAGTACCACATTTTAAATCTGTGTCACAAATAAATAACTTTGTGTTTGAGTTTGATAAATACATAAGCATTACGCCTTGTTTTATCATAACTGGTGAAAGGTGGGTGTACTGTGACCTCACATCTGTCATTATTATCTAGATTAATATAAAAAACAGGCAAAATTGTTTGTTTGTAAATGTAAACTCCGCAAAACTGTTCGGATATATAATATTCGAATTTTTGTTTCTAGGACATGTCGGTTTCCTCACTCATGTTTTCCTTCGCCATTTTGAGAGCAGTGCTGATGAAATTATTTTCAAAAATTAAAGCGCTTAGGCAGGAGCTTTAACCTAGGCGGGTTCGAACCCACGACCTACAACTCGTAAGTCAGGGCCGTTACCACTGGGCACTGCTCTCTGATATTATAATACATTAGAAGTACCTAGTATCGTTTTCGATTATTTGCTATAGTTTCAGGTGAGCGATTTACTTACGTACTAAGGGATGAATTTAATACCGTGAACTAATTGTTACAGATCATAAATATCTTAATATGCAAAATGTTATTTATCAAGAAGCGAAAATTCTATCTGAAATACATGTAATTTCAGTAAAATAAGGAATCTTTTATTTAATTTCAACTCGACCTTGCCTTGGTGAAGAACTCGTCTAGACAGAGAGCCTGTAATTACATTGCTTTTAAATACTTAAAATGCCTGCCATTGGTAAGAAGTTCGTTTATTAATCATTCATAAATAGTGTTCAGACTGAAACTAAAGCGAATTAATATTAGGTAGACACACATCGTTTGTTTAAGTTTTAGAACAAAAAACATTAAAAAACGATGTTGTTATGAAGCAATTACATGTTTTGTCCCCTCATAAACAATTATGTTTAAACCAAGTTTTTTTTAAGTTAAAAATAATCTGTGTGATCTGATCAGATTGATATTTGCTTAACTTTGGAACAGAATGGCTAAAATAAAAACAACATAAAGACAAAATCGTAGCTCAAGTTATCACAGTCTACACAACATTAAAACCATTTTCTTATCTCCTTATACCAAATAGCTCTTAAACCTTAAGTTCTCAATAAAGATGCTGCTAAACAAAACACAATCGCTACTAAATGTGCACACCACTTTAGGACACCGCAAACGATGCCTTTATTCCACTCCATTACTTTTCAAAAGATTAGCTGATTAGCAGGACCTAGTGACCCGGCGATATCTCTGCCTACCTTTGTTGCCGAAATTATGGGACTATGAAGGATTTGTATGGCATTTGCAGTTTTCGGAGAATCTGCTTTGACTATGGTTTCTTATTGTCAGCTGTTGGGTTTCAGTGGTAATATTTTTAGTCTTTGATTATAAAAAATATCTGATGCTTTTTTTTGTAAGTAGAGGAATGCACCCACATATTTATTATCCTAGTAACTACTTTATTAACGTTTCTATAATAAATACTTATGTAGTTCTAAGAAATTCAGATGATAAGACTGCAATGACGAAGTGTACCTAATGTTGACAAAACCGGTAAAGGGTTTACTTACTTACTTACTACAAATTCTTTGAAATCGAAAACCATGATTTTTATATTTCGAATAATTTTCAAACCCATAGAAAAAACACAACCTCCAATTTTGAACAATGAGTAGGTACAGCAAAAGCACACATTTCATACACCCCATTCAAAATTACCAAAAAAATCAACAGCAAAAAACACAATAATACAGAACGCGCGAAAAGACTACCAAGAAACGCCTTCAAAAATGGCGGATGTGAAAAAATAACGAATAATTACACACACGAGGCAAAGGGGACGCGCGAGGGGCTAACAAAAGAGTTTTGTTTTACTTTAATATCTCACTCCTGTCAGGACTAGGGCTAAAGAATCTCTGTATGATTAAAATGCTCCCTTTTTTGATATACGTATCGCCTATGGAGAAGAGAGAGTACATTTTGTACTGTTAGTACTTGCTTTTCCTTTGATTTCACTGTAGTAAAACACTGAGTACTGAGTGCGTGGTACGAAGAATGCGGATGGAAATATTGTTCACGAAATAAGGTTATCAACCGTTATAATGTTGTTCTCGTGTCGATTACAAATATGATATCAAATTTTACTGATTAACGTGATTCAAAGCTTGGTGTTATTCTAGACTCAAATTACTTTTTGATTGCACGTGTCGTATACGTCAAACAGAGCAGAGATAATAAGGGACCATACATTTTAGTGTCACATTACACTCCGACTGATCCAGATTCACATTCATTAACATACGTCGGTCGCAACATGGTCGCAATTGTGGTGCTACACTGTCTCGCTATATTCGGCACAACTTTAATATCAGCTGCAACTGTCAAGTGGCTTCCAAACTCAAGCTTCAAGTTACCAGAGAACTTTAAAGACAAAAATCTTCCGTGTTCTAAACAAACAGTCGTATTCCCACAATCGATTGCTGGTTCAGTCGAAATTCCATCTGGAACTGAAGTTAGCGGATTCATTTTGCCAGAAACTGGAGAATTAATTTTAGAAGGCTTGTTAACTTTTGGTGACAATCCCGCAGATACCAACTGCACGGAAGGAAACGCTTATTACCTGGACAAGTCAGTAACGTCTTGGAACCAAGCCGATGTTTGGAGCTCGCCGAAGTTCAACAAAGCTACTCCTGACTCAGACAGGGTACCGTGTTTCAACGATGTAGTGGAGTTTCCAGAAGATACAAAATTTACCCTGAAATTGCCAAAACTGCCACAATATGTTAAAGAACTCAAAATTGGAAAACTCAGTTATACTAGTAGCTATTTTGTAGCTCATGTACTGTTACAAAAAAATGATGATGCACAACAATTTGTTTTAAACGAATATATGGGCACAAATGTTCGGATCGGTGAGCCTATGCACTGTTCGCAGTTCGGGTGTGCATGTCAACTCAGTCCTTTGACAATAGATTGTGCTTCAAAGTTTTGTCCGAAGGCTCCATGTGTGCATCCTATTAAGCCTCTTGGGTTCTGTTGTGAAATATGTGGCGGATACTTATTGTTTGATGCGGATGAAAGATTTGATATGAAAAGTTTCGGTGACCTTGTTGAAGACACTGTCCATGAGTACGGTAAAGACCGTATCGAATACTTTGTAGGATTCTCTCCAGAAATTGAGTTCAGAAGAATTCAACTCGTGGTAGTTGACAAAGGTGAATACGAAGGTTTAAGCGCAGAAATGATCAATTCTATTAGCTATGCCCTTCGCGATCATTGGGTCAAAGGGAATAAGGTTGCCCAGATAAGCGGGAGTCCTTTGTCAAAGTCGGGTTTGGGCGGCAAAATCTTTGTATCCATGTTTTTCGCAGTGATTTTAACACTGGGGGCGTTGTACGTGTACTATTATCAGATTCCCGATATAAGGTTCCCGATAGCTCCTAGAAACATGACTGGCAGTATATTTTCGAGGTTCGAGAGGAGGTCGGACAGTGTCGTGAGTTTGACGAGAAGAGATTCAGTGATCAGTTCTAGGAGTAACACCGGTTTTAGGAATCCGTTGTATAATTCTAAAAGGGGGCGTGTGGAAGTTGCCGAGTCTGTAGCGGAGGAATGATAAACGTACACAATTATATGGTTTTTTTCTGTAATAAATATACGAGTATTATGTAAATGGTTATAAAATAGTATAATATTTTTAAATTGGAAAAGTCTGTTTATGGTTCTTTTTTAACATAAAGAACACGTTATAAGTATTCTGATACGGATAGTAAACCATTTCTACTACGGGATTATATTATCCCCAAGAAATACTATAAGCAATGGTTGGTAATCATAAATAATATATTAATGTTATCTTTAACGTGCATTTTCTTTACTCATCCAGCAACTTGTAATAGATAATGCCGTGGGCTTAACGCGAAGAGAACGTGACGTAGATAAGAAATATTTTTATTTTTGAATTTCGTACATCTTTTTTTATCTTTGTATTACAGTTACCTATTTTGTCGTCAAAATAATAAAAAAAAAACAAAGTATGATATGTATATTCGATTGAAAAATTGTTCCAATCAACGTTACGTTTGAGTACATCAGGTGGTCGTGCTAAGGCCTATTTTTTTTTTGTTTGGAAATTCTTCAAATAATTTCTCCCGCTCTGGGTGGAGCAAGAGGGCGTGTCAGACTTTTACTGACTAAAACCCACCCGTAATCCCTCAATTGCCTGTGTGCCAGGGGCTGCGGTATCTCTTTTGAATAACCCGCACCCCTGGCAGGCATCAGCCCTTGCGGACCCCACCAATTGGTGCTGACATCTCTTAGAGGCGCGCGTGGAACACAACGCGCCGTCGACCCGGGCTTGGTCCTTGCCGGACAGCGAGCTACCCATTACTCGCCGACTGCAAGCCCGCGCCTACGGGGAAATCTGGCCGGGAATCAGCCTGGGATTCCCGACGCCCAGGGCGTCTCCCGCGGCGACTACAGCCGTGAGGTCGCATATATTGTTTCTCCCTCACGTGCCCTGCCTGCCTCTTTGCTAGCATTATTGCTTCGCAGAAGGAGGTGACGGCTAACCATGCACTCTCGCTCCGTACCATGGCCTGAACCAGGACCGGACGCGAAGGACGCCGCCGCCGATCGCCTCCACGAGGATACGGCGGTGCTCCGCCCAAGCCGGGCAGACCTCCACCGTATGCTCCAACGTGTCCTCAGGGCAATCTTCGCTGTGGAAACACCTGGGCGTTTCCTCCCGCCTTATCCGAAACAGGAACCTCCCAAAACAACCGTGTCCGGTGAGGACCTGCGTCAGGCGGAAGGTGAGGACGCCGTGCCGCCGCTGTCGCGGCGTGCCCAGCACTGGGTTGCGACAATCGCACACTCCATGTTGCCATGATTCACAGGTCGAGCAGTGTTATTGCGTTTTTCTGTCTAGAATATCTCATTAGAAGCCCGAAGCCAGGTGCCTGGTTGATGGCAGTAGGCTCGCCCCCTATTACATGGGACTGAAACATTACTGGTGAAATGTGGGCGTACTATAGGTATACCTTGGTATTTTTTCCAATGGGTGCCCAACCCATCTCCCCATCCCATCCCTTCCCACCCCTGTTCGCATCATTGGCTTTAGAACTGCAGTCTGCAACGTTTTAACATTAAGAGTTAAAGTTTAAGATACGGTTTCACATCACTAAACGCAAGAGTATGATGTTGTAGGAGAAACTCATTTTTATGTGCAGATTTTTTCTTTATAAAGGACAGGAGAATACTAGTGATATATCCTACCTGTTGATTTTCTATCAACTCCTGAACCATTATTGTTGGCAATCTCTTCCCACTAACGTGTTTATCATTTCACTGTACTGATGTGGACGTGCTAGCCAGTTTGGGAAGTTTTAAATTCTTTTATAATTTTAATTTGCTTCAAATTTAGGCCATGGTTTCTATTAGCGATTTTATCCAGGACCTAGAGTTTAGGATCTAACCACTGTTTTTTGAACCACCTTTTTAGTAAAATATAGTTCAAGCTTAATTTTATTTACTTCGGTTTTGTCAATTTTCTTGTCGTACAATATTAGCAAGTAAGCAAGGCTTTCATAGCTTGTTTCCTTTGAAATGACGTAGAGTACAAACACAAAGTTTTCTTTGATTCTCTTTTGACACTTATTTCACAAACAGTAGCGTTGGTTTTAGCCAGTTCTTCAAATTTTTTAACTTTGTCAATCCTCAGTCGTTGTTAGGTAGTAAGTTTTGAAACAAAGTGATGTGCCATACAATGCACAAAAGGCGATCCTTTCAGTGTCCCATTTATACTGAATTGCTAGTTTTACATCGAAAATGTTTTATTCAATATGAATTCTTGCGATATAGTCTTTGTGAGTTGAAATGGGAAGGAAAAATTTACTTTATGGAGTACGTTAACACAAAAAATGCTTTCTAACACCGACCTCGTGTAGTTATTATTATAAATCAATCATTATTATAGACGTCTAAACGTATTTTTGATCCAATTTACAGAATAAACACCATTTATCATTTAACGATTATTTTTTCAACCACCTTCCAAAACCTTTACGATTATTAATAAATTGCCATTTTGCTAAATAACAATGAATTTCCAAACCAGTGTTAATTAACACAAAATCCATTTTAACACCTGACTCAACAGAAAATCAGAAACATAACACCAATCCGTTTATATTTGACTTCTAAAATTTACAACAGGCGCCTCATGAACCCCATATTTTCCTTTAATTCCGAGATTTGAACGGGAATATTTCAGGTGTGTTTAGTTTAAGTAATGTGCCTCTATTATTATGAGCCGAGGGGCGGCAACTCCAAGTCTGTGGGATTCCCGGTAATTACCGTAATACGTAGCTTTGTAACAACACTGTCCTGATCAAATATTTATGCGTCAGCCGGTAGAAAGTGAAATTTAATATTGTTTGGATAACTGGGTTTTGATTGTGGTCGTGCTTACTGTTTTGGTTTTATGGGGTCATTTTTGTTTTATACTTTCCTAGCTTTTGCCGCTTCTTCACCTGCGTGGACATCGGAAACAATCCATCGGGAACTTATTACCGAGACGAAAAGTATGTAATGTCCTAACTCCGATCGTGATCGGACTGTGACAAATTTTATGGAAATCCGTTCAGCTGTTATATGAAAAGTTTGAAAATATACGAGCAGGCATATTAAAATCTATTTCTACGTACGGGCACGAGTTAGAACCAGCCCCATAAGTTAGAGGTCGTGAATATTATATGCGAGAAGCGCTGTGTGGTTAGCAAGAAAATTACTAAGTGAGTGTCATGATGAGTGAAAAGTATTGTAGTAAAACAGCAGTGTATAGACGTAATGGGGGTAATAAACTAATCTATATCTATGATCACCAATCTATAGTCATAGAAGTATGAATAATTTATGAGCTTTGGTGCATCATAGTTGTTCTATTTCATGTAGGATAACAGATATCACTATCATAACCTAGCCAGTTTCCAACTATGTTGGGGTCGGCTTCCAGTCTTACTGGATGCAGCTGAATACCAGTATTTTACATAGAGCGACTACCTATCTGACCTCCACAGCTCAGTTACTAGATAATACGATACCCCTTGGCATGACAGAAATATTTTAAATATAATAGATATGAGTACTAACATAAGTAAATCTATACCTACTTAGGTACGTTGTCGATACGGTAATAAAAAAATATTTTTTTTTTTTATTAATTTGTACATTTAAATGAAATTGAAACTAACTTTATTATTATTGAAGGCCATACTAAACACATACATACTTACCCATTACATACCTACTTAAAAAAAAAGCCCAAAAATGCAGAGTTAAAAATACTTACTCGCCTCTTTTTAAAACAAAGGCTTGGCAATCATAACCCAGAACTCGCAATCAAGAACCATGATTCCTACTTGGACGACTCAAGCAAAGTAGTCCCTGTGCGCAACTCTACCAAAGAAAATATCAATTTGTTTCCTACGACCCTCCAGAACTTTCCTGCGAACATTTTTGCCTCTGACAATATTTCATGTTATTTACTCTTTTAAGGGACAGAATAAATTTGTCCTCTTCCACAATGTCTTCGTATTGTGTCCGCAACAGATGTTACAGATTTTTTAAGATAATTTTTATTTTCGCTTCCTACTTTACTTATTTCAATGTAATTCGGGTCCGTTTCGATTTTTTTTTAAATTGCCTTTGAAAAATATTTGAAATTGTGTCAGCGTATAGATATTATTTTAAGTTTGTTTTGAAAATAAAAGAAACAGCCATTCTCAAAGAAACATACCAAAACATTTAATTTTATGGAATTGGAAAAGTCTTAAAAAGAAAGTCTGAATTAAATTAATACTTTCAATAAATCTTTACAAAATCTCTACAAACTTTTAAATATCTACTGTGAAATACACAACACAAACCGAGCACAAACTTCATCCACCAGTTGCTCCAAGGTCTATTGTACGTGAACGTTATCCCTTGAGCTATGACTTGAATCTTAACTGAAATGCAGCAATTGTTTAGATACCTGACCAGTTTAAAGAATATAGATAACAGTCAGGCTGATCTTGTAATCTTCACATAACAGATTGTCATGATATTTATCAAAATGGCCTACCTTGATTCAGCTAACGTCATATTACGCAGGCTCCACGAGTGTTTACTCAAATGTGCACAAGAAGTACCCTGCGTTACAAAGAGTTTAAATGGTCATTTAAAATGAAAAATTATTCTAGAACCTTAAAGATGATTTTCAAAGACGTATTCAATGATACCCCACTTGACATAGTTCGTCGATATTTTTTTTCACAATATGGCATCTTGTTGTCACCATATTATATATTGAATACTGTCATGTCTTCAAGTACTCGCTAGATTAAGGTAAATTGATTGACATTAGAATCATTAAAATTGGCCCACGCGTTTGGTTTCTATATTGCCACAAAGGACCAAACATACATACATAGGCTGGTAAACACATTACCCTCCTTTGCTTCACGCAGTCCGGTAAAAAGACAAATGTGGTGCTATAGAATTCTGGTACAAAATTGAAAACCAATTTTAATTTAAAAAAATAATATTACTTACCAAAACAAAAATGATGAATCCGTACACAAAGCGACTATTCAGCCGTACAATAAACTTGAAGGTACATTAAACGCATCCTACCCACTTTGATAGCCGCGCTTCCTCGAGAGTTGGCTAAAGTTTCTCAAAGTGTAAGCGACGAAGGCATCCGATAGAAGGTTCTCGTTAGAGCCGCCACAAAGGCTCCATTGTGCTCCACAGACGGTTCCAAATGAAAAATATAACTTGTTACCGGAGTGTTTGAGTAATGTCTAGAGACAAGATGTCATGGATACTTTTGAGTTTTCCAGTATTGCCGTCGTTTCCTTAGTGTGTTTATTTCTTGTTTTTCTTCTCTTCATATTTTCAGTACAGAATATAACTTAAAAGAAAATAATTTTCATAGACAGGTAAAACAAGGCTGGGTGAGGTTTCGCTAACAAATAACCAGGAAACTTGCCAACTCAAAGCTAAGATGGTGAGCGTCACTAAAACTTGCCAACCCAAAGCTGAGATGGTGAGCGTCACTAAAACTTGCCAACTCAAAGCTGAGATGGTGAGCGTCACTAAAAATTCAAAGTGAGTGAAGAAAAGACAGAACTAGCCTCATAAAACAAAACCTCAGCAAGGAACCAATAAACTATCCAGACTAAAGTTTAATTAAATTTTGTATTGTCTTTAAACTTTTGGTGCAAGTTATAAGCGGTTTAAGTGGGCAGTTTGTTATTCCCGTTGTTATAAATTGGCGAAAAGAAGAGAAGGCGCGAAAGCGACAAGGCCGCCAATTGTATGTTTTGTAATAGTTAATATTTTTTTGTAATGTATATTATTGTTACTAAAGAAGTAAAATTTATAAATCCTACTATAGTACAATATATCATCCTACTAATATTATATAATAAAATATTATAAATGTGAAAGTTTGTATGTTTAAATGTTTGGATATTTAGGTGTTCAGGTGTTTGAAAGTTTGTTACTAAATTACGCAAAAACGGCTGTACAGATTTCGATGAAATTTTACTCACAGATAGATTATTTATTTAAAGACTTTGCAGCTAAATACAATGGTAATAAATAACAGTATGATAATCTGACAGCCAATTACAGGTCTTCACGTCTTGAGCTTGTCTGGTAGGTATAAAAGTACTGTGGAACAAAATATACACACTGCCAAATATTGCCAAAAAACAAAAATAAACTATAAAAAATTAAAATTAGCAGATAGACAATCACCTAAACTAAGTAAACACTAATATAATTGTGACAGGTTATTTCTCTTGAGTACCAAGATGTTAAAAATTAAAGCATCTAACTTATTTGCAGTTGGAATGCAAATGCAAATGTTAGAATGTTTTTGCTTTAAGTGTCACATTAACTGCAAATAATTGTATCACAGTCGTTTCTTTTTATTTCTTAGATTTTTATTACTTACTTCAATTAAGTTTATTCTACCATCAACTGAACATGTTAACTATTTTCATTGTTTCATTAATTAGGTACCAACAACAAAAAATCTTTACGTCTATAGCTTGCACCATACAGTAAATTATCGCTATACTTCGAAAAGTTTGAAGGAACTCTTTGGCTTGAACACTCAGCTCCGACTGAAAGCGTTAAAATTTAAATTTTATCATTAATAATAACTGAAAAAAAATCTATCCGCTTGTCCATGATTCATAATGGAAAAGTTTTCATTAGAACTGGAAGTTAGTTTGACAATGACGTTGATGTGGATTCAACATTATGGTTTCTTTTGAAGGTGAATGGTAAGGCAGTGGGATAAGTTTATTGCAAAGTAAGTATTTGTCTTATTCGGTCACAAATAAGGACTCGAAATGAATCGCAAGCGCGCCACTGGTGACATAACGTATTACACGTACCACAACTACAACGCCTACTGCGCGGCGAGGAGGATATTCTGTGTCTGATCGTATCGGAGTTAAGACGTCGCTGGACTGTAACTGAAACAAGTGTATAATTTGGGATTTTAATAAAAGCAGTGTGTTGCACACAGTCTGTTTTCATTGCACGAAACCTATCTTCTTTTTTATTGAACTTGATGTCCGAATCTAACGGAGTAAGACGGATGACATATCGATAAATTGGTGTTAGGTATTTTCTATGACATCTCCAAACGGCTGGTACACACTTCCAGTGGACTAAGGGCTGGATTATAGCTTGGCTAGAGGCTTAGCATTGCCATACAATGTGGTAATGCCGCCAGTCTGTTCTGTACATTAGGTCCCAGTTCACAGCGAGGCGGATGACTTTTATGACACCACATTACAGTTCGCTAATAGTTTTAGATAAGGTAGGTTAAGTTAACTTAGTTATATTGTTATTTTTATGAATTTATTAGGTAAGTATAAGATGTTATTTATGCAAATTTTATTTGAATTTTGAATAAATACTATACGAGTATTGAATGTAAAATAAAAACTTTTTCCAAAAAAAAAACAACCGACTTCCAAAAAAACACTACAAAGTGAAAAATAACTTTTTTCGGAAGTCGGTGTCTTTGGAGCTGTATTTGAGTTTTTTGTCACCGCCTTCCGAAAAAAGTTATTTTTCACTTTGTAGTGTTTTTTTGGAAGTCGGTTGTTTTTTTTTTGGAAAAAGTTTTTATTTTTCACTTTTTAGTGGTTCACATGTGCTAACCCCTTCACAGCGTACCGGCGTGATGTTATGTTATGAACTGGTGTAAACAATAGACAGACATGCGATTTCGGCAATCCCAGTCCATTTGCTATCATTTATTGAGGAGTTCCGTTGCCTATCTCCGAAGTTCTTCATCAGATCTTCACCAAATTGAAATGGGACCACTACGAGAAAGTACTCTTCCAAAAAATACCTAAATCGCTTTGTGTGCCTATAAAATTTGAAGAGTTCTCTCTATTTCTCCAGGATCCCATCATCAGATCCTGACTTGATGATCATGGGACCACCTGGGAAGTATACCTGTAGCAGCAGCGGTGAGGTTTGGTGAAAACCAAGGTGTATGGTAGATTGTGTTGAGGATTTTTCAATGAAAGATGATGCGTTAGGTTTAACGAGTAAATTATGTATTAGCCATTTTGCTTACAACATTCAAGGAGAGGGGTGTGGGAACAATATTTTGAATTAAACCAATCACGGTCGAGAGACAGGTATGACGTCGCGTGTGGTATTGTTTCCTGCCTCAAGATGTCGCTGTTAGTCCTCGATATGCGTTTATTGAGCAAGAGATCACAACATGCCCCCGGCCTTGGAAGCAGTGGCTTTCAATGGTCTTCAGTCACTGCATCAGTGTCGATCATGTCCTGTAGCAGAGGACAAATCTTGGTGAATGCGCGCCTCACCACGCCTGATGACGTCTGTATATCAGCCACCCGGGATATACCATCCTTTCCTGGGATAGTGCGAAGCACGCGTCCCAAATGCCACTTCAAAGGTCGGAGGTTATTTTCCTTGATAACCACTAAGGAGTTTGGTTTGAGCTTGTCCTTATTCGCCGTCCACTTCGTCCGCACCTGCAACTCGGAGATGTATTCCTTCGCCCACCGGTTCCAGAAGTGTTGACGAAGTTGTTCTACCCTCTGGTATCGCTGAAGTCGACTAGCAGGAACATCGTGCAGGTCATCGCTGGCTGGCGCAATCAGTGGTCGACCAATAAGGAAGTGACCGGGAGTGAGAGGGGAAAAGTCGTGAGGATCGGGGGAAAGAGGAGACAGAGGTCGAGAGTTTAGTACGGCTTCTATTTGAGCTAGTACTGTGCTGTACTCTTCGAACGTGAGGTGCGCGTTACCTATTACACGACGAAGATGGTATTTACTGGACTTTACTCCTGCTTCCCACAGACCACCAAAATGACACACGGAGAATAAGGGGGAATAAAATGAAATTTTATATTTTGACTAGATGCGTACTCTAAAATATCGCTACTACAATTCGCTAAGAATTTAGAAAAATCGTTCATTACACCTACAAAATTACGACCATTGTCAGAGTATATATCTGCAGGCTTACCACGGCGTGAAATAAATCTCTTTAAAGTAGATAAATACGCTTCACTGGAGAGGTCACTGACTAACTCCAGGTGTATAGCACGTGTCACGAAACAAACGAATAGACAAATGTAGCCTTTGATGAGCCTAGCACCCCTACCCTTTCGGTTCAGAATGAGCACTGGCCCAGCGTAATCCACCCCACACTGAACGGATGGAAGACTGGGTGTAACGCGCTCCCTAGGCAAGTTACCCATCATAGGACTGAGCGTCTTACCTCTAATGCGAGTACAGGTAACACAACTATGCACCACCTGGCGCGCTAAATTCCTACCACCAACAGGCCACCATGATTCGCGTAAATTAAATAGTAATGCCTGCGGAGCAGCGTGGAGTAGCTGACTGTGCTCATGACGAAATAATAAAGTGGTAAAATAATGTGTTACCGCCATATACATCGCTGATATCCAAATCTACCTACTTCAAATCTTTAGACTTTTAGTTATATTAGAATGTGGCGGTAGTAGGTACGTTTCCCATCAATCACCTTCCTTCCTATTCATTCCTGCAGCGTCTACCATAGGCCAGAGCGAGACAGCAATACCAGGCTGGAAGAAGATTGACCTTAACGGACGCCATTTTTGAAAGGAAGCAAGTTCGTTCTAATCCGCTGCCGCGAAAGCATCTCTCCAGAGCTTTACCGATAATATAGCTGGATTTCGCGATAAATCCAGATTCTCCGGTCTATATATAAAACTAGACCTTCCTACATAACAATTTATACTGATTTGAAGTGCTGTGTAAGAAATAGGAATCGTTTATCCGTGAAACCACGCCGGCTGGCCGCGTGGTTTTAACCTACACATCGAGGACGTGCAAAGTCCTAGCAGCAGGAAGGCGACTCCAGACTTCTAGAAAGGTAAGGCGCTGCATTCTGTGTCCTTCTCTTATTCCTGTTTCTCCATACCAAAAAATAGCCTCTTTCCAAGTCAGTGTATGCCGCCACATAAAGTTTATTACAGTCCACAAAACCGCCGATTCTCATAGCAAGGCTTTGAATCACCGCTCCAGGCTTTTAGAAGCCTGGAAAGAGCTGTTTAGACAGTTCTATCCATTTCTTGGTAAATTTCCAGATCCCCCTCATGTTAGCGTTCAAAAGTTTTATAGTTAGCTCTTGGCGTTAACATTTTGGTCCTTCGAGCCGGATTTATTTCCTATATACAATCCACTACCTATATACTTTATATTGGACGATCTTCATTTCATTCCTTATGGAACCCCGCATTTGGATCAGAATTCGTTCAGATTCAATTATGTAATTAATTACATTCGTGTCATTAAATTCATCTAAGTCAAAATCATAAATACGTTTAACAATACGTTTCAATTGTATCTAATATCCAGTCATACATCGACTTCGTTGCATCGTAGTACAAAGTACCTACACATTCCACATTAAAGAATACCCGCAGTTTAATATTATCAGTTTTCTACATTAGCTAAGTACTGGTTACCGCGCGCATTATATATAGCTATTGAATATAGGTTGTTTACGCACGAACTAAGACTGCTTTGAGAATTCATTCAGTGCATTCCGATCTAATTACTTGAACAGATTCCATACATACCTACATATTTCTTTATAATAAATCAAGATGCCTCGACCTGCAGCTGACGCTAGGGATGAGAAAACTGATAAACACACCTCATCGCGTTTAAGTTCAGAAATCATTCTCGTAGAAGCAAAACGAAATGCCCTTTTCGAATCAATTCAAATAGTGTTCGAAAAGGCGAAAAAGGCTCACATTGACAGCGAGATGGTGGAAAGTTTTCTGGATTCAGTCGCGACTATTGATGAAACTCGATCTGAATTTAGAGATCTCGTCAACGAACACAATAGGCTACTTTTAGAAACTAATCCATCCGCGAAGCCTAACTATCAATCATTGATTTCGTTTGATGATCTTTACTGTCGTATCAAACGTGTGTTGAAGCAGGTTGAGCCTGTGCCTTCGAGGGTGAACGCTGACGATGATCAGAAAGTCATTAGGTCTAAACGGCCTACTTTAGCGCCAATCGAAATTGTGTCATTTGACGGAGACGTTCGCAATTGGCCCTTATTCTATGAAAGCTATAAATCCACCATACACGAAAATCCATCGTTGACAGACGCTGAGAGACTGTACTATTTGATAGGAAAGCTTTCCACTAAAGCACAAGCGGTATTTTCAGGCATCGCGCCGTGTCCTGGAAATTATCAAATAATAGTAAAGTGTCTTGTGGATAGGTATCAAGATAACCGCATACTCGCTTCTACGTATCTAGATCAGATGATTAATCTTAAAATAAATGGTCCCGCTTCTGCATCTAATATGCAAACATTTATGGACCAGTATGTCACTGCCGCAAACGCAATAAAAATTCTTGGAATAGATGACTTGACAGACTTTGTATTTTTGCATATAGCACTCAAAAAGTTGGACGGAGAAACGATACGTGCTTTCGAGTCACAATATCGTGATGTTTCGTTGCCCACTTTTAGTCAGCTGGCCGAATTCATTAGGAGTCAACATAGGATTTATCAAAACACACAGCCCAGCACACCTGGCGTTTCCACGCGTAGTTCTGTTAAATCTCGCAATAATGTACCAAACCCGCAGAGTTATGTAGCCATCGCGACTGCTAACAGGAAATGTCTATGTGACAATATTGTGCATGATCACTTTTTCAAGTGCCAAAAGTTCATTGAGATGACACCGTCCGCACGCTTCAAATGTGTGAAAGATAAAGGTGCATGTATTAATTGTTTAAGCATTAAACATAAGTCTCGAGATTGTAATTCAACGCTCAAATGCCGCAACTGTCATCAAAAACACCATTCTTTATTGCATTTCAATACGGCCCGAAACAGTGGATCGGTGCCTGTGTCCAGATCCGAACCTACGATCCTTAGCGAGCGCGCCACGCCGCCGCAGCCGTCGCCGCCTGCACCGTTAATCAGTGCACCCGTACCGGCGGCGCCGGCGCCTATTACGAGCGAGCCGAGAGTATCGTCCTTGCACACATCCATCGCTGCGCCATTGCAGTTTAGTGCTCATGACACCGACCGCGCCGCGCGATGTATTCGTCACACAACGATATTACTATCGACCGCGCAAGTTGTTATCTTCGATCGAAACGGACAAAAGCATATTGTAAAATGCCTTTTAGATTCAGGATCGCAGAGCAATTTTATAAGTACAGAATGCTGTAACCGGTTAGGTTTGAGTTATAATAAGAATACGCGAATGATTGTTCGAGGGTTTGGTGGCTCGGAAAAACCTATCAAAGGTTCCACTGACTTTAAAATATTTTCTCGCTTTGACAAAAACATTTCTTTCGATGTATCGGGATTTGTCGTGGATCGCATCACGGATGACCTGCCCACAGTTCCCGTGGACGAGGCTGCCTTTACCCACATCGTATCATTGCCGCTCGCGGATAGTACGTTCGCCGCTCCCACCGCCGTTGATGTTCTGCTTGGGGCATCCATTTTTCCGCACCTGTTGATGCCTGATACGGTACATAGCAGCATGCATGGAATACCGCCCGCCATACAAACAGTGTTAGGGTATATTATAATGGGTTCTGCGCCCGCACTGCTCCCCTATAAGTCTACGGCCGCATGTTGCGCTATCGTAAAAGACGATTTAGGCCACCTCCTGAAGCGTTTTTGGGAACTCGAGGAAATTTCCGCTCCAACCCCGACCAGTCAAGATGACATTGAATGTGAAATTCATTTCCGCACTACTACTACGCGTGATTCCAGTGGTAGGTACACCGTTGCGTTTCCATTTCGCGACGATGTTTATAAATTGGGAGATTCTTTCTCCACAGCGCGTCGACGTTTTTTGTGCTTAGAAAAGAAGTTGGAGTCATCAAGTTTTCTACGCACTGCCTATGACGATATCATTCGTGAATATATTGAGAAGGGTTATGTAACCGAAGTAGGGCCTATTGACAGTAATAGTATAATATCCACCGCCGCCGCTTCCTACTTCGTACCTCATCATTGTGTTCAGCGTCTAGATAAGACATCCACAAAGGTCCGCATGGTTTTAGACGCTAGTTGTAAAACTAGCACAGGTTTGTCCTTGAATGATGTTCTTCATTCAGGCCCTAATTTACAGGGTGACTTGAACAACATTATTTTGAACTTTCGGCTATTCAAAATCGCAGTTTCAGCAGATTGTAGACAAATGTTTCTTCAACTGGGAATGTTAGAACGAGACCGCAAATATCAAAGGTTCATTTATCGCTTTAATCCGGAAGATAAATTGACCGTTTTTGAACTGGCTCGTGTTGCGTTCGGTATGAAGTCGTCCGTATTTCACGCAATCCGCGTTGTTCATCAGCTGATTGCTGATGAAGGTGAGAGATTCCCAATTGCAGCTGCCATAGCATCCACTTCCACGTACATGGATGACGTCTGCTACAGCATTATGTCAAATGATACAGCGCAGGAAAACGAGAACGTCGCTATCAAGTCATGTATCGAACTTATACAATTATTTAAATGCGGTCAGTTCGACCTCGTGAAGTGGACGACTAACTCGGCTGCTGTCCTTCGCGCTATTCCCGTCTCGCATCGAGCTTCGTCAGATCTCGAGATTGATAAAAATGTACCTGACAAAGTTTTAGGTACACATTGGGACAAATCCGATGACGTTTTCAAATTCAAGGTCGCAAGTCCTGACCCAAGCTGTACTAAGCGCAGTATCTTGTCCGTCGTAGCGCGCTTATGGGACAATCTAGGGCTGGTGGCACCCGTCATACTTTATGCCAAGCTCCTGATACAGGAGCTTTGGTTGTTGAAGTGCGACTGGGACGATGCCCCCCCGCAACGCATTGTAATCCTTTGGAAGCAATTCTGTAGCGAACTTCCCGCACTCAACGAGGTACGCGTTCCGCGGCATCTCGGGGTAGTGCAGGGTTGTGTAGCAAACCTCTTAGGATTCGCTGATGCAAGTGAGCGTGCTTACGGCGGCGTTGTTTACTTACAAGTCAAAGATAACGACGCTAATACGACTGTTAGGCTTGTGTGTTCAAAATCGAAAGTTTCGCCGCTTAAAACTATTTCGATTGCTCGCTTAGAATTGTGTGCTACTGTTTTATTATCCACGCTTATGCGTAATGTGCTGAACAATTTTGAGCCTAGGTACAAAATTTCAAATGTCTTCGCGTTTACCGACTCGAAAATCGTTCTTTGTTGGATCAATTCGTCTCCGCACCGCTGGCAAACTTTTGTGGCAAATCGCGTCGCAAAGGTTGTCGATAACATTCCCGCAAGTTGTTTTCATCACGTGGCAGGCATTGAGAACCCTGCTGATTGTTTATCGCGAGGTTTATCACCCGCGCAGCTTGTCAATCACCCTCTGTGGTTTACCGGACCCCCATGGGCATCTAGGCATACATCAGAATGGCCTATTTTTGAATTCGATCGCGAAGACGTTAGTGAAGTACCGGAACTGAAGCCCTCTGCGCACGCTATAACAGTGGGTGGATCAAAATCGCTTATTTATGAGCTCGCTCAACGTGTTTCGTCATGGTCAAAGTTACTTCGCATAATTGTCTATATATACCGCTTTTCAAAATTATTACCGCGCAGATCCTACATGAACAAATCTGATCTAGATTTTGCCGAAATTAAAATAATATCCGCATTACAACAAGTTTACTTTATTGACGATATAAATAAATTAAAAAACAGTGAGAACTGTTCCTCCGCTATGCAAAAACTTAAACCGTTTTTAGACGCGAACGGTGTTATCCGCGTTGGCGGTAGGTTGACGTACGCAAAAATCAATTACGCACAGAAACACCCTTATGTACTACCTAGGCATGATTACGTGATTGATATCTTAATCGATTATTACCATCGGAAGCATTTACACGCCGGCCCCGAATTGCTTATGTCCTTACTTAGGAATCAGTATTGGATACTGGCAGCGCGACGCGTTATTCGTCATCGTATCCACAGGTGCAATACGTGCTTCAGAGCAAAACCGCGTCCATCTTTTCCAATCATGTCTGATCTGCCCGAGTTCCGCGTCACCCAAGTTGACAAGCCATTCACGCATACTGGTTGTGATTATGCTGGTCCTCTTCAGTATACACCAGTTCGTGGAAGAGGCATTAGATGCCGCAAGGCTTGGCTCTGTATTTTCACGTGTCTGACAACCAGATGTTTGCACATAGAAATCGCTTCGGAGTTAAGTACCGCCAATTTCCTTGCTGCTCTGAAACGATTTCTAGCACGTCGCGGTCCTGTGCAGTGTATTTACACCGACAATGGTACTAATTTTGTCGGATGTAGTTCCTACCTTCGCGATCTATATAAGTTCCTCGATGAGCATCGCCCGCAACTTGAATATGAGCTTTCAGAAAGTCGCATAGAGATGAAACGCATAACACCCCAGTCGCCTCACATGGGAGGTTGCTGGGAGAGCATGGTAAAGGTGGTAAAATCTCATTTATTCAAGATTATCGGTCAACAAATATTATCTTATGAAGAGCTGTTGACGGTGCTAACGCAAATTGAGGCACTTGTAAACTCACGTCCGCTGACCGCTATGAGTAGCGATCCTTCAGAGCCATCGGCTCTCACGCCGGCTCATTTTCTTAACACAGCGCCCCTTCGCTCTTTGCCTGCTCCCCAGGTAGAGAACGTGAGTCTGCTGGACAGGCATTCGATTTTGCACAAGATGGTACAGTCTTTCTGGCAGCGATGGCGAGTAGAGTATTTGCATCAATTGCAATCTAGATCCAAGTGGAATATTCCATCCACTCCGATCCCACTGCGATCAGTAGTTATACTGATTGTCGATAACGCTCCAACATTCGCGTGGCCACTAGGTGTGGTGGAGGCTGTTCATACCTCGAAGGATGGCACAACGCGGTCTCTTACCGTTAGAACTGCTAAGGGTAGCCTGGTCCGCCCAGTTGTCCGTGTGTGCCTTTTACCGAGCCAGTGAGAGTGTAGCTCACTTACCTTAGGTTAGTTTAGAGATAGGGATATTGCAAATAGGTAAATTTATGTTATATTCTTTGACTCTTTTTAGAGCAAACGATCCCGCAAATAAATTGTTTGGGACTGAGTCCGTCAGGATCAGATCCTATCGCATAATTGTACAGTGGTAAACTTATAAATTTGAAAGGTTCATATCTTTAAAGGCAACCCTTTAAGGTCGGGAGAATGTTACCGCCATATACATCGCTGATATCCAAATCTACCTACTTCAAATCTTTAGACTTTTAGTTATATTAGAATGTGGCGGTAGTAGGTACGTTTCCCATCAATCACCTTCCTTCCTATTCATTCCTGCAGCGTCTACCATAGGCCAGAGCGAGACAGCAATACCAGGCTGGAAGAAGATTGACCTTAACGGACGCCATTTTTGAAAGGAAGCAAGTTCGTTCTAATCCGCTGCCGCGAAAGCATCTCTCCAGAGCTTTACCGATAATATAGCTGGATTTCGCGATAAATCCAGATTTTCCGGTCTATATATAAAACTAGACCTTCCTACATAACAATTTATACTGATTTGAAGTGCTGTGTAAGAAATAGGAATCGTTTATCCGTGAAACCACGCCGGCTGGCCGCGTGGTTTTAACCTACACATCGAGGACGTGCAAAGTCCTAGCAGCAGGAAGGCGACTCCAGACTTCTAGAAAGGTAAGGCGCTGCATTCTGTGTCCTTCTCTTATTCCTGTTTCTCCATACCAAAAAATAGCCTCTTTCCAAGTCAGTGTATGCCGCCACATAAAGTTTATTACAGTCCACAAAACCGCCGATTCTCATAGCAAGGCTTTGAATCACCGCTCCAGGCTTTTAGAAGCCTGGAAAGAGCTGTTTAGACAGTTCTATCCATTTCTTGGTAAATTTCCAGATCCCCCTCATGTTAGCGTTCAAAAGTTTTATAGTTAGCTCTTGGCGTTAACATAATGTTTACTATGAACTACAATCGGATGTTTTTTACCGTAAATAAATTCATCAGAATTAACTAAACGACCACCTACGCGCATTAATTTGTGATCATCTAAAAACAAATTCAATTTAGACAAACAACCTTTATTAATAGACTCATTATTAGATAATGCCTTATATTCAACCGGATAGGATTCAATTTGACAGAATCCAGCTAAAGTTTTATCTGCTCGTCTACACTAAGGCCGCCTGTACGCTTATTATTTTTACATCGACTGTTATTAATAAAACGTAACATATAGGCAGCCGCACGTCTCATACGTTTAAATTGAGAGAACCGATGGAAGGGAAACAAAGATAATTCACAACAATCCTGAGCTAAAACGGCAGTGACGCATGACTTAATCTCAGGTAACTCACGATGTTTGAACGAATCCGAACTTCTGTGATCGTCTATTGAAAAACTAGGATCACGAAGAAATCCAGGACCCTCCCACCACAAGGTGGACAAAGAAAGTTCTTCCAATCGAGCACCGCGTGACGCCAGATCGGCGGGATTATCCCCACTCCGTACGTGGCGCCACGGGGCGTCTAGTGTGAGGTCATGAATTTCCGCTATCCTATTTTGAACGAATGTCTTAAGTTGGTTAGGCCGCATGTGCAGCCAGCCTAAGACAATCGTAGAATCAGTCCAAAAAACTACACTATTAAATTTACAACGTAATGAGTTACGTACTCTGTCATACAGACGAGCACCTAATAAAGCTCCACAAAGTTCGAGACGTGGGATACTAATAGGTTTTAGAGGCGCGACCTTTGTTTTTGAAAACAATAATCTAACAGATACTGTTAAATCATTGTTTACTGTGCGAACATAAATACACGCGCCGTACGCCGTCTGTGATGCGTCGCTAAAAATGTGTAACTGAATATACATAGGCTGTGTACCTATAGCGTGGCGAGGTATGCGAATAGTGTTTAGCGCTTGCAATGAGACAACAAACCGGTTCCACACGTGCGCCGTGTCATCAGGAACGTTATCGTCCCAACCTATTTTTAATAGCCATAATTGTTGTAAAAGAACTTTGACAACAATTATGACAGGACTCAACAAGCCGAGAGGATCAAAAATTTGCGAAACGTTTGATAAAATAGATCTCTTCGTAATAGGCTTGTTATTTTCCATATTAACACAAGAATTAAAATAAAAGTTGTCGCTTGCGTTATGCCAGCCGATTCCTAAGGTTTTAGAACTTACATTTTCATCTAAACTTAAAGGTTTAAACTGACTAGATGACTGACGGTCATCATCGTGTTTGAAATTAAATATCCACTTCCTAAGTGGAAAACAACCTGACTGCAGCGTTTTCTGAGTTTTGTCGCATAGATCTAATAATTTAATTTTATCGTCTAAGCCCGTAATGTAGTCGTCGACATAAAAATCCTCTTTTATAGCTCGTGCAACATCAGGATCAGGAGTTTCGGAAGCTAATTGTTTTAAGCACCTAACACTTAGAAACGGCGCGGAGGCGGTTCCATACGTAACTGTGTTTAGTTTAAATATACCTAACGGCTTTGAGGGATGGTCACGCCACAGAATCATTTGCAAGCTGCGCTGGCCCTCATCTACTAGGCATTGGCGGTACATCTTCTCCACGTCGGCGCACACGACGTACTTGTGCTGCCGAAAGCGGAGAAGAATGGCAATAAGATCACCCTGTATAGGAGGACCAACTAGCTGCAAATCATTTAGTGACTTACCAGAGCTCGTTGGTGCGCTTGCGTCAAACACCACGCGCAACTTGGTGGTGGTGCTGAGCTCGCGGAACACGCCATGATGTGGCATGAAATAACACGGGGATTCATAGGAATCTACCTGTGTCATATGGCCTAAACTCAGATACTCCTGCAAAAAATTGGAATAAAGAATTTTATATTCAGGCGAACGCTGCAGACGTTTTTCTAGTGCAAGAAATCGACGTTCTGCTTGTGTATAAGAATCCCCCAAGGTATCAGGTGACTGATGGAGTGGAATGTGCACGCAGAATCTCCCCTCGCTATTGCGAGTTGTAGTGCGAACAAAGTGATCTTCGCATGCACGTTCTTCCTCAGTCTGTGCGTCTCTGACCTTGGACGGTTCCTCAATCTCCCAGAACAATCGAAGTTGCGTATCTAGGGAATTAATAATATTGCAATGAATTGGCGCATTTTTTCGCATATAATTAACGATAGGTCCGGAAATAATCCAGCCTAGTTTGGTATTCTGTAGAAACGGACCACTAGACAAACGAATCTTACCGTCTTCTAACAGATCCCAAAACCTATCTGCGCCAATTAAAATATCAATATTTTTGTAGTCTAGAAACTCCGGATCGGCTAACCGTATGTTGTCTGGAATACAGACTTGCGCGCTTAATTTACACACGGCAGGCATCGAAGCCGTAATCCTAGACAGCACATAACAATTAATGCGCGTAGTAAATAAATTATCGACGCAGGATTTGATAACGATATTACAAGCTTGCGAACAATGTACTACCGAATCACCCACGCCTCGAACTTCGTTTGTGGACTGTATTAATGGTGAATTTAATAATTGACACAATGATTTAGAAACGAAACAGCGCTGGCTTCCATTATCCAGGAGTGCCCGCGCTTTATGATATCTACCGTGTACATCTGCTACTTCAACGAGAGCTGTTGACAATAACACGGACTGCACACCTATAGACTTACTCGATTGCGTTTGCATGTGTGCCTTGTTTACTTGAATAGGGACTGCGGTGACCGAGGTGGCTGGTACGGCCGCGGGGAGGTGCGCAGACGCTTCACTCGCATTAGCACTCGGCGCCTCAGTGTTCGTTGTGGAAAGCAAAGCAACAGAACTATTAGCCATAACATTGTGCAATAATGAGTTGTGTTTTTGATTGCAGTGTCTACAAGGCCCAAACCTACAATCATTTACTGAGTGTCTCGAACGTAAACAATTCTCACATAAGTTGTGCTCGCGTACAAGTTTAAGCTTTGTGTCTAAGTCGCTTTCGATAAACTCTTTACACGTGTACAGTGGATGATTCGCGTTGCATTTTGCGCATGTTAACTTACCGCGCTGTTTACTTGATTTACTCGGCGCGCTGGAAACATTGCAGTGTGACATATTGTGACATTTTGAGTGTTGTTTTTTGCTGTCAGTGCTTTGAGCTTCTTTGCTATGTGAACGCTGCAATGCCTCCAGCATGTCTGCTTTGTTGCGCAAAAAGTTAGTTAAAACATCCACCGATAAACGTTTGGAACTGTTCTCGTTAGGGTTTGGGAACAATGTGCACTTGTGAGACCCCCATTCTCTTTCAGTTATTTTATCTAACTTCGACACCATTATATTAATAATCAAACTATCCCAGTAGTCTGTAGGCTCACCAAGGATCTTAAGAGAGCGTAAATTTTTCAAAATAGTGTCTATTAATTTTCTAATCGAAGAAGGCGACTCTTTAGTTATTGCAGTTATGTTTAACAACGCTTTGATATGGTGATCAACTAAAAGTCCGCAATTATTATAACGATTGAGCAACAAGTCCCATGCTACCTGGTAATTATCAGAAGAAAATTCTATGGAATGTATTACTAGTTCTGCGCTGTCTTTAAGAGACGATTTGAGATAGTGAAACTTTTCAATATTGGAAATATCTTTAGAATTATGAACGAGTGAGGTGAAAGTGTCTCTGAATTCTAGCCAGTGCTCATAGGAACCATCAAATGTAGGCATGGAAATAGTGGGTAACTTCACAGAATGTATTTGATTGTTATTACGACTATGACATGACTTGGTACAGTCAGCAACCTCATCAGTGTTCAGCATAAATTCAGCAAGTGATATTAAATTGTAGTAACTATCTTCAAAGTATTCTCTTTGATTTAATTGTTCGCCTAATTCACTATCAGAAACTCGTTCTTCTATTTTAGTTTGAATGTCGTTAAATTCAGAAAATAAAGTAGTACATCCTTGAATCCTTAACTTTAAATCAATGCGTTTTTGATTAGGAAAGTCATGATCACAATCTTTTAAAGACTCTAAATAATTGTTGAATTTGGTAAGCCTGCCCTTAATAATACCACGCTTCCTAACTAAATCACGAACTAACTCACTACTCTCTACACTTAGCAAATTAGGAGATTTGTCACGGGATTTAGCAGAGTCAATAATAATAATAATAAAATAATTTATTTCCAAAAGTAAATTACAGAGTAGTTATGCGCAGCATTTACAGCTTAGGACTTACAAGTGCACAGAAATTTGATCAATGACCCCCATGCTAGGTGGAACCTGTGTTACAGGGGTCATCCATCCGTCCATTATACAAAATTACAAGTAAGTAAGTAGTATTTTTTTTTTTTAATGGGTACAATCATATTTTAAATTCTAGAGTGAGTGCGTGCGTGTGTGGGTGTGTGTGTGTGTGTGTGTGTGCGTGTGTGGGTGGGTGTGTGTATATGAGTGTGAGTGGTTATGTGAGAGTGTGTGTGATTGGTCATGTATATTGCGATTTCAATAGGTCTTCTGTTTTGCTGTAGTCAAGAGTTAAAAGATATTCTTTAATTTTAGATTTACAATGAAATGTGTTAAGGGAATGTATATTCAAAATCTGGTTCAATTTATTATAAGTGAGGGCGCTTAGAAATGGGTAGTGTCGTTTAGCGAGAGTCGTGTTCGTGCTTTTTGTAGGACATGGGGGTACTGGTCTTCTTCTTGCTTTGGAAGGGTTACTAATATTTAATGGTGAGTTTGAGTGTTTGCGGATTAGTGCACGGTAGATGAAAAGTTGTCGGACTGTTAAAACCTTGTACTCCATATAAAGTAGTTGCGTGGGAAATCTAAAAGGCCTACCAAGAAGCACTTTAATTACTGCTCTTTGCGCCCGCTCCACCTGAATAACCGCAGACTTCGCTGCTCCTCCCCAGGCTGTAATGCAATACGTTAAGATAGACTCACAAAGAGCACAGTAAGCCATATTTAGAACTTCCTTATGGGCGGACAGTCTAAGTTTTTTGAAGACGTAAATTAGTTTTCTAACCCGCGCGGACAGAGTCTCAAGATGATTGTGCCAGGATAGACAGGCGTCAACCTGTAGGCCTAGATATTTAACGACCGGGGCTCGGGATACGGAGAGGCATGTGCATTGCGGATTACTGAGAGCGCATATATGTGCTTTGAGTACCATTGAATTTACTGGTGGCAGGAGGGAAGGTCTGAGGCCAAAAGTGACAAAGTGAGTTTTGCTAATATTTAATGTAAGACTATTATTGGCCAACCAGAACATTGTCTCGCGCAGTGCCTTTTCAGCAGTCATATTTGCCGTGGCCCAATAGGCATTTTGGTGGTCAGTGAAAAGAGGAGTACTCACGGTTTGATAATCGTCAGATCAATCACACACGGCACTGATGCTAGCAACGTCACCAGGCTGGTAATTGACTGGAAATCCGATATACCGAGACTACAATGCGGCAATTTCACTGAAATAAGAGCACAGACACACTATAGCACCAAATAGAACTCAGGAGATGATGGAAAGGTATATGGATTGGCCCCACCGATTGCGTATTATCTCCGATGAAACCTTTTGCGTTTTCTTCTCTATCCGCCACGTGCAAGGGTTCTCCGTCCAAAGGTCGCTCGGCGATCTTGAAGGTCAATATCCCAATATCCGGCTCGAAGGACCAAAATGTAGCAGCAGCGGTGAGGTTTGGTGAAAACCAAGGTGTATGGTAGATTGTGTTGAGGATTTTTCAATGAAAGATGATGCGTTAGGTTTAACGAGTAAATTATGTATTAGCCATTTTGCTTACAACATTCAAGGAGAGGGGTGTGGGAACAATATTTTGAATTAAACCAATCACGGTCGAGAGACAGGTATGACGTCGCGTGTGGTATTGTTTCCTGCCTCAAGATGTCGCTGTTAGTCCTCGATATGCGTTTATTGAGCAAGAGATCACAACAATACCCTTTCAAACAAAAAAAACAAAATCCAAATCGGTCCAGCCATCTTCGAGTAATCGGGGAACATACATAAAAAAAAAAAAAAGGTTCCGACGAATTGATAACCTCCTCCTTTTTGAAGTCGGTTAATAAAACAAATCGGAAACAAAATTAAAATTAAAACAATATGTAAAAACAAACGAAGAAACTATATAGGTAATATGTTTTGCCTCTGTAAGGAACTTTAATTAGAATGTCTTCCCTAGAAACTAGCAATATAAGCCACCGAAGTCCGAACAGCAGACCGAGGTACATCTTAGGACCTTAATAAAGAAATCGCAGTATTTACTTCATTCTTTTACAAATTCTTGTGTTAGTAAAATCTCTAACAGAGACTATGATTTCCCGGGCTGACTTAAGGCTGCCGCAGACCGGCACGATGCGACTCTAATGCATACACTTCCATGAAGTTTCCATAGATCTTTTTCTATTGAGGGACGCGTCGCGCTGTCGCGTGTCTCATCATGTCTGCGGGAGCCTTCGTACAAAGTTAACTAATATATGGGTCTATGTAGTCACAACTAACACCATGCTTATCTTAGTTTACGTGGCTTAACGACGCCCTTCCAGCTTATGGGATCATCAAATATGCATTTGGTGTATTAAAGTCACCCTTTTCGTATAACCCATGAGGGGCTTATGTGGGTCACGCCCAACTGACCTCCGAATTTACATGAAAAATCTGTTAAATGTCACATGTAAAAGTTTTTTGTTACACCGGTGATGTGACCGCGCACATACGGATTTTGGCTTGTAGATGTTTCTTTTAAATACAAATCCATGTTAACAATTTTTTTTTTGCACTATTTGGTATTCATGGAATCGATTACGGCAAAGGATTTATATCAGCGTCATCATGTTCCGTCGTGATTAAACGGATATAGCAGCAGTGGAGCAGCAACGGAGAGCAGCTGTGGTGGCCCAGTGGTAACGGCCGCGACTCACGAGTTGTAGGTCATGTGTTCGAACCCAGCCAGGCGCATTACTTTGTGTAAATAATTTCATCACCACTGCTCTCAAACGGTGAAGGAAAACATCGCGAGAAAACCGACATGTCCTAGAATCAAAAATTCGAAGACATGTGACATCTACGAACCCGCAATGGGCCCGCGTGGTGGATTACGGCCCACTCCCTCTCCCGGAGAGGAGGCCTGTGTCCCAGCAGTGGGCACGTCATAGGCTGAAACGCTGTAAACGGATATAATCTATAATCAAACATTCAAAGAAATGTGACGACTACCAACCCCCACTGGGCCACGTGGTGGATAAGGGCCCACTCGCTCTCAATGAAAGGAAGCCTGTGCCAGCAGTAGGAACATTATAAGCTGATTATTATGCTATAAGCCACTATCATTAATATTATCCTTTTAGTAGGTGCAATTTCCAGCTAATATAATAATAAGGTAGGCTACCACGAATCCGTCGCTACGGATATTATGACAGGGTTCCCCGAAGCCGTAATTACGGAAACACAGACCAAATAATTATATTAAATGCCGTGACGTCAGACATGGCAGCACTGTCATTTGAGGAGGTGTGGCAGAATATTGTATGAACAGATGTATGCGACAAATCGGTTTCACATGTCAATAATTTATTTGTATTGTTTTATAGGAAATTGATATTGTGGAAGAGTAATTTTTTATCTATACTTAAATAAAAACAAAAATAAAAAAATATTTTCTTTGGTTCGCGCATCAATTCGGAATGGCTGGATAGATTTGGTTATTTTATTTTTATATGAGGTTAGTTGTCCGATTAAGGTTTTCAGGGAAAAAAAATTAAGAGTGGGCAACTCTTAATTTTTTTTAGATAGTGGAAATATTGGGGAAAACGCGTTAGTATTTTGTTCTATATAAATCTGGACAGACCAACGTCGGTCAGATCTAAGTTATTTAAGGTAAAACACACACTTGTTCGCTCCGAAATAATTCACCATGCCAAATTAGAAAAAATACCTTCAAAATTCTTTCGGCGATTCATCTGATTCGGCGCGGATAAGTATGCGAGGTTTTATAGGATTTCATACAAGTAATTCTATAAAAAACTTAAAAAAAAAACAACGGACTTCCAAAAAACACTACAAAGTGAAAAATAACTTTAATTTCGGAAGTCGGTGTCTTTGGAGCTGTATTTTAATTTTTTGTCACCGCCTTCCGAAAATAAAGTTATTTTTCACTTTGTAGTGTTTTTCTGGAAGTCGGTTGTTTTTTTTTTAGTTTTTTTTCACTTTTTAGTGGTTCACAGCATACCGGCGTGGTGTTATGTTATGAACTGGTGTAAACAATAGACAGACATGAGATTTCAGCAATCCCAGTCCATTTGCTATCATTTATTGTGGAGTTCCGTTGCCTATCTCCGAAGTTCTTCATCAGATCTTCACCAAATTGAAATGGGACCACTCCGAGAAAGTACTCTTCCAAAAAATACCCAAATCGCTTCAAGTGTGCCTATAAAATTTGAAGAGTTCTCTCTATTTCTCCAGGATCCCATCATCAGATCCTGATTTGATGATCATGGGACCACCTGGGAAGTATACCCTTTCAAACAAAAAAATTATAATCCAAATCGGTCCAGCCATCTTCGAGTAATCGGGGAACATACATAAAAAAAAGAATAAAAAAAGGTTCCGACGAATTGAGAACCTCCTCCTTTTTGAAGTCGGTTAAAAATTGGATTCTATCGGCTCTTTCACGACTCGATAAGTGTGCGCACTGAACTAGTTTACCTAATACAAAATATACGTTAGTGTCTTGTAAGTAGCTTGATTAATAATATTGAATTTTAGCCGTCATTTCTGCCACTATAAACCAACCCTGCAGCGTGCAGCCTACTTGCGTAACGTATTAACTTTCTGATTGCAACTCCGAAACGAAGCAAACTCCATTCGAAATCGTTTTCCATAATCGGAATTATGTAATTAAAATGAATCAAATTCTGTCAAATTTTATAGGGATGTTACCAAAATCTCGTCCGATCTATTACGTTTCTGAATGCGGTAGTCAAATTTAGTGCCTGTGTTGTAGTACAATCCTTAAGGACCTCGGGGAGAGATCGCAGATCTTGGATAGCGATGAGGATTCCATGTTGAAATAAAATGTAGATTTGTTGTCTGAGTGTTTTCTACAGATTTTGGCTTCTTTTTATTTGTTGCCTTTTCAGGGGCTGTGTTGCGACTGACCAAATGGCGTCTTTTTTTTGGGGTTGGCATATTGCAGGTCAACCTAGGAGGTTTTCGGCTGCATAACTGGACTTGCCTGTGGCTGTGTCCATATATTAAGGCCTCCAGCCTAGGCTTAATAACTTAAAACAAAGCGACGAATCTCGGCTTAGACGTCGCTAGGGCTGGGGGGCAACAAGGGGCGGGCTGGGTCGCAGTGTGCGTCGGCGGGGAGGATAGAAGGATGGCGTTCTGTGTTTATGTATTTTGAGCATACTGGTGGACTTGCTACTCTCCTGGAGAAGGGTTCTAGCGTCGTCGGGAATAGTTAGGGTATACCATGGCCAGCGAATCCTACTCATGGGGGGCTCTTCCGCATTAATAGGATTCGTACCCTGTGTGGCGGTCGGCTGCCGCAATCAGGAGATTGGGGTGCTTTATAGAAGAGTCAACCAAGTGCCAACAAATGGCACTCCTTTCATACGGGCCTACTTTATTACTTCACAGACAACTTTCAATGAATAACCTTGTGGGTTGTTCGAAAGAGATACTGTGGCCCCTGTTTTATTCAGTAAAAGTCTGACACGCCTCCCACTCCACCCAGAGGCGGAGAAGTTATTTGACGATTTCCCACCCTTCAAAACATCAACATTGAACATATCGATACACGTAACAAAAATGGTAGAAAAAAAAACTAAAAAAAAACTGTAGTTTGTAGGTACATATAAATAAATCTTTTAATTACTTCAAAACCAGTAGTCCGATTTACATGATTCCAACTGGAATATCCGTTTTATACATAACTCTACTATTTGAAACTGAAATTATAAAAATGTTTAGGACACGGGGAAAACCTGATGCACGCCGTCTCTGATGTTTCTGGTGAAATTCTTTGTTAGTATATAGTTTGTTTTCAATCACACACAACACTTAATTCAAACCATTTATTTTCACTTAAATCTTTTACAGACACTTTGGATTTTTCCTTATAACAGTGAATCAGATAGTTTAAGTTACGAAGGAAATTTAGGCGCCCATTCCAAAACTAAAATAGGTCTCATATGGAGAAGAACGGGCAAGAAACTCAACGTCCTTTTTACACACTTTCATCGCGACATAGTCCGGTCGCCATTATTGACCATCCCTCGAAGTGGGCGGAAGTACTGCGTATCGCACAGAAAGTAGTAATGAACCTTATTACTTAGTAAGTGTTATAAAATTTACTAACAATGGTCAAATGCTATCAGTTGATTCTTTTATAATTAAACAATCCTAGTTTCACAGATCCAATGGCGTTTTAAGGTGACAGTTTAATTCGTAAAGTCATTACTTATATACCTTACAACATTTCCGGTTTTTCAAGGAATTTAATCAAACAACAGGAATTCACAAATAAATGTGTGTGTAAAATAATCTTGTTACTTTATCAATTGTAAATTTTGATTGAAACCGATTTAGTTCTCGTATTAAAATATAACAGTCAATTACTGATCATAAAACTCGCAATCCGCGCCATTTTCGGCACAGCAGGTAGCAATGTATCATAAACAAATGTACTGTGTCAATTTACCAAAAGGTTAATGACTAAAAGCCCAAAGACAATAAAAGAATTATTCCCTTTTAATAGTGGCTATAGTTTTAACTAAGACAGCGTTTTATAGCTATTTATCTAGAAATTAAACCAGCAAGTAGGTACTCGGCGAGTTTTATGTTACAAATTAAACCAGCAAGTAGGTACTCGGCGAGTTTTATGTTACAAATTAAACCAGCTAGTAGGTACTCGGCGAGTTTTATGTTACAAATTAAACCAGCAAGTAGGTACTCGGCGAGTTTTATGTTACAAATTAAACCAGCAAGTAGGTACTCGGCGAGTTTTATGTTACAAATTAAACCAGCAAGTAGGTACTCGGCGAGTTTTATGTTACAAATTAAACCAGCAAGTAGGTACTCGGCGAGTTTTATGTTACAAATTAAACCAGCAAGTAGGTACTCGGCGAGTTTTATGTTACAAATTAAACCAGCAAGTAGGTACTCGGCGAGTTTTATGTTACAATCTGGCCAATAGATGGCGTCGATTTCAAGGAAACCAATAAACACTTGACTGATGCATGCAAATGGTTATAATAGCAATCCAGAGGACAGGAGCACCGGCTTAGTGGTATTATTGCAATTATAATAAATAGTTACGCATAACATTCCGTTATAATCTTAACAAATAGGCGCTTTCGCAGCGACATTTACATAAACAAAAAATCACATTTTCAAGTTACCTAATTATACCTACGACTTTGCTTATATTATTAAAAAAATACCTTATAAATTAACTTTAATCGCTTTTATTAGATTTTAAAATGAAAACGAAGTGCGTATCTAAGCTAGATAGACTAATTTAGAAGCATATAAACATCTAAAAGCAAAATCTCTTTAAATTCTAATGGGTCTCTTAGAAAACTATTCTGACTCATGAATCGATATTAATACGGAACCTCCCGCTATTTCTAAAAAAATACCAATACTTAGGAATCGAACTGACAACTACAGGTTCGTAAAGGAATCGTCCAAACTGTTAGTTATACTGCTTTGTCGAAAGTTATCTAAATAGCTGTTCTTTTTACTCTGTCATGATTGACTGCTTAGCTCTTAAAAGGTATAGCGGGATGAATTATACATAACTATCTGCTTTGTTCCCTAGTAGCCTAGTGAAGTAATGGAATAATTTGACTGTTGTCATACACTGGTATTTGTGTTCGATCTCATCAAATCTCTTTTCCTACGTATATATGGCAAGATTCTTTCCGATTTCCGAAATTTGTGATACTAAAACCTCTGTGGTCCTGTACAGATTTTTGATCTACATAAGAAACAAGATCGATTGGCATCATATAATTTTTTGTGAAAATTGCCATTATCTTGCTGACAGAGCTGTCTTACTGTGACTACAGAGCATTGTTGGTACAACGTTACAGTCGGGTACAAGACTTCTGTAAAATCACTTTTAAGACCGCTCTTTGCGCTCTCTCCACTCGCAGCATACAAGTAGCAAACGTCCCACCCCTTGCTGGTATGCAGTATATTAGTATTAATTGTGCTAAGGAAAAATAAATAACCTTTAATGTATCTAGGTCCGCAGAAGATCGTAGTTTTTTGAAAGTTAAAAAAAAAATCTTTGTACAGGAATCTAAATTTCTTATTATGCTTGTCCCAGCTTAAACGAGAGTCGATTTGCACTCCCAGATATATCAGTCACAATTGAGACTAGAGTGACGATAGGTGCAATAGCAATCATTTTTAAGGAGTCCGATGGTTAAGACGCAGAAGAACCAGAAAAAGTAATAAATTTAGTTTTATATTCGTTAAGGGTTAACAGGTTGTCGTTGAGCCAAGAGGTTACAAGGTGGACAAGGCTTTTTCAGTTTTGTTATAAGCTAGCTGCTAGTCTTCGGCATGCACAATCAACGGTGTGGCATTTGCACATGTAATAAATCTGCAGTTGTTAATTTCCAATTGACAAAGTTCGTTGATGTATACCAAAAATAAGATGGGACCAAGCACACTACCTTGTGGAACTTCATATGTGAGAAGTTCTTCGTTGCTGGTGAAGTTTCCAACCCTGACTACGTCGAGTGAGGTAACAACGAAAAATTTATAGCACCGTGTCCCTAACGCCAATTGCTTCCAGCTTGTTATGAAGGATGGAAATAGAAACGTTGTCGAAAGCTTTCGACAAGTCCAAAAATACTGCTATGGTTTTTTGTTTATTATCTAAAGACTGAAACAGAGTTTTTGTCAAATCTATTACAGCGTCTTCAGTTTACTTACCCTTAAGAAATCAGTACTGGTTTTGAGAGATGAGATTGTATTTAGTTAAATAATTGGTTACTTGTTTATTAATGAATTTTTCAAAAACCTGAGTTAAGTACATCCTCGTTATATTCCATCATCCATTACTCATCCAGTCTTTAATAGGCCTCTCCCTTAAATACTTCAATGCACAATCTAACTACTTTACAAAACTGCAATATTCTGCTATAAAATAATTAGATGTCTACAATTCTATTGATGGATGAAACATAGGTATTTGACTAAAAAGTATAAAGTATCTTTGTTTATGTGCTTTTCTTCATCAGCGTGTAATAGTTAAAAAGGTTGATGGACATATGATATAACTTTATACATTGCTTTATATCAAGCAAAACTAATCCAATGAGAAAGATTATTTTGTAGGTCTTGTATCGTAAATCCGCTACGGTTAAAAACTTTTTTATTTCTATTCCAACCTTTTCAAGAAAAAATTTCCTCATACCTTTTCATTACATTTTAAACTTCGAATCTGGAAAAATACTACCGAATGTTTTTTATTTTTTGACAAACCGCACCACAAAGTACAATATAACCGCACTGCAGATTTGGAAGCCACCGATGGTGGTACGATTTTCTTTTTAACAAATACATCAACATTTTCATGTGATTATGATTATTTGATTTTAAAGCAACTATTTAAAGCTGTGTCCGTTATGCGAATAATCATTTCATTCTGATCTCCTGTTGATTTCCTCTTTTTCAAAGATTGTCTGCTTGTACCTGTGGTCTGAAGGTTGTTTGTTTGCCTTTAAACGTCAAGTTACAAGTTTACCCACGGGTTTAATAACGGCGTGGTTCACCTCATCCTACGTCGGCGCACTCTTGCCCGAGGTCCTGACGCGTCTGAAGTTCAGACGCGCCTGAAGAGCTGACGCGCCTGAAGACAAGACGTAGGCACCGCAGCCACTTAATTTCAGTCACAATAATTCATCCGTTTGGCGCGCTCCACCGACCTGTTTTTTCAGACTATCAAACCGTATCAAAAAAAATTAATATTTTATTGTACTAGATTATTGACAGATTGTTTTTTTTTTTTAAGTTTAACATAATTTCTATCCTAGTTAATTTTACAAAGACGCACTGGTTTGACTTAATGTTCTATCGTAAAACAAACGTACTTTGGCGTGCATAGGCCTTGATTTAATCGATTGCAATCGCTTGATAGGTCGTGTATCAAAATAATTTACGTTTTTTTTCCTTTTTAAACCATAAAATGTTTCACAAGGTTTATAGTTTTTTTACGTTTAGTTTAGTTTCGTTTCACTCCGAATCTAGTTACAAACTGCAGCCTTTTTTGCCAAATTTTCACCTCTTTTTATATCTTTAGTTATTGATTTTTTTATTACAACAACATTAAACGTATTCTGTAGCAAGGATGTGTTTTTCTTCGATCTCCACGCTACAACCTCCACGTAATAAACATTAGAAATAAATATTATAATTCGTCAATATATAGAAAACAATGTTCAAGACTACCAAAGTCTGATGCAAGTAGAGTACAATGCTGATTTTGTGGATTTCCACCGAATGTAAAGAATAATATTGTATCATTGAATCACTTTGCAACGTGTGTGATGAACTTGACAGGTATTAGCATAATCAGCCTATGAAGTTCCCACTGCTGGGACACAGGCTTCCTCTCTATGACAGAGAGTGGGCTGTAATCCATGGACATACAATGATTGAATTGGATATTCTTACTAACTTATTATTTACAATAATTAGTTGAAAAATATTTAAGGTAGTACTCACATAGATATATTTTGAATGCCTCCTTACCTACTTTGTTTAATTTAGTTTGTTGTTATGTATAATTTGCTAAGTAATTATATATGGCCTTATCTAAATTTTGTATTAACAACAGACAATGTGTGTAACAATTGTTGCTGTGCTTGATAGTTTGACACTTATTTTTGAAGATACGATATTCACGCATATTTAATAGATTTTTTTAAAGAAAATAATATTGCTTTTACCTTGAACAGACAATGATGTGGAATTAAGCCCATATTTGTATGGTGTGTGTGTAGGTATGTTCATCGAAGTCCTTAGACAGGTAATGCCATAGCCAATGCCAATGCATTGACATAAACTGCTTCTTCAAACTGAGCTTCTTTAGTTCTTCTTCTATAAATTGATTGCTTTTTGGTTTTCTAATTACAATTCGTAAATGTTCGACTGGCTTGCTAAGTTTGTAGCAAATGATAAGTTTACGGTACGAGGTACGAATTTGTATTTCGTTAAAATGCCACCAATATATCTTGTTTTAGGTTGTAAGCACATGTTATAGAAGAAAACGATTGCAATTATCTCTATAAAATCACCTCGTTGCTTCGCTATTCAGAATACCATTAATACTGATTTGTCATTGAGGTTTTACACAAAATCACAATTCAAAACCAATCAGGAAGACTACCACTTATATTTTTTCGTAATAATTTAAGAGATTTAATGAGAGTAAATCTACAAAGAAAAATTATAGCGGCGAGGACGTTGCCTTCGCTTTGCGAAACAGATTTCAAACAAATTCACAGCTGTCAAAATAGTTACGCAATTTGAAAAATAGACGTATGCCCAATATTTCCTGACATATCATTCACTCTAATAGATTAGTAATAGCTTTCACAGTTATTGGAGTTACGCAAACTGCGATAGAAACGAAGCAAATTAGTCTGAATCCTTTTCCAATAATGTGTTACGCAATTAGGTAGCTGATATAGATGGAAGAGACAAGACAAAGATGATTGGCATTTTAAAATAACAAGAAAATAAAAATTATGACCAAAGTTCAAATCCATAACCATATATTTCCTTTCATAAACCAACATTTAAAAAAATTGAACCAATTTAAAACAAAAATCTTCAATGAGCACTGTAAAACAAGATGGACGGCTTCTGGAAAACAAATGAACACATCGCTTGATTCAAGTCACGAGCTCTGCGAGGTAAGAATACGAATGTTCAGTGTTCTCTGGTTAGTTCGGTCTTTAAACGTTGGTTTAACATCTCCTTTGTTTTCCACCTCTCCATCATTTTTTAAAACAGTCGTAAAGTTGGATTACTTCTAGTTCTGAATACTTGTTCGTGTCGACAGTTTTATCATTTTATTTACGGATTTACGTTTTTTATTATCTACTTTCAGATGACGTCAGCTAATTTGTCACATTATTTTGGGGTACTCAAAGAAAACTTGCTACTCTCCTAGCAAGTCTGGACTAGAAAAACCAAATAAAAATTTATTTCATGATACCTACATTTTAATTTTCGTTTCATTAAAAGACCGTTTATTATTTCCCATGCTTCTAAAAATAAAAATAAATGATAATAATGATTCCGTTAACACTTTGAGTCTCATCTCGGTATTAAATTCTGTTTTGCTTAGTCCAAAATGGCTGTTGTTTTTTTTAAATTGATCCTTTGCCACATTAACTTTATAGAATACATTTATTATATGCCACGTATTTGACTTCGACTTATATAAATCTCATCAGAATACCAAACAGATATGAGTTATGTTTCTTCAACACACCTCACGGGATTCAATTCCAGAAAAACTTAACAAAAACAATGTAATAAAATTCTCCACAAAATCAACGGCGGGGTACAAACGATACCCGAACTTGTTTGAACTAATTCAATCACGCTAGTGCGAGGTATCCCTAAGGATAGAAAGTTTGTAAGCCGCTTTATTTCTTTATACTTCCTTAGTTTATGTGCGATTGATACAAATTGCTTTGGGGATTGTGGGCTAATTATGTTATTCGCTGTTATTGTTATTACGTAAAAATAACTCTAGGTTTTCTGGTTTGCTTCTCCCTTGTGGATTAGGCTAGTATAAATCGATGTACGGTGAGCTGCATCAATTGGGTACCCCAGTTGTATTAAAATTTTAATATAACTGGGGCACCCCACGCGTTTTAATTGAATTAAATTATTTTCTCCTTTTTTAGTTTGGTTTTTAAAGCGTGTTTTTTTAGTTTTTAAAACTATTATTTATTTTCAATTTTTTAGTTCTGCTAACTACAAAAACGTGATTTTTTTATTATTTTTGTTCCTTTTTTAAATGATTGAATTGTCATCGGTCCTCGATAAGTTTACAAAGTTTCAATGAAATCTGACCGTTTAAAGGAATCCATTTATAATCTACGTCGCCGTGAATCCCTCTGGGAACTGTTTAAAAGGATTAATATTATGACGGTACCTTGCCAATTCATTTACGAAAATATCATGTATGTAAGAAAAAATCTACATCTTTTTAATAAAATAATGACAGACATCATTTTAATTAATACTAGAATCAAAGACAAAATAGATCAACCATTTTTCAGATTAGCTAAAGTACATACATCTTTTATGGGGTACTGTGTTAAATGTTATAACAAAATACCTTGTGATATATTGCAATTAAATGAAAGGAAATTTAAAACCCGTATTAAAAGTAAAGTAAGCAAGCGTATTTGTAAACAAGCGTATTACAAATTAGAGGATTATATCCAAGATAAGAATGCTTGGAAACATGCTGGTCCTGCTCCATAGACAATCTAGAGTCTAGACAAAATCAAACTGGTTGCTAATTGAATTTTATAATTGATTATATTATAACATTGATTTACACTCAGTGATTACTTTAACTCACATACTGACTCATTACTTGTTAATATTCTAGGAAAATCGTATACTTACTTTTACAATGTTTGTACATGTGAGAGCACCATGTATCTATCATAGAATTAATTTATCTGTATTGCTTCAATTTGATTCTTTTGACCTATTTTGGTATAGTAATTTTATTCTGGGTGCATCGTTTTCACACATAATCATATAATGAATGAACTATGTTAAACATTGTACTTAAAATATTTTAAAAGAGTAACGGTGGAGTTTCTTGCTGAATCTTCTCCATACGAAACTACATTTTGAAAGGGGCGACTAGAATCAATTCTATTTTAATGTAAATGTTGTCGATCAAAAGTGCCTTTTAAGTGCCTATTTGAAATAAATGCTTTGACTTTGACTTTGAGCATCGGATGGTGATGCCGACTATAAGCATGATGCTCACGTCGCCGCCGGCTACTCAGTTATTCGACGAAGTTCTTTATTTAATTTTATTTTAATTGTGTTTTGGTGGCTTACAGCTATCAGTACAAAAGTAGTAGTAAGGTCATTTACGACAAGCCATTTACAAACCTCCACAGATAGCAATGGAGTATTGTTGCACCACTTAAAATCTATGTTTAGACTAAATCATTAAGATATTGCTTTATCCTTTAAGTCAATAATCTACTACTTTTAGTTACCCTTTCTAGACTGCCAGACCAAAGAATCGGCCCGTGTTATTTGATCAGTGGGTTTTGAGCTACGATCGAAAACACATAGGTACACAGTTCCATTTCCGGAGCCCCAAGAAAATATCCAAGAGCAAAAGGGTTAAGAAAAGTTATAAAAATAAAATACGGTGCAATGATTGTTTTCATAATTTTTTATTGAAATACTTGTAACTAAGTAGTTAAACATTCAAAAAATATATAAAAACAAAGTCTGTTGATTTACATCATAAGTAAAACGAACATGTTTGTTACTAACTCTATTTTAAATGTGGATTATCTGACCATTTTGGTTTGTTTAACTGTCACTTCGTCACGTTTTTAGGTAAGTACCTAGCATTCAACTTTGCATGCTTCGTCAGCCCAAGCACTGAAATCGATCTTCTGAATTTGGGAGCAAGGCACTATAGGGTTCCTGAAATTAAATATATTGTTAGTCTATTATTAAATGTCGACTAAATATAAAGTAGGTACGCGCCTTACACTCTTCTAAGGCACGCATAAATCTCGATTCGAACCAAAATTACCTACCTATACAATTTTGGGCTGATTTTTCAATAGTCAGGTAACTTTTAACTGACGAATAAATATTGCGGTTTGACAGCTTTTGTATAGAAAATATGTCATACTGTCAGATTTATTCTTCCGATAAAAATTATCTGACTATTTATAATCAGCCCTTAATCCAAAGACTAGAATTTAACGTTGGAGGCCAGGTGGAGTATACTAGGAATGTAACGGAGGCCATCTTAGTGGACGCGGGGGCGAAGGCGGACTTGAGAACTTGACTTGAAAAATATGAACAAAAAGATTGGTAATCAAAATGAAGAAGGAGCCACTTCGAATTATATTTTAACATCATAGCCAACTCACATGGAGACCTCATGTTGAAGAACTATGTAAGCAACTTAGCAAATCCGCATATGCTTTTTTTCAACTCTCAAAGAAAGTTAACAGTCAGTTTCTTTCTACGGCGTACCATGGACTAGTTGCCTCTGTTTTGCAGTATGGCATCATTTTCTGGGGGCAGTCGACTGATAGAGAGCTGGTATTTAGACTCCAGAAGTGATGCATCAGATCAATGTGCGGCCTTAGGACAACTGATAGCTGTGTTCCCTATTTTAAATCATTAAAAATTCTAACTTTGCCGTGTTTTTATATCATGGAAGCTGCTTTGTTTGTGAAGTGTAGCCCACGTCTATTTAAAAAAATATCTGCCGTTAGGAAAAAGCCAAGACGGACTCAATACATTAATCAATTATGTCAAGTAAAAAAAGTTTTTCTTAAGTATTGGTTTGACGTCTCATACTGCTCTGTTTCAGAATTGGTTTACTAATGTTTGCCATAATTTAAAATTCAATAATTTTATAAACCATACTTGTATTTGCCACAATTTCATTAGAAATAACGCTTCAGTTGCCAAAATCGTGAAATTAAATAAAATCATTTTCACTCATTTCATTGGTCTTATGCAATCAAGAATACCGGGGTTTTTAATAAATATTACAAATAATTTATAAAGCCGCTTCCATACTTTCATAGCTAAAAAATATCTTTAGGTAAATATGCATCCGAATATCCGATCTCTGGTCATAACTCATAATCGATCAAGTGTCATATTAATTTTAATCCATTTATTTGCTATATTTTTAAATTTCAATAATGTCGTTTTCCATAACATTTTTTATTCACCATAATATTCATTTGCCCGTACTAGCACAACAATGCTAGTTCAGTACAGGCACCTGCAATTTTGATGTTATGATCATGTTGCATGCTTGCTTTGTAAAAGAAGAAATCTAGCGTTGTGTGGTCACAGTTCTATCCTAACTTAACCTAGTGTTTCGAATTCGACAAACTGGAATCTACCATGCATGGTAGCTTTGCAAAAGAGGGATCTAGCGTTCGGCGGCCGCTACCGCGACACGCACGCTTCGCTCGCTCACCTTCGCCCGTTGTGTGGTCACAGTTCTATCCTAACTTAACCTAGTGTTTCGAATTCGACAAACTGGAATCTACCATGCATGCTAGCTTTGCAAAAGAGGGATCTAGCGTTCGGCGGCCGCTACCGCGACACGCACGCTTCGCTCGCTCACCTTCGCCCGTTGTGTTGTCACAGTTCTAACCTAACCTAACTTAGCCGTTTCGAATTTTTCAAACTGTTTAATGTCTAAAGATTGCTTGCTGTAATAAATCATTTGATTACAGACCATATGCCTTAATGACATTATTTTTTGTGCAAAACAATAAACGTTTCTAAATTATATTAAATGTTGCATAAGTCAAGTATCGATTATTTAATGTGTTGTAAAACATTACATGTTATTATGGAAACTTAGCTATTTTATGGCAAATAAAAGTTATGACTAATAAGTAGATATGACAAGCGTTATTAGTATAAATTATAATAGTGCAAGTGAATATTATGAGGGGGGACGATTATAGAAAACAATAATAGTACAGAAATTATAAAAATCAGAAATAGTCAACTCTGGCTGCTACTAAAAAGTACAGACCAAGGTCAGTTTCAACTCAAGCAGTCTGCATCATGCAATTAGTTCAATCTCAGGTTTGATGCCATGAACTGAATTAGACTGCTTCGATAAGTTATCTTGTTTTGAACTTTTTAGTTGCAGTTCAGTTTTTTTAAATACAAACTTTAGTCGAAAAATCAATTAGACTTACTCCAGTGTTGGTTTGAGGAAAGCCTGCCTAGGTATTTCACTGACACCATCACCAACACAGCATAGTAACAAAGCTAAAGATGATTTTCTTATCTCACTTAATTGCCCTGAAAATTGGAAAGAATAGTTGTTTAAGTAAGTACTTCTTTTTTTACACATAACATAACATCACGCTTTGTTCCCCCAAAGGGTTGGCCACCATATTATTTTCTTTCAAGAATCCAACGTTGCAATTGTTATTATTAATTTTTCTTGGACTTTACCCTTAAAAAATAATGTAATCTATTTATTTAATTAATATATAAATAAACCAAATACTTACAGTCAGTAAACGGATGTGGTCTATCTTTACGCTCATACCAATGTCTGTCAGTTTTCATAGCCCTGCACCTGTTGTCATTTAGAACATGAGCAACTGTGAGAGGTATGTGTCCACCTTTCATCAGTCGTTCACACCACCATCCAGCCATTACATCGATATCACGGACGTCGACATATATAGTTTTCAGTATTTCAATGTACTGAAAAGGTTAGATAATAATATTATCTGGATACTTTTGGTTTTAAATTACGTACACCTACCCGGTTCCATGATATTTCAACAGCGACTCAGTTATTGCATTCAATGAAATACATTCGATATAATATAGTCGAAAATAATGAGAAATTCAGTATCTTAAAAACAAAGGAAATGATTATACCTATATTTAATAAGGTGATAATGGATAAAGACAAAAGCTTATTATTATACATCTATATAAAGTGCTACATGGATTATTTGGCGACGGACATTGACACCGGGGTAGGTCAACGTTTGTAACATTTGAAAAGAAATTGATTTGCATAGTAAAAGAATATGTGGATTCCATTAAAATCGCGAATCATAAAAAAAACCATAAACGAAAGCAACTTATCTCTAAAATTAAAATTTAAGAGTAAGTTATGCAGTTTGCGTAAACTGTAACCATAAATCCAGAGCATGGTTCTTAATCCCCTGCGTTGGTATTATTCAACGGTTAGTGAAAAAAAAAATTACTGTTTCCATGCCAATATGATCGCGTAGGTTTTCTCTTTTTTATTAAACAGCAGTTTTTTTTCAATAACCGAAGAAAACATTCTAAGCTAGGGGGTCTAGAATTATGTGTTGAATAAATAGTTACACTATCAGAGTCGATGTCCCTGCCAGCCTGTATACCTAAAACTGAACCTTTTGTGTTTAAATATGTATGTATATACTGTAATACAAATACAATGTAAAAAAATATATAAATCGATGATGGTTGCGTCACTAAATAAATAGACCATGCGTCAAATGATCATTGTACCTTTGTATGCGACAATTTTAAACATTTTGACTATTCATTGTGTGTTTTAGAAAAACCCTAATTAGTAGTAGACTGTATTTTATAACACACAAAAAAATACTTACTTCTCGCGGTATGAATTGTTCCAAACCATCGAAGCAAGTAATATTAACCCCAGTGAAATAGTAAACGTAATCGACATAAGGAGCGAGGCCGAAGTTGCGACCTTTGTTTAAATCACCAGCCAACACGTCTAAAGCTACTTGAACTCCAGGTAATCCACGATTAGCAATCTGTAAATTATTAAATCAAAGGTTTTATAAAATCCTGCAGGTCAGTATCTCAGTTATAACGTCAGGAAATGACTCTTTATCATCTTCGTCGCAAAAGGGAACGTTTTTCTTTCTAATTAATTAAATCTCAGGCTAAAAGGAAGTTATCCAAAACAAGCTTGCAAGATTAATTTAATTTGGCCAAAGGAAGTGCAACTATAATAGGTAAATGTAATGGGATAACATTGAAACTAGTAGAGAAATTATTATGAACCATGTTTACGATCTTAGGGCTAAGAAGAATGTTTTCAATGATTATTCAGAAATTGATAGTAGGTATGCTGCGCTTGCAAATTATGATATTAAAATTGCAATTTAGGAACATAAACAAAGAGGATACTTACGTCATGGCCAACAGAGCCATCAAGACCATGACAGGCAGCTCTGAAAGTGCTCTGTGTAAACGATTCCATATTCTTGGCTATCATTCCCATTCTAAATGTAGCGTTGAACAGCGGGTAGTCTTTGATAAACTGGCCATTTTTATCATATAGTCTGCCAGTAAAGAAAAATACGTTAAACGAAAAGCTTTTTTGCATTGTAGCTTTTTAATTTAATGGGAAGGACACTGAACGAGACAAACGAAAAGTTTCGTTGTTATTAAGCCTATGAGGGTTTAGTATCCGTCAACGTGTTAATAATGATAAAAGTGAACCATCGTAAGGTCCGATAATTTCACCGCTTCAGTTTTTGTTCAATTTTGGCTTTCATTGTTTCATGTTCTTTCACTCCAAATGAAACGAGCCAACACAAAATTAATGTAAAGTGAAATATGAAATCATTAGTGAACCGATCCAACGTAAAAAAAGCAATTGAACTTAGGTTTTGGCAGTCAGTATCTTTCTCTGGCCAACTGAATGATTATACGAAAGTTTGTCGATTTCGCCGATTTACTTGATTTTAAAGACGTACTTTTATAGTCAAAATACTGTATTCCATAAGTTTTAATTCACAACATGAAATATCGTTTGCTTTCATTTATTACCCAATGAATGAGTTCCATTTTTATTTTTGTCGAGAGTAATATTGCGAGATTTAGGTTTGAAAGATTATTTACCGCCAATTATTTTAATTTTATTGCATTTCTTTTTTTGGGAGTTGGATTGGTCTTGAACTGAAGTTCATTTCTGTTGTTTAATTTTATGAACGAGAGTTCTGAGTAGCCGCAATCAAAACCAATTAATTGCCCATTTTCTCAAAAAAATTACTAAATTAAATATGTTTTACTATGTTTTTTAATATGAAAATTGTGGAAAGTATTTCATAGAGATTGTATAGATGACTTTTACAACCATGCATTTTTTTTTCATGCCGTTTAAACGCTAAAACGATTCGTAAATATGATATGATATCTGATATTCTAAACTTTGTTTCCTTTTATTAGATTTTCGTGTTATGTCTTTTTTAATTATTTTGGTATTTTTACATTGACAATCTTAATGTACCTACATTACAAGTAATAGATGTAGTTTCCTATAATTGGAAGCGCATACTGTATTTGTCCCTGCTCTATGTATCCTTGCATATAATTGTGTAGCCTCTATTGGAGATCCAATAAATATATAAATAATCGTCTTACAAAAAAATCACAAAACTGTCGCCGGTTTGTGGTCGATTAAACAAAATCAAATTATAAAAATAAAAAAGTAGCTCATTCATTAGATTAAAATTTAAATGATCTTTCATGTGGTTCATTAAAACTTAAAATAGAAATTCAGTATTTTAAACTGTAAACTTACGTCTAGGTAAAAAATCGGAAAAAAAACGTAAACGGCCTCTTATGAAAGAAATAGGTAAATAGAGCAGATGAACATTTATTCTTATGTAAGTTGATGGGCGTCGCGTTCGTGTGAATGTAGAATGAAACAAAAATGGACATTCAGTCGAGTGCGTCTGTTATCAGCTTAACTAATTCAATTAGAAATTCTCCACTCACTTGGCTGTCGAATCCTGCATGAGATGAAGATAGCGCATTACATAAGTATATTCCAACGTCACTTCGGGGTACTTTGTGTCATCATACATATCTATGTGTCCGCCATCCTGTGACACACAACCAGCCTTTAAAACGTTTTCTTCCCCTGGTGGTGTGAGATAATATAAGATTTAATATAAGATAAGATTGAATTATAATTAAAACATTGAATATTGTTTGTGTTGTAAGGATAATATGTATGTAAGCTGGATTGCTGGATTGGAGAGCAGTGGTGGCCCGGTGGTAATGGTCGCGACTTACCAGTTGTAGGTCGTGAGTTCGAACCCAAACAGGTACTGTACTTTGTGTAAATGATTTCATCACCACTGCTTTCAAAATGGTGAAGGCAAACATCGTGAGGAAACCGACATGTCCAAGAACCAAAAAATCGCAGACATGTGACATCCACAAACCCGCGCTGGGCTCCCTCCCTCTCACAGAGAGGAGGTCCCAGCAGTGGGAACATTAAAAGCTGAATATGAAGCTTGAGCTAGCTCTAACTATATAGAATGGGTGAGTCGCAACGGATTGTAGTAAGATATGACATGTCAAGATATTAGGTGTGTGTACATTTAGCGCTTGTATAAACTGGCAACGTGGAAAGAGATAGATTAAGAAAAATATGTATTCTAAATTAATCGGGATAAGGGCTCATGTTGATTGTATAAACATTACCTTGTATAGTCTTATACAACTCGTAAAAGTATAATTGATTGGAGATAGCGGAGTTAATTTCTCTTGCCGTAAAAAACAACATGTCATCGTCCCAACATGGATTTATCTCGTGTAACATACTGGCTATATAGTTGTGGTATCTTACGAACCATATGATATAAAGAGCGACTGGAAGCAAGCTGTTGAAATCTAAAATAAAAAAGTAAATTAATACAACAGACTATCAACATTTAAATAAGACTGAAGAATTTTCGTTTTAATAAATTTACTGGTAAGATACACTGCTCTAATTCATTGACCAAATTAACAATACTAGCTAATTCGTATAAGTCGATGCGAGGTTCGAAATGAACTAAATGAACACTCTCACTTACGGTGTTCGAAGCACCTTGTTTCATCTGGTGCCACATTATTGGGACAGAATGCGGTCGGCCCATTTATAGGGAAAGTCTTCCCATCTTCTTTTTCCACTTTGAGCTTTCCGAGTTCGAAAGTTCTTATCACCGAATCGCCTTCACCCTTCGCGTTGTAAATGTTTGACTCATCAAACACCGTAGTTGCTTTTTTAATCTGACAAAAAAAATTGTTAGTATTAATGAATTTGATGCATTCATAGCTTTTTCCCGTGGCTTCACCCGCGTGGATGTCGGAATGTTTTACCGAAATCAAAAGTACCCCATGTAATAATACTCGTAAATGTTAAAGTTGGGTGCCAAATTTCATCCAAATCAGTTCAGTCGTTTTTGCGTCCGCACATACAAACAGACAAACGGATAATTATGCTTCGTTACTATTTCAAAATGAATGTATGGATCAACAGCGAGTCTGCGGGATTCAGCCGCTTCAAAGGTTTCTGTGGCACTTTGGGACGCTTTATAAGTCGCCTGCTGCTGACGTTGAGCTTGACTGTTCTGTTGCCTCTGCAGCTATGCTATGTGCTAGTCTATAGGTTAGTCAGATGTATAATCTATATTACTGTAAAGTTTCATCAAAATCTGCTCAGTAGTTTTGGCGTGAAAGAATAACTAATATCCATTCATCCAGCCATCCTCACCTTTCGCGTTCATAATATTATAGTAAAAAGTAGGATACTAGGAAGTAGGTTATTACAGTCCAATTTCACCGAAATCCGCACCCTAATTGCGTAACTCACGATTCATCATAATTTGTTTCGTTTTGAAACAAATGGCTAAACCATTGCTTCTTATGTTCGAAAAATGTGTCTGCTCAGCAACGTAACTAACGCAATGAATATTGTTGAACTGTCAAAATTACACCGATTATGATTAATCGCGTGTTACGCAATTAGGGTGCCGTTCTATAGTTTTTGTGTGAAAAAGTAACAAAAAAATATTATTTGGAAATTATGTTAAAGTGCTACCTCAAAATAATAATTAACTGTAAGTAAGTACTAAGTTTATTGAGTGTATAGACACTCACCGACCCCACATTCAAACCCTTACTACGGTTTTGTGGGGCTTAGTTTATAAGTTATACTTACCATAAGCGAATAAATAAATAAATAATAATAATAATCCATCCTCAAAAACTTTCGCGTTTAGGTATAATATAGAAAGACATACCGTGGCCCCTGAAGGAATACGGGTGAGTTTAAGCCAGTAAAAGTCTGACACGTCCTCCCGCTCCGCCCAGAGCGGGAGAAGTTATTTAATGATTTCCTAGCCTCAAAAAAAAAAGGCAAAAGAATGATGAATGAATAAACTGACATACCACAGAAGGTACTTTGTCCTTGGTGCATTTGTAGTCTTGGTGGGTGAGGGGTCTTGTGCTATTCATGCAACGAATATTCGAGTATCTAAAAACGGGGTCATCATCTAAGATAATGTTCGGTGTACATTCTTTATCGTTCATGTGTTCCTTTTCGCAACAATAGGTTGTATCGAGCAACATATTTTCTAAAAAAGAATTGAAAAAAAGTTGGTTTACACAATAATAAATTCCTATAACAGATAACGTAAAGAAAATATTGCAATGTTTTAAACCGGATAATTAATAATCCGAAGCGCAACAATACTTTAATGTTCTTTGGTTCAACCTAGACCAAAAGCAGTCCGTTTATTGAATCGCCAATTCTTAACAATTTTTGTTCGTTCTATATCGTCCATAATAATATGGAAAAAGAAGGACCGTAAATTATTATGTTGATACTTGCCTATGTCATGTACCGTTCCGATATCGTTAAACTTGTATATTGAAAAGCCACCCACATTGTGGTTAAAAAGGGGGTGACTAGAATGCCCTTCCTTCAATAGTGCGAGACGCACGACTCTTGCCAAAGGCAGTTCTTTGCCACTGAGAGCCTTCCTTTGTTCGTAACCTGTAAATAAATAGATGGATATATCGACCCGTTTAGTTTGGCAAAGATGTGTTATTTCAAGAGTATATGCGCTGTACCACCAACCCACGACCAAGCTACACACGAATGCGTGGCTTGGAAACAATGGAATCGAGCAGCTATCGTGGGTAACCTATCTGTCCTCTTCTTCTACCTGCACATCCTATGTCTCAAAACTCAAACCATTTAATAGAATTAAAACTTTTACGGGCCCTTTTGAACAGTCAAGGAGTTGGTCAGTTAGTCAGGTCGTTGAAGCTTGTTCTAAATATCCTGGTGGTCCTGGGTATATTATTCATGTTGCTTATAATGGTGAGAACTATGTAAAAATAACAAATCTATATTTAAGATTAAAGATAAGCCTCAGTTAAGAGATGACCAGTGTCGACTGACAACGCCATTTCACACACAGCGGCGTGCAGTGTGACGTCAGAAGCTCAAAAATCAGACAACCAGTCTTACCGAGTGGTGTCACTAGTATTACCCGGTCATTGGGTTGTGGAGGCAGATTGAGTCAGATTGGCAGTCGCTAGATGTTAATAGTGCTATTCAGCTCTATCAGCACCCTAACTGCGTAACACACTATTAATCAGAATCTGAATAATTTCGAAGGTTATTGCTAAATAATCTATTGCTTCATAAATGTTCGAAAAATGTGTCTGCCCAACAACATAAATAACGCAATGAATGTTGTTGAACTGTCAAAATGAAAGTGATTTCAACTGATGTGTGTTACGCAATTACGCCGCAGATTAGGATGGAAACTGACCTCAAAAAAGTTGGGAAAAGGCTAGGCAAATGATTGTGATACTGAATATCTTCTTACCATTGTAAAAATGAGCGGGCAGTATCCTTGTCAGGGGTGTGAAGTAGCCTCCCATTGCAGGATATTTAAGATTGTTACAAGTTCCATCGATACGTCTCCACTCATTTACGTCGCAGGGTTTAACGTCGCTAGTGCAAGTACTGAAATATAGATGTTATTAGTATATATAACTCTATTGTATAGCATTATTTTAAATTAAAGTGGCAGTTGGTTAAAGTTATAGATACTTATTATAATTGTACTTTTGTGCAAGTACTCTTACGGTGTAGATGATTTGATGGTGCATTATACGAGGTGGAGAAGACAATCCTTATTAATATTATAAATACGAATATAAGTTAGACTTTCACGGCTGAACGGGTTGTGATGAAAATTGGTATATGGATACCTTGAGCCCTGAGAAAGGAGATAGGTACTTAGGCTCCTTTTTACTGACATACAATGCGCAAAAGCTAGTACAAAATTAAATAAAATGTGTACATCTAATGCCCGAGTAGGTCCCGCTTAAACGCTTCTTCAGACAGGCGAGACGCTACAGCGCAACGCAAATCTTATAGAACTATTGCCATGAGTTTTTCATAGAAATTATTTGACGAGAGCCACGTCGCACCTGTTTGTGGTGCCTTAATAGCCAACGACATCGTGGCAGGCCCGGACGGAGATGGCGGGATGAGCCGGACTCGTTTAATAAATTATATTGGTGCTTGGCAGCTCTGGGCAGAGATAGGAGGGAGGCCCGCGCCCAGCAGTGGTTCCTTAATGGTTAATAATTGGTATTTCTTTATCATACAGGATTTTTTTTATTCAGTGCGCAAACTTTAACCATGAATTCAGCATAGGTACGCTTTAAGACCCAGTTCTACCCAGCGAAGAAATTTTTCGTCGGTTTTACAAAAAAAAATAATCAGCTGTTTCATAGAAAAGTGCAATACCTACGCGGTTAAAATGTATAGAACAGGTGTTTTTTTTTGTATAACTGATGAAAAATTTCTGCGCTGAGGGGTCTAGAATGATATGCTTAATTCAGGGTTACAGTTTGCGCACTAGATAAAAACTTTTCCTGTATATACAATTCTTCTATACGTTTGTATGTCACTGAACTTCTCCTAAAAGGCTGGACCGATTTTGATGAAATTTTGTATGTGTGTTTGGGTGGGTCCCTGAATAGTCTAGATGTAATTAGACCCGGTAGGTGGCGCCGCGAAGCCAACGACTGGACAGAACAACGCAGACGTTGTTCTGTCTAGTCGTTGGCTTCGCATTTATTACTAGCGGACCCAACAGATTGGGTCCGCTAGTAATAAATCAATATCGAAAAACGTTTTTAGTCTACATACAAAAATGTAATCTAATATTTCTAACAGCTTAGTCACTATAGCTAGACGGCTGATTGGCATAGCCCATAGTTGGTCCACCGGTATTTAGTTTATTTTATAAAGATTTCATGATTTATTTTTCATACTCCTTCCTATGCTTTAGTATTACCAGTGTGTTCATTTATTGTCGTATTGTTATATCCACATTACATAATGATAATATTATTAGCCTTTAATGTTCCTATTACTGGGAAATAGGCCTCCTCATTTGGAGACGGCGTGGGCTGTAATCTACCACGCGGTCCCTGTGAGGGTTGGTTGATGTCACATTTCTTCCAAATTTTTGGTTCTAAGACATGTGGTCGCCTCACAAAGTTATCCTTCACCGTTTTGTGAGCAGTGGTGATGAAATTAAATAGGTACACAAAGTAAAGCGCCAGTCTGGCTTCGAACCTGCAACTTACGACTCGGTAGTCGCAGCTGTTACCACTGGGCCACCACTGATCTGCTCTCTACATTCTATAATAAAATATACAGTTACGTAAGTACTCACTCTGTCACGTTGTTTTCTTCATAGTACTTCAGTAACTCTTTTGAAGCAATGGCACCCGTATAGTAATCGTGGATAACTCCATAGCTGAGACCTGTGCACAGCGAAACTAAGAATAAACTCTTAAGCAACATCATTGCTGGTGTTCTGTGGACGCATTATTTTTATTTCTATATTTATAGCAATTTTACTATTTGCTTTCAGTAAACAATGAAACCGCATTTTTACTCTGTAAATAACAATTTCGCAGTTTCTTATTTATTTTTTATAATTTCTGAGGCGTGACATATTTTGAGGCAGACAATGAGAATAACTTTTTTATAGGGTTCTCGAGATGTGTTTTTTTAAGTATGCTCATGAAATCGTTAATTCGGAATCTTCTTCTCTTCGTGGCGCTGGTACGACAGTTATTAAATGTTGTTGGCCCAAAACTTCGCCACTTTCATGGCAATATCGCTGACAGCGCAGAGGTCGTCGTCCGTCCACCTGGACGCCCCACTTTACGAGGGTCGACTTACACCTTCTCACTTGGGTTCGGAAATGGTTCAGGGACTTTCAGGTAGACCACGAAAGTTTACACCCTGCAGGAAGATGCTCGTTTGGTGGTAGATAGTGAGTTTATGGTATCCTATCATAGTTTGCAACAGGCGTCAATCGGGTTACCTGGTAATTCTAAGTAACAATGTACCATAATCTGCATTCGGCATCAGGTTGGTATATGTATGTATGACCCAAAGTTTCATGTTTCAGTTTGGCTTTAACATAATTATAGGCCAGTCATCGTAGCCACTATACGTAGGATACACTTTTTAGAAGATATAAGCCAAGAACTGAAATAATACCGAAAATTTCGAGGTTTTATTGCACCACGCAGTTTACCCAGATCTTTCAAAGATTGAAACTTGCGTTTAAACTACTGGTGTGTATCCTCACGACACCCCAAAAAATCAGTGCAGTGCTATAGTGTGTGTAATTATAGTCTAGTAGTTATAGGTATATTAGATTTAGTAAATACAACGGTAGGTAGGTACCTAAAATGAAATCGAGTTTTGTTAATGTTTTACTTAGTTGTGCCTTACCTATTATGCAAAGAATAAAATATCCTTAACAAATACTTTTTATTTCCTCTCCTTATTTCCTAACTAATAGGCCGCGTTCTTCCTCCTGTCAATCACATTAGTAATTGAACACAACCGATAGAATTTCCCACAATTCCACCCCAAGGGAAATAGTTTCACCCTATCTCTTAAGGGGAACAAAGAAACAAAGAGTAGGTACCGTTAATTGGGATCACATTTATTTCTCGTAAAACAAGGCATTTGATGTTGCTAACAACAACTAAAGACAATAATGCCCATTGTTAAAAACGTTTAAAAATCTAGCAGCAATCTCATTTCACAACTTCGTAAAAAACTTGCCAAATATGTAGGGAAATTATAAGTATTTTTGACAGATGTATAATATAATTATTCAAACAAGGATCAAACAGTAAGTGCTTCTAACAACATTTTCCAGGAGAGCACATAAACATAAATTGCTGCAGTGTTTGGAGAGTTCTTGTGTCATCTGCCTGCCTTTTCCCAACTATGTTGGGCTTCCAGTCTAACCGGATGCAGCTGAATACCAGTATTTTACATAGAGTGACTACCTATCTGACCTCCACAACCCAGTTACTGGGTAACACGATACCCCTTGGTGAGACTGGTTGTCAGACTTTCGAGCTTCTGACGACCCGTAACGACTGTCAAAGATCCACTAATGAAAGACCAACGATATAACATGCTTTCCACGGCACGGAAGGAACTTGGTATATAAAGATTGTCACCCATCCACGGACAAACCACAGCAAGCGTAGCTTAACCTGATCGATCGACCCATGTGGCTAATGTTACTTAGTCACAAGCCTCTTTGTGTTCTTGTGTATACTTCAAATAATAATAATCAGATACTACACAGATCAGATACAGTACTAAACAGTAAAGATATATTAGAGTAAATTATGATATTAATATTGTGCTTAAAACATGTACATACCATAACCCTTACTAACATTCTCCGTTTTGCTCACATTAATGTTACCTATCTAAAGGAAAATGTCCAGAATCACCCTGTGCATTAGAAGCATCGGACATAGATGATAATGAATTGTTGATTTTATTGAATTAGTTGCAAATACTTTTATAACACGGACTAGCTGCATGCGATAATGAACATTAAAAAGTATTTTTTGCGACTAAGGCGGAGATTTCTTGAAAACGGTCAAAAAGGTGGTTTTTTAAAGCAGTAGTATCTCTTTAACCGTAAATAATTTTGAAAGCAAAAAAAATAATTACATTTTCAAGTCTTTTTTGTATACAGTGATAGAACTCAAAACATGATTAAACATACTTTAATGCATCAAAAAAATCATCAATGTCATCTCTTAATTAATTATCTTTAAAAACAGTTTATCCCTATAATAACAATTATAATTATAATTAAAAATATACCATTAAATTTTAAATGCCAAACTGCATTAATTGATGTATTATTTGTTATTAAATAGTTAATATTAAACTTTATACGATTTTATTTTTATTTTTACGACATACGCTTGCTCATTTATTATTCGAATTGATTACAACAGATTTTAACCCGTATCGGATTGCAATAACAACTATTATCGCTCATAACGACACTATTTAAAGTTACCATTTCATGTTATTTATCGCCGCTATCTGCGCCAAACATCATGTCGTGTTGAAGAAGATTAGGGATGCTCAATCGATTCGAATCATTATGATTTGTTTTTTACTGGTCCACAGTACAAAAAAAATCTATGTATAAATATTTTTTAATCTGAATTTAATTTTTAATTTATTTTGATTATAGAGCCAATAGAAGCTATAATAAAAACATTCAATCATCATTCCCTTATTATTATTCCCTAAAAGTATAATTTTAATAACCTACTACTATACCTAATCAATGACGTCACAGTTTATTTTAAATTGGTAGTAAGAATGATGCTGAAGTGAACAAAACCTACATTTCATCATTCCGGGTTTTCTAAGATCGTTGAGAAAAGTGTGTGGTTTACTTCTAACTAATCAATCACTTACGGATTTACGACAATCAAAATAAAAAAATACTTATCGTAAGTGAATGAATTATAAATGTTTTGTTTAAAAAAGCAATATTGCAGATTAGAAACAGATGTTATTATTATTAATATTGTTACAAGTATGGCGTTTTGTAAGTAGACACTTGTCATACTTGTAATGGTATTAATATTATCGTATGAAAAAAGTTGATGTAATATGGTTTTGCATGGGTTTTGTATGGGTAAGCCATAGAAATCTTAGGACATTACGTTTTTTAACATATCGTATTTGGCACCCCTATTTTTGCCATCACTAACTGGTCAATTGTCAATTGGCAGTCTCTCACTCTATCAATTACATAGACAAGACACACACATTACCACATATTACATAGAGTACAATAATAGTTAGTTGGACAAGCTGAAGAAAGCAGGTAAGTATGGTTATTAGGTTCTATGCATTTATAAGTTTCACTTACATACACTTAGGCTTTAGAACAAAAATTGCACACCAAATTATCTGGAGCCGGTATTAAAAATAGCTAAATGCTTTAGGATATTATTTTTCAGTTTCTTAAAAATCACTCGGAGTCACGGAGTTATGAAAAACCATAATATTCCTGGTTCGATTATAACCTCAAAATCTGATATATTTTTTTAAACAAATCTATTCTGCAGCTAGTCCACTATAAAAAATAACATCAAAATAGAAATTTCTTAATGATCGACAACACAACACAGAATTTTCCGATGCTCTTGGTTCCTGAGGGTCCTGGTTCCATGATTGAGATTTAGATGATATTTGGCACATGGGAAGGCCATGATCTGGATTAGCATATAGAATACTTTTTATCCCGATATTTTAACGAGATCGAGACTTAAGGCTCCTGCAAAGAGACGCGACGCGACTCTCGTAGAACATTTTTAATGACAACTTCATGGAAATAGTTCTAAAAGTGTCGCGTCGCGCCTGTTTGCAGAAACCTTTATGCGGCTGAGAATGTGGGTCCGTGCCAGTGGTAGATAATAACCCTTTTCGATGTTTGGTCGTGATTTCAAATGCTTAGTAATTTCCAATCACTGGCTAGGTTTTAAGCAAAAGTGTCTTACTAGCTTTTTCAATTCATTGTTTTGAAAGTGTCGGCGCACCACATATGCGCGTGATCGACGGCGGAAAGGCGCGAGGTGTCGGGGTACCTAAACCGGACGCGACAGCCGCTGCGCGCGCTCCACTCCACATCATTCAGATCACAGACGCGCTCCACTACGGGCATTTCATTGTTCTATCTTTCCACACGTTATTCATGTTAATTATCGTATTACATCTATTTTAATACAGTCCACTCTTCTTTTATTATCAAGCCCATTTGAGCCCACTTACTTACATAGTTTTAGTTGCATTAATATCTCCATTATTTGCTCCGATTTTAACACAGGTATCTTTTCATTCTGATGGGACTTACTATAAAAATTAAATTAGGTAACGATTTTTCATTTTTTTATTAAGTTCCTTATTGCTTGCGGTGGGGCAGCCAATTGTCCTAACCTGGGCATAAATTTAGATTTAGTAACTACTGAGACTTCTACCATTGTTTGGCACAATGAGATCGACAGCAAACCATTATTTTCACAAATAATAATAAGTTTAAATAAAATATATAAAAAAAAAACAATCAACATTTATTCCCTACTATTTTGCGATCCAAACAAAAAAAATACACATTTCTTAGACCCGGAAAGAAATCTTACATCCAAATCCTTTTCCATGTGCCTTCGATTCCCGAGGTTGGGGCAAAAAGTACGGATATCCGATAGCGGTTAATTTATTTACTCACAGTGCCCGGTGCAGTTGACCCGGATATTCCCACTCTGGGGAAGCTTTTCCCGAATATAGGTTTTACAAGGTTCTTTGGCAAAAATGTTGTAAAAAGTGGGAAATTGATTGGAAGGAGGTTTGGGCTTGTTGCTTTACAACACTTGTCAAAGTAATCTACCACTTAAAATTCTCGTAAAGTTATCATAGCATAAGCATTGTTTGTATTTAATGAAATAATCATGAAAAACCGCTATACCACCGAAAAGACAAGAACTAGACATGCGTTTAAAAACATGTAGGTATTGGTTGATTGGATGGGATACATAACAAAATTTAATTATAAAAGCATAATAGTCTTATGCCAATATGGATATATGGCATTCAACTGTGGGGCTGGTAAACCGACCAATATCAAAATTATACAAACATTCCAGAATAAGGTAGGTACACAGGAGTATTGTTAATGCGCCCTGGTATATAAGAAAAGACGACCTCCATCGTGACCTAAAATTGGAACCCGTCACCAATGTAATCCAAAAATTAGCTGAGGCCCATGAACAACGACTCCACCAATATGTAAACATAGAGGCAATTCAGCTGTGAGACCAAACATATGGTGCGAAGACTAAAACGAACAAACAAAACCTTTTCAGTTAGTGTAGTGTAAAAAGTGTTGAAATAATTGTAATAATGACACACATAATAACACATGAACAAAGTGTTTATAATATCAATATAATTATCGGACTCTAAGGAAGTGGAACGGACTTGTTTAAAGTACAATCGACACTATTCTAAGTTTTAAAATAATCATCATGTATAAAATTGAGTTAAGTCTTAAAGGCTAGATTGCAATGAATTGTTAAGATCGGGATTTATTTAATATAGGATTTAAAAAAAAACCTACTATAATATTTTAAAAGTGAAAGTTTGTACTCGCATTTTGGATGTTTGTTGAACGGCTGAACAGATTGGCATGAAATTTGGCAAACAGATAGTTTATAACCTAGTTTTCAACACATAGGATACTTTTTATCCCGGTAGTACGTTCCCGTGAGATAATTTCCACGCGGGCGAAGCCGCTAGCAAAAGCTAGTTTAATATAACCTGCACACTACCACCCTAGCAACACCATACACACCTCTGCCTAACTTTCCGAGGAAAACAGGCTTGCCGTTATGTTATACCTATGTTGTGTGTTATTCTAAAATGTTGTTGTTGTTATTCTGTTGTTGTTGATTTGTTCAATCCAGGTTATAGACTATCTGTATGCCAAATTTCATCCAAATCCGGTCAGCTGTTTTTACGTAATTAAGTAACAAATATCCAAATATTAGGTCTTTACCTATGAAATTGCCGTTTTGCAGTACTGGCCATTTCAAATCAAAATAATTTTTGTTTGGGTAAGAATTCTAATTTCAAATTAATTTTATTTTAAAAACATGGATTTTTTTTTCCAAAAGTAGTCATTTGTTTATTGATTAGTGTTACATTTTCATCGCATTTCAATCTTTTTCGTCATCATGGATACGTTAAAAATTCGAGTAATTATGGAATATGAGTACCGTCGTGGCAGCAACGCGGCACAAGCGGCACGCAACATCAACGACGTTTACGGAGCTAACACTACAAACCAACGCACCACCTGTTATTGGTTTGCTCGCTTCCGTTCTGGAAATTTCGACCTGAAAAATGAACCTCGCGGTCGTCCGAAGACTTTGGTCGACAATGACGAATTAAAGGCGATTGTGGAAGCTGATGATACACAATCTACGGCTGAATTAGCAGCAGCTTTCGACGTTAGCGTCAAAACAATATTGGTCCATTTGCGTCAAATTGGCAAGGTAAAAAAGCTTGACAAATGGGTGCCCCACGAACTCAATGATCGTCAGCGCGAAGTACGCGTCGAGACGTGCCTTGCACTGCTCAACAGACACACAAATGAAGGAATTTTGAACCGCATTGTTACCTGCGATGAAAAATGGATTCTGTTTGATAACCGCAAGCGCTCAGCAAGTTGGTTGGATCCTGGTTCAGCACCTAAACAATGCCCTAAACGAAAACTTACCCCTAGAAAAGTGATGGTCACTGTTTGGTGGTCTAGCGCCGGTGTGATTCATCACAGCTTCTTACCAAACGGGGTGAGCATTACTGCAGATGTGTACTGTGAAGAACTGAACACAATGATGGAGAAGCTGGCACATCTCCAACCAGCATTGGTCAATCGCTCGTCTCCGCTGCTCCTGCACGACAACGCGCGACCTCATACTGCACAGCAGACGGTCTCCAAGTTGCAAGAACTGGGGTTGGAAGCTCTCCGTCATCCGCCCTACTCACCAGACCTTGCGCCTACAGACTACTACTTTTTCCAGAATTTGGATAACTTCTTGGCGGGAAAAAAATTCAATACCCGAGAGGCAGTACAAAATGCCTTTGAAGAATTTGTTGCCTCCCGTCCAGCTGATTTCTTTAAGAAGGGCATCAATAAACTGCCACTGCGATGGCAAAGATGCATTGATTGCATGGGTGATTACTTCGATTAATACAAATAAAAAATACATGAAAAAAATTCGTTTAAATTTTTTCATACAAAACGGCAATTTCATAGGTAAAGACCTATTATCTAACCATCCAAACATCTATACATGGCATACAAGCTTTCACATCTATAATATTAGTAGGAAGTCGATAGTAGGTTTTTTATATCGATCTCTGAAACTTGGAACACAAAATTAAGATTGAACAAGTGTTTTTCTTTAAAACTATCTTATTAATTAAACAGCTGATATTTTTATCAAACAACTTTGTCTTTTAGTGAACACGGAAACAGTGCGAACAAACAAAAAATATATTTCTGTAAAAAAGTAAAAATCATTGTTTGTTTTATTTTTGGAGAATATCAGCTACTTGCCATTATTTATCTACTTTAAGACCATGGAGTATTGTTAAAAATGTTTCTGAAGACTATTAATAAAGAGCTTATAAAACTTAAAACTAAAGCGACTGCTCGCTAAGGTCACCCCCTCCACAGGTACGTACTTCGGCTTAGGGCATCACTGGTACAGGGCAGCAAGGGACAAACTGAATCGGACTCATCCCGACGGTTGACGTCGGGATGAGTCGCGCGGTCAACTCTGATTACGCGATGCAGGATTTGTGTGACGTCAGGTCATCGATGCGTAGTTCGCATGTGGCATTGTAGATGCCACCACAAATCTATTACTGCACAATGTTTGAAAAAATCGTCTGTAATTAAATCAATGACTACATTGATTTTAATGATGCGCAGAGTGCGTGGGAGCGTCTACAGCATTCTGAAGGTCATAAGTAATATGAGAAGCCTTGTTGCGCCAATATGGCGCATTGGATACATGGACATGTGCAGGTACCTGGTGTCAGGTGAGTGCAACAGATATGAGATATGAGTTAAATGATTTTTTTTACTAACATCCTACTATTCCTACTTCCTAATAATATTATGAATGAGAAAGTTTGTAAGTTATGTTTGGATGTTTGTTACTCAAAAACGACTGAACGGATTTGGTTGAAAATTGGTACACAGATAGTTTGTAACCTAGAATAACACATAGAATAAAGTAGACTCATCGTTCATGGGGTAATGTTTAAAATGTTACAATAAAATACGTCCCCACAAACTCCAACTGAATGAAACGAAATTTAAATCTTGTATAAAACGCACACTATAAGCAAGCCAAGCCAAGCATATTATAAGTTGGGGGATTACATCACTGACAAAAATGCTTGGCTAAACGCTGCTTGTCTGGCTCCACAAGGTCGCTTAAACTAATTTGATTAGCATTTGAAAACATTGTTTGAGCTTCTGAAGATTGTAAAAGCTAGATATCTTTGCATTGTATAAATTCAATCTTTTAGTATTGTATAATTGCATAGCTTATGTGCACTATGTTCCTACTATAAAGCTAACATTTACAGGGTACGTCTTTCATTTACTTGAATGTGCCCTGTCAGCTGACGGAAGGGTCCCGAACAAGACATACTCTCAGCTGAGAGTATGTCCGGTTCGGGACCCTTCCGTTTTGCCAAAATTATTTTGACAAAATTTTGTTATCCAAATACATTGTATCAACCTTTTTTATACCAATGCAATATTTGGAATGATTTTAGTACGCACATTTTCTTTTGGTCAAATTTTTACTTGGCAGAATATTACCAAGGATAATGTCATTAAGGCATTTGATCTTTAATCAAATCATTTATTACAGGAAACAATCTTTAGGCAGCAAACATTTAGTCAAATGATTTGTCATGAAATAGGTTAGGTTAGGTCTGTGACCACACAATGCACGACTCCGCACGAGCCGTGCGAGCCAAGCGAGCGTGCCGCGTAGTGTTGCCCAAATGCAAGAACAAGACGAGACTTAGCCAGTCTTGGTCTTGGTCTTGCGCCAATACACCTGGTCTTGGTCTTGGTCTTGGTCTTGCGCTCCCAGTCTTGGTCTTGGTCTTGGTCTTGCAGCAAGAGTCTTGCAAGTCTTGCAATTACCTATTAGTCTATTACTATTTATTAAAGTTTACTTTAAATCTTAGAAAAACGTATTAGAATTGGAACATTGTGAGCTTGAATTAACATAGCCATAGTAAAGATCAAGCAGATTAATAAATAACTGAAGATTTGATAAGAAATTCAAAAAATCAACTGACCTATATGTCGTTTTCCATGGAAGTAACTGTTTCTTAATAAACATTTATGATTTATAAGCTTACATTTGCTAAAACATGTAAAAAAACAAATTAATTACAATAACTTGACTGTATTTTAAAGAACAATACTTATCTGTCTAGAAAGAGATTGAACCCTCAACTTATAAGAAATTTAATAAAAGAGTTTTACGATTTATCATTTATTTGACATATGACATTTAATATGACATCTACTACCTATCCTTACCATTTTATCCTAATCATAATACTACTTGCGTGATCAGTATAATGTATTCATTTTCATTCTAAGCACTCTGAAACTTATTTATTCTTTGGAACACCTGTAGGTACTCTTAAAAAAATTCGAAATTATTTTGCATGAGTATACCTACGCCCTATGGCGGCAATCAAATAGTGTCACAAATGTTATGATTTCGGCGTGGCGGCAACGATTGTTTTAGATTTCAAAAGAAGCCGCCGGCGCGTGTATCATAACCATGTACTTCCGAAAAGCGGCAAATTTCTTTGAGAAGTAAGTACAAAAGTTTACAAAACCTTTGATGCCGCATTATCAAAGTGCCGATGGTTAAAACATAACTATGCATGCACTCAGTTTGATTTTAATAGATATTTTTTTATTCGCTATGTTTATGGTATTAGTCGTAATGCGCATAGGTCCAGTTTTTCATATTCTTTGATACAGTTTTTTGCGTCTCATAGAATTCCTAAGCGTACCTACCTTTACACCGAACTGTTACACCTAACTACTCAGTGAAATAGCGCTAAGTCCTAGCTGCAAGACGCAAGAGTCTTGCAGGCTATGTCTTGTTCTTGCTCAAGTCTTGCACGGTCAGTCTTGGTCTTGGTCTTGCTAAAAATACGCGGTCTTGTTCTTGGTCTTGGTCTTGCAAAAACGCAAGAACAAGACCAAGACTGCAAGACCAAGACTGAATTTGGGCAACACTAGTGCCGCGGCAGCGGCCGGCGAGTGCCAGATACATATTTTTGAATGTAAAACCAGAATCTTATATTATTATTACCTGTTTAGAATGGGTAAGATATATATGATATAATTACAAAATCTCTAATATTTACAAGATGTAACAAAATCAATTAAAAACGAAATCAAAATGACAACTGAATCTATCATTTTATTTGATATAATCATAAGTTAATATAATAAACGATTGAGATAATTTTAGAGCAACTATTTTTATAAGCATAACATATATGTTCTTGAGTTTTAGAAGTGGAAGCGGTGTTAGTGTGCCAGATTACCTATTTAACTGCACTTGATGGATTTACAAAGAAAAATCCTTTTACATAAGAAAAGGCCTTTCCCAAAGCAAAACAACATTTTAGTGAACTGCATTCCTAACAAAAATATTCAAGACAAGGGAAGCGCAGAAAACCGATTAAATCGACCTTACACCTAACATAAGAAAAACATCTGCATACGTCTCATACAAAAATACAAATATTTGAAACTGCTTTGATCTCGACAATACTCGCCAAATATAGAGATGACTGTTACATGTACCATAGATTAAGAAAATTGTACAGAAGCGATACTCATTATTTTTCTTGGTCTGTGCGATCCCCTTACGAAAACGTACGAGTATTTGGGAAAATAATCAACATCTAGATATCTAAAATGATCTTAACGCTATATAAAAATGGACTCAAGACTGGTTGTTGACTCTGAATGTTGAGTAATGTACACACATAGGTAAACACAATCCATGAAAAACTTATCGCCTCGGTCTCCAAAAACTCTCAGCTGTTCAGTTACAGAAAGACCTAGGTGTTATTATATCCAACGATCTAAAATGGGAAGCAAACATATCTAGTGTTGTTATAAGAGCAAATTTGAAACTCTACATCATCCGCAAGGCATTCAAGTGCCTTACGTCCAAGACATTTGTCAAGTTGTACAAGACCTACATAAGACCTCACTTGGAATATGCTAATATCATCTGTGTCCCATATTTTTAAAAATAAATTGCACTACTTATATTAATTGTACAAAAAGGGCAACCAAGATGGTTCGCACCATGCGTAATCTACCTTACGAATAGCGCCTCAAAGACCTTGGCCTTACCACACGGGAACAGCGTAGACAAAGGGGTTGTCTCATTGAAACCTATAAAATACTTTCAGAACACTACAAAGCGCCCAGCCTTCAAAACCTGTACACTCTGAATGCCAACAAACATTTGCGTGGACATTCCCTTAAGTTATGGGAAAATTCGTCTAAACTAAAGCCATTGAAGCACTTCTTGTCTAACAGAGTTGTAACAGCTTGGTATAGACTCCCAGAAAATGTTGTGGGGGCTCCCACACTGAACTGCTTCAAGAATAGATTAGACAGATTAAATATCTCCAAGCTTTTTGGTACATACGCATCAGCTAATTAGCTGCTAGTCTGTCTAACCAAATAATAATAATAATCTCTTTCTAAAATAGTCGGCAGTTTTAGGAATCCAATATGACCTCAATAAATTAAATTCCTAAATGATGAATCACTGACTGATTGACTAGCTGTTATTCCATTTGACTTTTTATTATAATTGTATCTGGGATGACCTAATGTGATGACTTAAAAAAAAATACTAGAAATGAAAAATTAAAAATGTTTATTCGTCCCAAATCAGTTTCATGGATTATAAATGAGACATCCCCAGTAAGTAATTGATAATACTTGTATTGGGGCTATCTCGCTCTCAGAATAAGGGGACAAAAAATTAAATTTACGAAGAAAAACACAACATAAAATAATAAAAATAACACTTACCTTGCTGACATTTTTGTATTAATAGACATATAATACAAAAGATTTCACATGAATTTGTATTTTGTGTTTGTTATTTTCCTAATTGTTATCTAAAATATGATAACTTTAAATTTGTGTAAATTCAATAATAATATCATTTGCATGCCCATGTGTGGCGGTAGAACATAGAGGACTCTTATAGTAACACATCTAGGTAAGGGCAAATAACATAGGTACATAACACTCCTGGGATACAGGCCTCCTCTTGGTGAGAGGGAGTAGGCCGTAACCTACCACGCGGGGTCAATTCGGGTTGGTAGATGTCACATGTCTTATTTCTTTTTGTTCTAGGACATGCCGGTTTCCTCACGATGTTTTCCTTCACTTCTCAAAGTAAAGCGCCTGTCTGGGTTTGAACCTACGAACTACTACACGTAAGTCGCAGCTGTTACCACTGGGCCACCACTGTTCTATACTATGTACATAATTCATTAATATTCGATTTAACTACTTTTGGACTTCGTCTCATGGAGCTTGTTAGGTAGGTACTAGGTACTTGTCAATCGCTGTGATTAACATCGCCATTGTACACCACAGACTACCAGCAGTATTGTCTATCCTTCTCCTTTTCTTTCTTCTTTTTTTTAAAATCTATCCATCAAAAAGTTGTCTTTCAAAGATCACTTATACTAAAAAGATCGCCGATTGCGTTACCTGATGTAAAATTTCTACTTTAATATTTGTAATTCATAATGATGTACATATTAAAGAGTACTCTAATCTATTCTGGTCGATCGTTGCGGTGCTAATTGTCGTGGTTATTTGCAATGTATAATGAAAAGTGGTTTGTAAATATATATTTAAGGTTTTTGTAGGTCAACAGGCACTTACTTTTTTTGAATAATCACCTACCCATACCCACTTCGCCTGTAACGACCCGTCCTCTCCCAAGCCAAAATATCGCTGTCAATGTGTCGATGATTGAGAGCCGCATAGGATGATACCATCCTGTTACGATGATGCATCCATCCTGTGTTCGACGCATCTGACGTCTCCGAACCGGAATAACCCTGTCAATCCATTTGATCACATTAATGACAGCTCACTTCAAGACTTGATCACTTAGATCGGCTGTAGGCAATTATAATATATTTCGAGTAGGTGATTCAGTTCTACATATATACTTATTCTTTGCTTTCACACGCCGTTGCATCCCATTAAAACCACGACTCTTCTTTAATTTGACGACAAAATTACGATTCTGTGGAACCAAAAGCGTTTTAAAGTTCAAAAGATATTTTCTGTTGACACGTTGTCGCTGTACCGTTAAAAGTATGTATACAGATTCAGTGTGTATTTTTATTACGTGTTAGGTGATTGTAAAAGTTTTGTTGATACAATAATGGAGCTTCAAATTGTACATTCTGGTTAATTAGGGGTTTATTTAGTTAAAGATTGTTAACATCCGTTAATAAGTTAAAAAAAAAACACAAATCCAGATTCGGGGCTGCGATTGAAATTCCGGATGGAAAACCCTGTGCCGAACGAAACCTAGTACGGGGTCCAGGGTCGACCAATCAAGTAGTTGCAAGTACTACTGTTAGCTTGACGGGACGAGCTCATTTAAAAACTGAAACTGAAATAGTAAGAAATGTCAAGCTGACCGAATTTTAATAAGCAAATGAACTAAGTACACTTCTCTCCAATACCCAACAAATGTGAAATAATTATAATTAATATTATAAGTACTAACCAATTGTTATATGTATACTCAATCGAGACATGGTCTTTTTTTCAAATTTCTTAATTTATTTTGATCATTTGTAATTATAAATTTTCTCTATTTTTGTTTTTATCGTGTTTACGCCTAGTTAAATGTGCATCTATGGTCTCGAATTGAAGGAGGACACGTAAGATAACCTTTGTTTTTTATAGTTATTTATATTGTATATCCCTTTATTGGAGATCCAAAATAAATAAATAATTAAAAAAAGATAACTTAACGAAATAAATCCTTTTTTTACACACACAGAGCCATATTTCAACCAAAATCAAGGGGGAATTGTAGCCTAATAAATAAAGTTGGCTGATGCCGCGACAAACTGTAAGCTCGTCTGATCCCTGCAAACTCCTTAACTCCGGGTGCCACGTAATTAAATGATTACCCGCCTGTACCGGCTTTGGGAGTTTACTGCCTCGCTTTCTCTGACTGTACTTTTTTGCTAACTCTCTGTTTTGAGAAGTTAAGTGATTAATTTGAAGTAATTATGTTTACTTTTATCTCATCATCTACCTGCCTTTTCCCAGCTATGTTGGGGTTGGCTTCCAGTCTAACCGAATGCAGCTGAGTACCAATGTTTTACACGGAGCGACTGCCTATCTGACCTCCACAACTCAGGAACGGTCTTTTTGTGTAAAGATACCAATCCACAGACCAACCGCGGCAAGCGTAGCTTAACCTGATTGATCGAACTGCGTTATATACTTACTTACGTTACTACGAGGTGTGGGAACGAGTCTAATGCCGAAACGTAAAACTTTTATATTATACATTGTTACCTTCGATTTTAGTAAAATATTAACATAAAACTAGCTTTTGCCAGCGGCTTCGCCCGCGTGGAGGTCAAAAATTATCCCACGGGTACGTACAACCGAAATAAACACGGTATTATATGTGGTAATCTATGTGCTAAATTGCATACAAATCCGTTTAGCCGTTTTTGCCTGATATAGGTACAAACAAACAAACTTTTCCCATAATAATTTTAGTGGAATAATAGAGATTCACCAGTGCCGCAGTGTGCAATGTCTGCCTCGGTGGTGTAGTGGTGCAAGCGCTGCTGCTAAGCGTGGGGTCCTCAGTGGTGTAGTGGTGCAAGCGCTGCTGCTGAGCGTGGGGTCCTCGGTGGTGTAGTGGTGCAAGCGCTGCTGCTGAGCGTGGGGTCCTCGGTGGTGTAGTGGTGCAAGCGCTGCTGCTGAGCGTGGGGTCCTCGGTGGTGTAGTGGTGCAAGCGCTGCTGCTGAGCGTGGGGTCCTCGGTGGTGTAGTGGTGCAAGCGCTGCTGCTGAGCGTGGGGTCCTCGGTGGTGTAGTGGTGCAAGCGCTGCTGCTGAGCGTGGGGTCCTCGGTGGTGTAGTGGTGCAAGCGCTGCTGCTGAGCGTGGGGTCCTCGGTGGTGTAGTGGTGCAAGCGCTGCTGCTGAGCGTGGGGTCCTCGGTGGTGTAGTGGTGCAACCGCTGCTGCTGAGCATGAGGTCCTCGGTGGTGTAGCGGTGCAAGCACTGCTGTGGAGCATGGGGCCACGATGGTGTAGTGGTGCAAGCACTGCTGCGGAGCATGGGGTCCTCGGTGGTGTAGTGGTGCAAACACTGTTGTGGAGCATGGGTCCTCGGTGGTGTAGTGGTGCAAACACTGTTGTGGAGCATGGGGTCCTCGGTGGTGTAGTGGTGCAAACACTGTTGTGGAGCATGGGTCCTCGGTGGTGTAGTGGTGCAAACACTGTTGTGGAGCATGGGTCCTCGGTGGTGTAGTGGTGCAAACACTGTTGTGGAGCATGGGGTCCTCGGTGGTGTAGTGGTGCAAGCACTGCTGTGGAGGATGGAGTTTTGGGTTCGATTCCCAGGTCGGGCAGTGTTATGTGTTTTATCTATCTGGAATTTCTCAGTAGCTGCCCGGAGTCTGGATTTGTGCCTGGTAGATTTCAATAGGCTCGCCCCCTATTACGTGGGACATAAACATAACTAGAAAAATTGCCCATTCAGGGAAACAAGCCGTGATGGTATGTGTTAGACAGTGTAAATAATTGTTGGTTGATCATAAGAAAAAAGGAAAACAATAATCACAATCGTTTTATTTTTTTTCTTTGAAAGCGAGTTCTGATAAAACTTTATTATATACTCGTAATAGACAAGTAAATAATGCAAGAGTTTTGCCTGTAATTTTTAGTTTCTTTTGTTTATTTAATTATGTCTGCCCAGACTGCAGTTAACGTTTACCAACTGTTTAGTTGTAATCTGTGGAAAATGTAGTGGGTTACTATAACTATATTTTTGTTAAGTTAAATGTTAGCTATTTCTGTTTGTTTTTTCTAATTAAATGAAATAAGTCGACATCAAATTGATTACAGAAAGTTTACTAAAGTCAGCCTTTAACTCATAATTAGCTTATAATAAAGTATACATAGCAGGACACAGGGCTCCTCTCGGTGAGAGGGATTGGGCTGTAATCCACTACGCGGGCCCAGTGCGGGGTGGTAGCGTTTTATTTTTATTTTAGGGCATGCTAGATTCCTCACGATGTTTTCCATCACCGCTTTGAGAGAAGTGGTGATGAAATATTTTACCGCTGCCAGTACCACTGGCCCGCCACTCCTGTTAGTATGCGCCTGTTACTCAATATGCATAGATATACTACGTTCCACAAAAACAGCAACCTCACCAAACCGATCTAATAAGAAACACATAAAATACAAACAAAATAAGGAACCTTCCTAATCTTAATACGAAATATTAATCTTCCTTTATTGCTAAGTCCGGAGTATACGTAAAAATATATTTCTTAGCCGTTCGTTGTAAGGGAAACTCGGTTCAGTGAACAAGAAAGAATATTAGAATACTCGCATTGAAAAGCTGGGACGAATTGAAAAACAACGGTGGGATATTGTATTTTTCATGTTGTCTTTATTTTTAGATAAATTGTTATATTATTGTACCAAAATACTTTGTTTTTGATTGTAGGTATACTTTTTGAACATATCTATTAAAATTGACCTTGGCTTTTGAAGACCAAATAATATAATAAAATACAACGTCAAAAACAAGACAACAAAAAGGCTACCAGAAAAAGGTGTTGGCAGAAAATTATTGATAACAAATCTAAGGACATAGTGTACTTTATTAGAAAACCTTACGCATTCATCTTGTAAAAGGAAAACCAACAGAGCGGCGAGAATTTCATGATATTTCTGCCATTGATTTAGATAGTGGGTTCCTACAATAATGTACCGAGAAATTTTAATGGTTGTGGCCATAAGAAGTACTTTCGAAGCATAGAGTAAAAGTAAAAAAAATAAGATGTTTTTGTTTCAAAATTATTAAAAAAATATTCATCAACTCGAAAACGTGAGAATAAATAGTAACACTGGAGGTAACTTGTAGGTACTACTGAATCGCACACCCCGCCGACAAAGAGAACAGCGATGCATAAATGTTCAAAGCAAAATAGACTCTCGCTTTTTTTTCTCTTGTTTTTCACAATGGTTAATCTGCCATTTTTTGTTTCTAATATTTTATATGTTTACAAAACGATTGTATTACCAAGACAAAACCATTTCGCTGCGGGAAAACAACCATTAAAATTTCTCGGTGAATATACATCGTTCATCTTCATCATTTGAGCCCAAAGACGTCGGCTGCTGGAAATAGGCCTCTCCTATTGGGAGATTTGTCTAAATCGCCATGCTTGACAGGCGGCTTGGCAAATTCCAGTTTGTTGGTAAAATGCATAGACAACGCTCCTGCTCATTCTCTAGTACTTACTAGACGACTAAGGGACTTCCCTTAGTCGTCTTTTACGACACGCACGAGAAGAAATAGGATGGTCCTATTCTTTACGTCCAGCACCACACGAACGTAAAAATATACATATGACATTGAAAAAGGTCATGCCTACCTATTTGATAAATACCCGGTTCTTTAAACCTACCTAACCCAACCTTTAAACGACCTACCTATAACAAAAGTTCTCAGCTTTGACAACAAGTAAATCTCTTCCTATTGAATTCACCACGCCTGTAATACGTAAGTACCAATCTTCATTCGTTCGTGAAAACAAAACAGAATTGATAAAAACAGAAAAAAGAATCGCTATAGGAAAATCCCATCTATTATAATATCTCATTCCCATTGCACGATCTAATTTCCTATTCATCGAACGCCATATTTCTGGCACCCTACTGTAAAACTAATTTAAATGTTCATTTAGGGGAAACTTTGTCTTCATCGAAATAAGGGAGGTTTTCAGTTGTATGCAGTCGCTGTTACGTTTGTAATCTCTTTAAAAAATTCGATACAACGTCTCTAAGATGTATTTTTTCCCTCGGTTTTGAGGAAAACCTGCGCGCTTTCGTAAGCCAATACGAAATATTGGATTAAGATAAAAAAAAAACATGATTTACAGTCGATTACGTAATGAAATGTTTTGCAAAAGGATTGTGTTTGTTTCAATTTACAAATATTGACAGGTGGAGGTAGCTATATTATGAATTGATTCTTTAAATTGCCTTTATTATAATCTCATTTTTTTGTTAGGTATAAAATAAAGTTTAAAAGTATCCAAGTTTGCTGACCCCAATTTCTACGATTTTAACTAGTTTTAATGTTGAGTTCATCTAATCGTTGTAGAAGTCAATTACTGAAGAAACAGTCTTTATTTTAAAACAATCAATCAAAAACAAAATACTACCAAAAAACAAACAAAACAAAACTAAATAAACAGCACTCCAAATCAAAAAGAAAAGTCGCCACTTGACTCACTCATAATCCTACAAGTCAAACGCAGGAAATGAACTAGCAAACATGTTAAATTAACACATACCTATATGTAATTGCGACCACAATTTGCCACGAGCCGTTACGACTTCTAATTCATTAGGTTCGACCACGCGAGAAATTCGAAGGCAGACTTAGATGTCGCGGGAGTATTCTGGTACTTCGTGGAAAATGTAAAGGAAACCGTTAAGGAAGGCAATGGTTTATAGCTAATTTGGTACTTTTGAGATATTTGTTAGAACCGTTGTGGTGATGCTTGTGGACTATGTTCGGTAGTAGATGTTTTATACCTAGCAAAATTACGATGAAGGAATTATGATGGTTAAAAGGTCACAAAAAGATGCGGCTTACGAGTTGTAGCTCCCAGGTTCGAAATCAGGCAGGCGCATTTCTTTGTGTAAATTACTTCATCACCACTGCTCTCAAAACGGTAAAGGAAACCGGTATGTCCTAGAACCAAAACATCGAAGACATGTGACATCTACCAACCCGCACTGGGCCCACGTGGTAGATTTCATGCTGGTTTATATTCAAACGCTGAATGAATTGAATTGATTACGGGCTACTCTCTCTCACCGGGAAGAGGCCTGTGTCCCGGCAGGTGGGAACATTATAGGCTGGTTATAGAAAGAAATGCAAAAACAGAAGGCAATACTGAAAATACCGATGATGTTAAAAAAGTAATAATTGCTTTGGATGTAGACAAGATGATTTGAATGGCTACTGCCACTAATAAAATTAAATTAGAAATTATGTCAAGTCGAAGTTCCCAAGCAGGTAATAATAAAACTAGTTACAAATTGATTTCACCACTCCGAGACTCTAGCTTGATGATTGTCAAAATGAAGAACTGGCTGAACAATTATTAAGCAGAGAAAAAAGAGAATAAATAAAGACGATAACACGATCAGTATTTTTGACTCCTACAAGTGACTTCGGAACGATATCGCATTTTCCAATCAAAATAAGGCGAAGAGCGAGTGCAGTGTGAAATGCGGCAATTACCTCAAGAGGCCGTGTCACACATGCTGCTAACTCTTCAGCTAGGCACGAGAGAAGTTTGGTCGTTGGAAGATTGTCGATACTTTTAAGTGGTTTTGGTTTTTTGGAGAAAAATCACGGCCGTACAAACTTTTTTGCAGCTTAATGTGTGCATTAAAAAAATGTCGCAAAGAGTAGCGATACCCGAATGTACGCTTATTACACCCGCGTAGTCAGATCACTACCATTTTGCTAACAGACTATATTATTTCCTTTATAGTCTGTGTTGGTGTCGATACGACAAAAGAAGAAAAATAGTTAAAGGAAAACTTGTACATATTCGGTACTTACACAAAGGAGATTGCCTAATTGAATCTGACTACTTGGTATTATGGTCCACATAGACACAAAAAACATCTTAACGATAAACTGTTTCATCGATATCTCTACGCACATCACTAAATTGTTCAGAGAGTGTCGGACACCGATGTCGGAACAAGTCTCACGCTTCTCAAACAGCACTGCGATTTAACGCTCGAGTATTCCGACATTCGTAGGACGTGAAATACGAAATCAATATCTGATACTAGGTGGTGGTGTATGTCGTGTCTGTACAACACAGGAATAAACTGAAGACATTATTTATGTAATATGTTTGAAATTAAGAGTCCCTGTCCTCCGAGAATAGTCTTTGAAAGTTACCTCGCTTCTTTTCCATGGCATTCCTATTTCTGAAAGATTTGAACATGACCATTGATAATTTTTGACCTGCGTTTTATTCATTACTAACTTTTTCCAGCGGGTTCGCCCGTGTGGAGGTCGGAAATGGCACCAGTCATCACCTTCCTTTTTACAAAAACTATAAAAATAAGTCTGTTATAGGGAAACGCGCACGTTTTCATGTAAATTTCTTTTCGCGCGCGTCAGTTTTATTTTACGATAACTCCTAAGATGTTCATTTAAACACCTACCAACCCGCACTGGGCCAGCGTGGTGGAAAACGGCCCACTCCCTCTCACGGAGAGGAGGCCTGTGTCCCAGCAGTGGGAACGTTATAGGCTGAGTGTGTGTGTGTGTGAGTGTGCTGTTAGCTACGATTATGATTTACAGTAAATGCACAACTTATCTAACGTATTAATTTAGATAAAAAATAATACTGTACTGTTTAAAAAACTTCGTAAAAAACATAATATTTTTTTTTAACGTAAAATATAATATTTATACTTAGCAGACAGACTTAATATACCGTCGTGGATATTTTTGTAGATCTTTTTAAGATATTAAATTCCGTAGTATATTATTTTGATCTATCTCGTAAGGTTTAGCTGGCGTTTGCAATGTAAGCACAAAAAAATATGTTTTTTACGACATCACATTACAAATCTTTGAAATCCTCACCTTTTCTCTACCGTAATATGCATGTATTATACACATAAACCTTTCTCTTGAATCACTCTGTCTATTGATGAAAACCGCATTATAATTTGTTGCGGAGATAAGAAGATCTAAGCGTACAGACAAGAAAAGCGATTTTGATTTATACTATGAAGAGATGATCTCTGTAGACAGTTGTATACTTAAGGGGGTACCATCACATTTCTAAATAAAATATTTATAAAAATATGTATATCTACTTGTATGGGTTTTTTTTAAATTGCTTTTAGGTATTTCTTTTTATGCTGGCCCGGTTGATGTCATCACGCCAACGCCTGAAACCAGCGTTGAAAATCAGCGCTGTGGCTCGGTCTCGAATAATGTCATCTGTGCTTGCACAGCATTACGCTGATGCATGTACGTTTTGCATAGATGTGTGGCATATTTTCCATACATCTTGATTTTTTTGTGTTTGTGGGCTCTCTTTTTTCTAAAAATGTCACGTAACTGCCGATAAATATATTTTCCTTTTTTCTATCAATACCTTAATTATTATGGAAAATGTGAAAACGCTGCTTAATATAGACTCAGGGCGAATTTCACCAATGAAACTAAACGCGTTTAACAAATGTACCGCGTGGGGCTATTACAATAGAAAATTAGTTGTGTCTTTTTAGCCGGGATATAACAGATGTTAACCGCGTTGAAGAGCTGTCAGTGTCAAAATGTCTATAGAGTATTGACACTGGCCCTGGTGAACGCGGTTTAGATGTACTGGTCGTGTTCAGTTTCATTGGTAAAATCCCAACTTAGGAGACGTTGGAGACAATAATTGACTGGCTTTGTAGCACTGCCAGAACAATCAGAGATTGCTCTGGACATCGACATTCTTTTGTTTATTGAGTGTTTTACTTACTTTAGACCAAATCTCTCTAGAACAGCGGTTCCGTCATATTAAAACAGCCGTCATGAAAATCTGTAATTTTCAGACGTATTTCATTTTTTGTCAAAAAAACGGTCTGTATTATGATAGCTGTCAATGTGTGACCGTCCATCGCTTGCTTGGGATACCAGACCTTAAGAATGGAGGAACAAGAACAATAAAATACAGGTATTTACATTTATTACTGGTATTTTAGCAGTCAAAAGGAAAGTTCGCCTGTTTCATCTACCAGTTAATTATTATAATAAGCTATACCTACCGTTCTCTACTTCGTATGTTTACCATCATTTTGCCCAGCCATTCATTTATATCTGTTTATTTCATCGTTTCCGTCTCTCATAAAGTATCCTACACAATTTCTAAAGTTTCTCTCATCTTGCTTCTAATGAACTAGTACCATTATAGTTACTTGCATATAAAATTACAGCTTGCTTTGTAATCCTCTCTCTGCTTTCTAAATACCACATTTTCTTTCCGTCTATAGTAGCCTTTTATTGGATTTGGATTATTGGTTTCTATGGGTATTCGGATGCTAACTGTATCCAACTAAATAAAATGCCTGATTATAATATATAGCTTAGTTATTAGTATCATTAAATTTGTTGATACATTATAATTTTGTACTAGCTTTTGCCAGCGGCTTCGCCCGCGTTGAGGTCAAAAATTATGCCACGGGAAACAAAAAAAGTACCGGGATAAAAAGTATCCTATGTGTTAATCTGGGTTATAATTAATCTGTTTGTAAAATTTCATCCAAATCCGTTCAGCCGTTGTTGCGTGATTGAGTAACAAACATCCAAACATCTAAACATACAAACTTTCACATTTATAATATTAGTAGGATATCGCAATTCTTTGTTTCGGTCTTCTAAATTCCATCTATATTTTATTTTATTCCATCTTATATTTTCCAGAAAAGGTTGCATGCCAACTATCCAGGACATAATCTCTATAGTGCCTACTTATATTGTTGATGAATAAATTAATTCCAAGTAAAATCACAGAAAACACTTCGAGTAACGCATTAAGTGAAAAAACATTGAGTTACGGCTGCATAATATTAATAGTACTGTTTTAATTTAAGAGATTGGACTGAATGTAAGATTAAAATTTGTGGGAAACACTTCATGCGTAAAAAATTATACTGAAATCCTAAAAGTCAAAAAGTCGCTTAGTAAATTTTTGTTGAAAATTTTGGAAAGTTTAAGACAGCTGTTATTAGTTATTTAGAAAAACCCCAATAATGACGTAACACAAAGATTACAATTATTTCTTGAATGAAACTGCAAGTGAATCCGCATGCATATGTATAATATTTATAGAAATGTATGCGGATTCACTTGCAGTCCTTACATGAACCTAACCATTAATTGAACGGTGGAGGTACACGAAGTAAAAACTCAAAAAAATGCAAAAAATATATTTTCGCCTATATTTAGGTGAACGTGAAATAGACCACAACCACTCATTACATTATAGTCTCGGTCGCCCATTATAATGAAAATGCGTAGTGATCTGATACAAAGTGCTTATAACAAACCAAAAGCAACTAAAGCATTTACGTACAGATAACATCGATTTAGATAATAATCAACATTGAGCTCCCATCCCAAACTTTCAAACGTGACCATCATTCAAAAACGATCAAAATATTTGAATGGCGCAACCCGCTTCGAAGTTCAATGATAAGCATCTGAACACTTGATAAACACCCCATAAATAAGATTAGGCTGCGCACAAAGAATGCTGTCCCACGCTTTCGAGATACTGAAATTGATAGCAAAGCACACTCTGGTGAGATAACAGCCTAATTAGGTTATTTGTATTAGGAGATTAGGATTTCTTAAGTGTCGGTATATTACCTCCTACGGAGCATGGGAAAGTGAAAAGCTCTTTGTTTTAGTGTTGTAATGGAGATGATGAGCTGGTGCTGCAGTTTTCTTGATATTTGAGTAGAGACAGTATTTCATAATGTAGCGGCATCTACATTGCTACATGCGTAACTCAAATTCCTGCAACGCGCAAGCAGAGTTTACCGCGCATCTGGAATAATATATACAACGTTCCAACAGCAATCGTCGGGCTGTAGCCCACCAGGCACAACACCCATCTGGTCAGATGATCCTCTGTATTCAACGGAAGATGAGTGAACTTTGAACCATGTTTCTCATACATCTTCTAAAATAATTTTTTTCTTATGCTAGAGTAGCCGGGCACCTAAGACTGCTGTTAAACCAGGGTCGCGGTCCCAGCTTATTTCAAAATGCACAAGTATCATTATTGCACAGTATTATCTGTGTGGAACTATGTATGTTGGAGTCGGCTTCCAGTCTAACTGGATGTAGCTGAATACCAGTATTTTACATGGTGTGACTGCCTATCTGACTTCCACAAACCAGTTGCCGGGTAACACGATACCCCCTAGGTAAGACAGGTTGTCAGCCTTTTGGGCTTCTGACTATCCGACTAACGACTGTCAAAGATTTACAAATGACAGTTGGGACCCACGGTTTAACGTGCTTCCCGAAGCACGGAGGCGTCTCAATATGTAATAGATAGTAAACCATCCACAGACTAATATCGGCAAGCGACTTTTATTATTTAATCACAAGACCCTCTCTATACAATATTCTTTCAAAAAGGATTATTATAATACGACTGAGAAAAACTCAAGTTTAATTAATAAAAATCAAAGGTGTTGTGTTTCGTTACGTGTAAGACAATTGTTTTCCATATACCGAATTCCGGAGATCCTGTATCGTTTCAGAAGGTTAAACGTGAATTTCAAAATAATCTGTTTTGGTTTGGTATGTTGATCTTGTCACATGCGACTTCCAATTTGCCTAAAGAGGTAGATTTTTTAAAACATATTAACGGCTCCATACCTACCCATTTAGTGTTTATTTCGAAAACTTGATAGCTGACTGCATTTTCTAGAATATCTTGAGACTTACATAAAATCAGACCCAGAGCTAAAAAATTACTTGAATTAAGAAAACACAAAATATAAGTCGCGTTAAAAACACACGAACATGCAGTACTTCTAGTCCTCGAAATTACAGCTTGCTTTCAAAATGGAACATGACAACATTTCCGTTTTAAATATCACTGTCTCACCTACATGCAAGTAGTCATTTGTCGCACACTTTCACAACGCTATTTAAAATCACAAGCTACTCGTTAAGGAGTATCAGGCACGAAACCCTGAGGCCAGTGTCACTACAAAATAGTATTTATCGTGATTGATACGGCTTGTCTCCCTACTCGCCACATGCTAATTTATGCTAAAGTTATGCAAGAAAACAGCACAACGAAACATTGTATTTTAAAATTTATCCTGTAAGAAATAGAGTTCAAGGCGATTGCAAAAGGCAGCTAATTTGTGTTTAAGTTACTACCAACTTGTAGACAGATTTTAATTAAAATAATTTCGACCGTATTCTGTGAGCCGAAAGCGTGATGGTGACGGTAAGTGTAGTTTGGTATAACAGTAATCTAAATGCCGCCTGACCGTTTAATGTAAGCGTTAACTATGTAAAAGCCTTTTTTGAATTTCCATGTTTTTGTTTGTTTTTGTAATTGCCGGTTTGTTTGCTGACGTTGATAACAAATATGATGAATATGTAAACAGTAAGGAAACATTACTCAGGCGTGTATATTTTTTGCTACTGAATTAAAATGCTGTTTAATTTTCGAATGGAAGCAGTTTTAATTCGCTTAACCTTTTAATAATCATTGATGATAAGTAAGACCCATTTTCAGGCTTTGAAGAAACAAAATTTAAAAAAGGCATGGTACGAAGACAAGTGCATAAGCCTATAATAGATCATTATAAATTTGATAATACAGAGATTTTCAATAACAGGGCAAAATTAAGACATGAGGAGAGATACGTAAAGCTACTTAGAATATGGAGCAGTTCCAAGGTGGTATGAAAATTACAGAAAACACTACAGTCCCAAAAATCCCCTTTTTAATATGTCTGTCCTTTTGTTTATCCCACAAAGAAAACAAACCCAAAAACTAAGTCTTCTGTTGTCCTTTTCAAAACCAAGAGCTCCTCACTGTTAACGAGACCAGACCAAAACTCAGATTCAATCTCTTAAGCTCCTTATTTTTTCATTTTACCTTAATTTAATTGAAAAAGGTTGAGGAGTTGGAGCATCCTTTATCTGTTACCAATCGTGCAGTGTCCCCAGTAGCGTTACACATAAGAAAGTTACATGAAAGCATTAATTACTTAGCGATTGGACATTGCTGCAGATTGTGGGGTAAGTTGGGAGTTACAGCGATTTACTGCAGTGGTTTGATTATTTCGGAATTTTATGTGTTTCAATACTGGCGATTTCTACTTGAAATCACCCAAATGTGGAGCGGCCAAAATCTCTAAATATTATCTCAATAAGAAATAAATTAACTATTTGCAAACAGAGGGGCGTAATTGTAAGAACGATTACAGTCTGATCTCAGTCTCAATTTGTCAAAAATACCCCGAGATTCCATGCAGTTTTGACAACTTCTTGACATTTGATTGTCGCCAAGGTGAGACTGTGACTATATTTTAACGTTTGTTAAGAGAATTGGCCCTCAGATGTTTTTATTTAAGTGATTCTCAATCTCAACGATCGAAAGTGCCAGAAAACTTCAGTAATAATAAAATTGGTATCATCTCTTAAATCAACGCAAGAATCAATCGATTTTTTTTTAAATTTCGATCTGCCTATGATTGAAGCAGAAAAAATGTTGCGCCGACCCCAAGCAGCATGAGACAAGAGCAGCAAGATGATGATGATATCTGACATTATTTTTGGAAATATTTTACCATGTGATGGTGATCATCATCATTTAAGCCGAAAGACGTCCACTGCTGGACATAGGCCTCCCCCAGATGCCTCCATTTCAACCAGTCTTGTGCTTCCCACATTCACTGGATTCCCGCGGCCTTCACAAGGTGATGGTGATCATATGTAATGTAATGTAATGTAATGTAATGCACCGATCCCAGCGTGGTTTGACCAGACTCGATTAATCGAATGAACCCCAAGATTCGCACTAGCCCCTGTAGCCTCATGCTTCATGGTGTTACAGAGGCCATTGCGTATCAAGAAGTAGACCGGGGGGCGCGGTAATGGTCAGGTAGACAGGCCCTTAGGATAGGAAAGGATTGCGAGCCTACCGGATATGCATCCTTGAGTAAGCATTGGACTAGTGGAGAGACGGGTGGTATTTTTTATAGGAGGGCATCTTTTCACGACGTCGCCGGCATGTTGATTCAGGTCGAGCTTCTTGTGCAGGTTTAACTGTTTTCTTAGCTCTTTTCTATGCAGTTGCTTCACTATGTTCTGTGTTGTTGTTTTCATATTCGTCTTCTGAATTCTCACTGCTATCAGCTTCTGTTTTTTTGTAGATATCGTTAGCCGCTTTCTTGATCTTGTTTCTGTCTCCAGCCATGTCCTTCCAATACGTGATTCCCATGTTGAAGTATTTCATGTCCTGTTTTAGGTTGTCGTTCTATGTGTAAATAGGTCGTCCGACCTCCTTAGATTTAGCCTTATACTGCATTGCTGTATGCAATAGGTGTGGTTTATCCCGTCTGAAGACGTGTGCCAAGTAGCACATCCTGTGGTTCTTGATGCGTTTTGTTACGGTTTTCCGTCTAAGATTTGGTGCATCTTCTTAGTTCTTGGTTTATTCCTGGCATGGTTAATCAAGTCTCTCATGATAAGTCGTTCATATTTTCGGAGTCTTGATCTGTTCGCCTTGGTGAGGGTCGATAGTTTTAAGCCTTATATCATACAAGGTACGATAACCATTCGGTACATAAGTCTAGCTAACTTCCAGTCCATCTTTGAGTTTAGTATGAATGGTAGTAATGATTTGGCGTTTCTCGTGGCCTGTTGGCATCATTTTCTAATTGTGCTTTTCCTGCTTAATGCGGATGTTATGTATGCGCCTAGGTATTTGATTACGTCCACTGTTGGTATACTTATTCCGTTGAGGGTCACGTTGGTCGTTTGCTGTGATGTTATGGGGTCCCTAATTAGAATTTTTGTTTTTGTTTCGTTTATTTGGAGGCCTACGCTATTTAGTAAGGCTTTAATGTAGTATAAGATACGCTCTAGACCTTCTAGATTATCTGTATTATGGATAAGGTCGTCCGCAAATGATAATACCATGGAAAGTGAAATTTCGCGGTCCTGATCTAGTTTGATTAAATGATAGTGTCTTCTAGTGTTCTAAGGACTTCGTCAATGACCAATGTAAAAAGGCGAGGGGACAGGGGGCACCCTTGCTTAACTCCTTTTCCTTTGACAATCCAACTGCTTTGCTGACCACACCATTTGATGCATGTTCTTTCATTCCAGCATGCCCTGATTATCCTGTTGGTCATCGATTTGTTGGTTCGTTCCAGTAATATATCTCTTAATGCGTTGAAGTCAACGTTGTCAAGGTTTTTTCTATGTCGAGGGCGAGTACGTAAATTCGTTTACCTGCACGCCATCCTTCGTCTAGAACCCTTTTGAGCGTAAAAATGTGGTTATCTGTTGATCTATTGTTTAAGAACGCTGGTTGGTAATTTCCCAGCTCCGTTATTGTATCGTTTACTTCTTTTTTTTTTGTAAGTATGAGTCGTAAATTCTGTAACCCGTGTTACAAATGGTTTATATGCGGCGGAAATCGTCCGCGTCTTTAGGATTTTTTTTTTTTGGGATTGGGACTTGTACGGTCTCAAGTCACATGTCGGGTAAAGTGTTCTGTGTCCAGGCGTTATTCATGTGTTTAGTAACAGCTTCCTATAGTATTTGGGGCATCACTTTGTACAGTTCGATTACCATTTGGTCCGTTCCAGGGGCTGTCCCGTTTCGCATTTTATTGATGATTCCTGTTATTTCGTCCACCGTTGGTCCTTCGCAGTGTGGTTCGATTATCGGTTTTGTTATATTAACCGTTGGTATCAGAAAGCCCTCGGATTTTTTTTAGTTTTATTCCCATTTCGCCGGTCGCGTGCCATTTGTAGCGTGTGGAGCTGTATGCTCCTGAATTCATCCGTTTCCTGTAGGCTGGCTATATGAATGCCTCTGCGTGAAAGTTCAGCGTCTATTCGATTTTTTCCGGGTTTTGAGGCGTCGCGGACGTTCCAGGTTGCAATGCACAAGTCTGGGCAGGTGTACTTAATTACGATAGAGGTCCGGTGTCTTAGTATTGTGTATCCGGTGTCGTCCGCAATTACGTCAGATAACGGTGTAAATAGTGTTGCCTGTCGTTGTTCACACGGCGATAACGGGTTTACCTGTTGGGGGCTGTTCGTTTGAGGCTGGGGTTTCGTGGGTTTTTCCTGTTCGTGGCGTTGCACCGGTTACTTCTTGGTTTGATATGATGTGGTGTTTTAATGTTGGTATTTGCATTAGGAGTTTCGGGTTATTGCTGTATTGTTTTTCACTATTCCGGACCCAGCTATCATAGTGGTGATTCTGATAGAGGATGTGTACTCGTATGTTGCCGGGTACTGGATCGCCCGTGGGTAATACACCTGTGTATTTCCGTTGATTATGTGTACATGCACGTTTACGAGGTAGAATTCAGACGCGGCGATAATTATATCTTCGCCACTCCAGAATGTTTCGTTAAATTACGCGGTTATATAATTTGTTATCCTTTGTTCCTGGGAGAGAATGCTGTTGGGGAGAAATTCCTGTATATTATTTAGAAGTGTTGTTGATGTTCCAAAACATAGGTGGCTAGGTCTTGACGGACATTTCTGTGATCAAATGTTAAGCCCATTAAAATGTTTATTTGGTGGGCTAGTGCCCTAAACAAACAATTTCCATCTTTTAAAATGGGCACAATTGTATCCATTGTAAGCGCTTTTGTTTGTAGGGGTAGTCAGAAACACATGTATGTAGGGGCTGAAACTTGCTAACCTTAAAGTTTGTTTTATGGGCTGACCTTTTTTTTTGTTTAGTTTTAATTCTTTGTTTATCTGTAAAGCAAAAACGTGCAAAGCCAACGGAATAGTTCGGGGTACCTATTTAGGCCATCTGTTTCCGATTGAATATTTTTTTGACCGTGGCCCCTTGCAATTCACTGTGGAATTCGTTACACTCTGTTACAATAGTAAGATCCTTAAGTACGGTGTCTTGGACGGTACCGTATTTTGTGCTAGAATATTGGCGTGTATCAAGTTCTTTCCTCTATTACAGTGGGTGTAAGCACACTGGTCCACAAAGGAGGTGATTTGATTTTCATAGATCACGCGCGGCGAATAAAGGCCCGCCGCATGCAGTACCTATAGCAAACGAATCCCTGTAATAATAGGAGCGATCTCACCAAGTCTGCCTCTGGGGTCCGTCGTCCTCCAGCAGCCCGTCTCCACTGCAGGCTGAAGCGCACTTCAATATCACTTTTGCTTACTTGTTTGTGGTTAAAGTGTAATCAAAACTATACAAGGCCTCTAATTGAGTCAAAGAGAATTGGATCTTATTCCAAGGGGATGAGACTCAATTTTAACTGCATAAGTTAATGCAAATGTCCACACAATTTTCTATAACACTGTTGGCTTTAACATAATTTTTTATTCATTGTATTATGCTTATAGCTTAATGCTCTAATCGGGGTATTTGAGGTCTTGCGTTAGTTATGTTACACTTTCACCAATTTTACAAAATACATTGTGGCAAAACACAAAACACACGCGGTTTGATTTCAAATTCGAGGCCCCAGTCACCATCTGGTGCGAGGCTGCGAGCTCAAAGAAGGCGACCGCTCGCTTCAACGGCTCAACTCCGAATCTTCACAAGGTGATGGTGATCATATGGTAAAATATTCCAAACGCACTGATCAAAATGTGGAAAGATTCTGAATGGTCAAAGCAGTGTAGCAGCAAAGTCATAAACCGCATTTCGCTCACCACTTCTCCCCACGGTCAGCACCAAGACCACAAATGGATGGAGTCCATTTAATCTCGTGGGATTTAATTGCAGCACCTTTCGATTCGCCGCCGATGCCGAGCATTTATTGGTCGGAAGATTTACTAGCGACTCTGTCGATTACTGGGATGCATCATTCACTTTTTTTTGCCGTAGTTTCCCAAAGGTAATGTCGTAACCGCAAAATGTGGTGAGAAGTATGATGTAGAGCTAATGTGAGGGTAAGAAAGGGTATAACAAAATATGGATTGAGTTCATTGTTATGAAGATGGACCAATGTATGATCATTTTATTTGACAGCGCTGTCAAAATAAGGTTTGTTATAAAAAACCCTTTGCCCAAAATATCATTGAGTCCTATTTTTAACCGGCTTCTAAAAAGGAGGAAGATATTTATGTTTCTCTATATGATTTTTTTTAATGTAATAAGTTCACCGATATTTTCACCAATTCAAAATCAAAATCAGAATATTTTATTTCACATAAACCTGCATGGGCACATAAGAAACGTCAGAAACTAGGTGCACAATTCCAATTTGTCGCTTCCTATGGAGAAGAGCCGGCAAGAAACTCCACGGTTACTCTTTTAAAAATAATTGGCTTTTACAATGTTTTCAAATTACAGTGATAATAGGTATGGGAGGACAGTGCAGGCCTGTCAATAAGTACCAGGTACTTAGAGGAATTGTGGGCCTATGTTGATAATTTATTTTTGTCTGAACGGATATAAAGGTCCTGAGGTGGTCCCATATTTTGGTCCTGATAAGTGGTTTAAAAGTTAGCTTCATTATTAGATACGTATTTCCCACGCACAACGGACCGAATGGGAGTCTACGTGCGGAAAAGGGAGTCCCATCATCATCATAGCTTCCTACGTATTTCTTCCACTTTGTATATGTTGATGATGTTATAATAACTTCCTGTCAATGATATTTACATAGCAAGTAGTGGTTTACTAGATAGTGTGCGATAGGTGGTACCTAAAAAACACTAAACAGTTAAAAAAATTACTTCGGCGGTCGGTAGCTTAAAACGAAAATACAAATTTTATTTTATTTTATTTGGGGAAAAAAAGTTGTTACATTACATACTATACCTAGTTGTATTTATGAAATATAATAGCGTGAAGCCATGAATGACACTGCGATTCCGAGTGACAACTGGTTTATTTTTACATACCCACTTAATACACTTATTAACATACCCTACAATTATAATAACACAAAACTATCAAATTAAAGTTTTTCTAGTGTTATATTAAACACACTGTGGGCTTAGTACATTTAACACCATTGAAACTTCTCATCCCTATCCTATAAAAAAAATATTTGATTAATAAAAAACATGAGTATAAGTCGAGCCTTTTCCTGATTATTGTATAGTCAATAACTAAATTTTTATTTTTATTATTTGAAATTCAAGCGTTCCCAGTTTTATTAATTATGAAGCACGTCAATAAAACCACACACTCATGACCAGACAAGTACCATTACCAAATAAGCAATACCGTTTATTCAGTTCCCAAACCTAGTCAATACTCAGCCATTTCATTTTGGCGAAAATTTCAAAGCAACACAGAAAGTCAATCGAATTTTTCGCGAAAATGAAAAACAAATGCGCTACAATCTACGTTGAGTATGGAACACTTCATATTGGAAGGTTTTCAGTGCATCGCGTCAAGTTGTGGGTAATGCTTTATTCACATGCACTGGAAATTACTGGAATATTTTGAAAACGTGAAGTAACTCTATGAAGTAGGTATATGGAGTTTGAAAATGATGACTGTCATTTGATTAATATTATATTACAGGATATAATTTTCATCTAAAGTAGTAAGAATTTTGGAAAATTATAAAATAGGTGTTCGAAATTTATGTTACTATAATTGTTAATATTTATAAGCAAAGATCTCGTCTAACTTATGATTTTGTGGTATTAGGGACCCATGTTTTTTTTGCTAGAAGACACGAATATAGAAAGAAGTATGCAAGGGAAATATATGTTGCGCTGATCCCTAATAAATTGGCGTAAGGGCGGAGAATGATATTAATGATTTTTTTTATGGAAAATTACGAAATAATGCTTAAAGTAATGGTACTGTAACGTTCACATTTCTTTTTACATTTCAAAATCGAATTATTGATATTTTCTCTAAAACCGTATAAAATCAAAATATGAAATTCAATTGAATGCAGCTCATGTGTTCCCTTCACTACCAATCGTATCACGAGCTAATGCAGAAAAAAGGTGTCGGAAAAAGGAACACCTGCCAGATATTTGCGAAATTGGATCGCCCGAGTTTTTTGGGAGTAAAGGGAGAATTCTGTCCAGATAAACAGATTTAGATAGTTCGGTAAATGTGAATGGAGTACTTACTGCTGTTACTTAATTTAATCCTGTAGTAAATGTCTCTTGTGTGGCGAATGTAACTGTAGACTTGTGTTTTTAGTAAAAACATGGGTTGAAATAAGAAATTAAAATTGTGGTTTCGTTTTAGATGATTGGGTTTTAAAATGTTTTTAACCATTCAAAAACCACCTAATATCCGGTGTATTTAGTGGTTTTTGGACATGGAATCAAATCTTAGAGTACAACTTTTTATAAAGTTTTAATGGAAAGGCTATGCTTCAGGGGTGGTCCCATATAAATTTTATTAACATTTCTTTGTGTAGTTGTTGCGTTAACATCGATAATACGTATTTAATCCACAATCCAAGGACACCGACTCCCGAAATTAACACATTTCATCTTAGAATTAACATTCTTCACTTGGTAGTGTTTTTTTTTTGTATATTTCGTATAAACTGATACAAGAAGAGTCCTAACTTTCTTCCCCCAACTTCCTTACCTGAGCTTCAAGTTTCTCACTTAACTTGTCCAAAAAACTATTTCCTTAATAATTCAATAAATAAGAAGTATACTTCGTCGATTTCTCACGGCCGTAAAATATGAGGAGTAATTGGAGACACATGCAAACATCTACATCCAAGGGTGTGTCTAATTACACCAGAAATATGCCCCGGGGATATTTTTAATTAATATAAATAGTACCCACGTGTGAAACCACGGTATAATTATGATTTATGTATTCTACAACGTTTCTTCCTCTAGTTTAAAAGAAATTAGTGACGTTTTCTTGTAAAATATTGTTATGAGTTGATTGTGGACAGGTTGTTATGGGGAGTTTGATGTTCCTGTTTTGCTTAGTGTCGTTTTTCAATTATTTTTTAATAGGCCGTGAATAACTTACATGAAAGTGATATAATAATAATCCGTAAAACGTAAAAAAATATGACAGGAAGTTATTTTATTTGACTTTGAGTAAGATGTCATCAACGTAAGCTAAAGCAAAATCTGCCAGAATATATTCCCACTGCTGGGACACAGGCCTCCTCTCTGTGGGACAGGTACGGGTTGGTAGATGTCACATGTCTTCCCATTTTTGGTTCTCGGTAATGCCAGTTTCGTCACGATGTTTTCCTTCACCGTTTTGAGAGCAGCAGTAATGAAATAAGTGACACAAAGTACAGCACCTGTCAGGGTTCGTGCTCGGAACTCGTAATTCGCCAGTGGGCCACTACTGCTCCACCACAAGCTAATGGCGTTACGAAAAACGTGTTAAGGAATTGTTAAAGGTTTTGCAAAGCTATGTAATCAAAACAAAACCAACCAAAAATAGGTTGCCTGTGCCGAAATTAAGAATTCTGATGCTTGACTTTTCGCGAACATGACCCACGCATCTGCACTGAAACTCTAACGACATTTAGACCAACACAAATTTGTGAAAATATCCCATCAACGTACCCAAAATCATTCTTTTTCAGTGTTGGAAATGGACCAAAAAATATAATGGGGACAAAATGACCCACGTCAACAATTTTGCCCTTAATTTTGCTCGTAACCCTTCCGTGATGCGGGTCACGGGCGCGACACAAATTAATCCATTTAAAATACATGCACAATTCGGTCTAACATGCCCATGCGTACCTACATGAATAAATAAAATCCACAGTGTCGACCCGACGCCTGGTAAGGGTTGGTTTTTGGAAAAGTCCAATTTTGTTTGCGGTGAAAGGGTTACCTTTTGTTATCTTTGTGAATGTTTCCATAGATTTCCCATATCTAGGGTTTTTGGTTGGTTGGGAAATCATCAAATAACTTCTCCCGCTCTGGGTAGAGCAGGAGCCCGGGCGTGTCAGACTTTTACTGACTAAAACCCACCCGTGTTCCCTCAGTTGCCTGTGTGCCAGGGGCCGTGGGTATCTCTTTCAAACAACCCGCAAAGGGGAACATGGTTAAGTTATAACATACTTTGGCGATACCAGCTGTTGTGTGTGTAAATTGTAGATTCAAAACCGCTGCAGGCAAAATCACGTCAAATAAAAGACGAAAAAAAATGTTTGTAAGCAAAACAAAAACAATGAATTAACGCATAGTGACACCCAACTACTTGTATGTACTCGTAGTTCTAAAAAACATCATCGTATGGCTATTATTAATAACTGATATGAATGAAAACCCATTAATTAGAGATTTACATATACGAGTACCAACCTAATCAAAAGCTTGACTAAAATCTAAATACTTTCTGACAGGCATTTCAATACACTCCGATAAAATCAGAACGTCAACAAATCAATAATTTCCATACACCATACGATCGTTTCTGATCGCTACTTCCTCATCAGATAGCTTATCTGCAACGATCGCCGGCATCGACACTTCGCCTATTTGCTTATCTAACAGATAAACACAGATAAAACCAGTGATTTCGATTTTATGGTTTATAAATTGATAATTTCGATGTAATCGGTGTCTAAAATCTTTTTATGGGGAAAGTGTGATGTTGTGTGAACCATTTGCGTTGTTTGAATACGATTTTGAAAATTAATTATTTAGTTTTACTGGTTTAGTACATTCGAATTAGATAAAAACTAGTATGGAAATGAATTTTAATACATAATTGGTAGTTTTAGATAAAAAAAACACTTCAAATATTTTTTTATTCCATGTCTTAGGAATCATAAAAAATAGCACAAACATCCAAAACAAAGTTAAATAAAAACCATTTCATTGATCTGACTCACCATAAAATCTTCATCTTCCACCATAAAACAAGGAAATCCAAAAGCATACGAACGTCGATGAAACGTCAATCAAAATTATAAAGAGCGGTAATACGATCCCGTGGGCTCTCATTATTTCATAATAAAAGGTTAAAACCAGACAGTTCAAAGAAGCTTTTGAAATCCGAAACCTATCCTGTATATAGAAAATGCAAAATTAAAAAGACGAACGACGCTTGAGAACAGGAATAGTCAATAGTCACTTCATATTGTGTTTACTGTGTAAACCGCATGAGGTTCCGTGGTATAGCATTACTGATGCACCACCGGGCAAACATAAATAAAGTGGAAATGGATGTGGGTGTGTCCATTGCTGCTTTTAATATGAATGAATTTGATCATTTAAAAACTGAAAGAGTAATGGAAAGAATACAAATTGGTGTAGTAGATATGTAAGCTACGAAGTAGATAACTTAGTAGATAGTGAAGGGATTGTATATCCTGCGGGAGCATGAGCCGGAGTTGAGTGAACTTGCCTAACCTAAATTGTCGACAATAGTGCCATTGTCTGAACGTTGAGAAATTTTCTTGATGGCTTTAAATTTGTCGTAGTGGCGGAGATAGTGAGTGGGTAAATAAACTTGAAAGGGTTTTAAACTAAGTGGAGTTTTATAAGTAATTACAAGATGTAACTGACTGCGTGTATACTAGCGATTATTTCGGGTTTAACAACTACGTGTGTTTGAACTGTAATATTAGAAACTGAGTATAAAAAACTATTACCTACTTTTTAGACATTGTAGTCCGAGCAATAGTAGATTACCCCACTCCGAAAATATTAACTTTCAGGTAGGTTTATTCTCATATAAAAAAATCTGATCTGATTAATCACACCTTCTCATAAACAGCCTGTTAATAATTATAGATATTACTAGCTGTGCCGGCGACTTCGTCCGCGTCGAATAGTGTCTTTGGGTCTTTGTCTCTTGTCGCGACGCCTACCTCGGATACGGACAGCACAACCCCCTCCTAACTAATACTAGACTAGGTGAAATCGACTATGTACAAAAAAAAGACAGGAGTCGACTGCTCAGCAAGCGAACGACCGCTCCACGTCCCCATAAATTGTAATTAGCTGTAAATAGGATAGGGCAATATAGAACATCATAATAAATTTGTATAAACTTATTCTGTACACACTAACAAGCTCACAGCACACACTACACGACACTTATATAGATCTCTTTCAGACAAACATAGGCAGACTGTAAGTAGCTGACACACCCACAGGCCGAGTACACTACCGACCTGTGGACATAATGTAACATATGAACCAGGGAAATAAACATCTATCTATTCTATTATATTCTATTCTCTTGTCGCAAACTTATAAAACATTCACATATACCTTACATATTTTCATACGAGTACAAACCCTATTCCCTATTGTTATTTGACACCCTTGAGATTAAGGCTTTTACAAACTTTGAATGTCAATCGTGAACGTCAATGAAAGTCGTGAACAGCATAGAAAATTAGTTTCAAACTTCTAGCTCTAAAAATGACGATACTTCCATACAACTTTTCATTCCCCCCTTTCAACCCCTTACAACCGTTTTTTCGCATTAAAAAGCCTATGTCCTTTCTCACGCTCTAGACTATCTGTGTACCAAATTTCTTTTAAATCGGTTCAGTAGTTTTTAATATTAAGTAAGAATTTAGCTACTGGTTAATATGAAATCTACCTATAAACATTCCGATGAGTAGAATCACTAGACCGGCCTTGCAGATTGGGCATCCGTGCACATTCCCAAGAAGCAAGATTAAAGACACACAACTCCACCTTAGGTTCGTAATTAAGGCTGCGACAGCCGCAAATTGGTAGTCATCAATAAAACGGCTTATCTGTGCATAGTCAATTAAATCGCTATCTTGGTTACATCTCGGTTATGGTGATGGTGAAAGCAAAAAATAAATATGCTTTAAAATGTGGCTGAAGTGAATATGGAATGGGGTCACGTTCCACTGATCTTCTTCTTAGCGTGTCGATAGGAATCTAAATACAGTCAGCCCAGAATTTAGCTACGAGCTTGGCACTTTTAGCAGCGTCCATCAGCTCCTGCACCGTACAGACAGCAGGACACGCTGGACAAGATATTAAATGCCCCATTGTTTGTGGGATAGCACCACATTTACACCACTTTACCGATTAACAACTGACACGAATGACAACTGATTGTGTTCGGTTACTGATTCGTCATTTCATCAATATAGCATCTACCCCTAAGCATAGTTATGTAAGATACCGATTACCTGGTTGGCGCAGTAGCTGAACGCTTTGCACCCTACGGGCTGCGATAAGATTCACCTGTTCGATACCAAAAAATGGGGATAAGTCTTGAGTTTTCAAGATTAGTCTTAACGAAGGGTTATTTTTCACAGAAATAAATAACCGTTTAACCAAAGCTTAGCTAAACATTAAATATTTCGAACCATTCTGAATTGTCTACACCTCCACAATAAACATGATATCACCTATCCTCAACCGTCATCCTTAACTCAGCGCCCTAATTAAGCAAGTACAAATTTTTTACGAGCTACATAAGTTCCCGTAAACGACACACGAATACCCCTAAAAATAAAACCAGGACAATTGTCCCAGTTGATGCGACAATTGTCGCGGATTCTGGACGAGATCCAACTGAACACGAAGTCACGAAGTCAACATGGCAGATGTCACTGCGCAGGAAATCCACTTTTTTGGTATATTTTTTGTCCGCAAGTTGGTGATGGTTTTGTGGAAGTAGAATGGACTGTTTATAAAGTTCAGTGTTTTGATGTCGGAGAGGGCAACTGAAAACTGAGAGCGGTTTATTTTTGTAAGGGAATTTAAGTTAAAATGTTAAAGAGTTTCAGTGTTACATTGAGAATTGAGAACTATATTTATAGTGTTGGCGGTATTTGCTAATGCAACTAATCAATTTCAACAATGATTACAAAGGCATGAGACACTGAACTGCAATAGAATTTTTTTTTTGTTTTTAACCAGTCGCGTGTCTAATTACACACAATAGAAATTCTATTGTTATCTGTACACATGGTGTACACTTGACGTGCGAAGAGTTAATAACTAGAAAATACATTGATTTAGCACATACTAAAAGGCTCAATACCCGGCAGAAAGAAGCAGTAAGCCAAAACTACAAACGACATAGTGTCTTAATACTGTACCTTTCGCATCCACTCGTCCATTCAGCTTTATAATCTTACCAAATAGGGTCCTTTGTAATAACCAGATGCAGCATATAGTCACTTAGGTAATCTACCTACCCACAACGAAACTCCCCAGAAGTCAGCATCGGCATTGCAGTAAACATACTCTAAATATCAACTGGGCACAGACAGGTATTATTCCGTCCCGACATTGGTATCTCAAACCAATCTGCCGCTACAGATGTAATCAGGGCAGCATCTGTCATGTCATTAATGAGAGTTTAAAGAGCAAGACTGAACAATTTGGAGTGCAGTCGTAATTTTTCGTTGTCTTAACATTTTACTGGATTATGTGGTGTTGGGTGGTCCTTGGATATAATTAGACCCACCTATCGCATCTATATATGGGTAGCTTTAATACTACTTACGAATTGTAGGACGATTGAACAGGCAGCATTGTTGGACTAAGTAGTGACTGGTGATAATCAACTAGGATCAGCTCTATTTGGTTAGATAAGTCATACAAAAAAGGAGTATTAAATAAAGAGGTAAGGATCATAAAAAGGTCTACGTCATCGACGTCTATAAATTCAGGCAACACTTAATTTAGATGAATGATTTGCCTTTGTCGTTTAGTTCAGTTAGTAATACGTCAATAATAAATTAATCAGCTGTGAAAAAAAAAATACTGCATTTTGTTAAGCACTATTATAAAGAGATAAAAAAAAAATTAAATATGTATTTTTGTTATGCTGTCATGCTAAAACGGTTCAACGGATTTGGATGAAATTTGGCACAAAGGCAGACCATGATCTGGATTAGAAAACAAAACTACGGAGTGCAGCTAGTGGAATATAAAAGTGTCGTTTTCCATTAAACATTTAATAATATGCATACCGTCTCGTGTTCCGTGTGATTCACGCTCACAAGCTCTGGGTGTATCGGTTCAGAATAATGACACTTGGAGTAGAGGGGCATGTACACTACATGTGTCACTTTTTGAAAACCGCAATAACTTTTATACGTTATTATAACAGAAAGTCTTGCTTTAGGCCAAAAAACTTTTGGAGTGAAATAAAAAGTTAAGTGTTTGCACTTTCATATACGATTGAAACATTTTGTTAGAAATCTAATTCTTGTATTTAGTTAAGTTACCCAAAACATGTTTGATTAAAAAATATGAAATTTTGGAAAGATTTATATGATATTACTAATATGTTATTGCGATCCTTATTGTGATACATTTGTCACAATATACTAAAAATAGAAATGATCACGACACAAGTGGACTTAATATCCGGTATTTGTACTGAGAAACTCAACCATCTATAAAGCGTCTTTTCTTTCCACCACGGTAAAAAGTTCGTTGTATGTAGAACCTCCTTAACAATCCGTTGCAATGTACCGCATTTAACACATGTTTGCGATTCAATGTAGGAAATGCAGAAATAGTAGGTACCAGTTCTATTATAAGCAGTGGTTCGGATTTACAGCACCTTATTGCGTATGCGTGACTTGAAGATTGTGGGAGACCAGTATTACAGGCTCAGGAAACCATTCAATTTTTAAAAATATTTTGTGAAGATTTTTTCAATTAAAAGTATTCCTCTAAGAAGCCTAGACAGTGACGATCCCAATCAAGAAAATGTTAGCTGTCAAATTAATTTTGAAGTTAATTAAGAATACTCGTCAAGGAAAGGTAAATTGGTAATGTGAAATGTGTGTGTCAGCATGCATGGAACAACTCGAGTGGAACAGTTATTTGTTACATTAAGACAGATCGTACTCAAGAAATCATTTTAAACGTGTTAAATTTATTTCGTGTCCCACTGAAGGATAGGACAACTATAATTTATTCCACAATGCTTATTTTAAATAATCCCACTTACATTCGCATGTTAATCTCCAACATGATCAACATTTCTAAGTATTATTATTTACCCACACAAAACAAACGTGATTTTCTCATCAAAACACATACCTACCTATTGTCATATGAACGTTTCCTTGTTACAAACAACGGTGTCCTAATCTAAGCCATCACATTGAAACGTCGACAAATATCGAGCCGCGCAAGTGTACGGCAAACACCGATGCGTTTTACTTAATTGAATGCCTAATGACTACGGTGTGATGGTTAGGGTGTGTGCTAGTATAGTGGGTGTTCGGTGCGAGTGCGAACGTTTGTTGTTACATCTTTAAAGCGACTGATATAGTAAGTAACAAATAGTCATGATTTACAAAAAAATATGAGATTTGTAGTGATTTCAAATATTAAATATAACACGTTAAAGCTTTAGTTTTTAACGAAACGGAATAAAATATGATATTTATACCATCGCTTAGTTTGTAAGTTAGTTATCTTCAAGAAGTTTAAATTGATATACCTTTTCTTGAGTACCTAATTAGTTTGCTATATTGCTATATACCAAGTTTGTATGTTTGCTAGAATTTAAATATTTATAAATAAAACGTGTGTTCAATTCAAGATGGTCCAAGTTGTCTTTAATCGAATAAAACAACTTCTACCAACGTACTGTTGAGTGAAGTAGCATATTAATGCTCTAAAATGTACATATAAAACTGTTTAAAACTAAAAACAATAATCAAAAATAGACAGTACCTAATCTGTAAATGATCATTAAACAACAAAAAAACATAACTCTACGGTTTTTAACCTTTCTTCATTAACAGTAAATAGTTGACAAAGTATTTACCTGAACTCAGTTTTCATCGTAATTACTGTTTTGAATTTTCAGGCAGATAGTTAGATACTGTTCCGTCAGTTTCGCAGAAAATTTGGAACCAAACAAAACCAATCTTGTTTACCGAAACGACAAAATCAGGACACACCCTTACTTGTTTATAGTTATGCTTGTGTGGGCTTAAGTAAATATTGTGCCCGTTTAATTGGATTTTATATTTGGTCTCGCTCAAGTTTACGTGTTTTTAGGTACTTTTTGGGCAAACTCTGCACTGTATGGTGTAAAATTCCCGTATTTTGTGAATGCAAACATGCTGAAAAGTTTAGCCAGATAAACACTGCAACTACCTATATGGGAGAATTTTGTTATCACTCGCGGGAAATCTGATTGATTTTGAAAACACATTAGAATATACCACTACTTTGACTGAAACCAACTTCAACATATTACGAAATAATTGAAACTTAGTTTTTATTATGCATTAAGTATGGCATATAAGCAGTGGTAAACTATTTGTATAATATATATTACAACTAACTATTTACACTAGGTATTTACTAAATTGACCCTTAAAATTCAAAAGTAATTATTTATTTTGAATTAACCATACGGCAGAACATTTTTAATAAGAGACCTATCTACATTCAACCATAAAATAATTTTCCCTTACCAAGAACCAGAAGATTCGATAAAAAAAAATCGATTTCGGGAAGAAATTATCACAAGTCATTTGAAGTTCATCTCATTTCCTTCGCTTCCTTATTGCATTCTTATCAATTGACATCTGTCCTTCTTCCTATTTTAAACTGATGGAGAAACAGTTCGTTAAAATATCTTTATTAGACAGATGAATTTTTGGATCGTCTGGAAATTCGATAATTAAAATATTTTATTCAACAAATGAATTAAATTGAAAGCAGTGGTGGCCCAGTGGTAACGGCCGCGACTTACGACTTATTATAGGTCGTAAGTTCGAGCCCAGACAGGCGCTTTACTTTGTCTAACTTATTTCATCACCATTGCTATCAAAACGGTGAAGGAAAACATCATGAGGAAACCGGTATGTCCTAGAACCAAAGATTCGAAGACATGTGACATCTACCAACCCGCACTGGGTCCACGTGGTGCATTATGGCTCACTCCCTCTCACAGAGAGGAAGCCTGTGTCCCATAATCAGCCGTCCCATACATTTGGGTCGTGTGGGACTGTGGGTATTAAAATGTTCCCATGGAGAAAATGGTTCAGTCACAAAGTGGTATGGTATATATCCATACTTTTCTGAAACATGCTGTATAGAAGGTGTATTTGAAAATAAATCAAAACATGAAACTTGTTTGTTTATAATCGAGAATAGAATCGATTACATTACTTTTATAACCCAAAAATATTTTTGATTTCATTTATGAAAAAATATAATTGAAGTGTCTGAGGTTTGAGTTATTTTAATTACACCTTTTGTTAAAGCAAAAAACGTACGAACATTTGCTAACACGTTATCACTTCATAAATTTAAGAACACGACTTCGTTTCTAATCAAAATCATAAAATCATGACCCACCACTCTATCATAATAAATAGTACCATTTCCACTCCATATAATGTAATATCACGTTACTTTCACTTCATTTTCTGTAACGGACATTATTTATCACAAACCCAATTCATCTCAGACTTAATTTTTTAAAGGAACATTACTAAGATTTATTAGAGGCGCCATTTAGCGAGTAATTAAGAGGTTCACCGTTACTTTTGAAAGGAGATAGATGGTGTAAGTGTAGAACAGTAATCTATGGGGCCAGTGTATGAGTTACTACGGTTAAAAGAATGTTGGTATGAGAATGCAGTAATAGATTTAGTGGGTGATTGATTTATGGAAGTAGAATGATGATTTAGAAGACAATGAGAGAAAAAATGGGACTTGGAGGTTAATTAAGGATTTTTTGTAAAGCTGATTTAAAAAAGAGTCTTATGTTTAATCAGAATCAGAATTCTCAGGATAGATCGAGATTAAAGAAGGAATTAATGATTTAAATTCAGGATGGCATTTTGTACTAACGAAACAGTCGATCTATTCTGATAAAATCTCACCGTGAGAACGTAGGTGAAGTGAGCTGTCATTCCACCTGACATTAGGGTTTGATAGTAATGACCGCTCACTTCACCCAAGTTATCACGGTGAGATTTTTACAGAATAGCACTGCAGTACAATTCCTTGATGATAAACATACATTCACGCATTACTTTTTAGGTAATCATCAACGGTTGGACCACCCTGTGTTGAATTTTCCATCATATCAAATCAAAATTAAAAGTAATTTATTCAAAATAGGGTGGTGTCAGCATTTTTTGAAATTATATAGGTATCTTGGTTCAGTAATTGTGTATTTATATTGTTTTTCAAATCGTGTGCTGTAACGGTTATCGTTATTAGGTCAACGCCGGCTGTCGCTGAAAACCAGCGTTGCGGCTCTGTTTCGTAAGGGGTCATACCGTCATAGCGCAATGCTGAGCGATGGCCGTTTTGCGTGGATGTGACGCATATTTTCCCCCAACATCGTCTTTTTTGTGTTTGTGTTCTATCTCTGCATCATGTTTATCGCAATTTTTTTTTTCTTTCTAATATAAAGTACTTAGATCATGAGTGACATTTATGTCGAATACACACATTCTATGAATTCGAATGCCCATCAAATCGATTTTCCATAAACGCGATAAGAAATGAATTCTCATTTCACAGCACGTATAACATTAAATAGAAACTCTTTCTTTTTCATCACACCATCTCAAAACCCATTTCGCATCACAACACGTTTATCAGGGTTCCACAAAGCTCTTAAGAAAACAGTTTTATTCAAAGCAAGGTAATTGCGACGTACGGAACCATAGCAGCTGCGTCCCTTTGACTCCCTCTTGAAAGCTATCAGTGATATTACCTTTTTTCATTCGCAAGGGTTCCGCGATATTAAAATTTATTGAAATTATCGTCATTTTAGAAATTTTCAAAGGAGTTTCAGGAGTATCGAGGTAATAAGCAACGATTCTTATGTATTGAATATCTTTTTGTTAATTCTTTATAGAATTGGAAATTTTTTGAATGAATATTGTTTCGAAGAAAAGGTATTGATTGGATTTTATTTTGGAAACGTTTTGACCGAAGCTGCTTGAAGGTTTAACTTCTAATAAAATTTTATACCATTTACTCAACATCACAGCACGTTTTCTGTTTTAGAAGTAATTTGAAAAAGTATTATTGATGATGTAGATGACGATTATCATAATCATCATCAGCCGTAATTATCAGTAGTGCACTGCTGTAGTCCACTGCTGGACAATACCATCTCCAACTGCATCCATTCAGCTCGATTCTCGGCAACTTTCATCCAGCTGCTGCCACCGGACGGACATAGGACGATGACCATTAGACTGATTTACGACGTGTTTCCATTAATTACCAGAAACAAATTAATAACTTTCAAGCTTTCGATAATTGTTATTTTAAACGATAAATAAACTTGATGCACTAAGCACAATAACAGTTCCTGTCTTAGTTTGATTGACAACACAGAAGCGATAAAGCATAGGCAAGCAACTGCTAGATTATTAAATATGGATAAATTGATATTATAAGATACACGAGATAGATATAGCGATTGTGTATTATAACGGTTTCTATTCAATTATTTGTTCATAATTGTATTTTATATGCAATTAAAATTGCTAGCAAAATCAGTGCCACTTAAATATTGTCCAGTGGTGGTCTAGATCTTAAACAACGATAACTATTGATAAATCTCAAAAATAAAGACTAAAATGAATCTAATACTTATTAGAAATTGATTTTATGAATCGCAGCGTACAAAACCATTCACTTATCATTCAATTCATTCGTCAATCGGCAGATCGTCTTATAAAATTATCGACTTTTGCTGAATAAACAAAAACAACTCTTTTACCAGGACGATTGGATATCTGTTCCTATCAACTGACGCTCCTCTGAAAACTTTTACTTCCTCATTTTTGCCAGGGCGGGTTGGTCAAAATAGATATCATTGCCCCTGGCACACAGGCAACTGAAAGAACACGAGTGGTTTTTAGTCAGTAAAAGTCTGATACCGCTCCACCCAGAGCGGGAGAAGTTGTTTGAAGATTTCCCAGCTCAAAAAAAAAACTTCCTCATTTGATTAGCAAGATACCCTCATAGTCATTTACAACTAATCATAACTAAGCTTGGAGACTATCCTCTTTTAGGCTAATCTTCCAACTCTTATTTGATCTTTCAGTTATTCCTAAGCAAAGAACGTAGGCGAGAAAATCTTTTCCCAAGATACCTAGATATTTATTATTAACCCATTGGCCAAGTAATCATTTAACCATACATTGGCACACGTACCACCGACACAGCCAATATTAATCTGGCTGAGTATTCAGGCCTGGATTCCAATTACCTAAAAACGCAGGGCCATTCAATTTGGCCCTTCAGGCGCGCGCTTGTAGGCATAAACTCGCTATGAAGTATGTATGGAAGGTGGGCTGGGAACGATAGGTTTGTTGTTCCGGTAAGGATATGGTATTTGATATTTCAATGAAGATGTCATGTATTTTGTAATTTGTACCTATAAGTCCAGTTGAAAACCAGTGTCAAACATGTTTGTTTGGCGCAGCCGTGAGGATGAGGCACACTTTCCTGCTAGTTTCTTCCTCACTTCACACTTTTTATCTGCTTCATATTGTGTGCGTTTTAGTTTGTGCTAATTAAATGTATTTTCTTTATTTTTTCTATACCAAAGCCCACTAGCCTTGCCTGAACGCGCGGTGTAAACATAACATAAATACCAACCATTTCAAAATTTTAAGACTTTATTCGTATCTATGGGTGATGCTTATTGTGATTGATTAAAAAGATAAACCTAAATGCTATAGGATAGGTCATATGCATGCATATTTTCGATTACACAAAGAAACGTACTACTTGTTTCAATAATCTTAGTCTATTGGTAGATGGATAACTAGTTGTACCTATTTAGGTAGGTACCTAATTATGAACTCCTCTCCTATATCACTCCAATACTCGCGCAATGATCTACATCCAATTTCACAATACGTTGTAGTTGCTTTTTCCTTAAGAGCACTATGACATCACTTTCTTTAACAAAAGTTTCTTAGGAACAAAGATTTAGAAAAATAAGTCTCCTGAGATTACTTAATACGGCTTTCAGAAAATATATTCGGCGGTACAAAGCAAAAAACCATAACGGGAATTCCCGCGTTCTCTGTTCCTACGTTTCATATCGGAAAGTGACTTATCAAGGTCCGAGTTTCACGTGAACGTCGTTAGAAATTCACATTTTTGGATACATCTTATTTAGTGTTCATACCTCTACTTTTTATTGAAGGGCTTGTGGCAAAGTAATAACAGCCACACGGCTCGAACAATCAGGTTAAATTACGCTTACCACGGGTGGTCTGTGAATGGATGACCTGCTTCACATACCAAGACTCCTCCGTGCCTCAGAAAGCACGTAAAGCCGTTGGTCCCTGCTGTCGTTAGTGGGTCTTTGACAGTCGTTACGGGTCGTCAGAAGCCTGAAAAACCGACAACCAGTTTTACCAAAGGATATCGTATTACCCAGATAGGCAGTCGCTCCATGTTAGTTAGATCAGCAACGTCTGGTTGGACTGGAAGCCGACCTCGACAAAGTTGGGAAAAGGCTAGATAATAATATATTGATTGACCTATACTTTTATTGCAATGCAACCCAATGGACCGTTTGGTCGTAATATTTCTTCCATGGCCTTTGGGCGGAATGTTGGAAAATGTTATCGTACCTTACCGCCTTACCAGAACATCACATAGTCTGCATTACTCTTGTCTACATTCTCTTTCACTCTTTCATTCGCGCAATGAAATTCCTGATATCCAAGCATAAATCAAGAAGCAAGTCCTCTGAAACTTCAGCAGCTCCTTTGATCCAGTTGTACGTAAACCAATTGTACGGATATGGCGGTCACGAACGCTTTACTATGCAACCTCTGGGACAATGGCTGCCAATTAGTGAGGTGTGTTCACTGTACTGAGACTCGAATGCACTGAGAGATTTTTTGATATGATATTATTAGTGTTGGTTATGTTTTGTTCAGTGTTGTGAAAGTGTGTTAAAAGGATAAATTAAAACACTTAGGTTAATGTGGAAATATACTGTTTTTGTAATTATAGTAACCAGAAAACTTTTAGTCTCACAACTTAAATCGATACTAATGGCTGATTTGGATTCGCATTATTTAAGTACAGTATTTTTACCATGAGGTTTCGTGTTACCCAGTAACTGATTTGTGGAGGTCAGATAGGCAGTCGTTCCATGCAAAATAATGGTATTCAGCTGCATCTGGTTAGACTGGAAGCCGACCCCCTAAAAGTTAGAAAAGGCTAGGTAGATGATGAAGAGAAAGGTAAAGTGTGTCATTCTGGTCAGAATGACGAGTCAATGAGCGATTAACCCACGGAGTGACGGATTTATGGTCCATCATTCCGTGAGTTAGACGCTGGCACTGGCTGTCTGGATTAAACTGTAAAAGTCCTCATTGTCCGAAGAAATTCTATAGGTGGCAGAGATAAAACAAATTAAAACATCCCACATTGCCTTGAAATTAATCAGGCTAAATTAATCTAACTTTCCCAATTACTTACGCCAAAACAATGTTAATTTCTCGTGAAATTCTGACTTCGGAAACGATAATAAAAACAGATGACTATACTAAATCAAAATTAGTATTCCACCAACGAAATTTGTTCGTGTACATCAGAATGCAAAGCTCGGACAATTCTGTCCATCCAATTTAGTTATAACAAAACGTTAAGACGTTCATCTTGGTGCCTAAAGATTAATTAGAATTGTAAATGATTCGGCCGTTTGGTCCCCTCGATCCTTCAGTTAACTTGGAATCAAAATGTTTATTGTAAACAATCCTTTTGAAGATTAAATCTATATAGGAACACAGCGGGAATATTTATAAGAAATATTTGAGGTTGACGACGACTGGGGCGTAACGAATATTTGTATTGAATGGGTGCACGACTGCACGCCTTACTTAATAGTGACAAATTTGTTTACTGACATTAAAAAGAATGAAAATGAAACAAAAGCTATGCGACAAAACTAAATTGGGAGCAGAGATATCGGTATCGATGTATCAAACTGAATTAAATTTTAATCTACTTCTAGACAACCTCTAATGAAGAGAAGAGAGAAAATATTTTTATTTAGCACAAACTAAAAAGCACACAACATACAGCAGAAGAAAAGAAAAATTAAATTAAATAAAAAGTGTTCAGTTCAAAGTCAGAAACTAACATTAGAGTGCGACTCACAGCTGCGCCTAAAAGGAACAGTTCAGCAAAAAATGCTAGACAACTAGTGCCAACTAGTTCAACTGGACCTGAAGCCTCTAGAATCAATGCATTTTAATTTTAAATTCATTAAGATCAAAGAATTTTCTACTTATCACTCCTAATTACCATCACCACCAAGTTACAGGCATTTCTGATCTAAGCGTAACTGGTCGTCCGATACGGCTTAATTTAACGATACCCTTACCAAAACTGGAGGCTTCCGACTTAATGCTTTACCGGCAGGGAAAATTATCTTGGAATTTTTGCAGGCAGTCTTCGGGAATCTGTTTATTGTTTTTGAGTTTGGCTCCCAGCAATGTTTTGGGATCAGCGATTCGAGAAATTACTTTCACTTTCAGTTCAAAAACTTTTAAAATGTTGATTCTCTTTGAAATTGTTGTACAGCGTTTGAAATGTAGACAGAGGATCAAAAATGATACGAACCTTTTGGAAGTAGCGAATTAATCTGTTTAATTCGGCTATTCAATTATTTTGTGCAAAACTTGGACGTTTTCGCGGAAGTAACGTTTTCGTAAAATATTTTATTGCAAGTCAAGGGTTACTTCACAACCTTTAGAAATTTCGTCTAAGTGATAAATTATCATGGTAAATACTTCAACATGGTTTTCAATATCGGAAAAAAAAAACGTTTGGATTGGCCAAACGTTTTTTTTTTCCGATATTACTTTAAAGTCTTCTCTATGAGATAAAAACAAATGTCTGCTTTATTCCCATTTCGCATCCCCTATTACAACTAAACGATACAACTGACACATTTCCCCCTAAACCACATGTAAACCATTTGCAACCGTCATTGAACAAAATTCCGATATTCACGCAGTACACAAATCAGATAATAGCGTCTAGCGCAAGTTTGCGCAGTACTCGAGACACTGTTCAATATTTACTCACATACTTGTCAGAGCGTGCGTGACGTCATCGGTAATCGCTGTTTGTAATGTAGGCTTTATCATTTTATTTTCTATCAAACGGTGAATTTAGAGTTGGTTGGTTTAAAATTATTTTCGTTGTGTCTCTGTTGGTTTTATCTTTTTATGCTTACAACCGCATATTTTTATACCAATATCATCTCAAGCAAGTAGCAAGCAAGCATAACTGAGAAAGTAAAAAAACGAGGATATATCCTTCATTATTCACTTACAATATCCACGTTTTTGTTCGTCGCTCGTCCAGGTATTTCCTATCTTTTTACCCGACTACGGCGAAAAAAAAGGAGGTTTTATAGTTTTCCATTATTATTATTAGAAATTATGAGGGAACATATGTATGTTCCCTCTTCTAAACCACTAATCATAATTTGACAAATTGCCAGGGCAATGCCGTCGGTCGCATGCCTGTTGTGCCTATGTCTGAAATGTTTTCTTGTTTCGTACTTTTATAGAACGTGATTTTTCAGTATTCGGGTTTTCGTTTTTGAAGATGTCGTCAAATTATCAGAAATTAATTTAGAAAACACGAAAGAAACTTGTAATGAAATTCAAGTTTCAGTACCTACCGAATAATAAAGACTATTATGATGTTGAAAGTTGCAGCTATGTTTAAAGAAGTATTTTAAGATTAAAGCAATAATAATTTAAACATTCCTTCAATCACAAATAAAAATGAACACAAATTCCAACACTGCATCACGCCCAGACAGAGAAATACACAAGACAAGGAAGGATGCATATTGCATAATTACGATAACAACGTCTGAATGTACTAATGCAAACAAGTCATAACATTCACAAAATTTCAACCCAGATTAACTACAAAAACATTTACCACGAACATGTGTACATTTGTAATTGTTTGCGGACATTCAAGTGCTGTATTATGAGTGCTTCCAGCTCTCTCGTCTATTATTATTGCGTGTAATGGAACAACATGCTCTCACACACTTTCGTCTGTTATTTTGTTGGCAGTGCTTAGTTCAGTTAGGTGAGCAGTGTCTCTTATTAAATTATGAGTATTAAGTGCTTGTGTTTTGAAATTAAGTGTTTTAGTTTTTTTGTAGCGTTCTGAAAGGGGCTTATTATTAGTAACTAGTCGTTTATCGGTTTCCGAGCACTACTTCTATTGTAAAAGTCAATTTCTCATGAATTTACATTACCTTTATTGTTTTCCTCGAACATTTAACCTCTTTATTTATTCACTCTAAAATTTAAAACATCTATAAATTGACCACCTCGTTTCGTTCCAATTTAAATGAGGACAGAATGCCAAGTTTTATTCTTTATTAGAAAGATCTCAGCAGCAGCCTGGAGTCTGAATGGCCCGATTGATGTCAATAATGGTTCCTCCCCTGTTACATGAGACTCAAACATAACTGTCAAAATGTGGGTGAACTATCGATACACCTCTGCATATCTCTTCTGAGTCATATGCGTGATATTATTTAATATAGAAAAAACTAAATACAATTTTCACCCATCGTATCACATAACACCCCACAACCCTATGGGAATTACCCTCAACAAAGGAAAACCAAATAGAATATAAAATACTAAAATCAACAGTACAGTAACCGAAACCCTATAATTTCATTCTAACTTATTCAAAGAACACGACGCATAAACCAAAGCGTCGCAAAGGAAAATAATGACACATCAAAGTGCGGCAATTGTCCAAGAATCTAGGAATAGAAATTAAAAGATGGCGCCCGGCATTTTGAATATGGAATAATGTGAAAGGAGCACATGGTGGAATACACATATGAGTAGGTAGTGGACAATTTGCAACCAGTATGAGGTTCTTGAACTGACCCAAGAATAGATGATGATATTTTTGATATTCGAAAGGTGATGATGAAATAGATAGATGGTTGATTTTTTATTGAATTAAAGAGTAAAGTGGCGTACTTGGTTTATTCCCCTTGTAGTTCTAAAGTTGTAAACACAACATAGGTACAAAAGTAAAAAAAACTATTTTTAATTTCCATTGCACCGATACCTTTTTTGGCGATTGGAACCTTGTAATGACAATAAATAAAGTTATCGTAAAGATGCAATTGCAGTTGATATATCCCAATTACTCAAGCTTTGAACTGGCTCAGGTTTTTTTTTTTTGAGGTTGGTAAATCATCAAACAACTTCTCCCGCTCTGGATAGAGCAGGAGGGCGTGTCAGACTTTTATTGACTAAAACCCACCCGTGTCCCTCAGTTGCCTGTGTGCCAGGGGCGACGGTATCTCTTTCGAACAACCCGCACCTCTGACAGGCATCGGCCCTTGCCGACCTCACCAGTTAGGTGCACCAGGACACATGGCACGCCGCACTATGGGACAGAACCGTGCGTACCGTCTCAAAAATCTGTAACTTTTTTGTTGATTGAAGTAAATAGCTTAAATTTGGCAGGTAGTATCTCCAGAGTATATACAATCCAAAAATGGTACATTTATTGTCAAATATTTAATTTATAATATTTAAAAAAATAAAACAAAAATAAAAATGTATTTTTTTATAATATTAAACCATAGTTTGTTTAACTTATGGAATTATAATTTTACAGTTTTATGATATTAAACCTATTTTATATTATTTAATATTAAATCTACATCTTACATTTAAATAAATGACGAATATGATATAATAATCTACTCCAAAATATATATTTTACAATGATTGTACGTAATTACTTCTATTTAAATGTCTAAGAGGTTCTTAGCTTCGTCTAACAATTCCTTGGAAATGGTGACTGATGGTTTTCTGATACTTGGTATATAAGGATCTGACGTAAATAGAAGACCATGAAATACGTCTTGATTCGTTGCGGACCTAGAGCATTTACTAGCGAAATGCAATCTAATTTTTTTGTAATCTTAATTACGAGATTCTTCGGCATCCTCAGATAAATTATCAATGGGCAGAACAGCAAAATGTCTTATTATACTTTCCCCATGTATTAAGATTTTATGTACTGAAGAAGGCATGTTATACCACATACACTCGAGAGCAATGAATCCGGGTCACTTAAAGAATCCTAAAAATCTCGGAAACTAAAAATGCTAGGTTAATGCAATAAATTGTATTTAATAGACAATGTAATACTCCTTAAATGAAGGTATTAAAACTTCATAGTTATTGTAAAGTTATATCATAAAAAAATCTAATTTGAAAAAGGGCCACTTTCGAAGATGGAACTACGAAATTACAGCATTTGGTTTTGCTTTTGTTTGTAATCTGTCATTTATGTGGGTACATAAACCATGTTGATAGTGCTCTATATTCATTATTCAAGCTGAAATTATGTCGCTTACGCCTGAAGAATGCACCAGAATACTTACAATGCTGGAAACCGGCCGGAGTCAGCGCGATACAGCCAGGACTGTCGGTGTGTCGCTGTCAACAGTACAAAGAGTTCTCCGACGTTACGAAGAAACTGGTTCTAACCTACGCAGACCAGGAACGGGCAGAACCAGGTGTACCACAGCACGAGAAGACCGATACTTGGTGAACACCATGCTTCGAAATCGCTTTCTCACAGGAACTGAACTCACAAATCAGTTTCGACGCCTCGGAGGAAGTAACCCAAGTGCATGGACAGTAAGACGTCGGCTTGCTGAATCTAACTTAAAACCCCTTAGACCTGCAAACGGCCCTAAACTGGAGCGTGGGCATCGTATTTCAAGACTAAGATATGCCCAGAGCCACGTAAATTGGAGTATTGAAGATTGGTCAAAAGTTATGTTCTCCGACGAATCAAAATTTATGCTCTACAAGCACGATAGAAGACACAGAGTGTATCGAAGACCAGGGGAAAGATTCAAGCAAGCATGCATCGAAGAAAAAGTAGCCTACGGTGGTGGGTCTGTACTTGTGTGGGCCGGAATTTCTTCTGAAAGTCGCACAGAGCTGGTGATCATAGAAAACGGCTCTTTAACTAGCGTAAGATATGTGGAAGAAATCCTCAATGATCACGTTGGTCCATTTACGGTCAATTTAGGTGAGGATGCTATATTTATGCATGACAATGCCCGACCTCATACAGGTAGGATTGTGAATGACTACCTTCAAGAGATGAACATTACTCGTATGGAGTGGCCAGCGCGCAGCCCGGATATCAACCCGATCGAGCATGCTTGGGACGAGCTAGGCAGATGCGTAAAACAACGAAACCCTCCCCCAATCACGCTTCGTGAGCTCAAAATTGCTCTCACAGAGGAATGGGAGAATATTCCCCAAAATCGTATAAGGAACTTGGTGTACAGCATGCCAAACCGCGTAAACGCAGTAATGGAAGCACGAGGAGGCAATACGAAGTATTAAAATTCAAGAAAATCGTAATAAAGTTCAAAAATTTCATGTTTCCTATTTTTGTTTTAAGGAGAGATCAGCAGTTTTTTTCTTTATGTAATTTTGTGTTAATAAAATGTATGGTGACTCATATTTTTTTTACTTTCATTTAAGGAGTATTACATTGTCTATTAAATACAATTTATTGCATTAACCTATCATTTTTAGTTTCCGAGATTTTTAACATTCTTTAAGTGACCCGGATTCATTGCTCTCGAGTGTATATTTTGTTACGTGCAGTTGTGCGGTTGCGCGAAAAAATTGGTGAATATATATTCACCAATTTTTTTCTGGATTTTAGCAATACCGGATGCCAAAGTTTGAAGATTATTCTTTAAACTTTGGCATCCGGTATTGCTAAAATCCACTTAACTTAACTAAACTTATTAAAAGGTCTATGTTATCATAGAACCTTTTAATAAGTTACTCGTCAATTCCTGTAATTGTAATTTCTGAAGCGCAATAGTAGTTCTCAAAAAAACACCAAGCTGTATTGTCGTCTTTGCTGTTTCCACTTCCTTGTCGGGCTTATCAACGTGCCATCCCATGCGGCTTCGAAACAAACTTTTTCTTGTCTTCTTTACTTTTTTATCTTCCGGAGTTCTCGCAGCCCATTTAAAAAATTAAAGGTATAAATGAAGGTGAAATATGTAAAATTAACTCCATACACCTGATCCACACGTACAACGTAGACAAACCGTATTCGTAAGCATTTATATTATCTGGCTTTGATTTAATTTTCCAAATTATTCATTTCGCTTGTTTTAGCCCCACACACTGTACACACAGCTCCAGAACTTCTGTCAGTTAGAACTTGTGTAACTTTTCCATCCACCATAGTTAGAAATAGGTCGCCACTTATTTAAATTAGCTGCTCCTTCTTGTGTATCTTAGAAGTTTGCAAATTATTAATTTAACCCCGAAAATCACCAACCACTGATCGGGTTTTCTCGGGGGTCTTTTTTTAAGTAGGTACTAGTAAAATGACAACGTAAATCAATAACTTTTATAATAAATGCTGAAATTTCGTGTGAAAAAATATTATTATCTAGTGTCATTATCACGTTCCTAACTACTATCTATGAAGGTGGTTAGTAATACTGATATAACGTATAATAACGACTTTAACTACCATATCCTCCCTTTTCCTTCACTGCGATAGAGAAATACACCGTCGATACATGTTTCTCATGTAGTAAACTACAAAACATTCACCACATCTGACCAAACGATAAAAAAAAAAAATACCCATTACCCCCACCTTACCTAAAGATTAAGTAAATAGATAATATTATTTAAGATAAAAAGGTCAAATTAATCTAAATATCTAAAAATCTCATCAATCACAACTAAAATAATTTTTGGTATATTTTGTATTTTCCCCCCATCAGACATTTTTCGTCACATTTGAAGGGGGGCAGATTCGGGCAATTTTTTTGCCCTGACTTCTATATTAGCTGCTCTATGTGATGCTATCAAAATTACGACATGGGCAGACACTGCTAAATGTCAAAAGTCTATGTGAAGTTTCTAATATGGATAGAATATTGGGTCCTAAAATAAAAATTCTATACCTCCCCAATTTTCACATAATGGTCCATTTAAATATTTTTTAAATAGAGTACTTCATAACCATTCTAACCATATATCACACTCACAAATTTGCTTTGAAAATAATGAAAATATGACCATGTAAACTGGTGGAATTGTGTTCTACATAATTGACATAATTTTGAGCCTCAACTTGCAAGCCTTAGTCTCATAGTAAAAATGAGAAAAAGTATATTTTAACTGCTATTTAATATGCATTGGACATTCAGTTAGACATGTGCATTAACAAAATATTCAATATAGACCATTACGAAAACCTATTTTTGAGACGGTACGCACGGTTCTGGCCCATAGTGCGCCGTGACCACCCCAGGAACCAAGTAGCATAAGGGCACCCTTGGTCCTCCTGCGATCGGTCAGCGCAGTGGCCCCGCCGCCTACCACTTTTCGGCCGCAGGGGATAGGGAGAGCGGCCAACGCTATACCGACACTCCTCTTCCCCTGCGGCCGCACCGCGTCCGCCATCAAACAGTGGTGGCTCCGTCCAGGCCACGGAAGGGAAGAACGCTACTCAGAAGTACCGGCACTCCTCCTCCACTGGAGCCTGTCGATGCACCTCACCGCAACCTACTTTTTGGCCGCTACGTCGTCGGCTTGGAGGTAAAAGCCCTGACGAGCGGCCCCACCTTGGGGTTTCTCTTCGCTTTACCGTGGGAGGGTGACCACAGCTACTGGGGCCCCCCGCAACGACAATGCGGGAACCCACTGGGGGGGGAGGCTCAGATGGAGTCGTGAGCTGGTAAATTCAAACCCTAACCGTTGTACTCTTGACGTGAACCTACTTGTAGCACAACCTGAGATGATAAACAGGAATATTATTCTTATAAACAAAAAAAAACGTGCTTGTCTACCAATCATATTATACAGTAGCCACAAAACTGCTACAATAAACAATATCCCTTATGATTCGTTGGTTCTCACATAAACACATAAAAGTCTTAGTCTGTCTTGAAAATGACAGCGTGGATTCATGCAATATTCAATAGATCGGCTAGAATGGCGACTCAAATCGATAGCTTCTGCTATTTGAGGAGTTGATTGTAGTGTTATACGATTCTTGTATTCAGTTTCACTGTGTGGGTTTTTGTTATTGATTTTGGATTTAGGTTTCCGTACGGAGGAGTATATATTACTTTAATCACTTTTTTATAGGGCTTGTGGCTAAGCAATAACAGCTGTATAGTTATACTGCGCTTGCCGCAGTTGATCCGTTGATGCGTGACCATCTTTACATAACAAGACGCCTCTGTGCCTCGGAAAGCACGTTAAATCTTTGGTCCCGACTGTCATTCTTGGATCTTTGACAGTTGTTACGGGTCGTCAGAAGCTCGAAATTCTGACAACCAGTCTTACCAAGGGGTATCGTATTACCGAGTCACTTGGTTGTTGGAGGTCAGATAAGCAGTTGCTCCACGTAAAATACTGGTATTCAGCTGCATCCGCTTTGACTCAATGGTATTACCTCCCTGGAGAGGGCATTGGGTTTTGTAACACAGGTTAACCACCATCGAGCACAAGTGTAAGGGAGTTCACACAATTTGTAACTAGTTTAAAAAAAATGTAATATAGATTATAAAGAATGAACATATACTTTTTAATCCAAACTGTTACGTAAACTTTTCATTTCTTGGCGGTTTTATTATGAGAAACAGGTATTTATTTGGTTTAATGCATAAATGAATGCAGCCTCTAGAAAAAATTATCTTAACGGCGAAATCTTAGTGATTGTATTTTCTTCGTCCATTTAAGAAACACTTTTGATTATTTTATCAGCTTCCTGCGGTAGCTTCCTTGTTCACGCTGTTAGCATCCGACCTATTGTTAAACATGTTTTGTTTGCGGGAGTTGTGAACATGTCACCGGTTGTCTCATTACTGCTCTGTTTCTACAACATGTTGGCACCAATAATTTGTGGTGCTCTGCGCTTGGTATAGGGTTGCTACATTTCGGTGTACCATTTTTTTTTAAATTTTCTGTTTTTTATAATCAAATTGTTTTATTTATAGATACTTATATCTCTGAGAATACTGTCATTGAAGAAGGAATGTAGCGTGAGGATACCTGTAAAGTTATTATAACTCTGAAATCATAAACCCGTCGTGACAAAGCGTGGTGATCAGTGCTCGTGGCTTCTCTGTATAAGGAGAGGCTCTGCCTAGCAGTGCGACAGTAATCACATATTATTTTACCTATAATTTAATACATGTTATTACAGAAACGTGTTTGTTTAATTGTACCTGCCATTGTATATTGTGCCTACTAATTAACTGAGAAGAGAGAAATAAAAGTAATTAAGCTATTCTTAACTAAAGTGGAGTGTGTTGAGAAAATCGTCCTATAGTCGTCCTAAAGGAAATATGAACTAAAACCATCATAGATCTTCGCTTACACAACCCTGCGCAGCCGTCAATAGGGAAACAGTGCAACTATTGTTTTGAATTTTAACACGTTCCAAAATAAACCTCGGTTACTTTGTATCCCAAGATTTACTGATTTCAATAAAGTAACTTTAGTCCTAGGATTCCGTGGAAACAAAATTCGTAGATAGGTTTGACTTGAAACTTGAGAATGTTTTTAACTGACTGTCTTTTTAAGCGACTTCAAAAAGAAGGAGGTTCTTAATTCGTCGGAACCCTTTTTTATGTATGTTCCTCGATTACTCGAAGGTGGCTGCACCGATTTGGATTTTGTTTTTGTTTTAAGGGGTATACTTCCCCGGTGGTCCCGTGATCATCAAGTCAGGATCTGATAATGGGATCCTGGAGCAATAGAGAGAACTCTTCAAATTTTATAGGCACATTTGAAGCGATTTGGATAGTTTTTGGAAGAGTACTTTCTCGGAGTGGTCCCATTTCAATTTGGTGAAGATCTGATTAAGAACTTCGGAGATAGGCAACGGAACTCCTCAATAAATGATAGCAAATGGACTGGGATTACGGATATCTCATGTCTGTCAATTGTTTACACCAGTTCATAACGTAACGTCACGCCGGTACGCTGTGGAGGGGTAAGCACATGTGAACCACTAAAAAGGGAAAATTAAAAAAAACTTAAAAAAAACAACTGACATCCAAAAAAACACTACAAAGTAAAAAATAACTTTTATTTCAGAAGTCGGTATAATGCTATGAAATAAAGCTGTTGTTTTAATTTAATATTATTATGAAGTTTAGTGTGTTTGTGATATTTCTGTGCTAGGTACAATGAACGCTTTTTCTCGCTTTATTTATTTCTTTCACTACACTGAATTAGTGTGCGACAGAGACGGACGTATCGTGACGTCTCTTCTTTCTCGTCTCACTCTGAATTAACTAACTTAGTTATTTATATAAGCCAAGTAGAATTAACCCTTTGCTTACATAATAGTGCAGTAGTCTGTTGTGTGTGTGTCTTAGTAGGTGGCAAAAATATAGGGTGCAAAAATAAGGTACACACAGCGTCAGTATGTGCTAACCCCTCAAGCTTTAAAATGTTACACCGCTACAACATTGAATTCGTTACGAATAGGTAATCTACAGAATACTTCAAAAAGCTTTTATTGTTTCGTCGACTTAGATAAGAATCATCGAGTCACCCAACGTCGTCATACTCATACCGAAAGTTTAACGAACTAGTCAGCGAGCCCATATGAAATGCTATGAAATTATTATACACTATCGTCTGAATCACTTTATTTCTGAATAATCGGGAGACACTAAATGGGCGGAGCACCGCCGTGTCCTCGTGGAGGCGGTCGGCGGCGGCGATCTCTCGCGTCCGGCCCTGGTCCAGGCCATGGTACGGAGCGAGAGTGCATGGTTAGCAGTCACCTCCTTCTGCGACGCAGTAATGCTCGCGAAGAAGCAGGCGGCGCACGTGAGGGAGAGGCTGTATATGCGCCCTCACGGCCGTAATCACCGCGGGAGACGCCCTGGGCGTCGGGAATCCCAGGCTGATTCCCGGCTACCGTAGGCGCGGGCTTGCAGACGGCGAGTAATGGGTAGCTCGCTGTCCGGTAAGGACTAAGCCCGGGTCGACGGCGCGTTGTGTTCCACGCGCGCCTCAAAGAGATGTCAGCACCCACTGGTGGAGTCCGCAAGGGCCGATGCCTGCCAGGGGTGCGGGTTGTTCGAAAGAGATACCGCGGCCCCTGGCACACAGGCAACTGAGGGAACACGGGTGGGTTTTAGTCAGTAAAAGTCTGACATGCCTTCCTGCTCCACCCAGAGCGGGAGAAGTTATTTGATGATGTCCCATCCAAACAAAAAAAATGGTATATGCAGTTATTTAACTTGCTTACGTTTTCTTTATAAAATTATAATCCCTACCCTCACGTTATAACTACGACGTTTGATATATATATACGTTCACTTAAAACGTCTTTAAGCAGATTGCAGAGACGACATGACAGATCACGTGACATTTCGTTAGTTTATTTCAATCTAAAATATTTCTAGCGTTTCCTATTTAATCGTTTGAGTTAAAAGGATATCACTTTTCTAGGGACCCGTTTGTGTCAAAATATGTATAATATTAAGTAATTTGTAAATTATAAGTAAAATAAGATCAAAGTTTTATTATATAATAGCAATAATAAATATTATGAAATAATTATAAAATTATTATTTTTTTGGTTTTATTTGAATTCCTTATAAATAGTTCTAAAACAAAATAGAAAAATACTTTATATGAAATTAAAAATAATGCATGAAAAAAGCACATTCCGTGTCTAGGATTCGAACCTCCAATCTTATGTACGGCAAGCGGTCTGGTAACCTCCGGTCTAATTAGATGTTAATCATATTTACTAAAACAATGCAGTAATTATAATAAAATGTTGTTGCAAAATACAAAAAGTAACTTAGGCCTAGCACGGATTTGAACGCATAAAATTATGCCTTTTGGAGGGGTAACCAATAGTGAAGCTGTGTGTACCAAACAGCGGGCGCTAAGAATGGTCAAAATTATGAAACATGCCTTTTATCTCTTCTTGTGGGTATCGTACTAGATAATAATTATATTCTGGTCCCATACATAATACGAGAAACCAGATTATTTATTAAAGAATTCTGTAAAACACTGTACAAACGGGATTCAAGGATATAAATGTTTATTTAAAGACCGAAACAAGCTTATTATTCGCCTATATACGTACAGTTGTGTTTTCTGCTCATTCATCATAGAAAGATTAGGTAATATTTACTATTTTTATTTTTATGTGCAAATATGCACACGCGAGCTTTTGCTTGACCGAACCAATAATTCATTCGCTAGCTGACATTATGATAACTTATTGCTTCCTTACACTCGTAAGTCATCGACTTAAATGACATATTAAAAAATAAACTAGCTTATGCCAGCGGCTTCGCCCGCGTGCTGTTCGAAAATTATCCCGCAGGAATGTACTATCAGGATAAAACGTATCCTATATGCTAATCCAGGTTATAAACTATCTGTGTGCCAAATTTCATCCAAATCCGTTCAGCCGTTTTTGCGTGATTGAGTAACAAACATCAAAACATCTTCACAAACTTTTACATTTATAATATGTATTAGTAGGATATCACACCTTTTTACCTTGACGGTAGGCAGTAATTAGATTAGCAGTTCTAGTGAAAAGTTAGGTGCAGTGAGCTTTAATTTACTGTCATTCCACCTGATGCTAGAAATTGACTCTATTATTGACTTTACTTCAAATTTTTCGGTACGAATTTTACAGAACAGATCGGCCAAATAATAAACAATAATAGTCACTGGGATCGATCTTCAAAGTGTAGAGTGGTGTAGCGAATGACAGTTGAATGATCGATGATAGACAATAATATCAATGTTGCCAGTGATGGAAGAATCCTACTAATATTTAAATAAGAAAGTTTTTATTTTTGATGATTGTTACTCAATCACGCCAAAACGGCCAAATGGATTAAGATAAAATTTGACACACAGATAGTTTTAAAGGAAACTGCATTAATCCCGGTAGTAAGGTCCCGTAGGATAAATCTCGACCTACATGTGGGCGAAACCACTCGCATAAGCTAGTATTTTATATAACTAAATGTGTTGGCAAAAAATAAAAATCGATAGGTCGGTACTACGTTTATAAAAGTATTATAATAATGTAGTACCGATCGATTTTCGTACTGTAGCCCCATCTGAAACGAAATACAGCAGTCGTAAATAAACACAATCATACAAATATCTGCGGAAAATATATCAACATGCAATCATATACAAAATGCACATAATAGTATTCGATTGAAAACCGGGCCAATAGAAGTGCACACAAGGAAATAAAATTGCTTACAGTAAGAGCAATGCTAGACGTCTTTATAGAGTGACTGGAAGCTAGGAACGAGTGAAAAAATGCTACGTCGTGAGTTGATGTTTAAAAGTTTATACATGGCAATGATTTCGACATTGTTTAAAGTGAAATTAAATGTTTTACAAAAAACAAATAACTTCCAACTGGAACCACTTAATTTCGGAAGTCGGTGTCTTTGGTTTTGTAGTTTCATTTTGGCCACCGACTTCGTAGTGTTTAAAAAAAAATACCTTTCAGTTTTATATATTATATGGTACCTACTTACCCCTCACAAATTCGAATACTATTACTTGCTTTGTAATAACAGTGACAGGAAGTTGTTTCAACATCATCAATATTTTATACTAAGTGAATTTGGGTAAAGGTAGGAATCAAACTGATTATTGTAAAAAATCTCTTACGATTTGTCAGTTCTGCCTGTAGCTAGGACCTATGAGTCCTGTACATACTATCTTCAACTGGAATCACATATATTTGCGTGGAAAATTAGACTTACCCGAGATATTAGCTCACAGGGGGGACGTCATGCGTCACTTTTATGGTATTTGCTGAAAACCAGCGCTGTTGACGATAGGTTTTCCGAAGTCACAGCATTTTGCTGAGCAAAAACCTGTTCTTGCACAGATACGACGCACGGCTTATTGTTCTTATTATTATGGTATGTTTGTTTGCAACAGTATTCAATAATGCACTCTGCAAATTCTGAAATCGGCATTTGTTGTTTTGTTTTGATTGATTACGTAATCTGCCAGTTTCGTAACGTCTATTATTGTCTTTGGTCACTAGCCCTGACATCAACAAGTAATGGACAAAATTGTAAACTTTTTCTACGCGAATACGGGGCTTTTGGCTTTTGTTTGGGTGCATTTTATGTTTAATTTTTTATTTTTATTTTTATACTGTGCGTTTTGTTTGTGCAGAATAAACAATTTTTCTTTCTTTCTTTCTTTCTTTCTGTAATAGCACAATATTTCCTCCGTGGATAGTATGTGGTTTCCTCCTGTGATCTTTCGTAGTTAGCCTACCACGTTCATGATTACAACAGGATACAATTTTAACCAGTAAAAAAGCTGTAACCAAGAATTCGGATTGGTGTACAAATTTTTGGTCGGTTATTTAAAAAAAAATTGCTGTTCTATACATTTTGATCGCGTAGGTATTACATTTTTTTATGGGGTCTAGAATCATATTCTGAATTCATGGTTACAGTTGGCGCACTGGTTGAAGAGAATTCTTGTATGGCTATCGTGTTTCATCCTTAAATCAGATTTAACATTTTCCTCTTCATTTAGGTAGATAGTATTTATATTGTGAATCAAATTGTGAATGACCAGTCAGAAAAGTAGACATAACCCTTCTCCATTCACAAAGGATCAACGCTTTCACTTTAAACAATGTTCTTTCATAAATTCACGTTGAATCTATGCACAAACTCCCGCTAACCGAGTGGGCGAAACCGCAAAGTTCCACTAGTCCTATCAAATATCATGCTGTTTGGAATGCAAATGAATATGTGAGGTTTATTATTGTAGTGCAAACTTGCCCTTAAATTGCAAAGTATTAAAGGCCGTATTTTGTAGACTAACGTCACCGTGGTAGATACTGAATACAGATTATATTATTGATGGGATTAGATTCAATCTTGTAAGCTGGTTGGTTAGGCAATACATGTAAGTAGGTTTCATTAATGGGATAGGCGCCTTATTTGGAGGAGTAAGAATGTTTTGTGTAGCATTCCTAGAACGCGGTGAATTGATATTGAATTTTCTGAAATTTGTAGCTGTAATAAGCAGAGTCTGTCTTGATTTGACATAGGTTATTGAGTCTATAGTAAAGAAATCATCCGCATCACTCGCTAATGCAACGATGTGGTTCTAGTACAAGTATTGAACACTACGTGGAAGTGATAAATGATTTTATTTCTGTCACATCAATCGTATTATAAAAACTAGATGAGGTTGTGGTTTCCGATCCCAATACTCTGAGAAGAAATGCCTAAATAAACTCAGATGTCACAGTTTCTTTTAAAGTCCAGAGATAATTTGGTCAGATCATGTAACGTCCATATGGATTGGTGTTTGTTATGATATTTTGAGGATAAAATCGCACAGATTGAGTGGACCATCAATAAGTAACATCAAGCTCTCTGTAACTATCAACATCCTGTGAAAACCAATGCAAAGAAAGTGGTTAGGACATTGTTCGCTTTGGTCGTTTATTGTAGTAATCATTGACAAGCTCAGGCTTTCAACTGGATGTTTTACGAGCAGTAAATTATTCAGCATAATCCATTACACCCCATATTTTTCTTCCAGCATGACGTCATACATACGCCTCGTTGACGTTACTTTTACTTCAAGCTTAGCTTCGTACTTATCGTTCGGAAAACCACACGTTATTCACTGTACCTACCATTATTACAGCTTAAGCAAATATTATGCTAAGTAGTCTTAGAAAGATCGCCCACGGAACGCCTATACCTTCGCTGATCTGACTTCTCTCGTGACAAATGAACATCTCTATGAATACAGCATGTTTACCGACTTTATTGTAATAATAACCTGCACCTAAATAAGTATACAGATTTCGATAGCTTATAGCTTAGAAATTAAATATTTCAACATTTCAATTCAGTTATCTTTATTGAAATAAATCATTGCTGTTCCTCAGCTATGCTATATTTTTTGGTGGAACAATTTTATCCTCTGAGTATCTATGCCTGAGCTTGATCTATACAAACTCCAGAAATTCTGTATGATGCAGTTTCTCAAACGGGATGGCACTCTTTGAGTGGCATCATAGATGGTTGACAATAAACCTTCAAAGAAGATTTTTAAAAGAATTTATTAGAAACACAAATTTGCTTCGACACCACAGCTTACATTAAATCTGCCTTGCCTGTTCCAACTATATTAGGGTAGCTTCCAGTCTAACCGGATGCAACTGAATACCTATCTATGTATTTTACATGGAGCGACCGCCTATCTGACCTCCACAACCCAGATACTGCGTAATACAATACCCCTTGGTAATACTGGTTGCTAGACCTTCGGGCTTCTACCTATCCGTAACGACTGTCAAAGATCCACGATTAATGCACAGGGGGGGGGGGGGAGTCGGTATGTACTGATGGCCACCTATCCACGGACGCAGCATAACCTGATCAATCGACCTGTTCGGCTATTATTACTTAGCCACGAGCACCTCCGACAGCAAAACCTCAGCACTACAAGCTTACATTATTTACACACGGCTACACATCAAGCTATAAATTTCCAGTTTACGCTGATCTCGTACTGTACGGAAATCCTACTCAATGCGAGATCAGCTTATACTGGAATTGTATAGCTTGATGTGTAGCCGTGTGTACTAAAAGAAATCAGAATATTATATCAACTCGTATTATTCGCAAGCAATAATAATTGGAAAAGAATATTATTATCTGGAAATCTCCGACAGACATTTATAGACATGTTTTCTTCGCATAAATTACAGAAAATATTATACTAGTTTGACTGTTCATCCGTATTATGAACAACCGTGTTATTCGCAATGGGTCAGGAGGGACGTAAAAATGCTATCTCGATGTAAGTATTGGGTTCACTACGAACTTACAACTTAATCTGAAGATGAAAATAAGGCGCAAGTTGACAAAATAAAGCGATTTGTTACGAACTTTTAGGGAAATGTTAGCTTACCTACTTGTTTTAACGAAGAATGTTTTACTTATTTGCTATGGTTACACCAAGATTTAAGAATCTACTTCTCGTGGATAAGAAGTGGGCCGATGACCTGGTGAAGGCCGCAGGAATCCGGTGGATGCGAGTAACACAGCACTGATGACGTCTTTCAGCTGAAGTGATGATGGACGAGTGGTTTCACATATCTTAAACAAATGTGACTTTGAATGTCAGAAATAATGACATCGGTAGACTACATTCAGAAAAGGCTAGCTCGTGACGAAACCCCCACATGGGTATTGAGGAAATTTTGACCTTTGCTACTAAAGCAAAGGTGAGCCAAGTTCATTTGATAAGAACATTATAGTACAAACGTATAAACACATACGTATTTTTTGCTAAGGTCGAAACCAGAAATTCGTACTATCAAATGTATGAAGTCGCGTACAGAGTGGCATTCTAGTCCCCCAGAAAGTATTCAGCAAAATTACCCTCCACCGAGCTCCACCACATTTATCATGCCTAGTTGACATCCCAAAATTCACGACCAGCAATATTCCGGCTTCCCTTCACCAATCAATTACGGATCACTCCGTTTCAAATATTCGCACGACTGCCACGCTACTTGGACCACATTATAAGCCCCATTGAACACGCCCACGACCCTAAGAAATGTCTTATTCAACGAAACAGGACACCTTTGCTATCTATTGATCGAACTTGGTTTTGTTTAGTATTTTATTAATCATACTAATATTAGAAATGTGAAAGATAATATGTTTAGATCTTTGGATATTTAGATGAAATGTTTCTAACTTAATCACGCGAAAACGGCCGTACGGATTTGGATGAAATTTGGCACACAGATAATTTATAACTTAGATCAAAAATAATATCAATCATTACTTGTTAATATTGTAGGAAAATCGTACCTATACTTACTTTTACAATGTTTGTAAATGTGTGTACACCATGTATCTATCACAGAATTAATTTATCTGTATTGCTTCAATTTGATTCTGTTTACCTATTTTGGTATGGTAATTTTATTCTGGGTGCATCGTTTTCACACATAATCATATAATGAATGTAAATATTGTACTTGAAACATTTTAAAAGAGTAACGGTGGAGTTTCTTGCCCATTCTTCTCCATACGAAACTACATTTTGGAAGGGGCGACTAGAATCAATTCTATTTTAATGTAAATGTTGACGTTCAAAAGTGCCTTTTAAGTGCCTATTTGAAATAAATGCTTTGACTTTGACTTTGAATAAAAAAACAGAATTCAAAATATTTTATTTCACATACACCTGCATGGGCACTTATGAAACGTCAGAAGCTAGGTGCACGATTCCAATTTGTCGCTTCCTATGGAGAAGAGCCGGCAAGAAACTCCACGGTTACTACTCTTTTGGAAATAGTTGGCTTTTACAATGTTTTCAAATTACAGTGATAATAGGTGTGGGAGGATAGTGCAGGCCTGTCAATAAATACCAGATACTTAGAGGAATGAATATAAAGAATAGAAAATCGTCTACAAATCTACAGTCTGCAAGGCCTACAACGTTCTCTCATTCATATATGTAAAAGAATCTACGTAAATAAAATGAACCTATTTAAACCAAGTGACATGATTTCCATGACAATCACTAATAAATACTCGATATTAGAATTGCTGTATAATGTATATATTAGATAGGATGAATATTTAAGGATACTTTTTATCCCGGTAGTACGTTCCCATGAGATAATTTCCGACCTACACGCGGGCAAAGCCGCTAGAAAAAGCTAGTAATATAATAAGTTTGTGTAGATATAGTTGTTGTTGCCACACACATTTCTGATATTTTTACGTATCGATTCTGGTTTAGACATTACTTGTTTTTTTGTGTTATTTACATAATTTTCATCAAAGCAATATTTATGCTAAGAACCTTTTACGAATCTTTTCTTGTTTATTTGTTCATTTCGGTGTCAAGTGATACCAAAATGGCCCGTGTATTCATGCAATTTGGATCTTTACCAGTTACAGGTAGGTAAATTATTCAGGGACGTAAATTGAAGAATTTATTTAATAAACCACCTTTGTCAAAAGTTTCATGTTATGAGTTAGTTACGCCATCTTGTAGAGGAATTTGTAAGCTTTCTGATAAGGTATATTTTATATTATTTCAAAAACAAGTTTAGTCACGAGAAATTTGCTTTTATTTGTTGTAATAAAAGCAAATTGCGTGGCGTAACTAACTCATACATGGAATTTTCGACAAAGGTGGTTTTTGAAATAAAGTCTTCAATAGTTTACAAAATGAACTATCTACTTAAATTGCCCCTATACTCGAATCACAACTGTCATTCTTTGACACTTGCATGAAATGTTTTATACATAATACGGCAAAATGACATAGTGTGTCAATTTGATAAACCATTTATTCGTTTTCCCTTTGTCTGTATTTATGTTATTTGTTACTCATAATATCAGTTTTGATTCGAGGTATTTAACTTTGTTAAAAAAATTCAGCGTTTAAGTGTCAACGGTTTACGCGACGGATGCATTCCGGATAAAATCGCGTTATGCATAATTTGGTGTATGACGGGGTATGGCGAAAACATAAAAATAACAATTCCACATAGATAATATTATACTGGTATTATTTGCAAAAATGATACATAATCAGCCTATTCGTTGGTACAGAAAAGTGTTTACTCATTTAATCCATAGAGTTAGTTACATGAGAAAAAAAAATCGAATAGCATTTTGTTTGCGTTTTTTTAAAAGTCTTTCGTCGCAAATAACACTGTTTGGTATTGCTTGCCAAACACTAAAATGTGATTAGTTTTCCAGCCATAATTTTTAAAAATTCAGACTGTAAAATTAAACCGCGTCAAGAAGAAGTAAATTATGGTGAATTCAAAAAATCGCGTTATACTGAATTCACGCTGTGCTGGGTCGCGTAAAGCGGGGTACTACTGTATTCTTATCTAAAATAATAAAAACTAATGTATTATGATTATTCTTGGACCACATAATAAGCCCCATTGCACACGCCCACGACCTGGCGCGGTCCACCAGCGAAATGTCTCACTTAACGAAACAGGACACCTCGGTCTTTATCGATCGCGCTCGGGCCTGTTCGGTGTGGGATTTAAATGTTATTTGTTGTGGTTTACTACAAGTAATGTGGAGAGAAATCAGGGGCAGAGGCTTGATTTTTGTCCTTGCAATTCTGTTGTTTTGAAAATTCTTGGTAAGAAATTCAGATAGGATAGAATAGACATTTATTTTGTTAACACTGTAGAAAAAAACTGTTACTGAACCGTTTTCACTTACCCAGAATTGTAGGCCATACAAAGTATCTATTTGTTCCGTATATGATTGAACCCACGAGAATGTATGTAGAGCAGTCGATCGTTTAGCTACTGTGTTAACCGAGGCAACCTGTCTGAATGTTTCCTAAAATCTTATTAAAATTTAATGATTATCAGTTACAATTAATATTGGTGAAAAGTGATATCAACACTTACATTATTTAAATTGATACACAGCAAGTAAGTACATTTTTAATACCTACCTATCTTGTTTTAAAATCAGTAACTACTTACATGCGTCCATCAAAAACGAAAAAGCCAAGAACAAGATGTTATCAATTCATGCTTGCTCCCCATAATCTCATTATTTTATCAGCGAATGTTAACGTAAACAAAGAAGGGCAGCTATGTAAATTGTAGTTTTATTTAATCAATTTGCATCGGTCAATTAAAAACAAGCAGTAAAAACAATTGCAATGCAAATACTTGCCTTATTAAGTCGACAGATAATCGGAAAACAAGACTAACTTAAGTTGTAAGTGGTTAGCGATTTCAATAGACTTTCGTCTCATAGAGCCAAAGCTATGCATCCTCTCTTGCATCCTGCCCGACAAGGTTCAAAATAATCTCATTTAATTTTAAGTCACTTTGTGGAACAAGTACACTTTGTGGAATGCAAAATAACTATTGAGTATTGTAGCTTAAAGCTGCCGATGCCATAATTTTATACCTAGTACTTATTGCATTTTCTATATCATAAACCCTATTTCTTGATTGAATTTGAATGACATATTTTCAAATCAACATAACTGTGTCAAAATTCAAGAAAACAAACACTATTCGTGAAAATTATTTACAACGATTGCTTGAACTTTTCACACTGAACAGAAAATATCTTAAAATAGTTGCTTCCGTAGTATTTGTTTGTTCTCTAGGTTTACCAACGTGCAATGGAGCGCAGTGTGCAGCCTGTGCCGGTGTGAAATGTCATTCATACCAAATTCGCAACACCGCACTATTCTCCAAAATACAGATTTCGGACCTTACTCAAAAAGCCATTAGCTGAAATAAGACTGGGTTAGCCAAGTCTGCCAAGTGAATATGGGCCAAAATAACCAGTACGACACAGCCAGAGAAGTTCTCGAGACATACCTCACAGAAAATGGCGGGATGACAGAACAAACGACCAGTGGTCGACTTTAGCCCTGGATTGAAAGACCTAGAAATCATGGGGTCAGGCATTTGCCTGGCAGTTGGATGATTCAAGCAAACAGTAGTTGTTTCTTCATCGTTTGTGTGAGAGTCCGAAATCAAATTTTACACTACAAGAGCCTAGGATATTATAATATCTTCCTTCTTATTAGAAATAAAGAAAAGTGGGTTTATTCGCAAAACAGCATGAAAAAGCCATAAATATATTAAAAAAAAAAATTAAAACAATGAAAATAATTCCAAAAGGTGCTATACATACCTACATGATACGTTTTTAACCAGTGCGCAAACTGTAACCATGAATTTAGCATAACCGTCGAAACATTTTTGCGCTGGGGGGTCTAGAATGATATGCTGAATCCATGGTTACAGTTTGCGTACTGGTTAAAAACTTATTCTGTATACCTGACGCTGATTTTAAGCTGCAACCCACATTACATGCCCATTTATATGGTCCGAAGTATGGTGAACATCTGATACAGAGGAATGAGGAAAATATCATAAGGAAAGTTATGAGTATGAAAGTGGGTGGCTATAAGAGTACAGGAAGACCAAAGAAACGATGGATGGACTGTGTTAAGGATGATACGACTAGAAGCGGGGTGAATTACCGAGATGACGACTAATATAGAAGAACGATATATTACTGCGCCGACACCAAATACGAGTAAATTAGGATGAGGGCAGGAAAATGACGATATCTTAATAACTTCGATCGCGAGTATTCCACACCTTGCGCCGCTTTAATGCGATTTGTTCAGTTTTAAAAGCGCCACTTTACAATCGCAATGCTGCAGTGACGTTTATTGCTTTGACTTTAAAACCAGCTACGAAGTGTACCTAGATCTATGCTCCGTTTGGACGGATTAGTTGACTAGCTAGGATGAAAAGCTTTGTCCTTTAAGTTTGTGTAACATGGTTTTTGTTTAGAAATAAAAGTGAAGTAATTTTTTTCCACATCATTTTCAGGTTTGTAGAGTAGGTAGGTACTCACTGGGTCACGAACTTAAAATGCTGGCTGGGACATACTAGATGCGCAAGGCGGAGGATGGCGTGATGTGGCGCAGCCTGAGAGAGGCCTATGTCCAGCAGTGGACTGTATAGGCTGTATAGGCTGAGTTGACTGATTGACCCCTTACATTATTAGGTAAAGTCTAAATTAACTTGGTCATCTTTACTTCCATGAAGTACTAAACCATTGTCCTGTTTTTGACTATGATCCTTAAGTTTTTTTGGTACCTAACGAGGTACGAACATCAAACACATTTCGCCATACCTAAAAATGTTCAAAGAAAATCAGTATACTCACCATAGACTCTTAGGGACCACAATTTCGGATCTACAGAAAACTGCGTACAAAAATACTCATTCATCTTGCAGTAAGTAATATTTTCTCTTTCCTAATACTTCAGAACTCGACTGTACTGAACAGGGCTCCAGTACGCAATCGCTAATCGACATGGGTTGCACAAGCCGCTCTAACTAACGTCACTGCACTAAGTTCTTTCCCTGCTTTTATTCAGATCCTATCTGCCTGTAATGGATTTGTCAACGACTGATTTATGTAGCGTATTTGTAAAGCGTGTGCGGAGGTGTTGGTCGTTTTTTGTCTTGATTTATAATGTCTTGTTAGTATTGATTTTTACAGCTTAATAATAATTCGACATTTGTTGTAATTGTATTTTTATTTTAAGTTAGTTTTTAGGTTTTCCTCAACAATTTCGGACAATTTTATGTAGTGAATTCTTTGGTTTGTATAACGCATGGCTACTCTTCATATTTGTTTAAAATGAAGTTATAACTGAGGAAAACTTATAGTGCCCAATTTTGCCATTAGGGGTTAAAAACTGCATTGGCTAAAATGAAACTTGGTGGGTTGCAATTCACAAATAAAATATGTACATCTTTTATTGGCAGGTATCGTAGGCCCACAGCGTGTTAGGATTACAAGTAACTTAAAAACTATGTAAGTAGTAATAAATTAGGCATACAAATACAATAAGTATAAAAAAGCATCCAATTACTTACAGGAAGGTTTATCAAGTCCGATGTTTGATATGTAGCTTGATAAACCTATCCATTTTAGGCCCTATAGATCTACCAGAAAATAATGCCTCATGTCCCTATCAGCGTTAGAGACGGACGACAAATGACCTAATTTAAAAAAAAAACAAGAACGAAATAGTGCTGTGTGTATTTTATGTATAAAATCGTGGATTACTTTATTGTGAAACAAGATATTAAATCGCTCCAATGACATAATTAATACACTTCCTCAACAAAACAGCAATATAACTTAATAAACTGCAGATCGCTATTACCTAACTATTAAACAAAGATATCAGTAAGCTTACTTTCATTATCGTGAAGGCGTATTTACTACCATTGCGAAATGGTACGTTATCTTTATGGTTATCATAGACATTAATGGGTTTCGTGATGGTCTAGTGATGGGAAATGTCTGGGATTAATGTGGGGAACAGAAGGTTGTATCAATGTGATTAATGGTGGATATGCCTTGGCAAAATGAAAGACAATTTTTCTGTGTTACCGTCTGTTATTTAAAAGTACTAGATTCACCATTTAATTTTGATCTATGCAAGCAATAGGACTGATCAATTTCGAAGTATTAAATTTACTTACCAAAATATTCATTTATTTATTTTTACACCTTAAATCTATCTTTAAAGGGTTGTCCTAATGCCATAGTTAAGGAAAATGGTAGGCAAGTTTTTGGTCTTCTAACTACCAATTATGTCTACAATTAAATAGGCGTTATTGTGGGCACTATATAGGTGGCGCCTGAATGTGTAAAAGAAAACGTTATATTTAACGGACTTACAAAGCGTAGCCTTTTTTCCCAATTTTACTTCTGATAATCCTAATCATTATCATCAGGATAAAGCTTTCACGATCACCTTCCCTGTGGTTAGTTTAAGGAGTCCTTAGCTTTATCGTACAAAATCACAAAACGGAAGGCTCTTGGAAGAAACATAGTGATCTTACTCGTGATGTTCTTCAGAATGTTCAGGTGCGTTGTACTCTCGCAATCGGCATGCGTGTATGACCCGATTTATAAACGTAAACGAGGCAAAAGAGCATGTAAGGATCGTAGCATGGGCACGCCACAATTTCGGCGGTAAGTCCTCTCTTTGAGGAGTGGCACCACGGCGTCCTCACCTTCCATCTGACGCAGGTCCTCACCGGACACGGTTGTTTCGGGAGGTTCCTGTTTCGGATAAGGCGGGAGGAAACGCCCGGGTGTTACCATTGCATAGATCGCCCGCAGGACATGGAGGAACATGCGGTGGAGGTCTGCCCGGCTTTGGCGGAGCACCGCCATGTCCTCGTCGAGGCGATTGGCGGCGGCAATCTCTCGCGTCCAACCCCGGTCCAGGCCATGGTACGGAGCCAGAGTGTATGGGAAGCTGTCACCTCCTTCTGCGAAGCAGTAATGCTTGCGAAGGAGGCGGCGCACCTGAGGGAGAGGCAATCTATGGCCCCACGGCCCTAGTCACCGCGGGAGACGCCCTGGGCGTCAGGAATCCCAGGCCGATTCCCGGCCACCATAGGCGCGGGCTTGCGGACGGCGAGTACACATTACTCGCTACCCATGTAGCTCGGGGTCCGGTAAGGACAAAGCCCGGGTTGACGGCGCGTTGTGATCCTCGCGCGCCTCAAAGAGATGTCAGCACCAACTGGTGGGGCTGCAAGGGCCGATGCCTACCAGAGGTGCGGGTTGTTAGAAGGAGATGTCGTGACTCCTGGCACACAGGCAACTGAAGGAACACGGGTGGGTTTTATTTAGTCAGTAAAAGTCTCCCATTCTGCCCAGAGCGGGAGAAGTTATTTGATCATTTCTCATGATAAAAAAAAGGGATCGTAGCAAGAGGCGATCTGTAGTATCTGCGTCCCCCATGGGAAGGAATCGTGGGAAAATGTATGTGAGTATGTATCATAGAACCGTCACAGTTACAGTCAAGATAGCAAATCCCAAAATGTATACATATACTCGTAGGTGCCCAATTTCTAACGAGAAGGTTGTAGACGTTCACATCTACGTCACGACGTCACTATAAGAAAAGGAAGTTAAGTGTATGGAAATATACGAGGACGCTTTTAAATTTATATCCACGATAACTTTATTACGTGCACATTGTACAATATTTCCATGCATTGTCTAAATTATATTTTAAAATCTAGCGCCGCCCATCACTACTACTAATTCAATCAAACAAAACAAATATCCGTATTTACGACTAGATGCCGAACAATACAAGTGCGTCGTAACTTAACAATTGACTTAATTCGATAACCCCGAGACCGGATTACGGCGTAACAGCCTTATTGTAATGTGCGGTGATAGTTTTCAACTTGACTGTAAAAATACTTAGTAACATAAATGATACCTATGTTATTAGATTGTGCTGTTTATATAAACAAAATATAAATGTAATTATATATATTTATTTTGTTTAAATAAAAATAAACATATGTTTATTTTTATTTTATTTTTTATTTGTCATATAGGTTCATGTTTTTCTACACTGATATCTTCTTCAGCCTTCGTCTCAGTCCCAATTCCCTTTCTACCCATATCTTCTTCGCAATCCATTTATATTTTCTTTGATCTGCGCCTCTTCTTATAGCCATCCACATTTATATATAGCAATCAGAGTATAGTTAGTCAGGATTGGGATACTTAAGGCTTAAAAAGAAAATGAATTTGTTTATATTTAATTATTTTAACTCTATATTGAGACGTGTTACAAATTAGGATGCACTAATTAAAAGTTAGATTAACAATCGTAATCTTTCAAATGTGCAACAAGCTCATCGACCACACAGATCGTGCTGGGCAATAGTGCGTATACCCGTAAAATCTGTAAGGGCTTTGGTTCCATATCTAGGTTATTAATGTAAATAGTAAGTATGATCTAGAATTTAGGGCTAACGTTTTCAAGAGTTCAAACAAGTTTTTAAACCATAGAAAGTAGGCACCAATGGTTTTTAGCTTTAAAATCTTCACATGCTATTTTCAGGTTGTTTCTTAATACATGTTTCAGGACTTACAGCAAACATACAAATGTTCAACTATCGTGTCTGCTTCGCTGACAGTTTAAGTTTGAACATTATAACTAGGTAAACTATTGAGAGAGTTGAGTTTTGCCAATCCTGCGCAAACTGCACAGTTTTGAGCTTTATTGTTACGATTGAAAGACTTGTGAAGCAATTCTTATTTACATACAACATTGTAACAGTATGGTTTAATACCGTACCTATTCGTTGTTGTTAGCTTTGAATAGAGAAGCAGAAATTGAGTTGCAAAATACGCAAAATATTGTGAGACATTTCAAGGCTCGGGTACTAGTCAATATTATAACACTATGTATGCTTAGCTAATTGTGAAAGGAATCAAACACTTTGACAGCACCTGTCTCTGTTTAGAAAAACAATATCAGACCAACACGACTAACCGAGTGCAATCAGCCTCATATTTCCAAATTTTGTATAACCAATAAATGAACGCGTATTTCATACCAAGAACCCATTAAAAACAGCAGCAACCTGTCGCACAATCCATCACAAACCATTACCGTTATCAACACTGCTTTGTCTCCTACTAACCAACGCTGAATTCCAGCCAACAGCTACATTTATAACAAGTAAACTGTCAGTATAAAGTACCCATAACCAGCGTATATTATCAAAGAAAATGTAACACCGTGACCGAATTCCCGCTACCGACCGCAATAAAAGATAAATGGTTAATCAATTTGGAATAACATTAGTGAGGTATTCGTGTTATGTACTATATTTATTGGGCTTAAGATGTAGTTTCATGTTTTAACATCGATTTCCTCTTAGAACAGAATAGTTGTGCAAAGGAGTGTAGTAAACAACACTGATGGTGCTGTAATTTGTATTAAGTAAGTATTCTATCACGCTTGTATTCCTCGAAAGAGTAGGCAGAGGTATACCTACCTATAGTACACCCACAATTTTCACCAGTTATGTTTAAGGCCGATGTAATAGGATGCGAAGCTATTACCATCAACCGGGCACAAATCCCAAATTAAAAATTATAGATCGTGAGTTCGAACCCAGGCAGGCGCTTTACTTTGTGAATTAAATTTCACCATCAGTGCTCTTTAAACGGTAAAAGAAAACATCGTCAGAAAACCGGCCATGTCTTCTAAGAATCATGTCAAAATCATGTGACATCTACCAACCAGCACTAGGCCCGCGTGATGGATTATGGCCCTCTATCTCATAGAGAGGAGGCCTGTGTCGTAGCAGTGGGAACATTTTAGGGTGATTATGTGTTATGTGGGCACTAATCCAAACTCGGGACTACTAAGAAATTCCAGATAAAGTACAATGACACTTTGCCCGTCCTGGGAACCGAATCTAGGACTTATACTCAGCTTTAGCGTTTGTGACTACTAGACCAACAAGCCAGTATTTTCATTTGTATAAACATTTAAGTAATAATGTATGGAGCTTTGAATGTTTTTCGTATCGTCATGCATTGTGCTCTTAATGAGACAGTGGTTGTTAATTAAATATATTTTTTTAATGTTGTTTGGGTCTATAAAGTTTTTGGACAATAAAGATAACACTACTATGAACATCTAAATAACTTGGGATAAAGACAAGAGAATGATGATGATAAAAGATAACACGATTCTAAAACTTTCACTAGGAAGCTAATAATTTTGTGAAGCTCTCGACACGTATGAATATTCTAAAATAAACGAACTACGGCTGACATAAACGTTTCCATGAAAATGTTTGACATAATAACAAACATTTTCATAAATATAACAAACTAGCTAGACAAAACCACTTGCCTAAAATAAGGCCGTGTGAATTTGAACCTGCAGGCAAAGTAGACTAATCATAAAATTATTAACAGAGATAATGGCACTGATAGAATTTTAGTACAAGGACACGCTACTGATCAGAAAGGAATTGGTCTCTATAATGTTGTGGCAAAGACATAATATTACTTTATTATCTGTCCGTAAATAGTAACTTCAAATGGTCTTTGAATATGTATTTGTCATTTGTGTTTTGTACTGCGTTTCCTAAAGTAGTACTTAGGCGGACGTGTTTTTGTTGTGTGATTGGGTTGAATTATATTATATTACAGAGCATGCATCTGTGTGTAAAAATATATAAGTGTAAAAAAAGAATTGGATTCGTTTTTTTTTGTTCATTCCTATTTGGTAACATGGCAGTTTATCTTGAAACTCTTTAGAAAGCAAATATATAAATCAAACATCGTATTACAGTTAAAGAAGTAGGCAGCTCCTGATGTAAATGGAGTCAAGTGGCTACATAACAACCGGAACCAATGAAGTTTTCCAACTTAATCAAGATCAAATTCTGCACTAGCTTAAGCTAGATAAACTTGAGTAAATTATATCTAGCTGCGACTTTAATCTTTTCAAATTCATTCACAAACTTATCAACAACCATTTTCACTTCAGTATTTAAGTCATTCTACTTCTTCAATTGAGTTGTCACTTCGCGACTTTCCTAGACGTTACATAAGGTGCCACCTACATAGCATCAGATATCGTAAGTAAGCCACTTAGCTGAGATTACGAGTGAAGTGAATTAATCTCGGCATGACAAAACAGGATGCTGAGCCTTATCTGAGACTAGCGATGATGGTATTGAGGGGAGCGGGTTTAAGATGTGGCGACGATATAGAAAAGTAGATCAATTGAAGACTAAATGTCGAGATCGAAAGAATTCTGAAGGTGTTTGAAGATACAGTTATTGAAAGAAAAAAGTTAGGCATCATTTAAAATTTGCCAATTTTCCCGCAGCAAAGGTGAATATTAAAATGGTTATTAATATTGGGGTGTTGAATTTTGTGTTTTGATTTTTGATGTTGTTGTGTTGGTACAATGCTCGTGTTATAGTTGAGAACTCAATATTCCGTCTCTGAGGAAAAAATTAAACTATTGTTGATGTAAACTTAGGTTCATCAGGCAAGACAGTAGGTCAATTAATTAAAATACTCATCACAAAAAAACATGTTTCGATGAAGCTTACATCGAAAATCAATAAAATCCACAAATTCTGCTATGCAAACGAATTCTACAGCCATAATAATTCCGATGAATTCATCTGAAAGCAACAGAAAGCTGCGACCAACACACATAAAACCAATACCATTACAGCCGATACAATTATATCATCGATACTATACTAAACCGATTTAAAATTACTCGGAGGCCATTTAATAGTCGGTAAACACTAATTCAATTAATTTAATTCCGTATCGTTTTAATTATCATTCGCGTGAATAGGGCCATTAGCGCGAACGCGGTGGAACTGCAAAATGGATTGAGCGTTTTTAAATGTTGTTTGAAATTGTAATTTGAGTTGTTGTAAAGGTATTTTCCAGGAATAATCTGAAGAGATGAGACTCGCACAAAAAGAAGGAGGTCTGTATGAGTACTTATAGATTGCTGAGTAAGTTGGTGGAACAAGGCTGCCAATGATGAATGTGGAAGGCCAAATAATAGTATAATATAAATGGCAATAAACTTATTCTCAATCATGATTTTCAGCTGTAAATATATGTATTAACAGCGTGACAGCGTGTGTGTGTGTGTGTTTTGTGTGTGTGTGTGTGTGTGTGTGTTGTTGTGTTGTGTGTGTTTTGTGTGTGTAAGTATGCTTCATTATTTATTTGAGTATGAACAGCTGGCAAAATAAAAATTATTTCATATCCTTCGAGGCTGTCTTGATAGATGTGCGTGTTCCTTCATTGTCACAGGACCGAGCGTTTAATACCTGTAAAATTCCATGCACCATATAAGCCTGTCTCATTTTCATGTTCTCATCATCATAATGTTGGGCTTGTCGTTCCATCTCAGAAAGCTCAGTCACATCGTTTTTTTATGATACAGGAAACAAAAATGATCATGAAACGTCTACTACGTACCTATGTCCATATTCCACGTTGCGGCATTTTATCATAAACGGCACAAATGAAACAAATGTTTATTACATCCCATTATGACGTTGCAACATCAAACGTTACAATCCATCATATCATATATTTTTTACTGCTCCATATAATTCATACTACAATTACACATTATAATTTACGCGTTCTACCTTAAAAGTCGTTTACGCCTGCGTGGTTTACGCGGCTATGGTAGTAATATTGTAATGACGGTAATTAAAGCTTAAATCACGACCAGTGTCTAGTTACTATAGGTACGACAACAAAATAGAGATATTCAGAAAGCTAACTCATCATGATATGCTGTAAATAACTAATACTGAAGATGAGGTTTCGGTTTTACCACGGTAAAATAATATATTAGAATATGACAATGTTTAGGTACAAAAAAATAAATCGACAGATTTACAAAAATAAACACTACACAATGAAAAATAACCTTAATTTTGGAAGTCGGTGTCATTGGCTCTGTATTTTAGTTCTTTGCCACCGACATCCGAAATTGTAGGTTATTCTGAAAGAATTTGTAGTGTTTAGTTTTGTATGTCGGTTGTTCCTTTTTTGTGAATATTTTAATTTTTCACTTTTTGGCTACGGTACCTACCCCACACCAATTCGTATACCACTACTTGTTTTGTAAACAACAGTGACATTCTAATAATTCCTGAAGTATAAGAACAACATCAAGAAACACAAAGTGGATTAAATACGTATTATCGAAGCTAACGCAAAAAGTCTTAAAGTTAATAAAATATATATGGGACCATTTCTGAGACATAGCCTACATTAAAAAAGAATTTTCAAAATCCATCCACAATGGCCAGAGATATCACGGAACAAACATACAAAAAACAAACGGATAAATTGAGAACCTCCACCTGTTTTAAGTCGGTTACAAAGATGCTGCCTTCTAACATAATCTAAAAGTCACCTATGACTATATCTGGTGGTAAATATTAATTTGGGCTAAGCGTTATAACACGCTCCTCCTTAACATTGAATTGGAGTACCTATACAGCTCCAAATTAAGGCATCCGTCTCGTTGATCAAAGTAGAGTAAACCCTACTCAGATATCCAGGCCATGGTACGGAGCGAGAGTGATGGGAAGCCGTCCTCCTTCTGCGAAGCAGTAATGCTCGCGAAGAGGGAGGCGGCGCACGTGAGGGAGATGCAATCTATGCGCTTTCACGGCCCTAGTCGCCGCAAGAGACACCCTGTGTGTCAAGAATCCCAGGGCAATTCCAGGCCACCGTAGGCGCAGGCTTGCGGGTGGCGAGTATTGGGTAGTACGCCATCCGGTAAGGACCAAGCTAGGGTCAACGGCGCGTTGTGTTCCACGCGCGCCTCAAAGAGATGTCAGCACCAACTACACACGGTGGGGTCCGCAAGGGCCGATGCCTGCCAGGGGTGCGGGTTGTTCGAAAGAGATACCGCGGCCCCTGGCACACAGGCAACTGAGGGAACACGGGTGAGTTTTAGTCAGTAAAAGTCTGACACACCCTCACGCTCCGCCCAGAGCGGGAGAAGTTATTGGATGAATTCCGATCCTATAAAAAAAAATCTCCATATTACCTACAGACTTATGATTACATTGGAGCCCAAACTAGGCATGGATGAAAACCTGATTGAACAGTTCTCCCTACTCTCGGTGTTTTTTCTCGTTCGAAAAATTGAATTTGTTATTTTAGCTGGACCAACTACCTTCAGACGGGCCCGTATCTTCGTTGACGGACATAGAGATTAAGAGACTGGCAGACTAACTATCATCATATGCAATGATACTTCTGAATTAAGATTTTCTGTACTATTACACAAATTGCAAGTTAATATTAAGAGTAATTTGTTTTGGCGCCACTCGTAATAATTGTCCCAACATTAATGTATACGGTTTATCGATACGTGTCGATTTTACTTTACCGCCCTATGTAAAGAGATTGATTATGACACGCACCTAAGTGACATAAAGATTTATACCGGCAATGTTGATGGAGCTGCAAATTAAAAGCAGTTAGGAGCAGGAATGTTGAAGTATAACGATGATAAGACTTTAGTTATGCCAACAGAATTTATGATAGAAACTGATACGGTTGTAGTATAAACTCGTTGTTATGCATGTGATTTAACTTTGCAAATAATGTTAAACAGCTGAGCAAAATACTCATTGTTGTTGTTTGTCACCAGCTTTATTGTTGCTGATGTTTGAAGTTTCATCATCGTCACTGGCATCGTTATTCATTTATATTTCTTTACTTTTATTGTTATACCTTTTCTAAGAGCAATTTTGTAGAATCTTTTGGTTGTCTCATCATTTGGAACTGCAATTTAAACTGTTGCGTCATTTCCCTAATTTGACATCCTACTTTGCCCATTTCATTTTTGACCGTTGATTTAGACTGGGCAGTGGGCACGCCACGATAGCGGCGGTAAATCCCCTCTTTGAGGAGTGGCTTGAGAGGCGGCACGGCGTCCTCACCTTCCGCCTGACGCAGGTCCTCACCGGACACAGTTATTTCGGGAGGTTCATGATTTGAATAAGGCGGGAGAAAACGCCCGGGTGTTTCCATTGCAAAGATCGCCCTGAGGACACGGTAGAGCATACGGTAGAGGTCTGCCCGGCTTGGGCGGCCGTGTCCGCCGTGTCCTCGTAGAGGCGATCGGCAGCGGCGATCTCTCGCATCCGGCTCTGGTCCAGGCCATGGTAAGGAGTGAGAGTGCATGGGTAGCCGTCACCTCCTTCTACGAAGCAGTAATGCTCGCAAAGAGAGAGGCGGCGCACGTGAGGGAGAGGCAGTATATGCGCCCTCACAGCCTTAGTCGTCGCGAGAGACGCCCTCGGCGTCGGGAATCCCAGGCTGATTTCCGGCCACCGTAGGCGCGGACTTGCGGACAGCGGGTAATAGATAGCTCGCTGTCCGAGCCCGGATCGACGGTGCGTTGTGTTCCACGCGTGCCTCAAAGAGATGTCAGCATCAACTGAAAGGGCTCGCAAGGGCCGATGCCTGCCATAGGTGCGGGTTGTTCGAACGAGATACCGCGGCCCCTGGCACACAGGCAACTGAGGGAACACGGGTGGGTTCTAGTCAGTAAAAGTCTGAAACGCCCTCCTGCTCCACCCGACCCGGAGAAGTCATTTGATGATTTCCCACCCAAAAAAAAACCGTTGATTTAGACCATTCTTTTCACTAGCCTCTCTTTTCATTCTTTTAAACATTCTTCGTTACTTCTATTGAAAGCTTGATTATCATCATCAACTATGTTCACAAAACACAGCTCGAAAATCATCAAATAAATACGTTCTCACTGTACACTTTACATTGTCAGAACATGGGCAGTAAATTGTCCGATCGGTCTGACTACACGATGTGTATTTTCTATACGCTATTCAATATTCGTGCGGCATAATGAGGTACAGGTAAGGGGCGGGGTCCGGTGTATTCAATTTAGTCGATGGTTAGAGACGCTTGCGGCTGCGGTTTGCAGGTTTTTTTGATATTTTTTGACTTGTATAAGGGAAATTTTAGCAGTAAAATTACAAGGAAAATTACATTGGTTTGTGTTGATGATGTTTTTTATAGTAAGTGGACCACCGTATGAGTAACGTAACTCTCAAAACATCATTAAAGTTCAGAACTTGATGTTCAGATCATAAAAACTATTGCGCGTTTTGTGTACCCCCTTTTTTAGTTCACCATCTGTCATGGTCGTAATCAGGATTAAAGACATAGGTAACTTTTATTGTTTACTTATGCCAAAACTTAGGTTAATATTCTTCTTCTTCATTAAAAATATTTGGGACAGGATACAACATGTTCCGGAAGCAAATATGGGAGAAGGTTTACAGCCAGAGCAGAGAGGAACATAACAGCACGCACTTCGACATATTCACAGGGCACGCCTTCCAATATAGGATGAACCAGCAAAACGGTAATGTTGATGCCATAACTTATCAAAGGAATTGTATTATCAGTGCAGTACCTTATGGGTAAGCCTATCACCATTGACGTTTATAATTATTATTAGATCATCTGCTTTATAAGAAGACTGATTTGCAATGAAAAAAACATAGTTAACAACAATATCTACCTATTTTCAGTAGGCTGAGAGAACAACACCCAGCGCTGAATCAATATTTGTATTAGGTCTTTACCTATGAAATTGCCGTTTTGCAGTACTGGCCATTTCAAATCAAAATAATTTTTGTTTGGGTAAGAATTCTAATTTCAAATTAATTTTATTTTAAAAACATGGATTTTTTTTTCCAAAAGTAGTCATTTGTTTATTGATTAGTGTTACATTTTCATCGCATTTCAATCTTTTTCGTCATCATGGATACGTTAAAAATTCGAGTAATTATGGAATATGAGTACCGTCGTGGCAGCAACGCGGCACAAGCGGCACGCAGCATCAACGACGTTTACGGAGCTAACACTACAAACCAACGCACCACCTGTTATTGGTTTGCTCGCTTCCGTTCTGGAAATTTCGACCTGAAAAATGAACCTCGCGGTCGTCCGAAGACTTTGGTCGACAATGACGAATTAAAGGCGATTGTGGAAGCTGATGATACACAATCTACGGCTGAATTAGCAGCAGCTTTCGACGTTAGCGTCAAAACAATATTGGTCCATTTGCGTCAAATTGGTAAGGTAGAAAAGCTTGACAAATGGGTGCCCCACGAACTCAATGATCGTCAGCGCGAAGTACGTGTCGAGACGTGCCTTGCACTGCTCAACAGACACACAAATGAAGGAATTTTGAACCGCATTGTTACCTGCGATGAAAAATGGATTCTGATTGATAACCGCAAGCGCTCAGCAAGTTGGTTGGATCCTGGTTCAGCACCTAAACAATGCCCTAAACGAAAACTTACCCCTAGAAAAGTGATGGTCACTGTTTGGTGGTCTAGCGCCGGTGTGATTCATCACAGCTTCTTACCAAACGGGGTGAGCATTACTGCAGATGTGTACTGTGAAGAACTGAACACAATGATGGAGAAGCTGGCACATCTCCAACCAGCATTGGTCAATCGCTCGTCTCCGCTGCTCCTGCACGACAACGCGCGACCTCATACTGCACAGCAGACGGTCTCCAAGTTGCAAGAACTGGGGTTGGAAGCTCTCCGTCATCCGCCCTACTCACCAGACTTTGCGCCTACAGATTACTACTTTTTCCAGAATTTGGATAACTTCTTGGCGGGAAAAAAAATTAAATACCCGAGAGGCAGTACAAAATGCCTTTGAAGAATTTGTTGCCTCCCGTCCAGCTGATTTCTTTAAGAAGGGCATCAATAAACTGCCACTGCGATGGCAAAGATGCATTGATTGCATGGGTGATTACTTCGATTAATACAAATAAAAAATACATGAAAAAAATTCGTTTAAATTTTTTCATACAAAACGGCAATTTTATAGGTAAAGACCTATTATAAATCACCATCACAGAAAGCAAAAAAGATTTTAGACACGCCATATTTCTGATCTAACCTCATAAATTCAATAGTTTCTGAGAATATGCAAAGTAACGTAAAAGCTCATAAAACATAACACAAAACGCATTTACCATTCATACACATTTATAATTGACATTCGATTTCTGAAGCACTTAAAAATTCACAACTTGGAATTCCCACAGTAGATTCTGTAAAGAAAAACCACTGCTAACCAATATACCAGGATCGAAGAAAATATGATGTGGCAGGCTGTTGTATGAAAAAACCGAATGTTTAAAATTGGATAGTTGTCGTGGAAAAGTGCACATGAACTTTATCTGACGCATACATACTTGGAATAAAACTAAGTGTTCGCTGATTATTATTAGGTTCATTAAGTGCATAAGCATTTAGGCAAACATTCACGTGTCAAATAGAGAATGCCACCAATGTACGAATAAAAAAAAATGTACACACTAATTTTAAATATCTCCGGAATATCATTGAAATAAACCTATACTCGTCCACCACATCCTACCTCCGGAACACAACACAAGAAGCATCTGTTCGTTCTCAGGGGTCCTACGCGCAAACGAAATGTTAAAACCTGCAACGGTAAGCCAGGAAACAGCCTGAGGCCTTTAATTTGGACGGAACACCATACAATATTTATGGAAATATCGATGTCTTTGTTTAGACATTCTGTGGGTTTGTTTTATGACAAAAAAAGAGACACAGAATGTCCACTTCATTCATAAACATTTTTCAAGGTTGGCACAAAGCGAGAGCATTCTCATACTGGCAGGTCGTGAAAAATCAGTTTTGTTTTTACATTTGCGTCGATTTTCGTCATCTGACCGGCAAATAACTTAATGACTACTGTACAGTCGGCTTGCTTAGAGCACAATATTAAATGTTTACAGCTCCTTAACTGGGAATAAATGCAACTTTTTGTGGTTTCAGTTTTAATGAGTTAGCCTTCTGCATTTTCATATTCTGTAGGTTTACGAGGGAAATTCTGACAAACTTTTATTGGTTTGTATTGATGATGTTTTTTATAGGTTCGGAGGGTAAAGAATGCCTTGGGCTTGGCAGAGTACTTGGTGAAATTGAGTTTACGATGTAGATAAGTATCGTTTGAGGGATCGGGGTTGCTGTGATGTTAAGCGGAAGGGTCAGCAAATTGGTGTTGATGAACTACATAATCTTTGCATGTACTTAGTTTTTGTCATTTCAAAGTTTCGGATTAACATTTTGTATTTTAGGTTGTTCATCGGTGTTCTTTGTTGTGGCGAATGTTGTTTCTTTTCAACGTATTTCATTTATAAGTTTCATTCTTAATACGGCACCTCTCCACAGACAGTGGCTCACCTACCATCTTTTACCGCATGCCCTGTTAGGTACTTGTGCAATTGACGATCTTATAACTGCGCCAGTGAGCGGAGTTCTCGCAACTGAATTTTGGGCCAAAGATGTTTGCGCTTAATTTTTGCTATCGATACGCTTAGAAGAATAATGCTGTGCTGTTTTCTTGTCTCATACCGATGGTCCGACGTGCCATTATTACTACCAGACATTTAGCCTCAGAATTAAATTAAAACTGTTAATATAATAAATTATATTAACTATTGCAAGTCACATACAAGACGGATGCTCTTGTTATCCGCTTCCTTCGATTAATCGGTATGTTAAGTGTTTTTCTGCTAAATATGTGCTTATTTATCTTTTCTTTTAACTTGCGTTCGTTTTCACACTTCGATGTCACTCGTGGACAATAGTGTGGGTTATACGTTTTTTCGACTGTAATGTAACTGCTTTTTGTAAATAACTGTTTTTTGTCCTAAATAAATAAATAAAAACTTTTCCAAAAAAAAAACAACCGACTTCCGGAAAAACACTAAAAAGTGAAAAATAACTTTAATTTCGGAAGTCGGTGACTTTGGAAATGTGTTTTAATTATTTGTCACCGCCTTCCGAAAGTTTTTTTTTTTATTTTCCAGAAGTTGTTTGTTTTTATTTTTCACTTTTTAGCTATAGTAACTACCCGACACCAATTCGAAATTTCATTAAAGAATGCATATTTATGCGAAAGCAGTAATCGCGGTTGATTTGCTGTAATTTTTTTAAGAGTTCCGTCGTCTGTCTTCGAATCGCATCATCAGATCTATATGAAATTTAAATGGAACCATTTCGAAATAAATCTCTTTCGAAAAAAAAAATTGCTAAACCGTCTATATATGACAGAGTTATGCCCGAACATTCATTAAAAATATACATATAAATATAAATGTGTCGAAGTAATAACCTCCTTCTTTTTTTCACATTGACGACCTTTTCTACCATAATGATCAACAGTAATTGTTGCGAGCAATACGAGTACATCAATATAATTCACCACAATATCGTCTTCCAAAGATGATGCAAAAAACAAATGCCTGTCTTATTCAGACCCTCCAGGTATATTATTATCAACCTTGTGTCTTTCAATTTAGGGTATATATGAAGGTTCTTTTAACAGATTGGGTTCATCTATCCGACATAGAGTAAGGTGAGGCATCATCAATCATATAGCTTGACACTTCAATACAGTGAGCAAATACTTGGAGTAACTGGTTCCAGTAAGAAATAGGTATAATCCTATCAGATTTGTAAGCATGTAATTTATAGTATGTCCCCTGATGTTTAAGTGTTGAAAGAGTTTATTTTGGATGTCTGGTTTGTGGTAGAATAGAATAGAAAACATTTATTCGACACAGACACAACACAACAGCAACAAACATATAAAAAATAATAGTTTAAAAAACTAAAAAACACGCTTTAAAAACCAAACTAAAAAAAGAGGAAAATAATTTAATTCAATTAAAAAGTGTGGGGTGCTTTTTGAGGTATTTTTATAATCAATTAATGTCAAGCACCCCACGCTTTTTAATTGAATTAAATTATTTTCTCCTTTTTTAGTTTGGTTTTTAAAGCGTGTTTTTTAGTTTTTTAAACTATTATTTATTTTCTATTTTTTAGTTCTGCTAACTACAAAAACGTGTTTTTTTTTCTCAATTTTTTTTTTTAAATTATTAAATTGTCATCGGTCCTCGACAAGTTTACAAAGTTTCAATGAAATCTGACCGTTTAAAGTGGGTCAAAATCGCGCTCAAAGGAGTCGGTTACATACAAACAAACAAACAAACATACAAGTGAAGCTAATATAAAGCGTGTAAAAAGAAAGAGAACGGTAATATTTAGCAGTATAATTGATAAAAATAACGACTAATAACTGATATTGTTGATGGAAGTCCTCATAATAGACAGGAAAGCACATTACAGTCAAAAGTTTAATAATCGTAAGAATATGTTTTTCATAGGTATTCCGACTTTAAAAAAATCTTTTTGATAATAATATCTAGATCAATAATTTTAATACCAATTGAGACGAAGTTTTTGACAACGAACAGAGCACGAATTGCATTGCGTGCTGTTCGAATTGACTTGAGATTTTAAATAATTTAATATGAACTTACAGATTGCAATCTTTATTTATTTTTTCACAAAATGAAATCGCGTTATGACACTAGTCGACTAACAAATTTTAGAACATTTGTCACCACAACATAATGCGTATCAACAAATTTCACCCAAGCTAGACCATACTGAACAACCAATTAAAAATTCTAGCAACAGCATGCTTATCAGCAGGGTATTAACCTAGTTTCTTCACTTGACTTACAGCTTATGAAGTAGATAAGCGTTTGATACACAGCTGTTCGGCTTCCTAATCCATCTATTAATATTAACTGGTCTTAAAGTAAAGCTAAAGTATTTGGGCTTGTGTGTCGGATTATTCACGATTAGGTACCATTATGTTACTAGAAAGCAGTTTCCAGGTCATTTGTTATGACCAAGATTGATATAACTACACCAAAATAGACCTAAGGCAAAAATCTTTACCTCCATTGATTGCTTAATGCAGTTATTTTTAAGAATATAAAAGCATTTTTAAACTGTAGAGCAACTTTATATTCTCATTGAGTACAAATTATTGTTTATAAAGACAACATTTACCTTGCCACAAAAAGTACCAAGTTAAGCTCTAATATCAACTCTATTTTGACTTCTTTTGAAAATAACAAACAGCTCTTCATGGAGACTCGATCATTTTCTATGTTACAAGCAACATTTTTTACAATATCCATCAGTGTTTTCGTTACATCATTGTCTTGCCCGATAAGGTGCCCTCCTCAATCTTCCTTAGGAGACTTTAATTCTGTAAGTAGGCTGGCGTCGTCATCGCCGTAATAGCTAAGGTACATTAAAACTGGGAGACGTATACTCATCTCTTTCTTTTCAATAGCTTTAGGGTTATGTGTGAGAAGGAGAAAAGTATCCAGATTAAAATTGATTGCGCGGACATTGCCTTTATCTACGGGACATGCCTCGATTGATTCTTCATCAATCTTTATTCGCGGTGTTAAATGTTTTTTTTTTCTCATTTTAGTGAATTACGTTTTTGGGTAATTTAGGTAATAAAATTTCTTAGTACTTAAACGTTTTTGTGGACCAAGCTTATGTAGCTGGTGTGTAATTGATAATTACTATGGAATGGTTTTTTGCAGGGTAAACGAGTTTTGGGTGTTGACGTTGACATGTAAAAAAAATTAAACATAAAAAAATTTCAACCTTTTGTTCTGGCATTCTATATTTTGTTTACTTTGGAAATAAATATTTTCTTCTACGGCCATCAAAATAATAAGAATATTAATTTGTCTAGCAAACACATACTTTCCATTTCATTTTTATCAATATTCTACCCAAGACCGTTCAAACCACCATTTTTATAACGGCCAATAAATTCAAAAACTTAAACACGGCCGTATCAATTTACGTAAGAGGCCACCGTGCGTTATCAAAAATTTATTGCTTCATAAATTTATAACAACTTGAGTGCACTTTGTAAATCTTTACAATGTAGAATGATGGAAGAGGTGTATGGAGCTCAACAGCTCAAAATATTTGAAAATAAATTGTAAGCTTCGGGAAAATAGCTTTTCAACTCTAATACTTGAATAGAACAAACGTACAATTTTAAGTGTCGCAGCATCATGCTGAGGTAGGAGCCTTTTAGCCTCGTGCAGAGCTTTCTGTTTTATTTTGACTTCCAAGAAATTTGTTTTTATAATTTTTGTACGATTGTGTGTTTAGTTTAGTATGTGATTTTCCTGTGAGAGCCATAATAAATACTTTTTCATTCTGTCTTTCTTTAATTGTATTAATCAACACATCAATAGAGAGACATAACTTTCAACGCGAAAGACATTTAATGTTTTGTCTCTGATTTCCAAAAAAATACATAATTGTCTTGTGGTACGTTAAGCATTTTTTCTTAAATAATGATTTGATTATCAAAGGTCACCTTTGTGAAGGTTAGATACCTCTGGCAGTCACTCCATGTGAAATAAAATAATTCAGCTTACTCTGGTTAGACCGTAAACCAACCTCAATAATATTGTTGGAAAAAGGCAGGGCGGATGATAAATACAAATTTTTGTAACCCCCCAAAAAACTGAAACCCAATACTAGATTAATAAATTTTGACCCAGTAGAAACATCCGTAGAAATTGCTACAAAAACCAAAACTTCACTTGACACTGTTAACAAAGCAAACGGAACTAGCAAAAATATCGCTTTAATAACAGAAAGAATTGAAAATAAATGTCCTGAAGTACAAACGGACAAACAATAAAATGTGTTACAAGAACCTCAGGCACTTGTTAATAGATTTCTTGTGGAAATAGGTACCATCGTTAAGACAAGTAAACGTTTAAGCAAACTGCTGCTATATTTTAACCTAACACGTTCAACACTCGTTTTGCGACTAGCAATGGCACAGGTATCTATTGCCTTGGGCTCGGAACAGACGGGCAGTTACTTACAGGTAGATTTCAATGGGCTTAACATGTTGTTAGCATAAACTTGGTAACAGCAGCTATGAATTGATCTACAAATTGGATTATTAGTAAGGTGGAGGTACTTAATCGATGAGAAGAAAGTGGGTAATCTTTGTTCATGAGTCTTGAATTTATAATGACAATATTCCTATCAAGCAGAAAAGCAATAAAGAAAGACGTTTATCACAAATAAGGCAACGGACGAACGAAAAATTATAACTGTTAACTTGCAAGTTATCGGTCGATGAATGCAGCAAAAACCAGCTTGCCTATCGGCTCTCAGATATAAAGTTACAAGTGATAAAATCAATGCCGAAGTCGTGCTTTCCGCTCATTCTGTGTCTCCGAACAATTAATTAAGGTAGTATCTCCGAAGAATGATATCTAATAAAATCTTATATTCATTCGAAGGTGTTCAAATAACAATAAGACTTGCTGTAAAGCTGTTCACTCATTATCGGTTTTGTTGTGGCTTATTCGGAGAATTTTAGTTTTGAATGGGTCTTTTAATTTGACGATTTATTTGTTACCATGACATTTTGGGAGATCAAAGACGACTCAATGGCGACGATGGATTTAACGACACGTTTAAGATATCATTTCATTGTCTTGTCCAGTTAGAATCAATGTGAACCTCGAATGCAAAAAAAATCCAACTTTGTGGAAGAACATTTTGCAACGGATGTATGAAATTCGCATCAAAAACCGGGTCCTAAAATTTTTATTGTAATACAGTCATCGGTCGGTATCTATGTACGAAAAAACCGTAAAAAAAATAAGCAGCAATTCTCAGTGAAATCTCGTCGAACAACAAAAACAGTTACGAAATACATGTACATGTACTGTTGTAATCAGGTGATTCTGTTTCTTCCAATATTCTTCCTAATTTTCTCATAATGTCATTCAATCTGGATAATCCGTAGGTTGCACAGAGAATTTTAACCTGAAATATGTGTAAAACTTTTAGCTCCTTAACGGTTACCTTTGAAGCGATAAACTGTGAAGCTTTAAATATTTAACTTTAATTTGACGATTATCTGTTTCCAGTAAGCTCCGGATGGGCAAAGATTAAGTTCAAGACTAAACTTTGAAGGAAGGTCCAGTGATGTTAAAAACACAGTATTGTTAGTGAAGAACATAAAAGTGAATTGCACCAAGAGTGTTTGACAAAGTTAATTTTAACAGTTACATTATGAATAATTATAAAATCTTACTACCTATTGCTGCACCGTGAAATGTAAAAGTTAAAGTTAAAATGGTGAAAAGTGATAAGACCTCTTATTTTCCCAAAATGTCTGTGTTATTTTTATTTTTTTTGATAATTATGTCAGCACATCAAGCTCACTGTCTTAAACTTATTTCTTTGGCAAGATTATTCATTATACGCATGACGCGTTAACTTGATTTGTAAATTATTCTGCTGAACAAAATTAAATAAACAAATTTAAGTTAGAATACAATGGCAATTTGCTCCACAACTTCAATACAAAGCGAGTAGGTATTGCTTTCATAAGTTTTAGAATATAATTTCTTCGGTTCTTAATTTCTCTTACATCATAAAAATACAAAATTAGGTCTTATAATTATGCTAATAAATGTGATTGTTGCGGACAATCTCCCACTATTGCTGACGAGCTCTTCCTACTATGTGAGTCTAGTGAGTCCGGTGGTGGCATACCATGCACCTCTGAATGCGTATGAATTGTAGTACAGCCAACCCACAAGGATATTGGGGAGAGACTGGTAGCGAAGCGGGGTAATGTTGAAATGAAATGCTGATTTTCTTGCTTGAGTCTTGTTCACAGATTTCGGCTTCTTCCTAATAGAGATTGCCTCTGCGGTGGCTGTGTTGCGACCAAGAAACATATTTAAGTACTCTAGGAAGAGTTGAGACTGAGCAAGTCCTGTTTTTTTTTTTGTGAATGGCAACTCGCCGGTCATCCTAGGAAGTTGTCAGCTGCTTAACCGGGCTTCCCTGTGGGTGCCTAAATAAATGAAGTCCATCCAGGGCTTAAAAAACTTCAAAACTAAGCGAATTCACGCTCAGGGCACCACCTGTGGGATACGGACGTCGGCTAGGGGCGTTAAAGAAGTCCGGACAAATGGCACGCCTTTTATACGGGCCTACAGTACCTCACAGAGGTTCGCATATTTTGAGCCCGTTTTACTTGTAATTTTCTCTAGGCCGAAATCTTCTGATCCTTTATTTTAATTTAACGTGTAATCCTTAAAGTTTTTTTTAAATAAATTTCCTTATATATCCTTTAGTCATAATTATATAACTATACTCCATTTGAAATAAGATTAGACATTTAAACAACCCTTTTTTACAGTCAGTTCAACCGATTCTGACTTCTATACCGTAGGCATAAGGATGGCATTAAAAGCAAAAAAGTAGTAACAATACCAACTGTTTACTGCAGCTGCCATTTGTTATGCCACCAACGATTTAGAAGTCAAAATCGGTTGATCGGACTGTAAAAAAGGTTTAGATAAATGTCTAATCTTATTTCAAATGGAGTATAGAACATTTAAGATAATCTATATCTATCTATACATAGTCAAAAATTCGTAGAGAGTCTCTAAAAAAGGTAAGGTACAATAAAATATACAATTAAATACTCAATCATTTATTGCATTTCACAATGTACCTATATGCTTAGGTGGTAAGTAAACATTTGTTGTAACAATCGTGGACCTTGTGTCGGGCACAGCAACCGATTTTTTTTAAGGAAGAGGACTTATTTAGATATACATGCAACTAACTTATTCTAAGTATAGTCTAAGGTAACATTTTATTAATTTTATTATTAATTTAATCTAATAGATTTATCAATTAAATATTCATATATACTATAATAACATTTATTTAGTAGTTAATAACTTTTTTTAATTTATTTGTAGAAACAGCAATGTTTTTCTCATTTCTGAGTACCTCGGGTAGTTGGTTATACATTTTTATTGACATAACAAGTGACTAGATGAGTGCATTTTTAGACGGGATTTCGGTAGGTTTAATCGTGTTTGTGTCGGAGTGTGTATCTTGCTTGTATGTCTTCTCGTTTTTTGTAAAAGTATTGGTATGTGTGTGCGAACTTACAGAATTCCAGTATATATATACGAGGAAGAGTTAGAATGTTTAGTTTTGAAATGGGGTTTGCAGCTATCCGTTTGTTCGAAATTAACTAAAATCCGAAGTAACGTTTTTGAGTTGTGAACAGTGCCGTTGTGTTTGTTCTATTTTCTTAATAGCTTCGAAAACAATGGTCCGATTTTCATGATTCCATCTGGAATATCCGTTTTATACATAATTCTACCCTTTGGAACTAAAATCATACGTTACGTAATTATACAACGATCCTTACATTTTTTTTTTTAATACCTTGTATAAGTTACTTTAATCAGTCTTTTAAGATTCGAACATGAAAACTAATGATAAAACTAAGTGAAATTAACTAATTAGAAACAAATTAACAAAATATATTTAAATAATATTAATTTCTTTAAAAAAAAATTGACTCACGACAAGTTATGAGAGCGTAGATAGGGTGTCGTCGCCAACAGGTATTATTATCCACTAATATCCACTACTTAAAAAGACATTGAAGTGATGCATTGCATTCCTTGCAATCACATGCTCATAAAAAGAAGAAGAACAACAACACACGGAAGGCGGTGACAAAAAATTAGTATACTATCCAAAGTCACCGATTTCCGAAATTAAAGTTATTTTTCACTTTGTAGTGTTTCTCCGGAAGTCCGTTGTTTGTTTTTTGGAAAAAGTTTTTTATCTGAACAAATTACACCTACAAACGTAATCTATCATCATCATCATATCAGCTGAAAGACGTCCACTGCTGGACATAAGCCTCCCCCAAAAAGGGGGATTTGCCATTATCTCCACGCTTGGCAGGCGGGTTGGCGATCGCAGTCTGGTGTTTTTTTTTAAGAGTGTGATCAAATAACTTCTTCCGCTCTGGGTGGAGCAGGAGGGCGTGTCAGACTTTTACTGACTAAAACCCACCCGTGTTCCCTCAGTTGCCTGTGTGCCAGGGGCGACGATATCTCTTTCGAACAACCCGTACCCCTGGCAGGCATCGGTCCTTGAGGACCCCACCAGTTCAGCGCACCAGGACACATGGCACGCCGTGACCACCCCAGGAACCAAGTAACATAAGGGGAGACGACCCCGTGTCGGTCCGCCTGCGACGGGTCAGCGTAGTGGCCCGCGGTCAAATGCATAGAGAACGCTGCTGCCCATTCTCTAGTACCTAAGTCCCTTAGTCGCCTTCTACGACACCCACGGGAAGAAATGGGATGGTGTTATTCTTTATGTCCGGCACCACACGGAACCAAACGTAATTTATATAATAATATAAATAACAAGAAAAGTCCTGACTGACTGACTCATCAACGCCCAGCCTGAACCCTCGGACCTAGAAACCTGAAATTTTGCACAGGGTTTCCCTTTATAATGTAGACAAGGAATAAGGAAGGATTTTGCGGAATGCAACCCCTAAGGGAGTTAAATAGGGGATGAAAGTTCCGCGCGGGCAAAGCCGCAGGCAAAAGGTAGTGAGAAATATAAAAGAATATTTTAGAATTAAAAGCGGACTGTTGTGAAAGAAAACATGAAATAAGAGCTCAACGGAATTTTGCTTTAGCGTTTCTGGTATGTAGGGTGTGTGACTGTGTTTGTAAGGCCTAGCCTTACAAACTATCTATAATAGAGAAACAAAAATTATTTTATTTCAATGTAATGTATTTGTTGTAATTTATTTACAATCTAAACTTAATCTTAGCCCCAATACTGTACAAAATCGGCTGTTTCTCGACACACTTGATTGACATTTTTAATTAACAAATCCCGTTTGGGACGTTACAGTACGCACATTATTTCTTTAATGGTCCGCCGAATGATCGATTGTCTGTGTTTGGGAACAGTCACCAGATTCGGTAATCGAACCAAATGCTCCGAACCAATATTGTAAATTCTTTGCCTCTGTAACTTTTTTTACTTCCTTTTTTTCTTGTCCTATAATGCAGCCAGGTTCTTATTTTGATCTTTATTATAATTTATCATATTTTTCTGAGAAAAGTTTGATGTTGTGTTTAGAATAAAAACTTATTGTTACGTTCTTTTTATTGACAGCTGTCCCTTGTTGAAAAGAAAGTTGTAACACCCAAAATGAAATATTTAGTTGAAAGGCCACCGTAATAGCCTCATTCAAATCATCTAATACACTTTACACGTCTACAAAATTCCCTGGTTTTTCTTTCAACGAACATTTACAAATCTTTACAAAAACATAAAATGGACCACAAGGTAAACAGTTCCCAGGTTCTATGGTAATGCACCCATGTCCGGAAGGTACCAGCCTTGTTTTATTCAAATAACCCGACCAACCCATGACATTTACTATGATATCCCAACTAATGAAAACCATAATTCTTATTTTCTTTCCACTGACGCGTTGACTTGTAACTTTCATTAGTTTAATGAGGAAGACAGGCAATGGATTATGTGCTTATATAATATAATGGCTTGTAATTTTACTCAGTACGGATCAAGATCTTCCAACAAACATATCCCTTTTGGTATATTTTAATTCTCTCATACATATTTAGTGGTGCCGTAACGCGTTGGTCACGATTCGTTTGACGTTTTAAATTATACGTACAATTATTTTTATTTAAGTAATTTCGAGTGGATGTATTCGTAACTTTTATGTTGGATTAACTCCGATTAATAGGCTGTCTTTGGTTAGTTATGTAAGGGCTTACAGAATGATTTCTTTAATAAGTATTGGGAATACTTTCTCTGTCAATGTTACCTGTTACTTGGGACAATTTATCGCTTTCCACAGTTTTGTCTGTGAGGTCTGTCCTAGTTTTAGGGTTGTTGTCTTTTCTGTTGCTGACAGTAATGGTAATTTAAAGTTTCTTTGTTTGTCTTTATTCTTCAGTTTGCGTGTTTTGGTTGTTTCCGATTCCAGGACTATAACTTTTTAAAGTCTTGCTCTCTCATTATCATAATATTCATACAATCCTGACATATCCGGAATATTGCGAATATTGGTTCAGATAGAATTGAATTTTTTACAAGAAACATTATTGTTCAAACGTAAAAATAATTATATTTTAAATACTATTTTGAATTAACCATGAGTATGAATATTAAAAATCCACGCATAGCAATTTTTTTTGCTTGAATTCTGTTTTGGTGGTTCAAAGAAAAGTTTCTCAAACTATGCATATTGAAATGAATCGTATTCTTTACTTTCTTTAGTAACTGCAGTTAATGTAACTTGTGTCTACGTTGGAGTTAGTAATCCTACTATTTAATAGTGGGTCATTTTACGTAATTTTATTCGACTTTTAACGTTAAACCTAAGTAAGAATATGTTAAAGCTTAACTTTCTAAACATAATATTATGTTAATCTTGTATCAATGAAATTTCCAATTTAAATGAACTATTTAAAATGTTGCTTTATTTGAATAAACTGATCATCTAACTTATTTTTCCAAGAAAAAGAATCAAACATTCAAAATAGGTAGCAACGTGTTTAGTTAAATAAATATTTGGATCATCAAAAGATCTTAAACATAATGCAAAAACTTTCATTGTTTAATATAAAAATTTACTACCTAATAATAATTTACTTGTGGAGTAATTGCGTAAAACATAAAATTGCAAACTATTGTAATGCCTTTAATTTTTGACATTGTTGATCAGAAGAATATTTCAAACTGTCGTTATGCCTTTTATTATTGACATTGTTGATCAGAAGAATATTTCAAACTGTCGTTATGCCTTTCATTGTTGACATTGTTGATCAGAGGAATATTTCAAAATTTTAAACAATGTATTAAATCATTGAAAGTGTGTTACGCTATTAGGGTTTAGGTTTATTAATATGTTGTATGTTTGATGTTGATGTTGTTGTTGTTGTTGTATGAGTGCCTCTCTTAAAAGTAACATAATGCCGAGTTGTAGCAGTACCATCTTGCTTCACCATTGTTAGCATACACAATAATCGACTAATAGTATTTGTGGGTTGCAACATTGTTATTTTTGAATATTTTATCTTTTGGAGTTGTGGCAACCCATAGATTAATTTTGAAGCAAAATGGCGCGGTAAAACTCTTTTAAATTCTCAGCTACAGACGATGAAGGTGGTCTCGAGTTATGAAATTAAGGTGTGAAGTACTTAACTTTAAATAAAGTGACTTGTACAAGTATTCGTTTGTATAATTCTGGCACCTATTTATGCTAGAAAATGTTATTTGATTAAACAAGACTAAATATTTAAGATTCATCTTAAAGGCGTACTAGACCAAATGTTTATAAATAGGATCTTTCTTAAAAACATCCTGCTATATTTTTAACAATAAGAAGCCGATCTATTTGTAACTGCGTGTCCGAAACTATTATGCTTTTTTTCTCGATTCGCCACGCGCTATAATTTGTGACCATCGCCTTACTCCGGCGGAACAAAGTGAGCCGTTTTTACATATCTCTCTAGATCAAAGTCACCGAACGTTTTGGATAGAGTAAAAATAGATGCAGAAGAATTACTTTTCTCCTGAATATATAAATAAATACATTAATACGTGAAGCAAACAGTTTGTACCCCTTTTTACGAAAATTACGCAGACGTATGACATTTGGCACGGTCAAAGTTCATGGAGAACGAGTGCAGAAAACTAATATTTTTAATTATTTGTTGATTAAAATGTAAGTACCTATATGATTTATGGTCGAATTTCGACCACTACGCGACCACTAGTTGAAGCTAAATAAAAAATTGGCTAAGCGCTTAAGTTGAGATGTTTTTATTTTGTCTTTCAGCATTCAGATAAACTGCAATGCAAGCTGCGGACTGACTTTGGTTGTTGCATTTCTCTCAGAGGATGCTGATGCAGCATCTCATTATTATAATCATCTCAACCTTTTCGGGGTTGACACAAGATGTTTGGTTTTCCACAGCTCCATCACCCGTCATCTCATAATGAATCGTCAACACGTACCTAACTCCATAATTTAATAAATTTGCGAAAAAATCACTTTGGTCCTGTTTAGTTTCTTCAAGGAGTGAGTAGTGCGCCTTCTGAATTTTCTCCTATATTATCTTCTGGTAGAAAAAAGCCGCAAATGCGATTTAAATTTTAATTTGAGCCCGGGTTTTTTGGTGGCACGCCTCCTCAATCTATTATAATTCGCCGCGTGGTAGGTCGTCATTATATTTTAAATGATTTTAGGTTTCTTTTGGTGAATAATTAAATTATTACGAGCTTTTGAATGGTTAGATTAAATCTAGACTTTGATTACATCTACTTTTGATTCTAAGATGAAGAAGAAGCAAAAATGTTTGCCCGTGTTTAAAAGAAGCCAAAACAACTTTTAAAGGATGGGCCACAGATGTTTGTCACACATTTTTTTATTATATTTGAACTTAACTAGATAGTTACTTTCAACAAATATCATAATGTCCTTATGATACCTAGATATGCATAAACCAAAACCTTCCGTAATAAGTACCAAAAAATACCTAGATTCATTTCAGTATGAAACTGACCGCTTTAAAAATCAATAAACACCTACCTATACCTAAACGTGATTCTAACTTAATTATAAAACATACCTCTATCCCAAGAACAGTCACTTAATTACCAAACAAACTTTTAATTTACGACCTGCGTCCAATACCAATCAAGCTAATGAGTCTAAAACTGAGTCTTAAACCTTGGCTTCGATCGTCGGAATATTCAAAAGCCACATTCCCGCCCACTTCGTGGTTTTAACTATATCTCCATCTTATTATCAAACCACACACTCTGTAATTGCGACCACCAGAAAGACACAGCGACCACACTTGGTTTAGTGTGAAAAATACACTTTCGACCACACTAGGTCTGTGTGAAAAAGCTTAAGTTGTTCCGGGTGATACTGTAGTTGTTTTAGTGATAAGAATCAAAGGATGTTAGGACCACCTGTTTGTGATTAGACGGTGTCTTTTGATGTTTGGTTTTATGGCGAATTATAGTGTTTCATAGTTGAGTAAACTGATGCAGCAGCATAAGCATGTGATCCAAAGGAGTGAGGTGCAAGTCCTGAAGATTGCATCATCATCGATAAAACAATAATGTATATCTTTATTGTATCGATGGATATTGATGTAAAACTGCTGACGAGCAAGATAGTTCAACGACCGACTGGGACAGACTTTGGAAACTTGGAAGAGACTTATAGTAGTGAATAACTAAGCTAGTAAAAAATAGGATGAAGATTTCAAGAAGATAAGTATCGATCGAAGTTTCTTATGATATCTAGGGTCATATATAATGTTCCATGAATCCGAACTTTGATCGGGCTAGACTAATTGCGCTGTAAGCTAGATACAACCTAGACACAAACAAATCCTGCTTTCGATATTTTTTTCAATTATTACACCTGGAAAGCGCCTGCCTGGGTTCAAACCTACGACCTACAAGTCGTAAGTTACGGCCGTTACCGTTGGCCACCTCTGCAGTGCAGAATACTCTGGTAAACACGTCACCTAATACTGTTGAGCATGCCCGTCTGCTGGCTGAAAAATTTAAGTCATCCACCATAGGGACTATGGTGGATGACTCACAGCTCTAGCTCGTTACATGTCTCCGCTTCTTAGACGCACCTTATGTTCTTCTGCCAATACTTCAACGCCTAAGAGTCTTTTTTGTTTTTATTTGTATAGTTAGTAAGTTAGTCATTTAATGTAGTACTTAGAGTAAATAGTTAGTTGTGTTAAATATCGTAAAAGATAGATACTTAATACTTCCCAATAAGTATCACAATTTAATTGACATATAGGAAGTCCCTCTAGACTCTGCACAGTAAACAAACGAAATATCAATATTATCCATGCTATAGCTATAACAACAACAAACATAAATTCTCTAAACGATTCTCAAACACATACAGAAACAAGAGACAAAGGACACATAATCTGTCCAATCCAATAGCAAGACTAGTAAGACAACGGACGGTACTTCGGATGCGAGTCAATATTGAGTCGGAACGATTAAACACAAAACAAACAAGTTTGCGAGAACGTGCTGTGGGAAGTTTGGGCTCTCAACTGTCCTAAGGGTTCTTGGGGTTGCTGTGTTAGAAATATTAACAAAATTCTTTGAAAATTATAATAAACGTACGTATGCTTTAGATCCGATATCGAGAAATATTATGAGTAATGCAAACAAAAAGATTTTTAGCTTTTGGAAAACTAAATCTAAGGCGTAGAAAGATAATCTTTGCTCAATACTCATTCATTTGATCTTCAATGTCAAAGTCTCTCAATTTGCCTTATGTGGCATTTTCTATAGCACTTACTTTGAAGACTTTTCTTGTAAGACAAGTAACTTCTTTATTTTTTTTAAATGGCTTCTTGTGTTATCTTTAAATTAAAAGTTGAAATCAGTTGCAATCACGTTCTAAATCTCCCTGAAACTGAGTCAAAATAGTAAACCTTGCAACACTATCCTCCCATCCCTTTCAACTCATTAATACATTAAACACACATTAAGATGTGATTGTGGATGTTTGAGACAATGTCCTATTTGCCGACCGTCCTTTGCAAACGTTGAATAAATTTAATTTTAGGGGCTGAGCGCGCCCTTGCGGATTGTGGTTGTAGTTAGAGGAAGATTTGGTGTGCTGTGATGATTTTAGGATGTTTTGTTTATCTGTATTATACACTATTCATTTTGCTCTATTTTTGTTTAACAACATAAGAACGGAAAAAAATCAACGGGAGACAGACCAAAAAAATATGAATGGAATGAGTGAAAAATAATATGGCTAGAAAGAGGTAAATTTGAGACATCATAGATGGAATGTGTAAAAAATTTAAGGGTAAATACTGAAATCACGGCTGATAAAGATGTAGAAGACAGAAACAATAGGAGGTGCAGAAGGAGAAATAACTGTAAATTCTGAGAAATATACCTTGAGCTGGCTAATTTATAAAGTCGCTGTAATTAATTCCAAGAAATTGCTGCATCAATAAAAACATGGCTCTTCATTATAAAAAAGAACTGGTTGCCAGATAATAAACGTCAAATAAACACACCATTTCTTTTTCACAACGAAGAAAAAATCATCTTCCAAATTCGAAAAATTATACTACCAATAAAACGGTACCCGTTATTCAGAATCCACTAATTGGTCTTTGAACAGAATTGACATCAATCTGTATTCTGTATAGAAAGCCCGTGTGGGGCTTTGACACAAACCAAAGAATGATGTTTTAATGATATTATTCAGTTTATTAACTGTTTCCACAAAGCAGCGACATTTCTATAAAATGACAGGCGGACTTCCGTCACGTTTACCACGACTGTGGTGGTCATTGGTAGAGTATGGAGGTACAACAGATAGATCAAGTGAATGGTGGAATGTTTTATGCCTACGACGTATTAAATCAATGAACGCTACCGAAAACTCTATAAAATTATATTAAAACTCTATATAATATATAGTTCAAAAATATTTGCTATTAGGGAAAGACTCAATTCTCTATTTAAATCATTGAAATATTGGGCATTTTGGTCTGAGGATTTGCCATTATGCTAGTTACGCTTGCATATTAATACGTAATAATTATAGAGGCAAGTAAGTAACTTCTTCTTACCATTAACCTCAAATAAATAATACGTTTTCTCGTATGGAGCTTTCATGGTCCTCCTTATTGACTTCAATAACTGCGACTTTTTGAAATACTTTTCCTAATATGACTCGTTACAATGCTTGACAATACTTTTGAATTCTGAGACTAAGAAATGTAAAATATATTTGTCGCATCTACTTTCATAAATCGTCGACCCCGTGTGATTGTCGCCGGCTTGCCGCCAGTGCAGAACGCCGCTTCTTTTGATGTCGGATCGGCGCGTGCGCACGGAAACCTACAAATGTTAACGATTATTCAAAATTCAAATGTTCTTTTTTTTCAGAAAATTCGAATACAATGAGCTCGTTAATTTATTTGGTTTGATTGTTTTAGGTTGTTTAAATTTTCTTTGTGTTTTGTTGCCTTGTAGGTGTGTGAGTTATCCTTATCACGCAAACGGTTATAGCTCTTACATTGAATTCCTTCCCAGCTTAAAAAATATTGAAATAATAATGGATAGGGAAATCTAATTGCAGTAGATTTCTAGAACATGTGGAACCTGCTAGCATGCTTGCTCTCTTTAATCAAACAAACATAGCAAAGGCAGGAAACAAATAAAATTATTGTGGCTTTTGGTGTGTGGCTTTTGAATTTAATTTCGAAAATGTTTATTTACTTGCTTAGAAAACCAATAGCTACACAAAAGATTGATCCAATTATTCCGTTCCCACCGATATCCAAAACGCCCTCACTACACAATACACATTGGGCAACTTAATCCTGTTAATTGTTAAACATGGTGTTAATAGTCGATGACAATTGTAATAGTCCAGCCCGCCCCCATGCGGGCGACGCGTAATGATGTCAGTAGTATTTTGTGTTCATGAGAAATTAGAGGCGGGGTATTGTTTTTTTAAGTAGGATTTATTCACATACCATTATTGTCTTTACTAATATTATTAAGAAGTAAAATTTGTTTAATTGTAGGTCTGTGTAGGTAGGGTAATCTCTTGAAATACCAGTCGGATTAGAAAAAAACTTTTTTGCATTTGACAGTTGAAGTTTTGAGGAATGTTATAGGCAATTTAACGTTACACTACGACCCTTAGGGGCCAAATAAAAAGAAAGATCACAAAGACAAAACGAAGTAATATCGCAGTGGGCGATGCGATGTTATAGGAAATATTTTATGTTAAAACAAGAAATTTCACGGGGATGAAGTCGCGCTCAGAAACTAGTATGTTATACAAATAATATTGGAACTGGCATGGACAGCAGGAGACAGCAGAGGTTGCGAGAAAGCCTTTAACTCTCAATCAAAATCAATAAATAATAAAATTCTCACCTGAGGTAACTACTTACTTACTTACGTAAATCCCCTCTTTGAGGAGTGGCTTGATAGGCGGCATGGCGTCCTCACCTTCCGCCTGACGCAGGTCCTCACCGGACACGGTTGTTTCGGGAGGTTCCTGTTTCGTATAAGGCGGGAGGAATCGCCCGGGTGTTTCCATTGCAAAGATCGCCCTGAGGACACGGTGGAGCATACGGTGGCGGTCTGCCCGGCTTGGGCGGAATACCGCCGTGTCTTCGTGGAGGCGATCGGCGGCGGCGATCGGCGGCGGCGATCTCTCGCGTCCGGCCCTGGTGCAGGCCATGGTACGGAGCGAGAGTGAATGGTTAGCCGTCACCTCCTTCTGCGAAGCAGTAATGCTCGCGAAGAGGGAGGCAGCGCACGTGAGGGAGAGGCAGTATATGCGCCCTCACGGCCGTAGTCGCCGCGGGACACGTCCTGGGCGTCGGCAATCCCAGCCTGATTCCCGGCCACCGTAGGCGCGGGCTTGCGGACGGCGAGTAATGGGTAGCTCGCTGTCCGGTAAGGACCAAGCCCGGGTCGACGGCGCGTTATGTTCCACGCGCGCCTCAAAGAGATGTCAGCACCAAATGAGGGGTCCGCAAGGGCCGATGCCTGCCAGGGGTGCGGGTTGTTCGAATGAGATACCGCGGCCCCTGGCACACAGGCAACTGAGGGAACACGGGTGGGTTTTAGTCAGTAAAAGTCTGACACGCCTTCCCGCTCCACCCAGAGCGGGAGAAGTTATTTGATGATTTCCCACCCAAAAAAAAAAAAGAAAAAATAGGTAACTACTTTCGAATTGTACAAAGCTGATGTCAAAAAAATATAAAAGCCTGAAGGTTTTTTACGTTAAAGGTTTTTTTAATTTGGTTGATGAAATTTTAATATCACTAGGTAGGCCCCGCAATAACTCCACTAATTATCTGGGACGTTGTAAACAGTCTATTAATTCAATCGATAGTTATCGCGGCAAACTTTATCTACTTAATAGATATCAACCCACCCCTATTTTATGGAAAACTGGACCAACAAAACAGACAACCAGTCTATAATATTATTTCAAAACAACGTTTATTAATACCACAATAACTACTCAATTACTGTCACAAGGCAGCTTTTGATATTTTTATCAATCGCGCCATATTTACAGAGAATACAAAATGATTGATCGATGTCAAACGAGCATGACAATGCTAGGATAATAAATCGATTTATAGAATCAATTGTGTAATCGATTATGGTACAATGTATTGATAAAAGGTTGTTTATAGGTACATTTTGTAACGTAACTTTGGCGGGATTTTGGGCTAAGATTCCGTGATGGCACAGCGTTGAGCTTATCTATTACATTAAAATTTATAGCAATGAAGAATTACAAACAAGAGTTTTTAATGATAATTTTAATAACGTCGAGGCAGCATTATTATGTAAAAAAAATACATCAATTCACATCAAAATTTTACATCATTATTCATATCATCATAATTATTTCATTATTTTTCATTGTTTATTTTTGTAAATAAATCCACACATACGCAGTACGCACGTACATTTTTGAGTAATATTTTAAAACAAGATAGCGCCAGCATTTCCTAGCTGACTGATTCCTGAGAAGAAGAAAAAGTTAGTGAAGAAAGTGAGACTATTTAGTGCACAATTTCAAAATACTATAGCTAATGCTACAGTTTCAACATGCCTACTTAATTTTGCATGGCACATAAATTGAACTCACTCACTAAAGAATACCTTTAGTGTTAGTTTATAGACAGCTGTAGGTACATCAAGTTGATACCAACTTGATGTACCTACAGCTGTCTATAAACTTAGAACCTTATTCATTATGCCAAACAAAGTTTCGAGTGGTAGCAAAGTTTAAGCGTACTTGAGCCCAAGTTTGGCATACTTGCATTAATTGCGACTACCTAACCGGTTAGGTATCATTAACTTGATCTAATGTATGATTAATGACACTAGGATCACTGACACTGATATGAATTACGGTTATATGCAACGAGTGCAATGATATGTACTCATACAGTTTTACTTGCTTGGTATACATTCTGTAATAACCTCGCATCCAGGCACAAATTACCATGGCCTACTTCGAAAACGTTATATAGACTTCGTGCCCAAGTAGGCCAGAGCAAGGACTCCACAAGTGAGCGTTCACGGACGGCTTCGACCTCCAGTGTGTATGCGGCAACTCTCCACAGGCAATGGCTCACTTCCCATCTTGTAGCGCTTGCCGTGTCACCTGCACATGGAGGACCTAATGGCTGCGTATTCGCGTTGGTGAAGTTTAGGCCAAACAAAGAAAAAAGAATTAAATTTAGTTTTTCGTATTACTTTTGTCATCGTCACGCCAAGAAGAAGAATAGTTTTTATTTACATCAATTTCTGCACCTCCAGAAAAGTGAGTGTCCATCTCAGGTGTATTTAGTTATGTTTTCATTTGTATTTGAGCTTACCTATGGGTCTTAATGAATGTAACTGACAAAGCGTCATAGTTATTTGTCTAAAAATTACTTAATTGTCACATTTTCACTGTTTTTCTACACTCATGTTCTCGGCTTCTTTACTTTTATCGTAAAAGTCCAATGTAATGAAGACTCTGCGTGAGACACATAGACGTATTCATTGAGACAAGCTTGCGATTATTCACCTCTACTCGACAAGATAAAAATGTTATTGACACTAAAAAGAGAACTAATAAAGAGACCAGTGAACTGCTTTTCACAATCTCCCTTTATCATCCAATAGAAATTACTAGCAGCAAAAAAAAACCTTTATAACATTACATCCATGATTTACTTTTTTCGTACCTTGGATGCAATAAAACCTGTACCTACTTACAATGGGTGACCGGGTTCTAACAAAAAGTATTCTGAAATACGCTATCACATTTTGAGTAAGGCTTATGAAATGTGATAAAAAAGTGTTAAAATACATTTCGCTTTTTTGTTCGTTGATGTTTGCTGGTCACGCCTTTGACCCCGCGATGGGCATCACGCCACGAATTCTTTATTAGTTTTTTATCAGTTTAGGAGATAGGTAATGTTTATGTTTGAAGAACGGGTTGTAAGTCAGCAATCATGTCAAAGTGTGCCTAAAAGTTTATCTGTGAACAAAACAACGTTCCTTGAGATGATTAGGAGGGCGACTCTCTTACTGGTTGTAATGACTCTGATATGACTGTAATTGTCAGAGGAAAACATGAAGCATCACTTCAGTCTCTGCGAAATACAGATCACTCAGTAATTTAGCTAGGAGAGCAGCGCTTCACCCAGTTCGTGTGTACACCATGTATAATGCATACTTTGTAAGTGCTTCATATAGGTACTATAAATCCACTATGTGCCTAAATTAATTCTCATTGCTTTTCTGAACTACAAATCTAAGGTTTAATCTACTACTAGATCAATAAAGAGGTTTAATTGCATGCCATTAATATCACAATGAGGTCATCTTCATACCTAACATTAACTCTTTGGCTCAAATACTTAGTCGAATTTCAAAATCTCATAAACACTAAATAGCTACAGATATCTGATTTAATTGCAGCACCAATTTACTGGAATTTCACAACAAAAACAAACCAACAAGGAAACAGCAAATAACCAAACAATTTACATGCAACATAACTCCACAACAAAAGCCGAATGCGCCGTCAGAAATTTAATTGAAAACCGACATATCTCCAGGATTTGTAACAAGGAATAAATTGGCGTTTCACATTTGATAGAAACGGCCAGCTCAATCGAGATTTATCTCGATCAATATCCACTGACGTTCCAATTACATTGTACAGGTACAAGTTGTAAAGTCACTCCGCTTTACTGTTAAAGAACGGACACATTTAAACGTTTGAGTCATAATTCTTGAATAATTAAGTTTTTTCTTTTACAAAGATGACAAAGTTGATTTTGTGAAAAACGATACTTGAAATACATATTACAGGTAAGTATCGTTCTCAAGATGTAGACAGTGAGACAAGAAATTAATGAAATAAACCAACCGATATCGTTAACCTCCATTTCGGCTAAAAGTACAAACAGCGGGTTAATTATTATTAAAAAAGAAGATAATAATGAAAGAATTAAGTCAAGAAATAAAGAAGAAAATGAGCGAACAAACTAAATAGTGTGGAATATGAAGAGCAAAAATATAGAGCACACAAAAGTAATAAAATTTAAAGAGACTTGATACTATACACAAATTACTAGCAATGCTAACTTTACTCTCAACAATTCTTTACATCTCTTTGCAGATCCAGACCAAAGCTATGCTAGACTAGCCAATCCGAACAAATGTATCGAGCCCTTAACAGAACACTCGTTTAATTGTAACACGTACAGATTTACGACGCATACGAAATCGGTTATCTTGTATCTGTCGCGGCATGATTTGTTTTTGTTACGCTTATAATATATGGAGCCGGTCTCGATCTAAGATATGGACGGCATTGTAATACAATAGTGAGTAATTATGATTGAATGTACTTACTTTCAATATGCTTGTTGTAGAGGTCAATGATTCTTTGGGGTAGTGCTAAGTAGTGGTACTGTGATGATGATTTGTATTGAAGCTGTTAGGCTATCTTCTGCAGGCCCTATTCAAAAAGTTTATTTGAATATCATTGATAAATTCGTTCTTGCTAGTTTCTTGCAAGCTTGCATAGGTCAAAATACATACACCAAGAAGAGCAAGAATTTTGAAGAAACAAACAAATGTTTAGGCCTCATCTCCTCATAAACACGAGTAATGCTATGTCTAGTAAAGAATGAAGGTCCTGATGCATTGGCGACACTTGAAGAATATAGATGAAAATATTTGCTGTAAGATGGGTCCCATGTAACATAACAACACGCCTGTATTCCACATTTTGCCAGTTGTGTTGAAGTCCTATGTAAAAAGATTGCGTCTTTTGTCATCAACCAAATTCAGACTCTGGGCTGCTTCTGAGAAATTCCAGATAGCAAAACCCAATAACCAAATCAAGGACGTGCTTCACAGTAGCGCTTGCTAGCAGTACACCAACGAAGCAGCCCTATGTCATAAGTGATGGCCTGAAACACAGGTGCTAGATAATTTTATAAATCCGAATCATTATTACTTGCACCTGTAACAAAAATATTATAGTTTTACTTTATTTTTTAGGCACAATTAATGTATGGGAAAATTAGTACCTACTGTTGATTAAATTTACATTTTATGTAAACGTTTTCATTAAATAAAAATATATATTTATGTAAAATTTTATGCCACGTAAATCGACAACTAAATTCCTAGACTTGTATATACTCACAATACGAGTGAAACAGTACCTTTTGCACACCTAACTTGACGATAAACTCAATTTTCAGCTATTAGATAACTTGGCTGCTTACTAATGCACGAAGTCCTATGTAAAAAGATTGCGTCTTTTGTCATCAACCAAATTCAGACTCTGGGCTGCTTCTGAGAAATTCCAGATAGCAAAACCCAATAACCAAATCAAGGACGTGCTTCACAGTAGCGCTTGCTAGCAGTACACCAACGAAGCAGCCCTATGTCATAAGTGATGGCCTGAAACACAGGTGCTAGATAATTTTATAAATCCGAATCATTATTACTTGCACCTGTAACAAAAATATTATAGTTTTACTTTATTTTTAGGCACAATTAATGTATGGGAAAATTAGTACCTACTGTTGATTAAATTTACATTTTATGTAAACGTTTTCATTAAATAAAAATATATATTTATGTAAAATTTTATGCCACGTAAATCGACAACTAAATTCCTAGACTTGTATATACTCACAATACGAGTGAAACAGTACCTTTTGCACACCTAACTTGACGATAAACTCAATTTTCAGCTATTAGATAACTTGGCTGCTTACTAATGCACAGTTCGTGTTTTTAGATTATGTTAAATGTCTGTTCAGTAACTTTAGGTAGTATTTTCAAGTTACTTAAGTAAATTATTGTAATTAAGAGTGAATATGGATTTTAAATACTCCATTGTAGGAGCTCTGAGAGTTCGTACGGGGTTAGCCTTGGTAAAGGTCATAGGAGATAAGATAGATGTATTTAGTTTCAGGTTTAATCTTATTACAGAAGATAATCCTTACCTTGTATATATTAATACTCGGTTTCTGAATGGAGAATATAAAGTTGAATACTTGTCCAAATCTTCTTAAGTATTAGTTACTTAAGGAGGATGCACTAAGATACACCGCGAAAATAAAATTTCCTTACATTTTTACAATCCCAATTAATGACTTTTCATGATATATTCTTACAATGGGATTAGCTGAATTTAGAGCATTGTATTGACTATTTAAATGAATACAATTCGCGAAACATATTTTAATCCACATACAACCGGACACCGACGCGCAAATAAAAATAAAAAGTTAGAAATTTTGAATGTCACGGGCTGGCTGCCCTTGCGCTTTCCCCATTTACTTCAATTTCAATGCAGCCCCCAGAAATCAAAATTTCTAAAGTTCTTTGCAAATACATTTTGAATTTTACAGGCTACGTTATGCTAAAGTTAAGTTTGAAGAGCTCTCAACTTCAATTTCTCAATTCAGAAATCGCGTATTTATCATGGATATCAATGATATAGTTGGGTATTAATAAAATTCAGTCAAGAAAAATATGACCACTATGGATTAGTTCGCCTAATAATGAATGACGTCATCAATCATTAATCATAATCAGCCTATAATGTTCCCACTGCTGCATGCTAGACACAGGCCTCTCTATGAGAGGGAGGGGGCCATAATCCACCACGCAGGCCCAGTACGGGTTGCTGGATATCACATGTCTTCGAATGTCTTGATTCTAGAACGTTTTCTCATGATCTTTTCCTTCACCGTTTTGAGTACAGTGGTGATGAAATGAAATACACAAAGTAAAATGCCTGCCTGGGTTCAAGCTCACGACCTATACCTACTCGTAAGTCACGGTCGTCACCACTGAGCCACCGCTGCGCTGAATACAGACCACATTATGTTCATGTGACTTGTAGGTAATAAAAAATAAAACATTTATTTCAGGTAGGTACCACAAAACCCATAATTGAAAACATATTTTTAATTGAGATATTAAAATAATCGAGGACTTTGAATTATATTAAACTGAAGCTTCTAAAAACATATTAAACATAATATAGCATTTTAATTCCCCGATTATTTTAAAAGGAAAGGTTTTTAACGTTACAGGTACTTTTTAACTTTATTATTTACATTTGAACCTTTCCAACCTTTTTGACCCGTAAAGTACGATGAAAAGGCTATTTACTTTACCTACAAGCTCATTTTCTGTCATATTTTTTGTAACATTTTGAATGCTTTCAAATTATTCAAATATTGAAAGAAGTACGTACTTCTATTATTCTAATTTATTTTGTAAGAGAGTTACTTGTTTTATGCTCTACCCTAGTAATTATGTGTATGTATAAAATTTTAGCAACCATTCTTTTGAAGAGTGGTTGGCGCATATTAATAGTTATTAATTTAAACGATTACTTATTTAAAAGTGGAATAGGCAACAACTAGTTGTTGCCTATTCCACTTTTAAATAAGTAATCGTTCGTATATACGTGTAATTCGTATTATTCGTAATAAGAAGTCATAAAGCTGAATCTAGATTCAGCTTTATGACTTCTGACCGACTTTTTGATAGTTCAATAGTGTCTATAACCAGTTTAATAAAAATAAATGCTATGAGTTTGAGTTTGACTCCTCATGAACCTACAGGCTGTAGCAATACATAGGTTGGTAGGTGGTTAGAAATTAGCAACGTTTAGTGCTGTCATGCCCTTTTATTAATGTAATAAAACAAAAGCTGTTTTTTGATCTTCATAACGCATATAATTTCTACACTAAAAAGTTTGATTTTCGTTTTTTTGCCACCGACTTTCGAAATTAAAGTTATTTTTCACTTTGTAGTATATTTTTAGGGATTAGTTGTTTAATTCCTAAATAAACTTTTTGTTTTTCACTTTTTACTATGGTACCTATCCCACACAAATTCGTATAAGTACCTGCACTTGCTAAGTAAATAAGTGACAGGAAATTATTATAACATCTTCAGCGTAAACTAAGTGGAAAAAATACGTATTATTGATAGATAGTAACTCAAATACCACTAATCAGAACTAGACCAAATTTATATGCGCCCACTTGTTAAGTTATACAATATACCCTTTCAAACCAAAAATAATTTTTCAAATCCGTTTATAAATGGCGGTCCTGGAATAACAACCATAAAATACAAAAAAAAAAATACAACTTAAACGAGAACCTTCTCCTTTTTTTGAAATCGGTTAATAACTTAGTAATTATAATTCTTCACTAGCACTAACTGTTTATCAATTCACACCCTCCTCAATTTAGACCAACTCCAAATTGGCTCTTTTCCGATCGTTTTTTCATCCATCTATGTACACCTGCAACCCCCTTTCATTCACCCGTGATAGAGCTTGCTCATCAACTGCGACCCTACTCTACAACGTAACTGGCTCTACAAGAGTTTCCGACTCTTTGGAGAGCGACGAAGCATTAAATAACTGGTAGAGATGTGAGCATTCATGTTGCGACGTTTTATGTTGTACCTTGTGAGTTGTGAGTCGCAGTGTATGGGGGGCAGGGTCGTGAGCATGTTGTGAGGGATATCATGTACATCTTTCCAAAGGTGTTTTTTGTTGGTATTTTTAGAATGATTTGATGAATATCATAAGCTATATGCAATTGGTGAACCAGCAGTGTTGGAGCAGTGGTGGCGCAGTAGAACTTACGAGTTGTAGGTTTGAAGCCAGACGGGCGCTTTATTCTATGTAAATTATTTCATCACCACTGCGCTCAAAACGGTAAAGGAAAAGCATTATGAGAAACCGGCATGTCCTAAAACCAAAAAAGTTAAATAATCATTTTTTTAAACCCCCCACCCTTACAAAAACTCTTTTTTTACTTTTTAGAGTTTTTGTATGGGACGGGGGTTTTTAAATTTTACTTTTATTTCCTGCTTTTTAAACTTAATGTCTCGCTTAAATCTGCGCAGCGTTACGTGTTTCCCACAGTGAAGTTTGTTGCTAATTTATCCTCATTCCTCGTCCTGATCACCATTTATCTATAACCTATTTCTTTATTTTCCAGGACAGGACATTCCAGGTGTTGCTCCAGCTTCAGTTCAAGGTTAATTTATTCGTCAATAGAACACCAAATTTCGACTTGATCAGACTCGTTAAAGATGCTCAAATCCCTTCATCAACCAGAAAAGAGCTGATAATTTTCAAACAGCTGAACCGATTTTGATGAAACATATCTTAGAACACTCCCGACTAATTCACCTTTCAAACACAAAAAATAAAATTAAAATCGGTTCATCCGTTCGGGAGCTACTATGCCACAGCCAGACACACACAGCCACACACACACAGCCACACACACACACACGCGCAGACACACAGAAACGTCAAACTTATAACACCCATCGTTTTTGCGTCGGAGGTTAAAAATTGAAAACATGTGACATCTACCAACCCGCAGTGGGCCCACGTGGTAGATTACAGCCCCAATTTTTTTCTTACAGCCTCTCTCCCTCTCCAAAAGAGGAGGCCTGTGTCCCATCAGTGGGAACATTTATTGGTTCGTAGGTGATATGCAATTGGTAACAGTGATTGAGTAAGCTGCATGGTGTGCATGAGATGGTGTATGGGGTGTTTGATATAGAACGCAACAGTAGGACATTACATGATCATAAGTGCTGTGTCTGATAAACATACCTATACCTACCCACAAATAAATCAAAAGTTTCAGTTAATCATATATTTCTAACTACAGGTACCCAAAATATCAGTGGGTAAAAAATGGTACTAAATAGTAGCTTTTATCGATACAAGCTACAAATCTGCGCCAAGTTGAAAAATGTATTAAATTTTACACATACACTGGGAAACCTAACAAAAAAATTGAACTATAAGCTCGAACAAAATAATATTGCAACAGCGATACCATGTAAATGCACCGACTAAAAGCCCACTTCGAAAATTGAAGCGAGTTTTTAGTCAGTGCATTTCCCGCACCGCGAATGGGAAGCCTTAGACCGTTTGAAACACCATCTATTAGTTTTATACAGTTCTCACATCTCGCGGGCCAGTATTTACTAGTTTATTCGCATTCGCTGGAGAAATGTCTGGAACCGTGAAATAATGCCTAGATTTAGTTGTTGGCTAAAGTGGGTACAACACTAGCAAATAGTGTAGTCATCTGACATTTATTTATGAAGTGCTGTTCTTGTCAATATAACGTGTTTTGGTTTTGGTGGACAACTGTGGTGACTTGTTGTTTAAGATTGTTTGCTCTTGTGGTCATGGTAATGTCTCTTTTTTCTGGGAGACAATTTACTACCCTCACGATGTTGACATAAAAATGACTGCAGCTTCATTTCTAATGTCGTTGTTCTAACACTTTCACGCTAAAACGACTCAACGAATTTAGGTGAAATTTGGCACATGAGTAGACCACGACCTAGATTAAGACATAGGATACATTTTATTCCGAAATATTTTTTTTATACCCACAACACGAGACTCCTTGGTTAGAGTAGTTGTCAGACTTTCGGGCTTTTGACGACCCGTAACAACTGCTAAAGATCCAGGAATGACAGCGGGGACCAACGGCTTAACGTGCTTTCCGAGGCTCGGAGAAGTCTCTATATTTAATGGATGGTCACTCACCAACTGGCAACCGAACCGACTGCGGCAACCGTAGCTTAGCATTCGATCGATTCATGCGGCTGTTATAATATAGCCACGAGCTATTGGTTCTAGAACTATGTGCTGAATTTATGGTTTCAGTTTGTACGTCGATGTCCCTGCTACCCTGTATCACCTTTTCAGATTATTACATGAGATGCCAGCTTATACTAGTTTTGTAACGACGTACGTGTGGCCTACTGTACTTACGTGCGGCCTACTGTACTTATATTAGCAAGTCCAATGCCATAAACAACAACATACCTACTTTAAAATAGGCCGAGAGCCAATTTTATTGATGGATGAAACGAGATAATAAAAATAGGTACTAAAAATGTTAATAAACGCTTGATTGATGCTGTTATTATTGGTCACTAGCTTTTGTCGACGTCTTCACTTGCATATTATAACAAGGTTTCACATTACTATAGCCTTCAGAATTTTGAAATGTAAAATGTGATATGCGTGGTGACATGGTGGACATGGAGCGGGGTGACATGGTGGTGACTAAGACAATTGCCTAAGTCACCACCATGTCACTACGCTTAGAGATAGATGTCAAAAGGCCAATCTCTTGACAGAATCATATGAGGAACCAAGACACTTAAATAAACTATAATTTCGGTTTATAAAATATATTGTACAAGTATTGAACATAAATAATTAAATCACGATTCTCCTTAAAACATCGTTACTTTACCATTACTAAGAATTGTTAACCGTCTAGGAGAAACCAATGTTTAGTGGCGATTTTAATTACCTAAATTCATAGTCCTAGTCCTTTAGAACATAAACGTTAATGGCTCACCTTCTTTGAAATAGCAGAACCGAACTTTCGTCTTTCCGTATCAAAGCTCGCACCGCGCACGCGCCAAACGGCGGTAAAAACATTGAACACTGCGTATTCCAACCAGACACACAGTGTCCCATTTCCAAGTTTATTTTCTTACTATTGTTAAAGAAATTTATGTTCTTCAAAGTTCTGTGTTAATTTTGAAATACAATTTTATTGTCAACTCTTTTTTGAATTCTAGTCGCTTATTCCATTTTTGGATTGGATTATTTTTATATTCGTCACGTACTTTTGTATGGACACGACTTTTACCTTTTGTGGTAGGTTTAGGCGCTATTTCAAGTCTGCGTGTGTCTGCAATATTAACTTTACGTGTAAAGTATTATTGCAGGTGGTCCCACTCAATACTTTTAGCCTTTATCATATTTTATTCATTTTCGTCGTATTATTATTAGATATCTGACAACAAAGGATTTAATTCTTCAATCTTGACAGATTCTCTGACGCGCAATTTATTGCATTCCTTTTCAGATTGTAACATGAGATGTCTGAACTTTAACATTTTGCTGAATAACACATCGACCATTATTACATCTAAAGTTTTTTTTTCGATATCGGGCCAGGATTATCCGAGACTCATCTTATTTTGAACATGGAACGAATTTACAAATTTGAAAACTATTTTCTTACTATAAAAATATGTATGATGTATAAAATCTGAGTAGCATTCAAACACTCGAAAACCTAGCACAGGAGTCCGAAAGAGTGCCAAAGAGAAACACAGTGTGACACAGATCCCAGTGTTTCACAAACTGAGGTGCATTCGAGTTCCATGGAATCGCCAGTCGTTTCCTAGCTTCTGTCGGCCGAGCCCGCACGAGCGCCTTTTTGCTCCAACTTTGGATCACGAAAAACATTCTTTTTTTTCACAAGTGTCAGTGTGACAAAAAGTATTTAACTGTATTATCGTAACAAAGTGGAATAGTGTTGTGATTTTTTGGCGGTAAAAGTTTGAGGATACCTATTGTTGAATGAATGGTGAATGTAAGTACCTATACAGTTTTTTTGTTGTAAATAAAAATATTTCTTTTGAGCGAAAAACTTATAGCTCCTCAAGTTAACACATTTCAGACGATTTGAAAATAACGTTTCTACATAATTATTAATTATGTTTTACTAGCTCTGAAGTTTTACTTCCATTGAAAGTTTATTTATTTCTTGTTATCTTCTTGTTGGTTGGTATTTTGGTCAACATTAGTAGGTAACACACAATGAGGTGGTTGATTGACTAATAAGAGATTTAATCAGATTTTTAGAATCTATTGTGTTGTTTATGTGTGTTTATTTGGAGTACATAATCAGCAAATAGGGATATACATGTGGGTATTGGTTTGAACTAAATATACATTATGTAACGAGAAACTGATTACCACTATCACAATCACTATTTATATATTATAAAGCAAAGTCTCCCACCGCGTCTGTCTGTCAGTCTGTTCGCGATAAACTCAAAAACTACTGAACGGATTTTCATGCGGTTTTCAACAATATCTAGAATGATTCATGGGGAAGGTATATAGTTTGAGGTTTTGTGTAAATTGGTTAACGCGGGCGAAGCCACTGGCAAAACCTAGTTAGATATAAAGTAGTTTCTTAAGGAACTCAAGGATATTCTTGAAGTGTGGGTTTAGTGTTAGGTACCACTGCCAAACCCTTTATACATGGGATACAGGCGTGATGTTGTGTGTTGCTTCAAAAGTCTTGTAGTACATCTTCTAATCTATTGTCGTGCTTTGGCACCATGTCACGATTGTTTCGTATTGTTTACAAATGAACGTTTGAAAGTTAAAGTGTGATCAGTGTTCGTCATTGAAAACTTGTTCAGATAGCATCAATAAATATATGTCAACTACTTAAGTGATTGTTTCAACTAATTACATATTCGATTTTTGTGATTGAAACGTTACTGATTTGATACAATTTTTACACAGCTTTTGTTGTGATTATGGTATTGAGGTAATAAAGAAATGTGTCGTTGACAAATATTTTTAAAGTGAATTCCAATTTATTTCTATTGAAGAAGAACTGCACCCTAATTACGTACCACACTATCAATCAGAATCTGAATAATTTTGAAGGATAGATATTGCTAATTCATTCTTTCATTTATGTTCGAAAAATTTGTTTGCTCGACAACATAAATAACGCAATGAATATTGTAGAGCTGTCGAAATGAAAGCCGTTCCATAGGGACCTCAGTGTGTTACAATGCAATTCCCCCTTTGGCAAGATTTTTCATCATAATCATGCTTAAAATGTTAGATTGAAATAATGGCTCAGAACCATGCAATTGTACCTACCTACTTACTGCAAAATAAAAGACGCTTTTGTGCAGAGCGTACTGTGATAGACTTGATTGATTTATACAACGTTGACAGACAAGAGATTCGCAATGTAGGTATACCTAGATAAAACCATGACCATATACTGCCTCATTATTCTTTGCAAAGGAACCTATATATTGAGTTACAATGGTATTCAATATACTATTGTATGCCTAGGTTTAGATTATAGTTAACTTGACAATGAAAAAGAACTGCCTCATTGGTCTAGGGCTTTATACACCACTACTGAGCAGAGATCCTGGGTTCGATTCCCGGCTAAAGTGTTATTGGATTTTTCCATCTGTATTTTCACAGTAGCTATTCGTGCCCGGTTATGGCAATATTATGTTCGCCCCCTATTACTTGGGACTTAAACATAACTGGCAAAATGTGGTTGTATCTGCTGTAGGTAGTTATATCTTTGCCTCACTCTTCGGGGAATAGTGCGTCATCATGTGCATCAACTGCTTCGCTTTTTTCAAACTGAGTTGGGGTCAGGTTCTAGTCTTACTAGATGCAGCTGAGTACCAGTATTTTACATGGTGACTGCCTATCAGACTTCCACAACCCAGTTACTGGGTAATACGATACCTCTTGGTAAAATTTGTTGTCTGACTTTCGGGATTCTGATGACCCGTAACGACTGTCAAAGCTCCACAAATGACCTGATCGATCGACCCGTGCGCCCGTTATTACAAAGCCACAAGCCCCTCCCTCCCACGCCCCATTGATGTTATGTTAAATGTGAACAACAGAAGACATAGTTAACTTTGTTTCATTTTCAATGCTCACCATTTCACCATTCATTTCACATTTCAAATTTCACCATTAATTCCAAAATTTAAATTACCATACAGGATGTCGTAGAAACTGCGCACAAGCGTAAACTTTAATACCAGCAGTTAACAAATAAAACATTGGCAAATAAATGTTGAATAGACGCACTGTAGTAAAAAGCCTCACCCTGTACAATGATGTTAATGTTTTGTTACAATGTACCTACTTTGGTTCATTCTTTAGTTGGGTACTAAAATAGGTCATTTTACTTTAACATTCGTCGTCACCGAGCATTTTAATGGAAGCAGTGGTCCAGTGAGGTGTAGGTCGTGGGTTCGAACATTTTAATGGAAGCAGTGGTCCAGTGAGGTGTAGGTCGTGGGTTCGAACATTTTAATGGAAGCAGTGGTCCAGTGAGGTGTAGGTCGTGGGTTCGAACCCAGGCAGATGCTTTACTTTGTGTAAATAATTTCATCACCACTGCTTTCAAAACGGTGAAGGAAAACATCGTGAGGAAACCAGCCCGTCTTGGAACCAAAAATTCGAAGACATGTGACATCTACCAACCTGCACTGGGCCCGCATGGTGGATTACAGCGCACTCCCTCTCGAAGAGAGCAGGCCTGTGTCGCAGTCCCAGCAGTGGGAACATTACGGGCTGATTATGATGATTTATGATGATTATAAAATGTAGCATTTTAACCGTGTGTTGAGTGTTATAAATTGTAGTTTTACTTACAATTGTATCGCAAAGATAAAAGCAAAACTGCTGAGTAAAACTGTGACCGAATGTCAAAGTAGCGGGAAACACCTGGCTGAGGTGTGCATGGAACAGAGAAGTATGGCAGACAAAAGCGACACCATGCAGTGAGAGTATGTAGTGTGAGCAGTGGGTGAGTCCAGGCTGAAATTGTGAAGACGATGAATCGTGTTAACATTGTTCAGAACGGTCTTAAAATATTTAGTAGGTTCTTCGTGGTATTCCACTCAGAGCACTGAAGGCCAATTCTCGTAATTAAAAACGTTCACAATCTAGTCGCAGTCTCATCTCAGCGACAATCAAACGTTAAAAACTTGTCAAAAATGTATGGAAACTCGAGGTATTTTTGACAGATTGAGACTGAGATCAGACTGTGAACGTTCTTAAAATTACGAGAATTGCCCCTCAGATTTCAACAGCACTTGACAGAACTGCACTGAAAGAAAACTTGTCCATCCTCTTGATGGGATCTTTCTGTTGCAATTTGTAAGCAACGATGGTTTATTCATTTCAAAGGGTGTGCCGACTGCCGATATATTGCAGGAACAATTTTTACTCGACTACGGTGAGGGTTATGATTTTGACCGATATGTATGTTAGTATTGTATGTTCATCTGTTCCCTTCTTACTTCTAAACTACTAATCATAACTTGTCAAATGAGGTATGTTTGGAAGCGGCTTGATAGTCCGCTGGTTATAGGATGTGACGTCACATGTGATATGATGTGGCGTCCTCTAGAGGAAATAAACTGACAAACTAAAAAGGTTTTTTTCTTTTCAATCATGCCGTGACGGGTATCAAGTGAAGGGGCTAAATTAACACATTTCTAAAACAATACTTTGTGAGCTTACCCCAAAATAATTTAAATAAAAGGCAAGTTCATAACTAAAACACGACTTCGCTACCACGGCTCTGACCATTTGTGTACCTATGTCTTGATTTAAGTCTGAAATATTTTCTTGTTTAGTACTTTTTAGAGCGTGATATTACAGCAGTCGGGTTTTAGTTTCTGAACTTACTTTTTATTACCAATAAATTACACAAAACGCTCCGACATATATTTATTCTAGAAACTTTAAGCACATAGTTAGCAGTAACAGCAAAAGTATGCAAGTTACTAGCATATTGCGTTTTCTGGGGAACAAAGCCCGTCCCTTGTCGGAACTACGAATAGGTAGCTAATACAGAATAACAAAACAAAGCTTTTTATATTAACACATTTGGCAATTAAAAATATTCATATTTTTTACTCTTCAACTTGTATCACTAATTATATCTATAGTTCTTTGGTGCAGAAGTGGCGAGTCATGGGCCATTGTGTGGCTGGCATAATATCTGATGATGGGACATCAAGGCTAAAGATTAATTAAGTGTTTTGTACTTTGAAGAACTATGTGCACTTTATGATGTGTTTTATGAACGAAGTTTAGATAATGTCGTCGTCGTGATTTGCAAAAAATTACTTTTAAATGTAAGACATTCTATGACGCACGAGGCGCTTCGCAATAGAATTTCTTAGTAATAGGTACAGTTAGATAACACATAAAATAAGCAGTGTATTTGTACTTAAAACATAATGATATCGTATCCCTTTGTATTCTATCATGTGCACATCCTACTTAATATTATAAATGTGAAAGTTTGGATGTTTGTTACTCAATCACGCAAAAACAGCCGAATGGATTTGGATGTTTGGCTCACAGATAGATTAACGCTTATGAAGTTATGATACTTTTTATCCCGGTAATAAGAATACCTACATGTGGAATGCAATAAAGTATTGAGTATTGAGTACGACCCCGTGGTATAATTTTTGACCACCACGCGGGCGAAGTCGCTGGCAAAAGCTAGTAAATAATAAAACTATCACCTAGACTAGGAAAATAATTATGTAGGCAATAAATTAGCCACATTAAATGGTATCACATTTTTTCCATCACCAAAAAGTAAAAGCGAATAACTGCTGGTTAATGTTTACTAGTATTATGGGGTCTCCTCACTACAAAAAATTGTTCAAAACACGTCTTTCGCGTTGCACAACATCATAGAATGGTAGGAGAGACAGTTTGTGAGGATATATTACTTCAATAAGGGTGTTTAAATTATTGATTGATGTGACAAGTACATGTAGTCGCTGCTTTGTAATCGGTCCTCCAAAACGAACAGGCCACGATAAGTTTTAGATAAAATTTAATTATTTTATTAATTTTGTTTCCAACCGTACGTAGTTGTATTCGGTCAGAGCAGCACATGCAAGTTATTACTATAAAATTTATTACCATCCATAAATCTTTATAAATGTTTCCTGATAAATCGTATTTAATTACGAAAATTAGGGCACAGATGTACTTGCACGCGGTCACATGTACGTACGCGTTAGTTTTAATCGATTTCCAATTTTGTTGCAACTACCGACTTTTCATTAGAAATGTAACACAACATAATGCCTGTATTCCCCGAAAGGTTGGGCAGACGTGTACATATACCTACTAGTAGACCCACATGTCGCCAATAATGTTTAAAGTCTTACGTAATAGGGCGCGAGCCTTTTTGGCATCAACGGTGCAAAAATCCAAGCTCCGGGCTGCTACAGCGAAAGTCCTGATGAAAAATTCCAATAACACTTTGCTCGATCTAGGAATCTAAACTAGGACCTCATGCTCAGCAATAGCACTTGCGACCACTAAACCAATGAGACAGCCAACTAGCTTCATCTTTCTACCTCACCAATTCAAAAGTGCCTGTAATTGGTTTATTTGAAATAAATGCTTTGAGTTTGAGTTTGAGCCAAAAAATAGGTATTATTAGAGATGAACCCATAGGTACAGCCTTGTAGGGAGCCTTTCTTATGATAAGCATTTTCCGATGCGTTTGCGTTTCATATAAACTAGACCTCTCAAACAGGTAAATATTTGCATTGAACTAGCCTCTCGTTAAATCTAAGTGCTTCGCCTACGACAGAGCATAAACCCTAAGAATTCGGACATTCATCCAGTATAAACTCCTACAGTGGTCACAGCTTTATACAAGACGACGAAGACTGCTCTAACAGAGATGCTCTTCGTGAAATATACCTCGTCGACGAGGAAGAGTAAGTTATACACAAATCGAGAAGACTATTATAATATGGATAAAAACATTTATTCAGTGCACAAAAGACATGGTGCCAATATACCTACTAAAAGATAAACATACATTTTTGAATTATGTCATAGTGTCACTATACGTTTATAGTGACACGATGACATACTTTAAATCAAATAACGAATGCAGAAGGTACGGTGTGCGTCTCAAGGTTGCAGCAAATGGGTGTCCAGTTCAGCATGAGTCAGGAAAATATACCCGACGCTGATATTCTGCTGGATCCCTGCAGTGACATACAGACGTCGAGTAGACGAGACAAATTGGTGTTGTGACAAAGTATTTTGCGCGGAGTGATATTATACAACTGTACCCGCAACTTAGATAATGTATTCTACAGTTAAGTTTTGCATTCTGGGAAACGTTCTAACTACATACATAATAGAGTCACGATGAAAGTAGTAACACAAGAACCATGTAAATACTTACACCTCGCGGTTTTTAAAAGACACCACAGCCTATAATGTTCCCAAAGCTGGTACGCAGGCCTCCTCTGTGTAAAAGAGAGTGGGCCATAATTCATCGCGCGGGCCCAGTGCGGGGTGGTTGATGTCGAATTTCTTTGAATTTTTGGTTCCAAGACATACCAGTTTCCTCACAATGTTTTCCTTCATCGTTTTGAGAAATGATTGACATATTGTTAAGCGTCTGCCTGGGTTTGAACCCACGACCTACAACTCATAAGTCGCGGCCATTATCGCTGGGACACTGTTGTCCAAAAAACTGATCACCACCACGTTAATTGCTAGCTGTGATTGGCAACAGCCATAAAATTCCTGACATGACATTGACAGGCTTTAACTCTTCATACGTCAAGTGCACATCATGTGTTCCGATAACAATAGAATTTCTATTGTGTCTGCTAATTAGACGCGCGACAAGTAAGATTTTTTTTTTATTTTTTTTTTCGAATACAGGTGTTTAGCTATAAACACGTAATTGTGTGTGCAATAGATTTTCTGACCATTTTCGGAAAACTACGACGCTAAGAATATATGGCAGGCGTGTTATTTTATTTAACCAATTACATCGGCAAGCCCTAATCCACTAAACATAACATTTTCTAGGTATTCCGTCATTTAGGACAGTCGTAAAATGGCGTTTAGAAACATTAAGAGGCGTATTTGTTATTCACTTTTACTGTTAGTTTATACTCATTCTCATTTATTTTATGTATCCTTTTTCATTACATAAATAATAACTATTTACGCATGAAATTATTATTTATACAAACTTACTTTTTACACAATACCAAAATATCTCCTACAATCATTCTTCTAGAATATCAATTTCCGCTCTACACACACCAACATCGATAGAATCATTATTTCCAACAAAACGAACGACTAGACTCCGAGTTAAAATTAATTTCCTTCCTTCATTAGTGCGGAGTTCTGTGTTCTAACAATTAACCGCCTACGTCGCGTAGCTGGTAACTTCTAACGAACGGCTCAATACTTCAGCAAGTTTAGAAGAATTAGTTGTTAAATGTCCCTAACGAGCAATCGATCCAGGTTTACTGTCATTATAGAATTAATGTCCAAGTTCGGTTGGTGCTTTTGATAACAACTCTTTTATTTTTGGTCGAAAAGGAGTTTTTGTAAAGTGAGTGTAAGTAGTCTTAGGTGTTAAAAATTTAAAGTAATTGATTAGGTACATGCATACCTCGTAGTATAGTGCTTGCAGTTTTAAGGCTCCGGTAGAAAGGCAATTTCAATGGAGTTTTCATAGAAATTCTAGTAGTCTGCGGGAACCCTAAGTCGCTGAACACAGCTTAATCAGAGTCTTAATTCATTTATTCATTTGTTTAACATAAGTACAATAATAATGGTATATAGAGATAATAAAGAGTGCGCTATATTATACCTCAGGGCGTACAAATATTTCCAATAAGGTAATCAAGCCAGCCAAGTCTCAATACCTAAATAAATAAAGGCCTGTCCAGTGAAGTACTTGTAAAGATCGAAACACGCTATTACAACCTGTGCAAAACGACAAATTGATTATTACACTAAAGCAGTGTCTCTATTCAGCAGTGTTTAGTTCTTATCAGCTCAAAAGGGGAAGCTTTATGCTAAGATGTTCAGAATGACATGTTAAACCAAGTAACTATTGTTGCCAGCCATACCAATTATGTATTCTTATTCTTAGGACCACACCACACACTGCGTTGCTATTCTAGACACTCAATGTCAGATGGATGAACACTCATTTCATTGCTAGTGCTCAACTTAAGTGCTCAGCTTAAAGATCTATTACGCATATGTTGAGCTCCATTGTTTAAGAGAACAAACAATAGACACTTTTATTCCTTGCACTTGATTTGTTAGACACTTCTGTTTAGAATTTTACTACCTTTTACGCAAGTGTAATACTTAGAAATAGTGAGGTAGTGATTGAGGGAATGTTAAGTTTTAGAGTATGATCGTAAAGTGCAAATATGCCGTGGCTCCCAGCATTGAATAAACTATAGGTTCCCAACGGGGGCGGTATCGCCCCCTAGTGAGCGCTGTAGCTTTTCGTGAGGTCGGTAGCGGGTCCAAAGGCAAATGGGGGGCGTTATGACAGTCAAGGGGGCAGTCGCGGCGTACCTACCTAACTAAAAATTTTAGATAATAAAACACATCTATTTTCATGAAAAAACATTTTACCTAGCCGTCTAAGATATCTATCTCGTTTATTCATTTAAATACATATTAAGTTACATTTTTAAATATTTTTCTAAAACAACCTTATAAAAAACATTTAAAAATATAAAAAAATAGTGGCCCATCGGCATCAGGAGCAGGGTCCAAGATGTCGGTGGTCAGGGCTCTAGAGAAAGGAACCTCCTGACTATGCGTGCCGTGTCTAGGAGTACTGCTTTCTGAATCAAGCCCTTGATCCAGCCGTGCAATATCTATCTTATTATTATGGCGTAAATAAACATTTAAATAAGCACTAAGTTTATAACTAACTAATTAATTCGGTTTTAGGAGTGTCGGTAACAAGTCTATGCAAGTTGGTAAGCAAAGACTTGATTTACGCAATCAATCATGTTTCGACAAAAATACGGTAACTTGGTATAATTAACTGTTATGTAAAGGAGGGCGATGGAATTCTTTTTTTGTAAAGGGTTGTCCATAAAAGGTTGAGAACCTATGGAGTAGACCCAGTCTAAAAGCGTACTTAGAGAAAATCCTACTGAAGTGATAGCTTACATTATCTTACACGAATATGGAGGTTCGTTTAAGAATTTGGTAAAAATTAGTATGAAACGCTTATTTTACTGGGTAAAATAAATTTAAATAGTGATCTGTGAATCTTGCCTTAACTGGTAATGTTACAAATGTGGGCACTACGAGAAGCATCTTCTTTGTACTGCGTTCTACCAATCCATCTGATGAACATAGTGAGTGATGGCGACGATACCACCAATCACTGAATTAGGAAGCTTCTTAAAAATATAAAAGACTGATAACAAGAATATACAGAATAAAATAATACAGTGTGAGTCTTTATAATGTGCACATATCAAAATGAGGGAATCTATGCTTAATTTTATCGCCGGAAAAAATATTATAAAAATCTTTTTTTATATTTTTAATGGGTATTTTAAATATTTTGTTCGCTACTGTGACCTCAGTGTAAACAAAACGGTATAAATTTTAAATTAAATGATCTCTATCGCAATGAAACAAACTCCATAATGATTGGAAGTAATTAGGCGTCCTCATAAAATGAAAACTGTGGAAAAAAACTCCTCAATTGAAAATAAACATGTTTATTTTCAATTGAGGGGTTTTGTTTAGCCAAAAAAAATACTTTTTTTTTCATTATTTTTACAATAATCGTAAAATTTCTCAATAAAGCGTTTTGGTTACACTAAGGTCACAGCAGCACACATTTTTTTAATTATAGTCCATGAATTAATAAAAAAAAAATATCCGGCGATAAAATTAAACATAGATTCCTTCATTTTGATATTTGCACATTTTAAAGACTTACACTGTTTAAAGGCTCAACTCCGAGCATCAGAAGTTAAACATAAAGACAGTAGGAGCGATTCTTTAACACACTCCCAACCAAAAGAACAAAAATTCCACATGAGAAAAAAAAGCAACCTTTTTTCACACCAAAAACTCAACCAAAATGCTCCAGTTGAATCGTGATCTCCATTTTACGACCCCGAAAGTTCGTTCTGTGAATAAACAAATTACCACAGTTAGAACAATGAAGCATTGTGAACGAAGGGCGATGGCGTATGTGTTAATTTGTTACTACATCGACCTATATGAGCACAGCGGAAAGATGTATAGACGATATTAGATGAGTTGAAGGTGATGTAAAGTAGACTATTTTTATGATTTAAAAAATGTGACGAACAATTAGACAAAGTAAAGTGGAATTAATCAAGAGGATCATCATTAACAATAAGAAACTGCAACCACAAATCTATCTGGTTAGTTTGTTTCATTGGACCGTCCTACCAAGTTAATTGTTGCCACTTAATTATTATTTATGTGTTTTAGTAGATCAGCATAATTATAAGCAAATCCGGAATATAATGCAGCAAAATTAAACGTATATCAACTGACTAACAATACACCTCATAATCACTCTTCATTCCCATTAAAAACTACTACCGACATCACACAACGATATCTATCATCTACTCAAACAAAAGCGTTTCAAGCGAACCTGACAAGAAAGAAAAAAAACCTCTTAACATGCATGCCACATAGTTAACAGGCATCGAACTTCGATCAATAAACTGTGTTGGTACTGTCTTCCCATGGCGATAATTAACATTAACGCTACACGACTAATTACACCTCATATGGACTGAATGGGAAAAAGGTTTTATTATTTTTTGTTTCGTGACTAGCTACTTCCGTCTTACACTTCGATTTTTAATATGTATAGATTTGGTGTCAGAAATCATATATGTGCAGCTATTGACAAGTGCTAAATACATCAATTAGGAATACAATGGACAGCTATTTCCATCGATATATTCAAATGTATCTACATTGAGGCGCCACTACCATAAAAGTAAATGATAATACGTCCCTTGTTGTTGAAGAAATCGATTCTAGAATTCGCAAATAAAATAATCGTGACTTCATCGATGGCTCATCGATCTAAAACAACATTGTGAAACCTTTAAGTGCATCGGAATCTATCAATTGAACATTGTTCCTGTTTTAAATATTATCCTAACCTTTTTCTTGCCAAGTATTGCAAAGCGTGATCAATAGGATCAGGTTTTTTTTCACAAAGTTAAAAATAGCAAAAGATGCAAAAACCATAATCAATCTCTACGCCACTAACATTGGCAAAACATATTTGATAAATAAATAAAAGTAATCACGTTTCTAATTTCAGACACGTCAAATTAACAAATGGACATACGGGAACTGAATACATTGAAACAGAAAAGATTATTAATGATAGCATTCATAGAATGAATAGACCATTGAACAGATGCCGCTTTCTATAAGGTTTATTAGTAAATTGTGTTCTACTGAAACTAATTTATAATTGAAGTTGTGTATTAGCTTGTTTCTTGTATTGGCAACATGAGTCTGGTTGTCGAGACATGGGCATTCATAAGTAACTTACAATTTATGGTCAATTGATGACAGAAATTCTAACACGAATAAATTATGTTCGTATTGATTCATTAAAATCAATAGTGTCATAATAGTCAGAAAGATTAATTATTGTTACGCTGTTTGTTCGATATGACGTATATAATCTGCGATTATCGTTTGATCCTATGCAGTGCAGTCTTTAGGTAAATCAGGTGTGCAATATAAAGTTTTCTGAATACATGTGGCGAGGTCTACACAATCTGTTTTAAGCTTAGTTATTTTATGACTCTTTCAACAATTTAGAACTTCAACAGAAAGCCGATTTCTGTGACTAGTTCTAAATAGGGACTGTTATAAATGAAACTCAAAATGAAAATTCACTGTTGGTTTGGATTTTCTGTATCAGACTTTTCAATCCGACGGTGCTAATTTTGAGGCTAGACAGATTTAGCTGGTTAAATCTTGCAGCAATATTGATCAACTTCTAATAATACTAGTTTGCTGCATTATTTCTGTTGAAGAGGAGTTTGATCTTTCAAACAAATTTCAAACATAGAAAGTATCAAAAATTACACTAAATAGAATTACAATAAAGAAATTACACTAAAGAAGATTACCTGGGGCCTTCTATGGGGACAAAACAAATTGTTTTGTTCCAATTTCTAATACACGAATATTCACTAGCCAAAAATAAATAAGTCATGAATTAAAAATTACTTACCATGAAAAAATCCGACACTATTCGCGAAGACAGAGATGTCTGCATCGCAAATAAAGAGTTTCCTTGAAATGATCAAACAGAAAAAATCTTTGTCACCAACATGATTCATTCATGACTCAAATAACATACTTGCAAATGAGATCATGTAAATAGCTCTAACTATTATAAAGACTGCCATATCAGTACTAATAACAATATAAGTTCGACGCCCTTTCCGATATACGTGAGGAAAATAACTATGCATAGCGAACCAAGAGTATATAAACCATTGAAGCGGTCACCATGACCAATGAAGTAGGAACTTACGACCGATCAATAAAACCTCTTACGGCTGAGGTAATGAAGAAAGAGGAAGCTCAAATTAAACTGGCACTAGAAATACCCATAGTCGAACGTGGATTTATAACGATTGTGTGCAACGGAGACGTTTCTACGAAACAAAATAACTTTGAAATGTGTCGAAGCATGACATAATGAATTCTCGTTTGTAAGTGGCCATTTGAACCGTATAATCGAATAGAGTAATGTGAGAAATATAAATGTTAGATGTTTTATTTTTAGACGAAAATTTAGTGTTTTTGTTCATCGCTTTGAATATGTGGAGGGATTTATTTATTGTGGTTTCCATAATACGTAGCTTGTGCGTTATTTAATTTATTGGACTAAGCTTAGTTATTTGAACATACTATTGTCATGATTAAACAAATTGATCCTATTTTGCTTTCTTATATGTAAGAGCTAACACGAAGTTGTTTGAGACACCGCAGTCAAAACACACCGCACCATCTCACCACACCGGTTGCGAAAGTCATTTAAGGAAAATGAATTGTGTGCTCTCTGTTTATCAATCGTTCACTTACACACGATGACTTAGCACCCTGCTAGCACTTATAGACAATCATAATCTGACAAACTTGCAATGTCGATCATTCATCGATTTGTATCTGCTTAGAACCAACTCTTATACCTATAGGAACGTATTATGCATTTTGTTTATCAGCAAAGAATAGTTGATGAATGCTTAGCGACATAAATGTGTCACTGAGCTCGCCCTCTATCATGCATACGATGCGCTATTGACCCTAAAAGGCTCTTAAACAATAAAATATACAAACGGTATATTAGTTCTGACAGCAGGACATTGTCGCTGCGTTTTCCGTAAAGCGCTTACAGCGCGCGGTCAATGTGGTGACAGCTTGGATTGAAGCGATGCTGATCGGTTTATGGTACATCCCTAACACTGTTCTGTTACTTGTTAGTTAGGTTATAATATGTGTTGAAAACATGAATCTGGGTGATGTTTTTGACTTAGTACTGTTTGAGGTTGAATTTGGGTAAATAAACAGGCACGGTATACCAGTTTAAGATCTTATCAGCAACTATTATTAGTCGTTTTGAAACATAGCCTACTCACACCCCACAATTTTCCCAACAAGCCTCGTAAATTCTAACTATTATAAACTAATTACTATCAATTTTCACTCCTTCATCTTCCATTGCTTAATGTTAAAGCGTTATTGTTTACGATAATGCTGGACCGGACAAACATATTGCACCTTTATCTACCAACATTTGACATTTGACATCGCTATCTCCGAGAAAGTGTCATACAAGCAGTTGTTCATTCTTATCAATTGAATTTGCAATTAATGCTTGGTAATTTAACGTGAATGGCGTTCTTACAATGGCTTCATTGTTCCATGTTGGAAGCTATTGTCCTTATTTTATTGCTTTTGTGTCGTCTTGTGCCATGTTCTGTTTTTATTTTGTGATAGTTGATGCTTCGTCTTTTTCTTCTTGAATAGGGCTTTATGCAGGAGTTACTTCGTGTTATCACTCCTGTTTATAATTGATGACGTTGACCTTATTTCAACGTCTGACTGTTGCCAATTAATCATTTCACAGTTTCTGTAATTTATGACAAGTTTTGGGGACTCATTTAGATGTGATTGTTCTTGCACATTTAATTATTCACTACTGCACAAATACACACTATCTTACTCGTTATCATTTCATCGTACGGAACTTGCGATCAATTTATAGCATCTTTTATCGAGTTTGTAACCAACCTATCCAGAGGTGTTAAGAACACTGATCATAATTCATTATTAATTCTTGTTGCCTTTGCTTCGTGCTAATTAAGTGATTGGTGCGAAGATAAATTAGTATTATAACGATTATTGCCTATTGATTTATTTCAATGACATAAAGCTACAGAGACCAATTAATTTATGAAGTAGAACTATGGCCGGGGAAGCTGTATGAATGCTACTGACGTTAGTATTGACGCCTTGGTTACTCATTTTCTTCTGTTTTTGTTCGTAGTATTTCTAACTGAACTGGTAGTTCCGAGAAAGAAAACTGCATGGTAGTAGTAGTTTTTAAATTGGTTTAAATTTTGTTAAGTTGGCGCGACATTGTTTTGAGAATTTGTGTTTCTTCAGTATTCAATACTATGTATGGGGTAAGAAACTACCAGCCGAAGTAGCATCAAGCCTAAATAATTGTGACTGTGTAAACCTTAGGCCACCAACCGTGTTAATTTCAGTAGCGATGTGTTTTGCATTTCCTCATGGCTACAAGTATTAACAAAGTCGCTTTGAAAACATTGTTCCTAGAACTCGGCACAAAGACTGCCGCTATTCGCATTGACACGATCTTAGCAATTCAAAATAGACAAAACGGGAAAATCAACAACCAAATCATGTAGATTCAAATTTTATCGATTGGCATCAAACATTCTTCGTAACAGTACCTATGTTTATTCAAATCACATCGATCCTTTACAAACGTACCATTTGGAACTCAAATATTGATTCTGGTCAAAGGAGATTATTTGATCTCCACTCGGTGCGTTCGGAAGTGATTACTTTCTTAGAATGGTGTTTGATGTTCGAAAAATATTCGAGATGAATTTTGGTGGGCGTTTTTGTGTTCGCAAATGTCATTTTTTTCTGGAAAATGTGTGCTTTGGATATGTGCAAAATAAATAAGATGGGGTACTAGATTACTCAGTTTTAACATCAAAATTTTTCTCTGCTATATTTTTTTTTATCTGCTAGAAAAAACTATTTATTATATTTTAAAATCTGGTTATAATGATGGTTAAAATATACGTAATGAATTAAGATGTAGCGATTACGACAAAAAATACTTTAAAAGAATTAATATATATAATTAGCTTTCTCGTTGCCCTTCATCTTCAAGGCCAACAATAATTAGCAAAATTGTTCCAACAAAATTACCCCAGCTTAAACTCAGGCGTTAGGGCTGGAATTTTATAATCAAATTGTCCTCCTTACTTACAACTAAACAAGGACGAGACGCTTAGGCATTGTAATCTCAACTAACTGACTCACTCGACCCCTAACAAGATTCCTGAGAGAACCCACACAGTACTGTTGCCATTTGCTAATTTCTGCTTTGTCTAATTGCTAAGAATAGCCACGATTACACTGAGAGACGACAATAATGTCTCTTGACTGTCCTGACAAATCCATTGCCAAGTTCATTACCATCTTCAGTCATAATATGGTGTTGAACGAGCGATGTAGACCTTTGAAATCGAGATTCACGTCTGTGATGGAATCGTTGCGGTTCCAATGCAGGGTAGGGCCTAATTGAAAGTTACTTGGTGGAGTGACAGGGGCCGTTAAGTCAGCCAGTGGCCGCAGCTCTGTGTTGTTCCTTGTCAGATTAACGTGCTTCCCTCGGCGCCTTTGCGTTTAACTGTGTAACAAACTAACATTGTCTAAAGAGCAGGATTTCTGGAGTAACGAGGCTGGTTATATCAGTGATTTTGTTGCTTGTAGCTGCTGTTTTCGTTTACTTTCTCTTTAGTCTGACTAATTCATCAGCAAACAATAGATTTTTTTTGATGAAGATGACATTTTATTGATTGAAATATTTCATATTTTAAAACGAGTTCTGCTGTGCTGTTCTGCGAGTCTGCTTCTAAATTCAGATCTTTGTCCGTCGGTTGAAGTTGATGGATAATTTCCACTTTTGCAATAGTCATTACGTTGGATTGGTGATTTCTTTCTGAATGGTTATAAAGCAGAGTTAACTTACAATTTACGTCAGCAACTAAATTGAGACGTAGTCGTGCATTCAATGTCACGAACACGCATTAAAATACTAAAGCTACTGAGCTTAACAAGCAGACAGGCGATCAGGAAGTAATTGGCTGTGTAGACTGTTGCGGACTCTTTTACACAAAAAATTTGTTGTGCCCATGGATTGTTCTGGGTAAAATACACTCGTAGTCACATTGTAATTATAACTAAAATTGGTTAAAAACTCAATCTGTGAAATGGAAAGTAAACAGACAGGCTCACGCGAATGAGCATCAATAAACATTAATACGAATTACATTAGCATTGCTGTACTTCTCAGTAGCAGCCTGGAGTCTGCATTTTGCTCGGTTGATGACAGTGTGCTCGCCCCCTATTACATGAGACTCAAACATATCTGTCGATATTTGGGTGTGTCAAAGGTCCACCTCTGGCTAACCTTTCGAGGAAACAAGGCATGATGTTATTTTCTTGAGAATCAATTAATCTATATATATACTAATAATAAAGCTGAAGTTTGTTTGAACACGCAAATCTCTGGAACCACGTGTCGAATTAGAAAAAAATATCTTTGCATTTGATAGCCTGTTTTTGAGAAAGGTTGGCCTACTAATATTATAATTGTGAAAGTTTGGGAAGATGTTTGGATGTCTGTTACTCAATCACGCAAAAACGGCTAGACGGATTTGGATGGAATTTGGCACACAGATAGATTATAACATAACACATAGGATACTTCTTATCCCGGTAGTACGTTCCCGCGGGATAATTTCCGACTTCCACGCGGGTGAAGCCGCGGACGGAAGCTAGTAGGTTATAAAATATTACGAAAAAGCGCTTAGAAGCCGAACGAAAAGAAAAAAAAACTCAAAATGAACGCTTAGCGAAAACGAAATAATAGTGCGACCGGGCGATGCGATGCAGCGGGGTGGGACGGGAGAGGAAACAAGTCACGTGCAGAAGCTAGTAATATAACATTATGAACATTTAAAAAAAATCCCCAAATCAAATTCTTTATTCACCAAAACACTCGGTAACTCCCAAGATCGATGTCAGTCGTTTCATAACAAATAATGACCCACTTATCTTGGCAAACTTTCGTTCGTTAACTCACAGCTGACAGTTTTCCGGTATAGTTACACTTAAGTTTCCACAATGAGTTGACAATTTAACAGTTTAATGACTTGAACAAGTCGCGACAAAACTTTGGAGTTAGCGTTTGTTTTGAACGATTAGTTAGTTTTGTATAGGTAGGGAGAAGGGTTTTAGAATTTGTTTGTTGGCATCTTATTGATATTAAATGTGTTTATTTTGTGTATCTTATTATTGGCTACAAGGAAAAAGAAGCTGCAATGAAAATATTGTGCATCAATTCAACGACTCAATTTCTTTTTTATCAATTACAGTGCTATGTCTACACTTATTTCTTTCTCGTGTATAATCTTGATCAGGAATTTACCTAGCAATAAGACAGTTGCAGGCTAAGACAACGTTTGCACGGACATTAAAATATGGCGGCGGGATTTAATCGCATACTGGATTTTTAACTCTCGGTGTTGAACCGAGCATTCACAATCCAGCATAGTCCCAGCGCGTCGAAAAAGCATATTGTGCGATGTTTTACTCTTGGCGCTATGAGCAATTCTTGTATATATACAAGGTGTAACAGAATAGACGCAAGACCTGAAAGTAGTTTGTTCCTAATTTCTCATAAGCCTGCATGGGCAGTTATGAAACGTCAGAAGCTAGGTGCACGGTTACAATTTGTCGTTTCCTATGGAGAAGAGCCGGCAAGAAACTCCACGGTAACTCTTTTAAAAATAATTGGCTTTCACAATGTTTTCAAATTACAGTGATAATAGTTATGGGACGACAGTGCAGGCCTGTCAATCAGTACCAGGTACTTAGAGGAACGAAAATACAGAATAGAAAATCATCTACAAATCTAGTCTACAACGTTCTCTCATTCACAATATGAGAATCTACCTATATAAAATGAACATATTTGAACCAAGTGATATGATTTCCATGACAATCACTAATAATAAATAGAATTGACTACTGATTTTCATGAAATTTAGTATGCAGAGGTTTCAGGGGCGATAAATCGATCTAGATAGGTTTCATTTTTAGAAAACGAAAAAAAAAAATTACCGAGCTAAGCTGGGTCATCCAGATATTGTATTATTAAACGTGCTAAGCAGTTAATTTAACTCAACTATTGTTTTGCCTACAAACGACACTTACGGCACCAAAACAGCAAATAATTCGCTTGTTACGCGTGGGCTAAGACAACGAACTGCTAACAAGCTAAATAATCATTACAACTAACGCAGCTGGTAGTGATTGGGACATGAATGATATAGCATCTACATATAAACATAGACTTCTGGGCACATTTCCGGATGACAGCGTTGCGTACGAGTAGGTATGACGCGCCTAAGTGTCCTTTTATTTTTCTATTTATTTGTAAAATGATAGTAAGTTATTTAGGCTTTTAATTTGGTACTTAGTGTTAATAGTTAGTCGTCTTAAATGTTGTATATAAGTTTAGTTATAGATTATCTACTTAATGAATATAGGTATTTGTATAAAAAAAATAGTTTATAAATACTTTGTCATTTGACGCCAGAATCTAATTGTCATTTTCTAAACTATACCCATAATTATGTACACACGGCTACACATCATGCTATACATTTCCAGTATAAGCTGATCTCGCATTATATAGGATTTCCGTACAGTGCGAGATCAGCGTTAACTGGAAATATATAGCTTGATGTGTAGCCGTGTGTACACAAACGTCTGTTTACAAAACTGCCTCCCATATATATATATATATATATATGTACCTATACTTCATAATACGACAACCAGTCCTACCAAGTGGTATCGTATTACTCAGTAACTGGGTTGTAGAGGTCAGATAGGCAGTCGCTCCGTGTAAAATACTGGTATTCGGTTGCATCTGATTAGACTGAAAGTCGACCCCAACATGTTGGGAAAAGGCAGGCAGATGATGATGATGATGACGTCATAGTACGATCTAGGTGCATCTTACGAAAAACATTAAAAAAGCCTTAGACAAGACCACCCAGAATTCGACATCAATAGAAAAATCCACAAACTATAAAACTCCTGGCAGTGAATTTATTATTATTATTACTGACTCTATAATTAGCGTTATGTTATTTCCTACCCATAAAACCACATATTTCTTTCATTCCTCTCAAACAAACTAACAAAATTATTTATGTACATCTAACATTATATTCATCTTATAAATAGGCTGAGTAACAAACGCTCTCACAAAGTTGAAGCGCCATCGATTAAAATAAGTAAGCCGTTTATATTTGATCGTATAGCATTATTCTGTAAACAGTTTCCTGGCTGTTTGGTTTCAGATCACGATCAAAGAACAGGTGGCTTCAACGGCCACCTTGTATGTATCAACTTTCATGGCTTCCACGTCCCGGACAAAGGGATAAATTATTTTTATATCTATGATAGCGAAATGTTTCTTTTTTTCATTATCGGTTGAGCGAAATAGATTTTTTGTGGGAGCGTTGCGTTCGTTTTGCTAAGTAGGTTGGTTTAGGTGTTATGATTACAAGATTAGATATGGCACTGTTTGTATAAATTCTAACCATTCTGCTGTATTCATTTCTACAAAATACACATCAATGTGCGTGATGTGTACCGTGGATGAGCAGTGGTGGTCCAGCGGTCACGGCCCAGACTTACGTGTCGTAGATCGTGGGTTCGAACCCAGGCAGGCACATTACTTTGTGAAATTCATTTCATCACCACTTCTCTCAAAATGGTGAAAGAAAATATGGTTAGGAAACCGGCATGTCCTAGAATCAAACATTTGAATACGTGTGACATCCACGAACCCGCACTGGACCCGCGTGGTGGATTATGGCCTACTCCCTCTCACAGAAGGGGAAGCCTGTGTCCGTCGGAAAGTTATAGACTTATTATCATAGATCGGATATTCGGATGCATATTTACCTAAAGATAATTTTTGCTATGAAAGTATGGAAGCGGCTTTATAAATTATTTGTAATATTTATTAAAACCCCGGGATTGAGGATTGCATAACTATTCAGAAGTGTATTAATTTAAAATTAATGTTTAACCCGATACAAATATGTGTATGTACTGGAGGAGGGGTGGTTTGTATTAGTTAAAACAAAAAATAAACAAATTACTTACCTAAATTAAGACTTTTTCGATACAAAAGCGCATTCCATGTTAGCCAACATCTCAACTTTAGGTGAATATGCATCCGAATATCCAATCTCTGCTTATTATGTAAGCTCTTTTAACAGATAAGTAAATGTGATTTACTTATCTGTTAAAAGAGCTTACATAATAACGAAGGACATAAAGATAAGTGGTGAAAACGAAATTGAGTCGTTGAATTGATGCACAATATTTTCATTGCACTTTATTTGTCCTTGTAGCCAATAACAAAATACACAAAAGAACAAAATTAAATCACAGAATAGATGCCAACAAATAAATCCTAAAATTCTCTCTACCGATCCAAAACTACTGTAACAGTTTACAATATTTTAGGGCAGAGGCACAATCGAAGTGATACAGTCTACAAAAAACCCTACCTACGAGTTGGCAATAGAACAAGTTCCTGACATCTATTTGCCCCCTAAAGTAGTAAATAAAGCCGTAACATAAGGCCAGTACAATCCTTCAATCAAAACATCATACAGGCTAATTCCTGACCATTTAGTCCAACGGCCAATAAATAAGTCAATCAACCCGTCCTCTTAACAACACAAGACAAACGATAACTGACATGACGGAATTACTCAACAACTTTATTTGGACACAATTGTTAATTTCCTCCAATGAAATAATGGGCTAAATCCTCTCCGTAAAGTTTTATAATTGGTTGATTGGATGCTGCGGAGAAAGCCGTTGGCTTGTCATGGTAGATTTTTTTGCTTCTAAACATGGTTATCGTTTGATCAGGATGCAGTAGTTAAGTCACGTTTTGTTTTGGTTCGTTTCCTTATTTTGAGGTAATGAGGGCCGGTAACGTTTTATGAAGATTTCTCTTGCACGGATTTCATCATACATTTAGTTGTAGGCTAAAATTGAAGCTCCCAAAATATAATACTTCCATGTTTTATGCTATCAATTTCTTCATTGCCAATCTTATTTACTTTTATACTTATTATCAACTTTTACTACTCAATTTAAAGAGAAAATTGTTCAAAGAGGTGTTAATACATCGTTAACTTGGGATAATAGACTAGCTTTTCGTAAAAATCTCAATGGAGTAAGCATCTTATGTTTAACAATTTTCTTACCCCACTGGAGCCAACTTTTACTAATATTATTTGCCAGATATAATTTTAGAACACCATTCAAACATTTTCTATAGAGTAACTTGATATAATTCTATTTGTAACATTTTAACAGTTATACTGAAAATAACTTTAGTGCTTAATCATCAAATTGACATTATTTTACAGTTTCAACTTTGTTTGTTTTTATTTCTACAGTTATTGTATTACTTGATTTTCCTGTGAGACCTATATACTTAATTCTTTGCTATTAATGGTAAAATTAGGTCAATATAAGATCTAATACGTACTACCCGATACCCAGTTTTAATAGTGTTTACAAAAATGTTGGTCAAAACCTTGGTTACTATATTTGATTCAGCATCTGACCTTTAACCATTCTCATTATCCGCATCAGAAATTAACAGTACGGAAACCGGTTTCCTACGGTCCAGAAATTCCTTTGTTAGCTCAGTTTGTTTCGTATTTTACTATATTTTAGGACAATGATAATGCGAAATCGGGACCTTCATTAGTTTGATATGTTGGCCGTGAATCCTTTATCTGAGTAACATTGTAGATCTGTGGTCTTTGAGATCTTATTATGGGATGTGTTTTTATTTTCTTCTCATCAAAGAGTTGTTAGGTTTATGCATGTCGCAGCCATCTAGTTAAATTAGTCAGCTAATTTGATGCCTAGGCCGTCCATTAAACGATGGCATCCAATTGGATGCCTATGCCGATAGTAAATTGAACTAGAATCATTCAACGTTTAACAACTTGGCGTTTTGAAACAGCCCTTTGAAGATGACTGACCAAGGTTCAGCGAAGTGATTCAAGTTTAGCTCAGCATTCAAGTTTTTTCACAGCGCTAGTAGTAAACAAAACAAATATGGCATCAATAGAGCAAACGTTATTTTTCGTTCTTGTGTGCAGTTTTAAGTGAAATTATTTATTCATTAATTTAAAAACATTTCATTTTACTAGTTACTTCGTAGTAGGTATTAGTAGAAATTAGTCGTACATAATTTGTGAACTCTTGTTCACCCTAACCAAACATCACAAATTCATCAATAGCCAATGTAAGTAAATGAGTATACGACTTTCAGCTATCTGGTTAAACGTTACGCTCAATGACTTGGCTAGTTGTCCTTCAGCTATTTAATTGGATGCCGGCGTTTAATTGACGGCCTAGGCATCTAATTTGCTAACTAATTTAACCAGATGGCTGCAACATAGACATAACGTTGCAGGGTAGCTTTTACCGTAATCGGTCATCGTTCGGTAGTTCAGCAGCGTCAATATCATCAGCATTGTGCCGGAATAAAGCAGTTCGACGTGGACGTGGTACTACAGCGGCGCCTTTGACATCTTTTTCGTCATCGATGCGATGCTCTACTAGAGTGAATTTCACCTCCTATTGCCATTCTTTTCCGACTTTTTTGGTGATTCCAGTAACTTCATAATAAAACGCGGTGCCACGTGCTGCGCCGTCAAACTTTATCTTCATTCACACACACACTTACTTTTTTATAGTAGACTCCGTAATGAAGTACCTTAACAATCAAACCACATTCGAATATTTTGTAGACTAAAGATGCACAAATCCCATCAAAACCTAAACTTGTTAGTGCGCTTGTAACAGAAACCACTTCGTTTCCAGTACTCCAGTATACATATCCTTTAATCCATTCCTTATACTAACTAAAACAGCCGACGCGTGCTGCAGACTAAACATTGTAACCGAGTTCCATTTTAAAAAACAGCGTCATCCATTTTTAAAAGCCAAGCACTGCAGCAACGCGCCGAGCTACGGTTATACATGAAAACAAGGCATAAGGAACGGGTTAGTAGGTCACTATTAATGCAATGCACCATGTAAGTGCAGTAGCATTAAATATATTTGAATATTTTTGTATTGATATCGTTTCTCTTTCGTTATTGCTCTTGCATAGGAATATCTGAATTGTAGATCAAAATGAAGCAAAGGGGATCGCCCGCTTGTGCTATTGGGAAATTTATAAAGCCTATATTATATTGTTTCCGGGCTCTATGTTTGTGCATTAGATTTGTTCAATGGTACTTGTGAGATAGAGATTGTATGTGTGTGTGACGTGGTTAAGGATAAAAATATGAAGATTATTGTATTTTGTATCAACCTCTTCATATCCCTTTGCAATAACATTCTGAGTCAATCTCATACATTCAATATTGCGACGATAAGCAAACAAAAATAACGAAACAAACAAAATATGCACTTAGGAATAATACTTCAGCTTTGAATCTAAACCTTTGTAGCAAATGCTTGAACTAAAACAATCCGGGATGTTGCGAAGAAACGCATTATCATATGCAACTATTCTCGAGCGGGAAACGTGTTATGCAATTTTTGTTCAGAAACTATTTTTGAACAAGCGCTAAGCTTTTGTGCTAGTTGGGATTTTGTGCCGTGGAATATCAAAGGAGAAATACGATTAAACAGTTCCAAGTTGTTTGAAAAACGTGGCAGGATTTAAAAAAAAAAAACTATGCCTTTTCAATTATGGGTGGCCATTTTATTATAGGCTGACAATTTGACGTGAAACGTTGATCCTGTTTATAGATCTGGGGATTTAAATGACAATTGAAAAGCGCCGCGCTCATTTGTTTCTGTCAGTGAATTTTTGTTTTGCTGATGAAGGTAAGGATTTATCTATATCATTGCATTTTGTTGGCATATTGCCAAGATGCATTTTCGCATTTGAAAACTGTGATTCCATACACTATACTGTATAAAACTAGTTTAATTCTCCTTATAATTTTCTCGTTCCACCAAAATCTAGTGAAAAGTTAATAGCAAACTGAATTACGGTATGAATTTAATTTTGTGGGCCATGTGTAAAATTATTATAAATGAGGTCAAAGTAAAACTGCCCGCATTTTCTAACTTGCATATTGTAGCACCTACCTACAGCCGCTGCATAATAATTCTTCTCATCAAATAATAAAGATATGGTAATGCGTCACTCCAAAGGCTACATACGGAACACACGAATATTTTATTCCGAACCCGAGCTCAGAAATACTGGTAGAATTTCCATGTGAATTGTTGCTAGCATAATACAACGGAGTCTGTCAAAACCCTTCAGGCCACGCCAGTTGCTCTCATATTCAGGGACCATGATCGTAAGGTCACATGTATTATGCATTAGACTCGACCTGCTACGTATCCGAATCAATCCAGGAATGTTTGGCATAATGCCCGGAATGAAATACGTTTGTGTAATGAGGGTAGATTTTCGCTTACGTGTGCTGTTCTGCTTCGGGGATGATTCGAAATAGTTTTGTGTTTTATTTAATACTGAGTCTTTCTTATTTTATTTTCTTAGTTGTGACTGCAGTCTTTGATGTTAGCTTTATGAAGAAACTTACCGAAGTCTGCTGTTTAAAATGTAGTGACAATCAGAGGATTTGTAGAAGACCAAGACAAGAAATGTAATAATTTCTAATCATATTTTCCTATTTTATTAAGTACCAGATAGTTGTTGACAAGCCTACGCCTTCCACACATTGTTATTTGAAAACATTATTAAAGCCAATTATTTTGAAAAAAGTAACCGTGAAGTTTCTTGCTGGCTCTTCTCTATATAAAAAAAAAACAATGGGAACCGTGAATTTTGTTCTTTTTTAGTTACCCAACCTTTGAGACAACCAAAATTAACAACTACATACATATTACCAAAACGACTAAATGTTGTTAATTCCCATCGCAACAGTTATGTTCAACGTCAGCATCCAAATAGGATTCGGGTTCAGTCCCAATCTCCAACGTATTAAGATTATTCAGTCCCTGCTTACGCAGCAAAATAATATTCTAAACACCATACCGGAATCCCATATCAGATCTATTCTCCATAAAATGTAAACCAATTCCATTCATCGTTAAACCCCTTTATAGGAGCTATCTTATTTTAGGCTATGGCAAATTGCTCCTAATCTGCAACTCCCTTCGAATCCGGATATAAAACCCTTAGGTTATTATCAGCGTTGGCATCTATGGGGAGTAAAGCGATGAGGCGATTAGCGAAGCTCCATGGTGCGTATGTAAGCGCCAGATAAGAGCTTGATAACGCTTCGCATGGAAACATATGCGATTTGACGGTTGAGCTGCGCCGGTTGAAGCTAATTAAAATTTAATTATTTACCCGCAGATGAACTTGAAAAGGTAAGTGATCTACCCTTAATGGCTAAATTCGGACAATAAGCAGTCATATTTAAAAATGTACTCCATGATACTGAAAAAGAATTCAAACTACAGGCAGAGACAGACCGGTGCAAAATACACTACGAATATCTGTTACTATTTACGAAGAACGGTTCCATCAAAAAGTATACGCCAGACTCTAATGAAGATCTCTTAATTAACAATCCTTCCATTCCTCTACAGAGTATTTTCACTTATGAATATTCACGAATCAAGCCGCCTCTCTGAACAACATAGTTCATTGATTACCAATGAAATACAGACGATTCGACCAACCTTCCTTCTTACTATGTTTTCGCATTAATGCAGATGCTTCCCGTTCCAACACTACTACTTGTTAAATCCAAACCTCATTCACAACGGAACCGGCTTGTATAACATACATTGCTTCCTCGTACCTGATAAGAGTGACATGTGAGCGACTAAAAACATTAATGGATTTCCGTTTTAGTAAAGTTGCGATTATATGGCGGTATCGCGTGCCAGGATAACGTTATGCAAATGTTAGCGCTGTGAATAATTATTTGTAGAGTTTTATTGCTTTTGCTGACCTACAGATAAATAGTTTGCAACTGTTGTACAAATGCTTGGTTCGATGGGAATCTTGTGGATGTGAGAGAACTTGAAGATCGCTTATTATTATTTAACTTGAGCATTAAAGCTGGAATTTGTATGTTTTCATTTATACGAGCAATTGTCACTTCTAGGTATATCAGTAAATAAAACATTTTAGGTGGTTATTTGCTTGTTATTTTCAGAAAAGGTAAACGTTACAAAAAAAAAACACTTAACTTTTAGATTTCGCATCTTGGAATTGTAGTTATCAGCTCTAGTTATAAGACCATAATTGATGATTATAGGAATTGTTTTTAAAGTACAGAAAATGTCCAGCCAATATATTCTGCCATCGACTGGAATGTAATGTCTTTGCTTGAAAAAAAAAATAACCATGTGACCATCTTTACATACCAAAAACCCTCTGTGCCTAGGAAAGTACTTTAAGCTGTTGATCCCGGCCGCCATTCGTAGATCTTTAACAGTCATCACGGGTCGTCAGAAGCCCGAAAGTCTGACAACCAGTCCTACCAAGTGGTATCGTATGTAACTGGGTTGTAGAGGTCAGATAGGCAGTGGCTCCATGTATAATACTGGTATTCAGCTGTATCTGGTTAGACTGGAAGCCGACCCCAATATAGTTGGGAAAAGGCTGGACAGATGATGATGGATAATCCTTTAAGCAACAGCTCTCGCAGTTGCATAACATCGAATAGTTTCTCAAGTCTCAATGTTTATTCATTACAGCTACAAAATGCTGATGTTTTCACTGTAAATACTTTACAAATCGCAGCTCTGTGTTTTATAGTTTCTTATTTTACACCTTAAGCCCATGTTTGGGTGTCATAAAATGTCGCTAATTCTTATTATTTGTCCGCGAAACTTTCAAAGAAGTTTAACGTTTTAATACCTTGTTTGTGGTTCGGTTCGTGACTTTGTAGTAAAGTATTTATTTCTGTAGAATTGACCAGATTTTTGTTTTTCTTTTTATTAACTGTTTCAGCAGTTTGTGCGCTCTTTGTATGCACAAGGAAGTTTTAAGATTCTTTGACGTTTACTACTATTCTTACTTTCAACAAGTTTTCAGGGAATTACCTCAGTTCACTATATGTCGTGGAATAATGAATTAAATATACCAGTGACAATCTTTTTAAAGCGTTTCGTTTACAAGGTCAAATTAAATTAGCTAACAAAACTCTGCAGACGTGATGAGTTTCGATATCTTAACGTGATAAAATAAAAGTAAAATAGATTTGATTAAAAAAAATTGGGGCAACGAACGCTGGTAGGTCGAAGTATGAGTTGAAAAAATCTGTTTTTGGTTTTGTTTTGTGATACCCACCAACCACATCAGTGAAGGTTACACAAAAACAAACAGATTTTTTAAGATCATATTTCAGACTGCCAGCGGTCGTTGCCCCTAAAAAAATACAAAATCTATTTTATTATACCTGCGGTGGGTGACCCAATTTATATTTTTATTTAATTACTAGCTTTTGCCCGCGACTTCATACGCGTGGACTTTAGAATCAAGTAGATAATCATTTTTTTTTTGATAATATATAGCCTATTTTTTAAGTTAGACCTCTCGGAATACATCATTGAAAACTGCATTCAATTCCATGCAGTGGTTTTTGCGTGATGCGGTAACAAACATACAGACAGACAAAAATTCTAAAAACCGTTGTTTTGGCTTCTGTTGCTCTAATAAAGACCCCCCATACTATTTTTTCTTCAATATCTTTAATGTACAGACATCGGCCTGTTACAATTTTATTATATGTATAGATTATGTTTTATCATTTTTTTTAAACTATACACATCCCTTTATGTGGTATTTTACCCTGTATATCTACAACGACTTTCAACAGAATTAGCATAACTTTATAACCATCATCGTTATCGCTGATAGATTGTCGCTTTCTACTTTGTCTAAGCTTTTTGATTGCTAGTTTAATAACCCTGGTCACAGTCAAACATAATAGAGAATATACTACCTAATAAGACAGTAGTTGCATCGTTGCCAAATGCCTGTTCATTGCCTCAATTAGCCTTTATTTTCAACGGGGACACCGTGTTGATGTCAAAAATACTGTTAAAGTATCTAAACACGGCGTTGACATCTTGATAATGAGTCTCTAGAACTATAGGACTATTTAATAGTGCATTCATTGTTCATTATAAAACAATGCGTATAAGAGTTATTGTTCCGCCGTTTATTTATATTTTTATTGCACAAAGCTCAGCTCTTTGTTATGGCGGTTTTCATTATAGGTGCTTGGCGTAAGTTGTGAAAGACGTGTTTGCATTTGAAGTTTAGAAGAAGTTACTTTGCTTAGGTGAAAGATTAATTATATAACCCTTGCCATAAAATAATAATAGTAAAATAGCGAGAAATCGGGGTTTAAGCACAAGTAGTCTGAAAGGGAAGTGGGACGTCAAGTCTTTTACCTGTCCGTGTTGATGTTCCGGGCTCGCCACGTGATAAAGATAACTAATTGTAGAAGGTGTAACAGAAATAATAGATTAGGTTCATGTTTTATTTTTGTCATTTCTCGCAACGAAATATTTAGCTAATTCTAGTAAACAGTTTTAAAAACAACGCAAAGGATTCTCGCGCACCTCTCATCCCTCAAATGAAACGAAGCGGATGCTTTTGTTAAAGCGATTTTCATTGTTATCGATTCAATGAACGTAGTTTTTTGAATCGATTCGTTGCGAAGTGTTGAGTGTTATGAATGATTTATTTTTATTCTCTGCACCGTACAGCACTAGTTCATTTAATTCCTTTTATGTTGTACCCAAATATGTCGGTGTTAAAATGTTTGGGAGATGACTAATGGCGTTTTGATTGGGATCGAGAATATTTGCGTAACTTTTCAATTGTATTTCGGTAGTAATGTTTTAAGTATCACTATTACATATACTAGGCCATAACAGTTTAGGGCATGGGCATCATAATAATGACAAGATAAATTATTTGATTTTGGTTTTGAGTGTAGGTGTTATTTTATTCTGTACACAGTTTTGTTTAAAAAAAAAGTTACAGTAAATGATTCTACGGAATTAGTACAAAAAGGGTCTGATTTAAAATATACGAAATTTTGAAAAAACAAAACAGGGGCCTTATGCCCGTTTTCACCGACATCCCCTAAGTTTATGGGATCCCCTAAGAATGGTTAGGGGGCTGTTAGAAGGTGGTTTCTGTTTCACCAACAGTAAGGGGTCAGTTAAACGCTAAAATTTATATATCACACAGAAATTACCTGAACAAAATTGTATTATTTTGAAATGAATGAGATTAATTTATTTAATATTATACACTTTATTATAAATAATTATTGTTGACTTTTAATTTAAACCCAAAATCATCGGCATGTTAGAAATGATAGGTGTTGGAGACGTCCGTGCCGGGAGCCCATCGCAGATGCAGCGTCATTTGTTTTCTTAGAATTTGTTCCATCCGCTCCGTCTAGAACGTCTACCTAACGCAAGGCTCTAGAATAACACTTACATTTAATTTAAATTGACACAAACTTATTTGGTGTAAGTACCTACTTATCTTAATAATGACAATCGGCGCAATCGGCCACTGCGAAGGCCACCAGTTCGGCGCACCAGGAGACATGGCACGCCGTGAACACCCCAGGAACCAAGTAGCATAAGGGCACCAGACGACCCCATGTCTGGCACCCTTGGTCCCCCTGCGCGGGTCAGCGCAGTGGCCCCGCCGCCTACCACTTTTCGGCCGCAGGGGATAGGGAGAGCGGCCAATGCTATTCCGACACTACTCTTCCCCCGCGGCCCCACCGCGTCCGCCATCAAACGGTGGCCCCGTCCAGGCCACGGAAGGGAAGAGCGCTACTCAGAAGTACCGTCACTCCTCCTCCGCCGCAGCCTGTAACCGTCAGCCGCGATGCCTCCCATTCGACATCGCGGACTGCCTCAGTTGCGATGCACCTCACTGCAACCTACTTTTTGGCCGCTATATCGTCTGCTTGGAGACAAAAGCCCTGACGAGCGGCCCCACCTTGGGGTTCCTCTTCGCTTCACCGTGGGAGCGGACCACGGCTACTGAGCCCCTCCCCCCCGCAACGACAATGCGGGAACCCACTGGGGGGTTAGATTATAAGGTAGGCAAATTAAGGGTAGGTGCACGTAAAAACGTGTCGACTAAAAACAAAGTGAAGCGCAAGGTATAAACTAGTCTGACGTCACTAACTTAGTTCATAGCTACAGCCGTACTTTTCTCGCACTGCCTTTTAATAAAAGATAGCGATTTTCTAATTTTAGATTAGTTATTGAAAAAGTGAATCGCCAGCAATGTCATACAAACTAAACATGTAGGTACGCAAAATTTTAGCTTATTAAAAACCGGGAAGTGGGTCAAAAATAACTTTTAAGATTTGTTTACATAGTAAGTTATTTTGTTAGTTATATACAAATGAAGCTAAGAAAAGTGTGTAAAAATACCCTTTGATATTGTACCGTGACAATATGAAAACATTCTCACAACCTTTTATCGATGTTTTTGTAGAGAAAAATCGATATGGGCTGCCCTATTAGCCGCCATTTTATCTTCTCAATAAAGTGTAGGTATCCACGTTTTTGTTGTAGGTATGCCAAGTCCATATGATTTATACGTCAGTGGAGATTACCAATAAATGCCATTTCTTTCAAGGGAGTGTCAGTGGCTGACCATTGGAAAGTCATAATGACGCCATTTTATTAGTAGATTACCAAACTTGTCAAAATCAACAATTATGAAATCAATGACAGACCATTCTGACACTATTGTAATAGCAGACTTGAGGCCCTGGTCATGTGCGAGTCGAACTCGTTCGCCAACGGTTCCGTACCTACCCATTATACCGCCATCCATAATAAAAAAGATATGATCAAAGGACACATTTTTTTTTGGGCTCGCTAAATTAAAATAAATTATTAATAAACGGTAGCGTATATTAATCATTCACACATAAAAAAGTGATCATCTTCTTATAAATAACAGACCAAAAATGTTCATAAAATCTAACCGGAATAACGAAATAATAGTATAAGTGTTGTGGCAGAAAAACGAGCTTAGGAGCGCTTTTAGATTTATTTTAATATGAGAGAAAAACATGATAAAGATGCTCTGTGGCCCTATGATTATAAGTTTCAATCAGTTTGACACTGACAGAAGTGACAAACAACATTATTGTTTCCGATTTTTTATAGTTAGTTACATGAAAGTGTTTCTTCTATTCTTTTCGTATTTTTATTCGATTTTTTTTATGAAAATGGCATCTGTAGGTACAGTGCAAAATCCACAAAGCTTTTGTTGTTGTTAAATCCTATAATCTGAGGTATTATCCTTGATGTTGTTGGACCATACCCTGCAACAGATTCAGTTACTTCTATAATGCTTAGATAGTTCACTGATAATAGTCCACTGCGAAGGTTTTTCAGAGAAAACTACATTTTCATTTTTGATAGAGGCTATAGGGATGCAATTCCTTTCTTAAACAACATGGTTAGAAGTCTTATATGCCTGAATCTAAACAGGCTGGTGAAAACAAACAATTATCGACCATTGCAGCCCATAAGTCCTGCTGTGTGACCTTGTGTAGGTAGGTGTTTAGCTATTTCTTTAGCTATGCTTAATGTATATTATTATGTATGTGTTCTACTCGTTTTGTGTTGAGGGTGTAGGTTTAATAGAAACGACCAATTACGACTGCAGTTTATTTGCGACTAAACTTCTCTGTCTCACGGGCGCAGCCGTGCGTCACCAACCGTATATTGCTGAGTAAGCTTGTAATACAATGTGTCCCTACAGGTGGAAGAAGTCGTAAATGGCAGATTTAAACGGGACCTCAAATTGTTCTGTCAGGAATATTCCAATACAGCATCATCCCACTTCATAGCATAATAGCGAGAAGGAGTGGGCCGTAATCCACCACGTGGACCCAGGACTGGTTGGGAGATTTCAAATATCTTTGAAGTTTTGGTTATAAGACATTTTCAGATGTTTCCTTACGATGTTTTTCTTCACCGTTTTGAGGGCAGTGGTGATGAAATAATTTACACAAAGAAAAGCGCCTTTCTGAGTTCGATCCTACGACCTACAATTCGTAAGTCGCGACCGTTAGCACTGGGCCACAGCTGCTCTCAATATATCGACCTTTCGAAATGCCCACCTCATACTTGACTTTAAAATAGCTGCCGAATTAATAAATTGATGTCGTACGTTAATCCGTGATATTTTTTATGCTGAACGGATAATAGCGATTGCTCGAGCAAAACTAAATACTCCAAACCGTTTAGCCTCTTATGCAGAAAAGCACAATTTAAACAGAGTGAGAGTGCTATTTACCAGTATTGATGGTAATCTTCTAGAGCTGGATAATTTTCCTCAATTGACATTCCAGGACCTCATTTGCTCTAGGAATTTCTCAAATCAAACAATCTCGGTCGTACTATGAAGAGCATGTCAGGGCCTCCGGACAGTTCAAAATCGAAGTATACCGAGATCCTGTCCATGATTTTGATCTAAATAATTGTCTTCTACGAGGTAGGATACAATAAAGGCATACAAGTAGGAAAACTTATTATATTTATATACTAGTTTACATCAGCCCATCAATAACTAACACTAGGGCTGCTCTTGCTGGATACTTTTGTATTTGTTTAGTGGGCCGACGCACTGCATCACGACCGCTGTGCACACGTGATGTCCTGTCGTGTGGTTTTTATCTTGGGCACGGCATCAAGTTGAGGTTGAGCCACCTGCATCTTTTTTAGATGAAATTCTGCTTTTAAGAGATGACTTTGAAAATGATGATGTGTTTCTATTTCTCCTTACATAACTAGCTTATAACTTCAGCTTATTATTTTAGATGTACAGTCAATGGCCGTGGAAAGCCGCGCTATTTCGGAATGAATACATCTAATCCATTTTCATGAATCAGTCTAACAAATCGTGAAAATCTGTCACGGAGAACATAAGTGACTTTGTTTTTTACTATTTATTATTGAAAATTTCACTATTTTAACTTGAAATACCAATGGTACCACTCATTAGACAATCGTTCTTGTGAGATTTTAGGTTATTGCAAAAAATAATAAAAATGCATAAAAAAAATCTCACAATCTATGCTATTAAAACAATAAATAAGTAAATCAAAAGAAATTAAAACTTAAACAGCGTACTTAATAACAAAAATACTAATGCGATTAGAAATAGCGTTTGTAAGATAGACGGGGCTTAGTGCAAATTGATCAAGTGATCAAACGAGGATTAGGGGAGACCATCGTTCGGCTTGAAATTCGGACGCAAGCGAAATTTCTATTAAGAAGCTTTACGAGTAAAGCCTTTGAAGAATGAAATGATCTACCTAACTAAAATGATCTAGTAGCAGATATTAAATTGTGTTCCTTTTGTTAATATTTTATTTCCAAATAACATCAGTTAAATTCTCAATTTGTAAGTGAGTACGCCTTTTTCGATAGTAAAAGGGACTTTGATTATATTATAACAGTTAACTGCACAGTAGGTAGTTATTAATTAAAAATACTACAGTGACAACTTATTTAATTAATAAGATAATTACTGAAAATTAAGTAGGACGCAATAGGCTAGCCCCCAGACATGGGACATAAACGTAACTGGTGATATGTGAATGTAGGTACTATGGACGGGAACATCTCCACTTATCCCTTCGGGCAATACAGTCGGGATGTTATATTAAGTAGAACGTTCTCCTAAAAATAAGCGCCAAACAGACACTAGTTTGTCACACTAGCAAAATCACTTTTCGATAAGGGGCAAAAACCGTAGAAAACCCATTCCAACCAAAGATTTTTCAAATCGATTAATAAATGGCGGCGATCAAAGGTAACAAACATTTAAAATCATCAACCGAATTGAAAATTTCTTCCTTTTTTTAAGTCGATTAAAAATTGCCAGAAACTGTGCCAAAATTTTATTTTCAAGTTAAAATTTCCACAACAACATCAACCCGTTTGATTTCCAGACAGTCTCAACCAGTATGTATAGTTTGACACCCTCTCATAAGACTATTATCACGGCACTAATCGATTTGAACCCCGCAGCACCGTATCGGGCCATTCAACCGTTTTATTTTATTATTCGAACCCACATTTCTCATATCGAACCCCTGTATGACACTACAATACCATAAAAAACCCTTTACCCACACTATAGTAACCCTTATGTCTCAAAAAATTAGGTTTATAATGCAACAATATTATAGGATTAAAATTATTTCAAAAAAGGGGCCTGATTGTGTCATGTTTGTTAATTTAGAAAATGGAGTCATCGTTTCGAATTACGCTTAAAAAACTTTTAAGTTCTCATGATATGGTGTGAAGATGAAATGTTTACACGAGGTAATTAATATTATTTTGCAAATAAAGGGTGAAAAAGTAATTTTACACCACTTCTACATGGTTGGTTGGTTTGTTTTATAAACTTTGTGATTCCATAACCAGCATTTATATTGCTGAATGATGGGTAGGTTCTGTGGGAATTCTGCTGAACTCCCAGGTACCGACGGGAATCTAACTATAAATAAAATAAATTCTAGGTTTCAAATTCGTGGGACTCCACGTATATTTTTAAGATATAAAGAAATGACATAAACGCCCCTGTCATGAGAAAAATATTCTCTTCCGAAGCAAAACCTATCCTAGTCTATTTTTGAAAGATAGAATCTAGAACCATCATCTTGATAGTACAAATTTGACAAAGCCATAAGTAAATACAGGCAGGTAATGAAATCATTACCTGCCTGTATTTACATAAAGGTTGCATTCGATAAGCAACAAACCTTTACATGAGCTACGCCCACCCTTGAATAAAAGGATTAACGTAGTCGTATATCTGAACAAGACTTTTATTCACAATATTTGAACAGTTACGAGATACCTACCTATCCCTATTGGAATAATGGGGATTGTCTAAAAATTTTAACCATTCCATTTTATTTTAGTTTTTCAAAATTTAGAGCTTGTTGAGAAACTAATTTGAATATTTTTGTGATGGGCTCAATAGTTATTTAATAATTTAATATTTAATCATTGTAAATTTTTGAGATAGATGACGTCATCAGTGGCACAAAAGATCGTTGCCGTTGCCTCACCAGTACATAATTAAACATTTAAATCTGTCAACACAACGTCATCCATCTCATCTGTTAAAGTGTCAGTAGACGTCATATATAATCGGGTTCTTCCCATTGCTTCACGAGTCTATTGTTCTCGTAAAAATTTAAATTAATACTTGACTTCCCTACGGGTCCAGAATAATTATGGAAAAAAATCACACGAGTGTGATAGCTTTTTAAAAGTTTTGCCTCCGGAGTACCAGGTTGTCATAACTCGGTAGGAGCTAGAAAACGCTTTACGCCGTCGAAGTACTAGGGTATCATACCACGGAAGGAGCACACCTAACATAGATGTGTCAGTTAGAAAGCGCTTTATGCCTTCGAAGTACCAGGTTGTTATAAATTGCTAGGAGCACACTTAACATAGTGGAGTCAGGTAGTATCTATTTATTTAAACTTCTTGCAAACAAAACAAAGGTACAAAGGCGGACTTAATGTCTTAGGCAATCTCTACTAGTCAACCAAGGGTGGTGAAGAGATTAGATTCAAGTGCTTTGATTGAGAGGAACAATGACAAAAAAAAAAACTTAAAAAAAAACTGGTTGATTGATTGTCTTTTTACAAGAAATTGTTTTTACTAACTGTACTTTGGATACATCTGGTGGACCCGTTGGGAATTCATTGAGAAGCATTTGAAACATTATAATTTTTTCATGGACCCGGTGGGAAAACAAGAACAATAGAATGGTGAAACAGTGGGAACAACCCGAAATAAGGGGACCAAAAATTTATATGTAAGTAATGCATACAGCATAAAATAATGATACAGTAATGAGATTTATACGAGATCATGAGGCAAGTCGCAGGAATAATAATTGTAAAAACTTTATAAATAATGTAAATTCATATGTTTATATTTTTGACATTTATATTAATTTGACACTTGGCAGACCATAGAAAATACTTGTCACTTACTTTTTATTTTCTGCGGCAAAGATTCAAAACTGTACGGCCAAAGCTGACGTAATTTGAAGGGCATACAAGGTCAATCATATTTTATCAAATATATCAATAAAATATGAATATTTTTCAAGATTTATTAGTCCGTAATTATCAGTAACACTATTTCCTCGAAATGGTTTTTCAATTACTACATATTAAAAAATATGAACAATGCCCTACCTATCGCGGGGATTGATACGCAGAATGAGGTACCTCTCTTCAAAGAGAAGGCTCAAGAACAGGACAAACAAACCGCGAGTCTGACACTATGATAAGTATCGGCGAAGTTAAGTATTTAAGTGTACCAATGCGCACCTGTGCAAGCTAAGTTTGTCATACTTGAACCTCGTCACGCCAAAACTCCTGGAAAAAGACGCGACAAGTCCTCGTACACCAAACAAATTGATGTGACAGTTCACGTCTGTCCAGAAGGGTTGAATTAAAAAAGACCTTGACCTCAAAAGCTTTTGCTCCATCGGACGGCATTGAGTCAGAGGGAAGGAAAAGGTTAAGAGGCTAGACCACACTTTAAATTTGATCAAAAACAATCTAAATGATGTTCATACTCCAGAGATAAATTCTAAAATATACCTACTCCTTTCTCGTTCCTTTCCATTTAATATCAGCCACAGCTGATGAAAATCTGTGGGTCCTTATTTAAAAGTTGAACCGGTACCTAGTGTCAACTCAACACTCTTTGCGAAGACTACGCTCCTTTAGCAAAGTTGGTCATGGTTTAGTGTGAGGGAAGATACAGAATTCTCATCTATAAGCCAAACCTGTGGTGTCCTACATACTTAATAAACAATAAAAAATAAATGGGGCCATAAATTTTCAAAACACTCTTAAAAGTTAGCAAATCCCGCAATCGTTTGCTTGTATATATTATTTATGTGGTCTTGAAATAGCTTTCTACATCGTTAAATTAAAAACGCAATTAATATACTTACTGCCAAAATCAGTTCCACATACCCAAAAAACTATAATTAGCGGGCTAATTGTCTATATTAATACCGTGGTCCGCCCCACAAACCCAAATAGACCAGAATAAAAAAAACCATAGACTCCAGGCCATTAAAACGAACCCCCGCCAAGATATTTCACTAAACTAACGCTATTATTTTTATTTCAATGAGACTGGCTGGCACGTCATTGGCAGAGAAAAAAAATCACCAATAATAAAATTATCGGGGAACCGCTGGGCTATTAAATGCAGACCGTCCGTGAAATATTCCGGCCTCGAGCGAGCGTAGGAGAGATGGTGGCCACAGTCAAGGGAGGCGCGTCATGATATAGAGTTTTCGTCGTAAAAACTAAAGATTTATTTATGGGAAGTGCATTTAAATTGGTTCAAAAATTCAAAAGGGGAAGTTGAGAGCAGTTTTCTGATAATTGATTTTGCAGATAAGGATGATGAAGTAGAAGACATGGCTTCAAAATTATTTATGAAAAATGGAAAATTTCTATAGCATTGAGAGCTGTAACAAGATTCAGTTACCAGAGGCCCTAGTGTGAGTTTCTTTTAACCTAAAGATCTCGACTAAACACATCGATACGAAAAGACGTTTAAAAGAAACGCATACTAGGGTCACAGATAACTGACTTGTAAATATTAAATAGAAAACAGACAGCACTATACAGAAACAGATAGCTTAGAAAGTCATACAATCCAACAAACTTACTAGAAATATATTCAAACCTGAAACAGAAATACAATGAAACAAAAAAGTTATGTTAATTCACCACACAGTTAATAGGTGATAAATAATTGATTGATGAGTTAGCACTAGCATTGTTCTTATAAGAACACAATGGGAAAGATTACGCCTCAAATGGCGTGAGACTACTCTCAGCTTACCAATGAATTCTCATGGTTCAATGATTAAAGTACTTTCTTACTTACTGTTTCTAGTTATAATGTTATGTCTTCATTGGCAGGTATGAAAAACGTTCTATTTTAAATATTAGTATTATGGCAAGGTTTATAACTGTTTTTATCTTCTAATTCTAAACAAGTTCTGCTTTGCACGTGTAAATTACCTTTGTAAACACGAATTGTTTTCATACGCTAGAAACGTTTATTAATGGATTCATTCCTGGGTCGGCAAAGTGTTACTGGGTTTTCCATCAGGAAATTTTCAGTGGTAGCCCCGAGTCTGGATTTGTACTCGTTTGATAGCAATAGGCTTGCCCCTTTTTACATGGGATTTTAACATATCTGGTGAGATGTGGGTAAGTCAGAGGTGTACTATAGGTACACCTCTTAACTCTAACCCTTCGGGAAAGCCTATTTGACAAACAGGGCCGTCATCTACCACGGTCATTAAGGAGAATGGAATCGGCGAGAGATGTCGTGCGGTGTCCCTCAGGGATTGGTCCTGGGGCCGCATCTGTGGGATATCGGGTACGACTGGGTGCTGCGCGCTGACCTCACTAGCGACGTCAGTGTAGTTTGCTACGCTGACGACACGTTGTTCCTGGCGCAAGGGAGGTCGTACCAGGCGGCGGCTGACTTACTGACACACGGGGTTGCGACCATCATGCATAGGATCCGGCAACTGGGACTCAAGGTGGCCTTGCATATGTCCGAGGCCATGTGTTCTCATGGTCTTCGGAATGCGCCACCGACGAGTTCCCAGATAACGGCAGGAGAGGTTCACATCGGCGTCGATTCGACGATGAAGTACCTGGGACTCGTCCTCGACAGCCGGTGAAACTTCGCGGAGCATTTCCGACGTTTGGCTCCCAGACTGGAGTGGGCCGGAGCTGCCTTGAAGCGGCTCCTACCCAATCTAAGGAGGCCAAACGCCTCCTGCCAGAGGCTCTACGTGGGTTCGTGCGGTCCATGGCCCTATACGGGCACCGGTATGGGCGCCTATATTGAGGCGCCTACATTAAGGCGCCAACCAGCCCGCAAACTGAAGGCGCCCCATAGGGTCATGGCCATCCGGATGATCCAAAGATACCGCACGATCTCCGGTGAGGCGGCGGGCCTCATTGCCCTCATGGCGACATGGAGAGTGCGACTGTCGCAACCCAGTGCTGAGCACGCCATGATAGCGGCGGTAAGTCCCCTCTTTGAGGAGTGGCTTGAGAGGCAGCACGGCGTCCTCGCTTTCCGCCTGATGCAGGTCCGCACCGAAGACGGTTGTTTCGGGAGGTTCCCGTTTCAGATAAGGCAGGAGAAAACGCCCGGGTGTTTCCACTGCGAAGATCGCCCTGATGACACGGTGGAGCATACGGTGGAGGTCTGCCCGGCTTGGGCGGAGCACCGCCGGGCCTCGGACCTCTCGCGTCCGGCCCTGGTCCAGGCCATGGTACAGAGCGAGAGTGCATGGGTAGCCGTCACCTCCTTCTGCGAAGCTGTAATGCTCGCGAAGGAGGCGCACATGAGGGAGAGGCAGTATATGCGCCCTAACGGCCGTAGCCGCCGCGGGAGACGCCCTGGGCGTCGGGAATCCCAGGCTGATTCCCGGCCACCGTAGGCGCGAGCTTGTGGATGGCGAGTAATGGGTAGCTCACTGTCCGGTAAGGACCAAGCCTGGGTCGACGGTGCATTGTGTTCCACGCGCGCCTCAAATAGATGTCAGCACCAACTGGTGGGGTCCGCAAGGGCCGATGCTGCCAGGGGTGCGGGTTGTTCGAAAGAGATACCGCGGCCCCTGGCACACAGGCAACTGAGGGAAGACGGGTGGTCAGTAAAAGTCTGACACGCCCTCCTGCGCTATCCAGTGCGGGAGAAGTTATTTGATGAATTCCCACACAAAAAAAAAAAAAACCTTCGGGAAATCCAAGTGTCATGTTATGTTAAGTTTATTGATAGATTAATTTATCATTACTTGAGAAATCTTCAGAAATGCAACGGAAACTAAATATAATGTCACCAGAATAATATTCATAGTATTTGGGAAAATTTCGGTAGTGATGAAAGATGTAAAATTGAAGTACCTTTAAGCAATGATATCAATCAATTACTCACTCATTGAACGTTAAGTTTACTGAATCCCTAAAATCATAGTGTATATTAAGCATTTACATAAGTTCTCTACACGAAAATAAACAGAGGTGCAGCAATGTTACAAAACAATTGGAATAAACTTCTACACGAAAATTGCAATTGTTGTTTGAGTTCTCAAGTAACTTGTATTGTAGTTGACAGCTTGCTCTATTTTCTCGTCAGTTTCAAAAGCTAGAATTAAATGTTATATGACTTTATCTTTAAAGTATTATGAAATTAGATTACTTGTACTTGATAAAATTGCATGAATAGAATAATTTACATGACTGAGAGCAAGGACAACAGATTTAAATTTATGCTCTTATATTAAATGATCTTAATCTACAAGATTTTCATCAAGCCTTGTAATAAGCTTTTTTCTTTATTATAAATGTTTGCCGCTGTTTTTGTTTTATAAAGTTCACAGCTTTATCGATAGACCTTGTGATATTTATGCTTACTTTATGCAGAGCGGTTGCAGTATATCCTGTAGCTGCAAAATTCACCGGGATTAATTCATTTAAAGGTTCAAAAACTAAGTTACAGCATGCACGCGGATGTATATGCAAGCGGCTATGGTATGGCCATTTTGAAAATGGTCTATTTGAAATGTTTTATGTGATGAATGTCCAAAATGTGTATGTTATTGATCTACATTTGGAAGGTTATGTTATTAAACCGTGGTGTTACTTGTTGATTCTAATTATTTATTCATTGCATAATCACCACATTTGATATATGGGATGACAGTAGGTAAATTATGCTCATCATAATGGAGGAGATGGTCAGTGCAAAATATACGTTCACATCACTGGAGATGATGAAATAATATAAAAACCGAGACTTTCTCCACAACAAAACCCAGTCTAAGAACAAATGACTCACACAAATTCAAAATACCTTTTACCAAAACAATTTTTTTTTTTAAAAAAAACGTTGCCCACACTAGGAATTTCTCCTGTATTGTGGGTGCGTTTACAAACATTTAAACTCACATACACAAACAGCCAGACCCGGAACAACTACTTGTAGGTCATACAAATATTTGTTCCGTGCGGGAATCGAACCCGCGACACGCAGCGCAGCGCAGTCAATTGCTTAACCACTGCGCCAGCCGTGCTGTCAATTAATGATGATGATTGTTGTATGCAACCTAAAACAGCCCCTAAGGGGTCATCATTGCACCCGTCCACGAGTACGATTTTTTGTAACACCCTCAGTCTTGCGAAGGGGACTCGGGCTAACGGTGGGTTCAATCGACAAATGAAAAGTCTCCTTCAATTAACTAGTGGTGGAACTCTTGCGCTCGCGTGTGAAAACTGGTTTTAGGTACAAGTTACGAGAGAGTCGCAATTGGATTACCGTTAAGACTTACTAGGTTTTTTTTTGAGGGTGGGATATCATCAAATCCCGTAGAGACTTCCTGGGTTGGGCTTAGATCATCAAAAATAATTCCGGTAGTTTCAGATATATGAATTGAAACAATGAAGTTAGACTCAATAATTATTTCAATTAAATTATTCACCGGCATTTTTGAATTTTCTTAAAGTCGGTCAGAAAGCTCAAGCTATTTGGACATTAAAAAACGTAGATCTTTATGAAGAAGAACGGACAACAAACTCCGAGGATGCTCTTTTAAATCAAGATTCCTGGGTACATTAATTTTATGCCTAATAAGAAATAGAGTATAGGTTAGTGGGCAGGTTTGGGTAATTAAAATTATGCCTCTGCAAGATGTGACAAAAATATAAAACAATTTTTAGATCTAAACTGTTTACAAGCACAACCAATACCCACTCGCTTTTCAATTGTACCACAAATTGGCACTCTTCGCAACTTTATAATGAGTTCATTAAGTCTCGTTCAATCTTTTCGATAGTAACTATTGGATTTTTTCCATCAGAAACTGTTACGTCAATATTATGAGTTTTACAATCTGCAGATTTCAATTAATATTGCAGATTCCAAGCAAAAGTTAGAGAAATATTTCTATCGAAGTAAGAAAGTTTGTGAAGTCTTTACTTGCTAAAGACTTCACATCGTAATCAAAATATTTTCCTAGATAGATTGGAGAAAAGAAAAGATTTTATTTTCTCTTGAAACTGGAAAATAAACTTTAACAAATAAATAGGTACATTTGTTTGTTTGTAATGCCAAAATAACAGATTGTAACTAAATGCTTATGAAAGTAAACACGTTACAATTTTTTTTTATCTGTCTGTCTGTTTGTTCCGGCTAATCTTCAAAACGGCTGGACTGATTTTGATGGGACTTTCATATAGCTGATGCTGCTGGTGAGATAGTTGTTTATATACTCGTAGGCTTTTGTCCCGGGACCTCGGTCCACGCGGGCTCAGCTAGTCATCAATATGATACGCCCATAGTAAGTCTTACAAACGAAATCCTACAATTTTATGGATGACAAAATAAACACAAAACCTGTCAAAGAGAGTAACATCGAGAGAGAGAGAGTAATCTACAAACGAAATTTTTAAGAGCAAACGATATAACATAGGCACACTGTCTAAACGAATTAGCTAACGATACGTCCACATATACATTATATGTAAATAGCAAATAAAATTTGAACATATTAATTCACAAGCTGATAGCGCGCAGGTGTTTGATAATCGTAAACGTTATCTTTAAGTAAACTTACGTTTTAATAAATGTGAATAAACATGTGGTTGTAGCTTTAGGGACGTAGGGAATAGAGATTGAATGGCAATTTTGAATGGAAAGTTTGATATTATATAGATAAAGTTGCTGTTGCTTGCGATTTTGTCTACGACTAAGGATGAAAAGTAGCCTATGTCCTCACTCAGGTCTAGTCTGGTCTCCTATGTCGTCACTCAGGTCTAGTCTGGTCTCCTATGTCCTCACTCAGGTCTAGTCTGGTCATTGACTATCTGTGCGCCAAATTGTACCTAAATCTGTCCAGTTGTTTTTGCGTGATTGAGTAACTAACGAACAAATAAATAAATAAAGTTCAAAAGTGAGTACTTTTGCATTTATAATATTAGTTAGGAAAACTTTAGACAAAATAAGAATAGTTTATAAGATACCACTTTAATTATTATTCTTTGCAGAAGAAAGATTTAAAACTAAACTGTCAACTTAAACCGTTTCACCACTATAAAATATTTTTAAAAGAATATAAAAGAACATTTTCACTGTCAGCCTCAGTGCCGCCGCTCCGACATTGATGGAATTCAAATTTAGTTTCATAAAAATTGTATCACAGTGAGAAATCGTTCAGAGTCTCGCGGTTGAATTTTAAAGTAGTATCGATATTGGTTATTTTATCTCTTGGATTTCCATCGCTCCCATGCTGGCTCACACGCAAATACATCAAACGCACACATAAATAAACTCTTTTTTCCCGACTCAATACTTCAGCCTTGTCAAAAATTTGTGCAAAACATTCACAGGCTGTTCTCATTTCGCACTACATTTAAAGGATGTTTGTTAAGTCGGCAGCACGTCACGTGCTCCTAATCGCGTGCCACGCGCCTCGACAGACGACGTGACGATTTCGAGACTCTCATACATTTATTTCTGACAAGGGCGGATGCTTCAATTATTTGCATACGGCTCTCATTGGGAGGATATATCAAGTATAATGGTGTTCGAAGATGACAGTATTTATCTGATACTTAGAGTAAGGACTCGGAATTGGCTGTGAGTGTTTGTATATTGGATGTGCACAAAAAATACATACCTTGGCACGATGAAACTAACTTTTTATAGGAAGCTTTTTGTAATTAAATTGATTTCACACTAGCTTTTGTCAGCGTCTTCGTCCGCGTGGGGGGCGGAAATTATCTCACGGGAACGTACTATCGGGATAAAAGTATCATATGCGTTAATTTAGGTTAAATTCTATCTGTGTGCCAAATGTCATCCAAATCCGCTTAGCCATTTTTTCGTGATGGAGTAACAAACATCCAAACATACAACCTTTCACTTTTATAATATTAGTAGGATTAGTAGAATAGTTAGCCTGATTCATCCCATTGCTGGGCAAAGGCAGTTCTTGCGATTCAGGGCTAAAGTGGACCACTGCTCGTTTGTTTTGTCCAGCTCGTCCTGCCATGTTCTATGGGGTCGCTAAAATAGCTACTATATGGAGCCCTGATTTCATATACCTAGTTATTAACTTAAAAAAAAACTATTTACTGTTTTGACTGCTATCAGCATTCTAACAGGTTTTTTCCCTCTGCCTACTTTTTGCTGAAAATAAGACCGAGGCTTACAATATTATCAAAAGCAATCATGTTTTACATTATTTACTTTACACTGCAAGCCCCAAATCATCGCAAAATTAATTTTCGATACGACGCGCGATGTTATCAAACCTCCGAAACATCTGTCAAAAAATGTCACAGATTTAATAAAAAAGTCACACGCTAACATAGTGGCAAAAAACAGCATTTTCAATATCAGTACAAGCTTCTGTGTGATTATCTTTATTTAAATTACAATGATTTCCTAGAAGTGTTAATATTGGGGTAACATTATCAGTTCGATCGAGCGTACCTTCATGAGTATCCATTGATTACACGGTAATTTCGCGCTTTATCTAGGCAATTGACCTAGATGTGCCTTAATGTGCGGTTGGGGACGTTAACAGATCTATTTGGACATAATTTGCGGACTAATTTATCGGTGTTTACTTGTTTTGGGTTAAGGATGCTGTACCGTGTCAATATAACTTATGGCTATAGGTAAGATCAGCTCATGTAGGTAATTTGAAAAAACTACTACCTCTCTAAATATTTGCTTTATGTAGAAACTGTAGTCATAAAGTAGAAGAGTTATTATTAGGTATTGAACATAAGAAAGTTAAGTTGGGTATGGCAAAAAAAGCATGGAAATAGAATAAATGATGTAGAAATGCGTTCTTTGCGAAGCATGTGTGCTGTGACTATGGGTTATAAATAGAGTGAGGAATGATGTGATGAAAAGCGACTAACAAAAAGTATTTACAAGGCAGCTGTGAGTGGAAACGCTGGGAGGGGATGCCCTCGGAGGACATAGAGTGACCTTATTGGTGATGTTTTTCAGAAAGGTCAGGCCGTACCGTAGTACTCGCAACCCGCGTGCGTCTATGACGCAAAAGGAGTACGTAAGGATTGTAGCAGTTAGCGTTCTGTAGTTTCTGCCTGCTCTCATGCAAAGAAGGCGTAAGTTTGTGAATATATGTATGTACGCGAGTTAATGATCATTAGTATTACTATATACTATACTAAGGCTGCCAGGCTTGGGAGTGGGCGGGTCACACCAGCCGCATGCACAGTGACCGCTGGGCAATTGTCGCCATATAGTGGGTGCCTGAGGATGGACGGCGCCGCCGAGGCCGGCCCAAGAAAAGGTGGCGTGACGACCTGGACGCGTATTGCAAGGGCTAGATCGAGGAGGCCCTGGGAAAGAATGCCTGGAAGGATTTGGGGGAGGCCTTTGCTCAGCAGTGGGACAGTGTAGGCTAATTGACAAAAAAAGTATTACTATATAGGTACATTAATTTTGTACTGTACTATGATTTCGCCGTATATTTTGCTATGTGCACTGTTGGACAAAATTTCTTATGGCAATGATTTATCATAACTATCAAATCACCCATTTTTCACAATTTTTCTGACACAGGTTGTCTAATATTTGGAAATATGGTATTTTATTATCATTCGATCCATTTCCATCAATTTCACGAAGAAAAGTATCCTAGAAACTAGTCTTCTACCAAGATCGTAGTAACTTTGCCTTTAACTGGAGCTCGAAGTAAGTGATCACTTTTAGATAAGTAGAATACACAAAGTGATTCATATTCTAGATAGTAATACATTATTTCAGATAATAAGCAGGACCTAAGACCACGACCTGAGTCAACTTCACTCGTATTAGTATCGGAAGATGTCAGTCAAATGATATAATATTATGAAATGGTAAATTATGCACATTTACTGTGGGGAACTGGTTATGCTTACGAGTTCACATTTGTAAGGTAGAAGATAGATTTCAATACGCGCATACCTCTGCCCTGTTGTAAGACCAAAATGATATTAGGACATGACATAACATCATACCTGTATTCCCCGAAGGGTTAAGCAGAGGTGTAGCTAAAGAACAACCACATTTCGCCAGTTGTGTTTAAGTCCTATGTAAAAGGAGCAAGCTAAGCTATTGCCACTCACCGGGCACAAGTCCAGACAGCAGGCTGCTACTGAGAACATATTATGCTGCTACTAATAACTACAGAGCAGTGGTGGCCAGCGGTAGCTGACGCGACTTACGAGCTGTAGGTGGTAGGCTCGAACCCCGACAGGCGCTTTACTTTGTGTAAATTATCTCATCACTACTGCCCTCGAAACGGTGAAGGAAAACATCGTGAGGTAACCGGTATGTCCTAGAAATAAAAAAATATAAGACTTGTGACATCTACCTGTAAAGGGCCCGCGTGGTGGATTACGAGCCTCTCTCTCACAGAGAGGAGGCCTGTGTCCCAGCAGAGGGAAGATTGCTGATTACTGCTGGTTGATTACGCTACATGCTACTAATAATACCTACCAGATGGAATAATTATTGAGCTGATATCGCTACAATATGGATGCGTGTAAAAGAAAAATGGACACTAGAATGAATCAAATCTCTCAAATGCACAGTAATTAAATATTAAAATAGGGATTGAACCTATTTTTAGCATTTCAATGAGACCTAGTAGGTACTAGGTCATGGGTCGGTACCCATAGATGTACATTGTAAGATATCAATAAAATAGTTAACATCATCGTGTCACAATGTTAGTTACCTTACTCCTCCGAAACGGCTGAACCGATTTTAATAAAATTTTCTTGTGCTTATCGGGTAGGTCTGAGAATCGGCCAAAATCTATTTTTCATACCCCTAAATGATGAATGATGAATGATTAAGGGAGGTCCACCCCAATTTTTTTTTTTATAATGTGAACTTAATATTCATAGTTAAGACAGGACAACGTCTGTCGGGTCAGCTAGTTATTATATAAAATCACGAGATACTTTTTAACACGTTTATATCGGACAGATCCATAGAAGTACGTTATTCTGTTTTCATATACTTGAATATACTTTAGCTAAATTAGATCAGTACCTGTAACACGGGTGATACCCGAGTTACAATACAAAGAAATTACGTACTAAACTAAGAAATATGGTTTTAAAAAACTCAATACTCATCTTTAAACAATTGGTGCAGAGCTTCTGCTTCACAACTCACTCAGTATTTTCTAGGCGTGATATCCTTACAAGATCCAACGGTAATGGCGGGAAGCTTTAAGGCAACTTAAAGTGGCGGACGTAGGACCTGGTTAGGGTCTGTACCATCGAACAGTTAGGTCAGAAAGCCCTTGGATGATTTGGCCAGAGCTTCCGTGTTGCAGCGCACTGAATCTCTTTGGCTTACCAGTCGGAGTTTCCACTTTACAGTGTACTATCTCCCCTTAAAGGTGGGACTCTTTGGCAGATTAAAATTACGGCGGACACCAGTGGGTCTTTACCGTTAGACAGCTAGCGTAAAGAGTCCGCCCAGCCGGTGGTTACAATTAAAAGCCCTTTTATAGGCTTCACAAATTTCAAACTTAACCCGCCATTTTCGACCAATCACAGAGCGTCATACAGTTTTGGCTATGAGCGTCATAAAGTATTATAATAGCTAATCATAAACAAAACGTATGTATTGAGAATACTTTAAAACTTAATGAGATAGTTCAGCAGTATAGCTTGAGTTATTTTATAATGTATATGTAAGATTTGATCAGACATTAGTATCCATCAATCACAGGGCTTCAAACTGTTTTGACTTAATAATTTCTTACATGAGTAATTTTAAACGAATAATATATAGTGGAACTATTTTAAAACTTATTGAGATAATTTAGAAATTTTGTAAGTACATTTATTATCTTATCTGTTGGTAAAGTTATAAATGTTAACATGACTTGAAACGTCCGAAAATCGTTTAGAAATAACTGGGTATATAGAAACTGCAATGTAAAATCGAAGAAACATTAAAGCATCATACTATTCATGATTACATTATCCTGCAATTGCAATGTTATAATTAATTAACATATGTTTTGGTTATGCTAAACCGTAGATCGTTACTTTGGTTTAGAATCTACTCTTTTGAGTAAATATATTTTATTGTGACTTAAAATACTCGACTATTAACATAAATTAAATGTTTGTGAAATTTCAATTTAGGAATGACAATTAAATGTATTTTTAATTAAAACTCTTGTTTAACAAAATATTAATTTTCAGTGAGAATAGAATGATTAAATAATATTGAAATGAAATGTTACCATAATTCAACATTACTAATTGTAGACAGTGACAGTGACAGTGTCATTTACGCAAGTTCATATTGTGGTTAATGTTTTTTTTTTACATAGTTAAACAACAGTTAATTTCCTATAAACATTAACAATCTAACACGTGCTTCTTTAATATTCTTAAAGCATTAGCACTATCGGTGGGACTGCGATACCGATATTATTAATGGATAAAATTATTTTATTTAAATTTTTGGTCGGTTTTATAATTTAAATTGGCTACTAGATCATTTCCTAAAGTTTTGTATCGATAGAACCTTCTCAGGTAATTATGACATCTAAAACAATGGGCTCTATATTTAAATGATATTCCTATGTAGAAACTTACTGCATATAACGAATATCTTGTATTTTCTTCTCGTTTTTCTTTTATCATTATTATTCTGGACGTAAACTTTATTCCCACCCATATATTCCTCTAACACGCCAAAATAAGATTAACATCTCCCACAAAAATTACATGCCCGGCACCCAGTTGGTTGAGTCGTCACATCGGTAATCAACAGTGTGTCACGTGTCACGTCGCATATCAACTGAGACAGGGCAGCGTGGACGACGGTTATGTTCTTGTTACTGTTTTTGTAAAAGAGAAAAACTCCAATTTCAAAGCATTTCAACACAGGTATTTTTTGTATCGGTTTTACTTTTGTCTCATAAATAGAGTATTATGACGATTTTTATTTTAGTTATTGACGATTGAATAAGCTTGATTTTCTTTAAAAGTGCGATTCTCAAATAATAACTTATAGCTCCTAATATCTTATTTTTTTCTGAAGCAGATATAATATAATATTAGGCCAGCTTCCTTGCTTAATCATTAGCGGAAGCCAAATTTGATCAACATCTCACACATTAATTACACATGCCGTCATCTAGTCAGTTGTCACGCCAGTAATCAACGGTTTGTCGCGTGTCACGCTGGCAAATCAACTAAGACGAGGCTCTTTAGATGATGCTTGGCTTAGCAAAATTATTTTTGCTTTTAAAAGTCTTACAGACTTTAGTCAAAGATATTTGGAATACTTGAAGAATAAACAAGCTTCTCTTTAGCAGTAATAAAGTGTCCAATAACAAAAAATATAATCCCAGTTTTCAAAATTGTTGATCCATCACGTATTGTTGTACACCTGAAATTATTTTAATAAAAACAAGAGGCAAAAATAGCGCTGCATTGTTATAAAGCTTTTGCAGGGTAGAGCAATAAATCCTTTTTATACAATATAATTCAGATGGCATAAAAAGTGGAATTTATAAAAACATTAATTCAGTACAAACTGCATTCGTTTTGGTGTCATTCGTGTGGAATGAAATTGAGCAGCAGGATTGACTGCCGTCACATACAATTTTATTCTTTTACTAACGTTCATTTAGTTGAAACTTCACAGTATTTACCAACTTAGGTACATATTTTGTTATGTTTTCCATAGGTACTCCATTAATATGTAACCTATATTTATTATTCAGCCTTTCCGTAATTATAGCTAGGTGCTACAGAATTACACAAAAAAACGACCAATTTTCAAACATACTTAACAATAATAATTTTAAAATCATCATTAAATATCCTCAACGTTTATCATTACCAAACATATTCAATTAAATCACTAATGAGATCTAGGTAACTAACAAACCTTATCTACAGTCACACCTACCCATGCCTACATCAACGTGACAGACACACAATTAAATTCCCCACGTCCAACTGAACACGCAAAACAATTGCTAAAACCATATCGCGATACGGAATACCGTACTCAGTTCGATTTGTTACAAAAGCTGAAAGTCAGGGCTGTCGCGCGCAACGCACCTAAATTACGCGCCGTCCTATTCTAGCGTGACACTCGATTTGGTGACGCGTGACAGCTTATTTCTAGCGTGTCGCGGCCCTAACGCTGTCTGGTGGTACTACTGGTACTGTCATGTTAATAATAGCTGCAAAATAATTATTTTTGGGTCGTACCGTTTTGGTTTATGTGGAAATATTTGCTTTAGATTAATTGAAGTCGATAAGGTTGGATGTTTGGCGGACTATAAAATTGAAAAATACTACCTATATTTCAGCTACAAGTTTTTGCAAGGATGGTGCCGAAGTCACCTATTATTATGTTAAACTGTTTGCATCTTATTAGAAGATAACACGGATAATTTAGGGAGTAATTATTATGTAAAATATATATATAATTAGTAATCATCATTATAATGTTCCTACTGCAGGGCAAGGGCACCTTCACCTCTTCGAGAGCGAGTGAACTGTAATTTATCACGCGGGCCCAGTGCTGTTTAGTAGATGTCACGTCTTGTTTTCGGATTTCTGGTTCTAGGATATGCTGGTGTCCTTACCTTCCTTCACCGTATTTCAATAGGTAATAATTAATTATTAATTGAATATTATAATTGAGGGGACTGTTCCACCTTAAATTTAAATAACAAAGTTACGCAACGCATTATACAAGTCTACCTTTGCCCGAAATTATTGTCAAACAAAAAATTTTGTTCGTTTATTTGGATGATATATTATTTGCTACAGTAAAACGCGAGCCCTGGCCATAAATAAGTGTGCAAATAAATGTAGGAGGAGACATAAAAAACAAACACACTTAAAACCAAGGGGAAACACTAATTTGCATATGGAAAACGGCCACATGTGACGTTCGTGCTGCAAAAATTCACTAGATCGATATCTGTCCACTGTCCGAAGGGTGCCATACTAACGCCCTCGCCGAATATATAGGATTTATATGTAATGATATGTGTATGTAGAGAGCTAATTGTAGTTATTTATGATCGGTTTTTAAGGGTACGTTTTAAATTTCGTTTTTCAATGTATTGATTATGGCCATTTTTTTAAACAATTGCCGCAATAGATTTCTTTTTAGTAAGAGATTTTATTATGTTTGATATTCCGTGTCTGACTTCTCTTTGGGGATCCCGCTTCGTTTGAACAATATTTAGAATTCAAAATGTTCAAAATCACTAAAGTTGCGACACTTTTTTTTTGCGGATGGGAAATAATGAAATAACTTCTCCTGCTCTGGGCGAAGCGGGAGGGCGTGTCAGATTCTTACTGACGAAAAACCGGCCATGTTCCTTCAGCTGATTGTGTGCCAGGGGCCACGGTATCTCTTTCGAACCCACACCCCTGGCAGCCATCGGCCTTTGCGGACCCCACCAGATGGTGCTGAAATCTCTTTGGGGCGCACGTGGAACACAACGCGCCGTCAACCCAGGCTTGGTCCTTACCGAACGGTGAGCTACTCATTACTCGCCGTCCGTAAACAACTACTTTCACGTGACAGTATCCTTTAATCAAATCGTAACATCTTAAAACGATTTTTCTAAATATTTTAAATAAACATTAACAAACAAACGAACTTAAGCACTTTCTACCTAAGTAAGCAAACGATCGGTGTTTATTCAATCCTTTCAAACTTTTTCTGCCAATAAGCGAACTTTAGTAACTTTACTAAAATTGTAACGTTCGAGTTACACAAATTAAATGAATATTCTAACAAAGGCACTCCAATGAAAATATTGCATCGGTTGAAACTTGAGATCAAAATAACGACCGCGCAAATCACAACAAAACATAAAATACACAATTACAACCAGATCTATAATTACTTAAAACTATAGCAGTACTAAATCAATTCGTTATAACATAGTCAAAATCATGAGGGGTAAGCATAAAAGCAACACTTCATATTTGTTATTACGAGCCTGCGCGGGAGGGTGCCCATTCATATTCAAATCACTTTCAAATCTACAACTATTATTATGCCCTAAGCATTGTGTTGGTCCTTTGGGACTTACTTTATACAGGGTCCTCCAAATCATGCCCCTTGTAAAAGTATTGTTGGAGAGACATCGACCATGCAAGGCACCGCGTGGGCCAAAAATTTCTTTAAAAGAGCTGCATTTACAACCATTTAAAATATATTTACCATTCATAACGTCACCACAGAGAGTTTTACGATTCCCGTAACCATAATAAAAATCAAATTACATAGCGTCTAATAAATTATATAGAATTGCGTAGTCAATAGACATCCATTAGTAATAAAACATTAGTGGTGCGGATCTGTGAAACGAATCGGCTCCTTTAGTTAATAATTTATGTGACGCTAAACATTTTTATGTTTAGTTAATGTCGAATACGATTCCGATATCGGATTGTCTAATGCTTGTGGCGCCTGGATTGCGGGCCGTGGGCGGACGTCCCGGTCGTAAAATTTTGTCCCGCACAAACACAAACTTTTAGCACCCACCCCTGATATTGTTTTTTTGAATAAACATGATCAGTTTTGTTGAGATTAACTTCGGTAGTTTCATAACATTAACTTGTTTTATGTTCATCATTGATGGGTGTATTACTGTTGGAACGAGCTGTTTCTTTTAATACAACCTTTGATTCAGAATTTGTCACTTCATGGTAATGTTCAATGTTTGTCAAAAGCTGGTATTCTTTAACAAGTTGTAAGAGATACAAGGCTTCTTGTGAGTCAGCAGATTATTTGTTATGACTTTATGCGTCCCACAGATTTTTTTGTTAAGGACACTTTGATTTTGTTCATATTTTCAGTCAAAAGTTTGCCTTCAGTTAGCATAAAGTTAACATTTGTACTTTACTTGTATGTTCGTATATGCGTAGGTGGTAAGTAGATACGTCGGTGTTTCTGATACAAGAAGTTTTCAATTTTATATGGACCATAACAATAATTTTCATATTTCAATTTAAACGATTTTATGTTGTCATAATATTATTAACTTTGAATTTATTGTTTTCTAAAATCCCATTTGAATTGACTTTCAACAATAAAAAATAGTATATAGAAACCTGTGTCAAAGATCATAACCATTTATTTTGATATGGTTTTATGTACTGAGACAAAACGGTTCATCTTTCTTTTCTCTTTGTTGTAAGTACGTTAGATATTGTTGTCATAGGTCAATACCTAATCTGACTATTTTTTATTAAATCGCGCTTGTTTTGTTTCAGGTTTTTGTAGTGGTGTGTGGTCGAAAAGAGGACACATTTTTTGATTGTACCTATACTTTATTGTTTGTACTAAGAACCATGTCTGATACAGTTAATCATATTTTCAACATGATTAACAATTCTTCCTAAGGTTCACGGTAATGACCGCCATGAAAATGTATTATATTTCATACAATGACAGATTTATTGCGATAAAATCAAACAACAAAGATTCCCATCTTCGAGACCACACCACACAAAGTATTTAACGATCAGTATGCGATACAAGTACGAAACAATCGCTTACATCATTGTTATGGTCTATACAAACATTTATGGAGTAAAATAGCCATGATACTCGCCATGATTCCACATTATAAACACATATCAACCAGCGTTTCCGTTGATGGTGTTAGAATGATAAATTCCGGATAGCAAGCCATTGTTTCAGCCAACAATGCTGGGACAAACAAAAAAGGGGACGACCGAAGATGAATAAATGTAAATCGCATTTGAGACACTCAAAAACTGGTCCAAGCGCTTTTTAATTTTGTTTCATCATGGGTCAGAAAGGCACGGGGTGTTCGATGTCGGAAATAGCAGTCCATTGATATTATAGCTGTTTTTCCTCCTTCGCCTGTTAACTCTGTGTTCGGGGATTGAGAGAAAAACTTACGCAAATTTTGTAAATCGTCAAAGAAAAACAACGATGTTTTCTTTTTAAGTAAAAGATTATAGAAGCTTATCCCTGAGTATCCTATCGTTCCTGTCGTTTTCTGCTTCTTGTTTTTAAGGCAATTCAGCTAGAGGTATATTTATAAAAGTTCATCTTCATAGGCTTGAGTCTTTTAGCCTCAACATCGGGTACGAGTTTGAATATTTCATGAAGACATTTCTGAGTACTTTTAATTAAGCCGTTTTACGTAGAATATATCCAGGTCACCCCGCAAACTTAGTTGTTTCAAAGCGAAAAATTGCTTTATATAAAAGCAATATAGGACAACAAAATGTTGAAATAAAAAATGCAAATATGTATGGAAAAATTAAAGCGTAGAATTTAATAACAAACTTTATGAGGATGGTCATTGAAAATATTGAATTTGTTGTCCAAATGGGTCCCTTGATACTCGTGTATGGTTACAAAGGGACATACAACAAAATTATTGCTGAGTGCGTTACATAAAATTGAATTTGATATGCCAGTGTTAATTTCGTCAAAAAATTTGGACATTTATTTAATGTACAATGGATTTATCGGCAATTTGATGGGCCTAACTATTGGTAATTTTGGATTTGATGACAGTTATAATGTAGGGAATAACTTAAATAGTATATGAGATGGTCTCATGACGTCGATATTCAAAAATATACTCGTAAAATATAAAATCAAACATTTATAAACCTTAAAACTTATACCTAAGATTACTGTCGAGCTTTGATGGTAGGTACAACTATGACCGCATGAGTCACATCATATCGTTGTTGTTGTAGCAAGCACGACTGGGGACGGATATCCTTTGAACCTAACTTGGATAAGATTTTAGCAGAATAAATCAGGCATGGGTTTGGAGCTGTGCCCAAATGTCTTCTATCGCGTGCTTCTATAAGTGCTAAAACAATAGCTATAAATATTGAGGCTGGTAGTAAAATACTACAGTACAATTTCACAAAAATGTTTGTAAATCATCATTACATTGCAGCTTATCCAATAAACTACAGCTGGTCTGTACGAGATTTTATATAATAACATTATAGTGTAAGAGAGAACATTTTCATGTACTGCCAAAAGATTGCAGAGAAGATCCTAATAAAATATCGTTACAATAGCAAAACTAGGACACCACTAAACGAGACTCTGTTGAAGCAAGCAAAATTTTAAGAAACTCAATTTCTCGGAAATAGTAAAAACCCAACAACGCTATAATATTTGGCAAGATACCAATGAAAAAGGAAATAATATCTCGCTGTGGACAGTTCGTTGTAACGATGCTATAGAAAAAGTGGTTATTTCGGATTCTTAATAAATTGGAACACTAGTTTAGAGAATTTTAGGAAGCCGTTGCACCTGATGAATAGGTGGACAAGTAAATTTTATTCTTATTTAATTAGTTAGGTCTATAACCCATTTCTCTTCACGTGGGTATCGTATTAAATCTCCAGGGGATTATCCCACATTGGTGAAAGGTAGTGAGCCGTATGAAATGCGATTATTTAGCACCATCTGCATAGTATGTGGGGCGAACTCATTAAATTTGTTCAGGTTCATCCCATCACAATCGGCTACTGTACCCTACAGGGCTACAGTAGCGGATTGTAAAATTGATAAAAGGAGACTAGCAAGACTTTTCCATTACTACTGTAGCTCCCAAAATTTTACAACAATCATTTTGCCAAAATCCATTATCCCAATTGAAATGAGAAAGGTTTATATCCAGCTTAGTACGTACTACATTAACGAGCCGTTACATTACTAATTTTTATCACCCAACTCACATCCGAAATCCATTTATTCACACACTGTAAATTGACACTTTATTTAACCACAGTTTTTCACGAGCGATCTTAATTAAATCTGTAAACTGGTGTTGTGTTGTTTTAGCACCCTTTTAACTGAACGTGCCTTATCAAAGGAAATGTCGAAAGTGACGCTATCGGCTAAAAGCCATCGGCGTAAATGCGTCCAATTAAGCCGCGTGCATCATAAAGACCTAAACCAGACCGGTGTTAACGTTTCTCTTTTAGTGCGAGAGTATTCTGTTAAGTCTCGTGGTGAAAAATTTCATTATTGTTTGCGTTTGAAAATTACTCTTCTTTGTAGTTTGTGAAAATTTTTGGCTTATGGAGATTTTAGCCTGTACTGTTTCTGGTTAGTTGAGTGCTATCAACATTACAATCTGGTAAAGGATTTCGCTCCTAAAATTCGTATCTCCAACTTATCTCCAAAGCTTTACAAACAAATATGTTCTTCACATCTATATTATCTGAAACGGCAGTTGTATCTTTGACACAGATAAGTGCATCAATTCTGTTTAAGCCGTTTGAATTGGAAGTAGCAAGGCATGATTTTAGATTTATAACTCACATTGACAGATTGGTATAACCTATCACTTTAGTATAGAATTCAAATTTCGTTCTCCATCACTACTACACTGTAATTACAATTAATCTTCATACACTACAAGCCTCCAATTAGCTTCAAATTTAATTACGGCAAACTCTTCTAACCCTTTGACCTTTGACGTTGACTGATTCGCCGATACATCATCCAGATATGCGACACCAATAATTAGGGCCTGTACGTCGGAAATAATTACACCATAAAGTGTCAACACAACACTATGTCTATAAAACAAGCAGACCATGTTTGATTAGGGTCCGGATGATGATAAAGATGTTCCCGAAAGATGTTTTTTTTTCGTTCCGTGATTTGGTAGAAAGCCGTTATTAGGTCTATAGAAATATGGAAGATGATTGGGTTTAATGTGTGTTTTTATCATGAAAGGGAGTGTCAGGAAGCCGACTTCGATTAATGAGGATGCTATTATGGTGCGTAATCGGTATACAGAAGCAACTTTTTTGAACACCTTTACATTGGTAAGAAGTTCCAGTAGTTCTGATTAAAGTAATGGTAAACATTATATTATTGCTGCAATGGGGTGCCCACATTAGAGCGCTTTCAAGCAGATTAAGCTCAGCTGCTTACGCAGTAAGAAAAATAAGGCAGTTGACTGATGTAGCCACAGCTAGGTTAGTATACTTTGCTTATTTTCACAGTATTATGTCTTATGGCGTTCTGCTGTGGGGATTGGCAGCGGACGTAGATTCAATTTTTATTTTACAAAAGAGGGCAATCCGCGCAATCTATAAACTGGGGCCTCGCGAGTCTCTTAGAAACAAATTCAACGAAATTGATATACTTACTCTGCCTTCTCTTTATATTCTAGAAAATATCTTGTATGTTCGCAAAAACTTAGGTCTTTTCAAAAAAAGATGCGATTTCCATAATCTAAATACACGTAGTAAAGATGAAATTGTGATTCCAAAATTTAGATTAACTAAAACTAGCAAGTCATTTCTAATAAACAGTATCCGCTTCTATAACAAGTTGCCAAAGTCGGTTACAGAACTTAGCGATGGAAAGTTTAAAACTCACATCAAACGTGTCCTTATCAAAAAAGCATAAACTCAAACTCAAACTCAAACTCAAAGCATTTATTTCAATTAAACCATTTACAGGCACTTTTGAATTGTCAAAAAGTCGACCAGTTGGAAAGTTGAAGCTAGTTGCCCATTCCAAAACGTAGATCTCTATGGAGAAGAACGGGCAAGAAACTCCATGGACACTCTTTTTAATCATGTTATGTATTACAAAAACTTGGGAACATTATTCTTGTTGCTTCTATATGTGAGACAATGTAAAAAAAAAACAATTCTAAATATAAAATTTAAAATTAGCCATGGAAGTTAGGAGATGACCAGTCTCAACCGACGGCGCCCGTTCACGAACTTGACGCATATTATAAGATAAAAGACTACGTTGAAGACAGGGAAGTTTGGCATTAATTCCTTCTGCACATGTGGCTTCCCTGGTACCTCATTAACAGCAAAACCGTGTGAAAGTCTATTAACAGCTCCCAAATTGCAATGTAAATTTTTATTCTTTTTATTATATTATTTTTTTACAATGTCTGACATATTCTCGTCATTATTTGACATTATACATCAATTTTACTACTATTTATTATTAGTGATTGTCATCGAAATCATGTCACTTGGTTCAAATAGATTCATTTTATATAGGTAGATTCTTTTACATATTGTGAATGAGAGAACGTTGTAGGCCTTAGAGACTAGATTTGTAGACGTTTTTCTATTCTGTATTTTCATTCCTCTAAGTACCTGGTACTTATTGACTGGCCTGCACTGTCCTCTCATACCTATTATCACTGTAATTTGAAAACATTGTAAAAGCCAATTATTTTTAAAAGAGTAACCGTGGAGTTTCTTGCCGGCTCTTCTCCATAGGAAACGACAAATTGGAACCGTGCACCTAGCTTCTGACGTTTCATAAGTGCCCATGCAGGCTTATGTGAAATAAAATATTTTGATTTTGAAATAAATCTGATACGCGGTTCAATGGCGTTTCGTATGTTATACGATATGAATTTCAGAGCTGGCAAAATATCAAAACAATAAAAAACAAACACGCAACATGGAAAATGGAGAAAGTAGGTATAAAAAGTGTCTGTTTTGCAGAAATATATTATGAATAATGTTGAATCATAGCTAATTCATGATCTAGATCCCTTCAGGAGTAGCCAGACAGAAAGGGGCGCATATCTCTGGGGACCACATTCACTTAGAATTTGCATTGCTCCTGTCCCGATTTTTTTCAGTGATGGTATGCACACATTCAACATAATTATAATTATCCAGCTAAATATACTTATAGTGAAGTCCGGTAGGCTACCACTGAAAGTAAGGTTTATCCCAATAAAACCAAATTAATATTGATTTCCTTAAAGCCATACTCTCCAATACTCCTTATTAGCACTAAATATTAAAAAACACACTCAAGCCTAAATCAAAACATGATTATGCTGCTAAATATACATATAGCATGTCCCGTAAACTACCACTGATCAACTAAAAATTTCATACATTTTATAGGATTTATCCATAAAAAGGCTACGGCCGCCGGCTGTGAAGGCCGCGGGAATTCGCTGGATGTGGGAAGCACAAGACCGGTCGGAGTGGAGGAGCCTGAGAGAGGCCAATGTCCAGCAGTGGATGTCTTTCAGCTGAAATGATGATGATGATGATCCTACAAAACAAAAACCAAATTAATATTGATCCCTTTGAAGCCATAAACCTTCATAAGAATAAACGTAAAAAGAAAACTCAAGTCTAAATGGAAACAATGACGTTCCATAAGATAGTGTAGTGGGCACAAAAACTAAGAGCCCGAGATGATTTGATAATGAAATTATAGGGCAAAGCGTACGGCGTCGTCGCCCTGTGTTTAAATGTCATCACTATATAAAGTGGGAATAGTTGGGTTGGTAGTTTGGGCTGGCTCAGTGCTTAAGCGATTGACTGCTGCGCTGCGTGTCGCGGGTTCGATTCCCGCACGGAACAAATATTTGTATAACCTACAAGTAGTTGTTCCGGGTTAGTTGTTAGTGTACATGTGACTTTAAATGTTTGTAAACACACCCACAATGAAGGAGAAATTGCTAGAGTGGGGCAACGTTTTAAAAAAAATTGTGAGATATTTTTGAGGTGTAAGTAACGGAACTTGGGATGGGTGGATGTGTCACTGTGTTTTTTTTTTTTCTGTATCTATTTATATGAGAATCCCTTTTACGTTCAGTTTTAAAACTGTAATACAACAGCTTTTAGCGTTAAATATGGCTTTAATCACTATATTTTTTTACTCACAACGAATGTAACCCAAAGTATTAATCCAATAAAATATGCCAGTTGAATGGTTAAGTAAATAAAAACTTGAGGATATGAAATCTATAATCCCTGCAATTATCCATTTTTTATCAAGGTACCTAAATCTAAAGAGCAGTATCTTTAACTTCTACATTTTTACAATTGAATAGTTTCTGCGGAGGTCATATACACTGGTGAAGTTCACAAGTTCATGGTTATATCCCTGCTCTATTATATTTATTTGTATTTTAAACAGTTTTACTCAAAATAATATTTATTTCAAAGTGCATATCAGCAAAATTCTCAAAACTATTCCTATTCTCGGTAACTATGGACAAACATAATTTTATTTAGAAATACTTGTGATTGCTAAGTAATTTTAATTGGCAGTTTAGACAGCCAGTTTTGAATAATGAAGTCTGAACATTTAGAAGAATTATAAGCAGTAAAAAATATTGCAGTCTTGAAAAGAAGGTGGTATTTTAGCCATTACATCATAATAATTTAGACAATATAGCCCATGACGACATGTGACATATCAGTATGGGACTCCCGTTAAGAACTCATTTAAGTGTGCAGTATCTTCATTACGGCGACGTGACGTTTCCCTTCAGGCTGGTGATAAATTCCAGTTAAATAGCTTACACATGTTGAAAACGCAAAGCACGTACTGGTTCAACGTATCGATAAACACCGCCCTCTTTGAAGCTTTTATAGTTATTACTTTTATTCAAAACAAATCCAATCGATTCGTATGACTTAGAATCAAAAAACATATAATATCGACTATTTTGATTTAACTTTCCGATTGCTCCGATGACAGTATAAAACAAGAAACCGTCAGTATAATTATGTCGATCCAAAACCGCGTTGGTCGTTTGCAGGAATTTCACAATTTGAAAGTATAACACACAAAAATACGTCTGACTGAGGGCCTCCAAATTTGGGAGAGCGGAGTCCACATGCGCATTCTAATTTATACCTCTAATGAAACCGACCGCTTTTTTGGACATCTCCCTTCATTCTTGCAGGTACGAAATGTTGGGTTGGAAAACGATAAAAATGTTCTTCGTCCTCTATAAATATTCATTTCTTCCGAGGATCACGGTGCAACGGAGGGGCGGCTAAGTGCCAAAGATATGGGGTTTGTCAAAGAGGAAAGTAATCATAATTTTTATGGAAAATCTTGGGTGTATGTGAAACGAGGCAAAATTTACATTCGAGACGCTTTCTGATGAATGTGCAGGGAATGTATGAGATTACAGCATGATAAATAATGTGAAGAATTTTTTATCATACGCTTATGTTTCGGAGTTTAAATCGGTGGAATATTTTATGTTTAATGGAGGCGCTCCTAAGATCTTAGGAGATATACGAGTATGGTCGTATAAATCATTGACGCTAATTAAGGCTGTGCAGTTTTCAAATTTTGGTGTATCTCGTTTCTTGATTCATACTTCAAAAATACTTGTTATCCAAGTTCTTCAGTGGGAGTTTCTAATGTCTCTGGAAGTTTAAAAGCGTATATCCGATCTAAATACCCAATTTTACAAACTGTCTATCTAGTTAAATATGATTGACTGAAAAGATAACACCATATTTCAAACAAAATTAAACAATTCTAATTTTATTATTTAGTGAACATAATTATTATTATCAGCGCTGCTGTTTAATGGTGACCCAGATACAATCAGAAATAGTCAAAACATTCCCAACTAAGAAACAGCAAATAATATTTATTTGTGTATAAAACTACAACGCATAGTTATTTAAAATTTGTGTACACCAAAAATAAACGACCAAACAGAAATAGAATTAAACCCACATCTATTAGACCATCAGAAACAATTCCCGTGATTGGCCAACAAAAAATATACAAGTCGATGTTTTTTGGAGCCCCTAACTTTACGTGGGTCGTGCATGCTCACCTTTTTTTTATTCCAAAGGACATTGATTGATTGAACCTTATGGCACAACTATGAGAAGCATAGCAGGGGTATTGTTTTTTTTCGATCGTATAAATACTTTTATGGATTTACGGTTCCAAAATCTTTTTAGAGTTTATTGTATCTTCATTTAGATAATCTGTGGGGATTCATCGATTGTTTTTGGGTTGCTGCGTTTTTATAGATTGGGTTTTTATAACTTTTAATCATATCTGTTAACGGTGATGTTTTATTAACATCACTAAATAATTCTGGATGTAACAACAAAAATATATCGTCCTATTTCTTCTGGTAAAGTTAAGGTGCAGGCTGTAACGTCAATATTAGTTGTCCATTTAAATTTGTAATTGGCAGTTCTGAATAGCTATTAGGCAACGGAGCTGTTGTCTTGCCTTTAACATTGATTAATATGGCTGCGTGAGACGTCAAACAACACACCTTTGAAATTCTTTAGTGGTAGTGTAAACTGCATTATTGCTACACAGCTTCTTAAATTTTTAAACATGTTATAAAATAATTCTCCTTTTTTAACCGACTTCAAAAAGAAGGAGGTTATCAATTTGACATGTTTTTTTTTAAAGTAACTCCGTGATATTTAGACGGATTTGCAAAATTATTTTCGTTCGAAAGGGGTTTATTCCGCAATGGTCCCATTTAAATTTCATATAGATCTAATGATGAGTTTCGGAGACAGACAACAGAACTCTTAAAAAAATTACACCAAATCTACCGCGATTGCTGCTATCGCAGCTTAAGTTGCTTACTTACTAAGTAAAGCCAAAGTGCGATATGATCCTCTGGAACCCCATATGCACAAGTTATAAACCCATCCCACTCCAGTTGTTATCCTTTTTAACCACAGTTTTGACCCAATATGCATTGTTTTGATTTGATTGACTTTGAGAATTCCCCAGATATGATTAAATGTTTGAATTGGTGTGGGGTAGGTACTATGAATAACTAAAAAGTGTTTTTTTTTTTTCAAATAAGAAAACAACCGATTTTCGAAACTTTCTTTTTTCTAAAAAGTTTTTATCTTCAAATGTATTATGATTTATATGTGAGCACTTTACTAGCGAATTCCGAAAAGTCTTTTTTCCTTGTCCACCTCATAAAAGGAACCTTAGTGCGTTTTAGCTTTCTAGGTAAAAGGGTTTGGAATGGACATTTATGACACAGTCAGAAAAATGCCGGAGTTGTTTAACCATCAATTCTACTAATCATTAAAACTACTTTTTATAAGCGTGTTCAGCTAATTCTACGTTGTAAAGAACAAAATGAACGATATTATAAAATTCACTAACAATTTCGAAATTCATACTTACGTTTAATATTGGCACAAACGGGTTTACTCGTAGTTCGTGCCTTGTAGGTTCGGCATAATGTCAAAAGGTTACATAAACTGCTTAGCGTCTAGGTAACTTAAATAGTGAGTAGTAAATCGACGGGTGATTACTTTAAATATTAAAGTATAAAATTGCATAAAAAAAAATATAAGAAAGACAATATGCAGATTTCAAGTAAAATGTGAGAAAATAGTACGTAAATATATGTATAGCATCTACTAGTCAGTAGAATTTGCTCGCATAATAACATCACACTCTCACATATCTTAAACATTCAACCAGTTCCAAGATTCAATAAGAATCTTAACAATAACTCACCATTGAAAGTGATAACGAAGACTAAGTCACCGATGATAAATCGAAAGTTGACCTCAAGCAATATCAAGGCGCAAAATTACAAGATATTAAAGATATATTAACTACTATTACAAACACTGAACACGATTTCAAAGTAAGTTACATTACCCTAACAAATTACGTAGAACAAGCATCGAACATTTTATCTATCAAGATTTCAATCAGAGAGCTAGTCTGAACCTAGGGTCAGGCCATGACATCTTTATTTACCTGAGATGCATCACTGCAATAGACGGTGAAATATTGCCATTGAATTTAAATGTAGCCCCTTAACATTTCGAAATCTTACATAGTATTATTTGTGGAATTTCGATACTCACTAACAGTACTTTGATGACAACAGAAGTCAGCGTGTCGCTTAACTTCTAGAACAAGCTCTGCTCAGCTCTGTTTTGTTTTGAGAAGTAAAACCAAATTATTTCTAACTAGCTTTTGACAGCGGCTTCACCCACGTGGCGGTCGAAAACTATCCCTCAAGAATGTGGTATCCAGGTTATAAACTATCTGTGTGCAAAATTTCATGCGTATCCGTTCAGCCATTTATGCATGATTGAAAAATTTCCAAACATCCAGACTTGTAAAATACTATAGGTAGTAAGATCTTCAAGAAGAAATCAAACATAACAATGAAAAGGAAAACAAGGATAGTTGCTGTAAAATAAACTCTTTCGTTAACTTCACAATAATAAGAACTAAAATAATGAGCCTTATTTGCAGGCAAAAGTAAGACTATAATTATATTTATATATCATAAGACCAGTATCTAACTGAGATTTCAAAGAAAAATAAATTGGAATGATATCTCACATTATAACGAGCTAAGTAACCCTAATAACAAGAACTCAGTAATAAGCTACTATAATCCACTTAGTTGTAAGCTAAATCTTATCATAAGTCCAAGTTCTCGCAAAGATGTCAAAGACGAATTTGAAAAAGTTTCTGACAGCAAAATAATGCTGACGTACTTTGAATCGTTCGTTTTCGGCAATACTGAACGATAAATTCTATCTATACTTATATGTTTAATGTTTTGACATAACAGTAACTGTAGCTTATGAAATAAGAAGTAAAACAACAAAATATTTATTTTCAAAACAGAAAAGAAAACAGTTGCGTTTAAGATAGTTTTTATTGCATATTTGGTTGGGGACAAAGGGTCGATTTATTTACTTGTAGCCAACGGCTACGAACGCCATTTTTTGTTGTTCCTTGATCTGTTCCAACGTTTTTTATTTATCAATTTTGATGCGGAATTACATATTTTCATATATATATTTTTGGAAAATTGAGAATAAGTCATTAAAAAAAAGATAAAATAGCTCACCTGACTCCGGTCACTGGTTATGACTTAGATATTAAACCTAAAATAAAATAATGAGTTAAGTCACTTGATTTCATAACTAAGGGTTAAGTTTGCATGAAGTTACACAGGGGTTGACCAGGTTCTTTTTGATAAATTCGCAACTGTTTATTTAAAAGCACATTTTTTTTTAAACAAACGACCTTGTTCGTTGTGAATTGTTATGGTTTCTCCAGCAAAAACAAAAATTATATGAACACTAGTCATTCATCAACGCCACACCTACTTCTCACAATGTTAGTATATCATCTGCTAAATCTTCATAAATAAAAATATTTATAATGAATTACATTAGAATTTACTCTTCTTCTTACGGTAACATAGACCTGTTACAATTTGAAAGTAACTTATCTGATGCTGTTCTCATGAGCAAGCATTTGTGTTACAATTATTTAGAACAGTTATATCAAACTTAATTTTATTTGTAACATTAATCATTAATAAAATGCGAAATATATGTATGGGCAAAATGTTTTTACATGGTTTTAATAAGGTGTCTCATTTGAAGTGACGACAGTTCTCATAAAATATGTCCAAATAGCATATTTACTGGTAAGCTTGTTCGTTCGGTCTCAAATTCTAACAACTGTTTAAAACCCATAATAACTTAAATACTCGTAACACAAGAAAAATAGCTACCAGACTACAATAATATATACCGACTGTCAAGGACGAAAAATTGGGACATAACGGAACCCTACGTGATAGAGCTCGGACTGAGTAGTTCCTTCAGGGAAGGTACGTCCTTCAAATACCCCTGCCTTCCAAATAGGGGCATTCAGTCATGATCCGCCTCGACGCTTGTTGTTGACGAAAAATTGGTCCTTTATATACAGGTTTGGACCTCGTTTGGATGGAGGATTGAGGCCTTGAGCGACAATGAATTGGGATAAAATTTAGCTCGCACCTTATGCACCTATTTGTTGTTCAGTTGATCAAAAACTTGATGTGTCAAAATTCAAGTTTTTGATAAACAGAACAACAAATAGGTGCCTAAGGTGCGAACTAAATCCTTTTCTAGTATTTTTCTTTTAAGGAATGTGAATTTCATTTAAGTCGTAGATCAAACTCACTGGCTCCCAAACAATGCTAGTTTAACACCTGTAACATAATTAAGGTATTTAGTCCGTAGGTAATCAATATTAAATAGCAGTAGCACTGTACTATGCACTTGCCGATTCGATTATCAGTAATGGATTGAGTGGTTATGGACTTACTTATAAAACATATCTAGACAAAATGAAAATACTACAAACACGACTTAAAAAAATGTTAGTGAGTAAAAAAACTAAACAAAGCTTGAACAAGACATATGAAAAATTATTTAAGAAGTGCAATATATTACCAGTTGACATGAAAGTAAAAATGGCAGTGATTCTTGAACAACATATTAATAACAAATATAAAAAAGAAAAAGATCATAAGTACCCAACCAGACTTGCAAAGAAAAAGAAACTACGTAAGCATACGAGACGATGCATTACACCTACATTAATTCATGAATTACCTGAGGGAATGATCGTCATGAAACGTAAAAACCGTGTCCATAGTTGCTGCGGTCCACGGCGGCCTCGGTCTGCTAATGTCGTGGGTACTAAGTTTGCTTACCAAGTACTGAGTAGGTACTAGGGGATGGTCTAATGACATTTGTTGGCTGATGCCGCAGCTGGAGTGTAGTAGCTGTGCTTGTAGAATCTATGGTTGTGTGACTATGCTGTTTGCCTATAGAGCGATGGTTTTAGACCTACTTTTAACTTAGATTTAGTTTTTATGTTCAACTAAGCAAAAATTCGTGATATATCCACGAAAACCTACTGCCGACTAATTGCTTTGCAGTTTGGCGGGTGATATGGAAAAATAAACCTGTTAACATATTGGATTAAACAAATATTAAAAACAAAATAAAAAAGTGAATTAATTTCCTGGAGAGTACAACAAATTATTTCTCTATTGCACCGTCTATTACTCACACCATTATCTACGGTGAAATACAACTTCCAGCACTCATCACGGCATAATCATTATAAATTGCAACAGCAAATTGTCAGTTTCACAAATTCATATCATGTAACGTCACTAGAATATTTTTATCTTCAGCCTCATTGTATGAAAAATTAATGTTTGCCGTCAAATAAAAGTATTATGGGCTACGGCCCAGCGACCCTGTATTATGATTTATACCGTTTTGACGCTAGCCCTGTGATAACTTAAGAGCGTAGAGACATCTTAAATTAAGAATAGTAAAGTGTGGAATATTTATGACTGAACTTAATGTTGGCTTTGCTCGGGATTTATAAATAGACTAGCGAGCGTTAGTATCAAAAGGTACTTACTTTAGTGTTTATTTCATCGTGCTTTAATACTTTTTAATTTTCTATTACAAATTAGAATCAAGCTGCATTAGGCTTACGTCTTTCAATGTCTGAGATAGTAGGGATAGTCCGGTGGGATTATCACTTTTTTTTTTGTCAAACCGAACTTACGTTTTCTGTAAGTCGTCTGTAGACCGTCTGGCGCATAATTAATAATCCTAACAGCAGAAACCACATTATCAATGCGGTAGCCACACTAACATTATTTTTAGCTTATCGTCCACAATAAAATCTTTTACTAGGTATAGGCAGATTGTTACACGATGTCCTATATAGAAACCCGTTCCGACTAGCAACTCCCAGGAAAACTCTTGCGCAGTAATTAATCTCTTGTTCTCTTTTTTCCTTCTCAGCTTGCTTTATCTCACTAAAGGAGTTTAACCCAGATATTAATGAGACTATTTTAGCTTCTAGTTTTCCGCATTTTTTTGTCTGGTCTGAATTTTTTTTATGAAAGTTTTATGAAGCAATACTTTTAAACTGGTTAATATTTACTTACTTTCAGCTATTTTAATGTAAGAATATCTACGATGTTTTGCTAAAGGTAAAATATTAGTCTTAACATTTGTTAGTCTTTGGGCCGAAACAATTTAAGAGCTCTTAAATTATATTTTATACTTATAAATAACAGAGATATTGTTAAAATATTAGAAAGAGAGCTTGTAATATTGTTAATCATTTTTTTACGATAGTAACTCAAATTAAAACGTTCTAACCTTCTTCATCACATTTTTCTCAACAGTCCGAGGTTCCATTTTGCTCAAAGAAACTGATCGTGCTCTCATTAGTAAGCGGTCGGCCAGTCCCTTCATCCAGGATGTAGTTAGTTTCCGGTTTCACGTTGTCGACTGCTGTTTGACAACCAGTGTGTTATAGAGACTAGACGTCACACAATTTTATCAAGGGCAGGATGGATGCTGTTACCAACCTGGTGGTGTTGAATATTTGTGTTCTCTATCGTTTTTAATCTTGTTATATTCATTTGTTCATGTAAATCTATAAGTACGCAATCAGCAGCTTAGCATCGATTCTCTCAATTCTCTACAAAACAATTTGTCGGTTAACAAAACTGAGACTTATTAGAAGATGATGACAAAAATGGCATAATTTATGGAATAATTTTTGCACAACCACATTTTTTTTAGAGGCAAATGACAAGAAATAGCCTCGATTGAATCCGTGTATGTAAATGCACTTTTCCACCCACAGTAGATATATCTTATGCACTTAACCATGCCACCGTAACCAATTATGCAGAATTGGACAAAAAAGCAGATGGTATAAAATCGCATATTTCATAGTAAACGTGTCGTGGAGGAAACGGTGGGCAATAAAGTGTGAACTGCAATTGCTCTGTAAAGTATAATTCTAATGGCGTGTTCATAGAGAAGCGCATAATATTCAGAAGATGTAAGTTGAAAAGGGCAGGGCCAAATCGTGTTTGAAAGAGGTCAACTGAAGTATTTGAGTAAGTATAAAGTAGATAGAGATAATCTATGCCTTATGTCAAGGTAATATATATCAAACAAAAGCATCATCATCACCATCATTTTGTCTTTATCCCCATTTATTAGGTTCTTCCTTCCATACATCTCTATCATCCGCTATCTTTGTAGTTACTTCATTTCCAGTCATATCATAACCAATATACGTAATTTCACTAACGTATTATTACCGTAATTTTGATTTATTAACCACACCTCGTAATTACCCACTGAAATAATTTGCGGTACCAAAAATCCATTGCACGGGAGCCATTCATCAATTTGTAAATAATGACAACATGACAACTTTTACACCATTATCTCTGAATTAATTTTCAGATATCGGATACCCGGAATACACTGCGCGAAATAATAAAAAGATATAAGAATTTACACAATTAATCAAGTACCCTCTATTGTTTTGATTTTGTATTTTTGACAACTATTTGCACACATTATTGAATTACACGAATTTGTATCAGGAAACAAGACTCACATGACTCATACTCAACACTAAATTAGCTATTGTGTGAAACTCATGTCAACTTAACTACTGGGATTTGCTGAATGAAGTATCAACAGCAACTCAAATTTCTTTGGTATATTACTTCCTTTGTTGCTTGGTTTGGTTTCTGTCTTTTGATATGTAGTTAAATCTAATTCTTGTGTTCATTAGCCTTTTCGAAAACAAATCTTAATACCATCTTAATTTTTTAAACTTCAGGTAACTGTTAACTGTACTAATCCCACATGAAATTGATGCTGTGTACAAAAAGTACAGCAATGCCTCAAAAATCCATCCCGTTAAAATATAAAAATGCACACCCAACCACAGCTTTAGCGCATAGCTTCACCATTTAAGTTATTATGAATTTAAAATCATTTTACTCTACGTAGTGTAAAGGAACGAAGCATTTACATAGACTAGGCCGGAAGGAGATGAGACGGTCTCGATGTGTGTAAATTACAAATTAAAACTATGAATAGTCGGGCCGTGTTGTAAATAAAATACATTCTATGGAATCATGCATATATTGTTTGTGTGACAAGATTTATGGTTCTAATTTCACGTAAGTGTGTGCTTTATTACAGGATATAGGATATAGATATTTCCAATGATAATGAAATAGCATTATGCTTGCTCCTACAAGCATAATTTTTTTTTTAGAAGTCAAACTTTGTTACTTTGCAAGCAGAACAGATTGTCTGAAGAAAACATCTAATTAGGTTTAAAGCATAGCTACATAAGTACAATTTATTGTATCCCAAAATTGTAACATGAGTACTTATACCTACAAACATAATAAGTACTCTTACATACATATCTAAGTTGTTTTACGAAACTAATCCATCGCTTTCCATCAAGCGGAATCTAGGTCAAGAGCTGGCCCATTTCACAAGAAAAATCTGACCCAACTTAGGCTACTAGTTAAAGTGTACAGTTCGGTACAAATACCTATGTCGGCAGATAACTTTAACATAGTCCACTTGCCTCATCTTTAACATTATCATAATCTACGTAAATCATCTCACTGCGGGAAGCTTTTAGTTATTACAAGAATTTTACGAGCAGCCCATGAACTAACGAATGGCGTAGAGTATATCAATACATGTAATTAATACTTGATTGCACACGAATTCGAACGTTTTACGATAATGGCAACTTGACAGCTTGTGATTGGCGTCGGCGTTACGGTTCGTGTTTTAATTTTTATGCTAATAATAATTATGGATGTTGATATGTCTATCGATTATGCTACTCAGCATGAGTTTATGGGTTTTCATAATATTTAATGTAAATACGCAAATTAATGGTTATGCAATCAAGATTGCCTACTAGAGTTTCCTAAGCCAGTTGCTTACTCAACACTACACGAACGGTCTTTTAAATTTTTGCACATTATACACAATTTAAAATGAAAGCAAAGTTCTCTGTGAGGATCCCACGAGACCAAGATTTTACACTGACTTGATAAACATCAGCGAAATTTTAAATCTCGAAACTTTCATTATAAGATCTGATAGAAACTCCCGAGCTATATCACTGGGTGTCCAAGAACATTAAACAGTATTGGAAACCAATGATCTTAATTAGAAGAAAAAACGGAACACCTCTAATTGCTTTGCCTATAAGAGCAATTACAGCATCCGTAGTGTAGGATGTATACTGAGATTGAAGGAAAAACGTAATTCTGACGCATTAAGTTTTTCCTTGCCAGCTGATTATCATACCTCACAAGTTGTCGGATCTAACTGTATGAAATAACTCTGTACGAGAATGGTGATGATACCTTCAATTCTTGTTTTTTGTTACAATGTTTAATATCTGTACTTTTTCAAATATATTTTTCTGTTCAGGATATTCTCAGCATACATACCTACTTTTTAACTGAAAGGTATTCATAAATGATACGTAGGATAAAACAATTAATAACAGTAAAAAAAAACACGCTTTAAAAACCAAACTAAAAAAGTAAAAAATAATTTAATTCTATTAAAAAGCGTGGGGTGTTTTTTGATGTATTTTTATAATCAATTAATTTCAAGGATTTAAAGCGTGTTTTTTAGTTTTTAACCTATTATTTATTTTAAATTTTTTAGTTCTGCTAACTACAAAAGCGTGATTTTTCAGTTTTTTTTCTATTGAATGTTTTTTTTTTTTAATTATCGAATTGTCAACGGTCCTTGATAAGTCTACAAAGTTAAAATGAAATGGGACCGCTTTAAGTGGGTCAAAATCAAGTCCAAAAAAGGAGTTGGTTACAAACAAACAAACATTCAGGTAAAGCTAATAAAAGCGTGTTAAAAACAGTGGTTACAAAGAAGACAAATTTCTATTCCACTCCAAAAAACCCCAGGACACAATCACAAACCACCTTAAATCGTGAACAAACCTACCAATATAGAACACAAAAAAGACGCTAAAGCACTTGATTACAGATATAGAGCATTTCTGGAAGGAACAATGGTACGCGGTGTGGAAGCATCTAGGCGTGGTCAGGGTATGCAAATTGCACGACCGCGGCCGCAGGGGCTAGACAAATGGCGTCGTGAAGCGACCGCACCGGTAGCACACGAACCCGTCCGCCTGAGGCTCTCGTGTTTCTATACCTAGTGGCACCCGATGATGGAGGGTATGAAGCTTTTCGTGCAAAATTAAGGATTGATTTAGAACGAGAGTTCATGTTGAAAGTTTTAAGAAGGATTTTGGAAGGAAGGGTTGTTTGGAGACGCTGATAAATAAAAAAGTTCGGAAAAGTTTTCCTTTCAGTTGGAAAAAGTTTTGGGTTTCCTCGTAAGTTGATATCTGCTGTTTGTTTTTATAATGTTTAGACAGATAAAATTAATGATCCCGAAAACCAACTCATCAGATCCACAATGGTTTGAAGACATTATTCGTGTAATCTTTAATGATGATTTAAATGAATGCTAAGTATTGCTTTGATTAAAACCGATTCCATTAAAATCGTACAGCTCGAGCAGAATAAGTAACGCTAATCACGTACAAAATTAAAGGAGACCAAGTGTGTACAGTAACATGCAAATTGCACGCCACAAGACAAATTGTTTCGAGAGGTCTCACATGTACTTTAAGTCTATATTGTATTATAATACAAACAAGTCCCTGTATCGAGCTTGGGATGTTTTATTAGGTACAATAAAAGATTCTGTGCCAGTTTTATGTCATATCCCAGGCAACCTCTTATTTAGTAGGTCCAGACTTTATTTGTTCCAGGAGAATGCGTTTAGGAACATCAGGTTAGGTTAATGTCTGCCGTATTTCACGATAATAAAAATTGGGTTGGTTAGTGTTAAATTTTCTATCTTACACAGGAGAACTTTAAAAATTTCTCTCACGAGAATTGTGTTATTTGAAACAATGATCGCCAAGTATAGGCTAGAATTATACGGTTGAATTTATTCAATAATTTTGTTTGTTTTGTGAGGCCTTCAACAAAAATATACGTAGCAGACAAGTAAACAATCAAAGATAAAGGTTCACATGTAAACACGAGGTTACATTATTTCAGACATAACTTAAATTTATGTGGGGTCATGACAGAAGATAAGGAACTGATAAACGTTGATGCAATATTACCGAAATAGAAACTAGTAATTGAGCAAAGTGACCAATTATTTGAACTACTATTATGTGGTTTAATTTTAGATAGACATTGAAACCAGAACTAATTACTGCTATCAGAGTATGTTCTTAATTAGTGATTCTTAGTTCAAAACCTACAGCAGTTAAAATTAACCTTAAATTATTTTATCAAATTTGATATAGTAAGTCACTCATATCGTCCCAACAATGTGTTTCCTCAAGAATTTATATATGTAAGTAGGTACAATATTATGATAACAAACTAAGTTCCAACTCAGAAAGCTACAAATATTTACACCCATTTTATTATAGTGCCAAACCAACATGTGACTAAAATACTTTTTCAAATAACTGCAACCATATTTATTATTTTTCAATGTAAGCTTGGCTGGTAAGCGGTTGCAACTTCGACTCAAATATCAAAATACTGAAAATCATGGCGATTCTGTCTAGCAATGTAATATAATTTCCAACGTTATTATTACTTTACGGACAGCAAATTCTAAAATATACTCGCAATCCGCGTCAGGCATTCAGTGTAATGGCGTAGCAACTTTGAAATTATATCTCTGGCGACTGTTGACTCTCGCCGCGGGCGAGTCCATCGCTCACTGCTCAGTACAACTCAAACACCGAGAAAATTAATCCTAAGTTTACATCGTTAACCGTTCGCTTTGCAATTCACTTCTTAGCAGATCGTGTTTCGGGATCGAATATCGAGCAACGGGCGTCTAATATTCTACGTGACTTCTTCGAGCGATAATAGATCGACTTGTAAAGATTCCATTAAGCCACGTTGAGCGTTTTTTCATCGAGTGTCGTGTACCTTGTCCTATTGTTGGCGAGAAATCGTTCGTAACGGTTATGCTTTTCCGCATTTTCTACGTTCTTAGTGTTGGATTCGTTGTTGCGAGATTCTGTTGAAAATACAGAACATCATATTTTTTTTGGCTGGGGCAATTTTGGGTAATCATCAGTTTGTGTACAGTCAAGTTGGCAAGAATAAAAAGTCATTATCGAATATAGAATTTCACTTTTGCTTGAACGACTCACGTTTTCAATTTGCCCTTTGTAAACCTACAATATATATAATTATTTGTTGTTTACAGCACAATATCCTGTTTTTTTTTTTTTTTTTTTTTTTTTTTTCGTTATTACCTGGAAAATAGCATTTACATAACTGCTAGAACGAATAATACAAATACCTCTTCCATCAAAAAGCACACCTTTTATATACCCGCATTGAGGAACCTTTTTACAATTCAGCACACGACAGTTTCTAGTGGTAAAGATTCAAGACTTCATTCTTCCAGTTCAATCGAAAACAAGCGTAAATTGGCCGTGAATGAACTTTTATACGTCAGCACTGAACGTGAACGCGAACGTGAGTGTAAAGCTTAGAGTATGAATAAGGTGTCTCACGTATTGTCTAGCAAAGTCGTTGAAAGTCATGATTGAGTAAGTGTTGAAGTCTTGTGAAAAGGGTGTTGTTTGAAAATGTTTCTAAAGCAATAATCACCGCCATGGGATCTGGAGGCAAAGGTCCTCGCGCATATCTGGGAGTGGCGCGAGGAGGCCAAACGCCGGTGTGTTACTCCGCTGCCGCGAGAAATCGAGGTGCAGCGGACAGAGCTCCGGCGGGATCTCATGGCGACATGGAGAATGCGATTGTCGCAACCCAGTGCTGGGCACGCCACGATAGCGGCGGTAAGTCCCCTCTTTGAGGAGTGGCTTGAGAGGCGGCATGGCGTCCTCACCTTCCGCCTGACGCAGGTCCTCACCGGACACGGTTGTTTCGGGAGGTTCCTGTTTCGTATAAGGCGGGAGGAAACGCCCGGGTGTTTCCATTGCGAAGATCGCCCTGAGGACACGGTGGAGCATACGGTGGCGGTCTGCCCGGCTTGGGCGGAGCACCGCTGTGTCCTCGTGGAGGCGATCGGCGGCGGTGATCTCTCGCGTCCGGCCCTGGTGCAGGCCATGGTACGGAGCGAGAGTGAATGGTTAGCCGTCACCTCCTTCTGCGAAGCAGTAATGCTCGCAAAGAGGGAGGCGGCACACGTGAGGGAGAGGCAGTATATGCGCCCTCACGGCCGTAGTCGCCGCGGGAGAAGCCCTGGGCGTCGGGAATCCCAGGCTGATTCCCGGCCACCGTAGGCGCGGGCTTGCGGACGGCGAGTAATGGGTAGCTCGCTGTCCGGTAAGTAAGGACCAAGCTCGGGTCGACGGCGCGTCGTGTTCCACGCGCGCCTCAAAGAGATGTCAGCACCAATAGGTGGGGTCCGCAAGGACCGATGCCTGCCAGGGGTGCGGGTTGTTCGAAAGAGATACCGCGGCCCCTGGCATACAGGCAACTGAGGGAACACGGGTGGGTTTTAGTCAGTAAAAGTCTGACACGCCCTCCCGCTCCACCCAGAGCGGGAGAAGTTATTTGATGATTTCCCACCCAAAAAAAAAAAAAAAAATAAGCAATAATCAAAAGTAACTATCAATTGATACGATTTATTTTATATACAGGCATAATTGATGGCTACTACTTTGTCTATCAAAAGCATATTATGGACGATAATTGCAAAGCAATGCTCCATTGCATTCTACACAAAACCAAGTAAGACTAGTAACAATTGCTGCAATAATTGATGAAAAAATAAGCAAATTAATCATACAACAACTTTTTATTAATAATTAAATTAAAACTGCACCATAAACATGATTTGATGCACATAAAATTATTATCAAACCGTCTATAACAACTAATCATACTTCAATCGATTTCAATTAAATAAATACATAATTCATTAATCGAACTGCAACAATTGCATCAATACAATTCCACGACTAAAAGTCGCAAGCGCGGGGCACATCTAAGAGATGCACGGTGCAGCGGATGGACCGGGATTGCACGTTCTTAGAATAAAAAATAGATATTTGCGGGAAGTGGTCGCGGCCAATCAGAATTGTGGTTGAACCCACGGGACGATTGGTGAAGATTAATTAGCGAGAACAAATTGAGGTCGCCGTTTTAATTAGTCTTCATTTTGGGAAAAGAAAAAAGAATATGGATGAGATGGTAAAAAATAACAAAATCGGTAAAATTTAGATAGATGGATGGATTAGTAGACTTCAGCAAAAATAAAGGAAAAAGCAAGATGCTGTGCTTTAGGTTTTACAATTCAGGTAAACCTGAAACATATATTCTCATTCAATTAATATTTAACTTGACTTGAAAACAAAATAGTATACATTTAACCCTTCGGGGTTTACAGACGTGTTATTATTATGTTAGTTTGCATATTTTTTTTTCTTAAGTAAGTAAAGTATGTTTGTACTGTTATGTAATTAATTATGTTATATGTACTATGTTTTGTGTTTTAACTGTGTAATAATTTAATACTGTTGTTAGTGTATTTTTTTTCTTCTAATTTAGTTATTGTAAGTATATAGCTTAAGTTATTACTTTAAGTTCTTAACTGTCGCATTAGGGTAACCCCTGTAATGATAGTTTAAGATGTTATAAAATAAATAAATAAATAAGTTTTGCTACTTAGTTTGAGGTTACTTTACAACAATTTATTTGCGATTCTATTTTAGACCAATGATAATCAGGCGATCAACAACGTAATTAATTCGGTAATATAAATCTTTCCTCTGGCCAGGCAATCAAAACTGCGGTTGCAACCTACAAGAGATTTATAGGATTAATTAGCAAAACAAATTAATTGGGGTCGGAATTTTACTTTCTTCTTCTGTTTATACTGTCCTTGAATTACAAATAGGCAAACTTGAGATTCGTTTTAGCTATTAATTTAGTTTATGTAAAGTCAAAGATTTTATTCTTGGCCTTTGTTTTTGTCCATGATTTGAATACTCAGCTTCACTAATTATCACGCCTAGTTTCATCCCTTGCACGCTACTTACATTCTTTGCAAATGCTATGTATGTTATCGATATCATTCTACTTCTTATAGCAATCTAACTACAGTTAGCCCAGAATTTGGGTACGAGCTTGGCACTTTCAGCACCGTCCACCATTTCTTTATATACATTACATTCAATTCACTACTCCAAACAACATCATTATGACCCTAAGTTCAGTACAACTTTACTTAAAATGTATTGTTGCAATCAAAACCCACCCAGAAATTAGGACCCCATACAGCAGTAACTTCGCGACCGCCATAAGATTACCATCGCACATATGGCATACAGTTGGTGGCAGCGGTTGTAAAAGTTATGGTGCACGGGAGCAAGACGACAATCTCGTAAAAATTGATGGACGTGTTTTAAAAGCCCGAATATTGTCAACCCTTTTGGCTTTCGCTGCCATTGTGATGGCGTTATCTTCACGCTGTGTGAGTTTATGGGGAAAGCAGTGGAACGAGCGATGTTGACGCTTGATTTAGTGAGAACATAAGCCATACGTAGCGGTAACATGGACGGTGTGGTTAAAATGTTGATGACGTGAGATGTGGGGGAAAAAATATGTTCTGAACTATCAACGTTTTTTTTATACAACTGAGATAGATAATGAAGTGACTGACATAGATATGTAACACGTTAAGATTATAATCTTATTACCTGATAATTATTAATGACACTTTCAAAGCCCAAAATAACTTATCTTACAGACAAAACATCGTTCAAAAAGAAAACTCCACTTATCCGCCACATAAACTACTAAACCCAAAAATCAATCATCAACCAAAAAACATCGTTTTCTCCATTTCACACACACTTCACAGTTCTGAAGTTAGTGCCCTAACCTACCAGACATGACGACAGATGACGCGTAAACTGCGGGGCGTCGTCGTTGAGTAATGAACGTTCGCCCATTACTCATTACAAGCCGTGACTTGCCCGTGTGACGGGGCCTTTATTTCAGCGCTGCACTACTGTTTCCAATGATTTATGCATCGTCGTATTTATATTGTTGAGTTGAGTTATCAATCAGTTTTGTTTAAGGAGTATTACTTTCGTTCTGACTAGAATGTAAGCTTGCTTGTGGACGGTTTATCATAAAAGCGCATCTAAAAGTGAATGCATTTCAATACAGCGTTATTTGAGAAAATCTTTGTACAATCAATGAATAGGTTACCTAGCTTAAATCAAAATAATTAAAATTTTGCTGCATTTCGCTGACGATTGAACTTAAAATTGTGAATATAATTTAATTCTTAGTAACAATAAAAACCCTTACAAGTCAATTAATTTGCTTAAACCTACGTGAGCGAAGTCACAACCTAAAAAGGAATCCATTATTATAGGTAAAATAGCTAAAGAAACAGTCAGGGCCTTTGAAAAGTGATCCAATGATTAACATGCAGGACTAGGATTAAATGACATCATCAGACAAGAAGCTACGTCGGTAATGAACTAATGACACTTAAATAAAAATTCAACATGACGCTTAGGAAGGAAGCACTACTTATAGAAGAGATAATAATAAATTTTGGAAGCTATAAATTGAAGAATGATCAGCTCCCAACAGATTATTACTGACAAATGTAACTTATGTTTTCATTGTACCCGATCCCATTGAATTGTTAAAATTTGTAAGAATACTCGAGATTTACAAAGATTATTTGTAAGCAATAACGGAACGCCCTCCAAACATCTGTACTAGCTGAGAAAAAAGAAATCCGCATCCATAATGTTACTCGTATGACTCGAAAAGTGAGAGAAATCACCGCTCAGATAAACGATAAGGTAATAACAGAAGCCGATCCTATCTTTTGTACTCTTTTGTTGCGCGACGAATACAATGCAGTTGTAAATTTTTGGGTTCTTAACTCCACAATGTTCCCGTCATTAATCTATGGCCGTTGTAACTTGAAGCCGGGTTGGGATCTTTTGTACCTGCTCTGCTCCTCGCCCCTTTGTACCCTTACATGTGCGGGGCAGGGACAAAAACCTTGCGCAATATTGTCTGCCCCAAGACATCGGATGATGTGAAAATAATACCATGGAATATAAAGTAAAATATCCCTGCAGTATAACAGGCCTTTCCAGTTTTCAACGAAGATTCTAATCTCAAAAGCTCGCGAAGTTACACTTTTAGAATTTCATCTCGGATCAAGCCGACCGTTTGTCTATCGGGACTATTTTTAAAAATGTCACCCGCAACCACATCTAAGCTTTTTTTGACACGTCGTTTCGACTAAGCCCTTGACATGCATTAACGCCTAACATCGACGCGCACTTTTTCTGTCGAATCTCCAGATGTGAGTGCATCATTAAAATCTTCTATGGCACCAAAAAGATCAAAAGTTATCTCCTCAGTTGGAGAGGTTCCCTTTCGCCCCTGCGCCCCTTTCCCCCACAGGCCCCTTGTTGCCGCGACAGTTAAAGTTGGACGGTCGTGAGGGACGGTCGCTGCCACCCGGGCGTCCCAACCGCGTTGCGTACGAAACCGCATTTGTGAAAACTGTTTTCCTTAGTGTCATTTTCATACGTAAAGTGAAACCGATTACGTTTTGGAAACTGTGATGGGATTTATCGTACGCTTGCAGCTTTGTTGGATTTGACAGATTTTAAGTTTAAAGTGAACGTCTTGTGGATTGTTTTAATTTTGTAAATCGTCGCTGATGCATTCTATTTCGGCTGTTTTATTCGGGTAACTATTTTGGTATAATTTGTAATGACAGTTTATTTTATGAGAACTCTCCAATGTTTCATCACGAGCGTTTCACAAAAACATAGGCCTAGTCTGTTACGAACTTAATATTTATCGCCTGCTCAATAATTCGTTAAAATAATAACAATTCGTATCTTTCTCTGAGTGTTCCCAACTTTCCATCCAATTATATGACAGATAGTTTTGATAAAACAAGATTTATGACTTGAACTACGTCTAAGGAGATATGGAAGTCGGTCACGGATTTATCAGAATCTTACTCAATGACGGCACCAAAAACTATTATGTAGCTTTTTACGAGTGACAACGGTAAAAGCGGCTGCAATTGTGACGGTAGGAGAGACAACATCAGATAAGGTGGAACAGCATAAATAGGCTAATGTCAATTCCCATTACGATGCTTTGTCACGTGTAGAAGATGGTCCAGGAGATATGCTAGGAAAAGCTCTAACGATCGTTGTTGTGATTTAAGTTTAGATATCGGTAATTGTGAAGTTATTTTGATAATGTGGGGTGCACTTAACGTCTTACAAAAGAGTTAAGTATAATTCAAGGGACTAAATACTTTTCATTTTTGCTCCAGGCTTTATGTGCTTATTTCAGTTAGAGACAGCTGGTGTTTTAGGTCTATTAATCGTAGAGCTTATCGTAAGTTGAAGATGTAATAATAATAATAATCATTTATTATCAGGAAACTAAGGCCCATATAAAATACACAACATATTCTTAAATAATAATAATAAACAAATACATATTAAAAACCGTAATAAAACTATAATTTTTAATTTTTTCGGTGATTTAGTTATTATGTGACATAGTAATTAAATACTCTTGAATAGTCTAGAATAAAACTGAACGTCATTGGAAAGCGTAAAATTTAAGACATCGTTATTATAAATCACAGAGTAAAATATTGACTAAATAGCTGTTATCTCTATTGGATTATTATTTTAGTATCGTCTTGTTCAATTTACAATAAACAATAATAAATAACAATAATATCATAAGTATCATTTAATCAATGAACCTATCCAACGTTAACCTCTCTGAGTTGACAGTAGGTAATGGAATCTGAATTCTCGGCGTAACTTATGTGAGTTCAAAGTTATTTTATAAAGTACAGGTTTTTTGTTATTAAGTGACAAGACTCTAGTCCATCGTTATCAATTACTAAAACACCCTTGCCTCAATTGACGTGAACAACTTGCACAAGATAAGCAGCTGATAAAGTCTGTTTACTTTGAACTTTTAAATTATCGGTGATACATGAAACGCTATCGAATTTATGTCACGTAATGTTTCTAGCGTTAACGCCTTCTTTTAACATACTAGTGAGCTTTCTTCAAATTAGTAAGTTTTATATGAAGTTTATACCTATCTTTAAATTTGTTTTTTTTTGTTGATATAATGCTCGCAAGCGCTACTGCCAAGCATGAGTTCCTGGTTTTGATTACCAGCGGGGTAATTGCATAACACACTAACCGTAGGAATGGCCGTTATTTTAACAGTTCATTCACATTCATTGTGTTATTACGTAGTTGAGCAGACAATTTTGTCGAACATATGAAGCAATGTAGCATGTAGGTATAAGGAATATCCTTAAAAATTAATAATATTGTGATATTGTGCTATGCAATAAGGATGCAGGTTAGGCAAAATTTTATCAGGAATTTCTCAGTAGCAGCCTGGAGTCTGGATTTGTGGCCAGTTGATAACAATAAGCTCATCCATAATACACATAACTGGCAAGCTAAGAGTATACATTTGTGGCCAGTTGATAACAATAAGCTCATCCATAATACACATAACTGGCAAGCTAAGAGTATACATTTGTGGCCAGTTGATAACAATAAGCTCATCCATAATACACATAACTGGCAAGCTAAGAGTATACATTTGTGGCCAGTTGATAACAATAAGCTCATCCATAATACACATAACTGGCAAGCTAAGAGTATACATTTGTGGCCAGTTAATAACAATAAGCTCATCCATAATACACATAACTGGCAAGCTAAGAGTATACATTTGTGGCCAGTTGATAACAATAAGCTCATCCATAATACACATAACTGGCAAGCTAAGAGTATACATTTGTGGCCAGTTGATAACAATAAGCTCATCCATAATACACATAACTGGCAAGCTAAGAGTATACTTTTAGGTACACCTCTGTCCAGCCCTTTAGGAAACCTACCTACCTTTGCGGACCTAAGTATTGAGTATTGAATATGTTGAATAACATTTTGATTTTCATACTTTTACTACTAAGTTCACACGATTCTAATATACTTCTAAGACAAAGCTGACCTCTTTAAATGACCTTAAAAGTATATTTTGGAATTAAGAATTTATCACAGATAATCGTAGGTACCCGGCCCTTCTAACTTGACCAAGGTAGTTATTAATTGAAATTCGTATTAACTTTAATGGTTATATGTGGCTACAATGATTTATATGCGTTGTTATTGCTGCTTTATATAACAGTTGATCATATTCAACATCTTATATGTGAACACGATTTGGATTCGAACAATCATATTTAAGATGGTTTAAATAGACTGATATTAATTTACTCGTGTGTTATAAATTTAAAGGCTATTAATACTAACCGAACCATAGCATTAATAAAGCTAATTGGTATAGAAATTGATTCTACCAAAGATTACTTAATTATTAACGTTAGAAGCAAAAGTTAATGTGTCTTCATGTCAGTCATGTGCGCGGCTCACGTGCGTTAGAACCCTGCCCTCCCCTACGGAAGAAAGAGCATGAAATTACCTAAATAAATAATAAGACTGGCTACAATCAACGCTACACGAATGTTCATTAAACTTGCAAAATCTCCTAAGGTTTGTTTACAGTAGCGACAAGATTACCTACGGAAGCTCTTATCGTAAAGTTCCGCAACTGAGCTATGTGGTGCGCCGGTAATAAAGTGAATTGCAAAGTTGCGATTGCCACGTTCGATTGTCGCAGATTTACGTCGCGATAGCAACGAAATATTGAATGGATCGATGGTATTGATAGCTTCGGTGTTGTGTTCATCTATTTCAATAGGTAACGTAATAGTCGACATTAAAGACGTTCAAGATAAACTTATGTGTTAAGTTGAGGTCATTAAGTTGGTGATTTGATGAAAGATAGAATAAGTTATGCAAATTCGGTATTTATTTGTGAAGTTTAGTTTTGTGGCTGTAGTAGATTTTGGTTTAATCGTATTCATTCTGTACCTAGATTAATTTGATATCTATCAATGATACACGAGCTTGCAGGTAATATGTTTAATTCAGATATTAAAACTTCATTAGACTGATAAGCAATGTGTTTATAAGATTTAAACGTCCACTACTGGACATATTTTATGATCTTTTCCTAAGACTCAACCAATGCTATGATCCCGGGTCGACGGCGCGTTGTGTTCCACGTGCGCCTCAAAGAGATGTCAGCACCAACTGGTGGGGTACGCAAAGGCCGATGCCTGCCAGGGGTGCGGGTTGTTCGAAAGAGGTACCGCGGCCCCTAGCACACAGGCAACTGAGGGAACACGGGTGGGTTTTAGTCAGTAAAAGTCTGACACGCCCTCCTGCTCCACCCAGAGTGGGAGAAGTTATTTGATGATTTCCCACCCAAGAAAAAAAAATAAAACAATGCTATGATCCTACCCTAAGAATTATCCTAACTTTTGCCAGCGGCTTCGCCCGCGCGCTGATGGAATATTATCCCACGGGAATGTATTACCGGGAAAAAAGTCCTATAATATATGTTAATAGAGGTTGTAATCTATATGTGTGCCAAATTTCATCCAAATCCATTAAGCCGTTGTTGCGTGATTGAGTAACAAACATCCAAACATCGAAATATCCAAACATACAAACTTTCACATTTATAATATTAGTAGGATGATTATAAATAACAACAGAATCTAGTGTTTAGCAAGAAGCTGCTGATTTTAAAAGCTTTGTATACATAAAAACGAAACCTACATCTCCTAATCTAAAAAGAGAAAACACCAGAATGTCACAACCGAAAATAGGACAAACTAATCTAAAGTCAACATCAGTCGCACGCACGGAGCCTTCCTTATTAACGATGGTAGAGGTAGTGCAACCTTACAATTTGTATGCTCGTCTCATTGACTAATGATCGAAAATTCGGAACTATTGGCAAAAGATGTTTGAACTATTCATTAGTTTGATTTTTGGAGGATTGTTGAAAAAGGGAAGAGGAAGCGGATATAGTAAAATACGTTCATATCTGGAATGAAATCATTGTATCGAGTTGAACATTTATGCAAGCATTGTATAATAATAGAAGGAAGTCGATCGATCGAATAATTTAATTTGTATCAGATGCCTATACAGCAATTATATCATCATACATTATTCTTAATGAATATTCGTCCCAGTTAAAAAGCTTTAAAACTTTGCTGATAGCATTGAACAAAACCGTGACTATTAATGCTTCGTTTGTAAGAGTCAGCGCCTATTCGCATAATTGATTGAATGCCTATTGACACCAATAAAATGTTCTAGATAGATTGATCTAAATTACCATGTCCATTGATCACTATGGAAATGGATAAATGTTTAAGCGGAATTATTTAATGGCTACATAATAAACATTCAATTCAAATATCATAAATTACAGTCGTTCATCAATCAATGAAATATGTAGAATATTTGCATGATTAATGATAAAAGCTCAATATTAAAAAAATAGCCTCATGGAGATAATAAATGCATCTGTAGCATGTAATTTTTTAATTGCCTACTGTCTTCCAGTTACAGCAGGACATCAAAAGAGGATCATAAAAGGAGAAAATAAACACTGTAAAGCAAAATACATTACCTATTATAGGAAAAAATCGATGCCGGCAAAAGCGCTATCAGCGCTGCAAAATCATATTCCATGTCTTTCTAATTGCTTGCAACAAACTCTGGAACCTTTTAATGTTCATTAATTTATTTGTTTATCAATACCTGCATCATAGTTCTGAGTAAGCAGTCCTAAACAGAATACCCTTACAATTTGGGTCAATAGCTCTGTTCACCTTGATTGAACGAGATCTGATTTGTCTGAATCACTATTGTTATGATGATCTAGTTTGGTTCGAAAATTAGTGTATGATTTATGATTATCGATTGAATCACATTATTCAGTAAACATCCATTTCTCTTAAAGTTTATTCTTTGCATTTAGTTCTGTGATGAGCTACATCTGGAGCATAATATAATACATACTACTACTTTTAGTAACGCAAAATCATAATAAAGACCGGGTGAAAATTCTTTTCATTGTTGCAAAATTGTGGCGCAGCGAGCAAGTCTTTGCATTCGTAATATACGTATACTAAGAAAAAATATCTTGAGTTGAGACTAACTTATAAAGTGACTACGGCAAAGCCAAAAGAAAAGTTTTCTTTAGTAACTGCATAGCAGTTTTTCCAAGATTAATACAAGACTTGGTCTTTGTTTAAAATCTTGAAGTTCTTTCTAACCCCCGACGCAAAAACGACGGGGTGTTATAAGTTTGACGTGTCTCTGTGTATGTGTGTGTGTCTTTGGCATCGTAGCTCCCGAACGGACGAACAGATTTTGATTTTGTTTTGTTGTGTTTGAAAGTTAGTCGGGAGTGTTCTTAGACATGTTTCTTCAAAATCAGTTCAGCCGTTTGAAAATTATCAGCTCTTTTCTGGTTGATGAAGAGATTTGAGCATCTTCCACGGGTCTGATCAAGTCGAAATTTGGTATTCTATTACTTCAATGATATTAGACGAACAAAGTAACCTTGAACTAATGCTGGGGCAACACCTGGAATGTCCAGAATACCCAAGTCACTCACCAATAAACAGCAGAAGTATCGTGTTTGGGCTCATTGAAAAGGTCTCAATGAATAGGTTATGGATAAATGGTGATCAGGACGAAGAATGATGATAAATTAGTTACAAACTTCACTGTGGGAAACATACGCAGCGCTACGCTGCGCCGATTTAAGCGAGACCTTAAGTTTAAAACGCTGGAAATAAAAGTTAAATTTAAAATTTAAAAAACCCCCACCCATACAAAAACTCTAAAAAGTAAAAAGTTATTTGGAATTTTAAGTTGTAGTTAATATTTTGATCAAAGCATTGTCAAGTCGGGGGACGGTCAATGAAAACGCCAAACAGAGAAAGGAGGCCTAGCATTTTCATTAGCCGTTCCCCGACTTGACAATGCCTTCATCAAAATATTACATAAAACTTAAAAGGCCAATATTTTATATATATTTTTAACTTTTTTGAGTTTTTGCATAGGTCGGGGGTTTATTAAATTTATAATTTAACTTTTTTATATCATGGTTTTTGTATTTTGGTTTTAAATTTTTATTAAAAGTGACACGGTGTAGTTTCATTTGCTTTTCGTTGACTTTTGCCTTTCATTAACTGTTGAGACTGCAATGTTTGTTTGGTGTTAGCAACTCTAATAATCCTAAAATATTCCTACTGCTGAGACACAGGTTTTCTCTCTGTGACGTAACCCACCACGCGGGCCCAGTGCGGGTTGGTAGATGACACACAATTTCAATTGGGTGCCCACATTAGAGCTCTTTCAAGCAGATTAAGCTCAGCTACTTACGCAGTAAGAAAAATAAGGCAGTGGACTGATGTAGTCACAGCTAGGTTAGTATACTTTGCTTATTTTCACAGTATTAAGTCTTATGGCGTTCTGCTGTGGGGATCGACAGCGGACGTAGATTCAATTTTTATTTTACAAAAGAGGGCAATCCACGCAATCTATAAAATGGGGCCTCGCGAGTCTCTTAGAAACAAATTCAAAGAAATTGATATACCTACTAACTCTACCTTCTCTTTATATCCTAGAAAATATCTTGTAGGTTCGCAAAAACTTCAAAAAAAAGATACGATTTCCATAATCTAAATACACGTAGTAAAAGATGAAATTGTGATTCCAAAATTTAGATTAACTAAAACTAGCAAGTCATTTCTAATAAACAGTATCCGTTTCTAAAAGAAGTTGTCAAAGTCTAAAAGTTTAAAACTCACATCAAACGTCTCCTTATCAAAAAAGCATATTATAAAATAAAAGACTACGTTGAAAACAGGAAAGTTTGGCATTAATTCCTTCTGCACATGTGGCTTCCCTGGTACCTCATTCAAAATCAAAATCAAAAGTCATTCATTCAAATTAGGTTGAGAATCAGCACTTTTCGAACGTCTAAATACATAATAGGTGAGGATGCTGGCACCCTAAACACAAGTTAAATCTTACATTGGGTGCCAGAGTTCATCGAAAACAGTCTTTCCCTTAGTTGTAACGCTGCATAGTGTTTATTATATAAGTGTTTTTTTTGTTCACCTGAAGGTAATAAAATATCTTTTTTTTTATAAGACAGTCCCCCCAAAAACGCCCACCCGTCACCACTTCCTAGTGCTTTAGCTGAGAAGAAGAAGTAGCGGAACAAATTTCTCAGCAGCACAGCTGTCTGTTTAGTCGGATAGACTTGATTCTATACTTATGTACATACACGAAGTAATATAAATATTACGAGAATAAAAACAAAATTCTTAGTCAATAAAAAACAAAATAAAATAATATATTTATATGAACCCATATAACCTGTCACTAGTTACGCTAATTCTGGAGAAAGAACACAAACATTGTCTTGAGTTAATCACAGCGACCAACTATTCTTGTCATTTAAATAGTCGTTGATGGAATAGTAAGCCTTTAAAATAAAGGATGGATTTTACTTGAGCTTTAAACGCATCAAAAGGCAAATCTAGCAAAGAAGAGGGAAGCTTGTTAAAAAAGGTTATACCGAGCCCAACAAATGAGTTATGAACCTTATGATACAGCATAACTATCTGAAAGTCTATTAACTGCTCCCAAATTACAATGTTAATTTTTATTCTTTTTATTTTTTACATTGTTATTATTTGATATTATACATCAATTTGAATAGCGACTATTTATTAGTGATTGTCATGGAAATAATTTCACTTGGTTTAAATAAGTAGGTTCATTTTATTTATGTAGAATCTTTTACATATTGTGTACGAGAGAATGTTGTAGGCCTTACAGACTACATTTGTAGACGATTTTCTATTCTATATTTTCATTCCTCTAAGTACCTGGTACTTAATGACAGGCCTGCACTGTCCTCCCATACCTATTATCACTGTAATTTGAAAACATTGTAAAAGCCAATTATTAAAAAAAAAGTTCTAACCGTGGAGTTTCTTGCCGGCTCTTCTCCTTAGGAACGACTCCATACTACTCCATAGGACAAATTGGAACCGTGCACTTAGCTTCTGACGTTGCATAAGTGCCCATGCAGGCTTATGTGTTTTTTAACCGACTTCAAAACGAGGAGGTTCTCAATTCGTCGGAAACTTTTTTTATTTTTTTTATGTGTGTTCCCCGATTACTCGCATATGGCTAGACCGATTTGGATTTTATTTTTGTTTGCAAGGGTTTACTTCGCAGGTGGTCCCATGATCATCAAGTCAGGATCTGATGATGGGATCCTGGAGAAATAGAGAGAACTCTTAAAATTTCATAGGCACAAAAGCGATTTAGGTATTTTTTGGAAGAGTACTTTCTCGGAGTGGTCTCATTTCAATTTGGTGAAGATCTGACGAAGAACTTTGGAGATAGACAACGGAACTCCTCAATAAATGATAGCAAATGGACTGGGATTGCTGAAATCTCATGTCTGTCTATTGCTTACACCAGTTCATAACATAACATCACGCCGGTATGCTGTGCATGTTCACATGTGCTTACCCCTTGGTAAGCACATGTGAACCACTAAAAAGTGAAAAAAAAAACTTTTTCCAAATTAAAAATACAACCGACTTCCAAAAAAACACTACAAAGTGAAAAATAACTTTAATTTCGGAAGGCGGTGACAAAAAATTAAAATACAGCTCGAAAGACACCGACTTCCGAAATTAAAGTTATTTTTCACTTTGTTGTGTTTTTTGGAAGCCGGTTGTTGTTTTTATTTTTCACATGTCTTCTAAGTTTTGGTTCAAGGACATGCCGGTTTCCTCACCGTGTTGAGAACCGTGGTCATAAGTAACTTATTTACAATCAATCTTTTTTAACCAAGTCCAAATATAAGAAATAAAGCGCCACTCCCTTAAACTGATCATTCTAACATAGTAAGTAGCCAACGAAATAATAAAATAAGTAGCAATAATTTACCCAACACATAACAATAACATATTTGACAGTTCATTTGAAAAGCTACGTTCAGCAGTCACAGCAAAAATAAAAACAACATTGTTGCAACAAGAAGCAATAACGCAGCACACGTCTTTATAATCCAATACAAGGTTTTATGTTACTGGAATGTTGTTTTCTACATTGTAAGTTCAAATAATATGACTGTTTGTTTTAGCTGCTGGAGATTTCTTTACTATAAATAATATTTCGGACCTACATGTAAAGCTGACTCGACGCCGTTTCTGTAATATTACGCAGTTTAAGTTCTATGAATTCTATTATGATTCTGTTTATTTGGTCAGTGTATGGGTACTGGAACGAAGAGTTTAATATAATTATGTCACTCTTAAGTAGGTATCAAGTTACAAGCAAGTCGCAAGCCTACAAGTATAATAATAGCTCATTTCCTTAAGATGTTATTACACAGAAGCATGAAAATACGTCTAGTTATGTTCAATGGACTGCTTTAAAATCGGTTACCTTTCATAACATTACATAAAGTATTTACTTCTCATGTTTTGATTAAAACTTTTGCATATTCACATCGGAAAGTTTGTCCATTTACTGTGTTATTCAAATTCTGTATCCACAAACATTGTTTAATCTCTGTTTGATCTCTCCCACTATCTTTGTTGTCATCATAAACTTTATTAAAGCCAGTAGCTACTAGCCACTGTATGATTATCTTTTTTATTATCAAGTCCTTAATCACTACAGTTTTAAACATTTAAGTTGTCATTTAGTGGGCCAATCTTATGTGTGTCTGTTGTTGTTGACACTTTGTTACAGTCTATACAAAAGTAAATCTGTAACTGCAGTCTAAATATAATTCAAAATTTATTGATGTATGTTATAGAGGTACCGTTCGAAGGTTTCAATATAACGGTTACTTGCTAGTTGAACGATCGTAAGTGTGTCTAGTAATGACAGGTGGCTCTGGCTATACCATTGTAAATTGGAGCGCCACAGTAACCCATTTCTCTTGGTCATCTCTTACAACTTGCGTGGGATTGTTGAGCCGTTGATGCACTTTTTTTTGTTTTCATTCATAATGCACCGCTTTTATTCCATTTCCAAAAATGTTGGTTCTATGGAAAATCTTACAATAAGATTTACAACATAATAAAATATTGTGTATACGTCCTAGAACTTGATTTCTGTTCGCTATTTCTACTTTCTTTGCGGTTTCCTTGATCACGCCCAAAACTTTTGTAAATAACACTAACTAGCGTTTCTTGAAAAATTATTCACACAATATGTCCTATTTCTATAAAATATGTTTCGTCACACCAAATCGGCTTTTTACCACAAGCCTCTACTTACCGGCCTATAATAGGGCCATTTATTTTTTTTCCCCAAAAATGGCCCTAAAGGGTCCTATTAGTCACGGTGCGGTGCCATACAAAAGTGTTCGGCCTAATGACGCGGTGGGCTTGTTCAGAATATGATCAGAAATATGGGCCATCGGTTTTCCGATTTTTTTTTATTATGGTTGATTATGAAATACGAGTATGTCAGTTCTTTTTTGTTTCGAACTTTGTAACTATTATTTTTGATTGGAAACGGCTCTACATATTATTACTTTTTGACGTGAACTAAATCTTGGTATGTTGAAATCTGAAATCAAGTATGTCTGATGGTTTTTGTTTTTATAAAATGAAGATGTTAGATTTAGAACTTACAATATGCCTTCTTCGAATCGCATGTTCAAAGAATGTATGGCTTACGTTGCACCGTTTGCACGCACAGCTTTATTAAGTACCTATTCCAACAAGAAAAATACCTAAATACGAGAGCACAAAATACTAATCACCAGCTTAAAAAATCAAACAAGAAATTAAAGGAACGTTAATTGTCAAAGGGTTCACACACCACACAATGCGCGTACCAATACAAAGTCGTCTCAGCAAATATTGGTCTAACTTTCCAACGTTATTGTTTTAGGTGATGCGTGCGCGCAACTGAACATGGCGCGGGGGGGTGTCGTGCTCCTCGTGCTATGGGTGGCCGTCGCCGCCGACAAACATGGTAAGTACCAAGATTTACTCTTTTTGTTCTTCGGCGAAGAGTCGTGGCCGGTTAACGTTATAGCCAGTTTAAAATAAATATGATTATATTGATATAAGCCATTTAAATGCCTTGCGTTGGATCAGGTTTTATCTGCATGATCATCGCTGAATGTGTTATTATGGAATTGTTTTACACTCTATTAAAATAACTCATAAAGTCTTTTGGAATAAGTCTCTGAATAACTTATTCAAAGATTTATTAAATACTCAACCAAAAAGCTTTTACTCTGCCCAACGTGTATTTCTAAAACTTCCGCTTAAAATATTCATGAAACTCTAATCCGGACTTCCAAGAATTTAGGTCATTCCTTAATTTAAAAAGTTTCAACTCCATATCTTCACGGTTAATTACGGGCCATGATTTATGGAGAGGCAAAATTTCTCCCCGTAAAGCATCGCTTTATCTGTAACCCTCAAATATCTAAGTGGGGTAGCAAAAAAAAATGGTGTAAAAACTGCAGAGAGTTTGCACCTAATCTTGGATCTGATAAAGAAGGCAAAAAGTGTAACTGTCACCAGCGGATAGTTGATGTAAAAAATATGATACAATGCTACAGTCGAGTGACAAAAAAAGTGAAAAAATAGTTTTTGTCACGACGATGACGATAATGCAAGTAACAAACAAGAAATTATCTGTATTGAGGGCGTCAGTTTTGATGTTCCGTTGTAAAATGTTAGGATTGACACTATGTGTTGTCATAGCGCATTTTCGATGATTGACATGCTAGTACAGTTAATCAAACTGTATTATTTGAACACTGTTATGGATTTTACAAACATTATGACGTGGCGGTTTGTCAATCTATCATGATTGGAATGGAAAATACGAGTAATGATAAAAGTAAATACGTATGTCTGTCATCATTATAGATTGTGTTGGTATCAAATGAGGAAGAACATGCTATTACGTACTTCGAAGTTTGTAACCTTTCATTATAATAAGCAAGCACAGGTTTATCATATTTGGTAGATAAACAGGATACATATTTTTACTCGTGCGTAGACGTTTGAATTGAATGAACAGACGTTTCACCTACAAATTCTGTTCTAACTTTGACATAACAAAATAGCTAATTGAGTTTTTGTCAATAAAGAGCCTCATTAAAATCTTCAAACCGAAAACGCCAGTTCTGCTTGTCATTTGAAGCAGTGTTTATGGTGCTAGTCTTTAAAGATTTTCATCAAAGCGAAGTTTATTAATGAAGCGACGTCTTAACAATATAGAGTAAATAAACAGTAGAGTATTTTAAAATCAAAACCGCCGTTATCCATTATAGTATAACACTAAACGCATTATTATGATCATCTTAAACGTAACCCATTTCCTACTCATGACATCTACATAAAAGTTAAAACATCGTTGTCTTATATAACACTGTTTCCATATAACATTGTCTTGCCAAGCAAAAGCTCAATGTAAGAATCCAGGTCATGAGTATAAGTACTTACGTGTGAAAATTTGTTTCGTTAATGAAAGAGAGAATCGATACTCGTGTGAGATCGTTTGGAGTGTGAGTTGGTCACGATTTTTTAAATGGTAACGATATCGATACTATGAGTGGTATATTGTGTGGATGCTTGGGCAGTGATCGTTATGTTTGGTTTAAGGTTAGAGCTTAATTTGTTTGCGATACATTTGTTAAATCTGAAGGAATAAATGGTAGAAAATAACTCCACAGATATTCAATTTCCAAAAACTAAATAACAGTGTCAGTGTGAATCATCTACTCATAAAACTAAAAAGTTAAGAAAACAAACAGAAGGCAATGAGAAAATAAAAGAAACCACCAAATGTAAAAAATACAGGACACCACTATTAAATTAAAACCCGTGAATTTCACACTAATATCTTTCGACAGCAAACTTGAAGATTCAAAATTCACAAAATCTTTACCTTTCCCTGTTACCGCGAGAAAAAATCCATACATCCATTAAAGTTGAAATCCGAAACGACCACTCGAAGGCAGCTGCTGGTGTGAATGAAACAGAAAATAATAGCAAAAGACTCCCAGGAGAAGCCATGCAGCATTATAACCCGACTAACAAAGGGATTATCTTGTTTGGGAACCTCTTGACTGGCACTCTATGTATCGTATTACCATTGAAGTTTGTGTGGGTGTGGTCCAAGTTGGGATGAGAATTCGGTGGCATTCAAAGAAATATTGGAGCACTTTTTGCACCTTGTTAAGTAAGGTTAACAGTTCAGTAGTTTCGGTAACTTGAAATGTATAGTAGATATTTCTCGCTTTCTGTTGGGATGTTTTGTTTCCCTATGTTGTCGACACGTGTTGGATTGAGTTATTATTTCTCCAAACTTAACATTAAATTAGCCCTTTACAGTGTGTTCTCAAATTCAAAGACACGTGGTTTAACAAAATTCCTCGTCATTTGTGCAACCGATACTGGACCGTGAGTCACTTAATTAAAATAATATTGAATGCAATATCTTATCTTAACCTAAATTATTCGAAACAATGTCCAACGGTATGCTAAAAAATCTTATCGCAACGTTGCAAAAACAGTGTTGAAAAACATTATCTATTTCATTGGATTCCATAAACCCCTGCCAATTGATTACCTCTTGTATCTTTTCAAATCCATTCTTTACGAAGTCGTCAGCAAACGACATCGAATCACAATGATCGTCATAGCTCGTTTATTTCGAGCCCCACGTATCCCCGCCTACAGTGCTATTAAATAGATCGAGTGCATCTTTTTACGTCTCTCGGGCGCTAAGTGCATTTGCTAGTAAACTGCATCAAGCATCGTCTCTCCGAATGACGTGAGTGAGCTCAGATGTTTGGTAATGCATCCGCTTATTGTATTGTCTTAATGTTCGCGAAATGAACATTTCTGTTATCTTGAAGCTTGTGTTGCTATCTTTACATATCTTTTGCTTTAAAGAGATGGTTCTAAGTGGTGTCAGCTTTAAGTGCTTTAGATACATAAGCATGTGCAGTAAAACGTTTTACAGCCACTGGTTAGGAGTATTCTAAGCTTTTATCTTTTAAATATACATGGGACAACCACTGAACAATGATTATATACATTAAACTCATATTCCACCAAGAGCATTGCCTGACGGTTGTTACTCTGCTCTTTATAATTTTAGCTGCAATAAGAAACATGCTCTTAGTTCCAGTTATTTCTAACTCCCGATAGCATAGCAACACGGTATGTAAATACAACTGCATTCCTTTATATACTCTCCATAACGCATAAAGGCTCTGTTATCGCTCAAGTGAATAGAGCACACACTGATATCGCTGCTATTACGGCCAACTTTTTTAAGAGCACCGAATACCCACTTAATGTAACAGCTACATCTGTTAAGTATCAGTGATAGAATCCCTTAATAAATTTAATGGGAATATTTAGTTCATTTATAAATAAATTGAGTGCTTCAGATTTGGTATTAAGATAAGTACGCTCTGAATAGTTGGGTTTGGTTTTATGACGTCCAATATAAGTGGATAATAACTGGTCACTACGCTATTTGGGAAGTATTGATTAAGACTTGGTCATTAACTTTTATTTTTGTGATAGAGAAATGGAAGGAAATTCATTACATACATATGTAGACTTTTTATCATTCGTCATAAAACTCCTTAGCTGGTTCTTTATGAATCATTGATCTTGAGTCCAAAGAAGCATAGTAACAAAAGTTACAAATAATTCAGAAACATCTTTTGATACCACTTGTTCAATTTTAAAAGACATCAAGTCACAGTAATTGTCTGCCATCATCAATAAAGCCAATTGTTAACCCATTCGTAGAACGAGCCAAGAATTCTTCTTGAATGTTGATTAAGAACGAGCCATCAATGAAACTGCTATCTTGAATAACATCGATGCCTTCATTAATTATTTTGTACGAGCTTTTACTGACTCGGGCTGAAACTTAATACCTGTAAAGTGTGTTTCATTAATTTGGATCAGGTTCGATTTTGAGCAAACGGTAACACTTGATACTATTGTAGAAGCAGTAGTTAGTTTAATTGTGACTATAAAAACTTCTGACTGAGATATCAATTACATGTTTGAGAGGATCACACATTATTTACTCATCTTGATAAACTGTTGCTAACATTTTGGTATCGTGACAAAAATTATGAAGTCAATCAAATCCTATTCCATTGTCAAATCAATGAAATGCTAAACAAAACTTTAATTAACACAAGACAATATTGTTGATTCTTAGTGACAGGATAACGAAGCCGAAGATTTCGTTTCGTTTATAGATTTCGTTCCCGAGGGACCGAAGGGCGAACATTCGTCATCCCGTACGCGTTTCACGTCACTAAACACACGACATTTCGTCCCATTTAAAATTCTGTGATTTCAAACGTTTGAGGTATTTTAAAACAAAGAAAACATACCATTCGTTATGTAAGGAAGTCCCTTAAGTGATTTGTTAACTGTGACGTAAAGGGGAAATAGAGAAAATATACTGGAAATAGACATTTATAAGACTTAAATAACGAGATGCTTTTGCAAACAATGGCAGACGTTGGGCACATTTCTGTATCCAATTACCTAAAACTCTGTGGTTATTGTCAAGGTGTCTTTGTATTGTTTTTCTTCATTTTATTGTTCAGGAAATTGGAGATTCTTTTATCGACTTTTAACGGACGAATTCCGTCAAGAAAATATCGACAACTGTCCTGTTTTTTCCTAATTATCTATTATTTATTTGAAGGCCATTGGAAACACTGTAGAGCCTGCAGTCAATATGAAAGCTAAAAACAATAGCTACAAAGAAACTGGAACTAAAACTATAAAGCTCGATCAACTCCTCAATACAATACAAATAACATCAAAGCCCTACACAACGATCGAAATACAAATGCTAGACATTTATTTATAATTTACGAACATCGTGACTGCGATCGGGTTAGTTACGCTTCTTGTAAGTTTAAATGGAGTTTCGTCACTATAGATAACACTTGTACAAGAATCGTGAACACTTCTCTTAGTTAAGATGGTTAGGGCTGGCGACTTTGCACGGCAAAATAAAAATATTAAATATTCTATCTGTATTATGGGCTGGTTTTTTTTGTTTCATGGTTGAGGTGGGTCATGATTTTAGCATGATCTAGCAAGTTAATCTGAAATTTTCAGTTAAGTGGTATTTTGTTTGTATTTATGATTGGACACTAATTTATAAAAACGACTCAAAAAAATAAAATTATTTTAGTAGTATGAAGAAAACACCTTTTACAGTTTAAATATTTATATATTTAAACTCTTACTCACATACAAACCTGATATATAGCAATACATATCAAACTATTTAATTAGTTATTTAACAAAATAACAATATAGACTTCTTGAGACAGCCTTCTCATTCGAAGCTCGGAGAGAACTAACTTAGAAAACTAGGAGAATACCCGAACATCATATTTTCATTTCGTTGCGTTCAAAACCAGTACCTACTTTTTCGATAACTGTCAAATGAGATGACACTTTTTAATAGTCATTAAACTGATAAAAAATCATTAAAAAAAAAAAATATTAAAAAATAATAAATTAATTAATTATTAATTATTATTAATTATAATAAATATTGTTTAAAATCACTACAAATCTTATTAATATTTGGAAATCATGATAGTTGTCTGTTACAGGTTTCATGGAAACTGTCCATACGGTCGGGTCTAAGAATTTCAAGACCCGTCGTATCAATAAAAATAAGAGGCTATCTGATCCTACTTTGCAGCTCATAAAGGAGGGGCGCGAGATGGTCCTGCAGTCTTCAGAAGATGCGCTCCAACACCAGCTTAATAGATAGATCTCAAAGTCCTTGAAAAGCGACATCCGCCGCATTAATATAGAACGTATTAAAGACGCGATAGAGAGGAATAAAGGCTCCAAGGTATTTCGTAGGCATCTGTCTATTAGGCAAAGTCAGATTACGAAGCTGAAGACCGATGAAGGCAGGATCGTATCCACCAAGCTTGAGCTGTTAAGAAAGATTGAGAGGTTCTATGGACAGTTATATACGTCAACAAGAAACCCCGTTACAAATCTGGCAAACGACCCAAGAGCTAGATTGACCCGACGCTATACTAAAGACATCCCGGACGTCAGCTTGTACGAGATTAGGATGGCTCTGAAGCAGCTCAAAAACAACAAGGCGCTGGGTGATGACGGAATCACGGCCGAACTCATTTTTAAGGCCAAAAACCATCAACCTCATTCTTAAGGCTCGAAACCCATTCTTAAGGCCCTCCAGAAGCTCCTGATTCTGTCATACTCGAGGGCAAAACGCCACAGGCATGGAACAGAGGTAGTACTTTTCTTTAAGAAGGGTGACAATGCCCTTCTTAAGAATTATAGGCCCATATCACTTCTGAGCCATGTCTACAAGCTGTTCTCCGGAGTCAACACGAACCGTCTAGCGCGCAGGTTTGATGACTTCCAGCCTCCCGAACAAACCGGGTTCCGTAAAAACTTTAGCACCGTAGTAGACCACATTCATACGCAGCGGCAGGTTATACAAAAGACCGGGGAGTATAACCTGTCACTCTGCTTAGCGTCTGTGGACTACGAAAAAGCCTTCGATTCGATCGAGACATGGGCTGTAACACCCTCCAACGGTGCCAGATCGACTTTCGGTACATCGAAGTGTTGAAGTGTCTGTACGAAAACGCCACTATGTCAGTCCGACTCCAGGACCAGACCTCGAAACCTATCCTTCTGCAGCGAAGTGTAGGACAGGGAGACGTTATCTCTCCGAAACTCTTCACCGCTACTCTGGAAGATGTCTTCAAGGTTATGGACTGGAAAGGAGCTGGCATCAATATCAATGGCAAGTACATCACTCACCTTCGGTTTGCCGATGATATAGTTGTCATGGCTGAGACCATGGAGAATCTCAGTACAATGCTCGATGACCATAGTAGAGCTTCCAAAAGAGTGAGTCTTAAAATAAACATAGATAAAACAAACGGCATGTCCAATGCCCATGTAACACCCACTCTCATAATGGCCAGAGGTGCTGCGAGTACGTGTACCTAAGACAAATTGTCCAGTTAAGAAAGAGGTCAATCGTCGAATCCGTCTCGGCTGGGCAGCGTTCAGGGAGCTTCGCAATATCTTCTCGTCCCACATACCGCAGTGTCTCACGACGAAAGTCTTTGACCAATGCGTGTTGCCAGTGATGACATATGGAACCGAAACGTGGTCGCTCACAATGGGCCTCATAAGAAGACTTAAAATCATCCAAATGGCAATGGAGAGGGCTATGCTTGAAGTTTCCCTGCGTGACCGAATCAGGAATGAAGAAATCCGCAGGAGAACCAAGGTAACCGATACAGCCCGAAGAATTGCAAATCTTAAGTGGCAGTGGGCAGACCACATTGCTCGCAGAACAGATGGCCGATGGGGCCGAAAAGTTCTGGAGTGGCGACCGTATACTGGAAGACGTAAAATTGAAAGGCGTGAGGCCTTTCACAAGGTGGACCGATGACCTTTTGAGGGCCGCAGGAGTCCGCTGGATGCAGGAAGCACAGAACCGGTCAAAGTGCCGGAGCTTGGGGGAGGCCTATGTCCAGCAGTGGACGTCTTTCGGCTGAAATAATCATGATGATGAGTCTGCTACAATGAAGTGAAATAAGTGTTTTGCCCACAATATGTAGGTAGTAGTTTAAATAAGCACGTTTATTTAATCAATAAATTACACTTACTACTTAGTTCAGTACTCATATCCAACTTGTATAATGTAGCTTTCCGTAAACATACACAACAAACAGCTAGTACAAACATAAATTTACTCAGATTAACTAAAAGTAAGCAAGCAGCCCTAACTGCCGACCTACATAACAAAAGCATTGATATAAACCAGTCATTAGGAAACTCACATATCAATAGAAATACGATAGTAACTGCACTTGAATCGAACATTAATTAAAATTGTGATAAAGCATCGAATCTTGCTGAAGATTATGAAACATTTGATACTAATAAAGCCGTTAATCAAATTCCAAGTGCTTAAAACCAATTAAAGTTGACAGGCGACTTGCCCAATCGAGATGGGCAGAAAGGCTCGGAGCAAATAGAATATGTAATTGACTTCACCTTCGTCACAGTGACATGAAGATTGTTTTTTTTTTTTTTGAGGAAATGGTAATTAAGTGTCCCGTTTGGGATTGTATTATAATTAGAATGCGTTAAGTATTTGGTTTTGAGTCCAACGAATGTGTGAGATTGAATTTAGAATAGATCGGATGATACATAATTTATTATCTTTGTTTTTTTTAGTAAGTAAAGTTAAAGCTAAAGTTAACCTAAAGTTTAGTGACTGATTCCTTTAAAATAAAAGTCTCAAAAGTTAAGTAGTCATACAAGTTTAGCAGCACCTGAGCAGTTCGAAATTAAATTGGTATTTTAATAATTTCAACACAAATTTGAATCACCAAGCGGAAAATGCTTCACGATACAAATCCTATTAAGGAAAAATAGATTCCAGAAGGAAATATCGTTCGGCCCCTACAAAATCGGAAATAGAAATAAGCTGAACGGAAGTGAAACTAATTAAGTTATCCACGGTTCGCTCGGGTTGCGGTTTATTTTCGTACAATTCTCTAGTTCAAATAATAGTAATACTGTCAACAACGCTAGAGTAACACATACTGATGAAACATAATTTATTAAGAGGGGAGCACGGTATCCAAATATCTATGTTTTGCGTGTAAGTAAGCGCTAGTGACGCTTCAAACCAGGTGCGGATTTGGAGTGAAATCGATGGCATGACTTGGAGGGTACATGTTATTATGACAGTTGCTATTTATCCCGAGCAACACGGAATATATTTTAACTCCGCAATTAGAATAAGTCGGTACGTAAGCGAAAGCTATTAGTCTTATTAGCGTTGGTGTTTCGTGAAGTTTTAATTGGTCTTTAAATTGTTTGTGACGTTTTTGAGAAGCAAGCGTGGCGTCTTGTACTTACATAAATTTATTTCCATGATATGATTAAAAACTTTTAATGGTAGAGAATTTGTTACATTGCAGATTTTAAATACCGTATTACTCGAAACATAAACATTATATCATATGCATAAATTTTAAGTCATAATGTGTTAAATCGACAAACTTAATTGATAACATCACAAAGGGGATTAAGATGCTTCATTTCGTTTGTTAATGGCTTTTTTGATTACTTGGGTTGAAAACTTTTAGGACAGTATCAATTACTTAGTGTTTATCAGTGTTCTCTGGCTTAAATATTCAATTACTTTATCACTTGACAACAGCATTTCATATCCATTCCCGAACTAGGAATTGCAATTGGCATGTCCAGAAATGTATTATAAAGTTTTTTTTCCTTTTGTTACAGAGGGTTCAAACACAACTGCGCCAGAAAACACCACTACAGCTGCAACACCACCTATACCCTTACGACCAGAATACGCTCACCCTGCAGGCGTAGAAGCCTTAGACCCTTACAACTCAGAGAAAAACCATGCTGCAACACATCACAGAGATTATCTAGAAGAAGATTACGACCACGAATCACACAAAGAAGACGAACATGAAAACAGGGAAGATGCAGATGAACTGCCTTCTTTATCAGGAGACCATCTCCTACAAAGTTCTACAGATGATTTACCAATGTTTCTCTTAGAGCCACAGCACGCTTTTGTAGTAAGAAACAAACCTGCTGTGTTGAGGTGTCGGGCAGCCAATGCTCTTCAAGTGTATTTTCAATGTAATGATGTGAGATCTGTGGCTAGTACGCAATTTGAATTTGTTGATCCTCAAAGTGGAGTGAGAATTGTGGAAGCTGAGTGTAACGTGACGAGAGATCAATTGGATGAGTACTTTGGTGAAGATAGATTTACTTGTACCTGTAATGCTTGGAGCAGTAGAGGTGATATCAGAAGTCAGCCAGCCGTCGTTGAGTTGGCATGTAAGTATTTCTCTTACACCTTAACTATGAAGAGTATGTTGCTATGTTGTGTACGAAAATTTTATCAACGGCTATACTTTTAGATTTTCCTTAATAGGTACATCTTTAGGTGACGTAATTTCAGTATTGTGACAGAAGGCAATAAATTCAAGATGACATAGATACTAAAATAGATTACGTAAAAAAAACGTTGCTTTGATATCTCCGCTAATGAGTCGTTTAATACGCTTTCTAATCAGATATATATTTTTATTTTAGCCAATTTTAATTAACTTTTATCTTTTAGATCAAAAATCTTAATGATATTTTTTTACCTGCTCCATCCACTCTCACATCGACATCTCTATCAATAACCCACATATTTCCAATATCTACGATATTAGGAACGTTATAAAAATATATTGTTTCCTGTCGAACTGGCTCGCGGGCGCGGAACATTTCATCAAAACTCATAATTCGTGGCGAGTTTCCGTAGACGATTTTAGACTAACCCAGTTGGGATTGTTGTACGCCCATCTCCGGTCGAAGACATTACGTTAATAGTTGTGGATCACCGTTCTTTTCAGACGTTAAGATCATTTTCGTCTTACTCAGCTTTTTTGAAAGCATGATTTGACTTTGGTTAATAATAAAAAAAACTTTTATTTACTATAGGTACGTCCCACCAGTACTTACTTAACCTTGACAATTCTTAGCGCTTCATTCAAATAGGTGCCCCTATTACAGCAAGTTATGACTTTAGTACACAATGGCCTTAGTTTCAGATGGACACGCATTTATGGATTAAGCAACTACTATGATGGATGTAATGCGTATGAATGAAGGGACGGACGATTAAGTGCGATCTGTTAACGCATTTAAATTACTCTTTAGTTGCGACAGGTTGGTTATACCCTAAAGCCTCCTTATGTTACTCCAACTGAATTCATGACAAACGCATTTTTTCTGCCACTAAGCCGTTGATGACAATGCTTAGTCAACAAATAAAAAACCATTAGCACATTTTCAACATGATTTAAAAGTCAAAATCAAAATCAAAATATTTTAATTCACATATACTTGCATGGGCACTTACAAAACGTCAGAAGCTAGGTGCACGGTTCCAATATGTCGCTTCCAATGGAGAAGAGCCGGCAAGAAATTACTCTAGTCAAGGTGCAAGTCAGCTGCCTGTAAACATCTCATAATTTAACTGTACTATGGGTATTACCAAAATAAACTCACTAAAAAGAGCATGTTGTGACAAGACAAACTACTACCACCATCAAACTCCCTTGATGTATGACACCATTAACATCGTTCATAAACTGTATTACGGACAGTTGCTCGATTAAATTCAATACCCATTCGTGGTAAATCTTCTATGCATATTAAATAAACGTCGGAATGACCGTTGCCTGGATTTATGGGTGTTGGGCAATACTTGAGGCGGTCAAGTGCGAGCACTGTTATTTGGATGCTATAACATACATCACGTTTTGTTATAATTACCAGCCATGGCACGAACATCAACTTTTTTAAACCTGATTTTTATCGGTCTTTCTCAATTTTTTTAAGTGATGTTCATACGTCACCTAAGAAAGAAGTGAGAATTTGTATAGATCCTAGATAATCCAGTATGTACCTAGTACTTTTTCTCTATATTTGGCTCTTTACCTGGCCTTATAATGCAGTTATTTCTCGTTCCAATTTATGAAATAAGCTCGTGTTAACTGGAAAAATCTCGACCTTAATATCGATACAAACAAATTGACAGCTCAAACATTAATCTAACTTTTTGATCACTGCACAAGAATCATAAACATAGGCAGCATATCAAATCTGACAGACTGCACTAATTCCTTCCATTATCTTGCCTTCTTTCGTGAATTACGCAAGAATTATAAATTTAGCAACACAAACCGAGATAATATCAGAATGTAATTCACAACATTCAATGATCCCTGCAATAGCACACCCTAGTCGTGCTTTTAAACATAAAGTTCATAGTATAATATGAAACTAGTAGATTGTGTGGAAGTGGAACAACGGTTTAAATTTGAAGCTGGCAAGCCAAGTAATAAATTGAGATTTTAGATATTAGCAATTAATTATAAGTAGTAAGCGTTTGCATGATCCGGGCGTGAAGGAAAGGCCTTTAGCGTACGAGAATTTTAATTTGGTGAAAGTTAAAGTAGTGAAATGCATGACAGGTATTTTGACGCATGTAAGGTGATAAGATAAGCTCATGTAGGATATTTAATTGAAACTTTAAGTCCAATAACTGTTATGAACCGATAGTTATACTATTTTTATCTAATGAAGCAACGCGCGCTTTATTTGTCATTAGCAAGTGTACAATCACGCTGTGAATGTGTGCGTGAAGAACAGTAGCGTGAGCACATAACACATGCCACATTTAGTTTATCACAAGCATAGCGCGCGGTGCTTCGTAACATAGAAATACTATACTTGACTTTGCCGAGAGTTTTATCAAAGTCATAGCGAATGGAGGTAGTGTCTTAAATAGTCAATCGTTTTTACACGCTTTTACACGCTTCACGTGTATGTTTGTATGTTTGTAACCGACTCTTTAGGGTGCGATTTTGACCCACTTTGAACAGTCAGATTTCATTTAAACTTTGTAAACTTATCGAGGACCCATGACAATTCAATAATAAAAATTTAAAATAGAGAAAAATAGAAAAAAAAGTGAAAAAATCACGCTTTTGTAGTTAGCAGAACTGAAAAAGTAGAAAATAATTTAATTCAATTAAAATGCGTGGGGTGCTTGACATTAATTGATTATAAAAGTACCTCAAAAAGCACCCCACGCTTTTTAATTGAATTAAATTATTTTCTACTTTTTTAGTTTGGTTTTTAAAGCGTGTTTTTTAGTTTTTTAAACTATTATTTTTTTATGAGCTTCGAATCAGGATTGAATTTAATGCTTTCACCATCCTTATGGTGAAAGCATTAAATTAGGCTTTTCAAAATGATGTTACATCCTCATAGTATACTGTTAGACCACCCAAAATCTTTTCTCCAAGTCCCATTTCTACATACAAAACCTCGGTATCTACGGATATCTCACCATCCTATTTTAGAAGCTGTGAACGAACAATTAAAACCGTCAGGAGGTAGATTTAGTGCATGTTTACTCGCACAGACTGTTCGCACAATTAAGAGTCTGTAATGTCTCTCTCAATTTCTGTATTGTGTATATTTAGACGTTTATGAGTTTCCTCAGAATATTACTGGATGACTGTTAATGTATGTGCTTTATTCTGACTTGTTTAGTTAAGTCTTTATTTTATTTCTATGCTGAATTTAGGGTGGCCGGAACCTGTTTGTGTTTGGTTTGTCTGTGTCAAGTCAAAAGACTGGACTGACTGACGTATGCTTAGAAATGATGAGGAACGATATAATTGTATTTGAAATGTTTAAGATAGAAATGGACTGTCGTACAATCGATTCGATGAATTTATGTTTGATAACCATTAGCTAGAAATCACCCGATTGATGGAAGCACTTATGCAGCTTTACTTAACTTAAGTACCAATTCTGTGAGAGATATATTCACAGCCGTGTGTGAAGACGTTATACGCCAAGTTGATTCATTCCCAAAATACACAGAATTAGGTACGTCCCTACTCGAAAACAGCATCTATGAAGCCATTAACAGTAATGGATGAATAGTAAGTACGCATAAAAGTGTCACTGTTAAGTCACCTACAACGATTTACTGGATCCAAGTAGGAATGTAATGTTTTCAAGTTTACAACCATGGTTGGAGCTTTTAATGGATCGCTAAACGCGTCGCGAGTCTATATATAACATTTCATTGATTGTGAGGCAAAGTTGGCTTTTGGTTATGCTGTTGATCTATTATTGAGGATCATTATTATGTCTGGCTGTCGGTTTCGAAATAGAAATGGCCTTATTAGGTTGATTTGCTAGTTCGAGGGTCTTGAAAAGGGAGTCAGTATTTCTGTATTATTTTGTACAGCGTATTGAAAGAATCGTAAACGTTACTACGATAAAAATGGACTTCAAGTTTTCAATTTATTTACCAAATAGGTACCTACGTTCTTCAGGCCATAGATATCCTTCTTTCCCACTAAAATGATAGTTGTGAAAGTTTGTATGTTTAGATGTTTGGATGTTTGTTACTCAATCACGCCAAAATGGCTAAACAGATTTGGATAAAATTTGGTACACAGATAGTCTATAGGTAATAACCTGGATTAACACATATGTGGTACTTTTATCCTAGGAGAACGTTCCCGCGGGATCATTTCCGACCTCCACGCGAGCGAAGCCGCTGGCAAAAGCTAATATTGCAATATTTATCGGAAAGACTTGTCAATGGACCATTGAAACACATGCAGTTTCGCCCGCTATTCACCACTTGCTAGTGCTTTAGCTGGGAGAAGAGGTGGTCCCAATAAACTCCCCAGCAGCACAGGTGCGGTTAAGGTAGAAGAACTTGATTCTATACAATAGTAGAAAAGTAATTAACATTACGAAACACAAATCATTAAATTAAATTATTTGCCATAATATCAGCTAGCACACGCCAATATACCATCAAAACATTGAATACTATTCTCAAGCAGAAATCCCAACTAATATAATTGCGAAAGTAGTTCTGTCTGTCTGTCTATTACGCTTTCATGCCTAAACCGCTGAACCGATTGTCATGAAATTAGGCAGAGATATAGCCTGGGATATGGAGGAGGACATATGGTACTTTTTACGCGATAACCGACTTCCACGCGAGCGGAGCCGTGGGCAAATAACTAGTAAATAATAAAAACAAAAACGTAAACAGAACATAATAAACTTTAAAAAATTAAAAATAATGTTAGCTTGAATGTCAAAATACAAAAGTTATTTCACCGAATCAGGAACACACATATTTTTCATGAAACAAACAACTTTTCCAGTGTACAGACCAGTCTGGCAGAAAACAGAAGAAGCGTATAAAAGCAGTGTTACCGAAATATAATTCAATGTTAACAGACAGCAAATCCGTATTCCGTATGCGGCGCTGCATTTTTGGCAACACAGATGTAAAGTTTCGTAAAATAAATTTTTTACTAAAAGTGGAAACGAATTTTCCAATTGAAAGACTATTTCGTAAAAAAATATTCAATGGGATTAAATGAACTTAGAGGATTGAATTGATGATTTTAATGATTATAATAATGTAAATACATACGTATTACGATCGCAAATCACATTTTGTTCAACATAAAGCCTGACGCTGACCTGCATGCCTGGGCGTTTTGGGGGGACTGTCTTTAAATGTAATTTTGACGTTCAAAAAGAGCTGACTCTCAGCCTAGTTTGAATAAATGACTTGTGATTTTGATTTTGCAAATTGCAAATAAGTTTAAGAAAATATGAATATCGATTTTTTTTTATTGCCACCGACCATTCAGATTTTAATATTTTTAATGTAAAAATTACTAAGGATTTTTTGGCTGATTAAAATGGTTACTAAGCAAGTCTATGGAACAGGCCTTACGTTACTTACGTACATAACCAATAATTGATGTCTCTCATATCAACCAGAAAATTACCATTGGTGAATAAACGTCATATTTTAAACAGCTATTAAAATTGTGAACTATCCTAGCCTAGCTAAACGGTTTTATATGTTTTGCCGAAAACAAAAGTTAATAACCCATTTATAACCATACCCATGAGGAAGAACTAATATTATGTAGAATTCTTGATCATAAATAATTTTAGGCATTTTATCGCCTTCTAGGTAGTGAGAGTTTATAAAAGGAAATGAGTGCTATGAATAATTATGGTGTTTGTAAGCTATTAACTGGCATGGCTCTGTTTATGCAAAACTGCAGTATCTTGCTGGCTTATATAGCTTTCTCTAATGCCTTTCTTATAGTCACACCTTGAGCACTTTTCTCTGCATACGCTTTGAAACATGTGAGAACTTTAGTATTGGATTTTGCACATAAAATAATTCTATTAACTAACTTAGCTACAGTGACCGCACGTGAACGGTAGCAATTTGGCAATGATGATGATTTTCGTAGTGCAATTGTTACCACTGATGATATAAGGTTGACTGTACATTATCTTCGACCTATATTATTCTGGCTAGTGTTAAGAAAATACTCTTTTCTTGCTGATACTTTTTAATCGCACAACTGCACTTTTTCAGAATACAACAACGACTAACTCGCACTACATAATGTTTAGCAATTAAAATTACTAACCCCACCTAGAAATATCTATAACATAATCGTTATTTCTAAGTTTTACCAATGTAGAATAATACGTTCTGTTGCCTGAGTTACCAAAATGATAACGCATTTAAAAGTTTGTTACAATTTAGGTTATTTGTACTTTGACAGTGTTGCCACAAATTAATTCAATGAAATCAGAAAACTAGAGAGGCGTCTCTCTCTGTATAGCATCAGATTTGATATCTCACAAATGCAGTTGCTTTATTTTCAGTCGTTGCTAACCAATTTGGCAACAACATTTATTACCTACCCTTTTCAAAGTACACTTCCAATAACATATTATATTAGGTACGCACTTTACATATTTGTCTTCCTATGCTTATAAATGTCTATCGCTAACGCATCCAGCATCTTTACGTTCACGTGCACGTAGGTACAAATTTCGTAGAGGAAATGAAACGCGCGCCGTAATTTATGATGCTACACGAACTCCCCGGATCTACCTAACACTTATCATTTACGCCCATCAGACGTAGAGTTTAAAGTTACACGGAAATCTTTACTTTTTATACGCAATTATTTTTAAGGAATGTTTTGCGGTATTTTTAAATGAAGTATCAATTTCTTCTAATTATGAGAAAGAGAGTTTTTGTTGCCCTGCCTTGTATTGAATGTAGAGGGACAACCGATTTCAGTATATGCATTCCCGGCTTATTAATCGATTCGTACGAATTTACGCGCACAAAACGGGTGAATGTATACTTTTAAATAATATGTTATTTTCTGTAGGCGATTTGCACTAATTTATTTTGTTTATTGGCGAATCGTAGTATTAGACAATTGGCACGTTTTAAATTATGTGCAATACAACAAGTAATAACATTCCTTGCTTTTCTCCTATTAACCAAAAAGAAAAACAGAAATTGTTCTTAACTATTCTAACTTTATACTATTACAAATGCGAAAGTAAGTTTGTTGGTTGTTTGTTACCTTTTCACGTCTAAACCACTGAAACGATCATCCAGAAATTTTGCATATACGTTCACAGGTGTACAGAAACGGACTTAGGGTACCTTTCATCCCGAAAAAAATACTGTTTCCAAGGTAAAAATCAATAACGTTCTTATGATGATAGATGGCGCCACAAGTCTTTCGAATCAGGATTGAATTTTATCATTATTAGATTTTCAAATTAAAATAACGCGAGCGAAGCTGCGAGCAAAAGCTAGTATTGCATAAAATTCAAAACGTGCCTATTGCCAAATACGTATTTCTAGAGTGGTCGATTCGCCCACAAATAAATAAACTTCATGCGAATCAACTTAAATCCGCATTACCTTTAAAAACTGGTTCAGTTAGTCAAACGAAGTCTATTTTCACATGTTTAATCACAACTAATCAAGGTGTCAAGAGGCTTTTAAAAACTAATTGACTAATTATTACTGCCTTGCTAACAAAAAACATTCTGCCTATTTATGCCTGTTTTCATTATTTTATTTAATCATTTGTTTACTATCTCGCCTTTATCTCTTCTTTATCTTCATCCAGTATACTTTATACTGGATGAAGATAAAGAAGAGATAGTAAATATGTCAGTTAATATGCTAAAATTTTTATGTACTGTATTGCTCCCTCTTACAGATTGGTGGCCTGTGTCCCAGCAGTGAGACCATTATAGGCCTATTATGTTATGTTTATTGTATTGCTTAGTTCTAAAATTACATACTATGTTATAGGTTATTCTGGCGCCAACAGACGATGAAATAACCATCATCATTCATCATAGTCATTACCGGGTTCCCAACTTTGCACCATCGTGCCCTTTCGACCTATCTTGTAGCTACTACGTGCTCAACGGAGATGATTCTATCTATTGATGCAAGTCACGTTTGATCTCTGGCTAGCTGATCAGTGTTACGCAATTAGTGTGAAAGTAATAATAGAAATTGTTTTGCTCACTACACGTGTTAGTTCGTTCAGGCAAGTCATGTCATGTCGCAGCCATCTGGTTAAATTAGCCAGCTAATTGGACGCCTAGGCCGTTCATTAAACGCATACATGTGGATGCCTAGGCCGATAGTTAATTAAACTAGAATCATTCAACGTTTAACAACTTGTCGTATTGAAAATCAGCCTTTTGAAGATGACTGAATAAGACTCAGCCAAATGATTTAAATTTAGTTCAGTTTTTTCCAGTGCAGCGCTAGTAGTCACCAACACAAATATGGCGTCAACAGCGCAAACTGTGAATGTAGTTACTTATTTACCAGGATTAGTAAAAAGTAGTGGAACATAATTTGTGAACTCATAGTCACGTAAATAAAAGTAAATGACTACACGACATTCAGGCACTTGGTTAAACATTGCGCTCAATTACTTGGTTAGTTGTCCTTCAGCTATTTATTTGAATGCCGGCGTTTAATGAACTCCCTAGGCGTCCAATTAGCTGGCTAATTTAACCAGATGACTGGGACATACACACAGGGTGGCAGGGACATCGACGCTCAAGCTGTAACCATGAATTCAGCACATGATTCTAGAACCCTTAGCGTAGAAACTTTTCGCCGGAAAATAAAAAAAATCTGCTGTTTCATATAAATATGCAATATCTTCGGGGTAAAAATGTATGGAACAGCTAAGTATAAATTTAAAATCTGTTTCTTTTTTCTGATTTATCGTGTTTAGATATCGATATCTCAAACTGCAGAGTTTCGCTAGTTAACTTAATTTGACGTTGTACCTATTCAAACTGAAATATTATTAATTGGATTAATGAGCAAATAAATCTAACAACGCTGTTTTCCTAACAATCTCTTAAGTTTTAAACAAACAGGAATTTCAACGTCGTTGTAATATACAACATTTTCCAATAACCGTATTGACTCCTAAAGTTATAGGCGTGTCTAGGCACCGTTCCAATTCCAGGCTTTACCTGAGAATTTTCAATTAAAACCACTAGTCACCCAACGCCATTCAGGGATTACTGCGGGCTGACTCAATTACTATCTACTACTACCAATAAGGAGATCTTATTACACACACCTTTTTTTATTATAATCTTCCTACGAGAGTACGCGTCGTATAACGTCGTAAAAACTGGTCGTTGAGCGTCGCGTCGTCGGGAAATGATAATATCACTCATTTGTCATTTTTCTCCGTGAAAGGAGCGCAAAGAACTGAACCCTGTTGAAATACAGTGACAAATAATATCACTGCAACATGTTTATAAGTTCCGCAGTTGCAGAAAATTCTCAAGTTTTCACCTTCACATAGTGTGCAACGATATCTTAGCAGCGAGAGCGAGTAATGGAGCGTATACCCAATAGATTTATGGACGCACTACGTTAAACCACTTTAGAGTTGAGGGCAGAACATTTTGTGCCGAGTGTACGCCGTATTAGTTTTTGTAGAGGTAGACTATTTGTTATGGGTTGTACCAGTGTGTGTTACTTTTGCTAAAGGATTTGGGCATTAGTTGTAACCTAAATTCACAGTTGCAAGAGAAGAGATTATTAATATTTTTCAGTAATAACTTGGATTAAAATAAAAGTCTGGATGACAAATCATGTCAAGAGAGATTTGTGCCACATTAATTCGTGTTACTCGATTTTAATTACGCAAACATTAGCTACAGTAAATTGCAATGCGCAAACCGTCTTAGTTTTATCCCAACACAAACCACATGGCAGTAAACCAACAAACTGTAACAAAATCAACACAACATATTTTAGTTACTAAATCCTCTTAATAAAACAAACCGAAAGAATTTATATATCAAAAGCTTTTACCTAAATTAAAAATGCGTACACATTTGGCCAGATAGTTTGGCCCAGCAGACAATTAAGATAGCAGACAATTATACGGTGGTAACGCGGGCAAAACACCGTAAAATTGTTAAATGAACAACAATTATTGGCGTGGGTGAAACTGTCGCGTACAACTACATAATCGTGTATCTCGCTGCGTTTTCATATTGAGATTGACGTGAGAAGTATTTCTAGAGCGTGGTGTGAATTTATGGGATTGAACGTGGTTTTTTTGCTCAAGTCTTTTTGGGTTATAATTGGATTATGAAGAAAAGGCTTACTTATAGAGTAAGAGAAATATATAAATTATAAATAAGTTTGCAGGAAATAAGAACGTTACAGTTGAAACTTATTTTGCCTTATCAAATTGTAAGTTCAAAGATATCATAATAATGGAATAACATAACGATAGGGACTTGACTGTTTATTATCGCAGTTTCTGAGAAGTCCAATAATCCATTAAAATTTCCGGTCTGATAATAAGAAGCCTGGAAATAATAATGAAGGCGTCTCAATACTTGATTGTGCGTATTTTTTTTAGATGTTGCTGAAATATAATTTAGCGATACCCGCTCGTCACACATAACTTAGACCAATCATCATTGCACGACTACCAATAATTATTAAATTATATGAGATCAAAAGCTTTTGGCAATAACCGTCAACGTCACCGTAAATGTTATTGACGTCTGATTGTTATGTTATTAACTTCTTCATTGTAGTATAGAAATGTTACGTCAATTACAATTTGGTGAATTTAATTAATTCAGAGTAGGTATGCGGGATGGGGAAACGCGATTGATTATAATTTAATCAATCGCTTGACTTGTATTTTAAAATACAGTTTACACTTGTCGGTTTTGGGAAATCAATGGACTATCAACATTTTTTTGATGAGGACTTCATAGTGCTTATAATATCCGTCACGGTATGAAAAATTGTTCTCAGTTCACATTGTTTGCCTCGCAATATTAAAAAATAATAAAACTGCTAAGGTAAATTAAATACATTTTTTGACAACCTAGTTACACTAGTGAAAAATCCTCATCACCTTAACCTACCTTCATCTTAACGTTCTTTTTCCATTCCCAGATCTCAAGAAACCGTTTGCTGTATCGCCATCACCCACCTCAGTAGAGGCCGGTTCTGCCGCATCATTGAGATGCTCACCTCCTGCGGCCGCACCAGCTCCAAGAGTCTCCTGGCTGAAGCATGGTCAACCACTGCAGCAAGATCATAACGTGCTGATCTCTGCCGAAGGGAATCTGCTTATATCGAGAGCTACGTTACAAGTAAGTGTGGAGACAACTAATAAAAATACTGATACTGAGAAAGATGTTGATGATGAAACAACGGTCTCGGCTAATAACCATTTCAAGACGCTGTTAATAAAATAAATGTCATGGTTGATATTTCTAGCCTGAAAAGTTAGAACATAAATCCGATGCATACAAATTAAATAAAAGTTTCAATGTAATAAAATAGCTAACTAAAATAAACATATCAAACCAAATTCATTAACACAACAGATTTATGGTAGATCGAAAACTCTGAGACCATTTGGGATTCTGAGAATGACCCAGATGCTTAATCAAGACTTCAGCTGGCGAGAACTCAGGTCAGAGGAAGAACATAAAATTAACATATTGATAATAAAGTCTACATCGATATTAGCTACAGACACAACAAAATAAACAATGTTGAAACAGAGCTTTGGTTTAAGAAATTATTTAAACAAAATATTACGAAGGCCGAAAAGCATCTTCAAGTGGGATTTCGACGAATTTGAAATTGAGAAGCATGCATAAAAACCTGACCTCTAGATGTTTTCAAAACAAAGATGAGTTTAAGTTGACGAGTTAAGAAAAATCAACGAGTAGAATTGCTTGACTTAAATACGCCCTCCCGGCTTAGTCATCCCATTGTTTCATTTTTTATGTTCGCTGGCATGTTGTGAGTGACAGTCTAGAAATATTTTGGCACGAATTCAGTCCATGTCAAAGTAATTTTCAAACAGCCGTCAGAAATAATAATTTAAAGAATGAGTACGGTTCCTTCATCCCGGAAACCAAAAACATCATAATGATACTTATTAGAAACGTGCTCCTGAACCACCCACCGACCAGCTTCCCAGATGCGCATCGTTTATGGTCCATAAATAAGTGCCATAATACTAAAATCTTAATAAAATACGACCACAAATCCAAACAATGAGCATGAACATAATCTAAGAACACGTTATGAACACATGTCAATATTAGGCCAACTATTTGTACAGTATTAAAAGTATATCTGTACATTGAACTTTATTATTGGAAAAAAATGCTTATAGAGGTACGGTAGAGTTGAAGTTGAATTGGTAGCAGTAATACTAGAAATGACTTACTAACACGTGGCGAATTTCAAAGAAGAGTGAGATCATAGCAAATGAGGAACATCATTAAATGCTTGGTTGGTATTGAACCACGGCGTAAAGTACTGCTAATTATATTTACTAAACGTAAAAATAAATTCGAGAATAATAAAAGACTGTTTAAAAATTCACGAGATTATTAGCATCAGCATAAACATACTCAACCCATATAGTGTTCCCACAGCTGGGACACAGGCCTCCTCTCTTCGAGAGCAAGTGGGCTGAAATCTAGTACGCTAGCCCAGTGTGGGTTGGCAGATGTCACATATCTTCGAATTTTTAGTTCTACGATATGACAGTTTCCTCACGATATTTTCTTTCACCGTTTTGAGAGCAAAGGTGATATAATAATTTACACAAAGTAAAGCGCCTGATGCCTGGTTTCGAAGCCAAGACTAACAGCTTGCAATTCAGGTCCTTACCACCAAGGTCTCCACTCACCAGACACCACAGATATGTTATTTTAGCATTCGTATGAGTATTATGAGAAAGGATTGATACCAAATCTAAATGACTCCTGAAAATAGAATTTATAAATTCATTTGGATACGAACAACAGTGACGCAAGTGAATAAAGCTTGGCAAAGTGGTGGTATTATTTCTAAATAACTATTTCTTCGAAGCATAGCCTCATAATATTTAAATGGTTATCTTACAAAATTCTGAAAATTGTACTTCTAATCCATTTTATTAGTACACGCGGGACTTGTCCTAGCCGTTTTTCCACGCCTAGGACAGCAAAGAATTAACTAATAATGTTATAAAACATTAAATCGAAATCCAAGCCCTCGTAACTTTGTATCAGTTATTCAATATGAATTTAATTTTGAATCACCTAAATCTTATAAATTCACTTACGCATTTGCAACTTGACACAAAATGAGTTATTGACTGGTTACTGGTTATCTTTACGTAAAATCCTAAAATCCTCAGATCTATAATAGTGCAAAATCTATTATGCATATACTAACTTAACTATTATGTTAAGAGCAAGGAGAAAGGCAAGGCAAGGCAAGGAGAAACTCAGTATGTTTTTAATAAATGTATTTAACATTTGAAAAGACTATGGGAATTTAATTGAAACAGCTCTTATTTACTCCCGTTTCCTACTCGTTTTAGTTGCAAGTAAAATGTAGGGAAAATAGCCTAAGCTAAGTTTACTTACTGTACAACAACAGTTCAAAGCCTGTTTCTAAGTTTAAGTCACGCACCTCATTAAAATGCTCCTTCAAAGCGTCAGTGCGCACAATCGCATCATCTTGTCACACGATTGCAAATTATTTATTTTATCTCTACGACTGCAACTAATTAGTCGAGCGCGACAGACGTTTATTAATTGCGACACAAGTCGCTGTCGCATGCGCTCCTTTTCTTTTTTCCTCTTTTTGTCCGCCAGTGTAGTCTTTCAAAGCTGCTGGATGTCCTCTGATAAAAGTGTTAAACCTGTGTTAATCCAATTATGTTTTTTAATGGAAAAAGATTGGTTTATCTTCAGCCATAAATTTTACTTGGCTCGCGTATTTTTCTTCGTTCACTGTATAACCGTTTTTAGCTCAGATTGGGTTTGGTGAAACATGTGTTGATTTATAAATTAATTGGAATGCTTTTGTTGCAAATAAATTCGGGTAAACCGTTACCTGTTTTTTTTTTGGGTGGGAAATCATCAAATAACTTCTCCCGCTCTGGGTGGAGCAGGAGGGCGTGTCAGACTTCTACTGACAAAAACCCACCCGTGTTCCCTCAGTTGCCTGTGTGCCAGGGGCCGCGGTATCTCTTTCGAAGAACCCGCACCCCTGGCAGGCATCGGCCCTAGCGGGTCCCATCAGTTGATGCTGACATCTCTTTGAGGCGTGTGTGGAACACAACGCGCCATCGACCCGGGCTTGGTCCTTAACATTAATTTCAATCTAATTATGTAAAATAATATGCTAATGCTCAGTCAATTGCCATAATCACTTAGCACTATTATTGTTTTTAATTATTCATCTCTATTACTGCAATCCGATACAATTCAATGTTATAATAGTAGTATATTTGAGGTGTTTTAATGATACTATAAATTTTTACGAAATTGACCTATCTGAGAGGGAAACTTACTATAGTTTACCAGAATTATTGATTCCACTGTTAAAACAACATTACCTATATTCTAAAGTGTGAAAAGATTCCTTACTGAGGCTAATTTCAAAAGCCCTGATACCATATTTTCCAACCGCATCACCAAATAATAGCACAATCGCAAATAACTCACTCCATCTCCGGTTTCCGCTACGCAGCTCCCACTAATTAGGCACTGTGAACAGACATGGATTAATTGCCGCCACTGTCAGTCGCTCTCTCATTGTGGCCTCATGTGAAACATAATCTCCACAAAGGTGTCTAGAACATTTTCTTAATGAATATGATCGTAATGTGTTGCAAGTACATCTTTTAAATTAATGGCTCCCGTCTTTGTAATTTTAACACATTCAGCTTTTCGGTTGTAAAAATATATTACGAGACGGGTGCTGTAATGAACACTTTAAATTTGTATTTGCCCTTTAAAGCAATGCGGGTGCTAGTTTGTTTTTGTTGTCTTACGAATGATTGAGGAGTCTAATTTGAGTTATGTTTAATGCTTTAATTAGGTATTTTGATACACTTTTGATATTATATTTTATATATTCTTTACCTGCCATTTTTAAAAAGACCTTTGAAAACAAATAGCGAGAGATTTCTCTCAGACTCATCATCTTTTTATTAGGATACGAGCCGAGCAATTTCGGTTAAAGTGGCTATGCCATTACGTTGAGTGTATACCTTTATTCCGTCTTTAGCCAAGCTTAGCTGTGATAGTTGGATAAATAGGTGTCCGTTAACTTTATCGACCTCATAATAAACCTTTATAACCCACGTGCGACGCAGATTCCTGTTTAATCGTGGACATTATGACGTCTGAGATTTAGTGCAGGTCGCTTTAGCAATTTCTAGAAGATTAGCGAAATATATGTGCCCGTATAATTACAATATGGCCGTGTCCTTTTCTATGATATGGTGAGCAAGCATCAAAGATGGTTTGGTGATGCTAATTTGATACTAAAAATTATGTCATAAGTACTTGTATCTATCGTCTTTATATGGCTAGATATTGACGATATTACGATGGTTAATAGTCATTTCCATTGTACCTAGATAGGTTATTGTTCTTATACACTGACATTATTTGGCCAACCACCGGTGGATATCAAAGCTAACTGCATCTATAAATATCAAGAATTGTTAGCGCTAAACATAAGAGGCAACTAATATATTTCAATTAATGGTAATAATTGTCAACAGGACATGGCGAACTACAGCTGCGTCGCAGAGAACATTGCTGGCAAGAGAATCTCCGAGCCTGCCCTTCTGAGCGTTTACGGTGAGTCACATAACAGCAATCTAAACTACTGAATTAATTTTTTCTATGTAAATGTGACCGTTAATATTAGTAGAGTTAGAAAATAACGCAAATCGAGTCCGCCTTTGAAGTTTATAGGCATAACTTCTAATAGAATCCAGATATTATAAACCAGGAAGTAAATACCGCACTAAACTTAGCCAGAATTTATGTTTCCTTATCAAATCCATAACTTGAAGTAGTAAGCACCGCAGCTATTACCGACTAAAGAGCGTTAGACAATTTAATAGGTACACCTCACCCAACAAGTTATGGTTGCACGTTTCATTATTTCACGTATAATTTATCAGACAAGCTGTTTAACGCTCATTTCACCCTCAGTGTACGTAATAACTATCTTTACTTCAGTGAGATCAAAGGGCATGGGCCGATAGCTGCAATTACAGCGAAGCGCGAGCGCATGGGAGAGTCATTAGGGACGCCTACGCAAAGCAGGCGCCATCTAACTGATAGCAATCACCACCTCTGACTTGCACGTCCAAAATTCTGTTTCGCGTCATGATTCATATTTAATTTTAGTAACGTGACTGGCTGCTGGATCTGGTATGTGAACTGGTGGAGAAATGTAGTTCATGTTTTGTGCATCTGAAAGTAATTGGTGATAAATGTGCTTCCCATATTAGACTCATCTTGGTACCTACTCACTAATCATGGGAACGAAGCCAGGACGTGGTTTCGAGAATTAGTTAAACAGTTTCGCTTGAAGTAAAATTACCTGTTATTATTCAATTCATTGTTTAAGCAGTGGCAGGATGTTTGTTGTTTCTTTAAACCATTTCTCATGGAACTTATTCAGAACCGTCGGACTCTCTATTACGTTCAATAAGAATAAGCCCTTCACACAATTCTTTAATTGGGGACATAAACATTGATCCTTGAACTTCCAAATGATTTCCAATACCAATATATTCGAAGTTACTGCTTTTTCTACGATCACAAATTCATCTATTACACTAATTGTTCTTGCATCGCACCAATTACCTCTATTAAAAGGGTTTACTCTTTGTTGTTGGAATGTATCGTTGAGTCGCAAATTGGGCTATATATCGTCATTATAGTGAGGCGTGGGCGGGTGTCGTCGCTACAGTACTTTTTATGCTGCACGATTGTATAATGATATTGCTTGATTGTGTTCTTTATTGTTGTGTTGAACTCTTGTACTTTTGAAAGGACTAGTTTTATTTATTTATTTTCGTTGTTGTTAAAAGCTTCCACTTTCTTTGTTTCTTTTGTATGAGTATAGCAAAAGTAAGTATGTATATCTGTATTGCAAAATATTTAACTGTCAAATCTGAAAGTATCATTGGTAGTATCTCTGCAGGCTTATTGTTATTAATCATCTTCTTTCTCTTTGATTAACATTCATCTTTTGCCTGTGAATGTTTCTTGTAAAGATGTATAAGCGCTTTTATTATAACATCTTCAAGGAAATTAATTCAACCGCTTTCGAAAATTATGGTTTTCCAACAATTCCAATAAAAACCGACTTCTGGAAACGAAAGCCTAAATATAATTTTTCTTCCACGGAAATACTTCTTATGCAATACACGTACATATTTAAAACGTATAAAATGTTACGTTTGTGTCCTACAAATATAAAACGGTTATTTTAATTAACAAACAATGTGGTGACCCGATGTTAAAACTTTACTAAAAAAGGGTGACGACTTGACGAGTCGCTGGGTTATTAATTAGCTGAATATATTATTGAGTTTCGTATTCCGATGAAAAAGTAATAAAAGTTTCCTATTTGAATTTATTACTTTTATTTGATGAGTGGCGTTACCTGATGATCGACTTTATTGGCTGGCTGGTGTAACTGTATTTTGTCAGTCGTTATCAACTATAAGTAGCCACCTAGCCACTACACTAATTTGTTTCTTTCAAACTTTACTATAGTTTTGTTTTATCGTACTGTATTTCAACAGCCTCGTTAACTAGTGGTCGCAAGCGCTACTGCTGAGCATAAGGTCCTGAGTTCGATTCCCAGGTCGGGCGAAGTGTAAATGGATTTTTCTATGTGGAATGTCTCAGCAGCAGCCCGGAATCTGGATTTGTGCCCGGTTGATGGCAATAAGGTCGCCCCTTATTACATGGGACTAAAAACATAAGTCGCGAATTGTGGGTGTACTCCAGGTACACCTTTGCCTAATCCTTCGGGGAAACAAGGCGTGATGTTATGTTATTTCAACTGCGTATGAGTGAAATCATATTATACAGTAGCAGCAGGCACGAACTGGCAACCCATTAAGATTTTATGCCCCATATTCATATCTATTGTAAACGCTTTCTCGAAGTTCAAACTTTACCTTAGTTCATAAATCGGTGACTTGCATAAAGAAATAACAAAGAAGCAATAAAAAATAGAGAAACATAACGCCACAAAGTTCAGAACTAAAGCCATGTTCCCAACATTAAAAGAAATGTTTACAATACTATTACAACTGTTGGACACGAAACTCGAATAGTTTCCGACGAAGCTCATAATCTAACCAAAGTCAAGTTCTTCGGAACGTAAATAATCTTATACGACATATAAAATTCGGAATTTTATAGATACCTCGACCGCCATTAGAATGTGAGGCACTTTATTAATATTAATAGTATTTTAATAGTTTAATAACAAACTATAGAGATGCGACCATGCTATAATTTTTTATTGAGAGGAAGACACTAAAATTATACACCACGGGTGGCCAGCGTGTTCTCATTAATATAGAAAAGTTAATTATTTAGTTTTCCAACTAATGATTATTGAAAATTTATTATAATTCACTTATAAAAACCCAGCTAATATATTATTATAATTCACTTGTTTTATGTTTCAATTTAGAAACTATGTCAGCGACGATAAATGATAGTCATTTATTTTAATTTTCATTAAAAAAACTTTTAATAATAAATGTGGGATTTAAAAGATTTATTTTGACGAAAGATGAAGTTATGATATCCAATTTGAATATATTTTACATTTTCATAAAATAACCACAATGGGACAGGAAATTGCCTACTTACGAACATAAGAAGAAATTGATTCATTAAGATAATCTTTATAATACGATTTGCATAAATTAGATTTTTATCATATTTATCACTCAATTTGGTGGAGGTGAAAGTTTTTCTCATCAGAAACCTGGAGTAGATTAAGCTAAACATTGTTAATCCCTATCTTGTGATACCTATACGAGTACTAGAGATCACACCGGATTAAAATATATGAATTTCATTAGTGAAACTCATATTGAGATAGAGAGAGAGAGCTCAGTTGGAGCTGCTGGTATTGTTATCCTTATTGCTTCTACACCACAATTAATGTTGAATTTTGATCTAAATATAATCATAATGAAGGATTATTGTGGATCATGTGATCCAAACAATAATTAAAGATAAACAGCATTAGATTCAAAAACACCAATAAACCAACTACTATCTTGAACAACTTAGAAAACAAAGACAAAAATTTATGAAGACTGCAAAACGTCAGAACCAAAATAAGTCACGAAGGAAGATGCTGGTTCTATAAATAAAATGAAGGATGAACAATATTGGATCCAGAGATAAAATTTAAGGATGAAACAAAATTGGATCCAAAGACAAGAGTAACAAAAAATATATTCCTGTAATAAAATCCATAAAGATACCTTTATTTTAATATTCTCCACTCGTATAATATGCCAATATTTTACATAATATGGCTGTACAGAGCTGAGCCGTGTTTGACTCGATTTACGTGCAACCTAACTTACAGTTATGGTCTCTATTAACCATAATTTACAAAAACGCCCGACTTCACCCGACAACGCTGGACATCGCTTGAATTGCTTGTAATACGCGTGTATGAAGACGATTTACATTTTTTTGTCTTTTTTCTTCGATGGCCGTGATGAAATAAGGCGGAAATAGGGCTACCTACCACAGTGCTGACAAGATTGAGATGGAAACTTAAGTCTTGTTTATGCCTAATTTGTTCTTTGGTTAGGACAAGATAATCTTTATTTTGTGTGGGTTTTTATTAGACAATATTATTGTGTATATTAATAGGACATTATAACAACCTGTGTGGGTCGATTGATTAGGTTAAGCTACGCTTGCCACGGTTCGTCCGTGGATGTGTGACCATCTTTACATACCAAGACCCCTCCCTCCGTGCCTCGGAAAGCACGTTAAGCTGTTGGTCTCGGCTGTCATTCGTGGGTCTTTGACAGTCGTTACTGGCTGTCAGAAGCCCGAAAATCTAATAACCAGTCTTGCAAAGGGGTATCGTAATACTCAGTAACTGGGTTGTGGAGGTCAAATAGGCAGTCGCTCCATGTGAAATACCGGTATTCTGCACCCTAATTGCGTAACACGCGATTAATCATAATCGGTTTCATTTTGATAGTTCAACAATATTCACTGCGTTATTTACGTTGTTCGGCAGACACATTTTTCGAACATATGAAGCAATGGTTTAGCCATCGGTTTCAAAACGAAACAAATTATTATGAATCGTGAGTTACGCAATTAGGGTGCAGGTGCATGCGGTTAGACTGGAAGCCGTCTTCAACGTAGTTGGAAAAAGGCTAGCAGATGATCTGTTTTTCATAAATGAAATGTAAGTTTCTGAAGTTTTGATTATAATGTACTGTATTCTTTAAGTACAAATTAGTTAGTAGTTGACACAAACTATTTTTTGTGTGGGATACCACTGACTGACAAGGGCTTTTCCACGTAAATATTATAGAAATTCAGAAATTAAAAAATAACCGTGTGCATTTAAATATTGTCCCAAACAGAAAATAAGCAAGTTTTTAACAAAAACATAAATTACAAAAAAACTAAAACTTTTTTCCACGGACTACAATTGCAGAATATAATTAACACCACCATATCGCCCACAATCTCTATAAACGTATGTAGTACACAAATAGATGGTATCATATACCAATGTATTATTAGGGTAAAGTAAATTCTAGCTAGGTTGTTAGGTTACAGGAGCCACACGCCAACTTGCGTGCCTGATCTTCGAAGCAGATATAGCACAGAACGCCCTCTGGTTCTGCCTAGACTGGAATCTAGATTGGTTTTGGTGTGAAGATTTTATGTATTTTGTGTTTTAGGGAGATTGCAGTTGTTTTCTGAAGATTTAGATTTGTTAGGACTTAGTAGTAGACTTTGGTATGGTAATTTTATTCTGGGTGCATCGTTTTCACACATAATCATATAATGAATGTAAATATTGTACTTGAAACATTTTAAAAGAGTAACGGTGGAGTTTCTTGCCCTTTCTTCTCCATACGAAACTACATTTTGGAAGGGGCGACTAGAATCAATTCTATTTTAATGTAAATGTTGACGTTCAAAAGTGCCTTAAAAGTGCCTATTTGAAATAAATGCTTTGACTTTGACTTTGACTTTGAGTAGAAAATTAGAGAAAGGAGGATCAAAACAAAGATCGTTCTTGATTAGTTGTTGAATTCCTTTTTTTAAACTAAATTTTCACTTGGGGGAAGCCTATGTCCACCAGTGGACGGTCTTTCGGCTGAAATGATGAATAATGAGATATTGGTCCCACGCGACGAAATAGCAGGTTTTGTTGCGGATTTGATTACATAAAGTACGCTAAAGGTAAGTATAACCACTCGTTAAGGCGCGCAGACAGGCGCGACTCGACACCGCGCGGTGACTCTTGTAAAACGGTTTAAGTATATAAAAACTTCATGGAAGTTGTTGTACCAGAATCCCGCCATAAAATTTTTTGATACTCTCCAAACATACCTATGAATAAATCTTAATTGTAGGCTCCTTTATCGATCGAAGATTCCAAGTTAGCTTTTGAAACAACTTAATACACTTTCTCAACATTATGTTTCTGATATCGGCCAATTCTTGACTAATGATAAATCTGCCTTTTGCAGATTTTTTTTTTTAAACTCCGTCTGTTCCTAAAAGAAAAATAATGACATACTTTTTATGACAAATGGTTGCTCTAAACGACTGTTTAGAGCAACCATTTGCAACCGCAACCAGTGTAGAGCAACCGGTGCAGACTTACACCGTAACTGGTGACGTTGAAACTTTACATAACGAAAGCTTATGTATGAGACGCGAGAGCCATAAGACATTTTCCACATCCATAAATACTGCCCTAGATATGAAATATCGTGAAGTTTCTCTTATTAGATTTTGCAATGGAACTACGAAATTTAATTTTATTACAGCTGTAGAAAAGGAATGACAATTTTACGGCCCCTAATTGTTCAAGAGCAATGCTTTATATTATTCATTAGTATAGAATTTTTGATAGACTGTCTTGATTTGATAAGCTATTAATCTAGTTATTTTTTTTGTGATTGCTTTCTAATTTATTAATACAGTCAAAAGAATAAATAATATGGGGATACAACCATATTTAGCCATAATGATAGATTAATCTGTGCCACAACCAACAAATTGTTTGTTTTGTACTACATATATTGTTTTTTAAGATTTATACTGTTTTTTACCAATTTTTATGGGTATTTGAATAAATATCGATTTATTTACTTTTTATATTATTTTAATAATATCTTTTCATTTTCTTTTCATCAAAGAAGTCATCCAATTTTATCAAATTGTGGTAACCTATAATCCAATTTAAGGCATAAACAGAAATTGGTAGAAATAAAGACCGAGGTCTGACACGGAAAGACTTAAAACTACACATGTTTACGTGATTCCTATATTTAATTAGGAAGTTAACAAAAATTCTAGGTACAAATACAGTTCGCGTGTTTGTGGTTTTCCAGTAGAAAATACTAAAACCCACTAAAACATTTTTATTTGGTCAGTCACGCTTATTCCCCGTACTTTATGCAATTTTAAATAGTTAACAAGAATTTATTTGTATCGCTAAATATATAGCTATGTTACGAACTTATGACCTCTAATTATCATTGTCACTCTATCATTTACCCCGTTTTCCGTCACATCAACCCTCATACAATTTATGCACATCCAGTACGGCTCGCAATCGTTCCCTATCTTAAGGGCACCTCTTCCCTACCATTACGGCATCTCCCGGTCTACTCCTTGATATACAATGGTCTCTGTAGCACCATGAAAAATGAGGCTTCAAGGGCTAGTGCAAATCTTTGGGGTTCATTTGATTAATCGGGTCTGGTTTGTAGTCTGCGGTGCATTTCATTCATTCATTCAGATCATCCTTCACACAATCCATTCATATTTTCTTAGGTTTTATTTTCCCTGTCCTTCTTTCATCACCCTATTAGTTTCAATATGCGTTTCATCCCTCCTCATCACATGCCCATAACAAGACAATAAATAACTCTCTCTAATAGCGTAAGAAAAAGCAGTGTAGAGACCACTGAAAAAAATTGCATCAGACACATTAAACCCACATGTGCCCGATATAGACGTGTAGCAGGTACATCTTCGGGATTCATTAATTAAAATTACATAAAACACTGAAATACTTTTAATTTAAATATTAAAAAAAAAAACGAAATTAATTGTATGAGTCTCAAATAGAACCAGTCAACAAAGACTACAGTTTAAAATAGTCACCTTACTAATAATGATCACGTCGTGAATTTAATTAATACTCAAGTCAATTAAAACGGCGCGGCGTTTAAAAGCAATACCAATGAACACTCGTAAAATATTCATTTTTTCATTTATTTAAATGTAATAAACTTGAAGGCATTCATTTAATGCATTTTCCTACTTCACTATAAATAAAGACAAGTCCGTTAACTATTTCATTAGAACAGTTTATTAAGTAGCGACTGTATATGCAATTCTTATAACTATTATCAAATAATAATGTTAATCTAATTTTCCTAGTTTATAATTATTTATTGGTATTGCATATCCTAAAACTAGACCGTTCGTATTTCAGCCTCAATTTATGGCATCGATCGATAGCATAAACATCACTATTTCCAAACTTTGAATTAAGTAGCTACCTACCCAAAAGTCTATGACCTTCGTGTAAGATAACTTCATAAAATTTTAAGCATAATAATGTTAGAGTAGACTAAATCCACATCCAGAATGAGCCATTGGCCGTATCATCTTTCTATCCAAAGGTATTTGATAAGGTCAATGTCTCAAATTTGGTGGTGGAATTTCCTTTGTCACCAAACCTATGATCTTTAATATGAGCTCACAGTATCATCACTTGTCAGGGTTAGGGCCTTGAAAATCCGCCCGGAACCAAAAAGGCTCTATTCTGGAAATGCCGTACAGTTCCTTAACCCTTCAGCAGGTGTGTTACACACTTAGGGCCTTGGTAGCCGCTGGATGAGAGTTGCCGAGGAGAGGCATACATCCATTGGTGGACTACTGTAGGCTGCTGACGATGATGATGACTTCGTGCCTAAGTATATGACTGACAATATATTTTCAATTTGTCACCAGTAAACGGTGGTTGGAGTTCCTGGGGCCCTTGGACGCAATGCCGCTGCAATGGTCGTGTGACCGGCGGTCAACGTCGCACGCGCACTTGTACGGAACCTCACCCATTGAACGGCGGGGCGCCCTGCCAGGGACAGGCTGTGCAGAGGACCTCGGACTGCGTGCCTTGTCAGAGTGGTAAGAGAAACTCTGTTACATACATTTACACCTTTTCTTATACTAGGATTACTCATCAGCAATCCTCAGATACTCAGGTAGGCATTCTCTTATGAGGTCGTCAGAAGCCCGAATGTCTAAGGAAATCTTATTACCCAGTAAGTGGGTTATGGAGGTCAGATCGGCAGTCGTTCCATGTAAAATACTGGTGTTCAGGTGCATTCGGTTAGACTAAAAGCCAACCTTCAACATAGCTGAGAAAAGGCTACGCAGATGAAGACTTTCGAAACATATGTTAAAGTATTTATTTGTCTTTAACGTGTCTATTTGCTCAACTATTTTTCATCAGGTTGACAGTCGTTTTTTTTGTTGAAAACTCATCACTCATTAAGAACTATCACTCTATAGGGGATATCGTGAGCAGTGATGGTCCATTAGGTCAAAGGTTCGAACCCAAACAGGTGCTTTACTTTGCGTACCTACTTAATAAGTGTCTTTGACCCGCAAGTATCGGTCACAAAAGTCTCTCGAGTTAATCAATCATAATCCGTTAAACTGACATTTAAGAATACCCCTTACTATATGAAGCTTAATTAGAGCTTAATGGGTATATCCTTTACGCCTACTACTCATGTCATGTACCTTATCGTAAAAACGTTACAGTTTTAAAGGCATCAGTAGCTTTTGAGTTTTTAGTTTGCATTTTAAAACAAACGAAGTCTTGGTAGAGATCTTCTTATTTAAAATTGCACGCCGCTCCACTGTTTGCTTGCTCGTTTTTAAATTGGCGTGTAAATTTGACAGACAAGAATTGCATAAAAGAGTTTACTTGAGCCGGATTTACATTACGAAACTAGATAAATGTGTGCAGTGATTGGACAGGTCCACTCAATCTGTGTGGTTCTTTCTTCAAAAGACCTTTTCAGACACCAATCTACACGGTCCTCACATGATCTGACCAAAATTATGAGAGACCTCTGAGTTTATTTAGTTTAGTAGTCAGACTGGGAACGCCGACCTAATCTAGTTTAAAAATATGATTGACGTGTAAGAGTGTTTGCACAAACCTACTGACAGGAGTGAAATCATTTATCATTAGTTTGGCAAACTTACACGTGAAACTATATGCAGGAATCCGCTGGATGCGAGAAGCACACAACCAGTCGAAGAGCTTGGGGAAGCATAATATATGTCCAGCAGTGGACGTCTCTCGGTTGAAATGATGGTGATGGAACTGTCAATGAATAACGTAACGTTCGCTAACGTTAATGTTAAAACTGTTTCATATTATATTTAAAATTGTTTGCCATTATAATTATTCAAAACTATTTAGTACTGTACTTGAACTTAACTTGAAGGTTAATTAATATTTCATAGTTCTCTGTGTTTGTATGTAAATTGCATGTGTATACATGTTAAACACAATGTAATTTTTTTAATGAATAAATGAAATGAAATAACCAAAAAAAAACTATCGCGTTACACAGTTGCAAAAATATTGCGAAAAATATGAGCGTCGAAATCTCGAATGATTCAGATATTCATATTTGTAATGTTATGAATACTTATGAATCACAAAACAGACGCTCAAACATTTAATTGTGCTTTCAACATATTTTTAGAAAGCAACACACTGGTTATTATCACGTATTTGAATCGAAAACACTGGAGCTTCCAATATGCCTTTAATAAAGGTTTATTTGGAACACTGCTGTTATAACAGTCAAAAGAAAAACCTACTCTAATGTTTCGCTATAAAGCTCAAAATATTTCACGCATTTTTGTCTTCTTTAAATAAAAAATTTGCAAGGTAATATAGACTTTAATGCTGTTGGATTAGGATGGTAAATCAATTGATGATTGTTTGTGGTTATGATGGAATTGAAATGAAATTTTATTTGTTACTGCTTTCAATGAAGAGGGATACATGGATCTGCAAGGATACGATAACACTCAACAGTTGTTGATTGGTAAGTATAGTTGTGTCAATTTGGTTTTTTTATACTATTCATCCAGGGTAAACATCGTTCGGTTTTTGTTTAAAAAATCGATTGAGAGAGGCTTATACAAAAAAGGATGACTGAATAATTTTAATATTTTTTAGAAAAAATTAACATTAATCGACATAATTATAGCTTCATCATAAGTTAACTTAGATGTAGAATATAGCTTACTTTCAATTCTACACTTTGTTTTTTTTTTTCGTGATTAGACAAATCTTTCAAAAATGTAAGTACTTATCCATCGTGTAACGGAAAGGGTATATACATACTAAGAGCACGGCTTCTTTGGATGATATAAACGTTATTGGAAGGGTTTTTTAATCCTATCTCTACATGTTCGGAAGTTATGAGAATTTTCAATAAATTGATACCAGAAACCGAAACGAAAACCGAACGAAAATGCAGAAGTCTACATACATATTCCGACCACCTACCGCCTGCTTTATGAACCTCTTGACCTCCTAACAAGTACTTGAAAAAACAAAAACCAACCGTTCAGCACTTAAGAACAAAGAGCTCCGAACATTGGCACGAGCTACCATTCAATTGTCTAAACAGCCCAAATGGCTTTAAAAACTTAATACTATACTACATTAAACGCACGTGTTAATCACAATAAGAACTTAAGTCCTTAAACATCAAATCTGTACATCTCAGTCGTAAAAATGCCGCCATTTAATTCTTTATGGACATAAACCAAGAACTGAAATCACTTCAAAGAGAGGTCGTGTATTAAACGATACATACTGACGTGTAGAACGGCGATCTTGTTAGATTCTCGCGAAATTGCTCGCTTGACAGATCAAAGGGATACCAAATAAATATTTTATTGGTTGCATCCGCATTCGAAGTGTGTTACGGTTGTTAAATGTTATTGTTTATTTAATATAATAAAGGATATGTGCTAGTGGATTGCATGTCTTTTTGCAAATATGAGTCTGTAAATTTTAGATATTAGTGTGTGGAATAATTAATTGTTTCTGAACTGTGACTTTTTCTATGATGCTTTGATTAGTGGACGGACACATTACACTATTCAAAGCAAATGATATTTTTTTTATATGATCAAAAGCAGCATCTTCTTATCCTTGCAATCGCTAAAACTACGTACCGCTAGGAAACATTTTCTTCAATAGTTTCTGAAAACTTCCAAAATTGAGGTAACTATTCCCAACTACATAATTTACCAATTCGTAACCAATAATTGTAATCGTTTTCACACCGAACCACGTGCGTCCACCATTTCTCGCGTATCTATCAAAGGAAATAGACGAAAATCAAATCAAAATCAAAATATTTTATTTCACATAAATCTGCATGGGTACTTACAAAACGTTAGAAAATAAGTGCACGGTTCCAAATTGTCGATTCCTATAGAGAAGAGCCGGTAAGAAACTCCACGGTTACTCTTTTAAAAATTGTCGGCTGTTACAATGTTTTAAGTTACAGTAATAAAAAGTATGGGAGGACAGTGCAGGCCTGGCAATAAGTAACAGGTACTTAGAGGAATGAAAATAAAGAATAGAAAATCGTCAACCAATCTACAGTCTGTAAGGCCTACAACGTTCTCTCATTCACAATATGTAAAATAATCTACATAAATAAAATGAACCCATTAATACATGATTTCCATGACAATCACTAATAAATAGTCGTTATTGGAATTGATGTATAATGTCAAACAAAAAATGAACATTGTAATTTGGGAGCAGTTTAATAGACTTCCACATAGTTATGCTGTTAGTGAGGTACCAGGGAAGCCACATGTGCAGATGGAATTAATGCCAAACTTCCCTGTCTTCAACGTAGCCTTTTATCTTATAATATGCTTTTTTGTTATGGACACGTTTCATGTGAATTTTAAACTTTCCATCGCTAAGGTCTGTAACCGACTTTGGCAAATTGTTATAGAAGCGACCAACCGGGTAGACAATAAAACGCAATCAAGAGGCATTTGTCTCAGAGCATGAAACGTGGATGGAACATTATGAGTTAATTGGAAGCATATGTTTCTACTTGCAGCACGACGGGCGAAGCTTGATGAACTTTGTAGCTGTGTGTAAGTTAGTCGATATTTTGGGACGGCAGATTTTTAGATTTCAGTGTTTTCGTGAACATATTTTTAGGTTTCGTAGGTTTATGAATACTTTTAAATAAGAGTAAACATTGGAGCAAAATTATACTTAAACGATACAAATTAATAAACTAAAACTTATGTAACTCCTCATTTAAAGATTTTTTTTAAAGCTTTTCGAAAATTGTTAGGTTCTTATAATAATAAATGCCTCTTACTTTAAATGGCCAGTTGCACTCCAATATTTAAATGAGTTCACACAACTGAAACGTAACTTTATCTGATCAAATTAAATGCATCCGGAATGAATAAACCGCAGCGCAAAAGATATCGACAAGATAATTCAATTCGACACTAAACGGTTGATACAAGATAAAACAAGGAACTTAACAAAATCTTTAACACCATTCTTCTCTTGCTCCAAAAGTTTCCAAAGTATTATCGTGAAACAATTTAGTCAATTTATTACCAAAATATACTTTACTGCTTCCTGAATACAAAAAGTGTATCTTAAAAATTCAGTTACTATGTTCTGAGCTGTCAGGAGACGCAATTACTTTCAATTTATTTGCATACGTTAACGAGCGGTTTCACTGTCAGCATAAATGGAATTTAAAAAAAAAATCAAACTGTTTTATTTATTCTTTATTTGAAATAATATGTTGGTAATTAACTGAACAAAGAGTTTAAAATAATTGAATACGATATAACCTTTATTTTGATGTCTCGATAGGCTCCCTACAAGTTATCCTTCTTCTTAGCATATCGATGGCAAAAAAGTTTAATATTAGGTCTTTACCTATGAAATTGCCGTTTTGCAGTACTGGCCATTTCAAATCAAAATAATTTTTGTTTGGGTAAGAATTCTAATTTCAAATTAATTTTATTTTAAAAACATGGATTTTTTTTTCCAAAAGTAGTCATTTGTTTATTGATTAGTGTTACATTTTCATCGCATTTCAATCTTTTTCGTCATCATGGATACGTTAAAAATTCGAGTAATTATGGCATATGAGTACCGTCGTGGCAGCAACGCGGCACAAGCGGCACGCAACATCAACGACGTTTACGGAGCTAACACTACAAACCAACGCACCACCTGTTATTGGTTTGCTCGCTTCCGTTCTGGAAATTTCGACCTGAAAAATGAACCTCGCGGTCGTCCGAAGACTTTGGTCGACAATGACGAATTAAAGGCGATTGTGGAAGCTGATGATACACAATCTACGGCTGAATTAGCAGCAGCTTTCGACGTTAGCGTCAAAACAATATTGGTCCATTTGCGTCAAATTGGCAAGGTAAAAAAGCTTGACAAATGGGTGCCCCACGAACTCAATGATCGTCAGCGCGAAGTACGCGTCGAGACGTGCCTTGCACTGCTCAACAGACACACAAATGAAGGAATTTTGAACCGCATTGTTACCTGCGATGAAAAATGGATTCTGTTTGATAACCGCAAGCGCTCAGCAAGTTGGTTGGATCCTGGTTCAGCACCTAAACAATGCCCTAAACGAAAACTTACCCCTAGAAAAGTGATGGTCACTGTTTGGTGGTCTAGCGCCGGTGTGATTCATCACAGCTTCTTACCAAACGGGGTGAGCATTACTGCAGATGTGTACTGTGAAGAACTGAACACAATGATGGAGAAGCTGGCACATCTCCAACCAGCATTGGTCAATCGCTCGTCTCCGCTGCTCCTGCACGACAACGCGCGACCTCATACTGCACAGCAGACGGTCTCCAAGTTGCAAGAACTGGGGTTGGAAGCTCTCCGTCATCCGCCCTACTCACCAGACCTTGCGCCTACAGACTACTACTTTTCCAGAATTTGGATAACTTCTTGGCGGGAAAAAAATTCAATACCCGAGAGGCAGTACAAAATGCCTTTGAAGAATTTGTTGCCCCGTCCAGCTGATTTCTTTAAGAAGGGCATCAATAAACTGCCACTGCGATGGCAAAGATGCATTGATTGCATGGGTGATTACTTCGATTAATACAAATAAAAAATACATGAAAAAAATTCGTTTAAATTTTTTCATACAAAACGGCAATTTCATAGGTAAAGACCTATTATGTTTTATTAATTTGTTTATGACAAAATAATGGCCAATCATTTTATGTTTTGTGACAAAATACATCCGTACGTGTTTCCACACACGCTACGGACTGAACGTTAGCGTGAGTAAAATGGTAGACAAAGAAACAAGCTCACGCCAAACGCTTAATCCACGGCGTCGCGTCGGAAGGAAACACGATAGTTTCTCTATGGAAGTTAGCGCGAGAACGAAGCCAAACATATGTGTCAAACGTCAAACGCGTCTTTACTGGCGGTCATTTGAAAACATTTCAAAAAGTTTTTATTGAATTTCGAGGTGTTACGTTATTTAATTATGGTGTATTATTTGTGCAAATATTAATTACAAGTAATGTGTAATTAAAAAGTGGTTTATTATGGATCAGTGATGTAATAGTTACTTACATAGATTTTTCAAGACAGATATTATCGAATTTCATTATGTTTTAAGTACATTTTGTATGGAATGCTGACTACGTCCGTTTATGGAAAGGAAAAATTGAATAATCACGAAACATTTCGTATAAAGTTTGGGTTAATTTGTTTACATAATGACGGAATGGCATTACATTAGCAGCAGGGTCCGACCATCCGCTAGCGAGCGTTAGCATTTAACGCCAAAATTGACGTTTGCATATGTCAAAAACACCACTAACCTTCTTATTTAAAAACGTTGCTTAAACTTAAGAGATGTTTAAACGTCAAAAATGTATGGCTAAACAGACGTTAATCATTATTTAACTTTAAGCAACGTTTATAAATAAAGCGGTAATTGTTTACCACTTTGTATGAGAGACGCCACGCTGACGTGGCGTTAGCGGTAGCGTTTCGTTACAAGTTTCCATTTGTCTACGAGATTAGCGTGCCATCACGTGTCGTTTCCGCAGGTAATGTCATATAACCCATACATTTTGGCCTTAGCGTTTGGCGTGAACGCTAACCGAAATGTTTTTTTTTTTATCTAGGCCTGTTGCCCTCCTACAACACTAGGAAATGGTAAAGGACGGGCGTTTTGCGGGACTGACTCATGTAATCTTGACGTTTACAAAGTACTGACTAGCTGCCTAGTTTTATGACTATTTTTGATTTTAGCCTAAGATCACTGACGATTTAAATATTATCAAGTTATCCTTATACACCCAATTAAGAGAAGAACAGCGTTCAATGTTCACACTCGACATATTTAATTAACAAAATAGCGACTTTCATTAGAATTTTATGTGTGAAACCTAACTAATAAAAATCTAATCAACTCAAACGAGACTTCCATAGTTTAATTCCCTAATACAAGCAGACCATAGTTTTAAAAAAATCCACATAAAATGTATGTACCTAAACGTGAAAGTCCTTAATGTCGTTGTTACTCTAACGAACCGAGACTGATTTATGTGTGTGCGCATTAATTAATAAGAAATGTTACACACTGTTGTACTTAATATCCGTGTACACCCACACATGGCGGAGGGTCATGGCCCAAGTTGGACATGTGTGGCGGGTTGAATGTCAAACAGCAAGACGGTCGTGGTCGTTTTTTAATTAAGACAAATATTCACGAAGGTAAAAAGCATCCTGTATGTATTGTGACTTACAAGTTTTTAAGTTTATGATAGATAACTAGTACCTAAATATAGCTCTAATGATAATTTTACCTTACTAAATTTTAATTATACATAATTGTATTTAAGCAATTTCTTCCGTAGATATTTTACAGTACCTACATGCAAGTTAAATTGTGAATTTTGTCGTCAACTAATTTTAGTCGGCACAAATTACGCAGAATTACGTTCATCTATCAGCTTTATAAGACTAAATACACATGACATCGTTTTTTACCGGTTTTGATCTAAACATTTCACAGTAAAATAAAGTTCAGTGCAACGACGTGTGACGTAGCTTTAAACAAAAATAAAATAATGCGGCAAGCGCTTGAAATGGAATATGGAACCCAGCCTTCCAAATTCAATTTGAAACTCGCTAAATCTTTTTCTTCGCGCCAACCACCATCGCGGTATGAACGGTCTATTATTTCTTCTTTTTTTAAACATTGTGATTTATGTCCAGCTTGCATGTAAGGACTACGGCCATCCACCAATGTATTTTAATTTCAATTTATAGGGTGATAGTTCTATCTGTCTCTCGAGTTATTTGGTACCCGATTAATAATCGTAAACGGCGCGTTAATTGGCTGTAGCTAGTCTTAGTTCTGGGCTAGATAATTGTATGGTGCGAACTGAAAATTGTTAACTTCGATGGAATTACGATTTGAGTGTTAATCGATTTGTTGCTTGTGTTTATCGATTTATCGAATAGAATTCGTAGTTCATGAGTACAGCTAGTTTAAATCCGCAAATTAATCGATTTAAATCTTGAATAGGTCTTCTTAAGGTGCAAGCGTCAGCGTAGCCCGAGATATTCAATATTTTTAGGCGTTTTTCAATTTCCAGGCCAGTGTCAAGTTATATGTTGATCTATATACGATTTGAAGCTGCAACTAATATTTATTAATAGGATTATATCCACTGCAATAGGGAGTGAGCCTATTGCCATCAACCAGGCACAAATCCAGGCTCCGGGTTTATACTGAGAAAACATATTTTTTTTCATAAAACATAAACTATAAACAGTTTCACTTTAATAAAGTTTGCCTTTAATAAAATTTAAGAAGGTACTCAACAAAATTAAATGACAACTTAAGTAAACGGTACCCAAAAAACAAATATTTATGCTAATAACATGATACAAAACAAATAAACAGGATCGTTATTTACCTCCCAGAGGCGTTCAATTTCCTGCCCGTATCCTAACACCATATTAACAAAATAATTTCGAAGAAAATGTCAGAATATATTACAAAGAACCGTCGCAGCAGGTACAAGTATTATTTTTATAAAATTCCAATTTAAAATATCCAATAACAACAGGTTATTTCTTGTAATAAGTGTTTCCGTAATGGCGACGTTAAATGTACTCGGAATAAGTAAGCAAAGAGCTTTTTTAAAAGCTGTTACTTTTATGTAAAAATAATTTTTGTTTACCGTATTTGTCGCCATAGTTGAAAGGAGACTAAAAGAAAGGGAGTAATTACAGCAAGCTTTACTGAAAAAAATATTTTGCTTATGTCTACAAAAAATATTTCATAGGGACCCGACAATTTCGTTTAAAAAAATATGTGTATGTTAGATCTTAAATAATAATTAACCAATAGAAGTGGACCAGCCGGCTTATGAAAGATGATTTCATTGTCAATATGAACTCATTCAAAATGTTTATTTGAATAGTATTTAGGTTTATAGGTGAGTTGTTACGAAATAATGACAACAACAACACAAAATAACAACAACAACAACAAAAATACTCAGATCTAATATATGTATACCTGACACATCAAATTCTGAAAAATACAAACCAAAAATAAGTTTAAACTTTCATACCCATATGTTCGACATAAGAAGAAAAACATGTCAGGTCTACATTATGATTAATGGTGATTCCGTGTCTGCAAGAAGTGACCCGTTGATATTTGACATTGCGTTTAGTTTTTGCTTAGTCGACCGTTTTGACACACGTTCGGTCCTTTGGGATTCCTTGAATTATATTTCAATATGTGGTTCAAACTTTACAGCTTTTATTCGTTCATTACGAACCTTGTAAACAGTTCTTATACAGGTTTTTCGGTAATTAATGGATAACCTTGAAATGGTTCATGGTAGAACTAATGGCCATTCAGAAAAAATACATTTTATTTGTATTTTTTCTGTAAAAAAAATCCAAAAAAAAAACAACCGACTCCCGAAAAAACACTACAAAGGTAAAAATAACTTTAATTTCAGAAGGCGGTGGCAAAAAATTCAAATGCATATCCAAAGGTCACACCGACTTCCAAAATAAGAGTTATTTTTCATTTTATAGTGTTTTTTCGGAAGTCGGTAGTTTTTTTTTTATTTTTTACAGAAAAAATACAAATAAATAATGTTTTTTTCTGAATGGCCATTAGTTCTACCATGAACTATTTCAAGGTTATCCATTAAATACGGGACACCCTGTATAGGTACGAGCATGTCGATAGCGTGCTTGTTAATATTATTAATTAACTTAAGATTACCGTTTACATTGCTATTATCTAAGCCTAAACTTAATTAATATAACGTTGAGATTATCATTACCTATCCAATTTGTGCAACTAATATTTGTTGTATCAAGCAAGTCGTCATCTCAAAACTAAACTCCTTTGTAGTTAAATGAACTGCTAATATATTGATGAAATATACAGTGTAATTGTAACGTTAAGCCCACAATATACTGAATAATCTTCTCTCCCTTAGCGTTGCCTGGCCGTTGGGGCAGCTGGTCAGAGTGGTCAGTCTGTGGAGCTGACTGCAGACAGACAAGGCGAAGAGCCTGTACTGGAGATACTCCGTGTTCAGGAGCTCATGCGCAACATGCTGACTGCGTGGGAGATTACTGTGGTGTACATGGTGGTAAGTACTTGGATTAAAATTTACTTATAATTATACTAATAAGTAAATAAGAGTGATTAAGATTCAAAAGATCATGGACTCGTACGTTAGGATCTTATAATGATCTAACTAATCAAAACGGATTAGTTTAATGTGTTGATTAGCCAGATGTTGGTACAAAATAGACTAGTGTGTCCATAGTATGATTTTTAATTTTCGAAATTTGTAGCTGTCATTATTGTAGACATGTTTTTCATTAAGTTTAACTATTTGTCTTCGTAGGTTCTAAAAATGTAATTAAAAAGAAGTATGACATAATGTGGATCGTAAGCGTTAAATCCCTTGCTGTGACGCTATAAAATAGAAATTAATTTTATAGGTGCTTTAGTTCGTTCGTTCAAAATGAACCATTAAATTGTGAGTATAACAGCATAAAATAAACAATATTTCTAAAATACTACGCCGATAATATTTAATGGCACATTATAGGTCACGTGACTGATATTTCTAATTCAAACTACTAAATATAACATTTGTATAAATTGTGAAACCGTAACTACGTATAGTTTTATTTTTATAGCCAGAACTCGCCACATTCTGCTTCTAATAATCTCGACATTTCTCATAACGTTTCCGTATCCGAACATATTCTTTTTACGTTAATCGTCGTCATATCTCATCTCATAACAGCAAAGCCACAAATAGAAGCGACAACCGAGAAACTCGAACGTTTTTAGCCAAAACTTTACGAGCTCGTGTCATGGGAATTACAAATTATGAAACTATCCGCCATGGGGCATCTTAATTAATACTATTTCTATGAAATGCTCCAGAACCAGATGCCGCACTAAATATACACTTCCTTTCCGTTCAGCAATAACTATGAAATGTTACTCTGGTCGCTTCATAACAGGCTATCGGCTGTAGCTGCCACCTTCCAACTGTGCAGACCCACTGCACCCCCCGCGGCTTTAGAATTTCTAATCAACATAAAGGTGGAAGCAAGGTGAGGCAAAGGTCAATATTAGATGGTCACGTTAAAAAGATTCGAGAGATACTAAAATCGGGTGGCGTGACCATCTGGGCCGTATCATATCGTCTAAATATAGACGAGGGAGTAAGTTTTATGGTGTTCTTACGAAAAAGTTGAGGTAAAATTTTATATGATAACGTTGTGGACGTAATTGGGTAAGCTAGAATTGTTCTACACTGTTTAGACATTTTTATGGTCGATGAAGATAGTCAAAAAAGTTAGGAAAGGATGCTTAATTTAGTAATGCAGTAAAAGCCAAAGGTTTACTTGAATGTGTAATTGTAAACAAAGCACATAAGTCTGGTACAATGAGTTTGCCACTATTCACATTTAATATCAAACTTTCGAGCAAAGTTTACAGCGCCCTTGTGTTGACAGACAGACAGCTAACGTAACGCTAGCCAAACCCATTCATAAACGAGCTTTGTACAATAGTTTGAATGTGGAGTGTTCATACACTGAAAATTAATTCTAACTCAAGTGCAATACCAACTCCAAATGGTAAAGGCAAACATGAGGTAACTCACACACTAACAATAACGGAAATTAAAACGTAACCAATATGTATTTAAAATGAATAAACAGATTTTGCTTACTAATAATAATAATACGGGGAATATTCCAGGGTGAAAGCTTGAGGACGGGGAATATTCCAGTGCCGACAGCTTGAGTCCACTTTGGTTTTGCTTAGCCCTGAATCCTCTAAGCACACTGTTGGACGATTCAAGTCTAGAATATCGGCTGAGGAGAGGTGGTGAGGTTATATCTCACCTCCTATACATGGATGACCTTAAACTCTTTGCCCCCAACAAATTACAACTGATGGAGCTAATGAAGGTAACTGAAACTTTTAGTAGCGCCATCAGGATGGAATTTGGTGTGGACAAAAATGTGCAGTCATGTAGATGCAGCATGTAAAGCGAGGTGAGATTATGAAATCCGAGGGAGTTCAAGTTACGGATTCCATACACCTCACATCCCTCTCCTCATCCGAAAGCTATAAGTATTTGGGTATGTCGGAAGCGTTAGGCATCAACGCTGATGACATGAAGCAATCGATGAAGGAGCGCTTCTTTGGTCGCCTGAAGAAGGTATTAATTAGTCTTCTTTCAGGCGGAAACAAGACCTTTAACGGTTGGGTCATACCAAAATCAAAATCAAAAGTCATTTATTCAAACTAGGCTGAGAGTCAGCTCTTTTTGAACGTCAAAATAAAATTACATAAGACAGTCCCCCCAAAAACGCCCGCCCTTCACCACTTCCTAGTGCTTTAGCTGGGAAGAAGAAGTAGCGGAACAAACTCCCCAGCAGCACAGCTGTCTGTTAAGTTAGAAGAACTTGATTCTATACAATAATAGGTAATAAAAATTACGAAACACAAAAAAAAAAAACATAAAATTTGCCATATGTCAGCTAGCACACGCCAATATACCATCAAAAATTGACAACTAAAAATAATAGAAAATTAAAATAAAACGTAAACAGAACTTCCAATCTAAATAAAAGCCTCTAGGCATAAAGGGCATGCCCGCTTACATATGCAATTCTGCATTATGCAAATATAGCTATAAGTAACTTAAAGTAACAAAAGTTAAACTAGGACCTCTGGATTAAAATTAATAAAAACTTAATACAATTAACAATAACAAAACCATGGTCAGCAAGACGACCAGTCACCACGAGCAGCACCCGTTCACGAGCATAACGCAAAGATCAGCCATTACCCCCCTCGCAATATTTGAGGGAAGGAGGCAACCCGACCCCCGACGCTACCGCAAGCAGTGACATCTAAGGGAGCATGACGAACTTGCTGCCGGTTGCTCTGGCAAGAATAATCATGAATTGTCGAGGTCGCTAGCTAACTACATATTGCAATACTACTCATTAAAAAAAAAAACATTGTAATGAGTAGATTAAGTCAACAAATAAATGAAAAAAAAAAAAAAACTGAATTATACAGTCAGATAAAAAAAGCAATTATATGAAATAACATAATGATATAACCTGTCAGTGGGTAAGCTAATTCTGGTGAAAGAACACAAACATTGTCTTGAGTTAATCACAGCGACCAACAATTCTTATCATTTAAGTAGTCGTTAATAGAATAGTATGCCTTTGAACAAAGGGTGGATTTTACTTTAGCTTTAAACGCACTAAAATGCAAATCTAGCAAGGAAGAGGGTAGCTTGTTATAGAAGGTTATACCCAGACCTACAAATGAGTTATGAACCTTATGTAGCCGGTGAAAGGGATCACGTAGTTTGTCCTTATTTCTAGTATTAATATTATGAATATCACTGTTTTTAGTGTACAAGTGTATATTTTGCCTAATATATAAGATGTTGGCGAAGATGAATTGCGATGCCACCGTGAGAATCACAACATCTTTTAAAAAATCTCTCAGAGAAACTCTAGAACCTAGTTGGTAAATTGCTCAAACAGCTCGTTTTTGAAGAACAAAAATATTTTGAATGTCAGCGGCTTTGCCCCACAGCAGAATGCCGTAGGACATAACGCTATGAAAATAACTAAAATAAACTAACCGAGCTGTATCAACGTCAGTGTATTGTCTTACTTTCCTGACGGCGTAGGCGGCCGAACTGAGCCTTCCCGCTAGGCTTGATATATGTAATCCCCACTGAAGTTTGGCATCTACTGTTAAGCCTAGAAAAACTGCCGAGTCTACAGTTTCAAGCACCTCATTATCTAAGACGATGTTGGGTCCTAAATTCCTAACATTCGGTAAGGCGAACTTGATACATTTCGTTTTCTTGGCATTGAGAACTAGGTTATTCACGGTAAACCAATCCGTAACCATTGAGGTACCGGTTTTGATGTACTCTTTCGGCATACTCAAATGGACTCAAACTGAACTCGATGCCCTGGATCGACGGGTCCGTACACTGCTGACTACAAATCGGGTGCATCACCCACGATCATCGGTGAGATGAGACTGTACATCCCGCGAAAGTGCGGGGGTCGAGGCTTTTTAAATGCGAAGACCCTACACAACCGCGAGGTGTGTAGTCTCAGGGAGTATTTTTTTTAAACCGAAGTGGGTATGCACCGTGATGTGATCGCAGTGGACAAGGAGCTCACCCTATTGTCCATGGCTAAAGAGAACTAGCCCAAACCTGAAATACTTACCATAGATGACCGCAAGGAAGTATGGCGAAACAAGGAGCTTCACGGGTGCTTCTATCGGGCTCTTCATGAGCCTGGTATAGATTTCCTAGCGTCCGTGTCCTGGCTACATTTCGGTGACCTTTTCGGGGAAACTGAAGTTTTCGTCTGTGCAATTATGGACGAAGTTATCTTAATGAATAACTACCGGAGACATATTATGAAGGACGGGACGGTTGACGTGTGTCGGGTATGTCATCGTCCGGGTGAGTCCATCAGGCATATTATCTCTGGTTGTTCTCGTCTAGGTAACGGCGAGTACTTGCATATGCATAACCAAGTGGCCAGGATTATTCACCAGCAACTTGTTTTGAAATATAAACTTGTAGATTCTGAAGTACCGTATTACAAGTATGTGCCCGAACCAGTTCTTGAAAATGACCATGTCACGTTGTACTGGGACCGGTCTATCATTACTGACAGGACTATTGTAGCAAATAAGTCTGACATAGTGGTGATAGATCGGTTAGCGCGCCGCACAATGATAGTCGATGTTACCATTCCGCATGATGGGAACCTCGTGAAAACCGAGAAAGAGAAGCAAATTAAATATCTCGACTTAGCACACGAGGTTGTTGACATGTGGAATGTGAACTCAGCGATCATTGTGCCGATAGTCGTATCAGCCAATGGACTGATGGCCGAAAGCCTCGAACAACATCTCTCGAGGCTCTCGTTAGGCTCCATTGCGAAGATCGCCCTGAGGACACGGTGGAGCATACGGTGGCGGTCTGCCCGGCTTGGGCGGAGCACCGCCGTGTCCTCGTGGAGGCGATCGGCGGCGGCGATCTCTCGCGTCCGGCCCTGGTGCAGGCCATGGTACGGAGCGAGAGTGAATGGTTAGCCGTCACCTCCTTCTGCGAAGCAGTAATGCTCGCAAAGAGGGAGGCGGCGCACGTGAGGGAGAGGCAGTATATGCGCCCTCACGGCCGTAGTCGCCGCGGGAGAAGCCCTGGGCGTCGGGAATCCCAGGCTGATTCCCGGCCACCGTAGGCGCGGGCTTGCGGACGGCGAGTAATGGGTAGCTCGCTGTCCGGTAAGGACCAAGCCCGGGTCGACGGCGCGTTGTGTTCCACGCGCGCCTCAAAGAGATGTCAGCACCAATAGGTGGGGTTCGCAAGGACCGATGCCTGCCAGGGGTGCGGGTTGTTCGAAAGAGATACCGCGGCCCCTGGCACACAGGCAACTGAGGGAACACGGGTGGGTTTTAGTCAGTAAAAGTCTGACACGCCCTCCCGCTCCACCCAGAGCGGGAGAAGTTATTTGATGATTTCCCACCCAAAAAAAAAAAAAAAAAAAAAAAAAAAAAAAAAAAAAAAAAAAAAAAGGCTCTCGGTAGGCGGTTGGGTCAAAGGGCTAATTCAAAGGCTTGAGCAGTACTCCTCGATACGGCTCGCATCGTGAGGAGGTTCCTGTATCTGGAGCCCTAACTATACCGGTAGTTACCGAGCTACCGAGCTAGGAAGGAGAAAATAATTTAATTCAATTAAAAAGCGTGGGGTGCTTGACATTAATTGATTATAAAAATACTTCAAAAAGCACCCCACGCTTTTTAATTGAATTAAATTATTTTCTCCTTTTTTAGTTTGGTTTTTAAAGCGTGTTTTTTAGTTTTTTAAACTATTATTTTTAGTTTAGTTTTTAAAGCGTGTTTTTTAGTTTTTACACGCTTTATATTAGCTTCACTTGTATATTTGTTTGTTTGTTTGTATGTAACCGACTCCTTTGAGCGCGATTTTGACCCACTTTAAACGGTCAGAGTTCATTGAAACTTTGTAAACTTGTCGAGGACCGATGACAATTAATTCAATAATTTAAAAAAAAAATTGGGGACAAAAAAAAAACACGTTTTTGTAGTTAGCAGAACTAAAAAATAGAAAATAAATAATACCTAGTTTTAAACTATTATTTATATATGGTCACCTCCGGCACGTTAGTGTAACATTTGGTGCCAGCCATAAATACCAATAATTCTCATTTTTTTGCATTGTACTTGAGTGAGTGACCGCGTAATCTTCACAGATTTTAACAAGACGCCTGAGTGCGCTTATAGATGGACTCAGCAGCACCATGTCGTCAGCATAACTTATATTGTTAATGCGAACTCCTTCAATGTGACAGCCTATACGGGTGCTGCTGAGTTCAACAATCAGCTGATTAATGTAAAGGTTAAAGAAACGAAATTAGGTAATACCCCCCTGCCTCACCCCGCACTTCAACCCATACACATCAGACAGAGTTCCACCCCACCTGACATAGTTTGTCTGATTCTTGTACCAGAACTTAAACAAATAAATAACAGTACAGTCAACGGTGCTTTCCTTTCGCAGCTTTTCCCACAAGATATCGTATGACACCAGGTCAAAAGCCCTCGATAAGTCCAGAAAAAATGCATTGACCGGTGTTTTTCATGTTTACAATATTGTTCCGTGTGGTGCCGGACGTAAAGAATAGCACCATCCCATCTCTTCCCGTTGGTGTTGTAGGAGGCAACGAAGGGACTTACTAGAGAATAGGCAGCAGCGTTCTCTATGCATTTTACCACCATACTGTGATCGCCAACCCGCCTTCCAAGCGTGGCTATTATGGCAAGCCCCTCCAAATTGGGGGAGCCCTATGTCCAGCAGTGGATGACTTCCGGCTGAAATGAAAAAAGTACAATATTTAACATGATACATTCATTAGATAAGTGTGTAAAACGATACACCCAGAATAAAATTAACAGACCAAAATAGGTAAAAAGAATGAAATTGAAGCAATACAGGCGCGGGCTTGCGGACGGCGAGTAATAGGTAGCTCGCTGTCCAGTAAGGACAAAGCCCGGGTCGATGGCGCGTTGTGTTCCATGCGTGCCTCAAAGAGATGTCAGCACCAACTGGTGGGTTCCGCAAGGGCCGATGCCTGCCAGGGGTGCGGGTTGTTGGAAAGAAATACCGTGGCCCCTGGCACACAGGCAACTGAGGAAACACGGGTGGGTTTTAGTCAGTAAAAGTCTGACACACCCTCCTGCTCCACACAGTGGGAGAAATTATGAAGTTATTTGATGATTTACCACCCAAAAAAAAGAGGTATTTTGTTAAAACATTTAACAAAATACCCCATAAAAGATGTATGTACTTTAGCTAATCTGTAAAATGGTTGATCTATCTTGTCTTTGTTTCTAGTTTTAAAATTATGTCTATCACTTATTTTATTAGAAAGGTGTAGATTTTTTCTTACATAGATGATATTTTCATAAATGAATTGGCAAGGTACCGTCATAATATTAATCTTTTTAAACAGTTTCCTGAAGGATTCGCAGCGACGTAGACTACAAATGGCTCTGACAGCTCTTTTTTGCAAAATAAAGATGGATTCAGTGTCAGCAGCCCAATCCCACAGTAAAATGCCATACGATATAATGCTGTGGAAGTAGCTAACATAGACCAAACGCGTGGTTTCTACATATGTTAACTGTCTGATCTTTCTAACAGTATAAACTTGAGTTCAGTGGAAAAAGACAAGAAAGGCTTTTACCCTGCTGTGATATAATACCTGTATTGTCTCACTGTAGGGCACTAAAAGGCGATTATTATTATTTAAACCTAATTCAACAATTATTAAAAGCGGTCAACTTTCTACAAAGATAAAAAGTTTTTCTCATTTCTCGCTCTAGAACAGAACAGCTTTAATATCATAAAGCAATATTTAACGTCCGCGCAAACTCAGATATTCTGGAGAAATTCGCGGCACACTCGGCATTTAGAATATTCAGTTTCGGCTCTCTCCAATTCCCATTCCAGGGTATTATTTAGTTTTAATACCTCTGCATGTGCCTTTTATTACTAGTACAAAGAGTTCTTTTTTCGCTTTTGTATTTAAGTTTGCCGTATATACTTTTGTACCGCTTGTGTGTTTAAGTATCTGAAGAAGTAGGGTGGGAATTGAAATAGTCTTTTAACTCTGTGGCATTTAACTTGGGTTGGTGTCATAAAATTAACTAATAAACGTATTTTCATTAATGCCTCATTTACACCAGCAAGCTTTTATATTGATAGTTTAACTTATCGAATAATTACGAACAACTTGACGCAATCAAACAAATCACTGGAAAGCGACACGCCATTAAACACGACATTAGGCACGTTTTACACACACCTCACCCTCGGCGGTCCAAATTCAATCTCGGAATGGAAAATGATCAGTCCATATTTTGTTTATAATAGCAATAAATCATTTTCACTGGTCCCCGTTGACTCTGTTTCAATTTCCCATTTCTGTTTATCGTACGTTTTGATAAATAGCCTCGGGGTAATACCATTTTGGTTTTGTACGTTTGGCTTCTTCGCGAACGCTTTCGCGCCAAATAAATCCGCCATCTTGGCTTTGTAAACTGTTTTTGTTTCGCGCTCCGTGGATTGATTGTTATTTATTGGGATGATCGATCTATTGTGTTCGGTTTTGAAGGTTATTTTTTCGGGAGACATAAATGGAGTGAAACACGTTTTAAAAATACGCCTTATTTTTTCCGTCGATGGAAGTGGGAGAGATAATATTTTCTCCATCGAAAAACTAATTCCAAGGAAAGAAACCACACAGAATAATACAGAGCATCTTGTAATTGCACCCAGCAAGTATTTGTATGTTGTATAAACATGGCACACTGAACTTGATTTAGAGCAGCTCCTTTCCCCACACAATTGCTCCTACACTTGAATACACTGCACAATATGCTTCATTCAGTAATAATAAGTCATAAGCAAAGGCAAATCCGCGGTTAGACTGTTATAACATGTGATCTAATATTTACTGCTATAGTAGACATTGCTTTTGTTTTGTTTTATTCAGTTGTAGCTTGTTATGTTTGTTCAACCTTTGATGTGGCTAGGTTGACGTCCTAGACCTATCAAAGGTTGAACAAGCCTATTTCTCACTTTTGGATTAATTCTAAGCTCTTTATAACCTGTTAGTTTTTAAAATAATTTAATAAACAACCCCAATTTTTCTTATCAACCATCTCTAGCATATATAAACAATCTAAAGTAAATCTAAAATCCAATTTCAAAACTAATATTCTCAACTACGGTATCCACAATAAATTCAATTACTCCAAGTAATTCAAGTAAGCCATATAATGTGGACCATCAGTAAATTGCCCACATGAAAGGTGAGCTTTGAATGGTAGGAACTCGGGTTGAGCCATTCATTCGCGCTCGTTGGAGCCACTTCATTAGCCTAATTGCCACATACAAAGGGGGAAAATGGTGAAATTTTATAGCACCTTTTCATCTTTTGTTGCCTAAACATCGGGATGAAGTGTGGATTCTTCATTTATGTTGATGCGAAGTATTAAGGACTTAAAGTTTAATGAAAAATGTGTTTGTTTTCATTCCCTTGGGAAAAGCCGTGAGCGTGTAATTTTAGACTCATTAGAAGATTCGTGTTATCTTCTAAGTACCAACACAATGCATACGGGAGTATTGCCATACACAGAGTTAATTTTAAAAGCCTTTACAATTAGAATCCCAAGAAAGATTTTGTAATGGTTCTCGTATTATGGGTTAGTGTATAGATATTATGAGAGTGTTATGGAAAAAGCACTCATTATTCCTTGAAATAGAATTAACATGTTTCTCATGTTTTTGTCGAAAAACGTTTACGATTTAAGTCACCCGCTCCATAATATTAAATTATTTTACATTTTAATTAATGTGAAGGAGAAAACAAACTCCCGGTCTTTAAAAGCTAACCACAAGTAGGTCAAACGTAATCTGCCAAACCACCTACTAAAAACTTCTTATACTACACATTAGTACTACACAAGTACATAATCGGATTAGTAAGTATCATCAACACTAACAAAAATAATTGGAAAGAACCGTTCGAACACAAATTCTGAGCCATCGTTATCAGCATCTAACTTTCTACTTGACAGATTTATTGAATATAACTTTTATTTTTCACAAAGTCTTTTCATAGTACAAATTATAGGTGTATTATTATAATAATTTGAATGAATCTTCGTGTGAATTGAGTGTTGCTTCCTCTTGTATTGAGGACGGAACATAAATTGTCTTTATTGAATGGTGAATTCGAAATTTGGGATTTTTTTCTTTATACAGCTTTGGTTTGGTTGTATGTAGGTTTGGTTGAATATTTAATAATATAATTATATAAGTCATAAAATGCTACGTTCGTTCAATACGAATTTAATTTTCACTTGTTAGTTAATAAACCGTATTTTCGATAAGCATACACGTTATTATAAGTACACTTTTCACAAAATTAACGTCCGCAAACAAAGTTTCGCGGATTTCATCGTATTCACTGCACCCAAAAACGACAACCAGCCGTCAACCGTTGCGGTTTCGTTCAAATTAAATTAATTCGTACAAAACTTTTTAATAAAACAATAATGTATAAACAAACAACAGTAAAATCCAATTTATATGCGATGCGGCCATCATTACTGGAGGTGGGTCTCGTGAATGATTTGTTGTGATTTCGTCGAGTGAGCGCAGCAGGCGATCGCAAAATGCATTCACATATCGCCCCTCTTCATTCAGGCAAATATCGCCTTTAGGATAAAATAAGTTACGTATCACATTCGTATGAGACGGGAGCGGAGAGAATTTAATTCCGCAAGCCCTCCTACCACGTTATGGGTAAAACGACAAGGGTTTGTATATTTCGATTGGATTCCCTATCTGGGATCTCTGCAAGGGACACCGCGCCGTTGGCACTGACAAATGTTTACACAGTGTACAAATTTCAAAATTAATCCGATAATCGTACGTAAATTAATTCCCGTAACGTCTCTGCGGTTTTGATTTGAACGGTGTAAGTAGCGGATGTAATGATTTATTGAATTTCAAACATCGGTTGGCTATAAACCGTGTGGGGACTTGGAACTTGTTTATGAAGGAGATTTATTGATATGAAGTGCGTTTTACTGCAGTGTTGCGCCATTGCGTATGGATGTACAAGCGGCGACGCAAGCGCTGAACGAAGATGAAACATTGAACGGATGTCTTCTATTTCCGCTACAAGAACAAATATTGTTTTATGTTGTTTTGAACTTGTCGCTGCGTTGCTATCTTTCTATTTGCTGTTTACCGTTAGCCTGAAAATTCTGCAGAGGTAATGGTTGTACTATCAATAACTGCAGAGACTCAACCAACCATCATCAGAAACCAAGTATTTTCATTTAAAAAACTTCACCAGAAATTACATTTCTTTAATCCTTTCTAAACTAAAAGTCTAATAAGCAAAAGCTTTTATTTTGTTAGCACTTTTAAAATCAGTTTCATCAGTGTCTGATCCAACAACGCTTTCAAACTCAAGCTCCTCTCTTAGTTAGTGTTTATAAGTTTGGCAAAGAGCCATCTCCGCGAAGCTGCCCAGTGAACCATTATAAGACATCACATCCATTCAGAAAACAATCTTCACTGTCTCCAGATTCCACTTCGCTTCCTACCTGTACTCCTTAAAGTGCTTTACTGCTAACTCCAATGGCTTTCAAAACTATCAATATGTTAAGTTGGAAGTGATTGTAAATAATTTATTGCTTACAAAAGAAAATCATATTGCTCGTAATAATACAAGCTATAAAATAGCTCATTCCATTGATAGATAGTTCAGGCTTTTCTCTTTAGTTGTGAAGATCGATATTGATTTGATCTTTGAACCTTCATAAATCTACATACCAATAAAAGCTTTGTGTATTTGCTGGACCATTTGGTTTGTATTACCTACTTTCAAATAGTTCCATTGTTGTGTAACAGTGACAGTTACATGAAACACATTAAGTTATTTGTTAAATGCTATACATAAGTATTTCCCTAATATCTCTTACTTCCCTGAATAAAGGAAACTTCAACACTAATATTTCATCGAAAGCAACTCTTGGATATTCAATTCAATTAGAAACACACGACAACGTGTCAAAACTAAAAAAAGCCCTTGATTGCACAAAAACCCATGATTTCTTCGATTGAAGCTTTGTCGCAACTACAAATAAGAAAGTGCGTCAATTTGTTCCGCTTTCACTACTCGACTCTTTTACCAATCCTTATTAAAAACATTCGTATGATCCGTTCTTAGATGTGTGCACACGACAGTATTGATCCCAGTTTATGTATCCGTGTGTATCTTTGATATATATGTACAGAACTGAACCGTAAATTACTTTACAAACTTACGCGTGCACACACAGCATTTGTACTTTGTACATAATATCTATGTAAAAATATATTTCAATAAATCAGTGATAAACGAACATTTACGGCGGTCGGTTTTATTTCAGCATCCCAATAGAATCACCCCGTTATCATATCATCAAGTGTAGGGATCCCCTACTTTTTTTTTAAATAATGGGTACAAAGTACAAATACTGTGTGTGCAGAATGCACGGCGCCTAAGTTTGTAAAGTAATGTAATGTAAGGTGAGTGGGTGGTGAATGTATTCTATATTCTATCTCATTATTTTCTTTATGAAGTAGATTACCATGGAAGTAAATTGATTGACCAGCCAATGAGCAGTGGTGGCCCAGTGGTATCGGCCGCGACTTACGAGTTAATCAGTCGTGAGTTCCAACCCAAGCAAGTGCCTACTTTACTTCGTGTTTTTAATTTCATCACCACTGCTCTCAAAACGGTGAAGGAAAACATCGAACCAAAAATTCGAAGACATGTGACATCTACAAATCCGCACTGGGCCCGCGTGGGGGTTTATCATCACCCCTCATCGAGGAATGCACATCGCAGGGGCCTCCTCTCTATGAGAGGTCATAGAGAGGAGGCCCGTGTGAGTGTCCTAGCAGTGGGAACATTATAGGCTGTTGTTGACCTATACAGGATAAATTTTCAAAAATCTGCTGTTCCATACGTTTTGACCGCGTAGGTATTCCACTTTTCTATGAAACAGCTGATTTTTATCAAACGGCAAAAAATTTCTGCTCTGGGGGGTCTGGAATGATGTGCTGAATTCATGGTAACAGTTTGCGCACTGCACAAAGTTTACCCTGTATAGTCAGCCTACAACGTTCCCACTGCTGGAACACAGGCCTTCTCTCGCCACGCGGACCCAGTGCGGGTTGGTAGATGTCTCATGTCTTCGAATTTTTGGTTCTAGGACATGCCGGTTTCCTCACGATGTTTTCCTTCACCGTTTTGAGAGCAGCGGTGATGAAATAATTTACACAAAGTAAAACGCCTGACGGGGTTCAATCCCACGACCTACAACTCGTAAGTCACGGCCGTGCCCACTGGCCCAGCACTGCTCTCATTCTCTCTCATTCGCGTTCTCTGTTGTTGACCTACCAATGGAGTAATCATATCAGTGGCTGCTGCAAAGTTTGTCCAACTTGAGTGAACGCACTTATGTACGTTATAATAGAAGTCGCGTGTCCAACAATTACACGGTTTGGTTTCCTTTTTAACATCTTTTAGTAGCCAAACCGGTTCTCGTAAATCTTTGAAAGCTCATGATTTGTTGTCCCATTCATAAAACGACATGCAGAACCAAGCCTGTGTCCAAAAATTACGCCTGGAGTGTTATTAAGTTTCTCATCGTTCATCAATTAATGATCAGTTACAAAGATTTTCTATTTCGTTTTTACGGCTATGGGTAGATGCTGATTATAGTGAAATGGTGCAACCCGTTTCGCCTGACTAAATAAATATAACCTAAGTTCAGCTTACACTTAACCCATTGGTAGGCTTCCCGGCCACCGTAGGCGCGGGCTTGCGGACGGCGAGTAATGGGTAGCTCGCTGTCCGGTAAGGACCAAGCCCGGGTCGACGGCGCGTTGTGTTCCACGCGCGCCTCAAAGAGATGTCAGCACCAAATGGGGGGGGTCCGCAAGGGCCGATGCCTGCTAGGGGTGCGGGTTGTTCGAAAGAGATACCGCGGCCCCTAGCACACAGGCAACTGAGGGAACACGGGTGGGTTTTAGTCAGTAAAAGTCTGACACGCCCTCCCGCTCCACCCAGAGCGGGAGAAGTTATTTGATGATTTCCCACCCAAAAAAAAAAACCAATAACTGATGATCCGAAACGAAACGTCCGTTTCTGCTCGATTTATAGTGACCAAGACTCGGACGGGATACAGATGTTGCAAAGTGTAGTGCACTGGGTGGCCTAGTTCATTCCGCAGACAAGTCACTCCAACATTTTTGACATAGAATATGGCACAAAGCGTCCACTTATTCCACATGGTAGCATCGACTTGCGTGCAGCAATTACAACGATCAGTATCGGCTCCAAATCGTTCGGACGGTCACGATGTTTATTAATTTATTACATTCGGCTCGGATGCCGGTCATTCGATCCGCCGTTTATGTATAATAGCTGTATGGTCAGAACAGGCGCTGAGTAATTCGGGTCTGTTGGAATTTTGATGTATTTTGATGATACTGGATTTTTGAGCTCTTCACTGGAATTACAGGTAAAAATTGTTCGGTTAAGCACTCTGTTTAGATTGTCATTTAACCGTAAAGTGTAATCGAGCCTTTGTTCTTTAATTTCCGAAAAAAGCTATTTGACATCTCAAAAGATTGCTTCTGTAGGTCTATTTTATTTTTCCTAAAAATAAAGATACTTATCATGTAATTTATAATCATTTGATATTTTCTGTGTCTTCTATATTAGATATATACTTCGGTCGGCTATTCATCATCATTTGGAAGTTAAATGCCAATGTATGAAAACACAAAATGTTGTTATACTGCGGTGCTAATCCAGCTTATTTTTAATTATGGCGAGCACTCACGATCGTTATCACATTATCGAACAGAGAAAATGACTTCATCAATTTGTTGCTCCGGGCTATCTCATTTTTATGATAATACGTACATTAATATTACTATATGAACTGATGTAACTTTGGAGACTGAACATGAAAAGATTTATGGTTTAAAATAACAATACGTGAATAGTAATAAGATTTAGGACATATAAATGAATGAAACCTAAATACTAGGTACGCAACACCACGATGAAACGTTTTTCATTAATGACATCTGTTTCATCGAACGAACGAACGAACAGGTGTTTTTTTAAGAATGAATACCCTTGGATCCAAAATGTATAAATGTATGATTCTAGTGTATTCCTTCAAATCAGAATGCTACAGAATTATCGTAATACATGAATGAACAAATAATTATTACATTGACCACCACCACCATCCGTACTTACGTTGTTTTTAATTACGACCGAGCTCACGATCTTTATCGCATTATCGACCGCGAAGACTTCATTCACTCATTCACTTCCGTACTTAATTTCCGCGTTAGCTATTTGAGCCTTCAAAAGCCTATTAATCCTATTTGCTATTGTGTCACCTCTATGCTAAATGCAAGAATGTTAGTTCCAATGTTCTGCTGCTATTCAAGTTGTAAAAATCAACCGTGGAAAATCGTTTTGCGTTGGACTGTTGTGGAATTAAAGGTTTTACACAGTTTTGTTTGTTTAATTGAGTTTCTCTTTCTTTGTGTTGCTATGAAGCAAGTTACTTGGTAGTTTTTGCTAAGGAGTGTTCAAATTGCAGTGCCTAGAGTTTAAGTTTGGCTTTGATAATATAATGCCCTGCATTGCTTTAAATGAATAACTTTATGGCAGATGATTTGGTACAAATTCTGCCGTTTTTTATATCTGGTGGAAAGTCTACATCTGAATTGAGTGAAACAGGTCCCAAACCGTTTAAATAAAAAATCACATCCAACATCAAATAAATACCTAGTCATTTTAATTTTGATAAGAATTTCTAAGCAACAAATGCCACTGAATATTTCTTGAACGTAATGATCATTAAGGAAAGGAAACACAGACATGTTGGCACATGAATATCATCGACCAGTGAATTAGCATAATCGGTGCCACATGTCATGTAAGAGCATGACTAAAGAACCGATGAGTCAACAGCACGTGCTGAATTTTTCAATGAAAGGGCTCACCAAAATGAGACCAGACTAAATAATGAACACATTTTTGGCAATATATATTATATATTCGTTTTTAATTAAAATTCGATTTGTATTAAGAAGCGTGTACCTACCCGAATATGATAACATTATTATGAAATAATTAAAACTTTACTAACACAAGTGAAGTAATATAGCCGCAAAACCAATTTTCTAAGACAGACATAAGTATTAGCTTTGTTTCTGGGATGGTGACTAAAAGTCGAGTAAGTAGCCTGCTTGTTTGCTATTAAAAGAAAACTCTCTGAAATATTTGTCGAAACTAGAATCAACTCCATCCAAACAAAATCCATCAATTTTATTAAACGACACGTGAAGCGCATTTACTCAAATATTCTTAAAATAAGACGCCATTTGTCCCCGCAGTTTCCCTTAAACCCACATTTACAACCACTATACAAGGATCAAAGGGATCGTTAAAACATCCAATAATAACGACTCCTTTTCACGGCAAGGAATTACACAAAAAAATATCAGTAATCGTAAAAAAATGCCGTGGGGCCGTTTTTGAAGGTTTGTGACGTATTGAACGCGAAGGATATTTATGTTAATTTTACGATAGCTTTACTTTTTGGAATCGTGAAATCTTTATTTGTGGTGTTTTAGAGATGTCATAAAATATATCTTACACTATTATAACTGCTTCTTCACTTTAGGTTTCACATAGTCATATTTGTCAATAACTTTAGAATTTTGTTTAGTATTACTAAAATCCAGGTCAGAAAATTTTATAGTCTCGTTTCTCTGTGGTACGACAACTGAAAATCGTATTATGTCTGTAATTGAATTTGCAGACTTAATAGAAGGAAAATAAGCTGTCTTTTTCCCAGACTCTGTCTTATTAACTCGCAAATCCTAGTAGGTACTAATTTACAGCTATTCTCATTTCCATATCTTTAATAGAACTAAGAATTTCCGACTCATTAAACGCATTTACAACTATTTTTGGAGCCAAAATAAGCGTTCTTTTTCCGCTCTCAAAGGGACAGCCAATTAAGGCACGTTGACATAAATAATACTAAAGGTGCTGCCAGAAACATGGGTTGGAGTTCATTTTCAATGAACGAAAACAAATTTAACGATAGCGGTTTGAAATATTGAATTTCAACGAATTTGTCTCTTATTTTGAGGTTAGAAAGGAAATCGTAAAATTGACACCTCGTTATTTTATCGTTAAAACTTTTTTATGGTTACAAAAGTTTATCAGGTGCTTAATAATTTGATAATAATATCTTTTTTGTTTGGTTGGTTTGAATACAAACTTTTTGGAATGAAGTGGGATAGTGTCGGCTTTAAAAGTTCGCACGACGGACTAACTTTGTAATTTATGTTTCTTTGTTTGAAATGATGAATGTGTTCTGCTTTCAACTTGTGGTTTTTTGAGCGAGCTGACAAGTAAAAGTTTGCCTTTAGTGTTATGACAGCGGCGACCATTATTTTTATGACTGCGAAAATTATTTTGTTGTTTTCTTAACGATGGAAATGTGAAATACTGTGCAAGTTCTCGATTACTTTTCTATAGGCCCCGTAGGTACACACGGCGATGAAAATATTGTTCCATTTTATTTTGGGATTAGGCTTCCAAATTCCCAGGTCCATATGGTTAAAAACAAATGCAGTATATCCAAAACAAATGAAGCAGTCAATCCCAATTTATACAGTTAAATATCGTACCGATCATCGCCGGGGAGCAGTGGTGGCGCAGTGGTAACAGCCGTGACTTATGAGCTGTAGGTCGTAGGTTCGAACAGGCACTTCACTTTGTGTAAATTATTTCATTACCACTGCTCTCAAACCGGTGAACAAAAATATCATGAGGAAACCGGCATGTCCTAGAACCAACAAATTCGAAGACATTATGACATCTACAAATCTGCTCTGGGACAGCATGTTGGATTACGGCCTACTCCCTCTCACAGAGGAGGCCTGTGGTATCCCAGCAGTGGAAACTTTATAGGTTGATTATACTGTAGTTATGAATCGTCATGTGTACTAGGCTATACCGTTTTTATTTTTTTGGCATGTCATCAAATAACTTCTCCCGCTCTGGGTGGAGCAAGAGGGCGTGTCAGACTTTTACTGACTAAAACCCACCCGTGTTCCCTCAGTTGCATGTGTACCAGGGGCCACGGTATCTATTTCGAACAACCCGTACCCCTGGCAGGCATCGGCCCTTGTGGACCCCACCAGTTGTTGCCGAAATCTCTTTGAGGTGCGCGTGAAACACAACGCGACCGTCAAACCCGAGCTTGGTCCTTACCGGACAACGAGCTACCCATTACTCGCCGTCCGCAAACCCGAGCCTACGGTGGCCGGGAATCAGTCTGGGATTCCCGACGCCCAGGGCGTCTCCTGCGGTGACTAAGGCCGTGAGGGCGCATATACTGCCTCTCCCTCACGTGCGCTGCCTCGCTTTTCGCAAGCATTACTGCTTCGCAGAAGGAGGTGATGGCTACCCATGCAATCTCGCTCCGTACCATGTCCTGCACCAGGGCCGGACGCGACAGATCGCCGCCGCCGATCGCCTCCACGAGGACACGGCGGTGCTCCGCCCAAGCCGGGCAGACCTCCACCGTATGCTCCACCGTGTCCTCAGGGCGATCTTCGCAGTGGAAACACCCGGGCATTTCCTCCCGCTTTATCCGAAACAGGAACCTCCCGAAACAATCGCGTCCGGTGAGAACCTGCGTCAGGCGTAAGGTGTGGACGCCGTGGCGCCTCTCAAGCCACTCCTCAAAGAGGGGACTTACCGCTGCAATCGTAGCGTGCCCATAAGCCGTACCGTTAGCCATTAGATTTTTGTTATTAGAACTTTTTTATTTCTCCTAACAGGCTGTTTTTCTTTTGTCAACAGTGGCGGCACATAGCGATATACCTCTATACATAGGTATTGCAGTCGCAGTGGTTGTGTTCTTGGCTGGAGCTGCCGTGGTGTATAAACTGTTGCAGAGGAAGACCAGAGATCATTCACTTTACACCATGACGAGGACTGGTAAGTCTTAATATAATATTTACTAGTACTTTATTTAAATAGGAGGGGCTCGTGGCTAAGTAATAAAAGCCGTACGAGTCGATCGTTCAGATTAAGCTACTCTTTACATACCGAAACCCCTCCGTGTCTCGGAAAGCACGGTAAGTTGTTGGTCCCGGCTGTTATTCGTGGATCTTTGACAGTCGTTACAGGTAGGCAGAAGCCTGAAAAACTGGCAAACCAGTCTTACCAAGGGGTGTCGTATTACCCAGAAACTGGGTTGAAAAGATCAGTTAAGCAGTCACTCCATGTAAAATACTGGTATTCGGCTGCATCCGGTTAGACTGGAAGCCAACCCCAATATAGTTGAGAAAACCTAGAAAGATTGATTTTGTTTAATTAGTAAGTACCTATTCAATGGTTTAATAATTCAGTAACGAATTGTTTCTTGTATGTGCATTCGATACAGGAAACTGGAATAATACATTGAAAAGTGAAGTTGATGGTTGAACGAATTAGTAGTATTAATGAATAGTAATTAAATGAATCAATGACTTACAAGAACCCGAGACCTTCCACTCGGAAGTACGTTTCCTAGCTGTCGGGGCAATGACATAAACTCTTGATTACCATAACGGGAAATATTATAATCAACATGAATCACATAGCATTTGTATTAAAAATAATTATTTTATTGTTATTAAAAAGATGTTAACACCTCACTAAATAATATATTCAGTTGTCATTTAGAATGTTACCCTATATTCTAGCAGAGTTTGGAAATCCTGGACTCAATCTAAAGCCACTGAATCCACCAGATCATTGTTCATTAATTCATTCCTTAATACATAGATCGATAGACAATAGAATATGCTTGATTGAACACTCACACAAAAATAAAATAAAAGCTGTGTGGCAGGTAATTAACAAAGAAACTGGAAACACAAAACAACGAGATCAGAATGAGTTAGCTCTGAAAATTGACAATGAAACCATTTCAGATAAGTTAAAAGTTGCGGAGACTCTTGAAAATTTCTTTACCAACATCCCAATAGAGGTTACGAAATGTCTCCCCTCATCATCTGTATTAGCTGAATCTCTTCTTAAAGAAAACTTCAGTAAGGACATTCCAAGTTTTGAATTCAAACCCATCTCTATTGCCACAATTAAAACAGCATTTAAAAGTCTTAACATAAAAAACACTGAAGACTTATGGGGGATTTCCGTTAAGGTTATTGAAAATATCATTGACACAATTGCCCCTGTCCTAACAGGCATATTTAATCAATGTTTAGACAGCGGTACGTTTCCTGACTTAATGAAACATAGTAAAGTAGTACCAATTTTCAAATCGGGTAGTAAGAGTGATCCCTCTAATTATAGACCTATATCTGTGCTTCCAGCATTTAGCAAAATTTATGAAAAAATCATGCTGGACCAGATGTTGTCACATTTTAACTCAAATGGGATTTTACATAGTCGACAGTTTGGTTTCACGAAAGGTAGGTCGACGACTGACGCGGGAGTAAAACTCATCAGTCACATTTTGGAATCCTGGGAGAGTTCTCAGGATGCGATTGGCATTTTCTGTGACCTCTCAAAAGCGTTTGACTGCGTTGACCACAATACACTGATCTGTAAATTACACCACTACGGAATTCGTGGACAAGCTGCTGATCTTGTACTTTCCTACTTATCAAACAGGCAGCAAAAAGTAAACGTTAACGGGGCGACATCCTCGGGGTCTCTAGTTAGGATGGGCGTGCCTCAAGGTTCAATTCTTGGTCCTTTTTTATTTCTAGTTTATATTAATGACCTTCCCTATCTGATGGCTAACTTCTCGGATATAATTTTATTCGCTGATGACACTTCTCTTATTTTTAGAATATATAGAAAAGATACGGATGTCTTACATGTCAACGAAAGCCTAGCTGTTCTATCGAAATGGTTTGCTGCTAATAATCTTTTACTCAATGCGAACAAAACTAAATGTCTTAAGTTTTCGCTACCAAATGTACCCCAAGTAGGTCTAAATTTAAAACTTGATGGCAAGAAACTAGATGCTATTTCGGAAACTGTATTTTTGGGAATTACTTTAGATTCAAAATTGCAATGGGGTGCCCACATTAGAGCGCTTTCAAGCAGATTAAGCTCAGCTGCTTACGCAGTAAGAAAAATAAGGCAGTTAACTGATGTAGCCACAGCTAGGTTAGTATACTTTGCTTATTTTCACAGTATTATGTCTTATGGCGTTCTGCTGTGGGGATCGGCAGCGGACGTAGATTCAATTTTTATTTCACAAAAGAGGGCAATCCGCGCAATCTATAAAATGGGGCCTCGCAAGTCTCTTAGAAACAAATTCAACGAAATTGATATACTTACTCTGCCTTCTCTTTATATTCTAGAAAATATCTTGTATGTTCGCAAAAACTTAGGTCTTTTCAAAAAAAGATGCGATTTCCATAATCTAAATACACGTAGTAAAGATGAAATTGTGATTCCAAAATTTAGATTAACTAAAACTAGCAAGTCATTTCTAATAAACAGTATCCGCTTCTATAACAAGTTGCCAAAGTCGGTTACAGAACTTAGCGATGGAAAGTTTAAAACTCACATCAAACGTGTCCTTATCAAAAAAGCATATTATAAGATAAAAGACTACGTTGAAGACAGGGAAGTTTGGCATTAATTCCTTCTGCACATGTGGCTTCCCTGGTACCTCATTAACAGCAAAACCGTGTGAAAGTCTATTAACTGCTCCCAAATTGCAATGTTAATTTTTATTCTTTTTATTATTATTTTTTTTTTTTACAATGTCTGACATATTCTCGTCATTATTTGACATTATACATCAATTTTACTACCTACTATTTATTTTCAGTGATTGTCATCGAAATCATGTCACTTGGTTCAAATAGATTCATTTTATATAGGTAGATTCTTTTACATATTGTGAATGAGAGAACGTTGTAGGCCTTAGAGACTAGATTTGTAGACGTTTTTCTATTCTGTATTTTCATTCCTCTAAGTACCTGGTACTTATTGACTGGCCTGCACTGTCCTCCCATACCTATTATCACTGTAATTTGAAAACATTGTAAAAGCCAATTATTTTTAAAAGAGTAACCGTGGAGTTTCTTGCCGGCTCTTCTCCATAGGAAACGACAAATTGGAACCGTGCACCTAGCTTCTGACGTTTCATAAGTGCCCATGCAGGCTTATGTGAAATAAAATATTTTGATTTTGATTTTGACCAAAATTAATCTTAACTAATATTATGAAGAGAAAAGTTAGGATTTTTTGTATGTTTGTTTGATATGCTTTCACGCTGAAACGGCTAAATGGATTTAGATGAAATTTAACATATGAGTAGACCATAACCTGGGTTAGGACATTGGGTACATTTGATCCCGATATTCTAACCAAATCATGACTTATGCGGGTGAAACCACGGGGCGCAGTAAGATAATTATAATTTGATAATTTATTTACTTGAAGTAGAAGTTATTTGAGTTAGTTATATGAAGTAGTTTAGTTTTGTTTATCATATTTCCCAATTCAAATACCAATCCATCTTCTTCAAGCAGATTTCCAACCGGAGATGTACCCAACGGTAGAGAAACAGTCGCTGTCGCTGGCACCAGACCTGATGCAGCATCGACCTCCAAGATACGAGCATCCTCAGCCTGACTCCAGGGCTGAACACCATTATGATGTACCGCATCTTACTAATAGGTAGGTACTACTGAATCATATATCGTTACCTTTTTCATTGTTATTTTTAACCGACTTCAAAAAGGAGGAGGTTATCAATTCGTCGGAACCTTTTTTTTTTTTTATGTATGTTCCCCGATTACTCGAAGATGGCAGGACCGATTTGGATTTTGTTTTTTTTTTGTTTGAAAGGGTATACTTCCCAGGTGGTCCCATGATAATCAAGTCAGGATCTGATGAGATCCTGGATCCTGGAGAAATAGAGAGAACTCTTCAAATTTTATAGGCACACAAAGCGATTTAGGTATTTTTTGGAAGAGTACTTTCTCGTAGTAGTCCTATTTCAATTTGGTGAAGATCTGATGAAGAACTTCGGAGATAGGCAACGGAACTCCTCAATAAATGATAGCAAATGGACTGGGATTGCCGAAATCGCATGTCTGTCTATTGCTTACACCAGTTCATAACATAACATCATGCCGGTACGCTGTGAAGGGGTAAGCACATGTGAACCACTAAAAAGTGAAAAATAAAAACTTTTTCCAAAAAAAAAACAACCGACTTCCAAAAAAACACTACAAAGTGAAAAATTACTTTAATTTCGGAAGGCGGTGACAAAAAATTCAAATACAGCTCCAAAGACACCGACTTCCGAAATTAAAGTTATTTTTCACTTTGTAGTGTTTTTTTGGAAGTCGGTTGTTTTTTTTTTGGAAAAAGTTTTTATTATACTCCTATACTAAACCCAATGACAGTCTGTTGCCGACTTAGGAATCGAACCCAGGACTCATTCTCAGCAGTAGGTTACGACCACGAGACAATCGAAGCAGTTTTTTTAATAGGTATACTATATATAGTTATATACATATAGTCATTATTCATTACATTCTCAAATTCTATCGCCGCATTTTGTAAGAGACTCTTGATGCCATCAATTTCCATATTCAGCTGTTAATGCTGTTATGCATTACTATAGAAAAATAACGTCAAACCATAAATACTATACCTACTATAACACAAATAATAGAAAATTCCAGTCGATGTGAGACAATATCCAGTGTCACAGTACCTACAAGTTCATCTTCACCTGTCTACAACAAAGTTGCCAAATGCTTCCTTTTTGCTCTCAGTATTGCATGAATGAAAAACGTGCTCTATCAAGTTTCCATCTGCCCGCTAAGGTACAGACGACCAAAAGAATTAAGTCCTGAATCCTGATGCTCGTAGACAACGGACTATGAAGACGTCAGGTTTTTTCTACAGTAAGCTTTTAATGTGAAACGTGAACTGGATTTTGTAGTTATAGTAGTATCGAATTCTTACTTTCAAGTCTTACAAGGAATACAGTTAATATTCCAATAGCTATAAATAAAAATATGGATTGGATACCCCTCTAACAGGGTCATTATAAGTCATAATCAAAACCAAAGTGGTCTCCAATAATTTTTAACTATCGTTTTGATAATTTATAACAAACATGTCTATTTAAAACAAGTCCCCAGGCAAAACGAGGTGGGCCAACTAACCAATAAATAACAATTAAGCAGAACAAATAATCAACTAAACGAGCTACAATAAACACCCGAGATAACGACGGAATAAATCATATTTTTTTTGCACAATTACCTACTCCACAGATTATGAAGCTAAATTATGCGAAAATATGTAATTACAAAACACATTATCTAAGTCTACAAATGATTTAAGAACTTAGAACAAATACAAATATGTTTTTATAATAAAAGATTAAGATCTATGAAATAGATTAATCGAGCAAAAAATTAATAGATACATGTTTTGTGAATGAAGTATAAAATGGATCCAACGTTAATGTTTTGGTGTATTATCGAATAAATTATAGGTTTCAATTCTAGCTAATGTTATTGCTGCAAAAAATTGACGAACTTTGCAACCTGTCTAGCTATTAGTGTATTATAGCTAGTAGTGTAGCTGTCAAATCTGAATGGTTTTTTATGTAAATTCCACGATCTTTTTGTTTTTGATCCAAATAAATTGAACTAAATCACTGGCATTCGATTTCATAAATTACTGCTAGACACATTTTACAATAAAGTGATGTCTTAAGAGATATTATAAAATGTTCAGTACACTAAGAGACATTTACGCGAAAACTGTAACTATGAATTCAGTAGGTACATAATTCCAGACCCCCAGAGTAGAAAATTTTCCACGGTCACGATGTATGGAACAGAAAATTTTCAGCTTTGGTGCCAATATCTCTTGCAACATGTATTTCACTGTGAGGAATTTCATCTCGCTATTTTATGTTACTTAGGCTTCAAGTTATCCTCTATTAAATCATTAACAAGACCCTTCTTTACAGCTATGCGTCTCCAGTAGACCATCAGGTGACTCCATGTGCATCAAGCAAGGGTCAGAGTGATGACTACGACAGCAAGCCTTACAGTGAATCTGAACATTCGGCTTCCAGCTGTTTTACGAGCTGTAAGTGTATTTGATGTATTTTCATTTAACTTTGTAGTTACCTCCAGTAGATACTCATATTTTTAATTTAACGCTGTTTTTGTTCAGCAAATATACTTATTTATTTAAATTAAAACATATGCGTTTAACTGTTCAATCAATAAATGGGTACATATAACTATTATACTTAACAGTTATATGTATCCATTTATTTATATATAATTATATAAAATTGAGCCTTTGGTTACACTTACGAATTCATAATTCGAATAATTTATAGGTAACTCAAAATCATGGTCATGCGCAATGTTTTAATGCAAAAGTCTTCTGCTATGACAATAATAACAGAACTAAATACGTAAAAAAATTCCTTATTTCACGTATTCAAACTAGTCCCACAACGCCACTAACTATATTTTTTCTTCTAGCGGGCTCAATGTATGATGCTGCAAATGAGTCAGTGACTCTCCAACTTGCGGAACTCGTTTCAAACTCGCCTACATCTCAGTCCCTCTCAGTTTCAAGTGCTGGGGCAAGACTGGCATTACCTGCAGCTGGAGTTGCCCTCTCGATCCCTGAGGCAGCCCTCAGTAGAGGCAGGAGGGAGCAGATATATGTGGCGGTGGTGAAAGATGATCGGTATCGACCGAGGTTGGGAAAAGGTTGGTATCGATGACTTTGCCTTTTAATTTTTCTCACTGTCTAAAACTTTTTCTTAAACTGTGGTCTGATTCAAATTCGTTAGAAAATTTTAAAAGCATTGATGCATAATTGGAAGGCGGTCACTTCATAATTATTTAAGACATGAACTTTATTGACGTAATACATAAATTAATTTCGATAAATATTTTCGCTGATCCACTCTTGTATTTACTATGCCCTAAATCATCAAATTGCTATGAATATTTATGAGTCCAAACTGAATAAATTTACTGGAGCACAAGTCTAATAAAAATAAATTGATTTTGCAATACGATAGAGAACAATTTCCAAAGGTAATTTTGAACGATATGTAATTATGCTATAGTATCAGCAAGCTACAATTTCTGCTTGGGAAAAAACGCTTGCCTTAGGCAGGCCAGGTTGTAACATATGTACCTACATGTAGAACGAAGTGCTCACAACAAATTCCGCCCCGCAGGTATCACGCAGCTGAGCCCAGTAGTTAAGTGCGGCCCACCGCGTCTTCAATTAAACAAGTCAGTCATCCTACAAATCCCTCACTGCGCCAGTCTCAAACACGGCTTCTGGAACCTCTCGCTGTACGCCATCGACCACAACAGCGCCAAAACAGACAGCACACAGCCGCAGTGGAAGAAAATTGTCGGTCTCGGCCAGGAAACAATCAATACGCCTGTGTTCACTCAACTCGACAATGATAAAATATTTCTAGTGACCGATATGCTGTCTACGTTTGTATTAGTGGGTGAAAGTTTCAATGGAAAGGCAGTAAAAGCGCTTCAACTGGCGGTATATGCGCCAGCAGTGCTCAGTGAAACTAGCGCAGATTACAGTATAAGACTTTATGTATTTGAAGATACGCTTTGCGCGGCATACTACTGTCAGGAGCAGGAGAAGAAACTTGGTGGCGTACTACTAGAGCGACCGAAAACTTTGCTCTTCCAAGACGGTGGGTCGAATCTCTGTTTGAATTTGGAACACGTTAGCCCCGGCTGGAAAGCCAAACCAGGTATCGGCTACCAAGAAATCCCCTTCCAACACGTTTGGGGTTCGAATTACAACGCTCTGCACTGCAGTTTCGTATTAGACAGGACCCACGATTGTGACAATATCGATTTCAGCGTGTCCGCCTGTCAGAGAACCAATCCGTCATACAAGCAGACATTCCGAATATCCCTCGACGACGTGCGGAGCCGATCGCCGCGGGGACGTTCACCCCGCGCCGAGTCGCAGCGCAGTTTTAACATAACTGAAAACCTTTTAGAGGCTCGTATGTGCCGCAGCGAAGACGGGAGCGACGGCAGTGTTAAAAGGAACGTAACAGTTAGCGAAGCGGGCGTCAACGAGTGTGCGGGTGAGGGGCCGTTTAAATTAAGTGCTCGAATAAAAAGGCAGTTGTGCGCTATATTAGACCCGCCGAATGCGCGCGGGAACGACTGGCGTGCGCTGGCGGCGCGGCTCGGCGTTGATCGTTATACAACGTGGTTCGCCACAAAGAGCTCGCCGACAGAGGCTATCCTGGAGCTGTGGGAGTGCCGCGAGCGCGGCGCGGGCGCCACCGCCGCGCTGGCGGCCGCGCTGCGCCAGGCCGACCGGCACGATGCCGCCGACCTCCTGCACGGCAGGCCCTCCTGGTTATGAATTCCTAGTACACCCCAGTCCCAATGTAATTAATGATTTCAACTCTACGATATGTACCCGTGTGTATTCTAATGAGACAATTTTATTGTGAACGATGATAAATGTGGAACTATAGGCCTATGCGAACGAATGTATATGGACGACTGTTGGTAAACTAATGAGTAGTTTAAATGTTACGTTAGAAAAAAGTATAGTTTCGTAGGCCGACAGCCTAAGTTTGTAAAATCTTCGTAGTATATTTTGTATAGAATATTCTATGCTGTAGATAAGCGATCGATGAATAAATTATATTATATTAGCAATAATAGTGCCTACAATGTCTTTTAAAGAATCATTGCCGACTTGAGTTGAGACAGTCGGCGTCAGTTGGTTATTTTGTTATTTTTTGTATAGTGTTTGAGTGTTTTATTAACTGTGAAATTCGCTTATTTTTCTACTTTATTTGCTCGCAATAATTTGAACTTGCTTTTTTATAGATTCGAACTTTGTGCCAAATATGTACTGCCACAGCAAAATTTTGGCAATAATCTAAAAGAAAATGTTATACGTGTCTAACTCTGAGCTTACCTAGCTACTGTTTAAAGTTACAATATAAGTATTTTTATTTGATGTTAGATGAATTTTTAATGTGTACAATCATTATAACGAAAAACTTAAAACTTTCGCAAATCATCTTCAATTTCATTCAACAATAGAATCACTGACTTTAGATATCACTTTACGTAATCCTTTACGTTAAAGACTTTACAACTGCATTTAAAACTAACTCAATGTAAACTACGAATAACTCAAACTCTTTAATTATATCTATGCGCGATAATCTAATCTTAGAAACAGCTTTATCAATACACGTCGCTACAACTTTATAAATATTCCTAATGCTATCAAAAGCAATTTTTTTATCATCAATTATCGGACCTTTAGTAAGTAGTAGTTGCTGATAATGTAATACCTTGTAGGTATAAGGTCCTGACAGAAATCGAAAAACTACTAAGTAGTGTATAGAATATACCTGCCACTTGTCACTGCCACCAAACACTGTTCTTACAAAATTGTCGCGCTTAGATAAGAACCGTACAATTTCAGCTATCCAATAGAAAAGATCTAGCTATCTTCATCTTTTAATATCGAACTTACTGCCGAAATGGGTATATGAACGGAAATTAGAAAAGCCGATAAGAGTCTCGATAGTGTACCAGGCCTAAAAGATAAAAGTATATATGACACTCCTGTAAATGTCTGAGACTAAAATACCGATTTTGTAGCTTTTATCAATTAAGTTAATAACAGATAGGAATTTATAAGCACAAACATCAACTCCAATGCAAACGAAATTTCCGCTAAAGCAGAAAAATGTAAAACCCATCAGCATATCTATCAATTCTTCAATCGACAAGCCATACTAACTCTACACATCACTCCAATACTACACAAAAACCTCACCCAAATTTTGATACAATTCTTTCTCTGCCAGAAATCCCATCCACATTACTTTAAATATTACTTTCATTGATCTAGAGAATATACGATGACATGTTGATAACACCAATCGCGGGGCACCACCGCCGCGCTGAAGGGATATTTCGGTACGTACAATTTTAATTGCCATGAATATGAAAATCGTTTTCATGATACAATTGAGTTGCAGCAAAATAAAAATAAAATATAAATGTTTGTAAACTCAAAATGGAATAAAAAGATCTGAGCAAACTTTTAAATCTGAATTTAGTCTTTTAGATATGATTTTTGTTAGGTTATTTTTTTGCTTCAGACAAAATGTTAAGAAATACTGCGAAGTACTCAAAACTGTTTAAAAAAAAATCAGGATAAAAATAGAAATGGTAGCCTAGATGACATTCGTAGCTAAACGAGTGTGTTTTAAATGGATAACAAAAGTTTGGGGCTAAGTAAGTTTCAATAATCCTAATATTGATGATAGATTTTCATCTTGACCCATTTCGGCAGTGTATGAACCATTAAATCATTTCTATATCGTTGTATATAATGTGATAGAGTGTAAATATCATGTATTGCAGTTACAAAAGTAGTTGGAACATAACTATTGCTATGTAAAATGGTGTCATCACCACCAAGTAGACTATATATATTTTTGTTAACGTGATGAATATTAAAATAAATGGATCTGTGATACTTAAATAATATGAAATAAATTATGTTTAACTGTGCATACTTTGTTGTTTTATTCACAAGGAGATGCTAGTCAAAGTCTAGATCTTTATGACTCATTTAAAAATTGTTCATGTTTAAAATATTTAGGATGATTTTTTCAACCTTCCAAGTTTTCTGATCATTATACCTTAATATATCCCATCCTATCCCGTTTAGTCTCAAGGAGTTTCGAATATACAAGACGCCAGAAATACTGGAGCTTCCTCTGACGCACTGCATCTCGAGGGAGACGCACAAAGGATTCCATGTCATATATCAGTGTGCCGTGGAATGCAAAGGGGTGTACGATATACTTTACATTCAAATTCAGGTTAGACGTAACGTGAGTAGGGATCGTCTAATCTTTACTCTCTCTAGGATTCTACTTTAATGGTCCTACAAATTTCTCTTCATTGCGGTTTTTTCACATGAAGGAATTTTACTTCGACCAAGTCAAAGCACACACTGGGTAGGTAGGTACAGGTCAGCGCATTGCTTTTAATTTACATTTTTTTCAATTAAAAGCTTATCGTGTGACACACCTTAAATTACAATCCAAGGGCTTTGAAGGAAATTTCTAATACCTACCTACATTGCTAAAGAAAATAATACATTACTTTAGGTTTAAGTTTTTTAAATATCGTCTGCAACAACATAAAAATGAAACGAACGTCGAAATAAAAATGAAAGTGGCTGAACTGTCAAATGCACAATAAAAATTGCGATCAACTATCGATATGTGTGTGACGCAATTACCCCACTGATATCGACATTGTCGTCAGCCAGACCATCGATCTATGAGAACAATTACCTATGGCGCTAAGCTGCCAAAAAGACTGGGTTGTGGAGGCAGTCGGCACTTGTAAAATAATGGTATTCAGGCGCATCCGGTTAGACTGGAACATAGGGAACCGGCCCTAACATAGGGAATGCTGAAAAAAGTTGCAGGTACTGTATTGTTCTGATATTGACCAATATTCTGTCTACAAAAGATAAATAATCATTTCATGACTCTGGTATACCCAATGTCTAATAAAAGATTTCTTGTAGATATTTATGAACTTCTAATGAAAACATCAAAGCAAAAAAAAAAGTAACAACTCCACATCTTACGCAAGTTGCAAGATCTGAATGAAAGCCAAGTAATTAATCACAATAATAATACACATACGAATATGTATAATTTATTATTTTGAAAGCTTTCCACTACGAACAACCTATCATTATGTCATTTAAATCTCTCAAAACAATGCATAACAATCATTGTTAACTACATAACTTATTAAAGTTTGTTGTCGACGTTTTTTTGTAGATTATAAGGACTTGGCCAGATGTAGAGATAAACGAAAATAGGTGCTCTACTCGGTAAAGACAATTGAATATGCCCGCGAATGTTGGGCTTGGCTGTCAAAAATATTGTGTAGCTGTTATAAACACGCGTCAGGCCCCTACGGAAATGGGGATGAGCTGGACTCCCTTAATAAAGATTGGTTTTTAGCAGCTCAAGGTTTAGCGTCAAATGAATTTAAACGTCGTTCTCTTTTTGTTATTCGCTTAAAGAAGACGGAGATAAAATTATGATGCATACATGTTTACTGCTAGACTTATTGAGTGATTTATTGTTGTGTGTTTATTTAAATGGGCCTAGGAATGAAAATTTCAATTACCTAGCAGGTGTAGTTACCAGAATCCACATTAAAGAGGATACAAAATCCAAACACCGGCAACGGCTAACCAGAAACCCGTAAGTAAAGTATTCAGCTAATTGATTGCTCCACCAAACACTTATACGCTTATTCCACTAACAACGAGCATTCCTCACACAAGTCCCTTGTAAACGGCGTCGTCTGCGCAAGCTCTAAACATCAAACAAAACATGTCCACATCGAATCGACTGCACGAATGCCTAACATAAAACAAAACGTAACAAAAGTGAGGAATCCCAGCTATTTACTAAACTTAACTTGGTCTAAAGAGTGACAGGCGAAGAAATTTTGAAAATAAATTAGGAAATAACAATACAGGAATGGAATATGATTACGGGACTGGTAAAGGAAAAAGTGGCCTAACTGTATTTTTGGTAATTTCCAAATATGTAACTGTAAAATTATTAAAAAATAAAATAATAGAAAGGCTGATCCCAAGAACTAACAAATATTTGGCATCAAAGAACATTAAGTATTGATCAAAGTGGACTGAACACAAAATAAAATAAGCAACTTTGTTTAGGTTAAATCTACTCAGGCAAGATATTTTTCACTTTAAAATACTAGATTCCAAATTAATAATAGGTCTTTACCTATGAAATTGCCGTTTTGTATGAAAAAATTTAAACGAATTTTTTTCATGTATTTTTTATTTGTATTAATCGAAGTAATCACCCATGCAATCAATGCATCTTTGCCATCGCAGTGGCAGTTTATTGATGCCCTTCTTAAAGAAATCAGCTGGACGGGAGGCAACAAATTCTTCAAAGGCATTTTGTACTGCCTCTCGGGTATTGAATTTTTTTCCCGCCAAGAAGTTATCCAAATTCTGGAAAAAGTAGTAGTCTGTAGGCGCAAGGTCTGGTGAGTAGGGCGGATGACGGAGAGCTTCCAACCCCAGTTCTTGCAACTTGGAGACCGTCTGCTGTGCAGTATGAGGTCGCGCGTTGTCGTGCAGGAGCAGCGGAGACGAGCGATTGACCAATGCTGGTTGGAGATGTGCCAGCTTCTCCATCATTGTGTTCAGTTCTTCACAGTACACATCTGCAGTAATGCTCACCCCGTTTGGTAAGAAGCTGTGATGAATCACACCGGCGCTAGACCACCAAACAGTGACCATCACTTTTCTAGGGGTAAGTTTTCGTTTAGGGCATTGTTTAGGTGCTGAACCAGGATCCAACCAACTTGCTGAGCGCTTGTGGTTATCAAACAGAATCCATTTTTCATCGCAGGTAACAATGCGGTTCAAAATTCCTTCATTTGTGTGTCTGTTGAGCAGTGTTTACGCTTGTTACCTAGACCTCTCGAAGGCTTTCGACCTAGTAAATTATGACATGCTGTGGCATAAGCTGCATAGTGAGACACAGGTGCCGAGTGAGATAGTGTCGATATTTAGGTATTGGTACAGTCACCAGCGGAACAGTGTGAGATGGGCGGGAGTATATTCCGACGTGTACGGGTTGGATTGCGGTGTGAGGCAGGGGGGGTTAACATCGCCCCGCTTGTTCAACCTGTACATGAACCAGCTAATCGGCCAGCTCAGCAGTGCTAATGCGGGTTGCTCAATAGGCGGAGTGCCTATTAATAACATCAGCTACGCGGATGACATGGTGCTGCTGAGCCCGTCGGTTGGGGGGTTGCGGAAACTCCTGCGCATGTGTGAGACATATGCTGGGGCTCATGGGCTCAGGTACAACCCTAAGAAGAGTGAGTACATGATTTTCAAAGCTGGTACCAAATGTGTCTCTTTTACACCTCCGATCACTCTTTGCGGTGCTAGTCTGAATAGGGTTTACCATTTTAAGTACCTGGGCCACTGGGTCACAGATAACTTGTCTGACAATGAGGACATCGAGCGGGAGCGTAGGGCGCTGTCGGTTCGCTGTAACATGTTGGCACGTAGGTTTTCACGCTGTACTGAACAAGTAAAGGTGACATTATTTAAAGCTTATTGTCAGTCTTTTTATACGTGCAGCCTATGGGCCAACTATGTGCAGCGAGCGTACAGCGCCTTGCGCGTACAGTACAACAATGCGTTTAGGGTGCTGCTAGGGCTGCCGCGATTTTGCAGCGCTTCTACGATGTTCGCGCAGGCGCAAACCGATGACTTTTTTGCTATTATTAGGAAGCGGAGTGCCTCGCTACTAAGTCGCTTCCAACGCAGCACTAACAGTATCCTGAGCGTATTGTCCGAGCGGTGGGACTCGGTGTTGCTGGAGAGGTGGATGCACCTGCATGCCAGTTCGTCACCATTTATTAAGTGATTATTGTTTTGATCGAATTAATTTTAACCTTAGACCATAATTGTGAATGTGATGTAACTTTATTTTTTATTAACTTTAATTTATTATTTTTTATTAACTTGAATTTTTTATTTTTTTATTTTATTAATTTTAATTTATTATTTTGTATTAAATTTGATTTATTATTTATTTGTTAATGTGTATTGTAATTTATATGGGATAAATTCCTGAAATAAATGATTATTTAATTTAAAAAAAAAAAAAAAAAAATGACTACTTTTGGAAAAAAAAATCTATGTTTTTAAAATAAAATTAATTTGAAATTAGAATTCTTACCCAAACAAAAATTATTTTGATTTGAAATGGCCAGTACTGCAAAACGGCAATTTCATAGGTAAAGACCTAATATGTAAATTACCAAAAACTTGAATATGGAAATAAAGGTTATGCCCCTTGCTCTCTTGACCATACATGTAAAAATGTCGGGTCTATTGTTGCATATACGCATGTAGGCAGGTGCAAGCTTGCGTGGTGACGGGTTAGCGTCAAACGTCATGAGCCCGCGTCACGGTAGCGTGACCAATGAGAAGCGGTATCAGTTGCAGCGGCCGAAATAGGTGATAATTTTAAAATAAAAGAAAAATAGTATATTTATGGACGTGAAAGGTGTGTGAATAAAAAAGTTAAAATGTAAGTAGGTGGATAGTATTCGATTTTCGAAAGACGATCATTTGATTGATAGCTACTGTCTGTCATATTGGTGTTAGAAAGATAGATTGATTTCAGTGTGTTATTTTTATTGCAGAGGTTGAATTACACTTAAACAACATGTTAGTACTTTATAATTAATTCACTACTGCTTCATCGAAATAATTATGTAAGTTGGAGCGGCCATTCATATCTATCAACTCAGCCTATCGTAGTCCACTGCTGGACATAGGGCTCTTCCAGACTGCGGTCCAACACCTTGTCATCCACCTTCCGCATCCAGTCTGTCCCAGCCATCTTTTCAAGGTCGTCGGTCCATCTAGCTGGGGGGCGTCCGATACAAAGCTTCCCGATACGCGATCTCCACTCCAGGACTCGCACATAGTAAATTAAACATGAGAAATTAAAGTGCTTTTGTAATTTTTATTTATCAACCAATAAATCTTAAAAGAGAACCCAACCAGGCTATAACCAACTGTTCGTTATAGGCTCCTTCCAAGATTCTCGGTCTTTAAATGATGGCGGAAAAATAAATTTGTCACCGAAAAGTACCAGTACATATATTTATACCATTGTATATACCACTTGTATTTATATCCTCGAAACCGCAATGTTTGTCAAAACAAACCCCAATTTGTTTCCACGTCTACAGGACGTTGTACCGCGTAATAGACGAGATATGACCAGTCTTCGAGTCTATCCAGCAAAAACGGCACTCATGCGCAAAAGTATCGTCTGCATGGCGCCTACTATATTTAATAAATTGCCTAAACGTTGGAAGGAGCTAAATAGTAAGGCATTCAAGCGACAATTAAAAGTGTTTCTTTCGCAAAAGGCATATTATAGTGTCTCCGAATTTATAGACGAAAAAGTTTTTTTGATTGAATAATTTTATCTTTTCCTGACACTAGATTAAATTTATATGAACATGGAATTTTGACATAATAACATAAAATAATTTCTAATTGTTAAGTTTCTAAATTATAGACTATTTACGTGCCTATTCCAGGTATTATTATTATTATTTTTTCATTTGTCTTATTGGTAATTCTTCTCAATGTTATGGAAATATTTGTACGCCGATACTTACGGCTAAACATGAATGGACTCAAACGATGTATCTAATATCTTGCATGCTCTTGTATGTATACAATGTTTAGACAAATAAATAAATCTTATCTTATCTTATCTTATCATATGTTCGTACGTACATAATAATAATTGTTTCCTTTGTAAAAATGACCACGAAGGGCGACTAACAAAAAGTGTTTATAATGCAGATGTGAGTGGGAACGCCGGGAGGGAACGCCCTTGGAGGACAAATTTATAACGACCTTATTGGTGAAGTTCTTCAGAAAGGTCACGTGCGTAGTACTCGCTACCAACGTTCTAGTATGACCAGAAGTGTGAACGCAATCAAGGCAAAATGAGTGTTAGGATCGTAGCAGGTGGCGTTCAATAGTTTCTGTCTACCCCCATGGGAAGAAGGCGTAAGTTTATGTATGTATGATAAGATCTGATGATATCCATCTTTCACCAAAACAATATCGCTGTTACTGACACCACACCACCACACATTTTGGGAATGCATTTAAATACATTATAATGTATACTAGGGGACTTTAAATAGGCAGGTGTAGCTACAAAATAAGTATTACTCACATGATACTGTCCATTTTTTATCGAACCCCATCTAAACGCCGCCATTAAAAAAAAGCAGTTTTTTTCGACAAACGCTTTATAGTTTAAAATGGTGCGTAAGGAATACGTTAATAAGCGATGGATAGAAAAAAATGAAATCGTTTTATGACTTCTGATAAAATTAAATTGGTTTCGGTTCGTTTAGATTTGATTTTAATTATTTCTATGCTGGTTGGTAAATGCTTACCACCGAATAACTAAGTTATGTTCTATGATACGAGGTGGGTGATTAAACTGGGAGAAAATAATCGGAATATTCGTCAAAACCTGTATATTTATTAGAGTGAAATCAATAAAATATTATTATGATTTTATTAATGCAGCCGAACCAATGCCAAAAACTGTCTAGGTAAAATAAAAGCAGGTTATCTCCATTCCCAAACATTTTTTATTTACTACGCGTGCTACCGGTGCCCGTGCGTTGCACGAATTATTTAACACGACAAAACATAGATTTTTTCTTACATGAAAGTTTAATAGTAATTTATTTTGTACCAAAACATTTTAGAATAAGTTCTCTAATCTAGTAACAATAGCCGCTCTTTTTATACTTACCTCGAGGGTCACGGCTTACGGGCAATGGATATTATTATGGCTTTCCAATAGTGTGAGTGGCCTCTATCTGGTTCCGCCCTGGCTGGGTCCGGTCTGTGTCAATGTCACTTGAGTTCTTGGTTTGGTTTTGCACTGATTACTTATGTCAGTGGATCTTGCTTCTTCGTACATCAAAAAGAACCATGATCCATTCGGCCCACTAAGATCAAAATTATTCTTAATAACACTATTATGCTGTACCCATTGGCTAATCTGCGCTTTGTCCGAAAAGCATGATAGGCAAACGCCGCAAATGGCCACCATACTATCGCAAATCCCACGGTACACCACATTTTAAGTCATTATTTAGTATTTATAAACTCAAACTCAAAGCATTTATTTAAATTACAGGCACTTTTGAACTGTCAAAAAGTCGACCAGTTGGAAAGTTGAAGCTAGTTATTGAGTAGTTGTTATAATTATTATCACTGAATTAAAGTATTAGTTTATGTATTTTATTAATTACTCATAATAAATTCCGTTTATTACAGATATCTTTATATTTATAAGAAATAGGTTCAGATAACACATCATATTTTTGTGGTAAATTGGACTTACCCGTTTTATTAGATTACACAACGAGCGTCTTTACGTCCGCGTCACTCCAAAAGGTAGTTCTGAAAAACAGCGCTGTTAACGATAAGTTCGTCCGAAGTCACAGCATTTTGCTGAGCAACAACCTGTTCTTGCACAGATGCGACGCACGGCATAATTGTTCTTATATTTGTGGTTGGTTTGTAAAAAAAGTAGTCACATAATACACTCTGCTATCGGCATTTTATTTTGGTTTTGATTATTATTATATAATTTCCAGTGTCGTAACGCAGATCCATTTGTATTGTCTATGGACCCAAGCACGTATATCCAAGCCTTGACATTAAACATCAATGGACATTATTGGGTAACTTTTTCGACTTGAATACGGGGCTTTTGTCCACATTTATTTGTGCATTTTATGTATCTTTTTTTTGTAATGTGTGGTTTGTTTGTGCACAATAAACATTTTTCTTTCTTTCTTTTATAAATGATAGTGAAAATGCATCAAAGTCCATTGCATATTTTAGAAGAACAACAAGGTCACACGGATAGACACTAAATGCTATTTTTTATTTAATAAACAAATGTTTTGACTCAGAACTTGTAAATTACCGGATAGAATGAATGAAAAATTTATGGAATTGTCAATTTCTGATTTGCAAAGCCGATGGTAAAATATAAACCAATTAACCTAGTAACTGCGCAGATGACGTTATCAGGTTGAGCTTTGCGAAAGCATCATCAAAACGTATTAAAAACGAGCCTTTAATCTAATTCAAAAACTTAAGGGGAATCTAGTCGCGGGCTCGAACTCACTGGTGGGGCTGGCTAAAATACACGATGTCCCACCAGGCATCGTGTCCGACAGAAGTAGTATCAGTGATGAGCAGTGAGACGCTATTCTACACGCTCAACGTTATTGAGTGAGATGCAGGATCATTTATAGTAAAACAGGAGCGTAAAAAATTAAGAAACGTCCTTCGGAAGATGAAAAAAACCACTGCATAAATCAATGACCAATAAAGTTTATTGAACTTTTCGACATTTGAGGTTTGTCGGTACCGACTTGGTTTTGAAGATTTAACACTTCTTTTATTACAAATACGCTCAAAGTTAGGTTAAATTAGCAAGAAAAATTAATCTCTGTTGGCTCCTAACTTTTTAATGGCTTTTTAATTTAGTATTCGGTTGTCCCGTGTGGTGCCGGGCGTAAAAGAATAGCATCATCCCATTTCTTCCAGTGGGTGTCGTAGAAGGCGACTAAGGGACTTACTAGAGAATGGGCAGCAGCATTCTCTATGCATTTTACCACCATACTGCGATCGCCAACCCGCCTGCCAAGCGTGGCGATTATGGCAAACCCCCCCAACATGACAAGCACAAAAAGTAAATGGCCCCTAGTGCCCGGCGGCCCACCTACCCTTGGCTACGGTAGCGGTCAAGGCCACGGTGAGGCAAGGGGTGCGAACAATCCCCGGAAGAGATCCGGCTACCACAATCACCGAAAACTGGACCTGGCAACATATAACACGCGTACACTCCGGACCGACGAGAAGATCGTCGAACTCGAGGAAGGATTGAGCAGGTTACGGTGGGATATAGTAGGTCTATCTGAAGTCCGACGAGAGGGGGAGGACTCGATAATCCTCAAATCCGGTAACTTGCTCTATTTCCGGGAGGGCGACCAGCAGTCCCAAGGTGGTGTCGGGTTTATCGTCCATAAGTCCCTTGTGAGCAACGTGGTGAAGATCGAGAGTGTGTCGACCAGGGTGGCGTTCCTTATACTCAGAATATCCGCAAGGTATTCGCTGAAGGTCATACAGGTTTACGCCCCGACCTCGTCACACCCCGACGATGAGGTGGAGACTATGTATGAGGATATTTCCAGAGCCATGCATGGTTCCAAAACTCACTTCACCGTTGTCATGGGGGACTTCAACGCGAAACTAGGCAAACGAAGCGATGATGAGCTGCGAGTGGGGCAATTTGGAGTTGGACGTAGGAACCACCGGGGTCACCTACTGGCTAGTTTTATGGAGAAGGAAGGCCTCTTTATGATGAACTCCTTCTTCAAAAAACGTGAGCACAGGAAGTGGACCTGGCAGAGTCCTGATGGTGCAACCAAAAATGAGATTGACTTCATTATGTCGACGAAGAAGCAAGTATTCAATGATGTCTCTGTGATCAACGCGGTGAAAACTGGTAGTGATCACCGTTTGGTAAGAGGCACATTGAATCTCAATATCAAGCTGGAAAGATCTCGACTAATGAAGTCTACGCTCCGTCCAGCACCGATCCAAGTCCAAAACTCCGAAAGCTTTCAACTCGAGCTCCAGAATCGTTTCGAGTGTCTAGGGAGCTCTGTGGACGATTTTAACGATGGGTTCGTGGAAACTGTCCATACGGTCGGGTCTAAGTTTTTCAAGACCCGTCGTATCGACAAAAATAAGAGGCTCTCTGATCCTACTTTGCAGCTCATGAAGGAGAGGCGCGAGATGGTTCTGCAGTCTTCAGACGACGCACTCGAGTACCGGCAGCTTAATAGACAGATCTCTAAGTCCTTGAAAAGCGACCTCCGCCGCTTTAATACAGAACGTATTAAAGACGCAATAGAGCGGAATAAAGGCTCCAAGGTCTTTGCTAGGGATCTGTCTATTGGGCAGAGTCTGCTTACGAAACTGAAGACCGATGAAGGCAGGATCGTATCCACCAAGCCTGAGCTGTTGAGAGAGATTGAGAGCTTCTATGGACAGCTATACACGTCAACAAGAAACCCCGTTACAAATCTGGCTAACGACCCAAGAGCTAGATTAACCCGACACTATACTGAAGATATCCCGGACGTCAGCTTGTACGAGATTAGGATGGCTCTGAAGCAGCTCAAAAACAACAAGGCGCCGGGTGATGACGGAATTACGGCTGAGCTTCTAAAGGCCGGTGGAAAACCCGTTCTTAAGGCCCTCCAGAAGCTGTTTGATTCCGTCATACTCGAGGGCAAAACGCCACAGGCATGGAACAGAGGTGTGGTGGTACTTTTCTTTAAGAAGGGCGATAATGCCCTTCTTAAGAATTATAGGCCCATCTCACTTCTGAGCCATGTCTACAAGCTGTTTTCCAGAGTCATCACGAACCGTCTAGCGCGCAGGTTTGACGACTTCCAGCCTCCCGAACAGGCCGGGTTCCGTAAAGGCTTTAGCACAGTAGACCACATACATACGCTGCGGCAGGTTATACAGAAGACCGAAGAGTATAACCTGCCTCTATGTTTAGCGTTTGTGGACTATGAAAAAGCCTTCGATTCGATCGAGACATGGGCTGTACTGCAGTCCCTCCAACGGTGCCAGATCGACTATCGGTACATCGAGGTGTTGAAGTGTCTGTACGAAAACGCCACTATGTCAGTCCGACTCCAGGACCAGACCTCGAAACCTATCCTTCTGCAGCGAGGTGTTAGACAGGGAGATGTTATCTCTCCGAAACTCTTCACTGCTGCACTGGAGGATGTCTTCAAGGTTCTGGACTGGAAAGGGGCTGGCATCAACATCAATGGCGAGTACATCACTCACCTTCGGTTTGCCGATGATATAGTTGTCATGGCTGAGACCATGGAGGACCTCAGTACAATGCTCGATGACCTCAGTAGAGCTTCCGAAAGAGTGGGTCTTAAAATGAACATGGACAAGACAAAGGTCATGTTTAATGCCCGTGTAACACCCACTCTCATGACGGTCGGAGGCGCTGCACTCGAAGTTGTGGACGAGTACGTTTACCTAGGACAAACTGTCCAGTTAGGTAGGTCCAACTTCGAGAAAGAGGTCAATCGTCGAATCCGACTCGGTTGGGCAGCGTTCGGGAAGCTTCGCAATATCTTCTCGTCCCACATACCGCAGTGTCTCAAGACGAAAGTCTTCGACCAGTGTGTGTTGCCAGTGATGACATATGGAACCGAAACGTGGTCGCTCACAATGGGCCTCATAAGAAGGCTTAAAGTCACCCAAAGGGCAATGGAGAGGGCTATGCTTGGAGTTTCCCTGCGTGATCGAATCAGGAATGAGGAGATTCGCAGGAGAACCAAGGTAACCGACATAGCCCGAAGAATTGCCAAACTTAAGTGGCAGTGGGCAGGGCACATTGCACGCAGAACAGATGGCCGATGGGGTCGAAAAGTTCTGGAGTGGCGACCGCGCACCGGAAGACGTAAAGTTGGAAGGCCTCCCACAAGGTGGACCGATGACCTTGTGAGGGCCGCAGGAGTCCGCTGGATGCGGGAAGCACAGAACCGGTCGAATTGGCGGAGCTTGGGGGAGGCCTATGTCCAGCAGTGGACGTCCTTCGGCTGAAATGATGATGATTCGGTTTCCGCACAGACGATATTAATAATGAGACAAAACTATAACTTGTTTAATTTTTGATGTACATTATCGAACTGTGGAGTAATACACTCCCGAAGTTTGCATGGAAATACATACGACTAGGTTCATCTTAAAGAGGTATCAAAACCACAGCCCTCACTATAAAACCAATTGGACCTGATCACTCCTTGAATGAACACTATCACCGTTCGAAATTCGAAAACCAAAGAAGCCTATATCCACGGGTTGATTACTTACTTCAACGTACCTAATTTCAATCGTGAACCGCAAGTCGCAGCCCTTACTGCTAACCCTCCTATAGTTGTGTGGCTTCTCCGAAGACGCCCTACGACTGAAAGGGACTGAAATGTCGACTAATCAATCGCAAAGGGCATCGTTGTAGACGGCGACAAAGGGCTTGAGTGTAGGGTGGCTATGGTGCTAGATTATCCTCGTGGATTATCCGTTATATATTTTTTTAAACGAATGCATTTTATGTTTTTTCAATTATTATTTTTGGCACTTAAATTAAGATAAGTAAACTATCCAAATATTGAAAATAATAAAGCCGAAGTTGTCGCGGTATCTACATTATAAATTAGTTGTACCTATTCGAATGGCTACTACATCTTTAGTAGGTTTTACGAAAATGTATCATTACCGTCAACAACATTGCCGATGGCCTAGACAAATGACTAGCTACCTACTACATATTCCTGGGTGGATATTACGTAAACGTATCATTGCTGACAATGAATAAGATTCAAAGGGAAGTGAAAAAAGACAAGCAGCAATCGCTTTCAAAGCGTTTCGCAATTCTACAGTGACTTTCAACAGGATTCACATACATTTTTCGTTACCTTATCCCACACTTTTTGAACATTTCGATCATCATTGGCGCTGGCGCTGATCATCCCTCTGGTCTTGTGAAAAAAAAAACAATTCTAAGAGCGAGCAACCACATAATCTTCATTAATTTTGCACGCCGTTAAATAATCCCGATGCAAATATCCTGTACACAGACACCACACTGCCACCCTACGTCACAGGGCATCAATTCATCAACTGTTGTAAGGTCACAGGCAGAAGGGTTCCAACTATTTCCTTTCAAACTAAGGGCTCTTTTTGTACGATAAATTAATTTCTCCACTGAATGTCGCGTGTTGGAGCTAAGTAGGAAATTAATCTTTTAAGGTATCTACGAGTATTAGTACGAAGGTATAGGTAGGTACTTGCTTGTTGAGCAAAAGTTGAGTTAGATGATAAATCGTTTGCACCTGAAGTTAGGTGATTAAATGTTTTACACAGAAAAAGGATTCGAGGATCCTACCTATATTATAAATGTGAAAGTTTGTATGTTTAGATGTTTGTTACTCAATCACGCAAAACGGCTAAAAGTTATTGGATGAAATTTGGCAATGAGATAGTTTGTAACCTGAATTAACACGTATTACGTTCCCGTGAGATAATTTTCGACGGCTAGTCTAAAATAAAAATAAATAATTAAATGGCTGTCTGAATAACAAAAAAAAACTAATTGTGGCTGATGACCCTACAGAACAGAAATTATGTTTTAGAAAACCATCATCATCTGCCTGCCCTTTCCCAACTGTGTTGGAGCCGGCGTCCAGTATAACCGGATGCAGCTGAATACCAATATGTTATATGGAGGAACTGCCTATCTGACCTCCTTGTGGAGACCCAGTCACTGGGTTATACGAACCAGGACCCCCCCCCCCCCCCGCCCCAGACCCCTTGCTAAGACTGGTTGTCAGACTTTCGGGCATCTGACGAGCTTTAACGAGGAACTGTCAAAGGTTTACAAATGACAGCCGGGACAAACGACGGAGGGGTCGGGGTATGTAAAGATGGTAACCCATCCACGGACCAATTGCGGCAAGCGTAGCTTAACGTGATCGATCGACCCATGCGGCTGTTATTACTTAGAATCTTGTTATAATTATTTATATTCCACAAAAGTGAAAGGATTCTTAATTTTTACCTCAACACAACCAACACAAACAAACATTTTACATAACCCAACAAATCAATCGCTGCCAATTCCCCACAACTCCGATCATAAAAAGTCGCATAACAATTGCTTCAGTAACAACAGCATTTACAAGTCAATGTGGAAGACAAACCCAGGGCAGCTACGTTCAGAGGTACCGGGTCAAACTGGTAAGGAGAACGATTTTATCAAATGTCGCTTTCGGCTCGGTGGCCGGTCGTGACTTACCTTACACGTCGATGTGTGGGCCAGAGGGTGAGCGGCAGCGGGAAAGAGTGGGATGTTGAGTCATCGTGTTATTAAGCTTTAATTCTTTAATTAAACCAATTGCAGTTTGCCCGACCAGGAAATCGAATCCAGGACCTTGTGCTCAGCAGTAGCGCTGGCGACCACTAGAACCACGAGGCAGTATTTTTTTCAATTAATACGCCTTCATTTCTTTCAATTTCTTGTTTTCCTTATTCAAAATTTCCCTATTAAGGGATAGCTCCTTGGCCTACATACTCGTCACGACCTTCTAAATTACTTAAATTAGGTGAAAACTCTAAAAAAAATCGGTTGTGATTCACAATTTAAATAGATCACTAGCAGCAACCATTTCTCGATAATAGTAAGTTCATAAAGAGATTTGTAAGTTCCATTGGGATCCGCACAACTTTACAGGTTTATGTACCTTATAATAAAACTGGACGTGCCGCTAAATGCCAGTCAAGTCTGATAGGTATCTGCTTAGCCTTTTTCAACTATAGTGGGTATCACTAGAGGTACCCCTTGGTAAGAATATTGGGCTGCTGACTAACCGTAAAAACTGACGAAGATCTGACTGCCGCATGACGGGGACATAACGTGATGTCCGAGGCACGGAGTGGTCTCGATATGTAATGGATGGTCCGCAATCGACGGAGAACGTAGGTTAAGATTCAAACAATCCGTGTGACTATTATGGTTTAAGCTCGAGCCCCAGTCTTCCACACATTGCACACATATATATCCCAACAAATTCTTAGTTTGGACCACATCCAAAAATAGCTCGGACCAAGGAGTGGGCGAAGGTAGAATGATGCGAATGCACTTACGATTGTTTCATTTAAGAATGGAGCCCTTGCTCTTAAGTTTAATGAGTTCTGATATACTGACGTGATTGGAAACTCATTTATTGACTCTAAATCTACCCAGAAGAAACATTAATGGTACTTTCCACGACCAATTAAGCCGTTTATCGTCGAGATACGTTTGTTTTCAACACGTTTCTGATTTTAAATTGAGTGATACGATAAACTTGTTGGTACTTTTGTAGTATGTTGGAGCAATAAAATCGTAAGTGTTGTGTCGGTGATAAATCAATTAATTGTTATCTATTGTTAGAGGAGTTTATTGGTTGTACAGGGTGGCAGGGACATCGACGCGCAACTGTTACCATGGATTCAGTACATGATTCTGGACGTTTAATGTTTCTTTTTTAAATAACCGACGAAAAATTTCACGAAGTCAAAAAAGTAGGCACAATTCAAATATGCGGTCAAAATGTATGGATGCAGTTTTTTTTTAATAATTTATCTTGTTAATATATCTTGTTCTAAATACTTGCAATTATTATTAAATCAATCATCGTAAGCAAATTAAGGTAGAACAATTTACATTGATTTTATTATCATTTACTTCTCTTTTCTCAAAAGTTACAACAGTTAGTCACACAAACAAACAAAATAAAACAGATACCTAATCTAGCAGAACTCAAATAAAATCCTGATCATGTCTATTTGACGATAAACGGGGCCACCCACGGTCTTTTACGATTCTCTTGTTTTTGTCCATCCATGCCATGCCGGGAAGTGTCTTACCACCTTATCTTGTAATTAATCAAGTTACTGCCATATAATCGGGTTGTGACCACCTACGGTTCGATAGAAAGATACAATATCCAGATATTAAAAGATGGCGGGTATGTGATTAGAGTGACCAATTTATCTTGATACTTTAAGAGAGCGCTGTTTGCTATGGCAAATATAATATGACAAACGCAGTATACTTTACAATTAGTTCCATATTTAGCTGCCTGCCAAGTTATACTGGGTACATTGTTTTTCGTTTGCTTTATTAATATTATTATAGAGGGATTACAGAAGTCTTTTTACACTCAATTTGCGCTGTCGATTTTGTAGGATGAGTGTAAAACCAGATGTCGATGAGTTATTGTCGAAATTAATCTCGCTGTCATTTACTATCAGAATATTGTTTCATATAATTCCATTTTTTATAAAGGCGGGTAAAAATATTTTTTTGAAAAGCAAATCTTGCTTCTAAAAAGTTTCCTTAGACGGTTAATCGATTTTGTTATTTCTAAATTACAACATTTAAACAGAACCGTAATGTAGACTAAGGTTAAAATTATCTAACTGTCATAGTGACAAATTAATCAGCATTGTCGTTTTATGACGTGCAAATGATATTCAACCTATGGTAAAGAAACTACAAGGTCAACTGACAGTCCATATTTCAATGTTCCTACTCTGAACATAACTTACTAGAATCATTTTCTTCTAAAGCTCTCTACAAAATCGTTCAAAATCCCAGCACCTATATTTGCCACCCAAAAGAGACGAACACAGGCTGAGTTTAATAACGGCTGGCAGAAGAAGACAAAGTGCGAATACATCGATTAATTCGCGAGACTGACGGCGCCAACTTCCAATTAGTCGCCCATCTAACGTCCTAACTGCAGTTAGCCCGTTTTACCTTTGACTAGAGGAACCTTTGACCAGTTCTATCTGTGACTTATTAGAGGAACAACCTATGTAGGTATATTTATGATTCTTTGCTACGTTGAATTCGTTTTCTTATTATGGTCGTGAAACTGAAACATGGATCTCTAACAAGTAATTAGGTAATAAAAGTGGTCTGGGATTTCTTTAAAGACGTTTAAAAACAGCACAGAAGCTCTCGTCACTTACGTCAAATGATACAGAAGTGTACCAAAGGTAGGTAGCTTAGAGGAGCTCTTTTCGCAACAGTAACATAGGAAAAATATGGATATCTAGCATAAAAATTACGAAAACGTTTAATAAGAAAATGTTGCTTTAAAAAAAACGAAGTTCAATGTTTAGATGAGAATTATTAGATGAAAATTAACTATGTAGGCACTTCATTTCGATATTAGTTTCATCTCGGTGACAAATTCTGTCTTTTCCTAGTTCAAATTGGATATGGTTATTTTTATAATCACTAGTCATTCGTTATTAGATAATAATTCATTAGTAGTCATTAAGTTAGCATACATTGATTTTAGTCACCAACCTTAGTATTACATCAATTCATCGTAGTGATAAATCAGAACTCTTTCAATCTCAATAGTTTGTAATACGCTGCTTTTTTTAAATAAAAATCTTTGAAACCAAAATACAAACGAATCCAGTAAGATCAAAAGAATACGTCATGGGGCACTAATCAGCGTCCATTCCCGTAGCTCACCTAATATTTCGATCATTTGATTCTTATATATTTAGGGTCCGATTTCATCGATTAACTCGGAGTCTGGGCCCGCCGTCTGTCACGCGGACAATACGTCTTGCGACGTCCAAAGAGTCTTTGTTCCCAGAAATAATTAAGGATGGAAAGAAGAGTGAAGGCGTTCTTGAACATAGCTATAATAAATAGATTTATCTAAGTGTTTTGTAAGTAAAAGATAGAATGTAATTTTTGAAAGATCATTCAATGAAGTAAACTTTTTACTTTTCAATCCATTGATCGGCATAAAACAATGCGTATGCTTTTTTATTAGCGTTTACAGTCTCACTGCTGAGCGAAGCTCTCGAAAAACCGCTGTCTGTATCCTCTAATTCTAATATCTAGTAAAGCAAATACAAAACCCCATTCTTTATAAATATACATATATAGCAAGGGGTTTAGTGAGATTGTATATACCTGCCTATCCCTAATCAGACTAAAAAACCATCACTCCAGTCCACCGCTAATTTACGAGCATTCTCAATAAAAACCAGAAACTCCAAAGTCCAAATAAAAGTAAAAAAACCTTTAACAAGTCGAACGTCACAAATCAAGGTATGGAACCCTCATCATAATAAAAGTGGAAATTACTCGATAATGTAACTCGGGGCTTGAGAGCTGCCTGGCCTTATCTGTCGAGGTCTGTCGTCGGACGCTCGACAGATTTTGAGTGTTTCTGATTCGGAACTCAAGATATGAGATATAGCGGGCATGACTAATAGAGAAAAAACAAATAAAAATAACTTCTTTATTAAAAAAAAATCCATAAGGGTTAGGCAGAGCTATACCTATAGGAGCACATTTGCCCCGTTATGTTTGAGTCACATGTAACATAAGTTGAAATTACTCGATAAGGTAACTCGGGGCTTAAGAGCTGCCCGCCCTTATATCTGGAGGTCTGTCGTCGGGCGCTCCATAGATTTTGAGTATTTGTGATTTGCATGCAAGCATGAGATTCAGCCGAAACCGTCTCATGAAAAAAGTGCTATATTATATTAATTTAATTTAATAATTCTGTAAGTACCAATTACCACTGAAATAGGTCAATCTCTGGAGTTGAGCTGTATTTGCGGCATTCAGTTCGTGAATAGGTGACCATTTCTTTACTTTTCCAAACAGACATACCCGAAAATCTGGTAACTGAATCTTAAGATATCAACACATATTCGTCCTTGGATTCAAAAGTTGGTCAAGTCACCATAGCCAATGATGAATGTAAAATATTTTTTGTACCTTTTTTTTCTTTTGAAAATTGGTAGTAAATGAAACTATTCACAGTAATTTCTAATCGTTTCCGGTCTAAGTTTTCTCAATCGCCGAGTCACAGCATCTATTTTCTAAAAGGCAGTGCTTTAAGAAAAATCTTATTCCCTTAATTCTTGCAGATGAAAGAAAGAAAGAAAGAAAAAAAATGCGTTTATTGGCATTATATCATTAATAAAAAACCAAATAAATTATTCCTTAAATAAATTATTTCAAAAGAAAAGAAAAAAAAACAGAAAACAATGATAATAATGCCAAAAGGGCCTCAGCTCAGTATAATGTCGGATGGCAACACTGTATGCACCACCTGACGCTGATTTTCAGCTACAACCCACGAGTACCATATGCTAGAATAATAAACACTTAGTGAAGAGTGTGTCCGTAATAAAATATTAAGAAAGTAAAATAATAATAATAATATGTTATGGCGTACATGTGTGTGAATGTGTGTTTTCTTAATGAAAAATTAATTAAATTCTCTAATCTGCGTATTACCTACATTAAATAAGGAATCTTTAAGTAGAAACATAGAACACCCCTACCTAGCTATATAGCAAAAACGTTTGACTGCGTTGTTCTTCTTAACTACGAAACAGATTTACATGCAGATTTCATTTTCAATTAGTGCAAAGACAACTGACGAATAAAAATTAAAGCTGATTCGCTTTGAAATAGATGAATAAATAATTATAATAATAAATAAAAAATTACAATAACATCGATAAAATGACCAAAATTCATAAAATAATTTGTTTTAAATTACAGATATGAATTACACCTACCACTGTTTGTCTCTGCATCACCCAAAGGTCGACTGGTAGAAAATGCCTTTGGCATTAAGTCCGCCTCTGTACATTTCTGTGCGTGAAGTATTAAATAAATAAATAAATATGTCGGCTCGAATATTTTCAATTACAGATATGAATTACACCTACCACTGTTTGTCTCTGCATCACCCAAAGGTCGACTGGTAGAAAATGCCTTTGGCATTAAGTCCGCCTCTGTACATTTCTGTGCGTGAAGTATTAAATAAATAAATAAATATGTCGGCTCGAATATTTTCAAAATCTTTTCAGATGCAGACACAACTTGCTCAAGGTAGTCAACCGCTGATAGACTTTACTTTTTAATACAAGATTGCCAAGATCAGGTAAAATGCTCGCTTCGAAACTAGTTTCAGAGTAAATAAATTTGAGTCATTTAAACCGAGAGCATTTATCAAAAGAGTGATCTCTCAGCCAATCTACCGAGCAATCTTTAAACTGAGATTAGTATCTTTCTGGAAAGATTACTTACTTCAACTTGTGAGACATCAGGGTACGACCTGTTAAGTGGTTTACAATCTATCACCGAACGGTTCAATTTGCTGACAATGCAGAATCACCAATGCTCATAATTATTAATGACTAGCTTTTTCACGCGGCTCCGCCTGCATGGATGTCGGTTATCGTGTAAAAAAGTAGCCTATGTGCTTCTCCATATCCCAGGCCCTCTGCCAAATTTCATGACGATCGGTTCAGCGGTTTAGGCGTGAAAGCGTAACAGACAGACATACAGAGTTACTTTCGCATTTATAATATTAGTAGAGATTATAAGGAACGAGTACGTTTACACGAGTCTCGTTTTTACACGCTTTATATTAGTTTCAGTTGTATGTTTGTTTGTTTGTATGTAACCGACTCCTTTGAGCGCGATTTTGACCCTCTTTAAACGGTCAGATTTCATTTAAACTTTGTAAACTTATCGAGGACCGGTGACAATTCAATAATATAAAAAAAATGAGAAAATAGAAAAAAAAAAAGGAAAAAAATACGCTTTAATAGAATTAAATTATTTTCTACTTTTTAGTTTGGTTTTTAAAGCGTGTTTTTTTAAACTATTATTTATTTTCAATTTTTTAGTTCTGCTAACCACAAAAGCGTGTTTTGTTTCCTTTTTTTTTTCTTTTTTTCTCTTTTTTTTTTAATTATTGAATTGTCATCGGTCCTCGATAAGTTTACAAAGTTTAAATGAAATGTGACCGTTTAAAGTGGGTCAAAATCGCGCTCTAAGGAGTTGGTTACAAACAAACAAACATACAAGTGAAGCTAATATAAAGCTTGTAAAATAGGAACTTCTTTTGCAAAGTAACCCCAATTGTTCCACCACTTTTGCATTATATTTTATTTCCCATCGATTTTTTCATTATTTTTAACCTAGCTCTCAATTTCTAATCGATATACTTTCATTATTATATCTTTAGAATGTCTATTAACAACCATTCCTACACATTTATTATGTACCTGTTGAGTCCCACTGCAGGGCAAAGGCCTCTCCCTTCCATCTTTCTATTTTTCTTTCTCTTTTGCTATTAGAACTCAATCCTTTGGGTACCTATAAGCCTAACTCGTCACGCCATCTCTTTCTAGGCCTACAGTGTCGTCAGTTCCAGTTGGAACGCAATCTGTCAAAACACCCACACACACGACAGTTTCAAAATGAACTCATTTCATAAAACAACACATTATTTAAACCAGCTATTTAATCTACGATAAATAAAATTGCTCGAAGATAAAGACAAATAACAAAACAAAATGCAAGAACAGTGTAATTAAAACGTCGGCCATCTTATAATGTCAGCCACAAATAATAACTGTTATATTAAGTTGTTACAGATAATAATAAAATAATAGTAATTAATATTTACGTCTATCAAGACGATATATCAATGTTCCGGTTTAATTGGCAATTTATGTTTTGAATTCATTTATATTGTATCGAGCACATTATTGATCGAATGTTGTTGATATGATAACGTCTTCTGGATTGTGTGATCATTTTACCTATTCAATAATTGAAGACTACGAAAAAAAATCCGAAACTAGAACAAAAACATTATAGGTTACTAAATGTTTTCAGACAAACCTCTACTATTTTTTTTCTAGGTTGTATATTTTTTAACCATTATTTTATGAGTACAAATCGTTTGTAAGTAAATTATGTTTAACACTTATTTAGAACTATATAGCTTTTGCCAGCGGCTTAATTTCATCCGAATCCACTCAGCCGTTTTGGCGTGATTGAGTAACAAACATACAAACTTTCACATGTATAATATTAGTAGGATGCTAAATAGGTCTCACATTGAAAGAAAGCATTGTATATGAAAACTTGAAGTTCAGTGTGAAATGGACGAAATACAGAGACCAAAGCGTAGTGATCAATGCTCTAGTTCCTTCATCGAATGAGTATTAATGGGCATTTAACTTTGCGTTGATACAATAAAATGATTACAGACCGATGTTATTACTTCCTATTCCCATTTCCAATAAAACATACCATCATAATTATTTTTACGTGGTTTAAAACCAAACCGAAACAAACCGAAAAATAGACAATCAAAATCAGTTACAAAACGAACAATTAAAACATACCTAACATATAATTTAACTTCGATTTATGTGAATCAAAGACTTTATTACAGTCATAAATAAAACGGGAAGCAATCAAATTATACGATAAAGAAGAATAATATTTTCTGTATAAAGTACTAGCTTAATATTTGAAGTTACCCGTAATTAATACTTAGAAGTGTTAGGCCTATCATCCACGATACGACGCTACTCAAAATAACGTTATACCAACTGGGGAGATTGATTGCGTCGTATACGTACCGCTTTCAGTGGCCCAGTGATATTGGCCTCGACTTACGGTCGTGAGTTCGAACCCAGGCAGGCGCTTTACTTCATGTATTTAATTTCATCACCACTGCTCTCAAAACGTTGAAGAAAAACATAATGACTGGAAACTGGCATATCCTAGAACCAAAACTTGGAAGACATGTGACATCCACCAACACGCACTGGGCCCGCGTGGTGGTCCACTCCTTCACAGAAAGGAGGCCTGTGTCCCAGCAGTGGGAACATTATAGGCTGATTGTGTATACGGACAGCCATAGAAATACTAGTGCTGTGACATTCTGCCTACTCATTGGTGATTTGAGCTTGTAAGCTACCTGTCCCACGAAGGGAGTAGAGCTAGCAACTAATAACGAGTTGGCGAACAACGAGCAGCGACTGCACAATGGTGACGAGGGATACGTACTTCCTGGTATACGTATGTACCAAGCGTGAGTCTCTCAGCAAGTGTTTTGCCCGCCAAGCGAGAGTCATTGAGCACCACTTTCTATTAGAGTACACGCCTGCACTGTGATAAGCCCGCAATCAACTATTAATACATTCTTTGTGGTCGAGTTAAGTTTTCATTTTATTTGTTGGTATATTGGCATGGCTGGCTGCCCTATGTATGACTAATTATTTAATTACTGTTCTGTGTCTCGTAATGTTTAATTACTTGGCCTATGTATGTATAGAATCAAGTCTATCTGACTAAATAGATAGCTGTGCTGCTGGGGAGTTTGTTGCGCCACTTCTTCTTCCCAGGTTAAGCACTAGGAAGTGGTGAAGGGTGAGCGTTTTTGGGGGACTGTCTTATGTATGTTGACGTTCGAAAAGTGCTGATTTTCAGCCTAATTTGAATAAATGACTTTTGATTTTGAATACCTATAGATACTTCTCTTTTACTTAGACAACACTTTTGTGCGTTGCGGAAGCGAGAAAAGCGAGCACAGGTGGTTTACACATAACTTTTCAGTAGCATCGTGGATGATGGGCCCAACTGTTTCTCAATGTATTAATTTGTGTATGTTAATCAGTTGTAATGAACTTATGTAAGGACGTCAAAGATCGTTATCGAGCATTTTTAGCCTCAATATCTTATGCTTCCGAGAATTTTTTGCAACGTCACTTTTTTTGGTACTGCGTAAAAATTCTTGAAATCAGATAAAAATAATTTCTTAGAAAATGAATTTATGGGTATGTAACTGGAAACGTATTAATGAAAGACGTCAAAAGCCAAAACAATAAGATTAATATGTTTATGCGTCCCTCACAAATTTTCTTAGTGAAGAAAGAATGGATATAATGCATTAACTAATCTTATAATTTAATTTACCAAGTAGTGACTAGCGTTAAATTGTCAAAGAAGATAATATTTAAATATATTATAAGCTACAGTTAAAAAAATATATGAATAACATGTACATATTTATCAAAAGGAGGGCAAATGATTATTAGGGCTCAAAAGACTGACACATGATTTGTTGTATGGCAATGCTGATTCTTTGGCCAAAATATAGGCCAGCCTTCTTTCGTCACGCAAAGTGTTGACCAATCGCTTGTCGATGCCTCTTAAAACCAAGTGGGTACTCGGACCCCATGACCCTACTGTTTCAACCCCAAAAGGCTCTAACAAGGTATATGTTTACGGTCGGGATACCTTTTTACCAAAAACTTAAGGCTGTAAAGCTCTACCTCCTGAGGACGCGAGACTCACTCACTCCTTCAAATGAGGTCCAATTTCCTTCTCGTTAACCTAGATGATCTTTCAGACATGATCTTTCAGGTGTTGCCTACATTTCAAATCTCATACAACACAAATCCACTCCAAATCACAGATTAAGAGAAGCATAATAACCACGCCAACAAAACCCACTAAAACACACACAAGACTGAAAGTTTTTATTATTATTTTCGCCTTGCACTGCATAATAGAGTCGTGAAAATCGAATGGCCATAATAACTCGCGTAAATGCGTTTAAAAATGCGCTGTAAATTATTATTTTATTGCAGTCGGCCTCATGTTTTCATTCATATATTATTATTGTATGTGTTTTTAATCTGTGCTTAAAAACAATGGCGCTAAAAGCGAGTATTTATTGATGATGGTCAGGATTAATTTCTTAATTAAATTGGGTTTTATTACTTTATCCGCGCATGCCAATAAAATAAAATAATGAGGTTTGCACTCGGTAATAAAGTAAGACTAACCATACGACAGATGTGAATTACGAAAACCTATTATTTCTGCAGAGTGAGGGATAGTGAAGTCAGGTAATTACATCACATGAGATGACCATTTTTCGAATAAGGCTCGGAAGTAAAAAAACAAAATAATAAAAATACACAATAATCTTCTAAATAAACCCTTTTAACGTGACCTTAATTTGTTTAAAAACAAGTTGAACTTTATCTTAATAATGCAATAAATACAAATTACTTGTTAAGGACAAACTATATTTTATCGTTATCGAACGTTTATTTCAAGTTTCAACTTTCTGTGTACGTAAAACAGGATATTTAATGTCTGCATTTAATTATATCTTGCTTGCACATTTTTTAATTAATTAAATTGTTAATGAGTTTCCGAAAATGGATAATGTATTGGTATTTTAGCGAACGTGGTTTGTTTAATATTTACGTAATAATAATGATATTTTGCACAGAATACCTGTTTGTAAAATATTTTAGTGCCCTAAAATATTTTAATATATTTTTTAAAACTGTTAATAGGTAATAAATTAAAAGCCAGATAAAAAACAGTACATCAAAACTCAGTTTATAAATAAAGTTGCAAAAATGCCTCTCAGAAAGATTTGAAACTTTTATAAGTATCAGTAATCACAACAAGCGTAAGCTCGTTAGTACTAACACTAGGTACTCACAATTCACAAAAAAGTGTAAGTAAGGTCATTATAAAGAAAATAGTTCCAGCACAACACTATATCTTTACATAGAAATTAAAGTCACCTTCAGTGTTCGCCCGCCTGCCTGGCAGTCCAAACTACACAACCGATTTTGATGCAGTTTTAACCATCATTTATAGATTTTTTTTCGAAAGAATAGTTTATAATTCATTAATATTAAACTTACCAATAAATCAATCGATCTTTGTCATGTCGGTCGTGAAAGCCGTGTGAAGTAGCGGTGGGTCGCTAGCGTGAAACAAAAGCTATACACCACCGTGGGCGAACCGCCAGACGAAATAAACTGGTAATAAATAAACTGATACATTTTAAATTCAGAAAAAACTCGTAAAACGTGTAAAGAACAAACACGAGCCGACATAAAGAGACAGTTGTACTTAATTTAGTGATATTAAGATAACGTTCCGACAAGACATACTGAAACAAAAGAACATAAGGCCGCCAATTACGTATGAACATAACTAAATGTTTTTTTTTGTTTCTTGTTGCTAACCGTCATTGGAAATTCTTTACTGAGCTTTTTTGTGATGAAATATCATCATCATCATCTGCCTGCTTTTTCCTATATTTGGGTCGGCTTCCAGTCGAACTGGATGCAGCTGAATACCAGTCTTTTACATGGAGCGACTGCCTATCTGACTTCCACAACCCATTTACTGGGTAATACGATACACCTTGGTAAGACTGCTTTTCAGACTTCCGGGATTCTGAAGACCTGTAACGACTGTCAAAGATCCAAGAATGACAGCCGGGACCAACGGCAAAACGTGCTTTTCGAGGCACGGAGGGTTCTTGGTAGGTATATAAAGATGGTCACCCATACGCGGGTCAACCGCGGCAAGCGTAGCTTAACCTGATCGATCAACCCGTGCGGCTATTATTACTTAGCCCTAACTTAATTCCAAATAATACTCTCCAAGTCTATGAATACTTAACTAATTAATAAATACCTAGCGAAACTCCAACAATGCGACGTTGTTCAATAACGGTTAAATAACAGCACTCACTAGCTAAATTTAATTAGAAATAGCTAGAGCTGGCGAAAGCTTAAGTTTATCCTTTAGCACTGGCAGCATTTAAATAACTTAATAAAAATATTTTCAGTGCCGATGACGGAAGAAGAATAGAAAAATAACGCCGGTTTTAATTGTAGCTAGGAGGAATAGATTACTGTCTTCTATTTTTATTATAGCTTAGAATACATAAGATTTGTTGTTTATGTTTCTTGAGCACTGGTAAGTAAATAGTAAGTAATTATCTTTAAATATTTTAGTGTCGTCTATCGTCTCCCTCTTCCATTCTATACTTAGAATGATAACGTAATTTCCTGGAAACAAAACTGTTGTCAAACGGATTCAAAACTGGGATTTTATACTTTAAATCTTGAATATTAGTGGTAGTTTAGTGCAAAATTACACTATTCTTAGTTATAACGTAATCTAATAATAATTAATTTAACTGTAACATAATATTTTACGTGGTAAATATAAAATTTTAGTTAAATTGCTTATAAATCTATTAGGCTAGGTTGTAATAAATTACTAAGAACTTTTGTTCTTAATAAAGAAAAATAAAATTATTTACATAGGTATAATTTGTAGCGATCCTTTTCCATATTGGATTTTAGTGACATGTCAAATGTATGACGAGAACAATCACGAACAGGTTCCGATGTACATACCTATGTATTGACTAGGGGTAGTTATAACCTTTCAATACAGATGACTACAATACAGATAAAACCAAAAACATACCACTAAAATCTTCCTATCCGGTGGCCCAGAATCTCAGATCTCAGACATAAAAAAATCAAAACATACTTAAATGCAGCCGCTAAACCTCCATTTAAATACTTAATTGTACGTAGGCGGCGGCATTAAATGAAGTGAACGTTAACAATGTGTATTTATTGCAGTATTTAGCGATCGGACGAGTGTGTTTCGAGTTTTTATTGCGAACAAATGGTGCTGCAACTGTTAATGAGCTTCATTCGCTGGGCGCGCGATCTCAAGCATGTGTCAGCAATTGGTAGAGATGCTAAGACACGATATAAGTTTGACGTCGTCGAATGACATCAAAAATGGCCCAAAAAGTACTGGAAACGAGAAAATTCTCTGAAAATTAAAACTATGATAAATCGTTTGCAGTATCAAAATCGGTTTATAAGTCGATTCACGCGAATTGAAACGTTTATATAATAAATTATTTTCTATTGAGAGTTTTCGATTCGCCCACAAATAAATTACGTTCGCGCGGGTCGCCTATAGAAAAAAAAAATTAAGTATCGATTCGCTCAATTCGGGCGAGTAATTTTTTGCAAATTGATTCATCATCATCATCATAATTTCAGCCAAAAGACGTCCACTGCTGGACATAGGCCTCCCCTAAGCTCCACCTCTTCGACCGGTTCTGTACTGCCCGCATCCAGTGGACTCCTGCGGCTCTCACAAGGTCCACCTTGTGAAAGGCCTTCCAACTTCACGTCTTCCGGTACGCGGTCGCCACTCCAGAACTTTTCGGCCCCATCGGCCATCTGTTTTGCGAGCAATGTGCCCTGTCCACTGCCACTTAAGTTTTGCAATTCTTAGGGCTATGTGGGTTACCTTGCTTCTTCTGCGGATCTATTCATTCCTGATTTGATCACACAGGGAAACTCCAAGCATAGCCCTCTCCATTGTCCTTTGGGTGACTTTAAGCATTCTTATGAGGCCCATTGTGAGCGACCACGTTTTGGCTCCATGTCATCACTGGCAACACGTTCTGGTCAAAGGCTTTCGTCTTGAGATACTGCGGTATGTGGAATGAGAAGATATTGCGAAGCGTTCCGAACGCTGCCCAGCCGATTTGGATTCGACGATTGACCTCTTTCTCGAAGTTGGACCCACCTAACTAGACAGTTTTTCCTAGGTAAACGTACTCGTCCATAACTTCGAGTGCAGTGCCTCCAACCGTTATGAGAGTGGGTGTTACATTGGCGTTGGACATAACCTTTGTCTTGTCTATGTTCATTTTAAGACCCACTCTGCCGGAAGCTCTACTGTGGTCATCGAGCATTATACTGAGGTCCTACATAGTCTCAGCCAGGACAACTATATCATCGGCAAACCAAAGGTGAGTGATGTATTCGCAATTGATTAATAAGCCTCAAAATGTTTTAACGGCTTTCCAATCATAAATAACCAAAACTGTTAAACAATAGTGTAAGGAATTACCAATTTATGTTAAAGGTTTTCTCCCAAAAAGGTACCCTATACGAAGCTTACGTCATTTTTTTGTCCTTTTGTCTATCACAGGGCTGGAACTTTTAAATTGTAACAGGAAATCAAGTAATAGGATTCATGAAAAAGAAGGGTGGTGCGTTAACCTCGTACTTGTTCAGATTTTTTAATGTAAGTTAATGCAATAAATTATAAATTATTCCTATGTACATTTCTCAGAATTGAATAACAAACTACCCATCAAAATAAAATAATCTGGTTACTTTAACCAAAGAATCCACAAAAAAACCGCGTGCGACGCGCGTTAAAATTCCGGATACCGCAAACAACGGTGGCACATAATACGGTTAAATTTCATACTGATACGGATTTAATAAAGCATAATTCAATTTCCATAAAAGTCCATCTGCATCCCCGTAACGAAGTGGACATCGGGAATATTAATTTGGGTTTTAAACGAATTTTTCGATAGCAGTCTATAGTTCCGGAGTTCATCATGTTTTTAAGTAAATACCTTACATTGTTAATATTGTTATTAACGCAGATTTACTGACTTTTAATTGTTAATGCGAATTGTAGTTATAAATTCTTTCTAATGAAAAACTACAAAACGCGTTTCGAAATATTTTTCTACAAAATCAAATTAACGATAAGTATTAATAAAAGTTGTGCTGTATCCAAACTTAAATATTTGACTCGCGATATTGTCATACGAGATTAATGTCTTGTTTAACTCAATTCTATCTTTTTCTAGCTTCTGCCAGCGACTGCGGGATTGTTCTTAACATATAATATATCCTAAGCATAGCAACGTCTGCCTGCGATATGACTTCGTTTTCTCTTACGGTTCTTTCTGACTTCTTTTTTCTTCTGACTTGGCTCCTTACGGTCATATCGTGACATTTATGTAAGTACATACAAACTAAAAAATCTTTTTAATATTAGTATAGAATATTATTAGTGAAGCAACATTTTCAAATTGATCGATTTTGTTTTTAGTGCGGATTTTATAATATATAACTTTCAGATCAGAGTCTAAGATCAGATGAATAACAGTATTCACTTTCAGCTCCCATACTACCATCACTGATAATTGCAAAATAATATTTTAATTTCATGTCAACCGATTCTTCTTTCTACTTTTGTAGGTTCAATTTATTTTTGGTAGAGTGTTTGTTTTCTTTAGTCACTTTTCGTGTTGACAAAAAAAAACAATAGGAAGGGTGTGGCGACAGGGCGTTAAAAAAATAGAATAGAATAGAATGTTTATTTATTTCAATGGTTAGTAAAAAAGGTTACAAATCAATTCAGAATTTTACAGGTGCATTCGGTGTATTTTATTTGGCGCAGTTTGTCCGGGACCCCTTTTGCAACCTATTGTATAATAGTTATCACACACGGTTGAGTTATATAAAACAAGTGTTAGAAGTTTTGGATTTAAGATCCTATCAGGTCTTGGACCTGAAGTTACTTATATACTAGGAGTGACTCTGTGAGTCAAAGTCTATGCTGACGGGGGAGGGCCGTTCTTTTGTGGAGCGGTTTGCCTCTCTCGGATTTATTAATATATACTTTGCCGCCTATTCCGTTTGAGAAAAGGATCGTGTTGAATTTTCCATAATTCGTGTAAGCTGGACCAAGATATTTTAAGCCGCTGATCGTTAGTGAAGTTAGTTTTTCAATCATATCGCGATGAAGGTCGTGTGCTCTGCGGTGCTGGGTCTTGTCCGAGCATTTTTCAGAGGGTTTTGGTTTCAGTGCGATATGGGAAGTCACCTGTAGCTTTTAGTGTAATTCTGTATTGTTTTTCCAGTTTCGTCAGATTGCTCTTGCTTTATCTCGGTAGAAATTGGAGAACTCCATAATCGAGTACCGGCAAGAGGCATGTCTTTATGATGAGCAATTTCGTTTCAATGTTCGCTTTGGATGACGTACCCTATGATGGCGCCTTTTAGGGCGCCTTTTACTCGTTTTAGCTTTTGTACTCTTTCTTTTGTGTGTTTATTAATTGAGACCGAGGTATTTTACTTGATTATTATATTCAATCCGTAAATTTTTTAATTGGATATAATTTCTGTAACCACTGTTTATGTTCCTCACTTAGGTTTTCTGTGAGAAAACATGATACACACCGTTTTATCGACATTACATTGGAGGCTCCATCTCTTGTAGTAATCGATAACTTCCTTCGCAGCCCATTCTGCACATGTTGTGGTATGATCTGGCTTATCCGCTGCATCTGCAAATTAAGATAGCATCTGACCAGCAATTCGTGATTTTGGTATGTCGACAACATATCAATTGAAAAATACGGGTCCTAGATTCAAGCCCTGTGGAACGCCATGTGGTACGTCTATTTTTGTTCCTGTTATTGTTCTAAATCTGCCTTTGGTGCTTCTTTGTGATAGTTAATTTTCTATTATCTTTATTATGTTATTACGTGCTCCTGCCTCATACATGTTCTTTTTTTTTTTGGTGGGAAATCATCAAATAACTTGGGAGGAAACACACGGGAGGGCGTGTGAGACTTTTACTGACTAAAACCCACCCGTGTTCCCTCAGTTGCCTGTGTGCCAGGGGCTGCGGTATCTCTTTCGAACAACCCGCATCCCTGGCAGGCATCGGCCCTTGCGGACCCCCCATTTGGTGCTGACATCTCTTTGAGGCGCGCGTGGAACACAACACGCCATCGACCCGGGCTTGGTCCTTACCGGACAGCTACACGTTACTCGCCGTCCGCAAGCCCGCGCCTGCGGTTGCCGGGAATCAGCCTGGGATTCCCGACGCCCAGGGCGTCTCCCACGGAGACTACGGCCGTGAGGGCGCATACACTGCCTCATACATGTTCTTTACAAGACCTTTACGATTTATGTAGTCAAATGCCTTGCTGAGGTCAGTTGATATCATGGCCACACTGTGTCCTTTCTCCAGGGCATCGGTGACGTATTTGCCAGTCTTCTATATTTGTGTTCCTGTGCCTCTTTGGCGAACGAATCCGTGTTGGTGTTCGGGAATCAGTTCGTTGATTTCCTTGTTTATTCTTGAGAGAATAATCCGTTTGCCCCATTTGCCCATGATATTAAAAATAATAGTTTAAAAAACTGAAAAACACGCTTTAAAAACCAAACTAAAAAAGGAGAAAATAATTTAATTCAATTAAAAACCGTGAGGTGCTTGACATTAAGTGATTTTAAAAATACCTCAAAAAGCACCCCACGCTTTTTAATTGAATTAAAGCATTTTTTCCTTTTTTAGTTTGGTTTTTAAAGCGTGTTTTTCAGTTTTTTAAACTATTATTTATTTTCTATTTTATAGTTCTGCTAACTACAAAAACGTGTTTTTTTTCCTATTTTTTTCATTTTTCTCATTTTTTTTTTTTAAATTATTGAATAATCATCGGTCCTCGATAAGTTTACAAAGTTTCAATGAAATCTGACCGTTTAAAGTGGTTCAAAAAAGCGTCCAAAGGAGTCGGTTACAAACAAATAAACATACAAGTGAAGCTAATATAAAGCGTGTAAAAAGGCTTATGGGTCTGTATGACTTCAATTGTGTGAAGTCTTTTCCTGGTTTATCCAAGAAAATGCAGGTGTTTTCTTTCCATCTCTTAGGGAAGTATCCCGTATTAATAATATAATCCATAATTCGCTTGAATATGGCTATCGTTGGGTTGCCTCCCAATTTTAGAACGTCTGCTTCTATTCCGTGAGGGCCAGGTGTTTTCTAATTTTTAAACTTTCGAAGGGCTGTTTTTAACTCTGCGTGTGATGTCGCTTCTAATGGATAGAATGGTGTGTATTTTTCTATATTTCCGTCTTCATGAGCGATATTGGACATGTTAATGATTGCTGTGTAGACTATCGATAATTTTCAATTTTGTTTTACAATTTTTTGCACGGGGAGCCCTTGAGGTGGTCTTTTAATGGCCCTTTATATCTTATTTTCTAAAACTTCATTCAAAGTCTCATCTCTATTTGTCTCATTTTTCCTAGCAAGATAACGTTTTAATCTGTTATGTTCTCTATTTAGTTCGTTGTATCTGTTTGTAAATCTTTGACACCATGCTATGTTTTTCGCCTTGTTTCTCCTTTCGATTAACTTTTGAATGTGTTCGAGAAGATTTTCTCTGAGGTTGGTTTGTTTGAGCGGTGCGAATTCATCCAGCGATTGTACTATTGCTGTTTCCAACTTTATCATCTATTCATCTCGCTTTTTCAGGTTTGATTTAATACCCTGCAGGTTACGACTGAGTGATATTTCGTAGTCGTTTTCCAAGTTGATTGTGGTTAACCGGGGCATGTAGTCAGGGGATAGCCCCTGAATAGAATCCATAGGGATTCTATTTGTTTGCATGATAGTATGTCCAAATCTGAGTGGTCATATGTTGTGATTGCTATATCTCGTATATAATTGTTGCCCATGCTAGTGGGTCTTGATGGCTGGCCAGAATGTATGATTCTGCAGTCTCCGTTGTTATATTGTATTCCTCGTAATATAACTCCAAGAACTCCACCATTTAGATGGCCTAGTAGTTTCAGCCTAAGGTTCATATCTCCTATGATTATAGCACCCTCCTCTCTAAGCATTTGCTCTAATTCATCAGATTATAATTCATTTTAATTCGGTACTTGGACATAACATAAAAACGAGAGTTCTCACTTTAATGACGTTAAAAAAAGTGTAGCTGATTTAATAAGGACAGTAATCATTTCCCTACATCTACATAAAAAACAAAATCGTTAAGTAAATTGCCAAGTCTCTCACTGATTATGAGACGTAATCATTTATTTATTGTTACGTTACTACCGGAGGGTACACGGTAGCTATAACTTGTATTTTTAATGCTTTAAAATCTGTGCCTACTTTTATTCAGGGCTTTCCTTCAATCCTCTTATCATCTACCGTATGTTCCAAAAATAGTATCGATATCAGAAATAAATAATTTTACGCCAATAAAAGTTCCATACCTGCACAACAAAGTTGCGAATGGTGGCGATAACCACTTAAAATTAAATGTGGTTCGATAAGCCTTCATACAGTACATAAGTATTTATCACACGTACAGCTATTAATGTTCCTAGCGAAATAAATAAAAATAAATTGCTATTTTGTTAGACTAGTTGTAAGTCCTTATATTGTAACTGTTTGCTGTTCCTCCTATTAAAAAAATAAATAAAAATAAAATACAGCGTCAACTGAGTTATCAATTCCGTTCCATTTTATGTTGTCAGAGAGATGCGATTTTACTGTTCCGTTGTTTCAAGGTTATAAAGTGTTTGCGGATTTTCCACGATTCTTCCTTTACTGGTTAAAGTTTATCTTTATTCCGTTTGATGGCGTCGTTAGAAGTGGCTTAGTGTTTATATGATGTGGTTGGTCAGGATTCAAGGAATAAAAGTTAACTGTAAATATCTGAGGTCTTAAAAACCTGATTTCATAGAAAACTTAAGTCAAATGCAACGGTCTAATGTTTAACGGAGTAGCAATATTATGTAAGATATAATCGGAAAATTACCAAAGAAGTATGTATACCTATAGCGGGTGGTGGACTCCCTTCAGAGTAGTTTATTACGCGATACTCGCACACAAAGACTCGCATAATAATAAAAAGAGACGGAGAGAGAGATAAAGTGTAAATTCGCGTTTTTAATATACAGCCATCTAGTACACGTTTTTAAAAGCTCTCACAAAGTTGTCGCTATCTTGTATTTTCATTTTGAGGACCATGAAAAAGTGACAAAAAATTTGAAAGTTGTCGCAACCGCTATCTTGGATTTTCATTTTGACCGAAAAAATATCTATCAACAGCCTAGTTATAAACCTAGGCACAGTAAATATATAACTTCAGAGTTTTGATGATATTTATGGGTTTGTAGTGATACGATACCACCCCATTACATGGGACTTAGACATAACTGTGAAAATGTGGGTAACAACCTTAGGATACCCTCCAATTACATTCCTGACCGAACATTCCTCAAAGCAAACGTGCTCGCGCATGAAAATCTGAAAATGAAGTAAGATCTTAATTTAACACTACAAATTAACAAAAGACGACTCAATCAAGAGGCCACCCACACATGGCGCCTCAGTATGTCTCTTCTGTAGTTCTCAGAACAATTCCCTTTAACAAAACGTTACCTGCGATACATCTCACCGCACTGTAATTACTTGAACGTTCATTAATAATGCATAACTCGATCAAACCGAGGAACAAATTTGAATTCGGATGTGTTCACACTCATACATTTTATTTTGTATGTAATTATTATGAGAGTATGGTAATTTTGTGTCGGTGTTGCGAGCGTTTTTATTTGTACACGGAAGTGAAACTGGTGGGGTTATGGACGGTCAATGTTTGATGACAGTGACAAGCAGCTGCTACAAGTAGTTTTTATTAGCAGGTTTTTTTAATTAGCTGCATTATGTGCGAGTGGTACAATAAAAGAGCTTTGACGTGTGATGACACTTAAGCATGTCTATATGCCGATCATGCAGTTAGTCCCGCTGTGCAGCCAAACTTGTTAAGTGCTGTATCTTCTACCCAAGAGAGGCGTTACAAAAATATTTAAAAAAATATTTTCATTATACTGATAAACTTGTCATTTCACTTTTCAATCAATCAATCGATATTTCTTTCTGTCTGCTTCTTTTCTTAAAGCAGTTGAAAATACTTCTCTTTTAAATATGCTATACTTTATTAATTATTCTGCTCGTCATTCTGTCCCAATACTTTTGCTATTACCCTGTCCCCACAGTTACTTTGAAACTTCCTTATAAATCTAGTATGAAGAAATTGTTCAATACATTCCATACATCCGCTATCAGCTCTGAGTCATTTTAATCTACAACCCCTTAGGACTAAAAACATGAATTTATTATTGCTCATACATTATGCACATCACTTTAGAGATCGAACACGACCATGTTATTCTGTAAATTAAAACCCACCTTAGCACGCATAATCGACTGAATAAATATTGATCCCCTACTAGTGGCTCTTGATTACAATATTGAATTTGTATTATAATAAAATCTTATGCGATTTTCAATTACCGTTAAGATAGCTTGCATAGGTATTTGTTAATTTAATATAAGAAGAATATTTGTATAGCAATACTGAACTGGCCTAATGTATGAGAGTGGTCTCGGACGAATTTTTCCATTGAAACTTAACGTCACTCACACACACACACACACACACACTCAGTACCTATATCTAAAATCTAAACGGTGTTCAACAGTTGTCAGTCCCAATACTCCACAACAGTGATGACACTGACAGCACTTTAACGTGGTTTAGATGCGTTGATTTTGTTCGGTTTCATTGCAGAAATTCACCCTTAATATGTAGCTGGTAGGAGATCTAACTGGCACTACTATGCTTGCATGTGACAAATAGAATTTCATGATTTATATTCACAAAATGAATGAAAAATACAGTTCGCACTTTCCGCTCGTTACTTCTGATTTCCCATCGAGGACCAATAGTTTTCACAGCAAATTGATTCGCATTTAAAATGTTAATTCGATTCTTAACTTCGAGACACGTCGACATTTTTGACCTTCCAAATGAACAATGGGACAACGTTCCATCTTGTAGATTTTATCTAATAATGTGTATTGAATCTTGCCAGTATTATTAAGTATTGTTTCTGACGTGACTCGACATGATGTTATAAAGATATTTATTAACTTATTAAGACGTGTTTTGATGTTTCTATTGTTAGTACTGATTGTGAATTCTTTCTTTTAATACGCTTTTATTAGGTAGGTATGTTTCTATGTACCGGAATCTTTGAACGTGATTTTCAACCACTTCAAAACGTCGGATTGATTTGAAACTTTGCGCACTTATCAAGGACCAATGACAATTCAATAATTTCATAAAATCACGCTTTTACAGTTAGCGGAACTAAATATTATAGAAAATAAATAGTCAAAAACTAAGGTTCAAGGATTGTAAAATATGTGGATAGCAGTCTACTAGTACTGTTCAAGAAGCAAAATAGTCTCCGCCAGCAAAAAACTTTACAGTCAAAGAATGTACCGGAAATATCTTGTGCCATACCCAAAAATTGCAGAGTGAATGTGAAGTACTTTCCCCTCAGTCATCCAGCCCTCTTCCAATGCGACTTTAATACTTCACGGCTTTGGACGCATAAAATTTCAATATTCCCAACACTATCGAATGAAGCGGAAGAGCGACAAGGAATATCGCTATACAGGGATATATGGTATTGTTGAGAATTCTTTATACGCCACTGGCTCTTAATGTATCATGGATTTATTTTTAGAAAGGTAAAAACTCATCCACCAGATTTTCTAAACTTCCATTAAATGATTTTTTTTTAATTACTGCCCCTGATAATTGTATTGTTTCATCATTTTTTTACGTCAAAACTTGTTTTCAGTCTCCAGTTATCAGAATAGATCTGTTTGACCTACTAATTCGACGATCATTCATTTTACTACTGATGGAAGTATTTTAGCGGGGTGAATTATTTTTCTAAAATATGTCTTGCTTTACTAGCTAGATTAAAAGGTAGGTTTTGGTATATTAGCTAAGCGCCAAAGACTATTCAACAAAATCTCCTTCATACTATCTGATTTGCGCAACACCCTTTTTTATGCTTTCACATCATTCTTTATCTATTATTTCTTATTGCTCGATTTGCTCATCGCCCTTTCTTTTTGTAGACTTTCATACTTATCTATCTACTACTTTCATACTTATCTATCTACTACTTTCATACTTATCTATCTACTACTTTCATACTTATCTATCTACTACTTTCATACTTATCTATCTACTACTTTCATACTTATCTATCTACTACTTTCATACTTATCTATCTACTACTTTCATACTTATCTATCTACTACTTTCATACTTATCTATCTACTACTTTCATACTTATCTATCTACTACTAGCGACCCGACCCTGCTTGGCACTTGGTTTTATGAGTGACAAAACATGTAGATTCCTGTATTATATTTGAGTTTAATATTCTTATATGCACCAAAACATGTAGATTCCTGTATTATATTTGAGTTTAATATTCTTATATGCACCAAAACATGTAGATTCCTGTATTATATTTGAGTTTAATATTCTTATATGCACCAAAACATGTAGATTCCTGTATTATATTTGAGTTTAATATTCTTATATGCACCAAAACATGTAGATTCCTGTATTATATTTGAGTTTAATATTCTTATATGCACCAAAACATGTAGATTCCTGTATTATATTTGAGTTTAATATTCTTATATGCACCAAAACATGTAGATTCCTGTATTATATTTGAGTTTAATATTCTTATATGCACCAAAACATGTAGATTCCTGTATTATATTTGAGTTTAATATTCTTATATGCACCTAAACATGGACTATGTAAGAATCGAGAGCAGTGGTGGCCATGTGGTATCGGCCCCAATTTACGAGGTTTCAGTTCGTTTGTTTGAACCCTGGCAGGCACTTTACATTGTGTATTTTATTTTAATCACCACTGCTCTCAACACCTGGCATTAACTCAACGCGTGGTGGATTATGGCCTACTTTCTCTCGTGGAGAAGAACATGATAGGCCGATTATGTTATGTTATGTAAGAATCGTAGCAAATGCGTTTCTACCTACGCCCATGAGACAAAGGCGTGAGTAATGTAATTGTAAGTACATTTATAAACTTTGCGGAATAAATTCTCTAAATTATAGTGTAAAACGCATCAAAATCCATTACCACGCGCAGATAGACACGAAAAGTGACTTTAATTAATGTATAATTTATAGAAATATAGATCTTAGCATTTCGTTTCGTGCTCGTCTCGTCTCCGACTCGACTACCCTTAAAGGGCCTGCACACAGCTCTTACATTTGCATAAAGTAGTACTGAGGTTGCCCTCTTATTAAATTTCTCATGACCACTGGAGATTTGAACTAAGGTGCGCCTTCATCGTTATATTATGTACCTTCTGCTTTATGTTCGTAATGTCTTTCAATATTCAAAACTGGTGAGGTAAAGCTGGTCTTTATGTTAAGTTATGTATATTTTGTACTCTTGTTTATTTGCGGTATGTTTTAAGTCTGTCTTAAACATAATTTGTATGAATAATAATAAAATGTGGCTATGTAGAGGCTCGTGGCTAAATAATAACAGCCGCATGTTTCGATCGATAGAGTGGTTGGTCCGTGGATGAATGACCATCTTTACATACCCCGTTAAGCTGTTGGCCCCGGCTCTAATTCGTGGATCGTTGACAGTCGGTATGGGATGTCAGAAGTTCGAAAGTCTGACAACCAGTTACTAGGTAATACGCTACCCCTAGGTAAAAACTAAAACCCAAGTGGTAACGCATTACCCAGTAACTGGGTCCTGGAGATCAGAAAGGTATTCGTTGCATATGAAATACTGATACTAAGCTGCGTCCGGTTAGAGTGGAAGCCAAGTGGAAAAGGCTAAGCAGATGATGATGCATAATTAAATTAAATCTCCACATAATCTAGACACGCGGCAGCGTGTCAAGCCAAGTTCAAGCCAACAGAACTGGCGACAACTAACCAAGTCAGACCTTAGGCAGCAATATATTATCCTAAGTTTTATGAAGAAATTATATTTTAAGTTGTTATAAAATATTTTATGTTGTTATAAATCAATTTTAGGACTGACCATTGAAATTGGCACCCATTTAGATCTCACTTCTTTTGTCGTTGAAGTCAACAACCAAGGCATAAATATAGAACTTGGCTCTCTTTTCACATTTATATTTTTGATGGGATGTTACTTATCTGAATATCCAGACACTTTCATGAGTTACCCTATATTATCTACGAATTCAATTAATGCCTCTCATTAATATCTCCTGTGCCAACAGCGGCTAGTTCAATACGGAATCTTATGAACTTTTCATCACATACATAGTTTCATGATCAAAATATAATAAAGGCTGCTAGTTTGTGCTGTCTATCAAAACAGCATTACAAAATGAATAAATAAATCAGTTAAGTACAATCAAGTTGTCAGTAGTATGAAATAGTAAACTGTTCTTTAATTGAATTACAAGCTGTCTCTACTGAACTTAGCCTGAATTGAATTCAAGTGTAGACAAGAACTATTAACTACGACTTAGATGCCGTTGGGAACTATCTGGATTAATGATATTAACAGCTTTTACAGCGGGAACGAATTTACCGTCGATTATACAAATTAGGAGTAAGTAATTATTACGTTTCTGTTAAAGGGTCTCCATGAAGAGAAACGTAATAATTAGTAAACAAGACTGGCCATATTATCAACTTTGAAATATTCTGTTAATAATAGGTACCTAGTAAAATAATTTGGAAACATTTACCAACCTAAGTAGTATTTCATACTTCATAATTTACAAACGTATGCGAAAACCATTATGTAATAAAATTAAACAACTTGAAACATTAACACCAATAAAACGTTTTTTTTTTTATCAACAATATAGCCATAGCATCATTTCAATCTCGATCCTCAAACAAATGTTGCGACGTATAAAATTTGCATTTTAAACCGGGCACAAAGCTCGGACCGGTGAGGTGGGCCATTCACTTAAATGTACCGGATTAGGAACACCCGATAATGGCCCGTTTTAATTGTAAAAGGTTTTAGTGCTACCAATTTTGGGACTGCCACCCATAAATGGGAGCATTCGGTTTATAAAAGTAGTAATGGCAATGGGAATTGCATACGTAATGTGTGAATGGATTTGAATACAAAATAAATACTTATAATTACTGAAACGATCGCATTACATACGTATTGGTATGGAAAACGGTGGATTGAAGAAGAGATTTTAACTTTTTGCAAGAAAGGCGTGTGGAATTCCACATTATAGCCCATCAGCCTTCCATTCCAAGCAACAGTGGGCAGGTACCTTCTAGGCGCGCTTGTTCCATCATAGACCTCATCTATCGATTTCCATCAGGCGTGATCTAGTTAAAGCGAAAGGTGACCATCTTTACATACTCAGATCCCTCCGTGCCACTGAAAGCACGTTAAGTCCCGGCTGTCATTCGTAGATCTTTGACGGTCGTTACGAGTCGTCAGAAGCCCCAAAGTCTGACAATCAGTCTTACCAAAGGGTGTCGTATTACAACTGGGATGTAGAGGTCAGATAGGCAGTCACAACACACGGTATTCAGCTGCATCCAGTTGAAAGCCGACTCCAACACAGTTGGGAAAAGGCTAGGCAGATGGTGAATCTATATCTACTGTGTTTCTGCCCATCTTGTTAAGATTGGAGTAAAATTTAAAGTCAGTTTTTTGTTTTTCCTACTTGATTCTGGATTAAGGTTTCAAGTTTAATTAAGATATTAAAAAAATCCAAAGATTTTGATAAAATGAAAAATAACATTAGTCTGTTAATATTTGATTAGGTATACCGTAGCCAATCTAAATCAATTATCCATCTAACATCTACAAAGAAGGCTGATGATCTGAGTTAACATTTGGCAAGTTTTCCTATTGTAGCAAGTTAAAGGTAAATTCTATCTATGAAAGCAACCAAAGTTCAGTGGGTCAATCGGTCGTATATTTAATTCATTCATTCCATTTGATTCCATTGTTTCCCAACTCAGTCTTTGTCTATTGTTAGAATGTCGTCGCGTTGTTTTGTAAACAGACCTGTAATTAATTCTGATGTGTTTTAGTATTATCTACTTTTGACAAAATATAATAAAATAGGTATTTTTTATTTTACCTCTTACCGGGTAAACGTAAATGCTACTATAACGGGTTTCCCCTTATCATTTGTTATTTAAATGGAAGTATAATCATTAGGAGTCTTATTGTCCATAAAACTATTTGTTGATACTCACAAGCATACGATAAAGACTTCACTATAATAAGCTATAGTACAGTCAGCACCACTAACATCAATTCAAACCTTAAGCAGTCTGAGTACGATTCTATTTTCGCGAACTTTTACCGCAGTATTAAGACATGACATTCCTAACTATTCTTCGTCCCTACCTCCCCGATAAGTCGCGGAGTCGAATGGGTCTTTTGTGATAAAATTAATTGCATTTTCCCCCATTGCACCCTTCTGCACGCTCATATTATGACAGTCTGACAAAACATTTGATAATGAATAATGTACTGGAGACTAAATTTAATAATATGCTATTTTTATATGATTTCAAAGGGAAAGTGTCCATTTAGGCATGTCAATCGGAGAATGGAAGAAAAATAAAGAGGTCTAGCGCAATTTGAATGAATTTAAACTCGGTTCCCTGTGGTATCAAAGTGCAGCGTTCCATTTAAAATAATCAATAAATTCGATTAAGATAAAGTCTATTGATTTCTCGAGTAACTTTTGAACTAATTTTTATACATGCTATCTGCTTTTGGATTTCGGATGATCAAAAAATGAACTTTTATAAATATTACTGCCTCCATTTGTGGACGATCGACTTTGATTTAATTGTGTCTTAAAACCTAGACAGATTTCTAGGTATTGTTCCATGCTTAACGGACTTAATCCTACTAATATAACCGGTTATAAATGTAAAAGTTTATGAACATGGATGGATGTTTGTTACTCTTTCACGCAATAACTGCTGAACGGATTGGGATGAAAGTTGGCACACAGGTAGTTTATAACCTGGATTAACACATAAAACCCTTTTTCTCCCGGCAGTTCATTCCCGTGGGATAATTTCCAACCACCACGCGGGTGAAGCCGCTGGGAAAAGCTCGAGTCAAATATTGTTCCAACAGAGAAAAACTAAAGTAAGATGTTTTGTTTTGCCTTTGCATCATGAACATATTTCCAAAATCTTTCTACAAAAATCTTATACTTGTACACAATTTGTTTTACTGCCATCAACAGTGTCGTAGTCTGTACACTCACAGCATAAGTCACAATGAAACTATTTTCCTAAAAAGAGGAATTCCCTTCGCCATTGAAAGTTTCGATCTGTTTGTAGCTGGTTAGTCTTATTGCTACTTAGAGAAAGATTAGCGGTTTTATCTGACTTATATCATTTTCTGGCTTAATGCATTATTGCGTGGTTGTTTTGCGGCTTCGTTTGTTCCGTATATTCGTTTGTGTATCTTTATTTTTACTTGTGTTGCAATAACTTGCAATTTGTTCTGTTTGCCTATTACTCAGAAAACAATTATAAGAATGAATGAATGAAGAAGTATAAATAAGTAAACAAATATATTCGAGCGTACTTTTTTCCGACTGTACCTTTCTAAGAATAAAAACGAAAAGTTTGAATACATTTTTTTTGTTTACCCGGCTAAAAATATGCACGGTTTTATTCCCCTATAAATAAAAATATATTAAATTTTCGGAACACAAATTGAAACTACCGCCCACAATAAATCTCTACACAGCCCTTTTAAAAAAGGAGGCGGGATTTCCAATTATTTCTTAATAATTTGCCATAAAATACAGCCATGTGGCAAAGATACTCAAACGCACACCCACTATTACATAGAATACACTTTACTACGCAGTATAATAAAGTTCAAAATCGCTTGCAATAAACGTGGCTAATGCAAATGAAATTTTAAAAATTGCTGCTTTAACATTTCCTATTACTCAATCGATAAGGTTGCGTTCCCTTTATCACGGTGGCAAAGATGATTGTGTAAAGGTATTCTTAGTAACAGATGTTGTAATCGAGAATCGTTTGAAGGGCACTCTAGAATCGATTATATTGTATGAAGATGTGAGCCCTTAAGCGGATTTCTTTTTAATAGTTTTCCTCTGGCTGTATGGGGATGGTCAGTGCTTGTGTATGATTGAATTTTTATATCGCTATTCATATCTGAGGAGTTATTATGATCTCGGGAATGAGATGCCTTTATATGTTGTGATTGGAGTATCGCAAAATTGGCAGTATAGTGGCTTGTTGTAGGTACGTATCGTTTGAGGAAAAATACTAAGCGATAAGTAAGTACGTATTATGAGGTTTTTTTGAGTAGATACTAGACCAACATAGAGAGAAGATCGTCAATCAGTGGGGCAAACGAGCGTCGCCGTCGCCACCGCGGTTAAGAATCACTTGCGTGACATTGTGGAATTGTTCCTGTGCGATTGGCCCCTGAAGATAAAAGACAACGAAAAGAAAGAGTGAAGCGGTGAAGCGTTGAAGTAGAAAGTAGTGAAGCGTTTTGGGGGACTGTCATATGTATTTTTACGTTTGAAAAGTGCTGATTTTCAGCCTAATTTGAATAAATTACTTTTTTTATTACTGAGCACCAGAATCTATCTGTTATTCCTAATTAATTTCCCAAACTCCATTTGATATATCATCATCAGTAAGTCTTTGCCGTTTAACTCGTCAGCCATTACGCGTAATTTTATGTGTGAATTTAATGATTCTTCACACGGGTTCCATACACAAATCAGACCGGCAAACCTCGAAGTAAACATACAATATTAAACAACGGATGCGGTAAACTAGATGTGGGCTGAAATGCAACGTTGAGAAATATGGTGAACTAGGAGTATTTATTTTAATCTACATAAAACTAAAACATACGTAAACATAAACATTACATCACACTTGTAATCCCCAGAGGGTTAGCCAATATATTGGTACCGTCAGAATTCGACTGCGATAGTTTCCTATCGCCTCGTAGAAAAAACTGGATATGGCGATTTCGAATACGTATGTATATCTAGCTGTCGTGTTCTTTTCTCGATTCGTTCAGTTTTCTTGGCGCAACCTATCGTCACAAACCTGTAAACGACTAGAATATAATTAATGATTGAATAGTTTGTGTATACTGTAATACTGTTAGATAACTGTTAACACATGCCTATTTTTATTTATTGCAAACGTTATTTTATTCACACCTACGCTAATATTATGAGTATTCATATACTTATACATTATACTTATATTTATTTAAACAATCAAGTAATCACATAATTAAACACAATCATCATCGAACAAGAACGCTTCCAAATGCTAAACTTTACTGTACAATACATTACTTATACATTGCGGGTAGTTAGGTACTCAGGTACCTACTTACATAATTTTTTGTTTTTTTTTTGTTTTATAAAAACGTTGCCCCCCACACTAGGAATTTCTCCTGTATCGTGGGTGCGTTTACAAACATTTAAACTGACATACACAAACAGCCAGACCCAGAACAACTACTACTACTACTATTTTACTTCGCACATTCCACTTTTCACAACACCAATAATTATTATTCGCGTATTAATGTCATCTACTTGACGTCCATAGGTCACTGCAGGGATCCAGCAGAATATCAGCGTCAGGTATATTTGCCTAACACATGCTGAACTGGACTCCCATTTGGTGCAACTTTGAGATACACACCGCAGTTTTGTGTCCACCGCACGTTATTTCATTTGTATGTCAAATTGTGTCTGCCATCTGGTGGCACAAATCCGAAGTTTTTACGCAATCATTACTCGAAATTGACACTTCACGTTACAAAATTATCTCATTATAGAACTGAAAAAAACATAATTACTAAGTGAAAATGTATTGTTGTGTTTCTGGATTCTCGAACTCTTCAAAGAAAAATAAATCAAATTCTATTTTCCTGCTTTCTCACGGATAGTACTAACTTTCCTCGATTACGTGATGAACGAACAAAGTGGATAAATGCAGTAAAAAAATGTGTAATTAAAACTTTCAAAACATTTAAAAATGACTTAATAATCTTATTTATAAAAACAGCTAAGCTTTGTACGAAGTACTACTATTCAATACAAACATATCTGTGAGTAAACATAAAGTCAAAGCCAAAGCATTTATTTCAAATAGGCACATAAAGGCATTTTTGAACGTCAACATTTACATTAAAATAGAATTGATTCTAGTCGCCCCTTCCAAAATGTAGTTTCGTATGGAGAAGAATGGGCAAGAAACTCCACCGTTACTCTTAAAATGTTTTAAATTGTAAATGGTTTTTGCAGTTCACAATTTATCGCCAGTTTATAATCTCGCGAGATAGATTTATAAACTAGTGTTCACAATCTTACGGTGACACTTAATTTTTTCAGAAAGGCTTGCCTTACATTTCCGATTTGCTCTTCTAATATTTCTATTACAATCAAGCTTAAAAGAAGGCGACATAAACATAAATAATAATATAGACAAAATATTTACGTGAAAAATTCGTTCAGAAAATACTTGTTATTTTGACATCGTTAACGTTAAAAATCGTCGTTTGAGCTACAATTTTTCCAGTTATTACTGAATTTTCATGATTACTAACTGTTTCTTCTACATCTATGATATCCCGGACTCGAAGAGTTTTTGGCCTTTTGACATATTCTGACCACGGTGATGATCATTATTAATCGGCCAAAACCTATTTATTATTATTTTAACCATTAAAATCGATTTAAATATAATGTAAACATTAACATTAACACTGTCGGCAACACGATGACAGATCTGAAAAGTTTCTTTTTTGACCACACCGCGGCTCTCGTGTCGATTTGTGCTGCTATACATATATAGTTCGTGCACGTTCCCTATAGTGTCATCACTGTACTTATGTCATTCTTTCTTATCTTTTTAGTATATTGGCACCTTGTTTTTTCATGTAATTAGTTTTTTATCTCATTGTGGTTTGTATGTTGTGTTGTGTCTTTTGTATGCACCAAATAAACGATTTATCTATCTATCTAGCCAGAGTACATCCACATTTAGCCAGTTATGTTTATCAAGTATCATGTAATAGGCGGCAAGCCTAATGCCATCAATCGGGCACAAATCCAGACTCCGAGCTGTTAACGTTGAAGATCATCATCGACATCGTCGAGCTTGTCATCTGCACATGATTTTTACACCTTATAACACAACACTCACATACTCTGATCACTACAACAACACTTAAAAATTCATCCATTATCACATTTATCACACACTGAAAACCCTTTGCGTAACACAACAGGATCGGTAATCAAGTTAATAATTTTAATTAATTAAAATATTGAACTCAAGAGGTTGCCAAAATAAAAAAAAAATAACTCAAAAAGTCTCTTCTCTGTGACCGCTGTGTGCACAGATAACACATAAAAAAAATTGTGTGTGATATGATAGTACAATATAAAAACACATTATAAAGACGGTACCTACCTACATGACACTATGACAAACCTACATTAATAAAAACCCCCGAACCAACCAAAACTGTCTTCTACAATAGCACAGTTACGCATTCGTTATTGCTGGGTATCGTCTGTTTGGCGTTTTAATTTGCCGTCCCAGATGTGACAATGTATTGATCAAAATATTACCTACAACTTAAACTCAAACTCAAAGCATTTATTTCAATTAGACCATTCCATCACCACCTAAGGTTGCACTAAATGGGAATGCAGCTTAATATGTGGCAGGCAAGTGCCTGATATTTTCCTGGATCCCTGCAGTCATAGTGGCATAGTATGGACGTCGAGTCCATCAGTTATAAGTAGGTTACCTATACGCTAATAATTAGTGCGAAAAGTTATGCATGAAGAAGTACTCGATTGTACACATTTGTATAATGTATAATATTGTGAAGTAGTATCCGGATTAACCAACTAGATCGAGCTGAACCAGAGTCTGAGCACAAGGTGTAGTGGTCGCTGAGAGATGTCGTACGGTGTCCAACAGGGATCGGTCCTGCCGGCCTCCATGCTGGACTGCCGCCATGGGATCTGGAGGCAAAGGTCCTCGCGCACATATGGGAGTGGCGCGAGGAGGCAGAATGCCGGGGCGTAACTCCGCTGCCGCGAGAAATCGCAGCACAGCAGATAGAGCTCCGGCGAAATGTCATGTCGACATGGAGAGTGCGATTGTCGCAATCCAATGCTGAGCACGCCACAATTGCGGCGGTAAGTCCCCTCTTTGAGGAGTGGATTGAGAGGCCCACGGCGTCCTCACCTTCCGCCTGACGCAGGTCCTCACCGGACACGGTTATTGTGGGAGGTTCCTGTTTTATATAAGGCGGGAGGAAACGCCCGGGTGTTTCCACGGCGTAGATCGCCCTGAGGACACAGTGGAGCATACGGTGGAGGTCTGCCCAGCTTTGACGGAGCACCGCCGTATTCTCGTACAGGCGATCGGCGGCGGCGATCTCTCGCGTCCGGCCCTGGTTCAGGCCATGGTACGGAGCGAAAGCAGTAATGCTCGCGAAGAGTGAGGCGGCGCACATGAGGGAGAGGCAGTATACGCGTCCTTACGGCCGTAGTCGTTGCGGGATATGCCCTGGGCGTCAGGAGTCCCAGGCTGATTCCCGGCCACCGTAGGCGCTGGCTTGCGGACGACGACTCTGTCCTGTAAGGACCAAGCCCAGGTCGTCGGCACGTTGTATTCCACGCGCCCCTCAATGAGATGTCAGCACCAACTGGTGGGTTCTGCAAGAGCCGGTGCCTGCCAGCGGTGCAGGTTATTCGACAGAGATACCATCGCCCCTGGCATACAGGCAACTGAAGGAACACGGGTGGGTTTTGGTCAGTAAAAGTCTGTCATGCCCTCCTGCTCCACCCAGAGCAGAAGTTAATTGATGATTCCCCACCGTCAAAAAAAAAAGGTGTAGTGGTACCAGCGTTGCTAGATTTTGTTCTGGGAAATCGGGTTTTCGAAACCTTTTCAGTAACAACAGCGGAATAATAAAAATTACAATGATTATTTATAGATGAAGATTTTTCGGGTTGAATGATCGAGACGTCTGGCAATGCTGAGTCGTACTGAATTTTGCAAGCAAATTGCCCGAATGGTGCATCACAGGAAAAGCTGCAACAGTCAGATGTAGACATAGCTAAATAACAGTAATGTTTCCTACGCATGTACACAATCCAGCTGTAAGATATTGTTACAAATTTGTGAGTGGGCGACAGACAACTAATGCAAATGACCATAATTACCCACACATATCGGTTGGAACTGCGCCGACGACGTTGTGTTAATGGCACTATATTCCTTATTTAAATGAGATTTAATTCATAAGTTAAACAGCTTTATTTCTTAAAGGCAAAATTATTTATTTTGTAAACGACGTTTACTATAATAATGGGTCAATTAGGCCTGAAAACTATTTTTGTTAGTAAAATTTGCATCGAGTTATCAAGAAAAGTTTTCAAAAAAAGAACACGAATTTAAAAGAGAAATTGGATCTACTTCTCTAGCAAATAATTTATGGTGACTAATGGCAATCCATTACAGTCCACTTAGAACATACGCGTTCCAAATATTCTAATTTAGAATACCATCCATTGTTTAAAACTATTAATTTTAAAATGTTTCATTGTGATTGGACGTGTCAACACAAACAGCTGACAATCGACGCATATGCGCAACCATCCCTTCGAAATTCGACCAAATTAGCTTATGCAGTACAAACAAATCTTATGAGCTTGGTATAGAGTTATTTTTCTTTCGTTTCGTTGACTAAAATGACTTGTTTTATAAAATTTACTTTTTGCTCTCTAAATCCTTCTTATTCTAAAGTAGTAGAGTTACTTTTTGTTTTCGAGAACTGTAATGAAAAGTTGGGGCAGTTCTAAAAATAAATTCAAAAATGTTCTGTATGTTCAAAATACTATTTTTGTTCGGTTCCCTTTTGATGTGACATGTGACACTGTTTATTTTGTATTTAAATGTGTTTAAAATATCGTTAAATATGTAGTTGTCACAACATATTGGGCAACATTATTAGATTATTGTTTAGATAAATGTTCTGAAATAACTTTTTCTATTATAAGATTTCGGTGGGCCAAAAAGTTGTGGAGCTTTCTCACAGAGGTGCACAGAGGTGCACCACGTTAGTCTACTCCGAGTGCCACCTTGCTGATTAGGTAATATTTATTTATATGATGGTTGCAGCTATTCTGAAATACCTGATGAATTATTTGATGAATTCCCACCCTCTAAAACAAATATGAAAATGGTCTACTCATGTTCCAAATTTCATTCGAACCCGTTTAGCCGCTTTAGCGTGAAAATGTAACAAACAGACATACAAACAATATAATCAATCTAATCTTTTCTCTTTAAAATATTAGCTTAGAAAATACTGGGTCTGTGTGTAATGCATATTATGAGATTTGTATACGTAAAAGCACCCACTAAATAGGTAAAAATCCAGAATGCAAAGCAACGAAAAAAGTTACATAACATTGTCCAGTTCAATAGCTACAAATGTGACTTCTGTTCCTGACGTCAATGACGTCACTCAATTTTTCATACCTCTAGATCCCAATCAATGGAGATATCTCTATAAAAATATTCGTGTCACAGAAGTCGGGGATGTCGATAATAATCCGTCCGTGCGTGGAAACATACGGTTGTGTTTTGTCTTTTTAAACGCTGGCCTTCAAAAATAACACAACATCACGCCTTGTTTCGCCGAAGGGTTGGATAGAGGTGTACCTTTAGTACACCCACATTTCACCAGTTATGTTTAATTCCCATGTAATAGGGGCGACCTTATTGCCATCTACAAGCGACAAATCCAGACTCCAAGCTGCTACTGAGAAATTCCAGATAGAAAAACTCAATAACTCTTTGGACTCGAACCCAGGGCCTCATGCTCAGCAGTAGCACTAGCACCCTCTAGCTAGGCACCAGGCACCAACGAGGCAGTACGCTGTACTTCAAATGTATGTTTTTATCAATTAAAACTATCTTATCAAAATTTGAAAATCAAATCTCTAGCCTCATACAGTGCCTAAATTATTAGCGTTAAAATGTAGCTTAGGATAAGTTTAATTGCTAAATTTTCATTGCAATTATTTTTTATTTTTTTTAAATGAAGGCTAGAAACCGAATGTTTTAGTAATCTGGTAAAAGAAATGGAGTTCTATCTTGTAATATATTATTGAAAAATTAAAAATAGGTGTTGAAAAAAATCGTATGCATCCGTGCATTTATTTGTTTATAACAACTTATATTTTTTTATCATTTTAGCCTCTTGAAATCATAGTTAAGCTGTGCTGGTGTCGTTTGTAACGTATTCTAGACGTACGCTTTGTGGTTTTTCAAGAGTCTGAAAACAGACTTTAAGTCTTTTTTGTGTTGAAGCTCCTATTCATATATCTTCCTATTCATCATCATCATCATCATTTCAGCCGAAAGATGTCCACTGTTGAACATAGGCTTCCCCCAATTTGGGGGGTTTGCCATAATCGCCACGCTTGGCAGGCGGGTTGGCGATCGCAGTATGGTGGTAAACTACATAGAGAACGATGCTGCCCATTCTCTAGTAAGCCCCTTACTCGCCGCCTACGACATCCGCGGGAAGAAATGGGATGGTGCTATTCTTTACGTCCGGCACCACACGGAACACTCCTATTGCCACAAACAAAACCGCTGAAATAGAAAACAAGATCGTAAAATCGCAGCGGACCCCTACAAAGTTCCCCACCGTATTGTTCTCGCTATCTTTCCCTATAATTTCGCCAAATCCCCAATAATTCGTTTAAGCTACGTTCACTTAATCCAATCTGACTGACTTAATGTGAAATTAATTAAGTTTTATTAATGAACCTGTTCCTCGGAGGTTCAGCTGAATTGTTGTTCGCGAACAAATTAGAATAAAGATTTTTTCCTTTTTCTCTTGATGAAAATGGCTGGTGTCTGATTTATCAATTTTGATGAGTTTTATTTTGAGTGTTATTATATAAAGTCGTCGAAAAAAGAACTTTAAAATAAAACACTTTCAATACTCTAACTTAGTACCTAAGTATACCTAATACTCTTCTTGGGTTTCCTGTGAAGAGTGCTGAACAATGAACAATCATAAACTAGTATAATTATCACACCAAGAACCAATTGTGTAGGTACAGATCAATATATTATAGTTGCCAAAGAGCTACAGTAACCAGGATCGTCGGATATAGTTGAAGTTTAGTAAAAAACCGATGGATGTTTTCCAATAAAATTTAATTTAATTATTATAATAATAATAATAATAAACCATTTATTGTCAGGTTACAATGACCCATAGATAAATACCTTAGCCTAAATATACATATTATAATAACAATTTGTATTTGTAACAGTTAATTTATCAAATAAAATTTATTCGAAAGCATCCATCAGTATCGTACTAAACTAACTACTATATCCGACGACCCCGGTTACATATCTCATGGTGACTGAACAATAAACCATTCTGAAATCCAGGAAATCACTTTTTAGCTGCACCACACCAAAAGTATCAAGTGGAAAACACCAGCTCTGAAACCAAAGACCTCCTACTTCCTAGCTTAGTTTAAAGTCTCGATACAAGGAATTCACTTTCATGCCACAGGTCACATAGGGTCAGCGTCACATAGGCAGTACATACATACTTCTGCCTTATGACTCAGCTACTGTATCAGTAGAATGTCGCCATACATCGCCAGCCAGCCAGCCAGCCAGTAAATAAAGTAAGCTCGCACTTTGTTATCATTGCCAGATAGTTTGCTACCACATATCAAATTTATTAAGGTGGTGCAACTTAAGAGATGTAGGCGTATGCGGCATACTTAGTTCAGTTCCTTTTTATCCTGTGACGACAAAATTAAAAGGAACTGAAATAAGGTCGCAGTAAGACGGCGGAATAAATTAACAACGAATAAGAAATGCTGTGATTATTTCCGTGTCACGTTAAATATCACCTAGTTAACTTAAAATAATACAAGGCATAAGAAAACTTCTACTACAGCACCGATACTGATATCAACCTTACAAACTTTCCAATGTTTGTCAAACCTGATGCCAACCATGACATTCTAAAAGATTTTTTTTTTAATAATTCAAAACGGTAGGTAGACTGCTGCTTAGAATTTCGGATTTTTGCTGTTTCTAAAAATAGCTAACTGTACAAATAACAAGCAGCTCCTAGCCTGTAAGACCCGAGTTCACCAACTACAACATAACCATTGATTACGTAACCGTCCTGTTAGCATTAAACATATGTTTAAACAAACAGCGTTTTTTTCGAGTTCACTATTCAATTCTACCCAACGGTTAAATAACCGAACGTTTTTGAATGAGTGAGTCGAAAATGACCGAATGATCGAATGGTTTAACATTACTTTGTGGGAGACGCTACGACAAATGCCGAAAAAAATGGGGTCGGATGCATCTGGCTGACAAATTTAATGCTTTCGGCAGTCACTGCAAACGTGTTTGGCTATTCAAACCTCTTTTCAATTAAATCAAGTAATTCCAGAGCACTAACTACGTTTGTATGTGCGAAATCTTGTACCAAATACTTTCTAGTCATATTCCTCGAAATTATTGTGCCGTGTTTGGAATATACGGGAGTGCGCAAAATTATATATTATCTTCAAAATCGTCTAACACATTATCCTCATCAAATAAGAAGTAACTCAAAGCGTCTTGCATTTTTATTTTATAACTAAAAGTGATTCACAATGCAAAACTTCAAACCAGAAAGCATAAACCAACGGTTAAACTGGGTTGGCCACGTCGTTTAAGTTAACCATCCGATTACAGTGCTTAACCAATGGTTAGTGCTTGGTGAACAGCAAAATATTGTTAATCAGCCGGTTATGATTTAACCGGCTGTTTTAAATTTAACCATGTGTTGGTGAACTCGGGTCTAAAAGGGTTGCATGAGGCTACAACAATAAGTCTACTCCGATCGCCAACTTGCTAGCACTTGCAATCCTTTGCCCTATTTCCGCCCGCAAGCGCTTACAACTTGTACTAACTTACAGGACTTGATGTTTTTATTTCATTTTGCAGCGAACACGGCACGTTATTCACAGTTTTTGTGATCAGCGTCTAATATATTATCAAGGACGCTTACACCACATGTGACCTATAGTGTTATGTGAACAGTAATTTTAGCTTAATATTTTTGTTTAAGTAAATAAAAAGTTTTGCGCATACGTCCGTGATACCCTTGATGAGAGCGGGGAATTTGAATAATAAATACCTAAGTACGGTAAAGTTACTAAAACCTCACTACTGGTGAAGTTACTGCCCACTGTTCAGTTTATCTGCCACAAATCAGAATTCTCAAGCATAGGGTATTAAACCCGATTTTGAAAAGAGTCTTAATTAGATTCTAAAGTGCTAATAAACCATTAAAAACACAACATTTTTATTTAATCGATTAGTGCCATAAAAATGCATTTAAATTTTACATTTTCAAATTTCGCGTGTAATTTGACAAAAAGGCTGGAATGCAGTGGATGCCATATTGCTCTGTGGGTATGACGTCAGTTTGCTGTGTAAACAAATGTGCTAATATTTTATTTGATTATTGTTTATCATTTAAATAATGAGTTATTATTCTAATTATCGTTGGTTTGCTGTTCCTAAATGTAAAATATTATTTAATTAAAAATAACTTTGGTTGCAAAAAAATAAAAAGTTGTTCAGTTGACAAACCGTATGACGCTACCATGGTGGCTACTATTTCATGGTGTTCAAAAACAGATCATTTTAAAATTTATTTTGTTATTTCCTGAAGTAAAACTAACATTTTCTGACTGCGTTTTGCCTGAACTATCTTAATAATATATTTTTAGTTTTTTTCTCATGTAGAGTAAAATACCCTATTTTAAATTTGGCCCAGTTTACGGTTCAAAATATCATTTATTTCTCAAAGATTTACATAATCACTTAATGAGAAATAAAGTTTTATAAATAACAATGTAGGTAATCATTAAGATAGTTCCAGAGCGCTCGTCGTGCAGTTAGTAGTAGTAAATTAGTTATTTTAATAAATCTAGTAAGTGGGTACATCGCAGTAAGTTTCTCAGAACGCGCGTCGTTGTACACATCGAGCGCGCTGTTCTTATCAGCACTATTATAAAGCACCGTGCACACTATACAGTACTAGACAATAATAATATTATATTTTATTTATTTATTTATGTTGGAGCCGTCGAGGATGTGTTTCTTTAACATTTTTTTGAAATATAGATTAGTTTTAGCTTCTTTAATGTTTTTTGGTAGTGAATTGTATAGTTGTACTCCTTCATATTTCATATTTCTCTTTCCGTGATTTGTTCTAGGTCTGTGTAATAGTACTAGGTCGTTTGCCCGACGTGATGATCGTTTTTGCACTTCATTATTCCTTTTATATGTAATTTCTGTGTGTATTTCTTTTGTTAGGATTTTTCTTATTAATATGCAGGTATTATATTGATGAGTTTTGGTGATGTTAAAGAGCTTAGTGTCGTTATAGATTTTTTCTGTGGGTGTTAAGTAGGGATATTGAAAGAGGACCTTAATAATTTTATTTTGAGCGATTTGAAGCTTGTGTATGTTTGTTTTTGTTGTCGATCCCCAGGTCTCAATTAAATATTCAATGTGTGGCTTTACTAATGAATTGTACACAGTATACCGAATTTTCGATGGTAAACATCTAGCTATTCCACGTAACGCACCCGTAAGACTTGACAACTTAGAACAAATCCTTTTAATGTGTTGCTGCCACGTCAAGTGACTATCAAGCGTAAGACCCAAGTACTTCTCTGTGTTTACTTTATTAAGGACATCTCCATTTATAAACAAAGGCTTGTGATTGTGAATTTTTTTGTTCTTGGCCGAAAAGATTATGTAGTTAGTTTTCGATGTATTGATTGTTAATAGGTTATCCAAGAACCACCTTTCCAAAATAACTAGGTCATCCTGTGCGTCTTGTGTAATTGCTTCAATAGAGTTACCAAAGTAAAATAGACAGGTGTCATCAGCATAGAGTGTTACATGTCCTTTAAGTCCTAATTCGTGTACATTGTTGATATAGATAAGGAACAAGAGAGGACCCAATATTGATCCTTGAGGTACACCACATTTTATTGGCTTGGAGCCACTGATGCTGTCTCCTATTTTAACGACCTGCAAACGATTTTCTAGGTAAGACTCGAACATTCTGAGAAAACTTCCTGTGATTTTTATAGAAGCTAATTTTTGCAGAAGTAAATTATGACTTACGGTATCGAAAGCCTTTTTTAAATCTATAAAGACTCCCAGAGCAATTTGTTTTTGATCTATTTTAGTCTGAAGTTTCGTGACCAAGTCAGTCACAGCAGCTAGTGCATTAGACTTAGGCCTAAATCCATATTGCCGTTCAAAAAGAAAACCAAAAGAATCCAGATAGTCCATAAGTCTAGAGTGAATTAATTTCTCCAGTATTTTCGACATCACTGGCAATACCGAAATGGGTCTGTAATTTCCCGGATCTGATTTCGGGCCTGACTTAAAAATGGGAGTTACTCTCGCGATTTTAAGTGTGTCCGGAAAATAACCTTCGAGTAAACATTTATTTATGCATTGTACTAAATGCGGCAGTATTAGTTTTTTTGTGTGTTTAATAGCTTTGACGGTGATGCCGTCCACGCCAGCGCAGGTGTTGGCTTTTAGACTATCAATAATTTTTACGATTTCTTCTGCGTTTGTTGGTGACATTTGTGAGAGACCTGGAGCGTTGGTGTGTAATGAAGTAGTGTTAATGTTAGTATTGTGGTGTTTTGAAGCTATTTTCTTTGCCAGAAGAATACCTATACTCGCAAAGTAGGTGTTGAAGTATTCACAGATTTCTTTGTCTTCTGTAATGAGGCCTGAGGGGGTTTGTAATTTAGGAGGAATACTACTATCTTTAATTTTATTGGTAGACAGATTATTTATAAGTTTCCACATCTTCAACGGCTTACCTTTGCATTCTTCAAATGATTTAATGAAGTATTTATTTTTAACAGATTGCATATGCGAGAATACTCTGTTTCTCTCAGTTTTAAACTTCTCTTCAAACTCCAAGTTGTTCGGATTCGTTTTGTGTTGTTTCAATCGTATATGCGCCATTTGATCTAGCCAAGATTATGTCTGGACTGTAAAAGAGACTGTGGGCTCTAAGTTTGTTTTGGCCTTTCATCTTAGAGTAGTCAGATAGCAAACGCCGAATTCATCTAGTTTAACATAAAATTCACGTATAAAAGTGTTTGTACAAACCTCCTTACAGAAATAAAACCATTTATCCTTTATGCCGAGGCCCATGATCTTATAAGTTTAGATTACTTTGGATCACCAGTGGGCCTACTATACCTAACAAGACTAGGTACTCTCTGGGCAGACTCTCGCATGTAATAATAGGTGCATAAAAACTATTGAGGACTTCTCTTCCGCAAACAGCCTTCAAATCACCCACTAAAACCATAAATAAACAACACACATAATAATATTATTACATTACCCACATAACAGTATCCTAGCACAAATACCGTATTCGAACAATGCCCGTCACTTGGCCATATAACCGGACATTTTCGACAATGCCCGCAGCAAGGCATGTTGCGGCTATTGTGTATAACTGTCATATTCCCGCTGAACGGCAGTATTTGAGATATTTTCTTGGCATGGCGAGATATTTGTTAAGATAATATTATTTATAAGTAATGTTGGCAAAATAGGGCGAAACGTAGGTGTTGTGGTGACAATGGACTAAGTTCAGATTAAATGTATGGAAAATCTAGTAGGATAGATAATCATTTTCTCTCGACCACTTGTGGGAAATCTCTATCGAGCAGCGTTTTAAACGTACCAAGTGTTTTTAACTGCAAGGAAGAAAATCATAGAATAGTGATAAGAAAATGATAAACGTCTATTCTAATTCATGACTCAAAAAGCTGCTGGCGTGTCATGCCTTTGTTTAAGAAGAAATAAAAGAAAGAAAATAAAGTGGTTTTGTAACAATTTTAAAAGAAGCAATATTGAAATAGCTTGAACAATCTAGGTTTACTTCCTCAAATAACTACTATCTATTGGCAAATTTGCTCCAGCCACTATTGAATCCTCCTTCGATCGTTCCAACTCATTCTCAGTTCATAAACTTACAACACGCGATATTAAACAATACATCAAACCTCACACACCATAATATTTGCCAAACAATCTAGCCCACGTTAATCCCGAACTCTATTACTTTTATCGCTACTATCAGTTTACGCCTGGCTGGCTCCGTCATCGCCAATACGGCTATACCTTCACGCTATACCCGTTAGGGCATTACCGTTATCAGAGGTAGGGGATAATGAAGTTTAGGGGATAATGCTACTGGTGGCTAAACAGTTGGTTGATGAACAAATTGATGAATGGGGTGATTGGATGGTGTAACATATGACATTATACCAGTAGTGGCCAAATCAAAATCAGTACTTATCAGCACTTTTTGAATGTCAAAATTACATAAACATAAGACAGTCCCCCAAAACGCCCGCCCTTCACCACTTCCTAGTGCTTTAACTGGGAAGAAAAAGTGGCGCAACAAACTACCTAGCAGCACAGCTGTCTGTTATGTTAGAAGAATTTGATTCTATACAATAGGTACGCAATTAACGTAACGAAACATAAAACTTAAATATTGCCTTAGGTCAGCTAGCCCACGCCAATATACCAAAAAAAAAAACATTAAAAATTTACTCAAGCAGAAATAAATAATAAAAAACATAAACAGAACTTAATACCAAAATTAAAGCCTCCAGGCATAAAGGGCGTGCCCGCTTACGTATACAATGCGGCATTATGTTCACATACTTGTAGCTAGAAGTAACAAATGTTAAACTAGGACCTTCGGAGTAAAATAAATAAACAGTTAAAACTATTGACAATAAAAAAAAACCATGGTCAGCAAGACGACCAGTCACCACAAGCAGCACGCTTTCACGAACATAACGCAAAGATCAGCCATAACCCAAAAATAAACCATAAATAAACTAATCTTACAGCCAATTACGGATTTACAATTAAATAACTATACTTATTATTACTTGAATAAACAAAAAAAATGGTTACGCAAATATTGCACATTTTGTAAATGAATTTCCAGTGAATTTCCCTTGTTTTTTTACTGAGAAATTAGACCCCTTGGATCGCTACAGTGATTACAAAATGTTCGTTTATCCAGCCAAAAACGCTGAATAAACTCCAATTCTGACAATTCGGAGATAACCTCCACACTCCGCTGATGTGACGACATGACGTATTTGACGCTTAACTCCACGCTTTTTCATTATTATATATATTACGCCCATACAGCCTCAGGCAATGCAGTAAAACAAAATCTATAATTTTTTTTCTAATTAAAACACTCCAGTACACCATTAGCGGCAGGGTCCGAGCATTCGCCTGCTAGCGTGAGCGTTTAACGTCAAAATTGACGCTTGCGTTTGTGTTTGTCAAAAACATCACATGTACCACTTTGTATGAGAGACGCCACGCTGACGTGGCGTTAGCGGTAGCGTTTCGTTACAAGTTTCCATTTGTCTACAAACTTAGCATGAAATCACGAGTCCTTTCCGCAGGTAACGTCATTCCCATACATTTTGCGTTAGCGTTTGGCGTGAACGCTAAGGTAAATGTGTTTTGTCTAGGCCTGCAGGTCCACACTATATTGTGTGATTTTTTCCTCAAAAGACCATTTTAGACTCGAATCTACATACACAATCTTCACACAAAAGAGAATGTGACCTTTGAGTTTATTTCGGTCTTTCTTTTCAGAGTAGGCAGATAGCAAACGCCGACCTCATCTAGGTTATAAATATTATTGTCGTTTAAAAGTGTTTGTGCAGAAATAAAATCATTTATGCCAGTGTTTGCCCATCTTAGCCTTTCTTTACCACATAAGGAAAAGACCCAATTTAATTCTGAAAAATATAGGTTCATCTTGGATGCTCCGCAAGAGACATAAAGTCCAGGATTCCTTAATTTGTTCTCCTTCAATACTAATTTCAAAAGTAGCTAATGCTGAAATTGATAAAGTAGATAGATAATTAAAAGAGATAATTGGTAGGCACTTGCTAAGTTTCGGAAGCGAGTTATTAACTTTACTTAATTACAATCATTAGGTTGACATAAGTACTAGTTATTTAAATACCTTGAAAAAGGAAATGATACCTGAAATAAAACGTAAAAGAGACGAAGATTAGTATATAATTAGCTCAGATTATAAAACAAAGGCAGATAGACCGCGCGGAACATCAAGAGTGAAGCCAAAAAACCAAATACTGATTAAAAACTCGAGTTAGTTCATTAGTACGCCACGAAGCGTCGCGCGTTGCATTGTATGTTACATACGATGCAACGCTTTAGTATTCGGTTTTTTGGCCTCACTCTTGGTGTTCCGCGCGGTCTATCTGCCTTTGTTTTATAATCTGAGAGAATTAGTATAACTTTTACGTAGGTATTAGAGCACAGGCCGATATATTTTTCATAGTATTAATTGGGAAACAAACAAGCGGCCCATCTGACTGATGGTAAGTGGTCACCGCCGCCTTTATGAGCAGCGCAATACCAGGGGGCATCATAAGCATTGCCATCTCAAAGTCAAAGTCAGATAATGTATGACCTCCTATCCTGCTAATTTCATCTAATTAGTTGCTAACTATTATTATAAATGAGAAAAAAATATGTTTGGATGTATAAGATGTTTTTATGTTTCTTACACAATCACGCAAAAACGACTGAACGGATTTGGCATACCGATAATTTAACGTAGGTACCAGTAATTGCCTAATGCGTATTTATGGAATTGTAGATTCGCCCACAAATAAATGAACTTCTTGCGAGTCGCCGATATAAATTATCATATTATATATGAGTGACTATTCGCCCGTTTCGGGCAAGTTAATTCGTGCGAGTCGACTTATAAGCCGGAAAGACGATGCACCTAGAATAAAATTACTATTCTACAATAGGTAAAAAGAATTGAAAATAAAGCAATGACAGGTAAATTAATTATGTGATACATAGTGCTCACATGTTTAAAAATACAATTGTAAAAGTAGAGGATTTACCTAATACTAAAACAAGTAATAATTTGGTGTGAGTTAAAGTCGTCGGTTATAGAAAAGAAAATCAGTTCTTCCATACATTTTGACCGCGTAGGTATTGCACTACTATTCTAAGAAACAGCTGATTTTTTTTTTGCGTAACCAACGAAAAATTTCTGCGCTTGGGTCTAGAATGATATGCTGAATTCATGGTTACAATTTACGCACTGGCTAAAAACTTATCCTGTATAGTCAACCTCGTATCGAATCTACCACTTGACAACAGAAATTTCACTAAGGTTGCAACTATCTAACTGTCATAATATTGTCACTGATGGAATGTCAAGTTCGCTATTTTACAAAACCGCTATTTATTTTACATAATAGCTCCGTTATGTAAAAAAAATGATCGACGTTTAGCGGTTTAACATAATAACTGAACTTTCACACGCAGAATTGCATCAACGTTTTGCATTTATGCAGCGGGTCAATGATTAGATTAGAGAGATTACTGCGTAACGTAGGAACGCATTCCCGGCCAGTAGTACTTACCGACTAAGCGTTGCAGCGTACGTTAAAAATTGTGTACCTTGTCAGCGTTATAAAGCAGACACTAGGAAACCAGCATACGCCCGCCATGACAGTGGCCCCACCTAAAACGGCGTGAAATGAAACGTCAGATTGAAGATTTTAGTTCTTTGACGCTCGTGACTCTGTGTATCACAAAAATAATGGCGTCCGAAACAGAATTAAATAAAACGAGTCATATGAGTAAAAAAGGAGCCTAACTCAAGTAAAAACAGGGATTTAAGGACAATTTTAATAAACATAATAATCAAGTTTAAAAAAGTAAGGTGTCGCTTCACCGCTCGTTTTGCTCGCTCGGCTCGCACATGTTCTAACCGCACAGTTCTAACCTAACCTAAACCAATTGGTCAGAGTGTCCTTGCTCGGTTACTGCGACCGAAACAGCATTAGAAGCCATACCAAACACTTATTGTGACTGCAGATAAGCCACATAATATCTAAACGTGGGTAGGTAGCTGTTTTGTTGAATGGGGTAATCCAGCTGAACATTGTTCAGCTATTTTACATAATGGAGCTGTTTTGTAAAACAGCTAGCGGTCATTTAAAACAGCGGATTCGACAAACCATTTGCGACTTATACAAAAAGATCTTCTAGTTGTATGATGTGGCATCGTCATTCAACTTGAGAGCAATTACAAAGACCTGCAATAAGTGTGTTTAAAAACGCCAAATATTTATTAACCCAGCTATTTTTATTAATTAATAACCATATGACTTATTCTTACATCCGACTGCTCTAAAGGACACCAGGCAGCACTTATTTTTTGACACAAAATAGTAATGCCATTTATTTATGTTTCGCGCTGGACGTCCATTAAGCGACTATCGTTTGTAAATGGACGAATCGTGTTACCCTTATTGGATTAATGAATCAGGTTATAGACGAAATATTGATGGATTTATCTTAGATTCATGAGGTTTTTTTCTTGTCGGTACACTTCGTTTTTTATCGGTTGCTAGGAATAGTAGACTTTCTTACTTACTTATTTTTTTTTTCATTGGTTGTAATCGAAAGCAGATTTTAGGAAGCTATTATCTGTAAAATAAACTACTTCCAGATTTTTCTTGAACTAATTCTTTATTTATTCATTAGTACCTATTCCGTCTTATTACTACACGCGGTTTATCATCAGACACAGGGTTAAACCTAAGAGCCATTTTTGAATGTTGAACTTTATTCAGACAAAAGCAGACCCAACAACTTAGCACCACACTAAGTGGTCAGGTTTGTAAAAAGAACTATTCAAGAAGTATATCAATCGTTCGAATTTAAAAAAAAAACTAGATCAATGATTTAAACCATTTCAAAAGAAAAATAATAAGATTGTTTTGTAATATGACCGGTTCTGTTTATTACTGTTGATAAAACCAGTCAAAATAATTGCAGGCAGTAGTGGCAGTAGCGTCTAAGACATATCCCACACAAGTAGTTGGCCAGACAATATCTACGGTGCGATGTCAAAAATTGAGAATCGAAATGTCACTTATAAGCACTGTCTATTCTTCGTAGAAATAGAAAACGTCATCCTAAACCTGCAGGGGAGGATTCCGGCGACTGGGACCGCAATTAACTGGAACATTTTATTTAGTATTTTTCTTCCGGCGACTGGGACTACTCATGAATGAATAAAAAACGTCTATTATTCAAGCCACTAACAGTACAGTCAAACGAAAAAATGTTTAAAATATTTTTTTTAGCTTCTAACGTCCCACTGCTGGGCAAAGGCCTCCCTACTCTCTTTCCACCTCTCTCTACCCAAAGCTGACAGGGACCAATCTTTATTAAAAGAGTCCAGCACCCTAATTGCGTAACTCACGATTCATCATAATTTGTTTCGTTTTAAAACAGATGGCTAAACCATTGCTTCATATGTTCGAAAAATGTGTCTGCTCAACAACGTAAATAACGCAATGAATATTGTTGAACTATCAAAACCAAACAAATTATGATTAATCGTGAGTTACGCAATTAGGGTGCAGCTCATCCCGCCATCTCCGTCTGGCCCTGCCGCGATGTCGTTTGCCACTAAGCGGGACCCACTGGGTCGTAAGTTTGGCCCATTGATCGTCTGACATACGGCAGCTGTGTCTAGCCCAATTCTATTTGAGCGTGGCAGCTTTCCGAGTGACATCAGCTATTTTCGTAATGGAACGGATTGTTGTATTCTTAACCCGGTCCACAAGTTTGATACCCAGAATACTCCGTTCCATAGCTCTCTGGCAAACCTCGAGCGTGGACTTCTGCTGAATTGTCAAAGACCATGTTTGAGAACCATATGTGAGAATGGGAAGAATACATAAAATATATAAAGTAATTATTAAAGTTTTCCTATGTTTGGTAAGCTCCTACCAAGATTTGTCAACCTGGTACTTCGAAGGCATAAAGCGTTTTCTAGCTGACACACCTACCTATGTTAGGTGAGCTCTTACCGAGTTATGACTCCCTGGTACTTCGAAGGCATAAAGCGTTTTCTAGATGTCAAACAAAATGTATGAGAAAATGAATTATCATCTCAATACTCAATACTTTATTGCATTCCACAATGTATATACATCTTTTTTTTCGTGAAATTAGTTTAGTTATTTTTTTCTTGAGTTCTAAATGGTGTAACTAACCCGACTTTGTTTTATTCCAAAATCATCATCATTTCAGCCGAAAGACGTCCACTGCTGGACATAGGCCACCCCCAGGCTCCTCCACTTTGACTAGTCCAGACCATATAGATATAATATAAATCAACGATGAAATCTTTGATTCAAATCAAAGAATTATTTTCTTTAATTATTACTTTAAGCACTTTTTTGTTACTGTACTATTTTTGGCTTCAACAATAGATTTTGTTATTCAATTACGGGTGTTTCTAGTCGCCGAAAGAAAATATTAAAATGAAATGGATTCGACGACTGGAACCGCGGTTTCAGTTAATTGCAGTCCCAGTCGCCGGAATCCTCGACCAGGGGACTAACTATTTATTAAATTGTCAAGCGACAGGTGACAGCCGACAATCTGGCAATCCGACCAGATTCTTTCTTATTTTTTGTATAATGTGATAGGTTTGTTTTGGAAAAATACAAAAGTCGCATTGTCGGTTATGCTAAATAGGGGTCTGGTGAGGACATCGACGCGCAACCCGTTACTTTGGATTAAGTACATGATTCTTACCCACAAGAAATGTCTACGCCAAGGGGGTCTACAATCAGTCCGCGTCACCTTGTAAAAATGACCAACCCAAGGATGTGAGATGTGATACCTACATGCAGCTACATTTTGAAACCCTCACTGAACATCCAGAAAACTTAAAAAGCCAACTAACTAAAATCTCATAATGTCCAGGCACGTAATGCACTACGAGTCGGGAACTAGCGGTACTGGCGGGAACACAGCTGTTTTTTCTGGAAGCGATATCATTTTCCGTGTTATTGAGCTGGTGCGGCTCGCAATGGTAGTGTTGACACGAGCGTCTCCACGGGAGATAATAGGGTAGAGCTTATTCGACAACTTGTGTGGTGTTGGAAAAAAATTTAATACCAAGGTACAATTATAAATGTTAATTGCTGTGGCAGATTTTAATAGGAAAAGAAGCTTTATTTATTTTTCACAACTGTAATTTGACTGACGTGTTATTTTTTCTTATAAATTTTTTTCGTTCCTGATTTCAGGTAGATTGTGCATGTATCACAAGTTAACTACCATTATTTTATGTACCTACTACTTCCTAAACAAATAAACGATTATGATATGATAATGATTCATAATTTAGCTTTACTTAGTGCAGATTTTATAATCTAATATTGGAGTGTAACAAAATTACCATATTTAAATTATAATTTATTTTCCAAGGGGTATCGTGTTACCGAGTAACTGGGATGTGGAGGTCATATAGGCAGTCGCTCCTTGTAAAATACTGATATTCAGTTGTATTCGGTTAGACTGGAAGCTGACCCCAACGTAGTTAGGAAAAGGCTCGGCAGATGATGATGATGATGATTTTCCATTTGTAGGGATCCATTTGGACGAAGTCTAAACCTACATGTGCACAGTGTCATCCTTGAATTATGGCAGTCGACAGAAAAGTTCTGTGACCCGTGTGAACAACTCAATGTTAAAAGCTCTCATGGCTGTAATGTCTCTTTCTTCAAAAGACTCTTCCAGAAATGACCCTGCAATGTTAGACTTACATAGAATCCTTATAATATATTGTTTGAACTTTAAAGAGACCATGACTTCTTAGTTTGTTTCGGCATTTCTTACCAGGGACCAGTCAGGTAGGATACCGGCGCCATCTAGTTTTAAAATATTGACCAACAAAATATTCCGTATAAAAGTGTCTTAAAAAATCTGAAACTACGTCATTTGCAAAAATGTAGTCTCAGCAAATAACAAAAACAAATTGAGCTGTAACTCCTTTAGCTTATTTTCAAAGCATACCCATTTCTCATAAATGTACACCTTCAACTCTTAGCAACCTCCACCAGCGCCCAGCACGCTCGCCACTCCCCGTACGTTTCCGTGAAAGTGATGGCAGGATTTGTTCCGCTTATTTCCGGCGCGACGTTCGGAAACGCCGGCTAGATGCCGCCCTGAAATTTCCTGTATTACCAACGCTGCAATTGGAGACCAGTCTTCCTTGTCCACTAGCTTTGAATTAATAATGTTCTGGACTGTCCCGAAAATTAATTTTGATGAATTCGCGATAAAATGTGGTTAGATTTTAATGATGATGTGTACTGTGAATTTTAGGTGTACTTTAAGAGACCATTGTAAAGGCTCCTATTAAAATTCTGTTACGGCGGGTATTTTGGGAGGATCTAATAATAATTGACATGGAAAGCTTCGGGAACAACTTTGTTTAATGGCTATTTCGGTACGATATTCATACACTGTCTTAAACGACGATTGTTTCTTCGGTGTTCTTCAATCAATCAATCAACTCAGCCTGTTGCAAGGTTTCTTTCAGATGGCGCCACAAAATAGTCTATTCTTTCTTTATAATTTATGAGCTTTTGCCCGCGATGTCGCTGGTGGGGATGTCGATAAATGTCCTCTTTAATTTTTACCTTTATTTTGTTCTTATAATTTTTTGTTACAGCGATAATAGAAAAACACATTCTATGAAAATTTCAACTATCTACCTGTTACGGTTCATGAGATACAGCCCGCTGGCAGACAGACAGACGGACGGACAGCGGAGGCATAGTGATAGAGATCCGTTGGCACTCTTTGGGTACAGAACCTAAAAAACGACCGACTAAAAATTTAAATATTGGAATCATTAAATACTTTCGAATGAAAGTATCAATTATTTGGCCTGACTTTATAATAATATTGTTCCTCACCCTTCTAAGTAAAGAATGGAACACAAACATTCGATACAAAACAATTGGCTCAGCAATAACTCAATAACGGTCGCAGCTAATACCGATATCCGGGATTCCGATTCTACTCGAAAGCTTTAGATCCGGTCGTATTTCCTCAATACCAGTTACGTATTTGAATTATCTCTATCTCCGTCTGTGATGACCTTAATACGTTACTGTCTTTTCAATATTAACCAGCAATGTCTGTCGTTATAACCGGTAAGTACTTACCTACCTTTTAAAGAAAAACTCTTTTCAGAGGAAAAGAATTTAGATAATTGCCAAAAAATGTGATCTATTTTATTTTCAGTATACATTTTATGTCTTTAAGTCAAATACTATTTAATTTTATTAAATATTACTAAAGTAATGGTTTCTATCTCTTTCATTTAGTATGTTAAGGTTTCGATGTTCGTATACTGTACGCTTATTTTGAATGTTAAGCATATAATTGTTTCACGCCTGGAAGCTGTTTACTAATAATAAAGCAGAAAATGTACAAAATAAACTTGTAAAATTGTCGGATTATGGTATTCTGGCCTGACAGTTGTATTTAATAGGCAGTATAGGTCGGATTATATGCGCTTTCAGTATTATTTTCACAACGGACTAACAACAAGCAACTAACGACGAGGTAATTACACATCACACTAAATACATTCATTGCGTTATTAACGTTGTTGAACATACGGTGTTCGAACATATGAAGCAATAGATTAGCAAAATCCTTCAAAATGATTCAGATTCTGATTAACAGCGTGTTACGCAATTAGGGTGCTGGTTATAGTTATTGTCATTCGTTGACTACAATTACAATAACTAATCATAACTCTACAGTTGACATGAGTTTCAATAGGCTTTCTATACACCAAGTACTTAGATCAAAACAGCTTCTACTTGGCTAAGCACCATCTTGGCCATCATACGTCTATGGTCCTTACAACTAAAATTTATAGCTTCCTCATCGCTTACAAAGAAAACAATACAGCGTCCAAACAAAAGTGTTGATTCTAACAAAGACTCTTTGGACATTACACGACACAACTATTGGCACACTGCGTGCTATTCTAATGAGCAATTCGTCACAGATACTGTAATGTTAGTTAGAGTATATTAACGCTGGACTTGACAAAAAAGGACTAAAATCAAATGAGCCAGTAGAGAAAAATATTGTCGTCTAAATACATCCCACTGTCATTCGCGGATCTTTAACAGTCGTCGTAACGACTTTTAGGCTTCTGACGACCCGTAGGTCGTCAGAAGCCTAAAAGTCTGACAACCAGGCTTACCAAGAGATATTGTGTTACCCAATAACTGGGTTGTGGGGGTCAGATAGGCGTTCGCTCCATGTAAAATTCTCCTATTTAGCTGTATCCGGTAAGACTGGAAGCTGACTCCAACACGGTTGGGAAAAGGCTAGGCAGATGATGATTTATACATCCTACTGTCAGGCAAAGGCCTCGGAGAAGACTGAGAAGGACTCGGACTGAGAAGTATCTAATGAGCATTCTTTATCACACTTTCTCAGTTCGGGTTTAAGCAAGTCGTTTTCATTTTACCGTAATTAAAGAAGTTGAGAGGTGAGAGCAGTGGTGGCCTAGTGATAACGGCTGCAACTTACGTCGTGGGTTCGTTTGTTTTTAATTGGCGTCTGGGTTCGAACCCAGACGCCAATTAAAAAAAAACGAATTGAATTATATGCAAAACGTAGGGGCATCATCAGCCTATAAGGTTCCCACTGCTGGGACACAGGCCTCCTCGCGGTGATGTGGAGTGGGCCGTAATCCAACACTAATTTCTCGAAACATTTTTAATTTTATCTCAAGTCCACCACCAACGCCCCGGTGACAAACAAAACTTAACTTTAACCTCTTACTCGATTGTTCCCGGAACTGTTAAACTCACGTAACCGCAAACTGCAGTTCTACCAATAATAACATAATGAATAACAATACAAGAAACGCTGTTATATTATTACTACAACTAACAGCTGTGCAGTTACATTCATGTTCGGTGTGTGTGCAGTTGCAAGTGTAATTGCCGGAAATAGTATAAATGACATAAATAAATACATACATAAACACTCACGTACACTACACATACCTATATTACATTACATTACTAAACATATTATTATAAACTATTGACTATTATTGAGAAATTAATGAGCTAACTCATAAAACAATTACTGTAGGACAAAGAGGACCAAAAAAGATAAAACTCTTTACAAAAGAAACATAACAAATGTTACAGAATATAAAGAACGTCCCATCATTTCAGCTGCCAATACCGTTCAAACCAGTGCAGGTTATCTTGCGGAAATAAGAATGTGAGACCACACATCATTTTCTTTCAAAGTAATGCAAAAAATGACACTCGTTACAACTAAAAAGCTCAAAATCTAACAACTGAGTGCCTAGACCAAATAATTTTTTATCAGTTACGATGGTGAAAAAGTCATGGGACACATAAGCTACCGAAAAGCTTATGTCCATCCTGTCTGTTGGAAGTCATTTTAGAAACACAAAACGTTTTATAAGGGATTGCCACTTAATTTCAGGGGCCCGTGGCTATAACACTTGCACGGGTCGATCGAATGTTAAGCTACGCTTGCCGCGATCGGTTTGTGGGTGGGTGACCATTTATTACGTATCGAGACCCTTTGCCTCGGAGAGCACGTAAAGCCGCTGGTCCCGGCTGTCATTCGTAGATCTTTGACAGTCATTACGGGTGGTCAGAAGCCCGAAAGTCTTCCAACCAGTCTTACCTGGACCACAGTAACTGGGTTAGGTAACTTGTCACACAGTAACTGGGTTGTGGAGGTCAGATAGGCAGTCGTTCCATTCAGCTACACCTGCTTAGGCTAGAAGCTTCTAGCCTAAGCAGGTGTAGCCGACTACCTGTATTTTACAGGAACAGGTGTTCCCAACATAATTTAGTCAGGAATAGCCCATCTAGCTTACCTGGAAACTCGACATACTTATGCAAAACATATTCGTCTGATGTGTACCGGTAGGTACCGCTACCAAGCTACCTGTTTAACCTCGCCGACCTCTTACAACATTCGCGCCATAGAAACCAAGAGTAACGGCACAATATTATGGTCAATACGAATACCATAATGTCAACACAATATTACTGAGGGCACGAAGGTCTTCATAAACACTTCGATTAATGATGTAGAAAGTTGTAAAAGTCTGTGAAGAGACGATGGTGATGAGTGGTGTGACAGTAGCTTGATCGTAAACTGAATACACTGTCAGATCAAAATCTAGGCACCTTACAATTTATGTGTTGCTTCTTGCAACTTGCAAAACGGAAAATGCAAAAAGAGGATCGCAAAACAAACCGAAAACTCGTAGTGAAACATAAAATCGGAGCCTTTGGCTGCGTCGACCAAAAAATAAATCACCAAATCTTATTTAATAATTACTAACCCGTTGAATTTCTTTTTCTGACAACTCAGAACATTGCAGTCAAATACTGGGCAACTCATTAAAAAAAAAGAACACACATTTATTTCACTCAATCTCGCTTCAATGTTTTACTAACAGCATTCCAAATATCCAAAATAAATTAGGGCTGGTTGAGAGCCTTTTAACATACCGATATTTTTAAAACATTAAGATTAGAACTAAGTAATATAAAATCTATTTTGGATGAGACACTTCATACTTCGCACGTAATCTAATTTGGTTCTCACGAAGCTTTTTGTCATAGACAAGATAACATCGAATCTGTAACCATGAGTAGGTAATTGTAGCCTCTCAAAACACTTCTCTTTGGTTTAGGAATTTCATTTTAACGAATCCAAAATATCGTTGAATAATTCAAAATAGTATTTTACCCATTCTTGTCCTTACCAAACTACCTTTTGGACCGGACTATATTCAATTACATTTTCTTGTAAATTTTGACTTTAAGACCTTTTAAGGGCCTAATTAAAACAAATAATTTGACTTTGATTTTACCCTGTTTTGATGAATGGTTATAATTATGATGGAGGCGCTACCGGTTTTCCTCTGTTCCATGATATTCTTTGTTTTTCTTGCCCTATGACGGAATTCGTGACTGAGCCTTGAGGACAGACCTAGAGGATCGTTTTCACTATGCAGTATGTCAAATGCCGACATTAACTTGAATGCCAGACTAGTAATAGTAATCATTCCCTTTCTAATTGTCAGTTATGACTTGTATGTAATTAATTAATTATATACCACCAGTGGAAAATATTATGTTTAGTATTTTTTTCGTCTTCAGATCATAAAGATTTGCAAATAAATGAGAAATAAATTACATGAAAATAAGAAAATATTATGACACAATATTAATTTAAAAATACACAAACCACTTAATTTATCGATTTACAGCACAATTCGATACTCGAATAATTTAGATAATCGCATATTTTATCGCCACTAAATATTCGAAAGTGCTTTATTAAGAAAAAATAAACATGCCAGCCCTAATCTGTGGTAATAAACGGCAAATAAAACAGCTGACAGGCGGCGCGCGTAAAATTTTAATGTCTTCTTTATATCCATGAAGATAGAAACAAAAGGTCCACTTCTTACAATGACATGTTAAGGTAATCTATGACATAAAAGCTGACTAAACTGAGATATTGCATGCACCCTTTAAATATGTTGCACATATGTACGAGTCTCCTATTTTTCAACCCCACTATACGATAACTGCATAATAATATGTCCAAATAGAGCAGTGGTCTGCTCGCAAAACGGTGGAGGAAAACATCGGGACGAAACCGGCATGTCCTAGAACCAAAGATTCGAAGACATGTGACATCTACCAACCCGCTCCGGGCGTGCTAGATTACAGCCCATTCACTCACAAAAAGAGGAGGCCTGTGTCCCAGAAGTGGTAACATGATAGGCTCATTATGCTTATGCAATGTCCAAAATAACCACAGCATTGATGCTGGAAGAACTTGAAATTATCCTGGTCATGAAGCCAGTTGCTACAAGTTGATATTATTTTCCTTAATTTCTTTGCCAGGGTCATTTCCAAAGATAATAAAGATGCACAATCAGTATATAATGCTCCCACTGGGGATACAAGCCTCCTCTCTTGCAGAGGGAGTGGGCTTTATCTACGACGGGGGCCCAGTGCGGGTTCGTAGATGTCGCATGCCTTCGAATTTTTGTTTCTAGGACATGCCGGTTTTCCTCACGATGTTTTCATTCACCGTTAGAGCAGCGGTGGTGACGTAATTTACACAAAGTAAAGCGCCTGTCTGGGCCCGTACCTTCGGCCTACGACTCGTAAGTCACAGTCGTTACCACTGGGCCATAATTGCTCAATACAATAGTATTTTACAACTGTTAAATTATGTAAGTTTTACAGTTTATTACAACCTGAAATTAGTATGCATACAGTTACTTATTGCAATAGGTATAAGCTAACCTTCTGCTCCTTCAATTTCATGTAGACTTTCTAAGGTTTCCGTTATCGATACTCGGTCTCGATTATAGATATCGAATTGCGACCAGTTAACGAGGAAAATTATATTCGACACTGACCGGCGCGCGGCGGTGTCGCGTGACGGGTATTAGGAAAAATATAATCTGTAATGTATACTTGTTGTGTACTGTTTTGTGGGTTGGAGTGTAATTGAGAAGGGTTCGGAGGCTAAATAGCAATTATTTTCGAGATAAAAATCAAAGTAGCTGTTATTCTGAAAAAAAATCTCGTTATTTCAAAAACAGCCTGTTTTTCCCAAACGATTAGGTAGAACTGCGGCCAGATTTTGCCAGTTATGTTTAACTCCCATGTCATACGGCGAGCCTATTACCATCAACCGGGCACAAATCTAAACTCGCAAGCTACTGAGAAATCTCTTATGGAAAAACCTCAAAACACTTTTCCCAACCTAGGAATCGAGTCCAGGACCTCATGAGGCACTTCAACAGAACAACAACACACAATGACATGTACATTATTTTGCAGCAAAATAAGTCAGGACATGAAAAATGAAGATCGGAAACAATGTTTCTTATGTCGTAAAAGTACTTATTACTTACTTGACTATAGAATGAAGGTATTCCTTAAATGCTTTGGCTCTTAGGTGTGTAATAATTTCAGGTAAAAAATCTCATTTAGATGCCAAAACCTTTGGTTGGTTTGACATTCGCATTTCATGTTATCCAAAATATTCCATGTTTAGCTTCTTCTAAATTATTTCAGCTGCAGCCTTTCACTTGCACCACAAACTTTTTCTATAAGCAGTTTGGACACGGTATCAGGTGGTTGATGGGTTCCACCGAATTATAGTTGCGTCTTATTTATTTTTTGTAGAAAACAAATAGGAATGGATCAGTTGCTGACAATACGGTCGTGCAAAAAAAGCTATTTCACGGCTTAACATAGATTATGTTTGAGCTGCTGCATTTACGGATAAAAGTAAAAAAAGGCTACGAAATTTCATTATTTCCTGGAAATAAAACAGTGAATTCTGTGCAACAATTTAACGCGGGACACCTGAAACACATAGCGTTGCAAAGTAGTATATCCACAGTTACACACTCAGGTGAATTGAATACCTTTTCAGTTTCTAACCGTGACATAAATCACAATTTAATCACCTAAACCACGATTTAACCTCGTACAGTCAGCGTAAAAATATCGAATGAACGGACTATTCAAAATGATCTCAACAATTATGAAAATTAAATTTTATGTCAGTTGGATAAAGTTCTTGTCAGAATGACTGCTGTCGTATACTGTCTTCATTCTGAAACATTTCTTATGTCATTGAGTCACTATTTAATTTTAATAGTTGTTTAGATCATTTTGAACAGTCTGTTCGTCCCGATATTTTTGACGCTGACTGTACCAAAACATCAATAATAATGAATAAAACAACCCACCCCATCAATCCTCAACAAGACAGCCCTAAATTAATACCGCATAATAACAACCAAACAGAACCTTAACCCTTCGACCACAAACAGGGAACCGGTTACTTTTCCAATCAATAACAAAAGAAAACTTCTGAAGAACCCCACACACCTGACCCTCCAATCCGAAAAACAAAGCAGACAGCGGGTTAAAAGATTAAAACCGGTTAAAAGCAGTTGAAACCGCTTAAAACTGGTTAGAACCGGTCAGAACGGGTCTAAATCAATGACGTCGGGTGCGTAACAATGCAGGCCGTGACCGCAGAGACATTCGTCCCTCGTTCACGTTACATTTATTGGAAAAGTTCCACTTTAAAATTATGTGCCAAGGTATAAGCGAACTGACTTTTTATATTTACCAGCTTTCTTACAGGGGACCCTCCAAAACTGTTTTTACAATCAAATTAGGATTATTAAATTAGAATTTAGAATCAGGTTTTGGTCGAATCTGGTTAAGACAGTTTGCGAATACAATTAATCAATAATGGTTTTCAATGGAAAGCATGGTCATACAGCTAATTATTGTTGTTTAACAATATTCTAAATCTAATTTAGATTTAATAACGATGTCAATAAGCTTTTGATTCTTCTTCAATATTAGTAACCAATATGTTTCATGATGATCAGTGGTGGCCCTTTGGTAACGGCGCTTAACTTTGTGTTAATTATTTCATCACCACTGCTATCAAAACAGTAAAGGATAACATCGTGAGGAAACCGGCATTTCCTAGAATCAAAAGTTCTAAGACATGTGACATCTACCAACCCGCACTGGGCCCGTGAGGTGGATTGTGGCCCACTCCCTCTCACCGAGCAGCTTGTGTCAGTGGGTAGAAGTGCCTGGAACCGTAGGAAGTGGATAATAATTTAAAATATATTAAGTAATCAACGCGAACTTACCCGCTCCGCTCTTAATTTGGGCCAGTGTCTGGAAATGCAAGGAATGCATCTCGTCCAGAGTAAAGTCCGAACATATAATTTGACCGCTACTGCCGTTGAATGGTGCCGCCGATAATATTTACTACCGAGACGAGCAGAACTGTCCGATGTTTGAGAAAAATAGTCCAACCATGTAGTAGTTGAAAATAAATAGCTGTATATGTTATAAAATAGGTATAGGTATTATTTTTATTATGGGGATGATGGTCGAAATTAAGTTTTCACTCAGTCTTTGTAGGTTTTAGTTGTAGTCTAGAAAGCAAAATAACGTTTTTGTTATTAAATCTTAATTGAACGCGATAAGGTAGAGCTCGCAAATTTTTTTTTTTTCGTATTTTTGCATGCAATGATCGCGAATCATATTTCGTTCGACATTCAGCCTGAAACTGATATGCAAATTGCAAAAAACGTCAGCAAATCTAGAAAAAATTTAATTTCCGATGGGCTACGATAGAACGGTGACGGCGGTGTTAACACTGTTTCCATTATTGCACTTTATTTATTTTACTATTTTATCGTCTATTTTACACTATTTCACTCACTGCTAATTAGGTTCTATTGTACTTTATTAATCACCAGCTGCGCCATGTTATGTTATGCGGATCGTAAATCAAACGACAAGCTCCAGTAATGACTGACATATTTAATCATTGCTTTATAACCCACCACCAACAATATCAATCTATCTAATCTAATAATATCGTCACACCCGTGAGTTCCTAGAATTCATAATTTCAGTGAAACCCAGCCCAAGCTAGGACCTTAATTACAGAAGTAGGTTGCTAGGTACCTACTACTGTAATTAAGGTCCTTGAAAAACAAAACTTAAAAATGTATTTTAAAACATTCACAAAAAAAGGTCTTCAAAGACTGCTGAAGTTAAATAATAAGAAATAATGAGTTCGCACGTTAATTAAAGTAATTTCCCTGAGAAACTTCTATCAGACGAGATCTGGGAGATTTTATTCGGATTGCGGAGAACTTTTTAATTAAGACACAGTTCGTAGAGGATAAATTTAATCAGTAGAGTTTCTCATAGGTGAGCTCTTTGCTCGACAGAAAACAATGATGTTCACGTTGACTGGGCTGGCTGTTAAGGCTCTCGAAGACAGTCGCGTCAGCGACCCTAACAGAACAATTTCTATGAAAACTTCATTGAAATTGGTTTACTAGAGTCACTGTCGCGTCGCACCGGTCTGCGGAAGCCTTTAAAGAAAAAGTATTAATGATTTTACTGAAAAAATGTAACTGATAAACTAGTATTTCCTTGGTAGGGTTACCTCTTAATGGTCCAATTTAAATGAACGCTTTGACTTTTAATTATTGAGGACGATTCGACCGACACACAATATATGACTGTATGCGATATACTGAAAAACGTAATTATGTAATTGACTACATTATCACATAACAGAAACATAAAAACAATTATATTTATATCAGCATCGTCTGAAACGTTTTTATGTAATAAATCACTTTTATACACCTAAAGGTTTTTGTCTTGGATTCTACTTCTTTTGCTAAATGCATATTCATCATAATCATCATCAGTTCAGTCAAAAGGCCTCCCGCAAGCTCGGCTTCTTCGATCGTTTCTGTGCTTCCCACATTCAATGGATTCCTCCAGAACCTGCGAGCAATGTGCCCTGCAATGCGATGTGCAATTCTTCAAGTGCATATTACATTTCCATAATTATAGAGATGATGTTTACCTACTTACCTAGAGATGCTTATACCCACGAGAACCAAACAAATCCGTGACCTGATTTTAGCTGCAACTCGCAATGCATCACAGGTACCCAGCGCAATTTTTTGTCTTCCTCCCAATCATTGGGGAAATTAAGACATTATGACTTATATTTTTGATTTAACTATTAATATTTTGACATTATAAATAATGTTAACCAGTATAATAATTTGTAAGAGTCCAAGATTTCATAATTTTATATAATATTCTTATAATGTGCATAGTTTTGATTTGCATGTATGTACCTAGTTTATTATTTAATATTTCTATACCAGCAATGGTAGTAGGTGTGAAATAATGTTTAATGTAAAATCGCAATGCACCATAAACTGAGAAATAATCTAATTCTAATTCTAAAATATTCGCACTACCGACACAGTGTCGACATTTCACTTACAAAAAGTCGTTACAATAATGCACGGTACCCTAGTTGGAAAACAGCCAAAGACGGTCTTAGTAGTGGTAATCACGAGAACGATATTAAAATGGCCTCGTCCGGTTAATTTCACACAATATACGTTTCCCGGAAATCATAATCTTGGTGCAACTGTCGTATTTCTGCAATTTTATGTCGTGTACATACGGTGAAATGTTTTAGTTTGCAGGAAAGATAAACTTCTTATAATATTGTGAACTAGCGTTTGTCTGCGATTTTTTCTGTGTACAAACTTCAATACCCTGTGTGTAAAAGGGGTACTTTTAAAAATGCTTTACCACCAGCATGTTAACTCATCGGGTTACCCTTGTTTTATCTCATGTTATTGTAAGTATAGTTAGACACCTAATATTTGTGTGTTATTGATGTCAATGAATGTTAAAGCTCTATTGCCTGCTTAGATTTCAAGATCTAAGTCTCAATCAATTTAAATCATTCACTAAACGTAAGTTGTGCCTGAAAGCCTTTTATACCGTTAAGGATTATATTGAGGACAAAAAGCTTGGGATTGACCTGCTCCAATTTTTGCATACTGAATGTTGTTTTTTTTTTGTTTTTTGCAATCATAAACTCTTCGACATTGATTATTATTGTGTACACTTTGACATGAATATTTACTTTGAGAAGTATAAGTAATATACTTAATTATTGTGAATGTGAGTACCTTGTGGGTCATGTTTTGTTTTTTTTTTTGTTTTTAGTTTCATCTCTTTCTCAGTTAGTTTTTAATGTTAATCTGGCAGTTTGAGTAATTTATGTGACTTACCCAAAGGTCCTTTCTTTCGTATTGTTCGTCAAATCGTTGAGCTCCTCAAGTTCTGAGTTGAGCTGCGCGATTACTGATAAATGCGTGCACTGAATGGACAGGTCCACTCAATCTGTGTGGTTCTTTCCTCAAAAGACCAATTCACACCATTTCAGACACCAATCCACATTATCTTCACATGATCTGACCAAGATTATGTCTGGACTTTAAAAGAGACTGTGACTTCTGAGTTTGTTTCAGCCTTTCTTCTCAGAGTAGGCAGATAGGAAACGCCGACCTCATCTAGTTTAAAAAAATATGATTGACGCGTAAAAGTGTTTGTACAAACCTACTTACAGAAATAAAATCATTTATCTTTTAGTTGATTTCCGGCTGTTGGTGATTTCAGTCAACCAAAACATTGTTCCTTATTCCTTACACAAAGTCTATTCGTATCCTTGTTTCCAATTGATGTCATTTCCACTTTATGTGGATGTAGACTAAGGTGATATTAGAATGAATATATTGAAAGAGTCATAAATAACTATGTTTGATGTTGTAGCGCAAAGTGAACTTTAAGAGCGAACAATACAGTTGCTTTTATAAAAACAATTATATATTTGTATACATGTTTGGAAACTTAATCGTGAACGCAATATGTTGATAGTTTACGTCTAGTTATACCTACTGCAGAAAGTTGTTGAGTGAGATGACAAAAAAAGCGTTTCGAATTTCCAGAAAGGAATTTAGAAAACCAGCTTCAATGCTATTTATCTTTCTTCAACCCAATCGAACTAATCACAAACCCTAGTTCGACGACATAAAACTTAAAACAAAAAAATCCTTCTAACTGGTCCTCCACTTGCGAAAAATCTCGGGATAAATATTTTCCCGTCGGCCTCAATACCCGCACAGCACTTCGCTTCGACACGAACTTTCCAAATCAATTAAAAATTAATTAAATGGCCTTGTTAGCGTCCTAGTTCACAGTTTTGGCACTCATCTCGAATTCATACCGCACCTGGCAGTAGTAGGTACCTACCGCCATGCTGCGCTGGTTTATGTATCGGGGAAATATTGGAGCTGAGAAATATTTCAAGGTACGTATTATTACCTTTTAGACTTGTTGGATATTATGAACGAATATTTACGTTGCTCCGTGCTAGAGTAAGAACTTTTTATGATTCCTACAGAGATACAGACACTGGAGTTCAGCGACAGAGGAACGATACATTTATGTACTGCTTATGTTAAATCTGAATAGAAACTTAAAAATAGTCTCTTTAGCACCATGAAACATGAGACTTCAAAGGGCTCCTGCAAATCTTGGGGTTCATTCGATTAATCGAGTTTGGTCAAACCACGCTGGGGTCAGTGTATTTCAGTCATTCATACATTCAGCAATTGTGTGTACATGCCTGTAAGAGTACATAATTCTATTTTTAATAAAAATAAAATAAAAATTGTTTATTATTAGACAACTGCAGTCCATAGAAGAGGTTAGTAACATTCATTTTAAAAAATATGTTAGTACAATTAAAATGACACTGGGCATAAACTTGGAAACAGTATAATTCTTCACTAACCTGCACCTGTCACATGCAGGTCAGTGAAGCGAAGCAAGACCGCCGAGTCCATTCTGTCTGCTATCATTTTCAGGATGCATTTCATACTCTGCACCACAGACATGGTTTTCCTACGCATAATTGCATAGAAATCATCTGTGTGCATCTGCAAACATGCCTGAAATAGTACAGTAGCGTGGAAGCCGCATCAGAATCCTAAAAACGTTATTATATTGGACGCGGAGTTCACTATAGGCTCGCTTTGTGTAACTGGCCCATAGACTAGAGACCCCATAGAAACTTTAACAGTACAATTTAAATAACGTTAATTTAACGTCAACTGTTCACCGAGCAAATCTCTGAGCCAACATATCTCCACGGACCGATAACGCCCTCCGCTCTCTTTCCATATCCTGATCATCTGTTAATGTTTCTGTCACAATATGACCATGGTACTTAAACTGAGCCACCTGTCTTAAGTGAACTCCATTTAGGCACAGCATAGGAACACTATTGGGTTTTTTGTTTTACCAACAAAAACCATAAACTCACTTTTGAGTTCGTTGTACTTTAAACCATGTTGTTCAGCATAGGTCTCACAGGCTTTTAATAGTTTCCTCAGTCCTCCGATTGAAGGGCTCAATAGCACCATATCATCTACATAGCGTATGTTATTAACACTTCCGTCATCTATGCGGCAACCGACATGCATGCTGCTCAGCCCTTCAATCAGGTGATTCACATACAAATTACCACCTAGGAGATGTTAAGCCACCTTGTCTCACACTCGAGTCTATTTTTTATTTATCCGAATAAACATTTGCCCATTTTGTAATATTTTTCTGATTACTGTACCAGTATGGGAAAATACCTATTATTTCTGGAGAGATACCTATTTCACCTAACTTGTTCCAGAGCCTGTCATAGGATACTAGGTTGAACGCCTTAGACAGATCCAGGAAACATGCATATATTGGTGTTTTTCTTTTGAGATAGTAATCAACAGTATGTTTGAACGTCAAAATGTCACTTTCAGTTGATAACCCTGGTCTAAAACCGAACTGAGCATTCTGTATCTCTTTCATGGGCCAAGGCGTTGGTTCAGCACCCTATCCATAACTTTAGCTACAATCATTGCTAGTGTAATGGGTCTATAGTTTGTTCTATCAGCTATATCTCCGGTATGGTTCTTAAATAGAGGCACTGCTACAGTTTTAATTAATTCTGGTGGCAAGTAGGAGTGTCTAATACAAAAAGTATACAGTATTGCCAGGATTATATTTATGTGCGTTCCTGCATACCTTAGTTGCTCCACCCTCAGCCCATCATGGCCTGGTGACTTTCTCCGTTTCATATTGGCAATAGCCCTACCCACCTCCTTACTGGTAATTAATGTTGGTTGATTAATATTACAATAATCAATCTCTCGATTTTCAGATGTTAGTAAGGGTGACTTTATCTTAAAATGCTGGGCAAAGCCGTTGGCAATACTTTGTGGATCACCATTGCCATCCACATAAGCAGGCAGGCCCACCTTGCTTCCAAGGTTTTTGGTGCTTGACCAAAATTTATTGAACTGTATGGTAGAATGCTGTGCTGCAATAATAACCATACTGATCTGTTCCTGACTTGTTTGACAAAATTTCAGCCTTGACTTAAAGATTTTTCGGCTTAAGCACATCTTTTCATAAATACGCCCATTTTCAGGCTTACCATGAAGCTCATACATTTGGTAGTCAATCCTAGCCTGCATATGCGATTCAGCTACATTTTTATTCCAGCTCTTTATGCATTTACCTTTCCCACTTTTGTGAACATCCTTATTACAGCTATTTATTGAGGCCTCAGTAAGTACCTCTATGATATTATTACATAATTAATTATCTATTACATTTCACATGAGACACACTACACATGAGATCGCACAGTTATTAAATTCAATAGGAAAATCTACAAGTCTCAATTTACTATTACAAAATGTATTATATTTATTTATTTCCACATCATTTCTTAATCTCCAAATTATATTGTTTTAATTTTGCTGAACATTCATTTTAATTTTATTTCAAAATCAAAATATTTTATTTCACATAAGCCTGCATGGGCACTTATGAAACGTCAGAAGCTAGGTGCACGGTTCCAATTTGTCGTTTCCTATGGAGAAGAGCCGGCAAGAAACTCCACGGTTACTCTTTTAAAAATAATTGGCTTTTACAATGTTTTCAAATTACAGTGATAATAGGTATAGGAGGACAGTGCAGGCCAGTCAATAAGTACCAGGTACTTAGAGGAATTAAAATACAGAATAGAAAAACGTCTACAAATCTAGTCTCTAAGGCCTACAACGTTCTCTCATTCACAATATGTAAAAGAATCTACGTATATAAAATGAATCTATTTGAACCAAGTGACATGATTTCGATGACAGTCACTAATAATAGACAGAAGTAAAATTGACGTATAATGTCAAATAATGACGAGAATATGTCAGTCATTGTAAAAAATAAAAAGAATAAAAATTAACATTGCAATTTGGGAGCAGTTAATAGACTTTCACACAGTTTTGCTGTTAATGAGGTACCAGGGGACCCACATGTGCAGAAGGTATTAATGCCAAACTTCCCTGTCTTCAACGTAGTCTTTTATCTTATAATATGCTTTTTTAATAAGGACACGTTTGATGTGAGTTTTAAACTTTCCATCGCTAAGTTCTGTAACCGATTTTGGCAACTTGTTATAGAAGCGGATACTGTTTATTAGAAATGACTTGCTAGTTTTAGTTAATCTAAATTTTGGAATCACAATTTCATCTTTACTACGTGTATTAAGATTATGGAAATCGCATCTTTTTTTGAAAAGACCTAAGTTTTTGCGAACATACAAGATATTTTCTAGAATATACAGAGAAGGCAGAGTAAGTATATCAATTTCGTTGAATTTATTTCTAAGAGACTCGCGAGGCCCCATTTTATAGATTGCGCGGATTGCCCTCTTTTGTAAAATAAAAATTGAATCTACGTCCGCTGCCGATCCCCACAGCAGAACGCCATAAGACATAATACTGTGAAAATAAGCAAAGTATACTAACCTAGCTGTGGCTACATCAGTCAACTCCCTTATTTTTCTTACTGCGTAAGCAGCTGAGCTTAATCTGCTTGAAAGAGCTCGAATGTGGGCACCCCATTGCAATTTTGAATCTAAAGTAATTCCCAAAAATACAGTTTCCGAAATAACATCTAGTTTCTTGCCATCAAGTTTTAAATTTAGACCTACTTGGGGTACATTTGGTAGCGAGAACTTAAGAGATTTAGTTTTGTTCGCATTGAGTAAAAGATTATTAGCAGCAAACCATTTCGATAGAACAGCTAGGCTTTCGTTGACATGTAAGACATCCGTATCTTTTCTATCTATTCTAAAAATAAGAGAAGTGTCATCAGCGAATAAAATTATATCCGAGAAGTTAGCCATCAGATAGGGAAGGTCATTAATATAAACTAGAAATAAAAAAGGACCAAGAATTGAACCTTGAGGCACGCCCATCCTAACTAGACACCCCGAGGATGTCGCCCCGTTAACGTTTACTTTTTGCTGCCTGTTTGATAAGTAGGAAAGTACAAGATCAGCAGCTTGTCCACGAATTCCGTAGTGGTGTAATTTACAGATCAGTGTATTGTGGTCAACGCAGTCAAACGCTTTTGAGAGGTCACAGAAAATGCCAATCGCATCCTGAGAACTCCAACGTCCAAAATGTGACTGATGAGTTTTACTCCCGCGTCAGTCGTCGACCTACCTTTCGTGAAACCAAACTGTCGACCATGTAAAATCCCATTTGAGTTAAAATGTGACAACATTTGGTCTAGCATGATTTTTTCATAAATTTTGCTCAATGCTGGAAGCACAAATATAGGTCTATAATTGGAGGGATCACTCTTACTACCCGATTTGAAAATTGGTACTACTTTACTATGTTTCATTAAGTCAGGAAACGTACCACTGTCTAAACATTGATTAAATATGCCTGTTAGGACAGGGGTAATTGTGTCAATGATATTTTCAATAACCTTAACGGAAATCCCCCATAAGTCTCCAGTGTTTTTTATGTTAAGACTTTTAAATGCTGTTTTAATTGTGGCAATAGAGATGGGTTTGAATTCAAAACTTGGAATGTCCTTACTGAAGTTTTCTTTAAGAAGAGATTCAGCTAATACAGATGATGAGGGGAGACATTTCGTAACCTCTATTGGGATGTTGGTAAAGAAATTTTCATTTCTTATTAAACCTAAATTATATTCCACCTGCAAAGGATAATGGTCCGACCAGTATGTGTTATACACTACTTGGATATTTGTTATAGTATTCCATGCCGCTTCACTCACCACACAATGATCCATCTTTTGCATCCATGTGCATCACTGACTTATGTATGAGTATCAGAAGACTCACGCAGTCTTTTTACATCTGCACAAACCCACCTTCTATCAGCACAAGACTTAAACAACTGTTTAAGTATTGTGCTACTCATCGCAAAAAAGGGCTGAAGGATGAATATTGTAGTCACCTAACATATACACTGTTTCAATGTCACTGTCTTCGATTATTGCATTTATTTCACCCAGGCACTGTGTGTAACTAGGCAGGTTATCAGGCTGATCAGTGGGCATGTACGCACACAAAATCACTATCTCACATGGGTCAGTGGTTACTGTTTTGATTGCAGTGATACGATCACCCTTGCACTTTATCACACTCCCGTCTTTGAATACATTTTTCCGCCTCATAAGCATCACACCACCGTGTGGTATACCGCGCAGTACACCAGACGATAAATCAACTGCCGCATTTCCCTGTGTAGCTGAACTCCTCATCAATTCTTCCGAGAAATGCCAGATCATGTGGCATGAGCCACGTTTCTTGCGACGCCACAACATCTGCATCACTGCATAGTACCCTAATATAGTTCACGCTTCGCTTCAAATTTTTACAGTTGAAAGTAATAAAACTGCATTTATTTTGATCCATAGAAGCTTATTCATTACTAAAGCTTAGAAATTAAGAACAATAAAATTACAGGGAGTTCTCGAAGTTTAATAAGGAAGTGCAATTTACCACCACATTGGTGATCATAAGCTTTCTTTCTTATTAATCAAAAACTCATAAATATTTCGAGAAAATTTTCATGAGACCAACTTACCCCGAAACACTACATCACAACATTCCAGCTGTATTTTCATGAAAGCCAATAAAACTATGAGCAGGAAATCTAGGCAGTGATACACTTGCGTGCCATTACAGAGGCTAGTGGCGCCATTACGTGAGCAGTTTAGTTGTCCCCATGTGTACGGAACGCCATTCAGATGATAAATACCGAGGTACCACGACGCTTTATGTACGGTCTTTGAGAAAAAATGAGCTACTTGCTTGTTATATGGAGTAAGTTTCTTGGCTTTTTATGTTGCAGAGTTATGCTGCTTGTTTTGCCTTTGTTATTTGATTTCTTCAGATTATGGGTCCACTGTTTAGCATACAAGACACCAACAACATCTTGACAATGAAAATAATGTCTAATCTGTTAATCAGCCTAGAATGTTCACACTGCCGGGACACAGGCCTCCTCTATATGAGAGAGAGTTAGTCATTATCTACTTCGCGGGCACATTGCAGGTCGGTAGATGGCATATGTCTTCCAGGTCGTACCGGTTTCCTCACGATGTTTTTTTCACCGTTTTGAGGGCAGTGGTAATGAAATAATTTACACAAAGTTAACCCCACCTCCGACCAATAAATCGAAAGTTGCGGCCATTACTACTGGGCCACCACTGTTTCCATATTTATGGATTATCAATCCTCTATCATAAAAACTTTTCACGTAAGGATTCACTCTCAATTACCTTATATTTTTCTCCGTAATCTGGCGATTTCATCGTATCCTCATTGTGTATTTTTCTTGGTTTTTTGAAGTGTTATTTCTTAGTTGGCGATTCAATACTTGGACTAGAATTGCGAGTAAAATATTCAAGGTCACGTCACGTTTAGCCACATTTTGTTACAAGAGAGATAAGAAAGATATAAGACTCTCTCACATTAAATCTGTCTCGTCCTTTAATTTTAAGAAGTTTCAATTCTGTACGTGTATGGAGCTGCCCACACCATTTTTAAGGTAATAGAGGTAAGCTACTTTTGGTTCTGCGTTATGTCCTGATATCTTTCGATTTTTATGGCTACTCAGTTAGATCTTGATATTAAAGACTTGCATCAATCTGTTACTGGATTTACAACTCTCTGAGTCAGGTGCGAAACTCCTTAAGGGTTCCATATATCCATTACAACTTGAGTAATTATATTAAGACACTCAAATTACCTTGTTGGGTATTTTTCTTATTCAGGATATCGTAATTTCTTTATAGCCTCTACCAAACAAGTATAGATGGGCGTTACCAAACAAAATATCAAAAAACAGTCCTTATAAATCCGACACATTATCTGTTGAAACTTCAACCCTGCATAAAAAGGGACTAAAAATCGCAAGCTCCACCAACTTTTCAATCGATTCTTCTTGGCGTTTTATACATGACAGCACCGACACTGTTTTGCTCTTACTTAATAATCTGTAGATGTTCAAGCTGCTTGTTAGCATACCGCATAGGATTAGTTGTTAAGAATGTGCCGTCGACTTTGTTACTGCATAGTTTGCAGTTTTGTGCACAAAATGTTGTGTGGAGCTATTTAAGCTGGTGCAGCTCTAGTATTGAGCGTTTTGAGCTCTTTGTGAAACTGGTAGGAATTACTGACGGTATTGTACTATTTTCACACGCAGAAAGTGTTAAGTTGGAAATATTAATGTTGCTGTCTAATGCCCCACGGTCGGAACATCTAGTATTCGTTTTGCATAGGATCAGCTGTGGTAAAATGTATAGTTACATTTAGTATGTTGTTTAAGCAGTAAGAGAAATGTGTTGTACCTATTCTACCTACACTAGGATTAACTTATGTTTATCTTCAGATTGAGTAACGAAATATTTATTTATTTATATACTTAATAATTTAATAAATGAGACAAATATACAGAGGCGGACTTAAATGCCATAGGCATTTTCTACCAGTTAACATTTGAGTGATGCAGAGACAAACAGTGGTAGGTTTACCTACATCATTTAATTTTCATCAGTTCATTGCACTTATATTTAAATACTAACATCTGTTATTAAATACTTACGCTGTAATCACAGTCACGTGGCGAGGTCAATCCAAAATAATAAAACTATTCTGTGAACTGCATGTAAATATAGTAATGTCGTATTTAGCTCCTAAACGATCAATTCCATCTATCAATAAGTCCCTAGAAGTAACTACTTAACTAGTTACTCCAAACCCCAAAATTATTCCCATTAATTCCCAACTTTAAAATTACTTTCTCCCTTTAAAATTACTGTGAGAAAACCCACGTTTTGAAGTAAGAACATTTCTGCTATCAATCATCTTGGATTGAAGTCCCAAAACTTGGGAACTCAGTTTCCTTCGGGTTACAGATCGATGGGAATTGGCAACTGGAAAGTTTTGGAGAAGGAACCCGTTTATTGTCCAACGGATTTAATACCTTAATTGATGAGTAGCAAGTTTTTGGGCTTGCCAAAGTGATGTAATTGGATGTAGATTTGGAAAAGGCATTATTTTCTTGATTTTCTTTGGTTCAGTTTTATATCTCATTGTAGATAAGCTACCCAATAAATTGCTAATAGCAAATTTTGGTCCATCGAGTAGTTCTGATGGCAATACTATGTGATGGTGTTAAGCTGATTGCTGATAGAAAATGCCAAGTGACAAAATCCAGCTTTATTTTTCCAATATTAAAAAACAAGACAGAAACATGATCGATTAGCTAAAAACAGGAAAAATTCAAAACTGAAACATAATTGCTGGATTGCCTAATGTTTTTTTTCTTCGATTGTTCGTATAAGAAATATAAAGGCTCATAACACACCTACAGCTTAAAACGTTGAACGGACTGTGTGAAAGATGATATAGCTAGAAAGGAGGTGACTACCAAGTTGACGACTAATAGAGAAATAAGGAAAACAAGACGTGCTGCGCTGACCCCAAATATTGGGATAAGAATGATGCTGATGACTTACAGCCTGTAGAAAGAAAGAAAAATAGATTTACTTTTAATTTTACTGTCATAACTAGTTTTGCCAGCGGCTTTGCTCGCATTTTATATACACATAAATTTACTAATAAATCACTCTGTCTATTGGTGAAAACCGAATGGAAATCCGGTTAGTAGTTTTTTAGTTTATCGCAATCAGACAGACAGACGCGACGGAGCCTTTGTTTTATAATAATTAGTGATAACGCAATCTGAATAAGACGTCAACGAATAGGGGTCTAAGCAAAATATACTATATATATACAGGGTGTAAGGGTAAACACCATTGTCACTTAAACCATGGGTAGTTGATTTAAATATAAAATAAACGAGCTAGTTAAAACAAAATACGCGCGCAAAATGAGCGACGCTACGGCGCGGCGTAACGTGCGGTCGCTAGCAAGACTAACAGCTTATTAACCGGGGTCGCGACGCTTGCGTCGGAGTCGGGTCACACGGCGTGGTACCCACACCCCGCACCCCCTCCCGTTTTGAGACGCAAGTTTGTTGCCCTCGCGCGTAGGGTGAAAAAATGCAGATTTTCTTTAAAAAAAAGGTTGTGTTTTTCATTGATTTTACGTTCTATAAACGAAACCAAACCACTGGTTTCAAGGATAACGGTGTTTTCCCTTACAGCCGGTATATATCTACATATTCAGCTATCTATTCCGTTCTATGAAACTCCGCCGACATTACTATGCACTCCTATGAGTTACAGCGTCCGTAGCAACTCGTGACGTATTCAATGTACTGCAAATAATAAATTAACATCTACGTTTATCTTAATGTGCCTATTTCCTTGCCAACTTGTAGACTACGTGGGGAGGGTTCCATTTAGATGTTGTACATGGTTTTAAAGTGTGATTTGTGTAGCTTGAGCTTAATAACACTGTTTTGATTTGTTGTGGTAGGAGTAAACGAGGGAGGTTTCATTTGTTTTACTATAGTCTGGGATTAAGAAGCCTTTTATTAATTAATTATAATTATTTCAGCAGAAATTTACCCACGAATACCCTGCATTACAAGAACAGCCATAATTAACTGAAAACAGAGCAGTGACCGCTTGAAACATTTAAACCTGTAGTTAGTAACGTTTAAGCCATCCTAGAGTTTTCAACGTCAAATAAAAATATGTAATAAACCCTTTTTATTTCACCGTAAATGAGTTCCGGAGCCCGCCTCGCTGACGGGGGATTAAGGGGGGCCTACTAAAGGTTTTAGGAGGAAAGTCGTCTGGGTCTTGATTGGGTGCGCTTCTTGCTTCATTTTGGATAGCCTTGCAGGGCCTTGTTTGGTGAGGATGATGGTTTGTTAGAAGCAATTTCTCACGTTGACCTTCTACTGCAGATATGTGAACTTCAAGAGAGGAAGCTCAGCGTACATTTTTATTTACGTTCATTTATTTATTTCAAAACTGATTGACTAGTTTTGCATTTAATGATGTAGGTAGATCCTCACGACTTGAATGATCAAGCTGAATGACATGAATAAAATGTATCTTGAACATTATGCTGTTTGTTGATGATACAAAGTGGTACTTATTTTATTTATAATAATATTTATTGCTCAATTCCTTTCCTGCTTTTCAGTTTGGTAAGTATTGTAAAAATATTCATGCCTGTAAATTTATTTATTTAGTTACTTAGTCGTTTAATTTAATATCTAGTTTTATAGTTAGCTGTGTTAAATATTATGAAAATGATGTAAGTAAACAATTCATTTCATTTTACTTCAAAAGCTGAGAAGAATTAACACGGATACCTACACAGTTACTGCAAAACAAGTTCTTCAGTTTTTTGCCTGAATTACTTTGTGTTCTTATCGCTAGTACATCTTGTGATAGAACCCTTAAAATCTCACTAGTTTCGACAACCCAGTGACTTTCACTCTTAGTAGCAACTCATAAAAGCTGCAACGTTGCTTGATGGGTTGAATCTTTTTGCTTCCATCGTAAAGGTGATTTAGCGCAGAAATTAATAAAAAACCGTCTTTGAGATTGATTAGGAGTGAAAATTAAAGTTCTTGTTATAATTTGAAACTTTTTGTTGATACTTGTAATGTTATAGGCGGAGTTGGAGTGCGGATCTTCGTCTGATGGGTGTAAAACATTGTAGGTAATGATGATTGTGGGCTGATAATACCTTGTTAATGTAAAGAGAAAGTTAGTCAGAACCGACAAAAACATATCATGTAATTCTTATATCGTAATTTTATTAGCCAGTAATCATGCTCAACCTAGATTTCATATTGCGTACAAAAACGAAGTATCACCCAGCATCTTTGATGGTTCAAGTAGGTATTCTATTGGTACTTGAGCACACATTCATCATCATTAACAGCATGTTTAAAACCGAAAATCGTCGTCATTACCTTTTCTTGTTGTCGTTGTTGTGGCATTAATCAGACTTGGGATTTTCACCTAGAACTGCACATGGAATCTATATCGAAAGGAAACTCTATTTATTGTCGTTATTCATGTTTTCAATGAACCTACAAAATTAAAACCGCACCGCGTTTCAGCCAAAAGTTCTTTCAGTTGGATTTTTATGACCGTTTCAAGGGGATATTCACATTAATCTACTTTTGGACACTGCAAAAGTCTTACATTAAAAACAATCACAAAGGCATAAAACAAAGTAACTACTAGGCTACAAACACTTAACCTACTTCAAAATCAAAGGATCGGCCACAATACAGAGAATATCCTCAATTTATTACTTTCTTCCTGTATCGAGTGCTTTGATAATAAATGCCTTTGTTTTTGCTTGTACTTACAATCTGAGGTTTTTCCTTTGATTTCTTTAGTAACTAGGTGTTTATTTTGATTTGTGGGTTGGTGAGATTTTGGTACCTATTTACAGCGATAATTTTGACCTGTTTTTGTAGTGGTCACAAAGATGAAAGCCGAAATTATATCATCAAAAATTGAATGAATACAATGCGTTATATTATGAAAGTAGCTTAGTATTATGCGTTACCAAAAATACAAAACAAAATTGATTGGCAAATAAATACATGTAATAATACGTTGTCAATTCATTTCGAAATAAAAAGAGGGGATAAAATGGTCAACATCACAATACTTTCATCGATTGCCTTTCAGTTATCTCTGATAAGAAGTTAAAAGAGTTTAGTGTCGTCATTCGGTGTCGATTGCTCTCGCAACGGTGATCGATGCGGAAGGATTCGAACGACATCCTATAAGCATACAGGTTGGCAGGGACGCGCAAACTGTAACCATGAATTGAGCACACGTTTCTAGACCGTAGCGTAGAAATTATTCGTCGGTTATTTAAAAAAAAAAAAATGAATTGATGTGAATGAATGTGTATGAATGAAAATTAAAATGAATGTGTGTTTCAGAATCATGTACTGAATCTATGCCATGGTAACGAGCTGTGCGGATATGTCCCTGCTACCCTGTAACGAGCTGTACGGCTATGTATGCTGCCCTGTATTAATAGTACTTCACGTACGGGCAATTGATCGCTATCGATAAGTGTATCTTCTCCTCAAAGTTTCATGTGAACAAAGTCGCTTTTAATGGGAACACTATTCATTTTAAATGCGCAAGACTAAAAATTACTAAAAAGTGCAAACTGGTGCACTGCAACCATGTTATTATGAAAGTCTAAACTTTTACAACACAGTATTTTATGTTGCTAAGCGATTTTTCTTGAAGTTTCATACCGGCCGGCGTTACATGAGGAGTACATACTGAAAGCGAAGATGTAATAAAACCTGAAAACACACGGGCATATGTATTGGGACCAAGATGTGACATGGCATTGTACAGGGTCAAGTTAAATTAGCTGGCAATACTTTACCCACGCGTTGGGTACCGATATTGAAAACTAATGGAACGCAAAAAAAATAATCGTCATTCGATGGGTGAAAGTCAATGCACGATAATCGATCAGCTGTTTGTATTTTTTCGTGGAACATAGATACTTTTTACGATATTCTAAAAACTATAACATGACAGTTGTTTGGTTGCCATAATGTACACGTCAGTGTCATTGAAAGTTTTGAACTAAGTTAGAATGTTGTTTTTTTTTCATTCGTTTTCGATATCCATTCCAAACACGTGGGTAGAGCTTGCCAGATAATTTAATTTGATCCTGTATAGTTAGTGAAGTTGCCTATCTAAAGCAAACTGAAATCAGCGATGAATGTAAGCAATGACGACGTAATATGACGACAGCAGTCTCACATGTCTGTTTCTCTTGTACAGTAGGGTGTGCCTCTGTGGTAACAATATCACAAGCTAAACGAGAAAAGCTCTTGTCGTGACAGGACACGAACAGCCAGTCAACATTTTTGTTAGTATAATTAACTGCCTAAAGTACGGCGGAGGTACTCAAGTACCTACTCATCATATATGGAGACATTTTCAATGCGGCTTAAGTCGTTTGTCAATTTCATTGCACTCACTAACTGGAGGTCCACTCAATCTATGTGGTTCTTTCCTCAAAATACTATTTCAGACACCAATCTACATGGGCTTCACATGATCTAACCAAGATTATATCTGGACTTTAAAAGAGACTGTGATCTCTGAGCCTTTCTACTCAGAGTAAGTAGTCAGATAGGAAACGCCGACCTCATCTATTTGTGTATGATTCTTGATCTGATCTATTATGATTGACTTGTAAAAGTGTTTGTACAAATCTACTTATAGAAATAAAATCATTTATCAATAACAGTTGAGTAATTTTGTCGAGACTCACCAAGCTAATTTTTTACTAGATCTTGATCTTTGTGGTTGATCGCTAGACATATATTATAGGAGTTAAAGACGACCAGTAACTAAGAACTAAGGCGATTTAACCCCCAAACAAAAAAAAATGATAATTGTAAGTATCAGTTCAAAATCGGGAATCATTAGAGGTTCCTTCCCAAATTCCCCTCCGTATATTCCTCCTCACAGTTGGCGCACAACTTATTGGAGTGTTTTCCTTTAAATTTAGGGCACAGAACGTGACCTAAAGGGGACGGTAGTCGACGAATTACGAGCTAACTTTACAGGCCGCTCCATATAGCTCTGTATAGCCAAGTATAGCCCGAGTAGCCGAGTTAGAGCTATAATGTGACGCAGTATGGAACTTGGGGCAATTTCTTGCTCGTTTATTATTTGGGGCCCAAAGGGTATGAACTGATTTTGGGTTTAGTTGGATGCTTATATGAACATGTGAGGTCTTTTGTAAGAGGTATGTGAAAGTTATTGTCATTGTAAGTATGGATTGAAAATTGTGAAATGATTATTATACTAAAATGAAATGAAATTGTTTATTCTGTAAATAAGATATTGAAATCACTTTTACACGTCATATCATTAAATTAAATAAGCTAGATGGAGTCGACGTTTTCAACCTACTACCCCTCAAACTCAAGGGTCAAAGTCTCTTATAAAGTCCAGACATAATCTTGATCAGACCATGTTAAGGTAAGGGAAGAACCACACAGATTTGAGTGGATCAGTCCAATCAGTGCAAGCATTAGTCAGTAATCGTGTAGTGCTTATTTTCTGCAGCACAGAAACAATGATGCCGATTCTCTTGTCACAAATGCCTATAAACTAGACTAAAATTCACCAAAATTTGGTTTATTCCTGTCAAATAACGATTTCCCATTCTGAAATTGACTAAAGTGACACATTTTAAATATATTTTAGTTTGACAGCACTATGATGTCACTGAGTTATTATTTTGTGAAAATAGTAATTTGCTATTCTGAATTTGACGTTTTTACCAAAAATTTTGATTATTTAACAAAATCTGACTATTTTTAATCACGATTAAAAAGGTGTGGAATAAAATTAGCAGTGTATAGAGCAGTGTAGCCCTAGCAGTGTATAGAGTTCACTCATCCTCTTTAGTTAAGGGAGGATTCTTCGTTGTGTCCGGTGGGCAACTGCCCGAACGGTTGATGTCCCGACATCTTGTATATGCTAGTTGCGCGGTAATCTCTGCTTGCGCAATGCTGGATTTTGCGTAACATCAGCAGCACACTGCTAATTTGCGAACCACGCATCACAATGCGTGGTTCGCATGCGGTGATGTTGATGCCACTACAGTCCCAGGCAGCCAGTATACAGGGTGGTAGAGACGCCCAAACTGTAACCATGAATTCAGCACATGATTTTAGACCCGGTAGCATAGATTTTTTTGTAAGTTATCAAATAAAAATATGCTGTTTCATAGAAAAGTGCAATACCTACACGATCAAAATGTATGGAACAACAAATAATTTTATATACCCTTGAAAAATTTCAACGCAGGGGTTCAGAATCATGTACTGAATTCAGGGTAACGTGTTGGGCATCATATAGGCTTTAAGCTACTACTGAAAACTTCCTTATTGAAAAACCCAATAACACTTTCCTTAAAACCCTAGGTTCAAACCCAGAACACTACGCTTGGCACTCACGCTTGCGACTTCTAGACCCACAAGGTAGTCTTAACGTTATTTATTATTCAGTAACTAAATAACTAAGCTAATAGTTGCAAAGTCAAGACCAAGTAATATATTAGGCGTGTTTGGTAACTTGTAATGGGTCACAAGGGACCCTAAGTCATTTGTGGGTCGTGTTTGTAGGTTAGATAAAGAAAGTCTTGTGATAATTAAGAAAGAGTTGTTTACTTTGCCATTATTATTTATTCAAGCATTTAAAATTTTAAAAGACTGTAGTTATTCATTATGATTGTTATCATTATAGTGACTTTCATCCTGTGCTAGACTCAAACTAACATTTTGGTAGCAGTAATCCTTAAACACAAGAACAGTCGTCTCAACAAGTATATCTAAGTCTTACACGCGATAAAATTAAGCAACTAGTTTAAGTACGTGTAGCATTATAAACTTGTACACTAAGTTTATACTTAATTCTCACTTGAGGCGAACACCGTGTAGTAGTGATTAACATAGACGTGAGTAAACTAAAGCAGATTTAAACTTAGTCATATACTTACACTAAGGAAGAAAGGCCAAATTCTCTAATAATAGTATTTGAAGACGTATTTTATAACCCAACCAAACGATCAAAGTAACCAAATCATTAAAAAATGTAACAAATTGATCTTCAAAAAGTTCACAATCTGTATTCTAAGTCCATACAGTATTTTTTCAAGATTTATGATAAAACTCTCAGCTTTGTCTCTCTGGTAATTTTTTATATTTTTCATTGCTGAATGGGCCTGCTCCTGACCTAAATCACGCCGTATGTAGTCAATGGTGCCAATTCTGTTGTACGCCGAACTAAACTAACTAAACTATCACTAAAATTACTTATTTTTGGCTATGAGAATCTTAAAGCTATTCTGCAAAAAAAAATCTCTGAACTTAAAAATAATTTTGACATAACTAAAATCGAATTTGACAAATCGCGACTCTTGCAGGCTTAGCATGACGCTTTCTATTTCTACTCTTCTGTAGAATAGAAATCGCTTGTCTACATTTCTCGTTGAAAAACTGCCAACTGTCTACACGGAAACGTAATTTTTGTCTAGTCTTCCGTCGACAAAACGCTTCTCACACAGTGATTTTTTCACAATTGTATGGAAAAATATTACCTACATGTTGAGGTTATGGGGCTTACGTGTTTATTAAAGGGGGTCGAAATTATCATCATTTTTGCGATAGGACACACCATTTTCGAGATATATAAGCAAACGAAAAGAAAAAAAAAGATACCGTACTGTTTTTGCACCTGAAGTCGAAGTGTTGGTGGGAATTTTAGTTCATTACCACTAGTTTTATTCCACACTTTTTTAATCGCAATTAAAATTAGTCAGATTTAGTTAGAAAAATTAATATAGTCAAAATTTTTGGTGAAAAACGACAAACTCAGAATAGCAAAATTACCATCTTCACTAAATTAATAATGCAGTGCAATCTTAGTGCTGTCAAACTAAAATATAGTTAAGTTGTGTCACTTTAGTCAATTTCAGAATGGGAAATCGTCGTTTGACAGGATTAAACAAAATTTTGGTGATTTTTAGTTTAGTTTAGAGAATTTTGTGACAACAGAATCGGACCAATGTATGACGTCTACGATGGAGCGAGCATGCCCAGAAGATGCGTGCTCACTCATGGTTTGAACTCAGACAGGTTGCAACTTTCTGTTATCACCGCAATCAATTATTAGCGTATAGATTGCTGTATTTCCCAACAATTAAATCTGAAATCCTATGATAATAATATATATCACCCGTAAATTTTGTGACCTCAATGCGCGGACTGAGCGAGCGTAGTGAGCGGTGCCGCGGCAGCGGCCGCCGTGCGCAACTTCCAAGTTGGTCGCAGTTACTTGGCTTTTTAGTACCTCTTGGTGCAAGGTGCGATCCGTCGCATGCTAGTTTGACACCAGTTCAGAAATTGACGGTTGTCTATGAAAAGATTATTAACTATCGATAAATAATGCGTTAAATCGTAAATGGTATTATAAACTTGCGATGTTCATACTCATACTCATAGACTCATGGCCTAACACGGTTTGAAACGTACCCATAAAAAATATACCTACCGCCACTTAACTTTTCTTCAACAACAAACACTTCATCAACCAATTGAAATTCAGCTCACTGTTCCAAGAAAAACCGCTGAAATATTTCTTGGCTGGCCAAACAAAATAGCGTTTACGAATTTGTCCACGACCGAGATGGAATTATTCTGGGAATCCTAATAAATTGGGAGCAATTTTAGGTAAATGAGTTCCGCCCAGCGAACGGAGGAATCGGAAAGGGCGGATGGCCTCCGCCTTTAATTTGGATTAGGGTTTGTACACAGCAGTTTGTGTTCTTTATTTTCATTCTGATAGAATGGTAATTTCTTGAGTCTGAAACAAGCAAACTGGTATATTTTTTATAGAATTGCGAAGAGTAGGTATTTAGGTATGTTATTTGTTGTAGTTTAGCGGGAGTTTCCGAAATAAATAATTATTTTACTTTTAAGGTTTTATTTTTGGCATAGGAATGTTTTTTTACGGACTGGGACTCCTTATTAAGCTTAGTGTTTGTCGTTATAAATAATAAAGGAGATCACTCATTCTGGGATGTATTTGTTTTTAGCGCCTAGAATTTATAATAACTTATTTTTTAAGTACACATAGAACGCCTTATTTTTATTAAGGCGTCAAAGTTGAGAACAATTTGGGTTCGGTGAAATAACATCAGGTATGAATTAGATTTTCGGTGACGAGAAACAATTATTATTAAGCAGCAACAACTTCCTAGGTGGACCTGCATATCTTGATATCTTGATTCATCATGCCTATATAAGAATACAATTAAAATCTCATTCTACACACAAGTAAGTAAAAATTTCTTGTCGTTAAATGTCAAAATATACGAAAGCCCCACAAGAATACCTTTGAATACGTTGTGAACGACCCCTAATCCTTTAATTCGGCTTAATATACGTTTGATGAGGCCTGTAGATTTTCGCATGCCGCCGTCAGAATTCTAAGGAATACAATATGTATTTTAAAATTTCGCACGATCAACGCGGAATGTTTGTCGAGTTTGCTCTTTTCAGAACCATAAAAGAGGCTATGAATCGGATTTTGATGAATATTGAAATGTTATACTGAATCACGTTTTCATAAAATAATACTTTTCGTAACCCGTTTCACAGGTGACTTTTTGCTGGCTTCCAACCCAACCCAATGCTGCTTCATCATCTTCTTGCCCTTGTTGCAAGTGACTTGGGATTACCAACCGAATGCACATGACTATTACTCGTATAAAGTAGGTAAGTAAAGTAAATCACTCAACAAAACTATTAATGTCAGCAACTCATCACTTAGTTCACCTTACATTCTACATAGCCTTACATTCTGCATAGAGTTGTAAGACTCTGCCACCATAAATAAACCATAACTTCTGCCTTAGTGTCGACAGCCGGTACCATGATCACCGAGGTAAAGATAAGTCTCCTCTTATTTGTTCAAATCGTTGAGCTCCTCAAGTTCTAAGTTGAGATGCATGATTACTGATAAATGCGTGCACTAATTGGACAGCTCCACTCAATATGTGTGGTTCTTCCCTCAAAAGACCATTTCAGACACCGATAGATATGGTTAACACATGATCTTTCTGCATCCAGCAGATACCTACGGTCAGTCTTTAGTCCATCTTGTTGGAGGCTTTCCAACGTCGCCACTCCAGAACCTTTCGGCCCCATCGGCCATCTGTTCAAGCAATGTCCCTCTGCTCCCTGCCACTTAAGTTTGGCAATTTCAATGAGGAAACCTTGATTACGCTAGCACTGGAGACGTCCTAATTGTTTTAAGATAAATGTGTTTTCAGCCTGTCCATCACAAGACCACACTGCAACCCACCACACCAAACCACACCACACTACACTGCACCACTCCAAACAACACAACACCACATCACGCCACACCACACCACGCTACATCACACTATACTGCACTACACCACATACAGTATCACACAAACACACTAATAACGAATTTTAATTTTGTTTGAATCTTTTTATTTCTTTATTTTAGTTTAGCTAATGTTTCCTACCAAAGGTTAAAAATATATTGTTACTATCTTTAATATTTAAGTTATACTCATACTCTGTTTGGGGGGCGGGCCTGGTAATCTGTGTGACAGGTTTTCCTAGTGCAGATACCAGTCTCTCACAAAGGATTTATTTAGATATTATAAATCTTCATATATTTAAGGCTCCTTTGTGGAAGAGAAATAAATGTTAATTGATTTGTTTATTATTCATTTATTTAATTCTTCGGGCTTTGTCAGTTACGTTGGCTCGTGTTTGTTAGGCACAAGTAAATTCTTCTCGTGAAACAAGTACTGAATCCCTCCCGTTTTAATCTTACCCATCTTGGAGTTAGATGGGAAAAGATTAAAACGGGAGGGACAAGAATACTAATTGTCAAACTCCCCGTACCTTATTAACTCTTCTTACTGTCTCACAATAGTTAGTTCTCACATAAAATAGGAGTAATATGTAATGAGAACCCTTACTTGGCGATCACGTAGCAAAGAAATAAGCCCAACAACATTAAAACTTAAGCAAAACACGTGTACAGGTACGTTGGACAAACATAATTAGGTATATAGAAAAAAATACGATTCTACTTTATGTGGAGGAAGTAAGGGTGAGATTAGAGTGGAGGGTTGTGTGAGAAAACGCAACAACTTTGTTATGCGTTTCAGGCAAGTCTTGGGAACGTGACATACGGTCCTGAAGACTGCCGAGGAAAATGCTCCGACGGAAATTCTTTGAGTAAATTATGTTATTGATTTTTTTATGGGGTTTCGAGTGTTCCAGCACTTCCAGCTGTCGTGCGCTGATTTGATTCTAAGAGACTGCAGTTATGGAATGTCGATGGTTCACGCGTTTAACAAAAGTCGATTGCGAAAACATGCTACTACAACGTTACAGCCCTTACTTTTAATAGAGAAAAAGTTCAAGTTTTCTAGGTTAAAACATACCATTTATTAGGTATCTATTTATAAATAAAATAAAATTGTGTTTTCTTTTACTTGTGGGTAGGTTTAATTTTAGTGTGTGTGTGCCTTAGTGGGTGCGTTATTATTAGGACTAAAAGATAAATAAAAAATAAGAAATCTACCAACAAGCTCACCATCCTACCACCCCGTTTAACTCCTCAAGACACGCCTAATTTGGCTTTATGAGTGCGGCTTAAGGCAAGCCTCCGAGTAATGTATGAGCAAACTAACCTTCCTCGCAATATACATACGTTACAGTTTACGAGATGCTGCCACCAACACGGATATACGGCTACCGCTGTATTTTAGTGTTAGTTTCTGTCTAAAAAAAATGGGCGAACTCGGGCAGATGATGGGTAAAAAAACCATAGTTCAAGGCAGTTTCACACTTTAAATAAATTGAGATGACTGTAACTGTTAGAATACTGAGGATCACAGGTGAAGGTTATTAACCTCTGAAAACTGTTAAATGTTTTTATAGAACAAAACAATATTAGTATCAGTGACAATTGCTTACAATACCTATATCTACAGGTCACGACGCGGTCAAGGGCAGGCCCATTTAGTAATAAAAAAAAAATACAGGTGATTGGAACATCGACGCACGACCTGTTACCATGAATTCAGTACACGACTGGACCCTGGATAAATTAGCTGTTCCATAATTATGTTTTGACCGCGTAGGTATTCCAGTTTATAGATATTTTTTTAAATAGCCGATGCGAAATTTGTACGTAGCGAGTTCATGGGTTATCGTTTTTTTTGTGATGTAGCCTACTAAAGATAAAGTTACTAATTATTTTTTCTAATGAATATCCCAATAACATTTAGCTTGTCTTGGAAATAAAACCTAGGACCCCAGGCTTAACCGTCCCACATGCGACCAGACAAGAAAATAATTGCGTTTCTGCGTATTAAGTGAAACTTGAACGTACTCTTACTTGAATAAACATGTGTCTAAATGCTGAAACTTCCCGAAAGGCACAGTTAATCATCATCAGTTCAGCCTAAAATCGTCCACCGCTGGACATTGGCCTCCCCAAAGCAGCACCACTGCGACCGGTTCTGTGCTTCTCGCATCCAGTGGATTCGTGCGGCCTTCACCAGGTCATCGGTCCACCTTATGGGAGAACTTCTAACGCGGTCGCCACTCCAGAACTTTGCAGCTCCATCGGTCATCTGTTCTGCGAGCAATGTGTCCTACCCACTGCCACTTAAGTTTAGCAGTTCTTCGGGCTATGTCGGCGCATGTCAAACAATATATTCACTGCAATTAAAACATAATATATCTGTCTCCGCGATGACAGCGTTTAGGTCCTACGTTGTCGGTTTTCCTTACATTTTGACACTGACATGAAGGGTGACAACGTAGCGTCTCGGGATAAATGAATAGCGTCATTGAGTTGTTAAGTGGAAGAGGAGACTGTGTTCCTGTAAATATGTATAAGGAAGAAAAATATAGGTAGTTACTGAATGACACACGATCTTTTTAACCGACTTCAAAAACGAGCAGTTTCTCAATTCGTATGCATGTTTTTTTTTGTATGTTTATTCCACGATATCTCCGTCACTTTTGGTTAAATTTCGAAAATACTTTAAATAATAGATGAAATTATAAATAGAAAAGAATAGTAAAATATATATATAGAAAATAAATTTATATCAGACCACCCTAGATGGTTCAGGAGTGGTCCCAAATAAATTTTACTAACTTTGCTTCGGTAGTTTTTGCGTTAACCTTGATGTTACGTTTTTAATCCACTTTATGTATCTCGATGACATTCTGCTGCTTCCTGTCATTGTTGTTTACATAGCAAATAGTGGTATACGAGTTGGTGTGGGGTAGGTACCACTTTAAAGTGAAAAATAAAAAACACTACAGTATTACCAACCAAATTAAAATATAAACTTTTTGCAAAAACAAAAACATGTGACTTCCAAAAAAACACTACACAGCGAAAAATAACTTTAATTTCGGAAATCGGTGTCGGTGGAAAAATATTTATCGGTGTCGGTGGAATATTTTAATTTTGTTAGTAAAATTGTAGTGTTAAGTTTACGTGGTTGCTCCATTGATTCTCAGAAATTCATAGTTAAACGACATTCTAAAACTGAACACTGTTTAACAGGAGATAAAGTCTAATGCTGCACGTGATAAGACAAGTCTTGAGAAGCATCCAAACCTAAGGGTTGCAATAGTAGACTTGATCGATGTTCTCGAAAACACTGACGCAAACGATAGCTTTAATATATTTCAAGAAAACTTTTCATTATTCTATAAGTTATGTTTTCCCATAAGGAAAAACCAAATCTACATCAATAATACGTCACCCAAATGGGTTACGAAAGGTATAAGGAAATCTTGCACTTACAAACGATAGCTTAAAAGAATGTGTTACTCAAAAGTTAATAAAAATAATAATTTACGGTCTAGATATTTAAAATATAATGAAATTCTAAAATCCTGCGTCCTCCGCTCAAAAAAGTGCTCAAACCTTAACTACATACTAAAATCTAAAAATAAAAACAAAGCCACATGGGGCGTCATCAAAAATAGAACAGACACTCATAAAACATTTATTCAAATATATGCACTCGATCACGACGGTTGTATTTTAAATGATCCGAGTCAAATAGCGAACTCTTTTAATAATTATTGTATTGATATTGCTAGTAAAAAACCTCAACTTTCAAGAAATACTTGTTCATCTCAACCCAATAGAAACATTTCCAGCATATTTTTGAACCCATGTTCTGAAACTGAAGTTTCCCGTATAATAGTATCTCTAAACAATAAAAAGTCGGTAGGGTATGTTGAGATCTCTACGCACATACTTAAATGATGTGCTGAAATCATAGCACCAATACTATGCTACACAATTAATTTATCTCTATTTGAGGGAATCTTCCCCGAACGATAAAAATTTTCAATTCTTAAGCCCCTTCATAAAAGTAAGAATACACTAGATAAAAATAATTATAGACCTATCGCTCTCATTTCAATAATCTCAAAAAATTACGAACAAATAATACAAAGTCAAAGAAACATAAAATTATTATTAACGAAGAACAAAATGGATTTCAAAAAGGTAAGTCAACAACTCTGGCAGCATTCTCTTTAGTGAGGTCCATTACAGATAATATAGATAAAAAACGCTCTGTTTCCGTAATTTTCCTAAATTATGAGCAAGGCTTTGATCTCGTTAACCACAACACACTCCTAGATAAATGTAAGCGCTAAGGCATCAGAGGTCCAGCGTTAGAATAGCTGATAAGTTACCTCAGTAATAGACAACAGTGTGTTGAAGTATCCCGCATTAATGATAAACTCGTTGTGATGGTATACAAATCTTTATACAGATACAATGGGTCTGGAGTACCTCAAGGAAGCATCCTTGGGCCTCTTCTCTTCCTTTTGTACATTAACGACTAACCAAATATAACAAATCATAAGTGCGTAATATTTGCAGATGATGTGTCAGTAATAATACCGGAAAATAACAAAACATTACATGAACTAGAAGTCAATCAAACTATCAACGTTATAATAAATTGGCTAAACGAAAACCACTTAAAAATATTAAATTAAATTAATATTAAACTTAAATTTATCCAAAACAAAATTCATTCAATTTGCATACCACAAACAAAATCCCCCAAAAATTACTTTAATCTCCAATAACGAAATAATTAATAAAGTAAATAATATTAAAAAAAAATAGGTCTAACACTAGATGAAAATTGTAATTGGGGAACACACATTGAAAATCTATGTAAAAAACTAAACAGATTTGTATATGCACTAAGAGAACTACGTAAAACAGCGAATGAAGAAGCTGCACTCAGCGCCTATCACGGCTACGTAGCACCTGTACTGAGGTACGGCTTGCTTCTATGGGGCAACTCGTCTCAAGTTCAAACAGCTTTCATAGCGCAAAAAAAATGCTTAAGAGCAATAACTGGGGCGCCTCCATATGAGAGTTGTAGACCAATAAAAGAAAAAACTAAAGATTTTAAGGATTTCTCCTATTTATATTTTAGAAATAGCAATATTTGTAATGAAAAATTTACACTTCTTCTCCACAGTAACCGAAAATAATTGATTCACAAAAAGGGACCCCACAAAGTTCAAAAACTAATTTTGTAACAGCACTCTCCACTATAGAAACAGTTATCTGATGTCCATAAAAGTTTACAACCATATTCCAAAACGAATACGAGAACTACCATTAGATTTCTTCAAATAACAAATAAAAACTTGGCTTCTCCAAAATAATTTTTATACACTAAAAGATTTTTTTGAATATAAGTAGGTAGGTATTATACATACTCGTAGATATTAGATTTTTTATATTAATACGAAAGTTGTTAATGTTGTGTTTTATTTTATTTTATCCTACTAATATTATAAACGCGAAAGTTTGTAAGTATGGATGGATGGATGGATGTTTGTTACTCCTTCACGCAAAAACTACTAAAAGGATTGGGATGAAATTTGGCACACAGATAGATTATAATAATATAGATTAACACATAGGATACTTTTATCCCGGTAGTACGTTCCTGCGGGATAATTTCCGCCTTCCACACGGGCGAAGCCGCGGGCGGAAGTTAGTATTGTATAAATGTGTCCTTATAGTGTTTTGTATTGTGTTATAAAGTAAAAATAGTTTAAAAGTTAGGTTCTACACTCATGTGCAATTACTAATTATTGTAAATATTCGTATGCCGTTTTAGCGGCGGATGTGTCCTGAACATATTTATACTTGACCAACTCTGTATCTACCATATATCCGACGAATAAATATCTTTGTCTTTGACTATTTTTATTTTTTTCTTCTATTCTATTCTAGACTATGGCTTACAGGTATTTTTTTATTTGTGTAACATCCTTACTGTTTTGCTTTCTATATAACTCATTATTTACAATTTCCTTCTGTTTTTGGGTTGGAAATCATCAAATTACTTCTCCCGCTCTGGGTGGAGCAGGAGGGCGTGTCAGACTTCTACTGACTAAAACCCACCCGTGTTCCTTCAGTTGCCTGTGTGCCAGGGGCCGCGGTATCTCTTTCGATCAACCCGCACCCCTGGCAGGCATCGGCCCTTGCGGACCCCATCAGTTGATGCTGAAATCTCTTTGAGGCGCGCGTGGAACACAACGTGCCGTCGACCCGGGCTTGGTCCTTACCGGACAGCGAGCTACCCATTACTCGCCGTCTGCAAGCCCGCGCCTACGGTGGCCAGGAATCAGCCTGGGATTCCCGACGCCCAGGTCGTCTCCTGCGGCGACTAGGGCCGTGAGGGCGCATATACTGTCTCTCCCTCACGTCCGCCGCCTCCCTCTTCGAGAGCATTACTACTTCGCCGAAGGAGGTGACGGCTACCCATGCACTCTCACACCATTCCATGGCCTGGACCAGGGCCGATCGCGGAGATCGTCGCCGCCGATCGTCTCCACGAGGACACGGCGGTGCTCCGCCCAAGCCGGGCAGAACTCCACCGTATGCTCCATCGTGTACTCAAGGCAATATGCCTTACAGGTGTAATGCAAATAAAGAGGATTTTTAATGAAGAAATTACTCTACAAAGCCCTACACCAGATCTGCTCATAGTCGACTAACTAGAGAAGAAAAATCAAAATAGAGAACAAAAAAATTTTACTTACTTAAAAACTATAAGCAATAATCTAATAAAAACAGCCGAAACCCGGCAAGCTTAACAGAAAACCACTTTAACATTTACACAGAAAACTGTTTCACTGACTCTATTAAGAAAAAAACCAACATCATAGGACTTACAATTTTAATTTGCATATTAAACAGCTAGCTTCCTTTCTCTATAATTGTAGAGACACAGTAAATGAGATGTAGAGCAAACGACACTGACAAAGTAGAGTCTTTGTAAAGGGTACTCTACCGTAGAGACTCGATGGAATACGTCTGCTGAATGTTAAGAACTACAGCTTAGACTCTATTTCTTAGAATAGAGATTCTTTTGCAAGTTGAGAACTTGTGTTTTATTAAGGTCCATGCCAAGTTAGTATTTAAGTTTCAAATTCGTTCCAGGTCTTGTCAGATAAACAGGTAGAATATTCTATAATAAGTATACAATATAATTAACAAATAGAAATGTGATCTTTTAAAGATAACTTTTTAGTTTATAAAAAGAGAAGGTGATAAGAACTTATTATTAATAACTGGCAATTTAAAACTACCAAATACAAGGGCTGATGAGGAAAGTGGCCGCACAGTGGAAACGGCCGCGACTTACGAGTTGTAGGTCGGTTTGGACCCTGACAGGCGCTTAACTTTGTGTAAATTATTTTATTACTGTAACGGTGAAGGAAAATATCGAGTGGAAACCGACATGTCCTAGAACCAAAAATTCGAAGACAAGACCCACACTGGATCCGCGTGATGGATTACCAGCTACTCCCTCTCAAAGAGGGTATTTATTCCTGTGTCCCAACAATAGGGTAGTAAGTAGGAGGCTCCTCCTCCTCAGTCGTGCATTCTTGACAGACTGGTCGTGGTTGACGATGATGCATTTTCATTCATCATTGTAGGAGGCCAGGTACATAAAAAATCATATTTTTATATAACATACACCAATAGTAAAAGTCCAACAAGAGAATATTGTTTCAATATAATATGTAAAACATTTAAATGCAAAATAAACACAAAAATTTCGAAATCCAAAAACTAATTAATCAAAAATACCGAAAACTGAATTCTATAACAACCAAAAAAATAACACTAGAATAAACAAATAAACATCAAACGGTGATGTTTTAATGGAAACTGAAACATTGTATACAGTTATGATAAAAATTTATTATTACGGAAAGCCCATATTTCACGAGCATTAGTCTACATTGAAACAAAGCTCCGTCTAACTGAAAAAAACACGTCCCGATACTAGACTGAAATATTCAGTGCTATTGGTCGGTCTGCTGATTTTTTCTTTTTGTTCACGTGTCTGGTTTGTGTGTTTAGATTTTCAGTGGAAGGATGAAAAATAAGCTGCTTGTTTATATATAAAGTCGGAAAAACAAGATGGTTGAAGAGATTTCGCTTATTTATTTCAGTTTCGCTCCTCAACGCAAACACGATGTTAAAATACAGGACGATAACTGATTAACGTTACTTATTCCTATATGTAAGTTTTAAAAAAAAAAACTATTTGTCGTGACTGTTTTTGTTTTCTACGTCTTTTTTTCATAACTAGATGTGTTCAGTGTTTAGAGTGAGTGTCGTGCGCAAAGTTTTGAGTATGAATGTCGATGGCTATAGGAGTAGGGGAAGACCAAAGAAACGATGGATGGACTGTGTGAAAGATGATATGGTTTAAAAAGGATTGGCTACCAAGATGACAAAAGGTATTACAAAATGTAGTTAGCTAGCGACCTCGACAATTGATCATATTATTCTTGCCCGAGCAACTAGCAGCAAGTTCGCCATGCTCCCTTATATGTCACTGCTTCTGGTAGCGTTGGAGGTCAGGTTGCCTCCTTCCCTCAAATATGGCGAGGGGGGTAGTGGCTGATCTTTGCGTTATGCTCGTGAGCGGGTGCTGCTTTTGGTGGCTGGTCGTCTTGCTGCTCATGGTTTTGTTATTGTTTATTAACTGTTTATTTAATTTACTCCCTAGGTCCTAGTTTAACATTTGTTACTTCCAGTTACAACTATGTGAACATAATGAAGCATTACATACGTAGGCGGGCGCGCTTATATGCCTGGAGGCATTAATTTGGGTTTTAAGTTCTGTATGAATGTTTTTAATATTTATTTTTGCTTGAGTAAACTTTTAACGATCATTTTTGGTATATTGGCGTGTGATAACTGACATTTGGCCAATATTGTAATTTTATGTTTTGTGTTTCGTAACTTTAATTACGTACCTGCCATTGTATAAAATCGGGTTCTTCTAACTTAACAGACAGCTGTGCTGCTGGGGAGTTTGTTCCGTCACTTCTTCCTAGCTAAAGCGCTAGGAAATGGTGAAGGGTGAGCGTTTTGGGGGGCTGTCTTATGTAATTATGACGTTTAAAAAGTGCTGACATCAACCTAGTTTGAATAAATATTTTGATTTTGACGACTAATAAAAAAGCATGGAAAAAACATATAAATTGGGATAAACACAACAGAATGGTGATGATGATGATGATGATAATAATATGAGGTCGGTGCTTCCTATCTGTCTCTGAAACGAAACGCCGTAACAAAATTAGAGTTCACTTTAGAGGCCCGATATTGTCTTGCTCAGATCAAGTAAGCCATGCAGATTAGCATCTAAGATGGCCTCTGTAGATTAGCGTTTGATATGTGCTTTTATTGCAGTTATGAATGAGTTAGACTAGTGACCATTTAAATTATTTTTACTACAATTCGAAAGTAAGTACTCCTATAAAAACAAAGCAAAAGGTCAAAACGATTCGTCAAAAATGTAAACAATTTTCACGAAAATTATACGTTCCTGCAAACTTCCTGGAAACTAAAGAGAAAGACGAATTCTGCTCCTGTCAAATAATTTAGCTTACCGTTTAAATATCACGCAAACGACGACGGAACATCAAAAACCAGTGGTTTTCCCATTATTCTCTACAAATCGTCCGTAACAAAATCCCTTTGAGTCCAGGTAAAAATCATAAGAGGTGGAGTCCCTTTCAGTAAATTATGACATCTAATTACGAAAGCATTGTCGAATTTCAACGCTGCATTTAATTTTGTTTGTACCAGATATTTGGGGATGGCACAAAGTACAAGCAAAGAAATGGTGGGAAGTGAAGCTTGATAGCACTCAGTTCAGCAAATGACAGACTGTATTGGCTCTCAGTATTTCAGCGCGTGTCTGCAGTCATTACTTGCGACATTGTTCATTTCCGAACTAAGTTTCAATAATCTTAGCACTACGTCATACCCATAGGTGCTAATTTAACCTTGAGAATGTATCATGATGAAAAAGTATTTTATATTACATGACTTCGTGCAAATTTTCCACAACTTTACACCACAACTGCTTATAGCTTACACCACACGTCAAATGTCATTTAATTTTACACGAGAGCATTGGAGTGTGCGCTGATAAATGCGTCCTCTCACTTAGCCTTGCGATAATGTCGGGTTGGCGACCAAATTCATTTTAAATATACCCTGTTATTGTCATTTAATTAAAACACGGACATGGCGCAAGAGCTCAAGATTAATTATGTTGACGAAATAATTACGGATTTAATCAGGTTTTTATCGCGGTAATGTGTTTTTGGATAAGGATTAGGGTGACGGTTTTAAGAGTATTGTTGTATTTATTTTACGCATGAATTGCCTACCTCGACTTTTCGAGAGGCCTGCCAGTTTTCTGCAGAGGTAAATCTTTTAAACTGAAATGAATAAATCAGTTATTTACAGTGTAGTGCGTTTCCTCAAGTCTCGCAAGATTCTTCCTCTTTGTTTAACATAATTATTATATCAAACTTTTTTTTCATGGCAAACCTACCTAAGCTGGGGCACAGGTAGGACCTACTTATATGACTAAAAATTTCGGAGCAGAAAACTCAATAGTTTCCAACTTTAGAGTTGGAAACTATTGAGTTTTCTGCTCGGAATTTCAAATGAAAGAAATTAAAACTTGAAATTGAGCAAACAGTTTTAACAAAGCGACACCCTAGCCACGGTTTCAAGTCTGAGGATGAATAGAACAAAAGTCAAACTGAACTATATATCTAAACGAAAACAGCAAACACTCCCAAGCGATTTCCACTATCTTTTACTCAAGCTCCTATTTAACACAATACAATGAGCAAAAAACGTCGGAAACTATTCAATTCTTTAACAAAGAAAGGTAAGTAATCGCTCCCAGTAGACTAACTTAAAACTACTCCAGTTAAAGAGTTCAACTTAATAAAGCTGGTTAAGACGGATAGGGAGGTGCAGGTAGTGGGGGCAGGGGAGAGGTCGCGCCAAAAACAAGCGCTTTGTGAAGCACCTGGGACATAGTGATAATGAAACTAATTTACTAGATTTAGCCTTTCCCGGGGTTCGGAGCTCGGAAAAAATGTGGAGGAGGTATTTCAATTAGTCTTTTAGCGGAGTCGTTTGGAACTCTTGTGTTACATGTATGAAAAAAAAAATCGTCTTTCACATTCCCTGGAGCTCTGGAGCTTTTAAGGAGCACATGAGCGCAAACTAGATGGAAGATACTATAGTGTCTTGTATAAACTATCTTTGCAAAAGAATTTAATTTAGCACCATTCGCGTTGAGAGTCTGGTTGCCAGAGTTATATACATCGCAGATAGATAATATTTGAGTTGTTATTTCTGCATCAGCATAATTAATATTTTGTTCTGTATGCCATGTTGAAAGATTGTGAAGTGGTAAGGCACGTGAAATTTTTCAACTTTGATTCATTGATTTACAGCAATTTGGAAAATCTCTAAGTATCAAAGCTGAGGTAGCTTCAAAGAGACAATCATTTATATGTATAATATTTATTGTTACTGGTTGGTGCCTTTAACAAGAAATATAAATGTTTAAGGAGTTCCAATCGTGAAAAACAAGGACAAGCCCTTGTTTTTACCGATTATATTGGTGTTATGTAGTGTGCTATAATATTGGTGTTTCAGATGTAAGATCTTGTGGCTAGGTAACAACACCCGCATGGGTCGATCGATCAGGTTAAGCGACGCTTGCCGCGGTGGTCCCGTGGCTAACCCGTAATTACTTAAATATCAAGACCCCTCCGTGTCTCTGAAAGTATTTTAAGTCGTTGGTCCCGGCTGTCATTCCTGGATCATTCACAGTTGTTACAGGTCGCCAGAACACCGAAAATCTGAGAAACCAGGCTTACCGAAGGGTATCGTATAACCCAGTAACTGGGTTGTGGAGGTCAGATAAGCAGTCACTCAGTGTAAAATACTGGTATCCAGCTACATCCGGTTAGACTGGAAGCCAACCCCAACTTAGTTGGGAAAAGACTTGGCGGATTGAATGGTGATAAACAACATTTGACGGAAAATTATTAAAAAATATTCGGTTGACATTTCAAGAGTTTTTTATACGATTCGTATATTCACGTCCAGCTGGAGACACGCGGCGTCCCGTTGGATTAAATTTTCTTAGTCGATGAATGCAGCTGCGATATCGCTCAAACTGCATTATTAAACTTGAAGACATTCAACAGAGTGCTTATTTTACTGTTTTTATACTAAGTAATGAATTCCATTATCATACCTCGATGATTTAATTTTGTTTTTGTTTGAGTTTTCTTATGAATTTAAATTTGGTAGAAGTTTTGCTGTTTGTACAGGGTAGATGATGGGGCGTTGATAAATCGTTCTGGGATAAGGTTTACCTAGTAGGATATATTTTTTTTTGCCATTTTCAGTGATGACTGGCATTTACCACGTAAAAATGTCAGTAGTACTAGGTATTTTTTTTTTGAGGTTGGGAAATCATTAAATAACTTGTCCCGCCCTGGGTGGAGCAGGAAGGCGTGTCAGACTTTTACTGACTAAAACCCACCCGTGTTCCCTTAGTTGTCTGTATGCCAGGGGCCGCGGTATCTCTTTCGAACAACCCGCACCCCTGGCAGGCATTTGCCCTTGTGGATCCCACCAGTTGGTGCTGAAATCTCTTTGAGGCGCGCGTGGAACACAACACAACGTCGACCCGGGCTTGGTCTTTACCGGATAGCGAGCTACCCATTACTCGCCGTCCGCAAGCCCGTGCCTACGGTGGCCAAGAATCCGCCTGGGACTCCCGACGCCCAAGGCGTCTCATGCATAGGCTAGGGCCTTGAGGGTGCATATACTACCTCTCCCTCACGTGCGTGACCTCCTTCTTTGCGAGCATTACTGCTTTGCAGGAAGAGGTGACGGCTACCCATGCAATCTCGCTCCGAACAATGGCCTGGACCATGGCCGGACGTGAGAGATCGCCGCCACCGATCGCTTCCACTAGGACACGGTGGTGCCCAAGCCGGGCAGACCTCCACCGTATGCTCCACCACACGGTGAGGTCACCCTCAGGGTGATTTTCACAGTGGAAACACCTGGGTGTTTCATCCTGCCTTATGCGAAAGGTAGGTACCTCCCGAAACAGCTGTATCCGATGAGGACCTGCGTCAGACAGAAGCCACTCCTCAAAGAGGGGACTTACTGCCGCAATCGTGGCATGCCCAGCACTGGGTTGCGACAATCGCACTCTCCATGTCACGTTCTCTGCGCCTCGCCGCGATTTCTCGTGACAGCGGAGTTACGCCCTAGCGTTTTTCCTCCTCGCGCCACTCCCATATGTGCGCGAAGACCTTTGCCTCCAGATTCCATGGCGGCAATCTGGCAAGGAGGCCCGCCACCTCACCGGAGATCGTGTGGTATCCCCGGACTATCTAGATGGCCATGACCCTATGGGACGACTTCAACCGGCGGGCTGGTTGGCGCCTCAATGAAGGCGCCCGCCCACACCGGTGCCCCGTATAGGGCCATGGACAGTAGTACTTGGTATTAGGTGTGTAATTAACCAAATATTCATTTATTTGTATGAATTGTTTAAATTAGTAGTTTTAAAGAGCCCTAACATAAATTATCCGACATTGAATTTTTCGCGAACATAAATCGGTTTTCATGTTAAAATAAGCAGTTAATTACAGCAGCTACATGTTTCACGTCTGAAAATACCATCATCAAATTCGTACTCCGCAACGCAACCTCACAATGTAATTAAACTTAAAAATGCACAATAAATATTTTCCGCTCATTACCACCTGTCCATCACCCGTAATGAATTAACAAGTATACACTGCCCAATTATTCGGCACGCAGTGAGTAAGCAAAACAATTTGTTGACAGTACGGGCACCCGCAACTAAAGTTTACCGAAACAAGCGACTTATTGCAGCGTACACGTTAGTGCAAATAAAAGTGCACAGTGCGGGCGGCTAGTTAAAATTTCACGAGTCGGTCTAACGGTTGGACGCACTGTTATTCCGAGTTCGAATTTCGTTTCGTTTTCGAACACCATTTTTTGAATATTTCAGTTGGCGTTCGGCATTTTTTTGCCAGTTGTACGTTTATTTATGTCACTTTAGCTTCGGTGCTTGAGTTTGGAAATTAGCATATTTACTGTAAGTTGTTGATGTAAAATACTGAAACTAAAATAAAAGGAAGCTTAAAATAGAGCACTGGCAAGGTAGATTAGATTATGTTCATTGAAAGAAACCTAACGTACTTTACTAAAAAGTAAATAGCCTTATAGTAACACAAAACGTTTCAAACACTAAATGTAACATTTATCGATATTTTCAATTATACGACCACAACTAAACAATTTTCACGCTAACACAATCGACCTAAACTGAACGGCGAATGAACGTAAAACAACGAAACTCATACATTATAATTAACAAACATTTGGTCATATTAAATTCTTCACATTTTCCGAATTTACATAACAATGATATCAGTGGAATTTATTATGTATTATTGTATTGGAATCCACTGGTCCGTCACGGGCCGAGAGCAAACCATTCAGATTTATTTGTATTAAAACAATACAACCCTGAACAAAGGTTTTGAACATCGATTGTCTCATCTGCCATTCAGTTATTGAGAGTACACCCCATAGATGGCAAATAAATTCCGATGTATAATATTTTCAAAGGATTTTCATATTTTGTTTTCAATTTGGATCTATGAATTTATGCTCGCATGGTAGATGTAGATATCTCGTTTGTTTGGCCGATCTTATTTAATATGAAAACTATCATTGTTAATTATCATCATAGACAGCAGCGTTTCTTTAAAAAAATATAGAAATAACATCATGCCATTCAGTCGTTCAAATTCCTCCCCGAAACGTTTTATTTCATACATTATCCTGCAACATACGTTGCCAACAAACCCACCTGTTGCCACACATATCATCTACCCCATTCATATAACCAAACCGTAAAGATAACCAGCCCGAATAACCCAAAAGACATACACATCCATTTCCGTCTTACTAAAAAATAGAACGATAACAGAAGTTAATTTCACTTACACTTCGTAATCTACACCGCTGTTTTGTTCGGCCGTCAGTGCATGACAAGCGATGGACACAAAGCAAGTCGATAACGTCACTCACAATATGCAGGGATAAACAAAGGCGGGTAGACGTTTTGTAAATTTTCGCGCTTCCGCGACTCTGATAAGAAGATTAAAACCCTTTTGTTTGCTGCAAGAGAATAAATTTTATTAAATTTTTATAGATTTTGTAACATATTTTCTTTGAACAATGTCTTGTGTACAAGAGTATATGTCCAATATACATATTTTCCAACCTCATGCGTTTTGTGACTAAATCTTTATACTACTGAGCTAGGATCCTGGGTTCGATTGCCACTTCAGAGAAAGTGTATTTTTCCATATAAGATTCCAGAGTAACAGCTCAGACTCAGCTGGCTACAACGTTATATTTTCAAAGTAACTTTTTTTAGGGTCTCCCTCGAATCAAAAAAAAAAAATAGACAAATTATCACTTCCCAAAAAAAAAATTGCTTAATTTAATTTGCCAAATGATTGCTTGGCAAATATACTTTTCACAAATAATTGTATCGCAAGGCTAATGTTTGGCAAGTGAACGTTTAAACAATAACTTGCTTACCAACTAGCACTTTTACCAATGTAAATGTAGCCAAATATTTCAGTTAGTATAATAACATATTTTACGCAAAATAAAACAAACCAAATATTTTGTATCGTCAGTTTTAAATTTACCATTTCTATTCAGCCAACGACGACGTTTTATTACAAGGGTGTTTTGCCACTTGGGAAAAATTCTAAACAGGTAATAATAATATTAACATTATGATTCTGGTAGTACATTCAAAAATATGTTTCTTGCACTCGCCGGCCGCTGTCACAGCACGTTCACTGCGCTCGCTCGGCTCGTGCGTTGTGTGGTCACAGTTTTAACCTAACCTAACCTACAGTTCTGGTAGCAGTTCATTTTTTGTTCGTCGTTCGTAACCATTGACCACCTGACATTGAGATTACGATTACACTTTCGAGTGAACCGTCAATAAAAATAAAAAAATATATTTGGATAAAGACGGCAGAATTAATCGAATTCTGCAACACAAGAGTGAATACTCTGAAATAAAATTGTTAGATAATATCCATTCCAAAAGAATAAAATTGTAAGTTACAATTCGTATCAAATAAATGATTATTGTCCATGGAGTTTCTTGCCCGTTCTTCTCCATAGGTACCTACGCTTTGGAATGGGCAACTAGCTTCATCTTTCTACCTCACCGACCTTGACAATTCAAAAGTGCCTTTAATTGGTTTATTTGAAATAAATGCTTTGAGTTTGAGTTTGAGTTTGAATTATATTAAAATAAGAGTGCATTTTAAATTATATAATTCCCAAAAAATCTTATTTTTGTCTTTACATTGTTTTCATAACAAATCGTTTGACTAAATGTTTATTGTCTAAATATTGTTTGTAGTAATAAAACATTTGATTTAAAAAAAAGACCTAAATGATATTATGCTTGGTAATATTCTGCCGAATAAAAATGTTACCAAATGAAAATGTGCGTACTAAAATCATTCCAAATATTGTATTGATACAAAAAAAGGTTGCTTAAATTTGTTTGGTTAATGAAATTTTGTCAAAATCATTTTGGCAAAACAGCAGGATCCCATTTTTTTAAGATGCACGTGCAATAAAAAAAAATGTATCGAAAGACGTCATTCAAGGAAAACGGGGCTTAGGTAATGGTAACTGAGATTCGTGGAACCAGATACGTGTAGATTAAGTATTTTGCAAACAAATCCTTGTATCGCTCTACAGAGATTAGTTTCACAATACTTATTCGTCGTGATAATGTTAATCTCGACTATCGGAAAAAAACAAATGACAGATACAGTTTAAGCTCCTCATCATGAAAGAAAAATAGGGAAATTGTTTTAGTACCTAGAAACCTACCTTTAGTTTCAATATTAATTTGAACTCATAAGTTCAAAAATTCCATTGGATTCGGTATGAGCCGACGGAAAAAAATTTAAAATTGCCATATAATGTAATGAATACCATGATAATGTGGTCATTATTATTTTCCGATCACTTTGAAGCCACGAGCTCCTGAGTAGACGTTTCCAAAAAATCTCACAAAGAATATTTCCCCTGGGCCGGAACCCCACCGCAATGGGCACGCACTCCTAATCCGCAGCTGTAAGCGTAACAAACGTTTATTGCCTTAAACGGAAATTTATATCGCGACCACAACCAACTTTCACCTGTGACGTAGATCAGGAAATTGATTCAGAAAGGACATATAACACTGTTTTGAAGTAGTATAATAAAATGAACAGGAAAAACATTAGATGTCACGAAAGCCTAATTATCCAATCGTATAATTTTCCAAAACTTACCTTGGTTCACACTGATATTCTTTTTAACGTTTTTCTCCTAAGTGCAAAATAACGTGTGTTTTTTGCTAGCCTGTGCGGCCCCGCTGCTGGGCAAAAGCCCCCTCCCCCCATCTATTTCTGGACCGGCCTCGGCGTATACAGTTACCTTCATTTATTTAAGATTACCTCGCTGCTTTATAATAATATTTATGGACTCCTCATCTGCCTCTCAACTATGTTGGGGTTGGCTTCCAGTCAACCCGGATACAGCTGAATACAAGTATTTTACACAGAGCGAATGTCTATCTGCTTTCCACAACCCAGTTATTGGGTAATACAATACCCCTTTGTAAAACTGGTTGTCACAATTTCGGGCTTCTCACGACCCGTAATAACTATCAAGGATTCATGAATGACAACTTGACGATCAACAGCTTAACGTCCTTTCCGAGGCACGGACTAACTGATAAAATCATAACAAAAAAGCTGGCTCTTACAACTTTTCAGTCCATCTAAAAATCAAATCTTGCTCTGCACGAACTCAGGACTAGATCAGTAGGGTAGAAAATATGAAAAATCAATCGAGCTGACATAATGCCAGCTCTGTTACACACGTGTTTTACTCTTTGACCAAAATCTTACAGGAGCGTGGAAGCCATTGACGTGGTAAAGAGATTGATTCTTTAATTTCAGTAATGGCTGCTTATTAGAAAAAAAAACTGAAAAGCAAAAAATAATAAACCTTTTTGTTTAACCTTAATAACTAAGTTCTTAAACGAATGTAAGTATACCTAAGTAATTTTGAGTCGGCGCCAAACAAGCAAATTAATTAATTACTTACGTAAAGCATGATGACATGCAATGAAGCATGATGACGCGGCGCTACACGCCCTTTCGCCGGAAAATGCCGAGCGTTCACGAAGTTAATGTCAGCGAGACAGCAACCCGAACGGGCACACACGTCTTTGCGAGTGATCGTGCCGAGAGTGATTTTTTTGGAATGTTAATGTTTATCGCTGGCAATTTCACGTTGCATTAATTTGATTCGGTTATTTCTTTAAATTTAAGGTAATTTAGTGAACTTTGTTCATTGACTGACGCCGACTCAAAATTACTTAAGTATACTTACATTAGTTTAAGAACTTAGTTATTAAGATTAAACAAAAAAGTTTTATAATTTTTTTTGCTTTTAAGTTTTTTCGGCGGTTAAATTTTTTGTTAAAAAGTTTATTTTTATTTTTTTGTGACAGTTCTAAAGCTCATTCACCGTGAGGTCTTTTTTGTAATTTGTAATACGCATTAAAGTATTAAAATCTGTGAGTGAACAATAAATCACCCCTATTTTCGTTTTTTTTTTCAAATATTATATGGGACCAACTTCGAGGTATACCTTATCCAATAAAAAAAGAATTATCACAATCGGACTATTCTGTAAAAAGTAATGCGTGGTCATACATTACAATCAATACGTGAACAATCAATCATACCATGTTTTCTTACCCTTAGGGTTGGATTTTTTTCCAAATTTATATGGGACCAACTTCGGGGTATACTCTTTCTAATAATTTTTTTTATGAAAATCGGACTACTCTGTAAAAAATTATGCGTGGGCATACATTAATAAAAATATGTGTCGACTTGAGAACCTCCTCCGTTTTTTCGTCGGTTAAAAAGGGGCTGTTGTGAACGGGAGATACTACACGGTTTTTGGCTTTTATGTATTATTGGGGAAATTTTACTGTCGTAGCGTCGTAAAACTCATAAGAGAGAGAGTAACAATTTGGTAATTCATTTGTATAACTTGATTATGTAAATCCAGAAAATTATTTGAATAAGCAGGCGAGAAAAAAAAGAAAGAAAATAAGTTTATTGACACCTAATAAGACGCATAACAATAAAGGCAAAGTACAAAAAATTCACCACTGACTTTATGATAGCGACCAGACCAGTGCAGTATATATAAAAGAGGTAAGTACTTCGTTAAACTAAAAAAAATACTGTTCTGTAAATAATATAATAATTATGTAAAATGGCAAACTCCAAACATAGCAAAACCATACGAGTAGGTGCCGACAAAAAGTCGCTGAAAGTCAATGTCCAACGTCTCGTAAGGTCAAGCTCAAATAAAAAAATTAGGAACCAAAGGAGATGACGAGGGCTCGTTCGCTTGCTTTGCTCAATAACTAGGTAGATGTTTTCTAATTGTGACAATTTTTAAAAGCGTTCTATATGAAAACTACAATAAGCCAAAAAAAAAAAATAAGCTTCTCAAGCGCGGTCCAAAAAGTACAGTGGAGCCATAATCCCATTTTGTTCAACACATCTGGTCATTCACGCACAGTGGCTACGAGTACTACGCATCTGAACTTTCTTAAGAACATCGCCACCTCGCCACCTCGTGGATGGCCACCTGGTCGACGAGGTCCATCTTGTCGAACTCATCGATGCAGCATACGCCGTTGTCAGCCAACATCAGAGCGCCCGCTTCTATTACGAAGTCGAAAGATTCTTCGTCCTGTGTACAACAATCATAATTATTATAATAACAGTGGTTTTGCAGTAGAAAATGGCCCACCAGATGGTAAGAGGTCGCCGACGCCTATAAATTAGCAGGTGGAACTAACTGAGGTTTTAGTCGGTTGGAATTCATTAGGGAGTGTTATTGAGTGTTTTCTTTCGATTATTCTTAGTATTTGGAGCTGGAGTTGTGCCTCGTTAGTGGTAGACTATTAACATAAACACACAATCATCACACACACACACATCATATTTCACACGTCATATTTTGTTGTTTGTTCGTTTTGGGCGTCAAAATAATGTACCTAGTTCGTACAGTGTGTATCACGTGCAAAACAAATGTTGTGAAATTATCCTTCGTTTGTTCAGCGCCAAAAAAAGAAGATTAAGAGAACAGACAATCCATACATCATATTCTATTTTTCCTGTCCCATGTAATCGGCGTTTGGTAATCCGAGTATTGCGTACAAACTAAGTGCTACGGAATCCCCCCCAATTTGTACGGCTACAATCTTCTGTAATATAGTACGGTATAGTGATGTGAAGCTCATTGTCGATATCTAGGGAAATGCTGATTGAGCCTTTCCCCAAAATGATTGCAATATCATAATATGGGCTGATTTTCTAATGCTCCAATGATGTTAAATACTTAATACCGCAATACAAATATAGAGGCTTGTGACAACATAGATGGGAAAAGGCTAGGCACATAATTACCGCAATACAAACTTGAAAGTGTAGTTCTAGCTAAAATTGGAGCTAAAACTTCTCAGCTTATTTCAATCTGTCATTCGAATGGCAGACAAACAATTTAGAACACAATACACTTTGCATAAACTTTCATGCAAATTATTCTCTTATCAAATTCTGTAGATAGCCAGCATCAATCATCTGATTCTGACAAAACTTTATCCAACAGAAAACTGAAATAATCCAAAGAAAGATCTATCTGCAAATGCATCTTCTAGTGGAATAAAACTTAAGATCCCTGATTTCCCAGAGGAAGGTCAGACCGGTACTCTACCGTATTAAATACCTAGCTCCGGAATTTATTTACAGACTAGACTCACATGCGGGGCAATCTGAAATCCATCACAATATACTCAGGTATTCCGGTGAACAGTAATCCTAGACACGCGGTTTAGTGATGTGCTGTGTTTGTCAAAAAATTATGTTAGAAACTCAACATCGACAAAAATATGTTTAAATCCAAGGTATTTGTGAAACGATTAGGTACCTACGCCATAGTATGGACATTAAAACTGTGACTATAGTAAACATTAGTAACGCTTTTTCTGATGAAGTATGGTTCTCATAGCAAAATCGGTCTTAGGTACCTACGCTACTTATCGAAAATAAGCTTAACGAATATAACGAATACAAGCAAATGCCTTAAACTAAACTTTAAGCTCACAATCTAATCTACAGAAAAACAAAACATGTTTTACGCCTTTTTTAATAAAGTTAATGGTATTTACCTTTCTTTTTCTAAGGCATACTATTCTATCAACGACTACTTAAACGATAAGAATTGTTTGTCGCTGTGATTAACTCAAGACAACGTTTGAGTTCTTTCACCAGAATTAGCTTACCTACTGACAGGTCATATGAGTTACTTCATAATTATCATTGTTTATTTTATTTGACTGTGTAAACCATTTAAAAAATATATTTTATGAATGATTTTTATATTTATTGTTGAATGTTAATTATTTACCTATTAGTGTCAATCAAGTTCTTCCAACTTAACAGACAGCTGGGCTGCTGGGGAGTTTGTTGCGCCACTCTTCTTCCCAGCTAGAGCACTAGGAAGTGGTGAAGGGCGGGCGTTTTGGAGGACTATCTTATGTAATTGTGACTTGTGTGAAAAAGTGCTGACTCTCAGCCTAGTTTTAATAAATGACTTTTGATTTTGATTTTTCCAAAAGAATACGATGTTTTCAAAAAAACATCGATACAACACACTACCCAACCCTGTGAAAATCGATAATGCATCGAATTTCCCGAAGGGCTCGAAACGAAGGCAAATCGACAAAGATGGATCTAATCTAAGACGAGTCGGAAACCTAATCTTTATACTGGTTATCATATTTTTAACCGACTTCAAAAAAGGAGGAGGTTCTATGTTCGACTGTATTTTTTTTTGTGTGTTCACCGATATCTTCCCCTTTTGTAAATCGATTCTCAGAATTCTTTTTTTATTTGAAAGAGTATGGCAGACGCGAGCGATCGCGCGAGCGGCAGCGATCACCTCCAAGCCTGGCAGACCTCCACCGGAGTATACTCCACCGTGTCCTCAGGGCGACCTTCGCAGTGGAAACACCCGGGCGTACAAGTAGGTAGTTGAGTAAATATTTAGATTAAGCTTTTACCTATTGTTCTCTCGTTTTCAAGTTGACAAAGCCAGGACACTCCACAGATACTCTTTTTAAAATATTGTTTAATGCTTTACTTATCTATACTTACATATAATTACGCAGAAGAGTTTGTTTGTTTTTTTGTTTGAACACGCTATTCACAAAAATGTTGTTGTATTCATAAAAAAAATTGTATTTGACAGCCAAATTCTTGACAAAGGATATTAAAGGCTATGTAACATCACGCCGAGTACTTTTTGTTCGGCTCCTTATAGAATCATAAGGAACCGAGCAAAAAGTACGAAAGAACGTTAAGTAAGAACGAAGTAATGACGCGGGCAGGCGATGTTCTGCAACGGGGAGGGGCGGGAACAAGACATTTTACACGGAGAAAGACTTCAATTCCTTATTAGGTACTTCAACAAAATGAACACAGACCAACATTCACCTAAAATGGTATCTGATTATAGCACAGTTATTAACGACACTGATCTTTTTGAGGTATTTTATAATCAATTAATGTCAAGCACCCCACGCTTTTTAATTGAATTAAATTATTTTCTCCTTTTTTAGTTTGGTTTTCAAAGCATGTTTTTTAGTTTTTTAAACTATAATTTATTTTCAATTTTTTAGTTCTGCTAACTAAAAAACCGTGTATTTTTTTAATTATTATTATTTTCCTTTTTTTATTTTTCTAATTTTTTTTTAAATTATTGAATTGTCATCGTTCCTCGATAAGTTTACAAAGTTTCAATGAAATCTGATCGTTTAAAGTGGGTCAAAATCGCGCTCTAAGGAGTCGGTTACATACAAACAAACATACAAGTGAATCTAATATAAAGGGTGTAAAGACACATTAATACAGTGGATTACTAACGGGGTTGGAGTTTCTAGTAAAATGAAGAGAGTACTATGCTCAGATACAGTAAATAATGCCAGCATAAAAAAGTATAAAACAACTATGTTCGAATTTATAGAAGAGTTATTCAGCAAACCAAGAAAAAGGCCATAATAAATAATTTAAATACCGCTAAAAATATAACAAAACAGTCGTAGAAACTTGTTAATGAATGTACAAAGAAAACAACAATTAGGAATTGTAGAAATGTAATCCTAAAAGTGAATAACAAAGTGATAACTGATCCCCCAACAGATGCCACGGCCAGTGGCTTGAGAGGCGGCACGGCGTCCTCACCTTCTGCCTAACGTAGGTCCTCACCGGATACCGTGTTTTCAGGAGGTTCCTGTTTCGGATAAGGCGGGAGGAAATGCCCGGGTGTTTCCACTGCGTAGATCGCCTTGAGGACACGGTGGAGGTCTGCCCGGGTTGGGCGGAGCACCGCCGTGTCCTCGTGGAGGCGATCGGCGGCGACGATCTCTCACGTCTGGCCCTGGTCCAGGCCATGGTACGGAGCGAGAGTGCATGGGGAGCCGTCACCTCCTTCTGCGAAGCAGTAATGCTCGCCCTCGCTTGCCCTATTTGTATCCGTCTCTTTTTGTATCGGAAATGGTGGGCATAAGCACATTGGAACTGAGACGCAAGTGTGCGATTCTGATGCACTACTACCTATTACTTAATAACAAGATCGATGACGCGATTACCCTAGCTCGCTGTTCATTGTTTGTTCCAGACCGGCTGCGGCGGTCGCGCGCCTGTGCCTGTTCGCAGCTCCGCCAGAGCGCACTCATACTGCTCGATATGCCCCTACTACCCAGACGATCAATCTGCTGAACGCCCTGATTGTTCAGAGACCAGATATTGATATATTTGTGTATAGCAGTAGATCTATGGTCAATGTTTGTGTGAAGTTTTTTAGTTAAATTAATTATGTTGTTGGCTTGTTGCGCGCTTTGGTGCTTACTGTAAGTGCAGCAAGCAATTGTTATAAATAAATAAAGAGGGAGTCGGCGCAGGTGAGGGAGAGGCAGTATATGCGCCCTCATGGCCGTAGTCCCCGCAGGAGACGCCCTGGGCATCGGGAATCCCAGGCTGATTCCCGGCTACCGTTGGTGCGGGCTTGCGGACGGCGAATAATGGATAGCTCGCTGTCCGGTAAGGATCAAGCACGGGTCAACGGTGCGTTGTGTTCCACGCGCGCCTCGACGCGATGTCAGCACCAACTGGTGGGGTCCACAAGGGCCGATGCCTGCCAGGGGTGCGGGATGTTCGAAAGAGATACCGCGGCCCCTGGTACACAGGCAACTGAGGCATCACGGGTGGTTTTTAGTCAGTAAAAGTCTGATACGCCATCCTGCTCCACCCAGAGCGGGAGAAGATATTTGATGATTTCCCACCCAAAAAAAAAAAACCTCCAGCAGGTCGCAAATCAATTCATTGACAGTTTTGTGTTCAAATCGTCACTCGCTAGCAATGAAAAAGAAAGGGCAATGACTTTTCTATTAGATAGTACGAAAAAAGTAGAAAGTGAATAAACCTTCTTTACAACTACGCCTTCTGAAATTACAAAGATTATTAGTAAAAGGTCCAATAAAAAATCATGCGGTTTTGATGATATAATTTCATATAATTGCTTTTTTTTTATCTGACTGTATAATTCAGGTTTTACTTTTTTTTATCATTTATTTATGACTTAATCTACTCATTACAATGTTTTTTTTTTTTAATGAGTAGTATTGCAATATGTAGTTAGCTAGCGACCTCGACAATTCATGATTATTCTTGCCAGTGCAACCGGCAGCAAGTTCGTCATGCTCCCTTAGATGTCACTGCTTGCGGTAGCGTCGGGGGTCGGGTTGCCTCCTTCCCTCAAATATGGCGAGGGGGGTAATGGCTGATCTTTGCGTTATGCTCGTGAACGGGTGCTGCTCGTGGTGACTGGTCGTCTTGCTGACCATGGTTTTGTTATTGTTAATTGTATTAAGTTTTTAATCATTTTAGTCCAGAGGTCCTAGTTCAACTTTTGTTATAAGTTACTTATAGCTATATTTGCATAATGCAGAATTATATATGTAAGCGGGCATGCCCTTTATGCCTAGAGGCTTTTATTTAGATTGGAAGTTCTGTTTACGTTTTATTTTAATTTTCTATTATTTTTAGTTTTCAATTTTTGATGGTATATTGGCGTGTGCTAGCTGACATATGGCAAATTTTATGTTTTTTTTGTGTTTCGTACTTTTTATTACCTATTATTGTATAGAAACAAGTTCTTCTACCTTAACAGACAGCTGTGCTGCTGGGGAGTTTGTTCCGCTACTTCTTTTTCCCAGCTAAAGCACTAGGAAGTGGTGAAGGGCGGGCGTTTTTGGGGGGACTGTCTTATGTAATTTTATTTTGACGTTCAAAAAGAGCTGACTCTCAGCCTAGTTTGAATAAATGACTTTTGATTTTGATTTTTTTGATTTTGATCTACCGATATCAATTTCAAAGGAGAATATAGAGTCTTTGGCATTCCCTCTTTCTGATTTTTTAAATAAATGTTTCGAAGAGTGTCCTTCCAGACCAGTTAAAATTGGCTAAAGTAGTTCCCATATTTAAAAAAGGTATTAAGACTGAGCCAATAATTTACCGACATACATCCCTTTTGCCAACCTTATCAAAAGTATTTGAAACAATTATTAAAACGAGACTGATGGTACATTTGTATGTAAATAGAATAATTAATTTTAGACAATTTGGGTATCAGAAAGGCGTCGTTTGCTCAGATGCTATAAACACTCTTATAAATGATATAATTGATAAATTAAATGACAAAATGAAAGTGGCTGGGCTATTCCTAGACCTTAGCTTCACTTTTGATTATGAATGACTACTAACTAAACTGATATTTTATGGTATCAGAGGCAAGTCCTTACAACTTTTAAGATCCTACTTACGAAATAGACGAATGTTTGTAGAAATTAAAAGTATCGATGAAAGTAATCATGAAGTCATATACACGTTTAAAATTACAAATATTAAACGTGGTGTGCCCCAAGGCTCCATTTTAGGACCAATCCTATTATTTTATTTACAAATGACTTGCTTAACTTTATGCATTATGTTCAGCCTGATGTAAAACTTGTTGTCTTTGCAGATGATACAAATATAATAATTGGGGCGAATGACTTAAAAGAATTGACCAAAAATGTAAATAAAAGCCTACAAAATCTCTGCGATTGGTTTACAGTCAATAACCTTTTGCTAAACACAAGTAAAACTAACATCATTTTATTTGAGACTACAACTCGCCATAATGACAATTTAGATGTACAAATCAAAGGAGACAAGATTGAATTAGAGGACAAAGTCTAAGGTAAAGTTTAAGGATTAATATAGATGTACATTTAAATTGAAAACGAGCCAGCTGCTATTGACTCTTCAATTTCATCAGCATGCTATGCACTCAGGAGCCTTAGAGATATGTTGGATCTAAAGAAACTAAAGGCTATATATTACGCACTGGTAGAATCTAGGTTAAGATAAAGCATAATGCTTTGGGGAAACAGCTATAGTTATAACTGTCAGAAAGCATTTAAATTACAGAAACGGGCCATAAGGACTATAGTAAGGATCTCACAAAGAGACTCATGTAGAGAGCACTTTAGGTAATTAGACATTTTAACTGTACCAAGTTTATATATATCAGTAATCCAAAATCTCTTTGCTAAGTATATTCATGAGCATGAACCACAAGAGGAACGTAAGATAAGAGAAAGCACAAGAAGGAAGGATTTCAAAAACAAAAAGGCACCAAATTTTAACATAGCTAAGCATTGTTCAATATATCAAGCAGTCGAGTTATTTAATAGGTTACACTCATTTCAAACTTAATTAAAAGCCTTCTTATTAGGAAAATGTTTATACTCGGTATCATTATATATGTCGAATGACAAATAATAAAATGTATATTTATGATTATAATATCGCCTATAATAAATAGCAGTGAACAAGCTATATGATAAATTATCTTTTGATCTAAACACTAAGACCTTTATGAATTTATACTCTCAATTATTAAAAAAAAATTGACATTGAATTTTACATAATTACTGTATTTATTGACATAAATATTTTAAATTAACTTTTCACTTTTTAACTTTTTTCACAATTTTAATTAGGCTTTTAAATGTATTGTTTCTGCATGTGATAATTTTATTTATTAAGTAATGTTCAACACAATGTTAATTGTCAAATAATAAATAAATGAAATGAAACCTTTTTTTTACTTTTTCCAATTTATAACTCTTAATAAAAACAGCACCTTCTTTTTCCCATCCACACACAACCCGCTTTTATTTTTTGAAAGACTTGTGAGTGAAATGAAAAATCCGAGCAACGTGAACATTTGACGGAACATTAGCAATGTAAATCTGACTGGCATACATTTGATCCATCTGCCTAATGGACACGGGTCGCGAGCATACACTGCTTGAATCAATAAATTGCTTGCACAGTGCAACTGTGCAGTGAAAGTATGACGAGTTATGTTTATTTAATTGGTTATAGGTACGCTTGCATGGGGTTGAATTGTATCCTGGTATTTTAATATAAGTCATTGAGACTGTATTTCGGCCATGGTGGTCAATCTCAATGGAGACTAGCTTTCGGTGCAGGACATTTATAGTGCACAAGTGCGTGCAGTCTCTCTTTCCGAACGCAATTCGACACGACTGGAGAGAGAGATCAGGCGCAGGGCCAACGGCTTAGCGAACTTCCAAACTCTGGACTGTTACTAAGAAATTCCAAATGGAAAAGCTCAATAACACTTTTCCCGACCTGGGGATCGAATCGCAGTTCAGCAGTCGCGCCAGCGATCATGATACCACGGTGAAGTTAATAGATAGAGGATTGTTAATTTATTTCATCCCGGTTAAGAAAGAACTACAAATTAACCTTGGGTATGCTGTACAATGGCCTATGTCCAGCAGTGGACGTCTTTCGGCTGAAATGAAAATGATGATGCTGTAGAATTGATGATCTAAACAAAATAATGTTGCTTAGTCTGTGTTGTTGGCCTGTTTTATCACTTTAACTTATTTTGCAGATCCTATACAAGTATAGTTTTATACGAATTCCATTTAATTTACGTTAAACTTAGTGGTTTTCGATTGAGTAAGATACCTAGGCTTCCCTCAAAATAAGTTAAACAATAGTTGTCGATTGCTTCGGTTGACGCAAAACCGACGGGGTGTTATAAGTTTGACGTGTCTGTGTGTGTGTGTGTGTGTGAGTCTGTCTGTGGCAACGTAGCTCTCGAACAGATGAACCGATTTTGATTTTGTTTTATGTGTGTTGAAAGATGAATTAGTCGGGAGTGTTCTTAGACATTTTTTTATCAAAATCGGTTCAGCCGTTTGAAAATTATCAGCTCTTTTCTGGTTGATGAAGGGATTTCAGCATCTTCCATGAGTCTGATCAAGTCGAAATTTGGTATTCTATTACTTCAATGATACTAGACGAACAAAGTAACGTTGAACTGATGCTGGAGCATCACCTGGAATTTCCAGGATACCCAAGTTACTCACCAACTAACAGCAGAAGTATCGTGTTTGGGTTCATTAAAAAGGTATCAATGAATAGGTTATAGATAAATGGTGATTAGCACCCTTATTGCGTAATTCACGATTCATCGTGATTTGTTTCGTTTTGAAACAGATGGCTAAACCATTACTTCATATGTTCGAAAAATGTGTCTGCTCAACAACGTAAATAACACAATGAATATTGTTGAACTGTCATAATGAAACCGATTATGATTAATCGCGTGTTATGCAATTAGGGTGCAGGACAAGGAATGAGGATAAATTAGTAACAAACTTCACTGTGGGAAACATACGCAACGCTGTGCAGATTTAAGCGAGACATTAAGTTTAAAAAGCAGGAAAGAAAAGTTAAATTAAAAAATTTAAAAAAACCCCGACCAAAACAAAAACTCTAAAGAGTAAAAATAAATAATTTTTATTGGCCTTTATGTTGTAGGTAATATTTTGATCCAGACATTGTCAAGTCGGGGGACGGTCAATGAAAACGCCAAACAGAGGAGGCCTAGCATGTTCAGTAGCCGCCCCCGTTTTGACAATGCCTCGTTACAGCATTTAAACGACCTGTTCTCAACGACCTTTGAGAATCCAAATACTTCGATGTTGGATAGATTAAAATGATGAGCAGCACATTACCTACTTTTGTATCTAACGGATGTCCTAGGAGTCGTCACCTCAATCTTCAGCAGACGTCAGCCAGTCCGTCACAGCATCTATTCTGTGAACATTAACGACCACAGAACAATAGCGCAACATGTTTACTGACAGCCTTATGTAATGTGATTGTGATTGATGATGACGCACTGTCCACCTTCCGGCAACTAAATCATGTGGCTTCTGAATGCATAGAGGCCTGCTTTTGTCGTAAGGTTTAGTATGTACTAGAAATACTGCAATAATCAAGTATTACTTAATTTAGAGGCTAGCGTGGAAGACTTTAACTTTTGGATTGGATTGCATATTGCAAAGATGCCTTTTCAATTTTATAAAATTCTAGCTTCTGCTTGACCGCAGCCGTTGCTTATGCATATTCAAAATCTATAAAAGTTTTACAAAACGATAGGGGTACAATATTGCACAGTATATTCTGTCTGCCAAAAATAAATACTTAACTGACATCCTTTTGCATTCCTGTCCTGAACTGCTTGTGACGCTGATGATTTTCATCCGTCACAATAATATAAAATTATGATTTATATTCCCCCGATCTGTGTTTATGTTGTAGATAATGTATCTTTAATGTTCTAACAATTTTTATTAAAAGTATGTAATTTATTTATTCTTTGTTTGTTTCAGCCCAGTACTAACCCCACAAGATCAATAGTTATCCCAACTGTATCATCGAAGATCATTACCGGTTTTTTTTTTTGTAATAACGCACACGTTTTTCCAATTCACTTTAGACATTGGCAGAATAGTCGACATCGGCTTTGCTTGCCATATGCAAAATAGAATAGAATAGACATCCTTTTGACATGGCTGTCTTAAATTGTTAGGGCTGTGACCCCTAAATTCTAATCAAGTTTATTCTAAAACTGGATTAAATGATAAATCATTCATTTCTGTAAGAGGTTTGACAAACACTTTTTGAGGTCAATCATATTTTAAATACTTGATGAGGTTGTCGTTTCCTATCTGGCTACTCTGAGAAGAAAGGCCTAACAAACTCAGAGGCTATTTTAAAATCCAGACATAATCTTGGTCAGATCATATTATGAAAACGATGTATGTAGATCTATGTCTGAATTGGTTCATTTATAATCTACGTCGCTGCGAGTCCCTCAGGGAACTGTTTAAAAGGATTAATATTGTGACGGTACCTTGCCAATTCATTTATGAAAATATCATGTATGTAAGAAAAAATCTACATCTTTTTCATAAAATAAGTGATAGACATCATTTTAATACTAGAAACAAAAACAAAATAGATCAACCATTTTTCAGATTAGCTAAAGTACATACATCTTTTATGGGGTACTGTGTTAAATGTTACAACAAAATACCTTGTGATATATTGCAATTAATTGAAAGGAAATTTAAAACTCAAAGATAAGAAATACTTGGAAACATGCTGGTCCTGCTCCATAGGACAATCTAGAGTCTAGACAAAATCAAACTGGTTGCTAATTGGATTGTATAATTAATTATATTTATGACACTGATTTACACTCAGTGACTACTTTAACTCACACATAATTCATAATTCATTTAATTATTTGTTAACATAGATACAATAAATAGTTGTTATGAGAAATTACAAGCGCGCTATGTTATACCAGAAGGCGTACAAATATTCATGGATGTCATTGATGTTAAAGTTTATAACCTATTTACATTAATCAAAAGCATATAGTCAAAATTGATTTTCACAAACAAAAAAATATAAATGACATAAAGAAAAATATATAAGTAATATAAGTTTACTACGTCAATATTCAAATAATGTTTAAACAAAAAGAGAGAAACAAGTAATATAATAATTAAAATAAAACAAAAAATGTCACATGCAATGTTAAATGGACTTGACTTGAGTTCAAACTAAGATTTAAAACAGTAATTACATTTTGTCTGTCAAAAATTCGAAAATGCTGTAATATGCTTTATGCAACAGTAAAAAATTAAGCCTTTTTCTAAATAAGTTTATGTTCAATTCCCTAATTGAACTAGGTATGTGGTTGAATATTATTGGTGCCATACAATAAACACTTTTTTTGCATCAATGCTGTATGGGACCTTTTTACGCACAAGTTATTGTTCTGTGGTCGAGTTCGATTGTGATAAAATGATATTCTAGTAAACAGGTCAGTACTTAACAAATACAGCAACCTCAAAAATATATAAGCAAGGACATGTCAATAATTTGTATTTGATAAACAATGGCCTACAAGAATCTAAACTGCGGAGTCTGAACATTAACCTAATGCATCTTTTGAGCTTTAAAAACCAATTTCCTGTTGGTTGAGTTGATACTGACTTAATACTTGTTAAAATTCTAGGAAAATCGTAAATTAACCTTTACAATTATTGTAAATATTTGAGCACCATGTATCTATCATAAAATTAATTTATCTGTCTTGCTTCAATTTCATTCTTTTTACCTATTTGGGCATAGTAATTTTATTCCGTTTTCACACATAATATAATTATAATAAATGTACTATGTTAAATATTGTACTTAAAATATTTTAAAAGAGTAACGGTGGAGTTTCTTGCCCATTCTTCTCCATACGAAACTACATTTTGGAAGGGGCGACTAGAATCAATTCTATTTTAATGTAAATGTTGTCGCTCAAAAGTGCCTTTTAAGTGTCTATTTGAAATAAATGCTTTGACTTTGACTTTGTCTTTTAAGGATAGAATCACACAGATTGAGTCGACCTGTCCAGTCAGTGGACGGATTTGTCAGTAATTGAGCAGCTCTACTCAAAACTTACGAAACTGAGTTCAGTTTCTTAACTTCTTCGTTCAGTTTCTTCTGGCTGTCGTCGGGTAAATCTGGTTGAGACATCTTAAAGTCCGATTATATTACACCAAATAAAATGAAAATAGAACCAGAACAAGAGCAAAAACATTCTGAATAATATATTTTAGTGGCTTCATTGTCGTTCGATCTTACCACATTTACTCCAAATATTCGCATTCCAAACTTCAAACCATTTGCCCATTGGAAGAAGAGACGTCTCAACAGTCAGTCAAGACCAAAACACAGACGCAGCTATTAACTGATAAATTAATGTGGTACTACTCAAACCATGAGACCCTCAAAGCCTCTTTAAAGCCCCTTATAATATATTCTAACCACATAAATAAACACTTACAGATATTCAATAACAGTTGCAAAAGGACTGGTACCGAGAAGCGTGAAACAAGATTAGAACGGGCATCGAATCTGGATCTTATATTAAACCGATATTGCTTTGAAGGGAGATTGCAACTGTCTGTCTGTATGTGAGTATATTGGTATCTTATCGTATTGGTATAAGTATGGATATGAATGTAGGGCTCGGCTCGATCGTTCTATGGAAGAATTTTGTGGGGCATACTTTTTCGTATGTTAGGCAAAACTAGCAGTGGTGGGCCAGTGGTAACGGCTGCGGGTTACGAGTTGTAAGTCGAAGGTTCGAACCCAGACAGGTGCTTTACTTTGTGTCCTTTGGTCGTCACTGCTGTCAAAATGGTGTAGGAAAACATCGTGAGGAAACCGGCATGTCTCAAGACCAAAAATTCGAAGACATGTGACTTCTTTGGATCCGGACCGGGCCTGCGTGGTGAAGTAGAGCCCACTCCCTCTCGAAGAGAGTAGGTCTGTTTCCCAGTGGTGGACACATAATTATTATGTAGGCAAAATTAATAATAAATATCGATGGTAAGCTTAAATTACGACAGATTTTGAAATAAAACAAAACACTCATATATAATCCAAAACCTATAGGGTACTTCCCGTTGACCTAAATCATGCAATTTGGCAAGAAGCAAGGTCACACATCACTAGTGAAGAAAAATCTCCGAAAATTGATTATTGGTAGTTACTTAAATCAAACAAAAGAAAAATATTTTTAACACACTTTTATTAGGTTGGTATGTTTCGGTCACTGTAAGATTGTGAACACCGTTAGTTTATAATCTATCTCGCGAGATTATAAACTGTCGATAAATTGTGAACTGCACCATACTGCTTACCGACCGAATAGGTTAGGTTAGGTTAGAACTGTAACCAACCGCGCGCGAGCCGAGCGAGCGAAGCGAACGGCACCTGAGTTAATGGTACCTGAGGTATTCCACACACGGCACCTATAAATATTTTTCGCAGGTGCCATTAGTGGAATAGTTTATTATTTAATGTGTTAAAATGTTATTCCACAAACGGCACCTACGAATCAGTAGGTACTAGTGTTGGGACGTTTGCTTTTTAGGACGTCAAAATTAAAATTTCGATTAAAATTAGTAGAGAGTTTAATAACTTGATAAAAATATAACTTTTTTATGTCTTTATGATTTTAATAATATCACAATCACAAGTATTACAAAATCAGCATTGAGTTACAATAGAATTTAGAAACAAAAACTTTTTAGGGTTTTAAACGAAATTGCTATGACTAACGAGTTCGAAACGTCACTTTCAACTTTTTTATGTTGCCAGAAAATATTTATGGTTTTGAATTATGTATTTGACGATTGTGTATCTGGCCATAGATCGAAATTATCGCAGACGATATAAGACCTTACTCATATTTTAAAATAAAGATTTAAACCGCGTGATTCGGGTGGCCCGCCCGGTGGGCCAGCGGGGCTTGAAGGTAGTAACAAATGGCGGCCCCTCGCGTGGGTCACTGGTAGTGTAGCGACCCGGGTAAAAAAGAGATTGCTTTTTTGACTTTTGAGACTTTTGAGAATTTTTATTATTTTTATTTTTTACAATGTCTGACATATTCTCGTCATTATTTGACATTATACATCAATTTTACTTTCGACTATTTATTTTTAGTGATTGTCATCGAAATCATTTTACTGCATATAAATTGTACTGGGAGTGGCAAAGGAAACTGAGATTCCTGGACACGGCTACTCGATACCTGGAGAGGTATCGAGTAGCCGTCTCCAGGAATCTCAGTTCAGTACTCGCGAAGACATCTGAGGATTCGTATAACAAAATGTTGTTAATATGCGTGAGGGCTAGGACTGGTCTTAAAGGTCTTATGGTACTGATTTGCGGAATTGAGAAAAAAGGGAACTTTGGCGATGGCGAAGCGTGTGTCTAATAGGTGGTAGGATGCTAAAGGAGATGTACTGAAGTAACGAGAACGAGGAATTGTAGTGGGCACCACGAATTAAGCGGATAAAATACTTGACCGCTTAGTTCGTGGTGCCCTTTTATCTTTTTTTTACGAATTATTTCGTTCAATGGTTTGTTGTCTATTTTTATATGTAAGTTAACCTTATTCTATTTTTTCATGATTGTATGTGTAATAACTTGTATTGACCGGTAACTTGTACGTGTGATGCAAACTGTTAATATAAGTTTGTTATTCATAAATAAATAAACACTTACTTGGCCGGTTTCTTTTGTTTAATTATCTTCAATCCCTACAAAGGACATTTAATATCTTTAAAAATATTTAATTTTAATAACCTGTGGCTTGCTTGAACTGAGTAAAACAACGGCCTAATAGGCCATCATTATCATAATTACCCACAAAACCATACTTATTTCATATATTTCCATTCCGAAGCTAATCCATTACCGTATTACGTAGCTCAACTTGACCCGACCGCGGCATACGGTCACTTATTGGCAAATGCAACTCTTTCACGAGCGTAGAAGCGAATGAGATATGAAATCATATCGCCATGTGCCTACAACTTGTAATTGAAATACTTCTGAAAGCTTTTAGCATGCACCTAGCTTTTGACGTTTCATAAGTGCCCATGCAGGTTTATGTGAAATAAAATATTTTGATAAAAAAAAAGAGGTTTGTTGTACTCTTACTTATGAACAATTATTCTTATGGGATCAACACTGAAATAGCGAAAATAAAGTTGTCCGATTGTTAAACGTTCTATAAAAGTAGTCGCAAGCAGAAAATATCTGAAACATGGAAATAGCAGATGCTAACTGAGAGTCTGGGGTACCTCCGATTTTTGTAGGTAGTTCAATATATCTTGGAATACGTAAATTGTCCATCTAATGACAATGGCGGTAAACTCTGCCTATGCACAATCATCATTAATCCACTGAAAGACTTCCAATACTGGACATAGGCTTCCCGAGCAACCGATATTTTGCTGCCAGAATTCAACGGATTTTTGCGAACTTCACCAGATCGTCGATCCATCTTATTGCCGACAACCATACTAAAAATTGAATTGACTGTACGTATGCACTCAAATGTCTGTAGGTCCATTTTAGACATAGGTACTGGATAAACAAGACATGGGTTTTCTTTATTCAAAGATCTGAAAACATAGTGAAAGCTTATCTTATTCCTATTTTATAAATTGAAAAGGTCTAAAAACTACCACAGCAGAGGAGCGCCGGCGATGGGAAATTATAAAACAATTCCGGAAGGGTTGGAATATTTACCATAAGAAGGCACCACCTGTTTTTATACTATAGAAAAACACGTGTTAGGTTTATTTGTTCGAATGTCGCTAAGACTAAATTGATTAGAATTTTCTTAATTTTCAGCCATAAACAAAGAAACCTAGACTCTGACTCCCTTAAATCTATTTTAGAATGAAGTTCTTTAAAGCAGCTACCGGTAAGTAGGAGTACATTGTAGAAATCCTCACATTACGAGAGACAGTGAGATAGTTTTCACGATGTCCGAGGGTACCGAAGCGAATAATGAGGCAAAAATGAAAAGCTAATATGGCTGCTGCGAAAATTTTCAAAGTTTCATCATGGGTTTTTATACATAATATGTTTTTATGGTTTTCGAGGATTCTGAAGGCGATAAAGAAGTGAAAAAAAATGAGTATTTTAAGGATAAAGTAAACGACATTATATTCGGACTTGAAGAAAAAGCATAAGAAACTTCGTTACTGACGGGGGTCCCCGATAACACACATTTTTTTCTTGTGCTAGGATTGCGTCATAAATACAATGGGTGGGGTTCGAACTAACCACCTGTCTTATCGTTGGGCGATTAGGCAGCGCTGTATGATGATATTTATTGGTGGGTTTTATATGGTGATATTTAAACGTTTTACCTATATATTTTCGTTAATATTGACTGCTAAATGAGAGGACACAGATGAGGACTAGAATTATAATTTATCGATTCAATAAGTAATTTTTAAGCTGTCATAGGCACCATCATATCTACTTTAAGGTATCCATTTTCTTGGAGTTTTCTATTTGTTAGCAATTACCAACTTTGTACCTACCCATTGGAAAAAGTGACACAAGCATAGTAATAAAATGTAGGCTACTAAAGGAACCACAAACTGTAATAGCCCATCCACCCAGTAAACCTTCAAAGAGTTCCTAGGACCCGCTTTAAGTATAATATGAACAGTAAATAAATTCCTTCCCAGTTAAACTAGAAAACCGCAATGTTGCCACAACATAAAACGAAACCACATCATAGACAAACCTTCTATTTTCAAAATAACAGCCTTTTGTTTTGTATTTTATTAATTAACTCGCGTAAACCGCAAACGTTTGAATCTATATTAATAACAAAAGCGAATTTGCTTGTTTGTTGTGGATTCGGAAAATTGACAATCCTCAAATATTTCCGAATTTAGAGGCGATGTAATTTTGCATACATACATAATCAGCTTTTAGCGTTCTCACTGCTAGGACACAGGCCCCCTCTTAGTGAGAGGGAGTGCCATAATCCACCACACGGGCCCATTGCGAGTTGGTGGACGTCACCTGTCTTCGAATTTCCGGTTCTAGAACATGCCAGTTTCCTCACGATGCTTTTCTTAACCGTTTTAAGAGCAGTGGTGATGGAATCAAAATATACAAAGTAGTGTAAGTGCCTTTCTGGGTTCAAACTCACGATCTACAACTCGTAAGTCGGAGCTGCTACCACTGGGCCATCACTACTCTCCAGTAGTATATACAAGTACCTAACTGTTACTTATTTATTTATTTATTTATTTATTTATTCACAAAATCCACAGCTCTTTAACAATTTCATATAAGATAAATAAACTAATCTTACAGCCAATTACGGATTTACAATTTAATAACGGTTACGGCAATCACAACCCATTAATTTGTTCTGCAGACATGAAACTTTATCATATAGTCATACTTATGTACCAGGGGAGCAGAAATAATGAGGAACGTTACTGAACTTGTGATACAGTGTCTCTATGGGCCACGTGGCTTATGTGTGTTGTAATAGCAGGGTGTGTCGGGGACTGCGATGTCTCCTATGGGGTAGGTACCAAGGGTTTGTGACAGATTTTGATAAGTCTTTGCAAATATATTACGTATTTTTATTAGTTTATCGGTACCTCATTATTAGTTTATATTAAGCGACGAGATTGGCGGATGACATTGTTGCCATCACGGACAAAACCTTGATGTGGCTGGCACAGGAGTGTGGGGATTGGCACAAGAACAGAGAGGCTTATGCCCAGCAGTGGGTGAGATTAGGCTGTGGATGATGATGATTAGATTACCTATGATGTCTGATGACACTAATGAGTTAGGCATTAAGCATTAAAGCCAAATTAAGCGTTGAAAATGAAGAATGATTAAATAAGTTTGTAAACATTTAACTCTGTTTTTTTTTTGTTACAGGTTAGTAACAATTGACTACTTCTCTATGTTTGTTTCCTAGTGCCGACAAATTCCTGCAAAACCACAGATTACTTCCTACATGTAGGTTTAAACAATACCTAAAGATGATTGGCAAAAATTGGTTAGTGCGTTATTTTTAATACCTATACAATTTTCCGCCTTTCTATTTATATCATTATATTTCACAATGTAAAGACACAAATCTTTAGATTTTCAATACTACCTGCCTATAAAAACTTGAACAATGTAAATACAGCTTTCTAACTGCAACATTGTTATTTTATGCACCCCAAGAGTTTTACTCGCGTATAAAGAAGTATGTAGGAATGGGCAATTCTTTTCCGTTTTAATAATAGATGAGAAGACTGCTAAGAAAATGGTGTTATGTTATGCAGTTAGGGGAGAGCTTTCTTTGTTACGTTACTGAAAAAGACGACTTAATTAGAATATTGGAGAACAATAACAGTCGGAAAGTTCACCAGAATGTTCATGAATAAAGCAATAAAGTTTTCATTAGCTGTATACAAGGTGTCAGGAAACCACCGAATTCAACACATGAATAGCCATTTTTCATGAGTTACATAAAAAACAACATGTTATAGGTACCATACCAGCCAGTTATTTTCAACAACAAAATTGAGAGCATCTTTCAATTTGCCAATCGTGGTCCTGTGTCATTCAGTTAATCTTTCATTTGGTGGCCCATATTTGGCGGTAGATTTGTAAAGGTTCATTACAGATTTTAAAAAACTGACCTCACAAAACATTATACGAATTATTTTTTACCCTCCCTAACATAACAATACAAACTTGATTCAATTACATATGCCAATAAAAACTTCCTCTACCTACATGTTGCTAACAACAGATAATGATAATCTAATGAAACAATCATTAATCTATGTCCTATGATCAAAGTAGTTAACTTTGAATTGATAAAAATTGTCCGTCATTAGTGACACGTAATTGGGACTAATGTTATATACTTGTGATCATAGACGTCATATCGAGATCTTTAATTCTGTTATGGTGGCAAGTTCGTCATAATTTTATTATTTTGATGGATTGTTTGGATAATTTAATAGCTATTATTAACAATTTATGTCCTGGCCTTCGTTCTATTAACACAAATTACCTACTGTTCATTACCTATTAGATTTTGTTTTTCGTTTCTGTTTTCTCATTTCGTTATAAATAAGGTCTGGCAGTTTGAGTAATTGTGAGCAAATGTATTTTCTTTGGTATTGTTCGTCGAATCGTCAAGCTCCTTAAGTTCTGAGTTGAGCTGCGTGATCTATATAAATAAAAGGAAAAGTCCTGACTGACTGACTGACTCCTCAACGCCCAGCCCAAACCCTTGGACCTAGAAAGCTGAAATTTTGCTCAGAGGTTCCCTTTAAAATGTAGACAAGGAATAAGGAAGAATTTTTCGAAATTCAACCCCTAAGAGAGTTAAATAGGGGATGAAAGTTCCGCGCGGGCGAAGCCGCTGGCAAAAGCTAGTTACTGATAAATGTGTGTACTGACCGGACAGGTCCACTCAATGTGTGGGGTTATTTCCTAAAAATACCATTTCAGACACCAATCTACATAGGTAGTCTTCACACGATCTGGCCAATATTATGTTTGAATTTAAAAAGAGACTGTGACTGGCCATCCAAGAACCAAAGATGGAAATGAAAGAACTTGCTGCTGCAATCACACACGCTGTGCAATCCACACAGTACCAGCAGCCAATGAGACACATTGAACTACCCTGCTTCAACGAAGCTCATCAAGATTGGCTCACGTTCCGCACCGCCTACTGTGAGACGGCACATCGACTAACAGCAGTGGAGAATATGTGTAGACTTAGAAGAAGCCTTCGAGGTCTAGCCAAGGAAGCTGTATAAGGTCTACTAATTGTGAACGCAGACCTAAGTGAAGTTATGAAATCACTCGAGCTACGCTTAGGACGTCCAGACTCAATTGCAATAGCTGAGATAGAATGTCTACGAACTCTACCACGAGTCACTGAATCTCCGCGTGAAGTTTTTACATTCGCCACCCAAGTAGAAAGCATAGTTGGGACTCTGCAAGCACTCAACTGATGACATTATCTCTTCAATCCAAAAGTAACGAAAGGTATTGTTGAGAAGCTCACACCAACCTTGAATAGACAGTGGTACCAGTTCTCAGCAATGCATCCCAGAAAAGAACCTGATCTTCTGAAGTTTACCCGATTCGTCAAGATTAAAGCTGAAATATGCAGCCCGTATTCACTGCCTGAAAATATTGCTGCAACAACACAAACCTCTCAGAACACGCAGCGATGCCAGCAACGAGTACACGCTACGCAAGGAACAAATAAACCAAAGTGTGGTTTATGTGAACGTCAGGGGTACAGCATCATGGAATATGAACAATTCAAGAAAGCAACTACTGATGCTAGATGGGATATAGCAAAGAAGCATCGTCTCTTGTGTTTTCATTGCCTCAAATACAGAACAAAGCAACACAGCTGAAAACCAAAGACTGTGCACATTTACATCACAAGATGTTACACGCCAACAGTACAGCAAACCAGAAGAAAGAAGAACCGAGTGCTCCAAAGAAGAACAAGAGAAGGTTCATTCAGCGTGGACACCTAAGATGTCATTTCTGAAAATAATTCTTTGACCAGTGCGTGTTGCCAGTGATGACCAGAGGTCGGAGTAGGTAGATTGATTTAAAGTCGTCGACGTCAAACGTAGAGGATAATATTTATATGCCTCCAAAATACCGGAACTTCATATTTATTGTGATATTTGTTCCGGAATTTTGAAATTAGCACGAATTTGTGTTTAAGGTGAAAAACGTATTAATAATATCAATCTACACTACCACTGTTAGCGAATAGTGAAAGAAATCAGTATTTTATTTTATACAAAAATACCTTGGAATAGTTACACCGTATTTTGTCCCTTACTGTTGAATTAGAAATGACGCTTGATAGTATGAGACAAAACTTAGACAGGGCCTTTTGTTTCTTTATCTCATGTTCATCTATGTTCACAACGCATTGACCGCACGCAACGACCAATCCGAAGCAAGTATCCTGTATGACTCATTGGGTGTTTGTTAGAACAATGCGCGCGCGCTGTGTTCCAGGTATCTCACTCGCTTACCTCGGTTCGTAGAGTGCGCTCCTAACTTGTGAAATTCCTGTGTTGTGTGAATAATAATCTCACCCTGGCTTGTTTACTGATTTCTGGTACCTTCTTAAAACGGCGAATTTGGCTTGTATCTACGGACATCAATTTATTAGCCTATCTGTATGTTTTTTATTTTATTTTATTCCATAATTCCAATTCCGGAACTTTTTCCGGTACTTCCCGCACATTATGGATAAAATGGCATGTCCATATTATAATATCTTGACGCAAGTATATAATCCATCTACCTACTCCGACCTCTGGTGATGACATAATAATATGGAACCGAAACATAGTCGCTCACAATGGGCCTCATAAGAAGGCTTAAAGTCACCACAAGGGCAATGGAGAGGGCTATGCTTGGAGTTTGCCTGCGTGATTGAATCAGGAATGAAGAGATCCGCAGGACAACCAAGGTAACCAACATAGCCCGAAGAATTGCCTAACTTAAGTGGCAGTGGGCAGGGTACATTGCTCGCAGAACAGATGGCCAATGGGGCCAAAAAGTTCTGGAGTAGCGACCGCGTACCGGAAGACGTAAAGTTGGAAGGCCTCCCACAAGGTGGACCGATGACCTTGTGAGGGCCGCAGGAGTCAGCTGGGTACGGGAAGCACAGAACCGGTTGAAGTGGCGGAGCCTGGGGTAGGCCTATGTCCAGCAACGGACATCTTTCGGCTGAAATGATGATGATGATGACACCTTTCTGGACCGGCGGGAGCTGTAGATATCTACGCACTCCTAGATGACGGCTCTACAGTAAAACGAATCTACGAGACTCTAGCCCATCAAATCAGAACAGAAGGATCATGTGGACCACTATATATATCACCCTTCGACGGCGAGCTTACGATCGACGTGGCATCTCGACGAGTGAACTTCTTCATCAAAGGACTTAAGATAAGATAATTTTTATTGTACCAAAAAAAAACAGTGCTTTACAATTCCTTAAAGTCTACATTAGTACATTAGTTAACAAGGAAAAAATAAAAACAGGAATAAGACGCAAAGGAAACATTTTGCTTATGAACTCCACACTAGGTCAAGCCTGTCTCGTGGAGTCCATGGGTGGTATTACCAGATGGTGAAAAGCGTATTACATTAATACTCATGGATTGCTATTGTCGAGAGGCACATAAAATGCATGCATTATTATTTTAAAGTAAGTAATAAAATGAGTTAATTAATCAAACATTGTCTAGGCTTAAAACAATAGAGTAGGAAGAATGAATATTTTGGGCGCCATTGTGCACTATGTGTAAGTGTATATGTGTGTGTGTGTGTGTGAGAGAGAGAGTGTGTGCGTGTGTGTGTGAGTGTTGTTGTGTTACGAAATTACCTTTAAAAGAGATTCGGACTCAGTGTATGATTGGGCTAGCAGCCATTTGCGAACAGTCTTTTTGACTTGGTTTATCCTAGAGTTGGCGATGTCACACATTTTCACGGCTTTGTTGTAAATGTGACTGAGCAAGAATTCTTGCATGTGCTGTGCGAAAGTTGTACGCGTCCTTATAGAGACACACCTAAAAACTCGACGTTTGAGTAGTTGTGAGTATTCCGGGGTCTGGATTACGATTTTATGCTGTTTCAATATGATTTTAAAGATATACAACTGTCGGACAGTGAGTACTGCGGCTTCTTTGTACAAAAGGGCCGTCGGGTATCTAAAAGGTTTTTTGAGCATGACTTTCAAAACTGATCGTTGAGCTCGTTCGCTTTGGATCATGGTGGTGATTCCAACTCCACCCCATACTGCTATACAGTAACACAAAATTGATTCACATAGTGCCACATATACCATGTTTAGAGTTTTTTTATTGGCAGAGTTACGCAGGAGTTTCATTATGTGAATCAATTTTCTGGTGCGGTTTCAACTTCACACATCTAAACACAAGTTACATGCAAGAACAATCAAGCAGCTGGAGTTGGCTGCACAGAGGATACCTGGAGAAGCAGTCAAGGACTGTGAACATCTTCGAGACATAGCCAAATTATATAGTAACTGAAGTTGCAAGACCCAGACTCCTGATCGGCCAAGACAACTGGGATCTCCTCATCATAATAGAAATAAAACAGGAAAGAAGAACCAACCAGTGGCCTCACTAACACCACTCGGTTGTGTCCTGCACGGCAGCCACACACGAGCACTTGGCCACAGAGGGAACTTCATCAGACATGCTAACACAGACGACGACCTTCATGAATTAGTGAAGGAACACTTCACAATTCAATTCAATTCAATTTAATTGAGGAACAATTCACATAAAGAAACCCATAAGTGATCCTGATGAAAAGGCGTTCCCTATCCTGCAGTAGCATATGAAGAGAAGGACGATATCAAACCGCTCTATTATGGCGAGACAAAAACATAAAAATGCCAGACAACTACGACAGCGCTTTGAACAGGCTCATCAGCGTGGAAAAGAAAATCGATAAAGATCCAGAACTAAAACAGAGGTACTCTGAACAAATGGAAGCCCACCGAACCAGTTCCACCGACCACTTCAAAATATAAAACCTGGTACTTACCTCACTTTGCGGTTTTCAATCCATTGAAACCGAACAAATTGAGGATTGTCTGTGACGCTGTAGCCAAGACCAGAGGAGTCCCTTTAAACGATCGACTACTCACTGGTCTAGACCTTCTGTAATCGTTACCAGGATTGATCATGCGCTTTCATTAACACTCAATCGCCGTGACCGCCGACATTACTGAAATGTTCTTACAAGTAGAACTTCGACCCGAAGACCGGACGCTCTTCGTTACTTGTGGCAATGAGACTGAAGAAGTCAATGAGTGTGAAGTCATTAATCTTCGGAGCTTCTTGCTCAACAGCTACAGCAATATCCTTACTAATGTTATAACTGCGAAATTAACCCTGTCTGTCTGTCTGTCGCGCTTTCACGCCAAAAATACTGAACCGATTTAAATAAAATTTGGTACATAGATAGTCTAGAGCCTGAGAAAAGACTACTTTTTAATGCGAAAAAAAGGTTGTATGGGGTTGAAAAGGGGGGATGAAAAGTTGTATGGAAGTATCGTCATTTTTAGAGCTAGAAGCTTGAAACTTATTTTCTAGGCTGTTGATTCGATATAAATAAATATTACATTCAAAGCTTGTAAAAGTTTTACACTCAAGGGTATAAAATAACAATAGGGAATAGGGTATGAAAGTTTGTATGGAAATATAATATAAGGTTTATGTGAATGTTTTATAAGTTTGCGCTAAGAGACAAAATATTAGAGCTATTCTGATGTAACATTTACAGAGTCATTACAAAATGTGGAACTGAAGGTAACGCGAGTAACAAACTTGCCAAACACCGCGCCGTATACAATGAGCGCTGGGCGGCCGCGCGGGGGGGTGGGCGAGGCACGGCGCAGTGTAGGTGGAGAAATATACCTAAGTGTGCTTACCCGAACGGGCAGAAACGTGAGGGTAGACGACTGTGCTACACGCATGCGAATACTGATTTTTTCCGCTGCAAATTCATTATTATTCACTGAAAATTGATTACAATTTGATGTTTTGTTTATTTAATTAATGTTCTTCGTGAAATACAAATAACTTGTAAGTTTTTGGCTTAAGTTATTAAATATATTTTTTTTAGTTGTGTCATTGTTTTGTTTATTTAATTCGTTAAAAGTAGATTAATTTCGAATTTAGTTAGATTTTATTACGTCATTATTATTCGTTGTACATTTGGATATTAGCTCAGCTCCGTACCTGAGAACGGTAACTCCTTTTTGTTTATTTTGTAATAACGAACAATCTCAGTACATTTTTTTTTCATAAGTCAAAGTCAAAGTCAAAGCATTTATTTCAAATAGGCACGTAAAAGGCACTTTTGAACGTCAACATTTACATTAAAATAGAATTGATTCTAGTCGCCCCTTCCAAAATGTAGTTTCGTATGGAGAAGAATGGGCAAGAAACTCCACCGTTACTCTTTCAAAATGTTTCAAGTACAATATTTAACATAGTACCTTCACCATATGATTATGTGTGAAAACGATGCACCCAGAATAAAATTACCATACCAAAATAGGTAAGATTTTTGATTGTTTTTGTGAATCGTGCATAAAATACCATTGTTGACATTAATTTTGTAGTTGGTTTGCGTGTGTATTAATAAAGCTCAAGGACTGACGCTTAAAGTTGCAAGAGTTCATTATGAAAAAAAAAATCCCATGGGCAACTTTATGTGGCATGCTCACGTGTATCAAATCCGCAAAATCTTTATGTTTTGGCAAAAGATGGGAAAACAAAAGCCGTAGTTTATAAACATGTACTTATATAAACTCATATTAATACTTTATACCTTATGTACTTAAATAATTATTTAATAAGCTCTTTGCAGTGAAACACTGCAAATAGGTAATTAAAGTATTTATAAGTATGTGTCTTATTTGTAAAATAATTAGCCTAAATAATTAAAAATGCTACCCAAAAACACTATTTATCGCGGACAAAGTCGCGGGCACAGCTAGTATTATATTTATAAAGAACACAAACGCCGAGAGATCCCAACATGAAAACCCAGAGGCAGTCGAAGCTATCAAAAGAAAACATCACATGGATGATTATCTGAACAGCTTTGACACATTTGAAGAAGCAATAAGAGTCTCACAAGCAGTTCGTAGCATTCACAGTGAAGTGCATTTCGAACTCAAGAAATGGTCATCAAACTTTACTGCCCTTCTTGAAGCACTAGGGGAAGTAACCAAGACCGAAGACACAATCAAGCTGGAAGACAACATCCAGACAGAACGAGTTCTCGGTCTACATGGAGGCCAACAGAAGACTCTCTTACCTTCAATCTGAATCTGACAAGCATACCTCAGAACATCCTACAGAACGACACGCCTACTAATAGAGAATAAGAATAGGAGAAGAATTTCTCTTTTAGTACGCTATTTATGTCCCTATTTGACCCATTGGGACTTGTATTGCCGGAGATCATCAGAACCAAGCAAATACTGAGAGAGACAAGCGAAGACTGGCGTCATGGAACAGCATGGGATGAAGCCCTAGATAGTGACCTAGCCGCAAACTGGAGGAAATGGCTCGCTCATCTCAGAGCATGAGAACACACCTCCATTACACTAATCTATCCAAGCTTCAGCGCTACGGAATCACTACAGGTACATAATTATATTTACCGACGCAAGCGAATCTGCATACTCAGCAACATTATACTGGCAAACAGTCTCCAGGGACGGAAGAGCCTACGTCTGCTTGATCACAGCCAAAGCCAAGGTGAACCATTGAAACGAATGTTAGAGCTCCAAGCACTATTACTTGGCGCACGTATGGCGACAGCGGTAAGTAAGGACATGAAAGAACATCAGAGTCAACCAAAAACTGGACTGACAGCAGAACTACACTATCATGGATCAGAACTGGGTCCAGATCTTATAAACCATATTTCTCTCACCGCATCGCAGCAATCGAAGAACATAGCTCCACCAATGAATGGCGCTGGATCCCGACCAAACTGAACCAAGCAGACGACGCTACAAGAGACGTGCCAGAATACTATGATCAAGATCATTGTTGGTTCAACGGTCCATAATTCCTTCGTGGGCCCCTGGAAATGGTGGCCAGCTGATGAGAAGAACCCTGTCATAATCACAGGAGAAGAGAGAACCTGTAGCATCAGAGACAAGAACGTACAGACCAGCGAAGCTATACCAAACGTCAATAGATTCTCACGTTGGGAAATATACCTAAGAGCCACAGCACGAGTTCTACAGTTTCTGCAACTCTTCTGCAAATCAGGGCAGAATATTAACTACAAGAGAAACAAAAATAACCGCAGCAACGACCCTGATTGGAGAAAGAGTAAGCAGACAGTGCCAGTCAAATCAAGAGAGAGGTGAGAAATCACAAACAATCACCTGCCTCTCATCGCTGAATTCCTATGCTATGCCGAAAGTCTGATCCTGCAAGCTTCACAAGAACAATCCTTCCATGAAGAGATAGAAGCGGCGACAGCTGTAGACGAAAAACTACAAATTTTCAATCGGACGGTCCTTGCTCTCTACGACAAACACGCTCCTGTTAAGAAGATTAAACTTCGGCGACCACCTGCTCCTTGGATAACGAAAGGGATTCGTATGGCGATGAGGGGCAGAAATCGGGCCTTTCATAAATTTAAGAAGCATTGCAGTGAAGAAAATCGGAACTCTTTCAAAGCTGCTAAAACATACTCAATACTCAATACTTTATTGCATTCCATAATGTGTACTTATAACAGTTGGTATGTTAAAACATCAAATCAATTATGGACCCTGTCGGGCACAGCAAAGTTATTTTTTTATAGGAGAGAGGATGAATGCGCTTTTTGTTAAGAAACATTTTTTTATTAAAATAGGTAGTAGCAATAAAATAGTTACATTCATTTTTATGGTAGCTGCTCGATCGACCACCTAATTTAATTAATTATACCGTTGACCGACCTCTCGATGACGTCACCGCCCCATTTCGCCGCGGGTGGTCCGCTCTTATCGCAAAGTCATAAAAAAACAAAGGATGTTTATACGTGGGGTGTTTGAAGTGTTTGTTGTATCGTATAGCTTAATAATGGGGCTTTTGAATAGTTTATGTTTCGTTTGAGTGGATGGTCGTAATAATATATACAATTAGTTGTAATATGAGCCGCGAGAAGCCGCGAGATTGATTACGTAATAATGTTTATCGTAACAAATAAATTTTTACAACAGAAAAAAACAAGCGATGACCTATATGTTTTAAGGTTTAAAATGCATGGTGTGTATATTCTTAACATATTAAATGAATAAAACCACTTACCATTAGAACAAAATGAACTATTTTTTGCATTCCAAAATATAACCACAAAAATCACAAACACTTGACATTTATTACCGCGTAAACAAAACCCACAGATTACAAAATATTTTGTTCAAACGTTCCAGGTTTTCCGCATTTAAAACGTAGCATATTAAGCATGGAATCAGAAAGTACGGTTGCCATAGACAACTATTTAGTCGATTTTGCATAATAAGGCAAAATATTGCGTTCACTCTCGCATGTGTGCCGCTGGGACAGCGTGTGTCCCGCGGTCGCTCAACGGATTAACGACTGGGACAGGGTATGTCCCGTGGTCGTTTTAGGGGGTAGTAAGTAAGTATTTATATATTTGGTTTTAAATAATATTGATATATTGTTATATTATTTATTACACTATTTAATCAAAATCAATCAATGATAATCAGATGATACGCAACGCTAAACGCCGCCATATTGTCGAGAACATATCTTCTTCTTCACCTGCTGATATCTGGAAGTTCCTTGGTACTCTTGGTATCGGCAGACCACGTCATGTGGATTTTCATATTACCATTGGGCTTTATGATATCAACTGTCACTTCACAACCACGTGTCATTCGGACTCCCAAATATTATCCCAGACGGTTGATTTCATTACTGGCCAAGGTAGTCCCATCATAGAACCATTTCACTTCGCTCCGGCCACCTTGGATGAAATTAAAAAGATCATCCTTTCCATAAAATCCAAAGCTGTGGGCTATGACGAAAACAGGCGTAGTATGGTCGTTTGGATCCTGGATAGCCTTCTCCCTCCAATTACCCACATCATCAAGTTTTCTTTTGATTCCGGACAATTCTCATCCCTGTAGCGTATGGCCTATGTCCACCCACTCCCAAAACTTTCAAATCCCTCTCTACCCAGTCACTTCCACCCCATTTTCATTCTCCCATTCCTGTCTAAAGTGCATGAGGTTTGCGTACACAAGCAGTTTACGGGGTTTGTTCACTGGAACAACCTTGTTAGCTCTTATCAGTCTGGTTTCAGGCCTGGGCAGTACATCCTCTGCTCTCTTTAAAGTGACTGGTGACATTAGAGAAGCCATGGAGGATACCAAGGTTACCGTTCTGGTATTAATTGATTTCTCTAATGCTTTTAACGCCGTCAGCCACGATATTATTCTTACCATCCTCTCTCATCTTATGGTTTCGCCTGAGGCTCTGGAATGATTCTCTTCTTATCTTCGGGGACGTCAGCAATCGTTTCGCGTTGATGAGAGTTCGTTGAGTTGGCGTGATTTGGATGCTGGTGTTCCGCAGGGCGGTAAGGTAAACGGTCCAATCATGGTCAATAGTAGAAAAATATTTGGCATTATGTAAAATTTATCAAAGTAGGTATTGCCTAATCGGTCTGTTCTATTGTGGTATTTGTGAAAGATGGTACCCCTTACCTATATAAATTTTAAATACTAATTTATCTACAATTTAGTAAATACAAAATACTTTTTATATTTACAATTTTTTTCACTAATTATGGTCAGGTAAAAACCTAGTAATGGACACTCCATTTATAGTCAACTCCAGTCATTAAAAGCCAGTAATGGTCATAAAATAAATAGAAATAGAATCAAATCCCACCCAGGTAAGTTTTTACAGCTTTACTAGAATAAAATGAAATATGATTATAAATAAGTATCATCAGTTCAGCCGAAAGACGTCCACTGCTGGACATAGGCCTCCGTTAGGCTCCTCCACTTTGACCGGTCTTGTGCTTCCCACATCCAGCAGATTCTCGAGGCCTTCACAAGGTCATCTTGTGGGAGGCCTTCCCGCTCTACGTCTTCCGGTACGCGGTCGCCACTTCAGAACCTTTCGGCCCCATCGGCTATCTGTTCTGCGAGCAATGTGCCCTGCCCACTGCCACACCCTTCTGGCCCTAATGACTGCCTGAAAACGGTTTTTATTGACCGAATGAGTTTCCTGCTGGAATCCTGTGGGATTTCCTGCCACTCTTCGACTAAAGCAGTTTTCAGGTCTTCTATTGACGCCGGACCTGGACATCTTCCTCGTGCCCACCTTTTCAGCTCATCCCATATATGTTCAATTGGATTTAAGTCAGGGCTGAGGGCTGGCCAGTCTAGTGTGGGAATCCCGACTTCTACAAAGTACTGTCTAGTCACTGCAGCGGTGTGGCAGCGGGCATTATCGTGCATTAGCAGGAAATCTTCGCCAATAAACCCGGCGTATTGGAGCACATGGCCTAGCAGAATGTCGTTGATGTATCTTTTTGCGGCTAGCCCCCCCTCCCCAACCTCCACTAGGTACGAATATCAACTCCGTTTTTGCTTCAATAGATATCCCCGCCCACATCATAAGGACCCACCCCCGCATGCCACTGTTCCCGCAAACCAGCATTGTGCGAATCACTCTCGCGGTCTCCTATAGACTCTCTTTCGACGGTCGCTACCATGCAGGCACATCCTGAATTCGTCCGAGAACAGAACTCGCCTCCATTGCTCGATATCCCAATCTAAAATGATTGTAAGCAAATTGAAGCCTGGCTTGTCGGTGGGCTGGAGACCATTTACGTCCCGTGGCTGGCTTTTTCGGGGTCAAGTTCGCTTGTTTGAGTCTTCACCTCACTGTCCACTCGCTGACAGCCCTGCCTCGAACTTCTCTGAGCTGCTACTGGACGTCTACGCCGATCAGTTGTCGATTTCGGAGAGAAGAGGTGACAATAAATCGGTCATCTCTCACCGAAGTGTATCGCTGTCGTCTAGATCCTGGTCTCCGGACTAAGTTTTCAGTCTCCCTGAACCTCTTGTATACCTTCGAGACAAAAGACTGGCTCAAATGAAGCTGTCAAGCGATAGTACGCTGAGACAATCCTTGCTGGTTTTGGATGACGACTTGAGCGGCTTCTATAGGTGTGGTTTCCATTTTCTTTTAGCTTCAGTATTCCCAGTAACGTGAAATATTGGACTGTAGATCAATTTTCATAAACGCCTTCTTTTTATAGGGTTTCAGGACTACCAAAAAATTGATGTTTTATGTTTTACGTTCCATGACATAAGGTGAATAATCTTTGGTTATGATATTGAAAGAAGTTGAAAGCTAACAAAATTGCTATTCAAATGATATGCCACAATCTATAGTTCATCGCATAAAAATTGTAAAAATTTGTTTCGGACAGCGGATGATGAAGTGATTCCAGTTTATTATTGCTCGCGAGTGCAGAAGTAATGGCCATCCGAAGCTTAGCGAAGATACCTAACTTTTGAAGTTGCGTGTCTACCAAGAAATCGACCATATGAGACATTAATTAATTTGTGCAAGCTGTCTATACATGGTTTGTTCACTATATTGTCTGATGACGAAGCTTCAAGATACCATACATCAACACAATATCTTGTCTCTGCACCACAAAGCGTCGAGCGTGGAGATAATTGAGAACATTATCTTGTAGAGCCTCATATCTGTGACAGATAGCAGATTAATTACAAGCTCCAACGGATAAGTGTATGTATGCAACAGATTATGTAGCTTGACTTGAAGCTTCAGTAACTATGCTAATTGGTAGCGTGGTCTTGAAGTTTAGTGTAAAATTGATTTGCACGACTCGGAAAGTCAACTTTTATTTAATTATATTGAACGGCGTGACTTAATTTGGAACATTTTTCACAAAATCTGAACAAATTCATGTTGTTTTTGTTTTAAAGCTCAGTTAACGTAAATTACTATAACAATAAAAAACCGATGGAATTCATTCATTTGTGGTCATGGTGTACAATAATGTAAGATAAGGTTACAAAAACATCGACAATTATTTAAAAGAACATTTCTCTGCTACTACTTGTTTTTTTTTATTTGTTTTTTTTTTCTGAAAGGCTATAGTTCCACTATGACCCATTCCAAGGTTATCCATTAATTACCAGACACCCTGTATATCAGATCCTCTACATAGGATCGTGCTTAGACAAAGTTTCAGATAAACCTGCTGTGGGCGCAAATTTGGGATACGGATAAACTAGAGAAATAACTCCTTATTTATAACATCCACACTGATATAGTCACGCGGTGGCTTGTCAAGCCAAGTTCAGGCCAACAGAACTGGCGAGCAGCACCGTGTGTAATTTTAGACAAACCATTTGGAGCCACTTTTGGCCCCCTCATAACTCAAAAACGATTTTACATAAACATGTCAAATTTGGCACATATTGGCGGCGGCCGTGCAGCAGCGGGTGGAGAACGGGGTTCAAACACCTCAAATAAAACGGTTATTTAAATATTAACGTCCAAAAATCGTCATTTTTATCACTGACTGACCTATAGATCAAAACTCTAACCCAGTTCCAGATGACCTAGAAAGTTGAAATTTGCCATCCAGAAAGGTGGTTGGGTACAAAGGAATAAATCAGAAACTAGTATTTTTTTTTCATTTTATTATATTTTTTCAATTTATATTTGGAACACTTACTTATGTGCCCGTAATAGTGCCTGTGTGTAATGTAGAAAGAAAGCAAGAAAATACACAGACCTTAGGCTTCAATTATCCTAAGTTATAAGAAGAAATTATGTTTTATGTTGTTATAAATAAATTTCAGGACTGACCATTGAACTTGGCACCCATTTAGATCTCACTTCTTTTGTCATTGAAGTCAATTACCAAGGCATATATCTTACAACAAAAATCTCCAAAAAAAAAAAATCAAAATCTCTTATCTCTTCTCTTATCTTAAATAATATCATACTACTTTGTACACCTACATTTTGGCAAATAAATTACTTACTTACTTACTTACTTACTTACTTACTTACTTAATATTGAACTTGGCTCTCATTTCACATTTATGTTTTTCATGGGATCATTGTTACAGAGTCAATTACAGTGACATTACTTAACACTACAGGATTAATACTATAATTTATAAAGGAAACACTGAGCACTACCTAGGCCAGCCTGAGTCGCAACCACGTCTCTCGGATAGTTGTCGATCCCTGGACTCCATATCAACACCATACTCCTAGAATCCGCACAACGCCTAACAAAAGCTTGTCGCGTTTTAAACTGCATATTCATCTTAACCGATCTGACATTATGTAAACATAATGGGTTAAAAAACCAACAATATCCCTAAAAAATTATGAAATAATAACTAATTTTTACTGTGCCCTATTAATCTTAGTTATTTATTATATAAAAAAACCTCAACTCATGAAAATATAAAATAACCCGCCTAAACCCCGAAAATCATTCCTTTTCATTTTCATTCGCCCATCATACATACTATACCAGATAACCATAATATATAACTATATACCTATAGGTCCGTCGTTATTGTCTCTCCCTAGGACCGTGGGGCGATGACAATGGCTCAGATATTGACATTCCATGGCTCCTATATCGCCATTGTGCAGCTAATGACAAGCCAGTGGAAATCTGTTCAATGATTATTGATTTTCTGATATATTGACGGAGGAACGATTAGGATTAATCTCTCTGTTGTGGTCAGTTAGACAGGAATTGGTATTGGTAGGAGGGTAGAGAGAATAGATTTTCAGACTTGCAGTTAAACGGCCAAAAGCTTAATCGTAGCATTTTGGTGGTGAGATGAGGCATTTCCATTTTAGAAGACGTAGAGATGAAAAATATGAACAATTAATGTGAGCATTTCTCATAAAGAAAAGCATTAGTAACCACAATTGTTTAGCAAGGTAGCTCACGTAACGCAGCGGACATAATATAATCAGCCTTTAACGCTCCCATTGCAGGGACACAGGCCACCTCTCTGTGCCTGAGAGGGAGTGAATCGTAATCCACCACGCGGGCCCAGTGCGGGTTGTCACACAACTTTGAATTTGTTGTAGGTTATGGATATATTATAGGACATGCCGGTTTCCTCACGCTGTTTTCCTTCACCGTTTTGAGAGCAGTGGTGATGAAATAATTTACACAAAGTGAAGCGCCTGTCAGGGTTCGAACCTACTACCTACAACTCGCAACTGACGGCCCTCCAGTCCTCACGATTTTTCCAGTATTGAAAGTCGTCACAAGTCATTTGAGTATACGATTATCACAAAAAGCACAAAACATCCAATAATTTCTTATACAGCGACCATAGCAACTATAATGGCAATGAAATTCCTATTAACCATGGGAACTTAAAATTTTATCTCACCCATCAAATTATTCACCGCACCCATAGTTTTATATGAGCTACTTAATAATAAAACATGTTTCTCAAAATGGTGATCAAAAGATCGTAAAATATGACTACAAAACATTTTTACTGCGGGATTCCATTTTTATGGAGTTTTTAGAACAACTCATCATTTCTCCCATAAACTTATTTTAATAGATTCATGAAATACCAAGTTTGTGAACCTTGGTAAAAAATATTACCCTTTTGACTGCTTCTAAAGTTGATGGTGAAACATTTTATTTTTGAAAGTTTAATATTCAAATAGAGTCATTAAAAGAATTTGTTGAGTCATTTTGGGTGTTTGGTGTGACACTGAAAAAATAGAATAGTCTTAATTTATGTGGGAAGAAAGTAACCCGGATTTTTAGTAGTCCTCCCACTACTTCTATCATGTTCTATTGTGAGGTCCATGCTAAGAACTGATCGATCAACCAGGTTAACCCTTGGGACCCGGTTTCCATTTGTGAATCATTGACAGTCGTAACGGTGGAAGCCCAAAAGTCTGACAACCTGTCTTACCGACGCCGACGGGTATGGTATTACCCTGTAACTGGGTTGTGGACGTCAGATAGGCAGTCCTTCCATGTAAAGTAGTGGTATCCCGTTACTCCAACATAGTTGGGAATAGGCTAGGCAGATGATGATGATCGTGATTTTAATTGAACGACTCTTTAACCTGTCAGAATTTTTTCCGCCCGTGGTACATCAAATACTCGTCCCGTTAGTTAGATGACCTTCTAATAGTAGATTAGCGTGGTTTTTCTTCTTTCAGAAAAAAAAGCCATTCCAAAGAAAATAACATCTCTCGCTTAGCTATCTTCGCTTGAAACTATAATCAAAATACAACTATCAACGATCAAAGGCAGTAATTTGGAAACGAACACAACATTAACTCGATATTTAGTTGAGCGTTAGTTCGGCAAACTCAATACGGAGCGCATTGCGGGGTGACAAATCATGGAATCTTGAGTAACTCCCACCAAGCCGGCAATGGAAGGCAAAGTTTGGAGAATGCAAATGCGTCACAACTTTATGGTGATTAAGAGACATGCCGTGAGGGTGTTACCACGTTTGATATTATATTGAAGCTGTATTATGAAAGTTTGTTGTATGTACCGACATAGGTATATGACGTAAAGTAGATCGCGTAATTCCTTTACCACCCTAAGTATGAATGTCACCTGCAAGTCATAAAAATATATGTCTATGTGACTGCGAATTGTTATCAATAGTGGTAAAGTAATGATTTATTAATTACATTTTTATGCACAAGTAAAAAATACTGTACACAGGCGGACTTAATGCCTGAGCCATTTTCTACCAGTAAACCTTCGGGTGATACAGAGACAAAACATGGCAGGTGCAACATACGGGATAGAGAGAGCTCGGAAAAAACTATAAAATCAAAATAATAATTACTAATACATACAAACAAACAAACAAAAAAATTGTTAGGGGAAATAACGGTCGGCATAGGAGAAAACGAATCAGCGCAGGGGTGTGTCGGCCAACTTCTGACGAATATGTTCACGTGCCCTCACTTTAAAAGATAACCAACTAGTAAATATACGAGATTGACTACAGCTATGTGTGAAACACAGTGAGGATGTATGTCTGTTGATTGGTCTTGGATAAACATAATTCCTAACGGTGCTACTCAAAGTTCACGTTGTGTACCTGAAACCGACAGGTAATGACAACATATACTGCTACAAATATTAATATGGCATAAAACTCGCAATCCTAATATTGTTTCATAAAGCCGAATCAATAAATATCAGCATTTTGTTTTCAAGTCTGCCAACAAACTGCTTTGGAATGTTTCTGTTTTTCATAAATTATCTTGCACAGTATTACAGTTAGGTTAAAAAAAAAAAAAAAAAAATCACTGCATGGCTATCACTTGCTGCGACAGTTTCAAAATCAGAAACTGGATCCCATCACGCGACACGTGAAAGCATCTTGTAACATGACAGCAGCAATTGGAAAAGTATTTAAATTTTAGCATAGCATATATAAAAAGCTGAGAAATTGGCTATTGGATAATTGTTTTTATGACATTGACGAATTTATGGAGTATTGTAAAAATCCAAGATGACGAGTAGTAAATTTTTACATTTATTTTAAAGTAACAATTACCTAATTATAATATTATTAATTAAAAATTATTATTGTAAATCGCCAAGCTTGAAATGAATTGTACTAAGCTGTGTAATAATGACATTTGTACACCACATGTTGTGGTAGAATGTACAGAACTTATAAAAAATATTAACACCATACTATATTATAAAACTACATTCTTACAAATAAATAAATTAAATAAAAATAAGCTGGTGGTTCAAAACAAGCAGTTGATTCAATTTAAAATGAACTCACGAGAGAGCCATCAGCGTATAAACGAAAATACCGATGAAGATGAATAAAATAACAAAAATCATCTCAACGATATTGAAAATAGAAACACTAACAACGATGTATTTTTGCAAGAATTTTATCTATGTGCGTTTTCCAGTTGCAATTTTTATCGACCGTTATACCCAAAAATACACAATTATAACTAGTGGTCAACTGAGAATCTTTATAATTAATGTCAATAGTATTTATGTTTGAATTGTATGTCTGAAATTGTATTATGTTTGTTTTAGTCATAATTATGTATTTTTAAGTATTTTTTTTCTAGCCAAACGATTGCATTATCCAGAGCTTGGACGATTTCCTTTTCTAAATTTTTGCTATTGTCACTCTTAATCATTATTGTAGTGTCATCAGCGAATAGTATGCAATCTTTGCCTATCGCCTCTGGGATGTCGTTGATGTAAACTAGAAAGAGTAGTGGGGATACCATACCTCCCTGTGGCGTGCCATAATTATTTTGTTTATATTCCGACCTATAGGTTTTATTTTTTATTTTGATAAGTTTTTGTTATTTCCACGCATTGTACTCTTTCAGAAAGATAACTTTGATCCAGTCGTTGGCCTTACTCCGGATACCATAATGCTCAAGCTTTGAGAGTAATGTTTTATGGCAAACAAAATCAAAGGGTTTTGTCATATCTAGGAACACGCAAGTTATTTTAGATTTTTGATTCAAACTTTTAGTTATGTATTTTACTAGCGCAAAGCATGCTAAAGCCGCGTGGAACTGCCCTTCCTAAAACCGAATTGTTCTTTTTTAAGAATATCACATGCTGTTAAAAAGTTCCCATTTTAATGCACATAACCTTCTCAAAGATTTTGGATAGGATTGGGATTAAAGTTATCGGACGATAATTGCTCATATCAGTTTTTACACCTTTCTTATAAAGTGGTTTGACAATATTGACCTTTTCAGACGTGTTGGGAATACTCCTTCTGTTAGAGACAGATTTATAATGTGGGTTATGGGAGACACTAAACGCATTGCACATATTTGAGGTTTTTTTTTTAGCATTATTTTTTTTTGATGAGGAAGGCTTTACTAAGGTAGAAAGGAAGAAGAAGCCCTGCTCTCGTAACTTGTGCGGTACCGCACCGAGTGGACCCAGCATGCTGCTGTGTCCTGCTGTACCTACGACGCAGCTGTACATTTCACGTCTGCATCATTCCACGAAGATTGAGGAAGTCGTGCAGTACTTGAAAGTGAAGACCAACTGGACTCTGAGGGTCGAAAGGTTGGAATCGCGCCACGACATCAACTTTAAGTCGTTCGTGGTACGAGTTCCAACCCAGCATCTACAGACCAGCTTGAAAGAGGACTTTTGGCCGAAAGGTGTCGTATATCGACGTTTCCGAGGACGGTTACGCGACACCTCACAGCGATACACGACGCCGACCACTTTACGTGTATAGTTATAGTTTTAATAAGTTTCATAATATGTATTAGTTTATTGTTATTTTTAAGATTATTCTGTGTATTTTATCTATGGGCCTCAGCTGCCTGATAATAAAATGATTGTTGTTGTTGTTGTTGTTTAACATTTTTGCGCTCAGCTCATCATATCCAGTCGAGTTAGTGTTTCTTAGACTGCGAATTATGCTATAAACGTCTGCTTCATCTACTGGTGTAAGGAAAATACTTTTGGGATTTTGAGGAGTGGTTATTTTGAGGAGTGGTTATTTTGAGGAGTGGTTATTTTCATGTCATGAAGCATTTTTTTGAGCATTATTGGTCTCCTTTGTTTGGGATATATAATTGTTACTAAATAAATCACATATTTTGAAGAACTTGGTTTGCATAAAGCCTCAAACTAAACATGCGTTTGCTTACCGAATTTATATGTTAGGACCTTTTCTGTATAATAGGCTCAACAAGTGACTAAGATTCTAAAGTGTGAGCTTTAAAAAAAATGTACATTATTGTATCAGAATATTCAGCGATACTCAATGACACAGACAGAAAAAATTCTAGAAATTTTCTCGTATTTTTAGGCATTGTAGGTAAGTATCAATGGAAAGTGATAGTCGAGACACAGGTTTGAATTAACCTAGATCAGGCGGGCCGCTACCCAATAATGTAATTCCGAATCATTATTACGCAATCTGACATAAAAAATATTTTACCTTTGTTTTATTTTTATGCACTTTATTTTCATCGGAAACTAGCTTATGCCCGCAACTTCGACGACATAATCTCAAAACCATAGTTCTAACTTTTCTCTCAACGCTAAAATTCGAATAGATATCGAATTTCCGTAGTAGGTGCCCGCGTGTCTTGGTGACGCGAAAAGGGATTCCCTCACGAATAAATAACTTGAATATTTTCAATAAAAGCCAGGCGACGAGACTAGTGATCGACGCCCACGATATTAATTCTTACTATATACATTCTTGCGTGTCTCACTGAAGTGCGGTCTGAAGAATTAGAGATTCAATGGTTTAACAAAAGGACAATGTTGGTTGCGGTTAAAATATGTTTCATGAAAATTATATACGATTTTGTGAATTCAATAAAAGCCCCAGTTAAGTATTGTTGTAAGTATTGTTGCATACAGTAGCGATCACATTAAATCGGACAGCGGTTATTACAAGTTAGACTGTTAAAATAAAAAATAAAAAGTATTTGACCAAAAATCAAAGAAAAAAAAAATGTTAAATTTTGCACGAAACAAATCACCCATAATAATGATAAGGCGCTTAACACTCGCGAGGCGATGGTATCAACAATTTCAACACATATTTTAAGGTACAATTTGCAACCAAATAATCACAAATTAAGTAGGTACTTAAACGAAAAAAGATCAGCTTTTCTTTACTTTTTAGTGAACGTTATGTAGAATACGTGGTTTCAATTAATATGATAACCTACTAGCCACCTGTTTATGTTAATTTGTACTTTAAACCTCAATTTTATCTGGGCACGCTACGATAGCGGCGGTAAGTCCCCTCTTTGAGGAGTGGCTTGAGAGGCGGCACGGTGTCCTAACCTTCCGCCTGACGCAGGTCCTCACCGGACACGGTTGTTTCGGGAGGTTCCTGTTCCGGATAAGGCGGGAGGAAACACACGGGTGTTTCCACTGCGAAGATCGCCCTGAGGACACGGTGGAGTATACGGTGGACGTCTGCCCGGCTTGAGTAGAGCACCGCCGTGTCCTTGTGGCGGCGATCGGCGGCGGCGATCTCTCGCATCCGGCCCTGGTCCAGGCCACGGTACGAAGCGAGAGTGCATGGGTAACCGTCACCTCCTTCTGCGAAGCAGTAATGCTCGCGAAGAGGGAGGCGGCGCACGTGAGGGAGAGGCAGTATATTCGCCCTCACGGCCGTAGCCGCCGCGGGGGACGCCCTGGGCGTCGGGAATCCCAGGCTAATTCCCGGCCACCGTAGGTGCGGGCTTGCGAACGGCGAGTAATGGGTAGCTCGCTGTCCGGTAAGGACCAAGCCCGGGTCAACGGCGCGCTTTGTTTCACGAGCGCCTCAAAGAGATTTCAGCACCAAATGGTGGGGTTCACAAGGGCCGATGCCTGCCAGGGGTGCGGGTTGTTCGAACGAAATACTGCGGCCCCTGGCACACAGGCAACTGAGGGAACACGGGTGGGTTTTAGTTAGTAAAAGTCTGACGCGCCCTCCTGCTCCATCCAGAGCGGGAGAAGTTATTTGATGATATCCCACCCTACAAAAAAAAAAACCTGTATGTTATCTTGTCCATCTGAATATTTTTCAGGAAAGCTCCAAAGCCGTTACTAAATACGACCAGTTAAATTATGTTGGCTGCTTTATCTCATTAGTAAGATGGTCATAATCACGTGATTATCATAGGTCATAATCATTAATAAGTTATATTTGTAGGATCGTCAATATTTATTCCGTTAGATTCGGACATCATGTGGGCAGAAGGCGGGTTTCGTGCGATGAAAACACACTGAGTATAATACACTGCTTTTATTAAAATCACATTAACTAATTATAATGACTGGGCATAACGAATCGGGTACAGTTCCGCGACGTCTTAACTCCGATGCGATCAGACACTGAATGTCCTCCTCGCCGCCGGCTTAAAACATCACGACTCTGTAGAAGCGCGCTGTCAGTTGGTGTGGGTAAAACACGTAATGTCGCTAGTGGCGCGCTTGCGATTCGTTTCGTGTCCGTACTAATGACCGGATGCGACACGGCCATTCTGCGATGCACACGTCCTCGTGTGTTGTTAATCTGGAAAATACAAAATTCTGGCACAGTTTCTGTTCGTCCAATCCTGACTCAAATGAAGACTGATGAGATAGGTAAAAAAAGACTAGACTCTTTAAAATCCGTTGATCACACAAGCAATTTGCCAACAGTAATCAAATTAGAAACTTAAAAAAAAAAACTATTTACGAGATTACCGAGACCAAGCACATTACATTAATCAAAGAAAACAAAAACTCAGATATCTCATTCATGGTCACACACATACTATTTTCCCCACGGGAATACCGAGTCAACCCTTGACTCTATGGTCTTTGCTTCTAGGCAAAACCCGACTATACCACCCAGAGCTACCGCCTACCGCGTACCCACGGACTACTCATTGAGCAGATACCGATTTCCAACGGGCTACGGCTACGATACTCTGGTACAGTCTCCGACCCACTGAACCGAGAACCTGTTTACATAAACTAAGGTGATGCCAATTCACCATCTATTTCGTCTACAATCTCAATTTGTACTTGGCCCTCGGGCATCTTCCGAACACGGTCATGAGCGTATTTGTAAGTACGCTTGTTAACAAGGGATTTCAAAACATACCGATCGCCATCTAACACTTCAACAATTTGAAATGGCCCCCTATACTTCACATCAAGCTTAGTTTGATTACGCTCCTCGTTCTCAATAAGCACGAATTCACCGACAGAGAACCTATTCACGCTTGCCTTTGTACTATCAAAACGATTTTATCATAACACGCAGACTTTTCAATGCCTTCGGAAGCTAATCTCCTAATGTCATTAAGGTTTATAATGTCGTCATTGTCATTAGCCATTAAATTAAGTGGACGTGCTACCTTACCTATCAAAAGTTCTAATGGACTAGCTTTTGTAACGCGATTAACCGTACAATAGGGTATTTTCCAATTTATTAAAAACTATTCAAAGTTGAAGATTGGAACGAAAAATGTCACACAAAAATAAAAGTAAATTGATTTATTTCCATTTTCTCAATTAAAAACGATTTAAATCAAATTTATTTTTCGTTGTTTTGAATTTACCGCCAGAACGCTCCTTACGATGACTTTTTGTCACGTGACCACACGTGACGTCAATTTTGTGTAAACTAAAGTAGTAAGTAAGTAAACAAGTGAATGTCGAGTTTAAAATTAACAAGATTTTTAATGGATAGAATGTGATATTACTGGCGTGCGGTGCCTCTGTGCACAAATACTCCGAAAACTGAGTCAAACAAGTATTTGTACCGGTGCCGTTTACACAAAGCTGACGTCACGATGTCACGTGATAAAAAGTCATCGTAAGGAGCGTTTTGGCGGTAAATTCAAAACAAGGAAATATAAATTTGATTTTGATTGTGAAAATGGATAGAAATAAATTTATTTTTATTTTTCTGTTAAATATATTGTCCCAATCTTCAAATTAAAATAGTTTTTATTAAATTGGAAAATACCCTATTAAGGGCTAGCTGTACATCTCCTAGCGAGTCTTGCCACGACCGATCTTTATCAGTCTCTATCTTTCGCTTGTTTGGTTTAATCTTACCTGCCTCAACCTCATAACCCAAGAACTCTATACGCGTTTTAAGAAAGGAGCATTTCTTAAGGTTCAGCGAGAACCCCGCTTTGGTTAACACTGCTAATACAGTGTGCAGTCTCTCCAGGCCCTGCTCAATAGAGTCGGAGATAATGGAGATGTCATCGACGTAAACAACTACGTACTGGTATGCAAGGTCACCAAGTGCATTGATGATTACTCGTTGGAAAACAGATATGGCGTTACGTAAACCAAACGGCATGGTTAAAAATTCAAATTTTCCATCAGGAGTAATGAACGCAGTGCGTTCAATAGATTGTTCTTGGACAGGAATTAAATGGAAACCACTTGCACAATCTAACTTAATTTGCACCATGGAGTCGTGAAATTTGGTCAGAAATTAAAGGTAACGGATAACGATCTGGCACTGTATTATTATTAAGCTCTCTATAATCTATGCACATACGGTCTGATCCATCATGTTTTTTAACCAAAAGGGCTGGACTAGCAAACGGCGAACTACTGGGTCTTATTATTTTAGCTTGCAACAATTCGTTTACCCTATCGCGCATGATTTGACGTTCGTCCGGAGAAAGTCTGTAAGGACGTCTTTGCACTGTCCGATTAGGGTCGATCAATCTTACCTCCAACGAACCGGTGTTAACACGTGTGGTTGGAAAACCGTTAATAAAAAAGTCAGAGTATAATTCTAAGATTTTTACAAGGTCACGTCTTCCCTCAAATGGTAAATCAGTATCAATCTTATCAAAATTATTCTTTATAGTCGTGGTTGGAATAGCGTTACACACGTTTATAGTTCTGTCTGTAGTCAAAATTAATTCAGTTGCAGTCATACTCACACAAAAGCCGTTATTCAAAATCTCTCGACCCAATAGAATGTTACTACGCAAGTACATATCTGGCAAAACGTGGAATAGAATCTCCGTCGCGAAATCGTTGATTTCTACCTGACACAGCAATTGCATAGTACTATTAACATTTTTATTGCCTATACCAACTAGAGATACTACATCATTTACTCTCCTGCCTCTAAATTTACAAGCTATGCTCTCTTTCATCAAAGAACATTCAGCACCGGAATCAAAATCAAATTTGAAACACTCACAAAAATGCTTCAATGTTCCTGATGGTGGTTCGAAAATACAAAGGTCGACTCGTTTCTCCGCCGGTACAGCAGCGCTGGACCCACCCGCTGTGCAGCGATTGGCGATGTGGCCCGGCGTGCCGCACTTGAAGCACACCAGTGAGCTGCTGCTGCCTTGTTGTCGCTGCCCGGCATCCGTAGCAGGTGGCACAGGCAACGGCTTCTTGACGTCGTTCTTCTTCGTGCGACAATCCGCTTGTTTGTGTCCTGGCTTGCCACAGGCGTGGCACTTGATTGGCGGTAGTGATGAAAACTTCAGACGTTTCTCGTTCCCGGTGTCAGTACGCGTATCTGTAGGGGCTCTCCTCTTCAAGTAGGAGAACGCTTGAAGCTCTTGCTGCAAAGTCGACGTCGCAATCTGTTCAACGCTCAGCTCCTTCCAACGGTTTAACAAAAACGTCATAAGACGACTAGCGTAGGCGGCATAAGTCACATTATCCTTCGGTTTTTCATTACTCAGGTTAATGAGGGTAGCCGCAGAAGTTTCAACACACACGAATCTGGCTTGTTATTCACTGGCTGAGTTTTTAGAGTTTGTATGAGCGCGCGCATTTGTTCGTTTTGAATTTCAAAAAGTAACAGCCACTGATTGTTATTGTCACTGTTCCCGCGTGTGATCTCATTAGCACGATTTGATGCCACTTCTGATGTAGGATCGTCAATATTTATTCCGTTAGATTCGGACATCATGTGGGCAGAAGGCGGGTTTCGTGCGATGAAAACACACTGAGTATAATACACTGCTTTTATTAAAATCACATTAACTAATTATAATGACTGGGCATAACGAATCGGGTACAGTTCCGCGACGTCTTAACTCCGATGCGATCAGACACTGAATGTCCTCCTCGCCGCCGGCTTAAAACATCACGACTCTGTAGAAGCGCGCTGTCAGTTGGTGTGGGTAAAACACGTAATGTCGCTAGTGGCGCGCTTGCGATTCGTTTCGTGTCCGTACTAATGACCGGATCCGACATATTTAAATATCCATAGGTAGTTGACACGTTTTCTATGGCCATTTTGCAAGTAACAAAATACAGCACAATACAAACAGGTACACTATCTGTCAAACTATTTTCAATATTGTTTTCCCTTTCAACTCCTTAGTCCTCCTTCACGCTTGACTGCTTCAGTAACTGTGGCAGGCATGTTCATAAGTATTGAATGGCATTTGTGGAAGTTCCTGTAACGTTCCCTTAACTTTACGACGAGTAACTATTGAAGATAGTTACTGTTGTTAAGGTATTATGTTTGCTTCAAGTGTTTTGACGTTGATCGTTTTATATATGTTCTAAAAATTATTAGACAAACAGTAAACTGTGATACGGCAATGATGGCTTACCATGGTTATGTGTTATCAGTACTCAGATACGGCATTGTCATATGGGGAAACTCAGTAGATTTTGACAGAGTATTTAAAGCTCAAAAAAATGTATCCGAACCATTTTTGTGGAGCTCACTTTTTAGACAGCTGTAAGCCACTTTTTCAAAAACTAAAAATGTTACCTCTGCCATGTCTATATATTTTTGAAATGTGTATTTTTGTTAAGAAAAATTACAATTTATTTGAAGCTAGCACTGACTTCGACTGCCACCAATAAAACTAAAATTATTTAAGAAAAATGTATACTGCATGTCGATTATTATTTACAATCATTTACCAAGTAGTTTACAAGACTTATCGTTGACAATGTTTAAAAAAATAGTTTTCAAACTATTGCTCTGTAAAAGATATTATACCATTAAGGACTATTTGGAAGACAAATCAATAAAAACTGATATTTGTAAATTAGATTAATTGCGGATTGTTAATACATTTGTGCGCCATGTTATGGCGGGATATGCTGAAAAAAAATTACTGTAACACCTTATGTACCATATTCTAGCAAATAAATATTTTTGATTTGATTTGATTTTGATTTGATTTTCCTTCTCTTGAACGCCATGGAGCTGTGAGAAATCTTGCAGGAAGACCTCACTGCAGAAGGATATTTTTTTTTTTTTCAAAGAACGAAAGATACAACCTAAGTAACTTTCTAATTTAACTACATCTATGTACTTGAATTCTATTACTGGTATTCAGCTGCATCCGGTTAGACTGGAAGCCGACCCCAACAGAGTTGGGAAAAGGCGGCAGATTGATTGGTGGATGTACTTGAATTCTATAAAGTGAAACACATTGTGCGCTCATACGAACCCCTCGTTAGATTAAAGGTGAAGGCCTCCTCGACAGATGTCCATTCCTCCCTATAATTCGCTGCGTTCATCCACTGTTCGCCAGCCACATCACATCTACTATGTCGTCAACCCATCGGCCAGTCGATTGATCTCTTTTCCTAGTGGCCTGTTCCAAGACGAGTCCATTGATAATCTGTCAGCCTAATTACGTGAGCAATGCCATGGTAAACATACGAGACGTCATGGGATTTGTTGTATTGAATGCTAAACTCCTAATTAAGCAGATTTGGTTGTGCGAGTGTGATTGGGATGGAACCCCACTAGAAATCACTATCAAATAACAACAATAATGACCATCGTTATCACGAGAAGTCGTATTATAAAAAACTATCTTCAACGTTTTTATTTCACAAGAGGGCTCGAGGGTAAGCAACATTACCTTCTTCAAGTTTACTTGAGGAAAGTAATATTTGTAGTCATCGACACCTTAAACCATTTCTTAAAGACGGACTCATTAGAGTCAGAGGCCGTCCGAGAAACTCAAGACTATGATTTGAAATATCCATAGGTCGCTGGTGAGTGCATTGCGATATTTTATAGGTGTAGTACCTGTTGGTCCTCCTATACGATTTCTCACTGTAGTAGGTACCGATTCATAAATGTTTACTATTGTAATCGTTTATGTACTGATACCTACTGTAGAGGTAGTTTATTGGTTCCCAGTATTTGGTTTTAGCAGCAATCGCTAAATTGTAGATATATTTGCCTGTAAAACCAGTTTACTACATAACCGTTATTGGATTTTTATAGAAATATCGATTCAAAATATCACAACAACGTATCGTTTCCCATCGAGTTTCATAATAGTGTCGCGCGTTCACAAGACCTTCCAGAATACGATGTAAATTGAAAATCTCTCTATTTTAAGATCAAACGATCGAGGGTCTTTGTGGACATTCCATGCGAGCGTACATTTCGATGCCATGTAACAATATTCTGGTTTAATATTTGAGATATTATCGTGTGGCAAAGGTTTTCGCAGTGATTTGTTTTATATTTTTTATTTATGATTTAGTGGATTTACTTCTTGGTGCAGTAGTCTCAAGTACCACTACTGAGCATAAGGTTCTGGGTTCGATTTCCAGGTCGGGAAAAGTATTTTTGGGTTTTTAAATCTAGGATTTCTCAGTAGCAGCCTGGAGCCTGGACTTATGCCCGGTTGATGTGCAATAGGGTCGCCCCCTGTTGCATGGGTCTACCTACTATGCGTACACTTCTGCCTAACACTCCGGGGAAACCAGGCGTGATGATATGTTATGTTAGTGGATTTAGCTAGATTTAGATGGAGATTCGAAACTTGGTCCCTAACATATTTAAGAAAGCAGTTAGGGTTCGTTTTGGACCAGCGGATAGTGGTGTCATTATCGCTGAAAAGCTTTAAGGGAAATTACTTCCACCTTATCTATTTCTACCAAGAAAAAGCCAGGGTACTCTTATGACTCGGAATTTCATTCCCAGATAACCTTTGGTGGAATATTAGGTATTTTTATGGAATTTATTTTTTCTAAGTCGCTTACCTCTAGGCCAATCCTAGGTGTATCAGGTCGCAAAACTACTCTCCATATGGTCGGCCTAGCGGTACGTTCGATTACCTCGATCTTCAAAAAAACTTTTATTCCAAAGACAATTAAAAATCCAAGTCAAACAGCTTCACAAACCACTCATAAAATACACAAACATTCTTAATTAAATCTCCTCTCACAATTGACCGACACTTCAATTTAAGTTCTATTCAATGCAAATAGCGAAAATTGTTTAGCCCCAATTCAGCAATAACAAATAATAAATTTATATTTACATAAAACATCCGTATTCCTGTTGACAGATTGTTAAGCAGTGTTATACGGACACGATTGCAAAAAAAATGGAAACCGGCACCTTATTTACCAATCAGCATTCACTGGGGCGATTGATTGAATGAACTGCGTAAAACAAATATACACGAGGATGTACCATGACGTTTATTTAACTACGAAACCTTCGCACAAAGAAATCTATTGCTAGATCCGTACTGATTGTCTTGTGAAGTTTGTGAACGAAATCGGCAATGTATGTACAGTTAGACGATTGCAACGCAGTATTAGATTATTGTTTACTTTTCTAGTAAAAGTATCGATCTTGTTGGAAGCTATTAAACTTGCATAGGACGTTACTAGTTTGCAATAGTAATTTAAAGTTGTGATCGAAACGAAAAATAACAAAAAAGTGCAATGTCGGTCGGCGATCGAATCGTCAGTTCGATGACGGTACATAAGCTCTTGTTTTTTTTGTGAGTTTGTTTCGAGTTTATAGTATCGTTTTCATTTGGTTGATATCGATGCGCATCGGATATCGTGTGTTTTACGGGCATTTTCTAACAAATACTCGTACTTAGTTATTATCATTTTCAGTCTCCGCGTGCTTTCAATACTTTTTGACCTATTGTTGTAACTCTCCCATCTTACCTGATTTAAATGTTTCTAATCTTCTGGTCACAAACCTAATTTAGAAGAAAAAATGCTTTTCAACTTAGGGAAACAACCGTTGGTCCAGGTTGTCATTCGTGGATCTTTGACAGTCGTTACGGGACGTATGATGAAGCCTGAAAGTCTGACAACCAATCTTACCAAGGGGCATCGTGTTACCCAATACCCAGTAACTGGGTTGTGGAGGTCAAATAGGCAGTCGCTCCATGTAAAATACTGGTATTCAGCTGCATCCAGTTAGACTGGAAGCCGACCCCAATATAGTTGGGAGATGGCAGGTGATGACGTTATTGCAGGTGAGTATGTTGCTGCACTATAATAAAGACTAGTAGTTTTGTATTACCTAACAGAAACCAGGTAGACAAACTCTATCAAGAATCTATTAAGCCGAAACATTTCAATTATTAGCACTCAAAGAATCATAGCTTTCATACATACAATGGAAGGTTGTCATACATCTGGCGCTACGACTTCATTTAACTAGGTCTGGTCTTACCAGAGTGTAAAATAACACCCACAGAGTATTAAGTGAGTGTCGCGATTCATAAATTAGTGATGTAAGAAAGGTACTGATTGATAATTCCCGGTACTCGTGGTATCTTTAAGGCTCCAGGTTACAAAAAAAGAAAATTTGAAAACACCACAAATTTTCTTGATTTATTTCTGTAAAGGCAGTGTTTTTAAAGTAAAATATTTTAATAGAAGGAATTTAACTCTAGATATTTCTTATTTATTTGCCCTTTGATTATCTTGAAAGTTTAAAATTTCCAGATATTTAATAAGTAATATGTAATATAACTTTTCCAACGTAATGTGGTTTTATCGCAAACCAACTCCTAAAGTTTTGCCTTTTTAGCGAGACTGAGAAGGTCATAAATTATAAATTCAAAACCAAGAAAACATACAAAAACATGCTAACTAAACAAACAAAAAATCTTTCACACAAGGTACAAACAACATAATCAAATTGTAACCCTCACTCTCTATGGAAAGAATCGATTCCTAATTCTAACGAAACGTGCCTTGTTTACGTACTAAAGAAAATAAACTTCGTTAGAGCCACGTGAGCGTGTCCTGTGACCTAGTTTAAAACCTTGTTACGAACTTAGTATGTGGGTCTGGTCCCAAAATGGTGACCCAGAAAAGGCGGGATTGCTGAAATCCGGGACAGGTACAACACTAGAGGGTACCTACAGGCATGATTCACAATAGGGGCGGTCCAGGCATTATCATATTAATGTGAATTGCATACATTGTGTGTGAATAATTATCGTATAGATTTTTTTTTTTAAAGCAGGCTTTGTTGCGGCCGCTCCGATCGCATGATCTGATGGAAATGTACTGTCACAACTACGATATTAATTTCGAGTTGTGTGATTATGTCATAAGGTAGTGAAAGCTTGGCAATATCGTATGTGCCACTCAACAGAAGAGTGAAAAGCGAACAAGGGATAACACGATAGGGAAGGACGGGTCCACTCAATCTGTTTGGTTTTCCTCAAAAGATCATTTTAAGATACCAATCTACCTGTCTTCAGATGAACTGACCAAGATTATGTCTGGACTTTTAAAGAGACTGTGACCTCTGAGTTTGTTACAGCCTTTCTTCTTAGAGTATTCAGATATGAAACGCCAACTGCAACTAATTTAAAAAATATGTAAAAGTGTTTGTACAAACCTACTTGCAGAAATAATCAATAATCATTTAAGTATCGACCGTTAAAATAACTACCTCCTTATAAACCAAGTTAAGTTATAAATATTTTAACAATAATTACCAGATCGTTTACCGTTCTTGAAGGTCGTTCTTTGAATAATATTCACAGAGCCTCACGGAGAAGACGTATCTACTTGAGCAGTTAACGTTGGGTACGCCACGATACTGGGCACGCCACGATAGCGGCGGTAAGTCCCCTCTTTGAGGAGTGGCTTGAGAGGCGGCATGGCGTCCTCACCTTCCGCCTGACAAAGGTCCTCACCGGACACGGTTGTTTCGGGAGGTTCCTGTTTCGCGAGGCGAGAGGAAACGCCCGGGTGTTTCCATTGCGAAGATCGCCCTGGGGACACGGTGGAGCATAGGGTGGCGGTCTGCCCGGCTTGGGCGGAGCACCGCCATGTCCTCGTGGTCGCGATCGGCGGCGGCGATCTCTCGCGTCCGGGCCTGGTGCAGGCCATGGTACGGAGCGAGAGTGAATGGTTAGCCGTCACCTCCTTCTGCGAAGCAGTAATGCTCGCGAAGAAGGAGGCGGCGCACTTGAGAGAGAGGCAGTATATGCGCCCTCACGGCCGTAGTCGCCGCGGGAGATGCCCTGGGTGTCGGGAATCCCAGGCTGATTCCCGGCCACCATAGGCGCGGGCTTGGGGACGGCGAGTAATGGGTAGCTCGCTGTCCGGTAAGGACCAAGCCCGGGTCGACGACGCGTTGTGTTCCACGCGCGCCTCAAAGAGATGTTGGCACCAAATGGTGGGGTACGCAAGGGCCGATGCCTGCCAGGGGTGCAGGTTGTTCGAAAGAGATACCGCGGCCCCTGGCACACGGGAGGGTTTTATTCAGTAAAAGTCTGACACGCCCTCCCGCTCCACCCAGAGCGGGAGAAGTTATTTGAAGATTTCCCACCCAAAAAAAAAACAAAAAAGCAGTTAACGTAACGTATACCATTTTGATTTAACTTGAAATTAAACACAACCCTGCATTCAATTAGAACTGCCGTTGAAATAGCACTCGAGTGGCGCCCGACCTGCAAGCATCGGCGCATTGAATCTGGGGCAGATATTCATGTGACCTGCAGGTTACAGCTATTTATATCAAGACTTTGATGCAGATGTGATCTATTTACTGATTTTTATTTTTGTGTCTTGAAATCAATGTGTAAAACATTTTCATTGGAGATAATGATATTTCCAATAGTGACTGTGAACCAACGTTTTAAATCGTAGATTCGGCCTACCGCGTCGGATAATCGCGTTTCTATTTCGTCGTGACACCGTGAATGAGATGGGTAAAGAAACGCTTTTATTATTGTGTAAGCTCAATTTTCCCACTGTGGACACTTTTAGGCGTGGCTTAGTACGCTGAATTTGGTAGTTAGATCTTTGTTGTGCATAATAGACTCCCATCCTCCTATAACTAAGGAGATATAATACAAATATTTTGTATTGTGCCTAAAAACAAACTTATGGTAGATAATTCTTTCTTGTCAATAAGAATAATTTTATTGCCAGTATACTCTATTACTCTTTTGTTAGAAACAAAAGAAACAAATGATAATCCCAAAAAAAAATCAAATTAGATCCATCAAGTATGTCTAAACCAAACTTTTTAACGCCATCCCTGACGATTTCTCCACGTACTAAGTAAGCTCAGAAGTGAAATTACTCTTTTTCCCTAGAGAGCAGCTGTTCTAACAATGAGATTAAATTAAACGTATAAAAACAAAAGGAATGCTGTAAAAAAGATGTGTTGTGCAGAAAGCGAGACAAACGCTTAAAGCTGTTTGAACAATGAGCTCCTGAATCTTGATTACGATGTCTTGTTAGAGTTCTGTTAAGTGCTCAATGAGATAAAAAATAGTAATTAGATGGTATTATTGTAAAAAAAACAATGTAGAAAGAATTAACATTATGTACCTATGTAACCTTATGTACCTACCTACACGTTTTTTGATACATTTTCTAACACCACAATATTGGGGCGGTTGCAAAATAAACATTTTCACGTTAAAATTCTTAATACCTTTGTACAATTATGTATATCCGCGTGGCAAAGGTTACAAAATGTACGTTTCATTTGTAACCTAGCACTACATAAGTACTGGCAACTCCTCAAGTCCTCATTCGCGATATGAAACTCACTATATTCGTATCGCAAACTTTAAGTCTAACTGTAATGTATAGTAACAAAAGAAACCTGTGGCTTCTTTGATAAGTATGAGCGGTAAAAAGAAATCCATTTCCATTACTTGTACTTCTGTATTAGACTTAAACTAATCGGAATTCTGTTAAGTACTTGTAATTAATCATTTATGCATGCTTTCCGTGTATTTGCATGCTTTCTCCATAATTTTCTTCTTTTATTCGGTGTCATGCCGATTTCTCCATAGGCTCTCCACTACCAGAATTGGTAGAAACTTATACTGTCCTCTGTGCTATGTTAGGTTTTAATATTGTCGAGATGCTTACTGATTACATTACATTATTTATCTTTGACAGTCGTTACGCGTCATCAGAAGCCCGAAAGTCTGACAACCAGTCTTACCAAGGGGTATCGTATTACTCAGTTACTAGGTTGTGGAGGCCAGATAAGAAGTCACCCCATGTAAAATACTGGTATTCAGCTGCATCCGGTTAGACTGCAAGCTGACCCTAACATAGTTGGGAAAAGGCTAGGCAGATGATAATGCTTACTTACATAAAAAAATGGGATACTGACATTAATATATACTGATATTAATTCTACGGCATTTTCGTCGACTTGTCTTGATAATATATTTAGTGACTGTGATGCCAAAAATCAATTAGTCTTAAGTGACTTAACGTCAGACCACTGTGGATTATTAGCTAGCTTCCCTTTGCCCTTACATAAAAAGCCGCATAAAATAGAATGCAGGCCTTATACAGCTAGTCGTTGCAACAAATTTAAGAATAATATAGCTCGTAGAATTACCCCATCTTTAATAGAACATGAGAATCCTAATGAAATCTATGGAGCCCTTTTCGATGTAGTGCATAAAGAATACCAGTCTACTTTCAAGACCAAAGCCATTGACATTAATGGCACCTCCGTTGGCTTCAACCAATGGGCCACTCCAGGTATTTATAAAAGTAGAGCGAGACTATACGAGCTATATGGTTTGAAAAAGTATAGGTTTGATACTCCTTTCCTAAAGTATGTCAGAAATTATTCAATATTATTTAAAAAGATCTGTGCTTTTGCTAAATCTAAATTTTTAAGCGATACTATAAAAAAATCTAGTAATAAAGTAAAAACCACATGGAAAATTATTAACAATGAAACGGGTAAATCGGTTAAACAGGAAAAACAATTAGAGATTATGGTCAACAACAAATTAGTTGATAAAGCTGCCGACGTAGCTGAGGCATTTAATGAGAATTTTGCCAACATACCTATTACTACGACTCGCTCCTTAAATTCGTCCCCGTCTAAAGCTGAAAATCTATTGCACAGTAGTGTGCCCAAATGTAGTCGCTTATTTAGTTTCGAACATGTAACGCCTCTTGATGTGGTTACCATTTTTAACACACTTAAGTCTAAAAACACTGGAGACTACTGGGGCATCTCCATTAAGCTTTTAAGTAATATAATCGACATCGTAGCCCCCTATCTAGCTGTTACTTTTAAAAGGCCTTTAGTAAAATATTTGAAAAGTTAATACTCAAGCAGTTGCTAAGACATTTTAATTTAAATAGCCTCCTTCACGATGAACAATATGGCTTTACAAAAGGTCGTTCGACTACAGATGCGGGTGTTGCTCTGCTGAAACACATTTTTAACGCGTGGGAAAACTCGCAAAATGCTATTGGAGTTTTTTGTGATCTCTCCAAAGCCTTTGATTGCGTGCACCATGACACGCTTTTGCGTAAACTACGTCATTACGGTGTTCAAAACGAAGCTCTTAACGTAATAAGCTCTTATTTGCAAAATAGGCACCAATGTGTAGATGTTAATGGTGTGAAATCATCCGGGCGACCAGTTCAGTTAGGTGTACCTCAAGGCTCAATACTAGGTCCATTCTTATTCTTAGTGTATATTAATGACTTGCCATTCTATTTAAAGGATATCTGTAACGTTGTACTGTTTGCTGATGATACCTCTCTTATCTTTAAAGTAGACAGGAATAGACAAGATTTTGACGACGTAAACAGTGCACTCTCAAAGGTTACGGATTGGTTTACCGTAAATAACCTAGTTCTCAATGCCAAGAAAACGAAATGTATCAAGTTCGCCTTACCGAATGTTAGGAATTTAGGACCCAACATCGTCTTAGATAATGAGGTGCTTGAAACTGTAGACTCGGCAGTTTTTCTAGGCTTAACAGTAGATGCCAAACTTCAGTGGGGATTACATATATCAAGCCTAGCGGGAAGGCTCAGTTCGGCCACCTACGCCGTCAGGAAAGTAAGACAATACACTGACGTTGATACAGCTCGGTTAGTTTATTTTAGTTATTTTCATAGCGTTATGTCCTACGGCATTCTGCTGTGGGGCAAAGCCGCTGACATTCAAAATATTTTTGTTCTTCAAAAACGAGCTGTTAGAGCAATTTACCTACTAGGTTCTAGAGTTTCTCTGAGAGAATTTTTAAAAGATGTTGGGATTCTCACGGTGGCATCGCAATTCATCTTCGCCAACATCTTATATATTAGGCAAAATATACACTTGTACACTAAAAATAGTGATATTCATAATATTAATACTAGAAATAAGGACAAACTACGTATTCCCTTTCACCGGCTACATAAGGTTCATAACTCATTTGTAGGTCTGGGTATAACCTTCTATAACAAGCTACCCTCTTCCTTGCTAGATCTGCATTTTAGTGCGTTTAAAGCTAAAGTAAAATCCACTCTTTGTTCAAAGGCATACTATTCTATTAACGACTACTTAAATGATAAGAATTGTTGGTCGCTGTGATTAACTCAAGACAATGTTTGTGTTCTTTCACCAGAATTAGCTTACCCACTGACAGGTTATATCATTATGTTATTTCATATAATTGCTTTTTTTTATCTGACTGTATAATTCAGGTTTTACTTTTTTTTATCATTTATTTATGACTTAATCTACTCATTACAATGTTTTTTTTTAATGAGTAGTATTGCAATATGTAGTTAGCTAGCGACCTCGACAATTCATGATTATTCTTGCCAGTGCAACCGGCAGCAAGTTCGTCATGCTCCCTTAGATGTCACTGCTTGCGGTAGCGTCGGGGGTCGGGTTGCCTCCTTCCCTCAAATATGGCGAGGGGGGTAATGATGCTGATCTTTGCGTTATGCTCGTGAACGGGTGCTGCTCGTGGTGACTGGTCGTCTTGCTGACCATGGTTTTGTTATTGTTAATTGTATTAAGTTTTTAATAATTTTAGTCCAGAGGTCCTAGTTTAACTTTTGTTATAAGTTACTTATAGCTATATTTGCATAATGCAGAATTACATATGTAAGCGGGCATGCCCTTTATGCCTAGAGGCTTTTATTTAGATTGGAAGTTCTGTTTACGTTTTATTTTAATTTTCTATTATTTTTAGTTTTCAATTTTTGATGGTATATTGGCGTGTGCTAGCTGACATATGGCAAATTTTATGTTTTTTTTTGTGTTTCGTAATTTTTATTACCTATTATTGTATAGAAACAAGTTCTTCTAACTTAACAGACAGCTGTGCTGCTGGGGAGTTTGTTCCGCTACTTCTTCTTCCCAGCTAAAGCACTAGGAAGTGGTGAAGGGCGGGCGTTTTTGGGGGGACTGTCTTATGTAATTTTATTTTGACGTTCAAAAAGAGCTGACTCTCAGCCTAGTTTGAATAAATGACTTTGATTGATTGAAATTTCCTAGTCAAAAACAAAAAAATCCTAGCCTAGATGATTCCTTCAAGTCTTAGGGCTAGACTAAACTCTACGATTTAAACTATTCAAGGTTTTAAAATCTAGTTCAAGTTTAACATACCACTGCTCCCCGCTTCCGCCAAACCCAAGCCACCAGTCTAAAACTAAAGACGTGAGAGTTGAAAGATTAATTACCGGGTAGCAGACGCTCCTTTGAGATATAAAGACTGCTTTATAAGATGTTTCTGAGGTCTTCAGGTTTCTGAGAGGAAACTTTAATTTATTGTGTGCTCATTGTTACACGAATTACTAGGATTATTTGGTGAAGATGGTGGAAGTAATGGCTGATTGTTGGTAGTGGTGCTTACGTCAGATACAAAAGGGTAGGGGCAAGACCTGTGTCAGAACTCATCGGTATTATTACAAAATATGGTTTTTCTTTAGGTTTAGTTTAAACCATGGAGCCTGTTTTTGAGATAAGAACCTAACAAAAATCGAAATACAGTTCCTTTTCCAAAACGAACAACAAAGTGCTAAGTTGTTATTTTGGTTCTAAAAACTTTACCCAAATCGAAACCAAATTAGAAATGAAATAAATTGGCTCATCTTTAAGCTAGAACTAAAGTTTGATGAACGATGAACACGTTTTGTATTAGACGGTATGTGCACATATTTGAAAATTGAAACAACTCATTAGCAAATCAGTCTTGAATTGCATAGCTTTAGTTTGAATGGCAAATATAAACGTATTTTTGTCAATACCCACGCTGAATTTACTGACGCATATTCGAATTCGTTTAATTTTCAACTAACCACAACAAACAGTCGCCTTTAAAAAACTAGCTCCCAATTTTTGCTGCACTAACAAACAGTAATTCCGCACTAAACAGCATTTCAGCCGTGTAACCGCACCGATCCAGTGCGCGCCACCCCGATCCGGCCTGAACCAGTTCAAACCAGCTGTAACACAATAAAGGCAATTGCGCGCGCGATTCGTGTCACGTCGGACGAGCCAGTCCAGACTTTGAATAGAAATTAGGCCATTGCGACACTGAAATTCAGGAAATAGAGGGTGCTGACTGAATTGGTTTTTGTCTCGCGCCGTTTGCTTTCAAGATTGTAATCTAGTTGTTAAAAAAGATCATTGGGGTTGTTTAGGCAATTTAGTGTAATTTTCCTGAATTCCTGATAATGTTACTGTGTTCTTTCATTGTTAAAAAGTAACAGAATCCAGATCAGCAGATGCTTAGCTGTTATGTATTCTTAAATACTAAATAGAATTTGTTACTGAAATTAATTCTAATGTTTAAATGAAATAGCCCATTTGAAGTTTTTATTTCACTCTAGTTCGTCCTGAATAAGGTACTGGTAAAACAACAACCTTAGAATTTAAATAAGGTACCTTGAATTACTTGGTAGCCTCAATACTAACATGGCTGGCTGGCCTATGTTTTCATCGACACAACAACCCATTGAATAAACGTAAAGTAAGAAAGAAAATACGCTCTAATGGTTTCGTTCAAAACCATTTACTTCATAAAGCAAAAATCATAATTTTTTAAATTGTCGCATTTATTACAATCAAATCATTTACAGGCAGTTTTTAACTGTCAAAAAGTCGATCTGTTAGTCGGAAAATTAAAGCTAGTTGCCCATTCCAAAACGTAGATTTCTCCAAGTACGGACAAGAAACTCCAAGAACACTCTTTTAAATCAAAATATTACAAAATCCTGGGTTAATTATTCTTGTCGCTTCTATATGTGAGGACAGTGTAAACAAATTAGGATACAATTCTAAATATAAATATCTCTAAGCTTTTTGATACATACGCATCAGCTAATTAGCTGCTAGTGTGTCTAACTAAATATTTCATACGATGTAATGTAAAACCACTTTGTATATTTAAGAACGATGTGTAAGCTAAATAAATGAATTTGAATTAAATGAATTTGAATAATAAGATTAAAAATAAACCTTGGAAGCTAGGAAATGATCAGTCTCAACCGACGGCGCTCGTTCACGAACTTGACGTGTGGATCAGCACCCTTTTCTAGGTATATCATCTTTCACACAGTCCATCCATCGTTTCTTGGTCTTCTCCTTTCCTCTTTCCAGCCACCTTTTACAGGCTCCATCCATTGTTTCAAAGCTCTTCCCCTACTCTTACAGCTGTCCATACTCAAAATTTTTCTCACGACATTTTGCTAATTCCTCCGCATGGAACCCAGACAGGCGCCTTACTTGGTGTACATAATTTAATCACCACTGCTCTCAAAACGGAAAACATCGTGAGGTAACCGGCATGTCCTAGAACAAAAAAATCGTAGACATGTCTCATCTACCAAACCGCACTGGGCCCGCGTGGTGGATTACAGCCCAATCCCTCTCATTGAGAGAAGGCTTGTGTCCCAGCAGTGGGAACAATATAGGCTGATTATGCTTCATCATTTCAGCCAAAGGACGTCCACTGTCCAGCTGTGTAATGCTGATTCTATCCTCCTGAATAAAATTTGTCTACAAAAAGAAACAAAATTTCAAAATGGAAAGTGATTTCAAAGACCAAAATAAATTAAAACTAGATCTTATTAGGGTCATCATCATCATTTCTGCCGAAACACGTCTACTTCTGGACATGGGCCTCCCCCAAGCTCCACCACTTCACCTGGTTCTGTGCTTCCCGCATCCAGCGGATTCCTGCGGTCTTCACAAGGTCATCGGTCCACCTTTTGTGAAGACTTCCAACTCTACCGGTCTTCCGGTACGCCTTCGCTACTCCCGAATATTTCGGCCGCATCGGCCATCTGTTCTGCGAGCAATGTGCTCTGCCCACTGCTACTTAAGTTTGGCAATTCTTCGGGCTAAGTCGGTTACCTTGTTTCTCATGCGGCAACTCCAAGCAGAGCCCTCTTTATTGCCCTTTTGGTGACTTTAAGTCTTCTAATAAGGCCCATTGTGATGATGATTATGAATATGCAATTTTTCTAATAACAGGTTGAATCTGGAGGTACGGTCCTAAGCACAAGCTGGAACGAAGAATGTCAAGATAAAGTTGAAATTAAACCACTAGATGGCGTTTAATTAAAGAAATGGGAGTAGACTAATAATAATAATAACGCATAAATATTTATAACTTTGAAAATGAATGAATGTATCATTATTTCTTATAAACGAATGTTTTGTCATATTCGTAAATGAATTATGTGGTAATATTTTTATGTATCAATGTACAGCTAGCATCTATTGAGGTCGGCTTCCAGTCTAACCGGATGCAGCTGAATACCAGTATTTACATGGAGCGACTGCCTAACTGATCTCCACAACCCAGTTACTGGGTAACACGATACTTCTTCGTACACCTGGTTTTCAGACTTTCGACCTTCTGACTTCTCGGTGACTGTCGAAGATCCACAAATGACAGCCGGGACCAACGGCTTCCCAAGACACGCAGCGGTCTAGCCACGAGCCCCACCTTTCGTTTAGGAATATTTACAATGACTACTAAATTGGTCAAACTGTACTTATTCCATACAGAAATTCATTTAAGCAGTAGACATTTTCAATATGCTATAATTTTTTACATTAATAAACCAAAATGGAGTCTGACATATTATAGTGCCAAAGTCTCTTTCAGTGCGAGACAAGGATGCCACTCCGCGTCTTGTATATCTCCATATCTCTCTAACTGCAAGTAAAATGCCACAAGAGTATCTCGCTCCCGAGTAACAGTATTACAACTCGGCGGTAAAGGCGGTAAATAAAATTAGACTGTGGTATATGTAATAAAGTTTTTTTAAAGCGACAACACAATAATATTTTACTTTATTCCGACTTAAAATAAAATAAATCTGCAAACTTTTATTTTGTTTCTGCACTTCGAGCATCTTCAGCGATCATTTTAGAACAACTTTGATGTAGGGAAACATGGCAACGTAAACATTGCATTGGAAATCGGAGATTTACATATAAACACGGTTAAGTTTACTTGTAGGGATTTTTTTTTTAAATAGGTCGCCGTCTACAGTTTCGGTCCCCTGCGGCGGGCGCTTGAACGCGGAACGTCAAATATTTTTGGAAGGAATTTTTTCTGTAAGTGTTCCGAATGGCTTGGATGTGGAAATTGGGAAGGTGTCAGAAACATTCGTCTGTGAAATTGACTTAGGTAAAACCGAAATAACTACTTATAAAATCGTCAGCCACATTCACGAGTCTGATGTATTGGACACTAAAACTAACATCGATTATATTGAAACACTCACCTACACTTGTTGCGTAATGCTCTGCTAGGTAAAAATATTTCCATATCGTAAAAAAAAATAAGTGAAGTCCTGAAGAACTCATTACCTATGTCGTGATTTCATTGATTTAGTTTGAAAAAAGTGTATTTTTTTAATACCGAATTACAATGCCCACTGTGGTCGCACTGTTAAGTTATTAGTATGAATTGTAAAGGTCTTTTGAGATATGTTTTCATTATGACAAGACAGGCAATTTAATGTGTAATTGTACGATGGCAATAGTTAGAAATGACGTCCACTAACCGTTATTTCTGGGTGGGGATGAAAATGTAATTTTATATGGTAAAATGGAGTGCGAGTCATTAGTTGTTCGATAGTCGAAGAGAACAGTTGTGAAATTAAAAGTATATGCAAGTTATAAGTATCATTTTTCATTTTAAATCAGAAATGACTTGTCACTGAATGGTTCTTGAACCATGAGCCATGTCTCGGTAAAACATAAGTAGGCTTATAAATTCTTTTTGTCCCAGATAAGTTCAGTGAGCGATGATTGTGGTTATCATGTATTCTTAAGCAGCAATGTCGCGGCAACAATGCAGCGGCAGCACTGCTGCGCGGCAGTGTCACCCCGCCACCGCGACAGACCAGCTGCTAAATTCATAATGGTCGATCATTGGCCGGTCAATGGTCTCGTAATAGAATTGTGTCTTAATGGCATTTTCGTATTGCCATTATTATAAAACTCGTTAGTAGAAATGATTTTCGAAAAACTTCTACTAAATTTGAACATTTATTCATGCCAGATTTCATTTATTATATTTTTACATATTATTTATTAGTGTTATAAGCAATCTAAAGTAGTAGGAAGTTCGTAAATTAAGTCAGTCATTCATTTGTCATGATGTACGAGATTACCAATAAATGCCATTTCTTTCAATGGAGTGTCAGTGGCTGACCATTGGAAAGTCATAATGACGCCATTTTATTAGTAGATTACCAAACTTGTCAAAATTAACAATTATGAAATCAATGATAGACCATTCTGACTCTATTGTACCTAATAGCAGACTTGAGGCCCTGTAGTGACGCGTCTGCCGCCGCAGCGATAGTACCTACGTGAATGTTGACTAGTAAATTGGCAACGAAAAGATGAATTTCTCTGATTCAGAAGTGGAACAATTAATTAACTATGTGTCAACAATTAATTAATCAGTGTTTTGTAACATCCTTCCCGTAGTCTGCTTTTATAAAACGAATCTGTTGCTTTTCTTTTACTATTGGTATAAAACAACAACATAATAATCATCGTCATCTTCTTCCTTTTCCAACAACATAAATAAAAGTTTATCATCGATCGACATCTTGTCAACTCAAAGCAAATGTGAATGAATACACAACAGCGCATCACCACGAACAGGGCGACACTGCAGCTGCCTTGCTTGGAATCAGCGTGGCAGGCAGCACTGCTGCTCAGCACCACAGAGGCAGCACTGCTGCGGCAGCACTGCTGCGTGCAGTGGAGCTCGGAATCATACCTTTATGTTTCGGTAGCAATAATTGTAGCGTATGTCTCCCACGGTTAATATTTCAAACATAGCTAATAGTAATTAGGCCGAAGCACGTGTTACCTTTGGTCGACGCTACTCCTCGATAAGGAATCATCATCTATCATTCAGCTATCATTGCGTTGGACTAATTATATAAAATAATAAGAAAATAGTTGGGCTAGTGCACCTGCTACTCTTGGTCAAGGCAACTACTTGATAGAGTTATAATTGTAGTGGACAACTTGCAAATGTTGGGAATTTCGGTACAAGATTTCACTTCCAACCACTTAAATAATATTTGAACAGCTTGTTCCGTTCACTGGATTTTCCGACCAGCTATATTATTTAATACTTAAGCTGCGGCTTAGCTTTATTTATTTCGGTAATGTATAATGATTGTATGAACTAACATATGCATAATAAAAGGAATTATTATTAAGTACCGACAAAAACAGTCAAAGAAGAGCCCTATATTCGATGGCATTTACAACCTACGCAGACGCGAATCTCTTAGAGAACTGTTCAAAACAATTAACATCATGACGGTACCTTGTCAATATATCTTTGAAAACATTATGTACGTTCGTAAAAATCTAAATTTTTTTAGTAAGATAAGTGACAGGCACAATTTTAACACTAGAAATAGGAACAAATTAGATCAACCACATTTCAGATTGTCTAAAGTACACACTTCTTTTATGGGGTACTGTCTAAAATGTTATAATAAAATACCAGCCGATATTCTTGAACTAAATGAAAAGAAATTTAAATTATGCATTAAACGCACACTATGTAGACAAGCATATTATAACTATTATAAGTTAGATGATTATATTGTTGATAAAAATGCTTGGCTTAATGCTATTTAAAATTTTCATATTTGGAAGAGATGCTTCCCTTTTTATGTTTTCTGACATTATGAACATTTCTGTTCCAATTATTTTTATTTTCTGACATTACAAATGAGTTTTTTAATTTTACTGAATCACGTATTATTTATTAAAATTTCAAAAGATATTAAATATTTTTCTTTCTTTTTGGAAATCAAATTTTATTAATTTCTCAAATACATTGCAAACTATAATTTTGTATAATTTAGAAGCATTTTGTTTAAACTTTGTAAATGTGAGTACCATGCATCCGTATAATAATTATGTTGTTTTGATATACGTTGACTTGAAAAAGCGTGGCAGTTGAGAGTATGTCATGCTCACTTAAATGTCTTGCTGATGGTGGCGCGTGTGTTGGATCATTCGGTTCCCTACAAAATGGTTGAGCTGGATGGTGCTGATCCACGCGTCAAGTTCGTGAACGGGCGCCGTCGGTTGAGACTGGTCATCTACTAACTTCCATGGCTAATTTTAAATCTTATATTTAGAATTGTTTTTTTTTTTACATTGTTCTCACATATAGAAGCAACAAAAATAATGTTCCCAAATTTTTGTAATACTTAACATGATTAAAAAGAGTGTCCATGGAGTTTCTTGCCCGTTCTTCTCCATAGAGATCTACGTTTTGGAATGGGCAACTAGCTTCAACTTTCCAACTGGTCGACTTTTTTACAATTCAAAAGTGCCTGTAAATGGTTTATTTGAAATAAATGCTTTATGAAACCGAGGGTATATTAAGTTGGCGTTTAGTCTCGAGGTGCAATCTGTACTTTTCACTTCGAGTGCGAGAAAAATAGTCAATTTAGTACAAATACATGTACTTACCTAATAAATATTACTTAACAAAAAAACACTACAAAGTGAAAAATAACTGTAATTTCGGAAGTCGGTGTCTTTGGAGCTGTATTTGAATTTTTGTCACCGCCTTCCGAAATTAAAGTTATTTTTCAATTTGTAGTGTTTTTTTGGAAGAAGGTTGTTTTTTTTTTTCACTTTTTTTTTTCACTTTTTTGTGGTTCACATGTGCTTACCCCTTCACAGCGTACCGGCGTGATGTTATGTTATGAACTGGTGTAAGCAATAGACAGACATGAGATTGCAGCAATCCCAGTCCATTTGCTATCATTTATTGAGGAGTTCCGTTGCCTATCTCCAAAGTTCTTCATCAGATCTTCACCAAATTGAAATAAGACTACTTCGAGAAAGTATTCTTCAAAAAAATACCTAAATCGCTTCGCGTGCCTATAAAATTTCAAGAGTTGTCTTTATTTGTCCAGGATCCCATCATCAGATCCTGACTTGATGATCATGGGACCACCTGGGAAGTATACCCTTTCAAACAAAAAAAAAGCCCAAATCGATCCAGCCATCTTCGAGTAATCGGGGAACATACAAAAAAAAATAATTAAAAAGAAGGTTCCGACGAATTGAGAACCTCGTCCTTTTTGAAGTCGGTTAGTAAAATAAAAATCACAATATCTATTAGGTATGTATTTTGCTCTTTGCTCGACGTCAAACTCTTCACCAAGGAACATAATAAACCACAACTTTACTGTCACTGGGCATTCTTAATAAATTTATTTTCACTTCTCATGCTCTAAAAAGACATCATTATAGCCCTACGAAGCGGGACTAAAGTGACCACTTTAGTCCCTAGGGAGTAAAAAGTAATTCGTTTTTTAATTTCCTTCACGTGACATAGACAAACTCAAACAGCCAGTAAATATACTATTATCTGTGGAGTGTGGACTATCTTCATTGCGAAAATGTTGAGAGTTTTAGTTCCATGGTTTTTGCCAAGATGGCGCCATGTGTTTTAAATTGTTAATCTGTTACTGGTTTAGAAGAAAAAAAAGACCGCGAAAATTTCAGAGTTTTTGTCGAGTGTAAAGGAGATGTTTCAAAATGGGCCAGGTCTATGTACAGTAACTCAAAAAAAAGAGAAAAATCCATAGAATTCGGGAAAAATACAGATAATTCAAATAAATGTATACTGCTCTGGTAGTAAATTGTTATATATCAATTATTTTTATCGACTTTCAACATGGCGTCTCACCGATTTAGATACTCTGTGCTTAAAAACAATGACAGTTAACCTTAGATCATAGAAAGATAACTGTCAGCTGTCACAACAGTGTCACTTCAGTCAGTGTCAATAGTCAAACTGTCAATCACTTTCGTCTCGTCATCGGTCGTGATTGTGTTCGTTTAGTTTTGAGTTTCTGGAGTTCTTTTTAACAACCTCGCTTTCGTTTTTTGGATTTTAATACCGTTTCTTTCCCATCTGTTTACCTGGCTTTTGTTTTTGGACTGCTACTCTGCTCATCTGTTGACCCGGCTTGTGTTGTAAGGACTTCGACTCCCTCGTGTGATTTGGACTGCGTTGTTACGATATAAAATCAACTGATTCGTCATTTCATCGTCAGGTAAACAATTTACTTTTTAATTACTACTGTACACATACCATAATTTCCACGTGATATTTTTGTAGTATTATTGCGTTCCTATGTGCAGCCCTAATTCAGAGAAATAATTCGTCTCGCTTGGCTTACCTACATACAGATAAAAGTTAGGCCTTCTCTAGTTAGGACTACAATTTGTGGCCACGATCGTACTTAGGCACATCAGTATTGGACGTATCTAATATTATTATACTTACGACAATTATTTGTTTTAGGTGGTATGACAATGGTGCCCTGTACTTTATGTTCTTCTGTAATAAATGAAGATGGCCAATATTATATTTTTGGTAATATGGGTCCTGACTTAATTTCTATAATTGAAAACGACCTTCGCCATGAGGTGAGAACTTGAATTGTTTAGAATTATGGTTTCTTATATGGACCTAATTTAAAATAATTACAGAGTTAATATTCCTTTTTAGGTGGATGAAAATGGTACCATGTGTGCAAATTGTTTTGCGAACATTGTGAATAAAATGTCTGTTCCTGTTCCGCCTGATACTATGACATGTCACATGGAGATGTCTTCTCCTCCTCATGAAGAGTATGAGCTTCAGCATGCTTATGACACAAATGTTTGTGTATGGTGTCAAAGCTCTTTACATATGAGGCGTGCTCATGCCCTTCCAGAGGGCCCTGAAAGACACCTGATCTCTGAGAGAATTTCACCACGAGACGTAAGTATTAGGTTACCTACATTGACTTGAGTATTATTATATTATTTACTCTAGGAGTCCACAGGTTAAATAAATGATTGAGTTATTATTGTCATTCCTTAATACAGTAATTTGTTATAGATACTGGATGGTAGACTTGTATGTTATACATGTTGGGTTCGAGCAAGAAGTATTCTGCAGCGACATGATGATGTAATTAGTGTAGAAAGTGCTTCCTCAGCAGTTTTGAATACTTGCGTATGGTGCTTTCGCTCTCTTAACCGACGACGGAGGCACTCAATACCAGAAGGACCTGAGAGGAATGAAATTATCACAAGAATTTATCCCAGAGAGGTAGCATCTCTTTTTTTTGTATTATTTATAGTTAGCATTACTACTGAATTAATTGATTATGGATAATTATCATTAATAATATTATTTTTTGTTTGGTCCAGATTCCATCAGGTGGACTTGTATGTTATGCATGCTGGGTCTCTGCACGCAGAAATGTGCAAAGAGCTGCAAATATTGATGAGAGGCGTGAAGACCAAGATTCTGAACGTCGTAATGTTGTTTGCGCATCATGTGGAATGTCATTATTCCGAAGGCAAACACATTCTTTGCCCAGTGGGCCTGAAAGAGATGAAGTGGCTGCGAGAATTTATCCCCGAGAGGTAACTATGTTGTTTTTTTTTGATACACAGATACTTACCTATTGTTGTCACTCTTTAGTGACAGTTATTGTAGTGTACCTAGTAGTAGTTGCTGTTGTTTAAACACGGTTTGGCTTTCCATCTATATTTAAATTGCATAATGACCTTACCACATAGTTTCTCTAATTAAATGCATGTTAATCTTATATCATTGTTATCTTTTTTTAGTTATCTGGAGATGCCCTTGTCTGCACAACCTGCTGGACGCAAACAATGGAAAATGTGCAGGTTCAGCAAGAAAATGAACAAGTGCCGCAGCTAAGAATGGCAACAATGGAACTTGATCAGTTCACCCACACAACCAGCTCTAGCGGAAATTGTTTTGTGCCTCTATGTACAAATTCAGAAAGGTTGTGTGTGCCAGTTTACCTTCGTAAACGAATCCTCACTTCTCAAAAACTATTTGTCACAGAGAATGCAAGAATTTGTAATGAACACAAATCATTATATAATTGGGAGTTTCTAGATCAGCATGAATTTTCCAATACTTTTACCAAAAATGAGATGGAGTCAATGCTGAATCTTAGTGTCCAGGAAATTAATCTATATTTTGATTTTGAAAATATCAATTCAATTGATGATAACATTTTTGTATTCTGGACTGGCTTATCAAAAGAAAAATATTTTAACATTTTTAATATAATAAGTCCAGCATTGACGTCATGCAAGACTCCACATACTGCATTGGGGGCTTATTTAATAAAAGCTCGAACTGGAGACTCCCATGAAAGAATCTCCTCTCTATTATGTCTGAGTAAGTCCTCAATCACACGCTTGCTCAATGCAGCCAGAGAGGCACTGTTAAGTTTATTTGTACCTCTACACTTGGGCATAAACCATATTTCAAGAGAAGAATTGATTAATAGAAATCTAATAATACCAGAGGGTTTATTCGGCAATAGAGAGGAGAGAGTACCAATTGTTATTTGTGATGGTACTTACATATATCTCCAAAAATCTTCAAATTACTTGTTTCAAAAAAAGACATATAGTTTGCACAAATACCGCAATTTAGTAAAACCATTTTTGCTTGTGGCCACTGATGGTCATATAATTGATGTACTTGGGCCCTACCCAGCAACTGAGTCTGATTCAGACATCATGAAGGCCTTGTTCCAAAATGAAAATGGGGACTTTAGAAGATTTTTCAGGGAAAATGATGTTTTCATTTTGGACCGAGGCTTTCGTGATGCGATCCCATTTTTAGAATCTGTCGGATACCAGTACATCAGCCCGAATCCTTAGAACAAGGAGAGACGCAGTTGCCAACTATCAAGGCCAACAAGTCAAGATGCGTTACTTTGTGCAGATGGGTGGTAGAAGTAGTAAATGGCCGGTTCAAAAGGGACTTTAAATTGTTCCGGCAAGAATATTTTAATCTAGCTGCCACCCATCTGATGGATGATATTCGGATTTGTGCAAGCATTATTAATGCTTTTCATCCAGAAATTGTGAACAGACCGGATGCTGAATTAATTTTAAATCGGGCAATACAAAGAAAAGAAATGCCTAATACTTTGGCACAACTAATAATAAGCAATAGGATAAACCGATTCCGAGCCCAGTTTACGAACATCAATGCTCACCTTCCAGAGTTAGATATTTTTCCTGAAATGACCATGTCAAATCTAATAATATTTGCATTGGGCATTTATCAAATTAAACAAGCCCGAAGTTATTACGGCGAACATGTGAGACAACGTGGGTCATTTCAGGTAGAAATATCTGAGCATCTGGAAGTAGTATCGCAAGCAACCTCATCCCAACAGAACCCCGTATTAATTAGGGGTCGTATAAAGTCTCGCCATCATTCAGGAAGAACTTATTACACATACATACTGATGGCGAGACAAGGAACAAGTTGGGAAGAAAAAATTATTAGTTATTACTGCAGCTGTATCTCTGGCCAGCGAACAGTAGGTTGCTGTGCGCATACAATGACCATTGTTTGGTTTTTGGGTTGGGCTCGGCATCAGGCGACTATTGCAGCACCGGCTTCATTTCTGGATGACATACTAGTGACAGAAGATTTATAAAATAAATAAATGGATATAAAACATAAATTGCTGTTTTATTTAGTAGGCCCCTACATCTCTTTGTTTACATTAGTAATATATTTGTGTACCTACACATGATATCTTAAGTCCACTATTACTCTCTTTTGTACCTATGTAGATAGTTGAAATCAAAAGATTGCTACATTACTTCTGTCGAAGATCTGAAACACTGCTATATGGATGACAGTTTGGTTTTTTTTAATGGTTAGCCAATAGGCAATAAAATAGACATTCTGAATAATCCAGATTTGCCAACGCACCGGGGCGGGTCTTTATTTATTTACATTCATCAAAGAGAATCACTAGGTACGTTAGTTGGTGACATGAGGCGAAGTGGAATTCGTAGCGCTTATCTTCAGATTCGGCAAGATATTTCGGCCCTAGTGACACTCAATCGCCATCGTCGCTTGGTCCGTATTACATTTTCACAGCTGCTCGTAAGGTACCGTCTTTTTTTGATATTCCACATTTCATCCACAAAGCCAACAAAGCGGCTAAGACTCTCGGGATCAACCTTCAACCCACAGCGAAGACGGAGAATGCTATTTAATATTATTAATTAATTACTATTTATTATTAATTCTCTGTCTACGACCCACAAAGTACTTTTATGCTTCAACCTCCACAGAAATAAACATGTCAAACGTCATTAATCAATCAAAATGACAGCTTACCGCCATGACGGGTTTTTGTTGTGTGTTGCAATTTCAAGTGTAATTTCTTGTGTTTACCAGCAAACCAAGCCATTTTAAAGTAATTGGACAGTTTAGAACTGTTTTAAATGAATTTCCCTATTTTTAAGTATAGTGTACAAGGACCTGGCCCAGGCTCCATACATTTTGGAACATCTCCTTTGTTCGGCTTTAAATAAATTTATTAAGAATGTCCAGTGACAAATATTATGTTCCTTGGTGAAGAGTTTGACGTCAAGCAAAGAGAAAAAGACATACCTAATAGATATTGTGATTTTTATTTTATTAACCGACTTCAAAAAGGAGAAGGTTCTCAATTCGTCGGAACCTTTTTTAATTTTTTTTTATGTATGTTCCCCGATTACTCGAAGATGGCTGGACCGATTTGGATTTTTTTTTGTTTGAAAGGGTATACTTCCCAGGTGGTCCCATGATCATCAAGTCAGGATCTGATGATGGAATCCTGGAGAAATAGAGAGAACTCTTAAAATTTTATAGGCACGCGAAGCGATTTAGGTATTTTTTGGAAGAGTACTTTCTCGGAGTGGTCTCATTTCAATTTGGTGAAGATCTGATGAAGAACTTTGGAGATAGGCAACGGAACTCCTCAATAAATGATAGCAAATGGACTGGGATTGCGGAAATCTCATGTCTGTCTATTGTTTACACCAGTTCATAACATAACATCACGCCGGTACGCTGTGAAGGGGTAAGCACATGTGAACCACAAAAAGTGAAAAAAAAAACTTTTTCCAAAAAAAAAACAACCGACTTCCAAAAAAACACTACAAAGTGAAAAATAACTTTAATTTCGGAAGGTGGTGACAACAAATTCAAATTCAGCTCCAACGACACCGACTTCCGAAATTAAAGTTATTTTTCACTTTGTACTGTTTTTTTGTTAAGTAATATTTATTAGGTATTTAAGTACATGTTTTTGTACTAAATTGACTATTTTTCTCGCACTCGAAGTGAAAAGTACAGTTTGCACCTCGAGACTAAACGCCAACTTAATATACCCTCGGTTTCATTGACTCCCTCGCACGCTCGGGAGTCAAACCACCTCGGGTATATTATGGCTTCGTTTAGTCCCTCGTTATAAAATATACTATTAAAGCCGAACAAATTTACACTCGACAAAAATTCTGAAATTTACGCGGTCAGTTTTTTCTTCTAAACCAGTTCTAAACAGATTAACAATTTAAAACACATGGCGCCACCTTGGCAAAAACCATGGAACTAAAACTCTCAACATTTTCGCAATGAAGATGGTCCACACTCCACAGATAATAGTATATTTACTGGCTGTTTGAGTTTGTCTATGTCACATGCAGGAAATTAAAAAACAAATTACTTTTTACTCCCTAGGGACTAAAGTGGTCACTTTAGTCCCGCTTCGTAGGGCTATATTGATGTCTTTTTAGAGCATGAGAAGTGAAAAATATTTTATGTTGTTATAAATGATAGCGCTGGCAAATAAAAACAAAACCATAGACAAAAACAAACGTCGTAACGGCTGATGACGTAACGGAAACACGAATCAGTGCAATAAATAAATAAGTGATTTTGCATTATATTATAAAATCGTACTAAATTAAGTATTGTTAATTTTAAGGTATGTTTTTATTTAAGTCTTAATTTAAAAATCTAAAAAGGAAATTGGAACATTGTTACTGTTAGTTCTTACTATCTAACTTCACAATTTAAAGTGTTTAAAAAGTGTTATTAATTGCAAATCAAATATTGTGCGCAATTACTTTATTTTCGCTAAATAGAATCTGAATTGTATTTTAAAACAAGTGTCAACGGAAGTCGTTGCTGTTTGACGTTGACAGTTGTTTCAACGTATAAATTGGCTCGCGCTTTGCAGAGCGTGGCCCCCGACCGACCCTTGCTCGTTGAAGCGCCAGCCCGCGCCGCAGCTGAGCCAGTAGCTTTAAATTCCCCCTATAATAATAATATGCCAATTTCGATCCAGCCTGTCCCCAATAGTGATAGCTGTCCCCCTATCAGTGACGCCCTGAGCCGAGGTCCGTACCCCACAGGGGGTGCCCTCAGCGTGCAGTCGCTTAGTATATAAAATTAGTTTGTAAGCCCTGGCTGGAGGCGTTAAGATTAGTTTCTTAATGGCAGCCCCAGGAATGACCGGTTAAGCAGTCACGGCCTCTCAAGGCCAACTGCAAGATGCCCAACAAAAAAAAAAAAAAAACAGAGCGTGGCATATTTAAATTGTATTTTGAACTGTGTACATCAGGTTGTAAAATTAAGTTGAGTAAATCATTATTATTGGTTGTGAGTGATTAAAAGTGTTTACAAGATGTCTGATCGTTATCATTTGAGATCCCCGAGCCCTCCCGCTCTTACATCAGAAGAAAGGGATGAGCCCGCGCCTGAACTGGACCCATCAACGTTCTCGCCTACCCTGCCGACATCTCGAACAAGAAATTCGGAGGAGCTGAATTTACTTCGCTGCCAGATCAAGTTGCTGGAAAGGATGGTTTTCCGGAACCAAAACACGAGTACCCACAAGCTAAGTGAAATTTATTTACCAAACTATGACCCCGACGAGCATAAAATAACAATTGAGGAATGGTGTCAACAAGTTTCCTCTTTAATCACCATGCGAGGTTGTTCACAGTTTGTTGCTATGATGAAGGGATTAGCATGCTTGCAAGGACGCGCCAAGCAATGGGCAGACACTAATGCTCATTCTCTTGCTAATTGGGATTCACTCCAAAGGGAACTTATAGCACAATTTAGTGGCGAAACAAGATACATTGTGTACGTCAATGCATTTCGGGAATATACTTCAAACCAGGCCAAATCTTTTTCTGAATATGTAGCCGAATCATGGCGTTTGTTTTCAAGAATTTCTCCGAATGCTCCAACTGAACTGATGGTGGAAGCTGTAATATCAGGCATAAGACCAAAGTTTTACCAAGCTGAACTCCTCAGGTCAGCACCAAGATCACAAGCTGAACTGATAGCCACATTGGCGAACTATCGTAAACGATCCGCCGATGCAATGTCAGATGAACCCCGTGCTAAACAACCAAGGCTTGACCTCCCAACAACAGCGACGTGTCATAATTGCCACAAACCTGGGCATATTTCTCGGGATTGCAGGAACAGACTTTGTGAAATCTGTAAGAAACCAGGCCACACATCTGACCGCTGCTGGCATAAAAAGAAAAACGAATCACAATCCGAGAAGACTTCTGTTCCTGCTACTGCCTCACCAGCAGCACCACCACCTTCACACCGGGAAGTCAATACGATCCAGAAGGAAAAGGCGCCTAACGAAGTTCAACTACAAATAGGTGATATCTTTCTTTCTTGTTTAATTGATAGTGGTGCCGAATGTTCGCTTATTAAGAAAAAAGTTTCTGGGTCAATTAAGGGTAAACGCCAAATAGAACTTTTGCAATTACGAGGGTTTGGGGGCAGTAGCATACCTTCGAGTGAATCGATAAACACTGTAGCCACATTTAATGGTGTGGCATTCGAAGTAAAACTTCATATCGTTAATGATTTAAATTATGATGTGATTTTAGGACTAGACTCTATCAAAATACCGGGGATTAAAATTTCAATTACAAACGAAGGAACTTCAATAGAAAGAGTAAGTTACATTTTTAATTACGAAATATCATCTTTGGCTAATATTGACACTGATTTGAAAGATACGTCTCGGTTAATAAGTATCCTAGAAAAACACACAGATTTATTTACTTTCAATAAAATTAAATAGTGACCACGGGCCAATTAACTATCAGATTAAAAGATCCTAATCGTATAGTACAAAGAAGGCCCTACCGACTAGCACCGGTAGAGAGAGAAAAAAAAAAAACAACAAACACAACAAACAACAAAACTAAGGGGATTATTAGAGATAGTTGCTCACCTTTTGCAAGTCCTATTTTGCTAGTAAAAAAGAAAAATGGTGATGACCGGCTTTGTGTTGATTTCCGCGAACTAAACTCAAATACAGTTCGTGACCACTATCCTCTGCCACTGATACAAGATCATATTGATAAACTTGGTAAAGCTCGATTCTTTTCAAGCCTTGATATGGAATCAGGGTTCCACCAAATTAGAATTTCAGAAGAATCAATCGAAAAAACGGCTTTCGTTACGCCCGACGGCCAGTATGAGTACTTATCAATGCCATTCGGTCTAAGTAATGCACCTTCAGTATACCAGCGTGCCATTAATGCAGCTTTAGGCGACTATCGCGACAATATTGCACTTGTATATATGGATGATGTTTTGATTCCCTCATCTAGTGAGCAAGAAGGTTTGGAAAGGCTGGCACTTGTATTAAAAAGACTATCAGACGCAGGATTTACGATAAATCACTCAAAATGTAAATTCCTCAAGACGTCCATAGAATATCTCGGTAACATTATAAAAAATGGTGAAGTGAAGCCAAATCCTACGAAGTTGACAGCACTTAAATTGTCAGAACCACCCAAAACACTTAAGCAACTTAGGCAATTCAATGGTCTTGCCAGCTATTTTCGGCGTTTTATCCCTCAATTTTCCCAACTAATGACTCCACTATATGGGCTAACAAAAAAAGATGTACCATTTGTATGGTCTCCCGATCACGAAACAAGAAGACAATATGTCATTACACTTTTGACTTCTGAACCTATACTTTGCATTTTTGATCCAACTCTTCCAATAGAAGTCCATACAGATGCTAGCGCCAAAGGTCTCGGGGCTATTCTCATTCAGAACGACAATAATCGTCGCAAAGTCGTTGAATACTTTAGTATGCGCACTAGTGATGCGGAGGCAAGATACCATTCATATGAATTGGAGACTTTAGCTGTTGTCAGAGCAATAAAACACTTTCGACATTTTCTATATGGGCGCAAATTTATAGTTGTAACTGACTGCAATGCCCTTAAGGCTTCAAAACATTAAAAGGAACTTACACCTCGGGTTCATAGGCTATGGGCATACTTAAAAAATTTTGACTTTGATGTTATTTACCGTAAGGGGGAACAAATGGCTCACGTCGATTTTTTGAGTAGAAATCCACAAATCAATATTTTAACAAAAGATCCAGCGTGGATTGTAGTTGAGCAAGAACGGGACAAAGAACTCAAAAGTCTTCGCGACGCCATAAAGAATAAAGATGACTATGACAAAATTTAGTATTCGTTCGAATCTCTTAATGATAACCATACAAAACCAAAAAGGAGAATCACTAACTCGTACAGTAGTCCCTGAATCACTTGTTTGTTCATTAATAAATAGATACCACGAACATCTTTTGCATACGGGATGGGAACGTACTCTGGATAAAATTCGGGAACAGTTTTGGTTTAAGCACATGACAAAACGGGTACGGCAGTTTTGCAATAACTGTTTACAATGCAAAATTAGCAAAGAGCCTTCCGGCAAAAAGCAAATGGAATTGCACCCCATTGATAAAATAAGCATACCTTTCCATACGATACATGTAGACCTTATGGGTAATCTTACCGGCACAAACAAAAAAGCATACGTTCTGGTAGCTATTGACGCATTTACTAAATTTATACTTATCCACTGAAAGATAAAAGTACTAATACAATATTAAAGAGCTTCCGTGAAATGATTAATATTTTTGGCACCCCATGTAGAATTATTTCTGACAGAGAATCGGCTATTATGGGCACAGATATTCAAGATTTTTTTAAATCTTTCTGTATCGAACATCATGCTATTGCCCGCGGCACACCTAGAGCTAACGGTCAAGCTGAAAGACAAATGCGCACTCTTAAAGATCACCTTACAGCCATATCGCTAACGCAATCGAGAGTTTGGGTTAATAAAATAGGTGAATTGCAATTAGCATTAAATTGTACGAAATCTAAAGCTACAGGATATTCCCCTTTAGAACTCCTGCTAGGTAAAAGATGCTCTCCCCCTGCAATCGAACAGATATCTCTATCTAACGAAGATATAAACAAAGATGAAATCCGTTTAGATGCTGAGCACAGAATGGCCGAAACAGCAGAAAAAAGTAAAATACGTTTCGATTCTAAGTGCGCCAAAATTAAACCCTTTCTAGAAGGAGACTTTGTTCTTTGTAAAGACACTCAGTGGTCAGGTAACAAACTAGGACCAAAATATCTGGGACCCTATCAAATAATTAAAGTCCTAGACAATCATAGATACGAAGTAAAAGACATTCGGTCTCAGCGAAATAAAAATACTGTAATTACACATGAACACATGAGATTGGTACCTAATCCTAATTTAACTGAATGAATAGACCGTGATAGCGAGAATAAGGTGAGAAACTATTTAAAAAATTATTTATGATTGAAAAGTAAAGTTTTGTGATAAAATTATGTGAAACGTGTCATTGTGAGTTGAGTCAGTCAAGCCAAGTCAAAGACGGGTCTCTGAATCTTTATGATCAAGCCACGATCTGCGACCTCTGAGTTTGATTTTGAGTTACAAAATGGTTGTATGGCCATGGTTTCAGTTGGTTGATTAAATAAATTTCAGTCAAGCCAAGTCAAAGACGGGCCTCTGAATCTCTATGATCAAGCCACGATCTGCGACCTCTGAGTTTGACAGTTTCACCAGACTAAGCAATGTGGCCTCTGAGTCTGGTCTAAAAGTGTTTGCATTTTTTAAAAGTTTTCTGTGTTTTTCAGAGCGATTCGCTGGCCCTAGCAAGGCCCGCTCGTCAGTATGGCCGTGATAGCGCTGGCAAATAAAAACAAAACCATAGACAAAAACAAACGTCGTAACGGCTGATGACGTAACGGAAACACGAATCAGTGCAATAAATAAATAAGTGATTTTGCATTATATTATAAAATCGTACTAAATTAAGTATTGTTAATTTTAAGGTATGTTTTTATTTAAGTCTTAATTTAAAAATCTAAAAAGGAAATTGGAACATTGTTACTGTTAGTTCTTACTATCTAACTTCACAATTTAAAGTGTTAAAAAAAATGTTATTAATTGCAAATCAAATATTGTGCGCAATTACTTTATTTTCGCTAAATAGAATCTGAATTGTATTTTAAAACAAGTGTCAACGGAAGTCGTTGCTGTTTGACGTTGACAGTTGTTTCAACGTATAAATTGGCTCGCGCTTTGCAGAGCGTGGCATATTTAAATTGTATTTTGAACTGTGTACATCAGGTTGTAAAATTAAGTTGAGTAAATCATTATTATTGGTTTTGAGTGATTAAAAGTGTTTACAAGATGTCTGATCGTTATCATTTGAGATCCCCGAGCCCTCCCGCTCTTACATAAATAAATTTCAGGACTGACCCTTGAACTTGGCACCCATTTAGATCTCACTTCTTTTATCGTTGAAGGCAACAACCAAGGCATACCTAATCATAATATTGAACTTGGCTCTCATTTCACATGTATGTTTTTGATGGGATTTATTGCACCCATGATTGCAAATTAGATAGTTTTCTCGTTAGCTAACTAGTTTTAGTGTGATAGTTGTAATGTGATAATTATTCTTGTTTCTTAATAAAGTGAAAAGTAGTGAAGTGTGAAGCATGGTGGTAAAAACCCTGGTGGTCTCCATGCGGCTGAATGGCGCTGGATTCACAGGATAATAAGATCAGGGCTACTAAGTTTTAATAATATCTTGACAAATGATATTCATAACCATATTAAAAAATGGTTAATAACCTAGTTATTTTATGTGGTTTATTATATTTGAAATAAGTTTGCGTGTAACTACTTTCTACCATAGTGTTCCGTGACCAGTCAACATGACATAGACATGAATTTAAATAACCAATGATCCGATTTAGTTTATAAACTCGACATTTAATGAACTTCTATCATAATAAACACAGCTTAACCACCACAACATTAGACAAAATATTACCAGATTACCCACTTCTAACACTGAATACCCTCAAAACGATAAGCCCACATTTATTTCAATTTTAGGACACCAAAATCCCTGGCACAAATAATTTCCGCCTCGTACTGAAATAAACATGTCAAATTCATTGCCGGCCAACTCGAAACGCCTAGATAAGTAAATCCCAGACGAGAAATCCGAAAAGAACCGGTAGCGAGCGGGAATCGAACTGGGGACCTTATTGATCCGACGCTAATGCCCTCTAATCCACTTAGGTAGTCTTTGGAAGTAAGCATGACTGGCAGGGATTATATAACTGTAATGGTAACTGTATAAGTTGTGTTATACTAACGTTTTGAAATAACAAAATGAAAGATTATAACTTTCGGATTAAGAATTAATTCGTCTTCGTTTGTTTTTTGTTGACAGCTACTGTCAACAGCCAGGACTTAATGTCACACGTATGTGCCAATCTAACGGCAACTCGGCAACGCTTTGTGATGTAAATCCAAGAAATACTCGCCACACACGTATGTCCGAAGTATTTTGCAAGTTGCAAGCATTTTTTAAATATATCACCATTTTGAAAGTGTAAGTCCAAGTTCACTGAATAGCTAAAGCTCTCAAATATTGGGTTTTTTTATGTCTATAAATGTGTCTACTATTATAAATGTCAATGCAATTGTCTTGTCTTCAGTCAAGTTATAAGATAAGTGGATGTTATTTTGATTAAGCAAAGTAGCTAAGAGCTAAGCTAGAATGACATCGTAATTGTATGTGATGATCCACTCACAAATTAAACTTTACAAACTGCTCAGTAAATACTAACTGAGCAGTTTGAGATCTTTCATTGATACAACTGATCTTTCCCTCTACGTAATATCACCCTACTATACAATTTTCTGTTCCTCACAAAACAGTACACAGTCAATCAAATAAAGCATACCCTAGAATATTCAATAAACACTACCAAAAACCGTTGCATCCAACAGCAGGACACATGAAACCACACGATTTACATGGAGAATCCGACACACTATGAATTATTGAATGGGCTCAATCGCGTATATGACAATGTGAACTGACAGACGGACGAATAATTAGCAAATGGGTACGACTATAGATACGGACGAGCTCTCGTACGTTTTGTAGATATTTTGGAAGTTATATAGTGAGGCTGTGAGCCGGAAAATGTTTGTTGTGGTCCTTTTGAGCGCTTCAATGGCCCAACATGCTACATAGGACTTTGATAGACTATTATGCAGATGTGATATTGAATTATAACAAATGATTCTGAAGCATCCACATACAAGTCTTAGTCCTAAAAAAAATCGTGTGAAAACTCCATCTGTCTATATCGGCGCGTACTTGTACTTTTCTACGGTATGAATATTCGATTGTCACAATATACAATTATGACAAACAAACCAATTACAGAAAACATTGCAAGTCTTGTCACTACCGTAAGTACCAATCTTTTTTCGATAAAAGTTTCGTGTTTGCAAAGACTATTATTACCGAATCCACCGCAAAACTCCTCATAACCCTAAATGTCCTTTATTTTCGCAACATCATTCTGAACATATATATTTTTAAAAGGTCGGAACCCTATTTATTTATAATCTAATCCTATCCACCAACCATTCAAAACCACCTAAAGCTGTATTTGAGTGAAGAGCAACATGGTTTTGTAGAATCTAGATCCACAAGTACTAACTTGATACTGTTCACGGAAATGGTAACGAAGGCTATAGATTCAGGTCTCCAAGCCAATGTGATATACACAGATTTCAGCAAGGCGTTTGATACGGTCTCACATGGAATACTTATCAGCAAATTGGAAGCATATGGCATTACTGGAACGTTGCTTTCATGGTTGAGTTCGTATCTTAAGGATAGATCTTTCTTTGTTGTCATCAACGGCTTCCAATCAACCTTACGACATACATCTTCTGGCGTGCCTCAGGGGTCTCATTTAGGGCCAGTTTTGTTTATTCTGTTCATAAACGACATCCTAAACTGCTTTCTTTATTCTAAAGTTTTTATGTATGCCGACGATCTGAAATTTGTTAAAATCGTTAAATCGAAGGACGACGCCTCAGCATTACAGAGCGATCTTGAACGGCTTGTGCATTGGTGCCGAACCAACGAAATGCATCTAAATACAAGCAAATGTTATCATATTAAATTCTCCAGAAAACTATATCTCATTGAGCAAGATTATTATATCGATGGAGTAAAAGTGGTGGAACAGGATGCAATAAGAGACCTTGGTGTAACGTTTGATCGGAAACTAACTTTTGTCCCTCACATTGATAATATAATAAAAAAATCCTCTAAAATGCTCGGATTTGTTATAAGAAATGCCAAACAGTTTAGATGTCGTAAAACTAAAATTTTACTTTACAATAGCTTAATTCGAAGCATATTGGAATATTGTAGTGTGATCTGGCGACCACACTACGCTACACACTCGTTGCGTCTAGAACGCGTTCAAAAGCGATTTCTTTGGCACTTGGCGTTTTCTAGCGGCATTGCTAAGAGAATACGTTCGTACAGTAACAGACTGAGATACTTTAAAATGGTTTCGCTGGACAAACGCCGTCGCCTTAACGACGCAATGTTTGCGTGCAAAGTTCTGACTTATAAAATTGACTGCCCACAGATATTGTACAATTTCAGTTTCCGTGCACCCTCAAGAATTCCTCGTAGTCCAATAACACCACTCCGCCCACCGCTGAGAAGAACGGTACTAGGCGCAAATTCTCCTTATGCGAGATTATGCAATGTCATAAATAATTGCAGCGACCAAATCGATCTTCACTTTGATGGTTTTGGAAAGTTAAAAGCCACTTTTCATAAGTATTTGCCCGATTAGTTTTAGTTAATATTTTAATAAGTTAGTTTTTAAGTATTAAGCATTTTTAACTTTGTTTAGTTACTTTAGTTTAGTTTATTTTGTACTACTTCCTTTAATGCATGCGGAGTTTACCTATAAGTGATTGTTACACTAGTACATTATTTATGTTACATGTTATATTAAGCATAATACCAGTGTAAACAATTGTTGGTGAACCTAATAAATAAATAAATAAATAAATCCCGTCTGCGGCCATCAATAATTCATACAGCTATGTGAATTATAGCCAGGACGATCTTCACGGATTTCCTCTCGCTTTCGACAAGATCCTTCGTCTGCGCGCTATTGTACGAAAACGCTGTTACTTTCGCAGTCCATTGTGAAGGCTTCATACTTGCAAATGAATGGGAAGATGCTTGAATATGCGCTTAGGTATCGCTGTGATTTCTTGTAATGAAAGAGAGAGTTAGTTATGAAAAAGTATTTAAAGCACAGTGTGTGAAAATGGGAGTCTGGGATTTCAAGGAGAGATTTACAGTCAGATTTATTTTCATTTTAATGCTGATTCTATCCTCAGTAAAATTTGTGTACAAAAAGAAACAACATTTTAAATTGGAAAGTGTTTTCAAAGACCAAAATAAATTCAAACTAGATCTTTTTAGGGCCCACTGCTAAACACGTCCACTGCTGGACATGAGCCTCCTCCAAGCTCTGCCACTTCCCCGGTTCTGTACTTCCCGAATCCAGCGGATTCCTGCGGCCTTCACAAGATCATCTGTTCACCTTCTGCGATTCCTTCCATCTCAACGTTTTCCAGTACGCGGTCACAGCTCCAATAACCTTTCGGCTCCATTGGTTTATTAGTGATGATCTATGGCACTGAAACGTAGTTGCTCACAATGGGCCTCATCACCCATCAGTCAACCAAAAGGTAACAGCGAGAGCTATGTTTGGAATTCCCATACGTTATCAAAGTCAAAGTCAAAGCATTTATTTCAAATAGGCACTCAAAAGGCACTTTGAACGTCAATATTTACATTAAAATAGAATTGATTCTAGTTGCTCCTTCCAAAATGTAGTTTCGTATGGAGAAGAATGGGCAAGAAACTCCACCGTTACTCGTTTAAAATGTTTTAAATAGAATATTTAACATAGTACATTCATTATATAATTATGTGTGATCGTATGATCGAATCAGAAATGTCGAGATCCTCAAGAGAACCCAGGTAATAGACAAAATCCGGAGGATTGCCAAACTTGAGTGGCAGTGCTCGCAGAACAGATGGCCTTTTGATCATAATCATTAAATTTAAAAGCAACTATAAACAGCTCTAAAACTGTCACAATTTTCCCAAGCGGCAATTCGATCAAAACACCTTACGACCTATTAACCCGTACAGGCAGTTTTGCCCCTGCCCTTGGCATGCATCTTATATGAGGATTTCACCATTACCTGTCACATATCCTCAAACATACTAAGATAAAATAATTCCCCATCTTAATGGCAATAGGTACGAACCTAGCAAGACCCTTCTCACACTTTATAATAGTGGCTCTCGGCCTAATCCGGAAGGACCACGAAAGGACCAAGGATAACACCTTTAAGGAACCCGTAAATATTTAACACGACACGCCTTTCTATACATTTATAATAACGCGAAGGCTGGGGAAAACGGCTTGTTCCAGTGAATAAGTGATCGCTGTCTGATGTGTTTAGGCCCCTTCTTTTCGTTCTTTTCTTTTTTGGTGGAACGGAGTTATAGATTAAATGAGTTCTTGTCGATTTGAGCCATTACGATTTTTTTTGTTTTTGTTTCAGTGAGTGTGCTCCATTCTGCTGTTAGGTAAGGCATAAGTCTTATAAGACATTTCATGGATTTCGAAAATCGCCAACTATTGTAGCAGTAATCTTTATGTTAAGATCAGACAAAATGAAGCGGAAATCGCAGAGGTATTTTCATAACGAATAGCGTAGAGTCATCTAAACTCCTCTTTCCCTTGAGAATGTATATATATATATATTATAGGTAAGTACATATTATAGAAGATATGTATGCTTGTATGTGTATTATAAGTTTATAACCTATGTACGTACCAATCTTATTTATTATGATATAATTTGTATAGTTTTTTTCAGTCATTGTTCCTCTCAACCTAAGCACCTGTCATCTCATCTCTTCACCACCCTTGGTTAACTGGTAGACAATGCCTAAGGAATTAAACAAACTCCGCACCAAAATGGAAAACAGTTGTGCCAATTTAACTACAAAAAAAAAAAAACATCCAATAAACTTATCATCCATTCCCGATACTTTTTTGACTGAATATATAACATTGACTCGGTCAGGCTATGCTTTATAAAAATTGTCCACACAGAAAGGAACAAGAAACAGTCTTGTCATAGGTTTTTCATTAAATTTTTTGGCTGGGAAATCATCAAATAACTTCTCCCACTCTGGGTGGAGCAGGAGGGCGTGTCGGACTTTTACTGACTAAAACCCACCCGTGTTCCCTCAGTTGCCTATGTTCCAGGGGCCACGGTATCTATTTCAAACAACCCGCACGTCCCTGGTAGGCATCAGCCCTTGTGGACCCCACCAGTTGGTGCTGACATCTCTTTGAGGCGCGCGTGGAACGCAACGCGCCGTCGACTCGGGCTTGGTCCATACCGGACAGCGAGCTACCTATTACTCGCCGTCCGCAAGCCCGTGCCTTCGGTTGCCGGGAATCTGCCTGGGATTCCCGACACCCAGGGGAAGGCCGTGAGGGTGCATATACTACCTCTCCCTCACGTGCGCCGCCTCCCTCTTCGCGAGCACTACTGCTTCGTAGAAGGAGGTGACGGCTACCCATGCACTCTCGCTCCATACCATAGCCTGGACCAGGGTCGGACGCCAGAGATTGCCACCGCCGATCGCCTCCACGAGGACACGGCGGTGCTCCGCCTAAGCCGGATAGACCTCCACCGTATGCTACACCGTATCCTCAGGCCGATCTTCGCAGTGGAAACATCCGGGAGTTTCTTCCCGTTTTATCCAAAACAGGAACTTCCTGAAACAACCGTGTCCGGTGAGGACCTGCGTCAGGTGGAAGGTGAGGTCGCCGTACCACCTCTCAAGCCACTCCTCAAGGAGGGGACTAATTGCCGCAATCGTGGCGTGCCCAGCACTGGGTTGCGACAATCGCACTCTCCATGTCGCCATGAGATCACGTCGGAGCTCTGTCCGCTGTGCCGCGATTTCTCGCGGCAGCGGGGTTACGCCCCAGCGTTTGACCTCCTCGCGCCACTCCCAAATATGCGCGAGGACCTTTGCCTCCAGATCCCATGGCAGCAATCCGGAAAGGAGGCCTGCCGCCTCACCGGAGATCGTGCGGTATCCCCGGACCATCCGGATGGCCATGACCTTATGGGGTGCCTTCAACCGGCGAGCCGGTTGGCGCCTAAATGAAGGCGGCCACACCGGTGCCCCGTATAGGATCATGGACCGCATGATCCCCGTGTAGAGCCTCCGGCAGGAGCCAACCCCCTAGATTGGGCAGGAGCCGCTTCAAGGCAGGTCTTGTCATAAGTCAGGTACATATCTTATGACTGTTGTATCTTATTAATCTTATACAAAACATTGCTGGACTCTTTGCTAGCTACCTGTCTCGTTGATTAGAAGACCAAACCAACGAGCAAAAAGTCGCAGTCGCTTTGCCATGAGGTCCGGATGTCTGGATTTGATTTTCGGGTTGGGCAGTGTTATTGGGTTTTTCTATCTGGAATGTTTAAGTAGCAGCCTAGAGTCTGGTTTTGTATACAAATCCTGGCGAAATTTGAGTATATTTCTTCTTCCTAGCACTTCGAGAAATACTGATGGTGATGATAGTCTAGGGCGGATCTGTTACTGGGATGGACACGGCTCTTTGGGAGGTCCCTGTTCCGGATAGGAAGGGAGAAAACGCCCAGATATCACCACTGTGTGGATCGCCTGGAGGACACGGTGCAGCATACGGTGGAGGCCTGCCTGGGTGGAGCATCACCGTGTCCTCACGGAGGCGATCGGCGGCGGCGATCTCTCGCGTCCTGCCCTGGTCCAGGCCATGGTGCGGAGCGAGAATGCATGGGAAGCCATCACCTCCTTCTCCGAAGCAGTAATGCTCACGAAGGAGGACGTGGAGAGCGTGAAGGAAGAAGCAAGGATTGCGCTCTCGCGCTTTTAGATGCCGCAAGAGACGCCCTGGGCGTCGGGAGTCCATAATGGACTCTCGGCCACAGTAAGCGCGAGCTTGCAGACGGCGAGCAATGGGTAGCTTGCCGTCTGGTAAGGACCAAGCCCGGGTCATCGGCGTGATGTGTTCCACGCGCACTTCAAAGAGATTTCAGTAATAATTGAAGGGGTCCACTAGAGCCGATGCCTGCCAAGATCGCGAATTTGTTCGAAAGAGATACCGTGACCTGGGCACAGGCAACTGAAGGAACATGGGTGGGTTTTGGTTAGTATAAGTCTGACACGCCCTCCTACTCCATCCAGAGCGGGAGAAGTCATTTGATGATGGCCTGTATTTTCCTTCAAAATCAAAATCAAAATATTTTATTTCACGTAAGCCTGCATGGGCACTTATGCAACGTCAGAAGCTAGGTGCACAGTTCCAATTTGTCGTTTCCTATGGAGAAGAGCCGGCAAGAAACTCCACGGTTACTCTTTTAAAAATAATTGGCTTTTACAATGTTTTCAAATTACAGTGATAATAGGTATGGGAGGACAGTGCAGGCCTGTCAATGAGTACCAGGTACTTAGAGGAATAAAAATACAGAATAGAAAAACGTCTACAAATCTAGTCTCTAAGGCCAACAACGTTCTCTCATTCACAATATGTAAAAGAATCTTGATCCTTGATCATTACTTATTCCAGAATATGTGTGTGGGGGTTTGTGTAAGGAAATATTTATTTATTTAAGAACATGAAGGACTTACAGTTAATAAAACAGACAAAAAAAAAGGAAACTATTGTCACCAGAAAACCAATTACAAATCCTCACTTATAGACGTTTTATAATAATAGTTTATGGTGTGAGCACAAAAACAAAGATAGAATAAACACACGCATCGCCTTAATAAATAGAGAAGTAATATAGATACTAAGTTTGCAATTTTATGGCTAAAACAATAGACAAAATGATAATAAAAACCGAATTCATATGATTGGAAAGTAGCAGGGTTAAATGCACAGAATGGTGATTTATCTAAAGACGTACGTACGTCTTTGACGTAGGATTTGTGTGTTAGTATGTAAGTAATTGAGTTCTTTTATTTTAAATGTGTCTGTGGTTTCGACACAACTAACATTCATAATATTTGTATGTTCTCGAGTAAAATGTAGCGAAGAGTGAGTGATGTGATGTGGCGAATGTATCTTATTATAACATCCTATTTTAATGAAACCTACATTACGAATAAATTCGATTTGATCAGATTTGAATTAACTTGATTTGTTTTTTCAAGCATCTATTTATATCGGGATAAAACAATAATTACCTATGATTTATTTTGAAATATCTGCTATTTACTAGTAAAAGACATTAGCACCTTTTTTTTTGACGGTGTTAAATCATCAAATAACTTCTCCCGCTCTGGGTGGAGCGGGAGGGCGTGTCAGAGTTTTACTGACTAGAACCTACCCGTGTTCCTTCAGTTGCCTGTGTGCCAGGCGCCACGGTATCTCTTTCGAACAACCTGCACCCCTGGCAGAACACTAACGCGTTTAAAGGTGAATACAATTCACCCAAAACCTCACAATCCTTGTAACTTGTAAGCATATTTCTGTAAAGCGCGGACGGTTGCGATTTAATTAAGTAATTAATTAGACATGACACAATTCGTGTCGAGGCGTCCCGCGGGCTCGGCGGGCATGCTAGTAGAATTAGTGCTAACCGCATCGTGTCGCGTTTTGTCGTCCATGTTGTATATAAGTAGCTACGTACTAAGCTTGTAGATTTAAGACCAGTAAGAGGAATTTTATAAAAGCTGAAGTTTTAATACACCGAAGAATCCTGTCGGCTCGAATCGGCTTGTGACTACGTAATAACAGCCGCAATGTTCGATCAATCAGGTTAAACTATGTTTGCCTTTTTTAGTCTGTAGATGGGTGACCATCTTTACATACCAAGACCACTCCGTGCTTCGAAAAGCACGTTAAGGCGTTGGTCCCGGCTGTCATTGGTGGATCTTTGACAGTCGTTACGGGTCATCAGAAGCCCGAAAGTCTGACAACCAGTCTTACCAAGGGGAATGGTATTACCCAATAGCTGGGGTGTGGAGGTTAGGTAGGCAGTCGCTCCATTTAAAGTACTGGTATTCAGTTGCATCCGGTTAGACTAGAAAGCCGACCCCAACATACTTGGGAAAAGCTTAGGCTAGGCAGAAGAAAAATCATAATTATCTGTAAATACACTGTCAGATCATAATTATCTGTAAATACACTGTCAGATCATAATTATCTGTAAATACACTGTCAGATCATAATTATCTGTAAATACACTGTCAGATCATAATTATCTGTAAATACACTGTCAGATCATAATTATCTGTAAATACACTGTCAGATCATAATTATCTGTAAATACACTATCAGATCATAATTATCTGTAAATACACTGTCAGATCATAATTATCTGTAAATACACTGTCAGATCATAATTATCTGTAAATACACTGTCAGATCTTACAGATACAGAAACATTTTTTTTTAAGTGGGTTTGTGCCAGGTTAGGGAACAGGTACTTTTGCGAGGTAGAAAAAAGGGCCGTTTCGTTTATTACCAAAACATCGTTTTTAAAACTTATTTTTTTTTTCTAAAAATGGAAACAACCATTTTGTGAAGTTCAAATTGTGAGACGTGAGCTACCCACTATTGTTCGTTGTCTACTTACATTGACAATTCTGAGGTCATTACAAAAGACACCAACTTTTAAACACACATCTTTTTTCGACATTCAAAGAAATCCATCGCCTCTCATACCACTATTTCGATTCAGCCCTCATCCACAATACATCCCACCTTCAACCCGTTACCACCATAAAAATTTATTAGACCAATGCCATCAATTTTCTAATTCAGCCATAAAGAGGCGCCAATAAAGTACATTGGTTGTAAATAAGCCGTATAAAGGAGCAACAAGGACATGTGGAATTTGATTCGGCTATCACTGGGGCAATAAAAAGTTATGCGTTGACCGTAACATGCACCACGTAATTCGATAGTGAGTGCTAATGTACTGTGCGCACGGGTCGCACGGTACGGTATCTAACTGTACTATTAAAGTTAGAGAGTTAAGGGATGGTGCAAAATTTTTGTATTCAGTCTACCTTAAAATTGATCTTGACTACCTGGTACTAAGAATCTGCTTTAAGTTAGAAGAGAAATAATGTAGACCTGTGGATAATAGAGGAATAATGTCGTATATGTGATCTGTTTCCCTACTCTGCCTGATCTCGGACTTAGGTTTTTCCCGATTAATTTTTAATTTTATCATACCCGTTTGACAATATTTTGTTTTGAATTCTGCCGCGCTAACGAAGAACACAATAACTCGATTTTGGAAGATTTTGAGTTATATATATATTCGAAATCAGCGAATCGATCTATAACTCTCTCTAAGTAACTTTTTTAAGAATACTGCAGGAACTCGGTTTTTCAGTAAGGAAGAATGCAATAACTCAAACTTTATAACAAATTCACTAATCAAAAATACAATAATCTTTCTTGTTGTTGTGTAGTTTTCAATTACGCATACATTACTTGTCATAAGTACAATAACTATTTAGTTATTCCACTTATGATAAGTAGGACTCGGAAATCCAATATTTGTTTGCTAGTTATAAATACAATATGAGTTTGAGTTATTGTACTTCCTTTATTCAATTAAATATACATATAAATTATATTTTTAAATATTAGTATACAAATATAAAAACATTTAAAAATATAAAAAATAGTAGCCCACCGGTATCGGGAACAAGGTCCAAGCTACCGGCGGTCAGAGCTACAGAGAGAGGAACCTCCTAACAATGCGAGCCGTGTCCAGGAGTACCGCTTTCTGAATCAAGCCCTTGACCCAGCTGCCCAACGAGAGCCTCCTCAGATGTTGGTCGAGGCTCTTGGCTATCAAGCCATTGGCTGTAACAACTATCGGTACAATGATCGCTGAGTCCACATCCCACATGTCGACAATCTCGTGAGCCAAATCAAGATACTTGATTTGTTTATCTTTCTCGGCTTTCACGAGGTTCCCGTCATGCGGGACCGTTATATCAACGATCATTGCACGCCGCTCTAGTCGATCCACCACCACTATATCAGGTTTATTGGCGACAATAGTCCTGTCAGTGATGATGGATCGATCCCAGTACAGTGTGACATGTCCATTTTCGAGAACTGGGTCGGGCACATACCTGTAGTACGGCACTTCTGATTCCACAAGATTGTATTTCAGAGCAAGTTGCTGGTGGATAATCCTGGCTACTAGGTTATGTCTATGCAAGTATTCTTCGTTAGCTAGACGAGAACACCCGGAGATTATGTGTCTGATTGATTCTCCCGGACGGTGACATGCCCGACATATGTCAACCGTGCCATCTTTCACAATAAATCTCCGGTAATTGTTCGTCATCATAACTTCGTCCATAATTGCACAGACAAAACCTTCGGTTTCCCCAAATAGGTCACCGAAACGTAGCCAGGCTACGGACGCTAAAAGGTCTACATCGGGTCCATGTAGGGCCCGGAAAAAGCGTCCGTGAAGCTCCTTACTCTGCCATACCTCCATGCGATCTTTAGTGTCAAGCACTACAGGCTTGCGCCAGTTCTCTTTACCTAAGGAGAGCGGGGTGAGGCCCTTGTCCACCGCAACCACATCTCGATGCATCCCCACGTTGGTTTCTAGGAAATAATCCCCACTAATAATCATCCAATAAGCGAACTTACTGCCACTGAAACCATCACAGTCAAATATAATAATTATTGTACTTATTATTAGTGTTGTCTGAAGCTTCGCAAATAAATACAGTTGTTGTATTTATGATTAGCAATAAAATTAAAAATAAGCCTGTTTGCAATCAAAACTAAAATATCATTACGAGTTATTGCGTTTATTATTAGTAAGACTATGCAACGCGGGGCTCAGCGGGGGTGTTCAGTTGCGGTGTGTAAGGGGAAGTGAAACTGTGAAACATGACAGGTTTGTCAGTCGTGTCACTACCACTGGGCCAGCCTCGTCGTTTTTGTGATTGCGGTGGACGTGATTTACGCGGTAAGTTAACTTTGTTAAAATAATAAATATGAAGAAAAAAAGTGCACTGCATAGAACGCGGTCCAACTACCGTTCGAGTACTCCCGACGCGATACGCTTTGTTGCTATACTGTTCTGGCTGTTTGGGTTTAAACTAATAATAAAACAAAATAATATAAATAAACAATATAATATATTGTTAAGTTTTAAGCGTCCCTGGAGACATGACGGAAGACGTTTCGCTTCGAACGCATCCTAACGACTAAAACTTTAAAGTACTTTAAACCCTGTTTGGGTTTAAAGTTTTTCTGTTGCACAAAAGAGACGCAAAACATGTTGTTATTTGGGCTGACAACTGCGCGGCACAAAATAAGAATTGGGCATTCATGTGTTTCTTAGTTAACTTAGTCAACAGCGAACTTACTGCCACTGAAACCATCACAGTCAAATATTTCGAGCCCGGACACTCTTTTATGTCAGCCGATCATTTTCACCATCAGGTGGAAATGTCTTTAAAGAAAAAAAACAAAGTCTACGATTTCGACGACTTTGTCGATGCTGTTCAGAATGCAAATTCAAGAAAAAACACAGTGCACGTTATGTCCGTGGCTGATTTTTTCATGTTCGAAGACTCTTCATCACAGCATAAAATCAGAAATATCGAACCAAGGGTTTATTTGAGGGACATAATGTCTGTGAAAGCCGAACAAGGGCATTACACCATTAAATTCAAAGACAATCTGGAATCAGAGTGGAAGGAGCTAGATTTTCTCCAGGTTAAAGTTAAAAAAAACAAAGTCTTTCCAAATGCTGTTTCGAAGTCTGCTCCTAGAGGGATAACTAAGGAACGAAAAGAAGAGATTCTTGCTAAGTTAGTCCCTCTGATGCCTGAACACCGGAAGATTTTTTGGAGAACACTGCCAGAATCTACAAAGGCCCATTCCAATTTAGCTACGGAGAATTAAAACTAATAGGAATTAAGATTAACATTGATCTCTTTTTACCAATGCTTTTATAGTTAATTACTTAGACATAGTGCCTTTTAAATGATTTATTTGATTTACACTTATCAATAATTGTATGTAAACTTTCTCAAAGTTATTCAATTATGCTGTGATTTTAAACAATAATACCTATTTAGCAAGTAAATAATGTAAGCCTGAAACGACTATACTTTTTATAAGACTTTTTGTGAGTGATCTCACTAGTTTAAATGATAATGAAACACTTTATAAAGATTTTTGCGGGTGCATTTGTTATGTTTTAATTAATTTCTATTATATTCGGCCTCTGGGCGCGATTCATAGTCTGATGTTATGTTTTAAGTGTATCAATAGGGCTTTATTAAATATTGTCCAAGAATATTGCTGTTATTACCTTCCAGTAATATGTGTCAAAAACACAAGTTTAATATTAAGAAGTAAATTTTTTATTTTTATAACAACTTTGGAGAAGTTATTTTAGTTAAACAGACTTATATTAAGAATATTTTTGGTCTGATTATAAATAAACAAAGTAAAATGTTGTTTTATTTCATTTGGATCACCGACTGTTCCATAGGTATTTCTAACGATAAATACAATAACTATTTCAGATATTGTTTTTATCGTTAGAAATTATCGAAATTAGTAATGCATGTGTTAACTTAGAACTGCAATAAGTAGGTTTGCTAAAGATAAATACAATAAGTATTGTAGTTATTGTATTTATGACTAGTGATGATAGGGTGATTATTTAAACATTCCTAATTATAAGCATTATATTCACGATTTCAAGCCATAAGCTTTACATTTTCCACATAATATATAATTGAATCTCTTCTTCATTCGTTTTCCTTTCATTTGGTACTAGTTTCGTGTAGATACCTTCACTAGTTCATGATATACAAGAAAAATAAAGTTCAAAACTTTGAGCGCGATTTTCTCGAAAGCGGCAAAATCGAGTTATTGTATTTTTTGTTAGCGCGGCAGAATTTGGAACCTCAACGGTAATATGTATGAAAACATACTTAAAAATTTGCTTTTTATTAAATCGCAGAAAATGTGAAAAGATGATTTTTATCCTCGGCGATAAAGGTGTCTTCGTATTGGGCGATCTTGAATCCCTCGCTGCACTCGGGAGCACGGAACATCAGCAGTCTTCGTTACGCCCGTGACATCTTCTCATTTCATGGTTTTTGGCTATGCAATAGCTAGCTATCTACTACCATACGGACCAAATACCGCAACTCGCGACACAACGCACACGCACGAAGCACCGTCAATCCAGGCGAGACGTCGCGCGTCGGTCGTAGTGCCAATAAAAGTCAATGAGCCGCCCGATTGCTAGAAACAAGCGACATGTGTCCATACACCGGCCGACACAGATCGCCACCGATTATAAACTACCTACATGCTGTTTTAACACCTACGGTCTTGTTGATAAGGGCCATGTTGGAGTGAGGTATAATAGCGATCGGATCTAATTGTTTGATTTTTTTAGGAATGTAATTAGTGATAATGAAGTGGTTAACAATATTTTGGGTTTGGCCTAATTGATGTCAGTAGTATGCTATTTTGAATTGTAGGAAAAGGAGTTAGCAGAAGATTGTGCAGAGTACTAGTTATTGATAAGTAAATATTTGCAGCAAAGAAAGTTTAGTTTCAGATATGTGGTAATGGATAGGTAAGTGTTCAATTTTGACATGTTTTTCAACGCTTTTTTCAAAGCACTGTAGCGATTCCTTTGAACATCAGTATTTAATATCGCATGCCATTTATATACTGTTGCACATAAAGGACACATTTCTAGTTCCTAAAAACGTTACTAAGAAACTCAACTGCCTGGAAATGCTCTTTACAGCTGGTTTCTAGAACGTTCCATTTAGACGTCGTAGCTATAGAGGCTATAACAGAACACCTGGAACAGCCGTACGTCTTGAAACTCGTACCTTTAATAACATAGACGCAAGCAGTCAAGCGTTTCTCGGCTGAAACTAACGCTGAGCTAAGAATAATAATATTATTCTTGGCTCATTCTCATTCTTTAAATGATTAAATAGTTCTTAATTTAAGAACGTAAGGAATATTCCCAGACTGTTCGAGAAGCAGGTCGCTAAGAACAGATGGGGTAGGTTTAAAGTACTAGAGAATCTGAGGACCGAGTTGCATGATTCCAGCTTGGAAAAGGCCAGTCTAATAGCATATTTAATGGAATAAATGACTTTTGATGTTGATTTAATTAATAACGTGTGACCTACAAATATCTTCAGTATATGCATAATGAGCCTATAATGTGCCCACTTGTTAATAAGTTGAATAGAACCCTTAATATTTATCCTTTAACTGAATACAAAAATGTAAAATTTCAGTCATTGACTACTTAAAAACCCTAGACTATCAGGGAACTGAGAACTTGTTGATCTCCCCCAGATAGAATATCTTTATACGCATCCCCTCTCCTGCTTCTGCATACCGTCAACCATACTTGCTCCGTATTTACTCAAGCAACCTCTAACATTCTCACATATACTCTTACATCTCTTTCATTTACTTTCTCCGGTTACTCACACACCCTCTGGTATCTCCACAATGTTTTTGTATTTATTTTTAATTTAATTTTTGTTTTAGTATGTTACTAAATTTTATATTGGTTCTCTAATTTATTGTTACTAATGTATCCTGTTTTGTTATTATGTCGTGTACCCAATAACAGGCATCTAGCCGCGGGAGGGGTGCCTGGTGATCTGTAATACGGGTTTTAAATAAACCTACCTCAGGCACCAGTCTCTCACAAAGTTAGCTCCTTTTTCGTGCACTACTGTCTTAGTTTAGCATTAAGTTCGTAACATATGTAGAGAGAGAATAAAGTTTTTATATTTATTTATATTTACTTGTCTCTCTTCGAGAGGGAGTGGGCTTTAATCTGCCACGCGAGACAAGTGCGGGCTGGTAGATGTCACATGCCTTCGAATTTTTCGTTCCAGGACATGTCCATGCCGGCATCGGCATGCTGGTTTTCTCACGATGTTTTCCTTTACCATTCTGAAAAATACCTTATCTGGGTTAAACTCTGTGCAAGTAAAATGTTTGTTTTTAAAGTCGTCTTGTGCCGACATTAATGGATAGGCACATGCAAAATTCCAATTTATGTAGGAAAACGCAAACATAAACTGAGCATTTAAACTAAAACCCTGCAATTCCATCCTCAGTTGGGATTGCACAAAACTTCAAAACACTAACACTTAATAGTGCCTAAAATTACGTGCAAAACCGAGTCCAAATGCTTTCCCACATCCCGCTAACCGTCGCATGCCGGGTGCGTTCCGTCGCGCAATGCAGACGCACGGCTCGTCGCCTCGGTTCCAAATTCAAACGGTTGACGTTCCAAATTGGAATTGTTTTTCATTTTTCGACTGTTAAGCGGCCGTTGTCTGTGGCCAGTGATTACGAGTTCGAATAGCGTAACGGGATTAAAATTGGTACTTTGTAATTTTTGGGTGTTTAATTTTCTGGTTTTAAAGTTCAATTAAGGTTCCGTGGGTGTTTGGTTTATTCAATCTGGCTGTTGGAAAAAGAATGCGATTTAAATTGGTGCAATGTCGCCCTTCCGCAGACTGGCTTACACTTTATGCCTTTGTATTAAAACCATGACTGATGGAACAATATTTAAAAATAAACCAAAGGCTAAAGTAAACAATTGTTAATGTTTTTATTAAGACAACCATTTGTGTTTAATAAATCGATCTTCCCATATTAGAATCAAAACTCATTGAAAAGAATATTTTTCAATTTATGAAAAACGAAAGCTTCTCAAAACGCAAAAACATTTTCCCTATATTTTATTACAACCGAAAATAATATTTCTTACAGTAAAATTCACAAATCTAATAAGACAGATAAGACGGCAAAAACCTCGGAGCATTCGAATTACAAAATTAAATTCCAAATTTAATTTTACAACGCTTTCATAGAACATTTAACGCATACCGCGAAGGGTGCGTCGCGCGTCGGTACTTATGGAAAGAAATAAAAGAATTTATTTTTTATTTTTACGAGTTTCAAGAGGCCATGCTTCATTTGCAGTGTTAAGTTCATTTTATATTATATTTCAAAAAGTTTAATGGTGCTGCTAAAATTGAGTTAAACGGTGCTTGTATGAGTTTGCTGCTCTCTGGGGGACAAGAGGTTAATACTCAATACTCAATCATTTATTGCATTCCACAATGTATATGCTTAGGTGGTAAGTAAACATTTGCTGTAACAATCATGGACCCTGTCGGGCACAGCAACAGAAAAAATTGAAGGAAGAGGACTTATTTAGGTATAGGTACAGTAAGGAGTAATAAGTCCACTAGCATACTAAGGGTTACATTGCTATAAACTCACCGTCCAGGTCGTAGCTACTGCTGTGTGTATAAGTGATGTATCAACACAGAACGCACACCTTAGAACTCACACACTGGCGTCGTAGGCTAGATATTCGACGACCGCCTTAAGATGATACTTTAAGAAATAAAAACTTTTTCCAAAAAAAAAACAACCGACTTCCAAAAAAACACTACAAAGTGAAAAATAACTTTAATTTCGGAAGTCGGTGTCTTTGGAGCTGTATTTGAATTTTTTGTCACCGCCTTCCGAAATTAAAGTTATTTTTCACTTTGTAGTGTTTTTTTGGAAGTCGGTTGTTTTTTTTTTGGAAAAAGTTTTTATTTTTCACTTTTTAGTGGTTCACATGTGCTTACCCCTTCACAGCATACCGGCGTGATGTTATGTTATGAACTGGTGTAAGCAATAGACAGACATGAGATTTCAGCAATCCCAGTCCATTTGCTATCATTTATTGAGGAGTTCCGTTGCCTATCTCCAAAGTTCTTCATCAAATCTTCACCAAATTGAAATGAGACCACTACGAGAAAGTACTCTTCCAAAAAATACCTTAATCGCTTCGTGTGCCTATAAAATTTGAAGAGTTCTCTCTATTTCTCCAGGATCCCATCATCAGATCCTGATTTGATGATCATGGGACCACCTGGGAAGTATACCCTTTCAAACAAAAAAAAACAAAATCCAAATCGGTCCAGCCATCTTCGAGTAATCGGGGAACATACATAAAAAAAAAAAAAAAGGTTCCGACGAATTGATAACCTCCTCCTTTTTGAAGTCGGTTAAAAAGGCGAAACTTGGCTATGTATGTAGCCAAATCACCTTACATGTTCAACATCAACAACAATCAGGTAAAAAACATCCATTACTGGATATAGCCAGTATAGCCTATAGCTGCTTAGGAGTACTTTAGCAGCTTTCTCAGTGCAATAGGTCATGCGTTTTACTAATAATGCGCCCCGGCCAATTATTGGGGTTAAGTAGGTCCTTTTTTATTCTAGTTTTCTTCCTACTACTAGAACATACTGAAGTGTAATAATATAATATGTATGCTCCTAAAGGAGCAAGTAAGTAAATAGATACACTCCTTTATAATTGATCATACATGCTGAGTCTGCACAATACCTCATGTGCGCTTATTCTATTATAATGCATTCACTTAATAAATAGTACTACACCGATGTGGTTGTTTCCTTTGAAACCACCCCTTAGGAACCCCAACATTACATGGCGACCGTGACAGGACTCTGCCAAGGGGATTTTTTTAGTACTTTAAATAGAGTATCAGTTAATTACAGCATACCTACCTCAATGGTGTCGGTTAACTGTGGAAAAGGAAGAGGTTTTCCTCAGCCAAAACGCGGCTGGAGGCAACAATGACGCCACGTTAAAAGAAATCGGAGCCCACGTGGAACGGCTTAGCATTGTGACCTATGTTGTTCTGGTTATTATTGGGATTGTAGCAGTTTATGTTGGCCTGCGGATGTACAGGGGCTGCCACCGTACATGGATACAGCAGGAAATTGGGATGAGTACCATGCAGAGAATTAGGTCATCCATCAGAGGATGCACAGAAGGTACCGAAAATCACCAATAATCATGTGAATAATGAAAGTGCTGTGTGTTTTCTCATCGTTTCGTAAAGATATCAGTTAGGTACGCGGTATCATATTTCATAACGCAAAAACTTAAAGGCGCTAAAACCATGCTCGGACATTCAGCTATATAAGACACCAAACGGAAACAAAATGCAACGTAGGACTTTTGTTTTTAGCTTCATCACATTTACGCAGAATGTGTTGCGTTTATGCAATTCTATTATTAGATTAAGAATATGATTGATATTTTGGAACAAAGTTATGTCTTGTTAGTAGAAATACATATAATTATTTAGTAAAAAAGGGACAAGCTAGATATAAGGGTAATGTTACTTCAACAAAGTTAGAGCAAGCGAAAAGCGCTAACGAAAAAGGCTGTAAAATAATTTTGCGATTAGAAAAAAGTAAGGATATTCATTTGACATCGACAATAGATCTTTATGGAAAATTTAAACAAAAATACGAGGAAATAAATAAATTGTGTGTTTGTCCCGTTACAGTAGATTTAGGAAAAATGGATTTTGACCTTAAGGTGGCGTGCAGTTTGATTCCAGTACTGGACGGTGCTGAGGCCACCACCAAGCGCCTAATAGACTCCGTGGAGATGTATGCTGGCATGCTGGATGATCCAAGTAAAGCATTATTAATTACTTTCGTTTTAAAAAGTAGGCTGACTGAGAACGCAAAGTTAAGAATCACAGGAACTTATAAAACAGATCAAGAATTAAATGATGATTTGAGGAAATATCTTTTACCCAAAAAATCATTTATGGCCTTACAGATGCAGCTACAAAGTATTCAACAGGGTTCGAGGTCCATTGAAGATTATGGGTCAGAGGTAGAAAAGTTATTTACGGAGCTGACAATTACTCAGGCAGATGGAAAATCGGAAGCATTTTCTATTTTAAAGCCGATCAATGAAAGCTTTACTATAATACGATTTTCAGACGGCCTACGTAGCTCGAAGCTGAGCGCCATCATCTCAGCACGTGGCTCCAGCAGCTTGAAAGATGCTATACAAGCCGCGAAAGACGAAGAGTGCCCCGTGCACTCTTCGTCTTTCCAACCGTCAGGTAAAATTTTACATGTATTGCAAAATGGACGAGCTTCACAGAATAATAGGCGCTCACAACGTTATCAAAGAGATACTTTCAGTAGTCAATATGGTAACAATTACCCTCGTGATTATCAATCTAACAACAGTGACAACCGAGGACAAGGTTCTCGTGCAAATTTTAGAGCAAACTATCGCTCATCATTCAATAAGCAGAGAGGTAGTAGAGGTTCGAGATATGTTAGGAACTTTAATTTTTTAAATACAAATCTTTTCTACATTTTCCTCATAAAATCGTGTGCAACTTTCTTCCATTTTTTTTTTCACTGAAATTCTGCGAGCTTTAGATTAGCGGCCTCAAATTACTTGGACTTAAGGTCCGTTGTTTTAATTCTGCCGTAAAAATACGCCACGCGCGAAGATTATGTCCGCGGAGTGCGGACGTCCGAGTCTCGGCTTTATAAGTCGGCTTACTGAGTTAATGAGAAGCAGGAATGTAATATGATGCAGGCGCAGAAAAGTTGTGCTGCTGGGGAGTTCGTACTTCTTCTTACCATCTAAAGCACTAGGAAGTGGTGAAGGATGGGCGTTTCAGAGGACTGTCTTGTGTAATTTTGACGTTCGAAAAGTGCTGATTCTCCACCTGATTTGAATAAATGACGTTTTTTGTCATTATAAAGTTTAGCAGATAAGAAGCTGGGCACTAAAGAAGGAATTAGGCTACTTTTCATCTTAGATCGCAGAGGAAGTCGCGGGCAATAGATTGACAGATTGATTCTAGATGAGTTAATGGCTTGGTCCTGTAGACACCAATCATTTTGGCTTACTGAGCACAATATTATTAAGTGTATATACACCACAGAACAAATAAACAAAAAAATATGAGTTTATAATTGCCAAAATGCAGTCAGTAAACGTGGTTATCAACGCTTGTTTCTTAATTTATTCGGCAATAAGAGAGTTACAGACTGACCTCTAACTAAAGCTACTGTTTTTGGTGTACATTGATTTTGTATAATGAGGAGTAACTAATCAAAAACCGTTAAATCCATATTGTATTTTCTTTTCAGAAAATGATAAAAACCTTATAGCATAGTGTAATTTATAGAAACAAAAAGTTTTTTATGACAAACTTATAGTAAAATTACCTATAGTTAGGGTAGTGAAATGTTTTCGAAAATGAAGATTGCTATTAAGGAGATATTAGGCAAAGAAATATGGAGATAACGGTTTTTGTTCAAGCCGTTTTGAATTTATGGGGCTAAGTCAAGTCTGGATTTATCGACATTTGATCCAACTAATTTGAATTTATCGTGTTTGAAATGTATACTTTGGAATTAACGGGATTTGAAAAATAACAATATGAATGAAATAGGTATTTCCTATATCTGCAGATAAAAAGGGTTTGAAGCGAACAGTGACACAGGCGTGTAATTTCTGGTTTTGGTTCGAAGGATTTCGATCGAACCATCGACTTCAAAAAAAAAGCAGTAGGAATGACTGGTTTTTGAAGCGGTTTGTTAGTTTTGGGATGTGTATTTCAACTTTGAGAAGCGGAAAAAAAAACATATTTTGGTCAATAACGGCTTTTGTACCGTCACTCCTCTATTCATGCCGCTGTCAAAGGACGACGCGCTAAGGTAGCTCGCTACATTCTAAGGAATCTCGCAATATTCTAAGGTAGCTCGCAACATTCTAAGGAAGCTCGCAGCATTCTAAGGTAGCTCGCAGCATTCTAAGGTAGCTTGCAACATTCTAAGGTAGCTCGCAACATTCTAAGGTAGCTCGCAGCATTGTAAGGTAGCTCGCAGCATTCTAAGGTAGCTTGCAACATTCTAAGGTAGCTCGCAACATTCTAAGGTAGCTCGCAGCATTGTAAGGTAGCTCGCAGCATTGTAAGGTAGCTCGCAGCATTGTAAGGTAGCTCGCAGCATTCTAAGGCAGCTTGCAACATTCTAAGGTAGCTCGCAACATTCTAAGGTAACTCGCAACATTTTAAGGTAGCTCGCAACATTCTAAGGTAGCTCGCAACATTCAAATTGCAATTTGCAGGTCAGTGTCGGGTTGTATCTATGTTGATTAAAATTTGATACGTGACCGACTTTTTGATGAAATAGTCATTGAATGGGATTAAATAGATGGTTGTATTGATAATTTTAATCTTTACGTCAAGGCAAAACTTTATTCCCCTTCATACGAAAATTCGCGGACTATATTTGGCACAGTTAAAGTTTATATGGAGAAAGAATACAAAAAGCTAAAATGTTATGTTTAAATGAATTACGGTCAAATTTTGACCACTTGGCGACCACTAGTGACTAGTTCTGTGAGTACATACGGTCGCGAATCAGTTTTTGTTCAACATATAGCCTGACACTGACCTGCAAATTGCAAAAATCGTAAGAATATTTTAATTCCGCGGCCTTCGCTAGCGCTTCCCCCTTAAAACAACCCGTTTCTCATCTTTGTCTTTTTTCCCAGACACAAGAGAGTTCTCATTTCTCTTCCCTTTCCTTTTGTATCCAAGGACAATGTTGGACTGCACTAAGAAAATTAAAATAACGTATTCCAAATAATATATTCATGACGTTTTCATCTTTCTTATTCAGCGATGATAATGAAGCGACGGACAAAAAGTGTCGCAAAAACTAATTGATTCGCCGTCATTCGTTTCCCCTATTTGGGGTATGGGTAATGGGAGAAGCGGTAGCGATATGGTTTCAGGGTTGTAGGAGACCATTACATTATCAAAATACCATCTTCATTCAACTGCAGTACCTTCAAGAAATTTTATTATTAAAATTAATAGGCAAATTACTCGAAAAGTAAGTTTCGTTTAGGAAATATTGCCAGTTGTCTTTGTCGCCCAATAGTTTTGCCTTCATTTCATTACTTAAATACTAGTTTTTGCCAGCGGCTTCGCCCGCGTAAAGTTCGGAAATCATCCCACGGGAACGTACTACTGAGATAAAAAGCATCATATATGTGTTAATCCAGATTATAAATTATTTGTGAACCAAATTTCATCCAAATCCTTTCAGCCGCTTTTGAGCAAACATCTAAATATAAACTTTAATAATACTAGTAGGATTTATTCCTAGCTTAACAAACATGGCACCTTATGAAAACCCACAATTTCTAATGACATGAAATATCTGCAAATTTTTGCTTCCTATTATATATTGGCTATTATGTTTGTAATAACTTCACAAAAAACAATTTTCTATCATTGCCGCTTTTTCCCTACCCCTTGTACCGCTTCTATCTTTCAGTACGGAAGAAAAATGCTCCTTCTCGCGTTTAAGACATAAGAAAGCACTCAGCACACGGCGTTGAGTTATTAATGGATGAATATAAAACTCGATGATCAACTGGCTTCTTGAAAAAAACTTCGGACGAACCACTTGTAATAAACATTTTTTTTTACTTAATAAAGAAATGTAAAAAAAAATTTTAGTAGGGAGAATAGAGTTGGTTTTTGTGTTAAAAGAAAAAAGGGTCGAGGCGACTAAGCAAAAACCGTACAGACCTGCAATTTCTACAGTAACGTCTATGTACAGGATAATCAAACATGCTCTTTTATCTCATAAGTTACCACCTATGAAAAAAAGAATCGTGTGCGGTCGCGGGACCCCCGTCAGAAACGAAGTTCCTTACGCGGTGATTGCACGCACGCACTCGTATAAAAAGATGCGATTTCCTTATTCAAACACACGTAGTAAATGAAATTGTGATTCCAAAATTAAAATTAACTAAAACTAGCAAGTCATTTCTAATAAATAGTATCCGCTTCTATAACAAGTTGCCAAAGTCGGTTACAGAACTTAGCGATGGAAAGTTTAAAACTCACATCAAACGTGTCCTTATTAAAAGCATATTATAAGATAAAAGACTACGTTGAAGACAAGGATGTTCCTTCTGCACATGTGGCTTGCCTGGTCCTTATAACTATGAGACAGCAAATATTTTTAAAAGGTGTCTACCAGGATAAAATTATTTAACACACTGGTTCGACCAATCTTTGAATATAGCAGCCAAGTTTGGAATCCTCACTACGACACATAAATGAAACACCTGGAAAGTGTCCAAAGACGATTCCTATATCATTTAAGTTACAGAGACCGTTTAGCTAAAAAAATATCAGCTACAAGGACAGATTAGAGTACTACAAAATGGTTCACACTTGCAAACTGACGAAAAACGGTAGACCTGATATTACTGCACAAAATATTCAATGGAGCTATAAACTGCAGGGAATTACTAGGCAAACTAATTATAAATGACCCATCTCGCCTGCCGCGGAAAAGCAGCTACAATTTATTTTACGTCTCAGGATCTAAAACTAATCTGGGACATGTCGCCGCTCTCCCGAGGCTCTGTAGGCAATGCAATGATTTGTCAAAGCGTTGTAACCTGGACATAACCCTCCCGATTTCAAAATAAAAAAACCGGTCGAAAAGTGCGAGTCGAACTCGTACGCCGAGGGTTCCGTACATACCCATTATATCGCCATAATAAAAAAGATATGGGCAAATTTAGATTTTCGCGAAAATTTATAAGTACCAAAATTTAGCTTAATTATCAACTTTTTAACTTTTTGGAATTTTTCCTTTATTTGTGCTGTAAGAAAGGGCTTACAGCACAAATAAAGGCAAAATTCCAAAAAAAATAAAAATCTTGTAAATGAAGGTTTTTGGTACTTATAAGTTTCTGCGAAAATCTAAATAATTATTATAATAAAAAGCAAGGGCTTTTTGCCAAATTTCGTGATTCTAGGTCAACGGGAACTACCATATAGGTTTTCGAACCAAAACCTATAGGGTACTTGCAGTTGACCTAGAATTGACAATTTTGGTTAAAAGCAAGGTCTTATAGCACAAGCAAAGGGAAAATTCTGAAAAATAAAAAAGTTAAAAATTAAGGTAAATGTTTGTACTTACAAGTTCTTGCGAAAATCTAAATCGTGTTGATTTAGGATCTTGATTTTTATACACCTAATAGGGACTATAGACTTCAGTATCTGGTATAAATTTCAACTTGCTAGGTTCACCGGTTCATGAGAATATCGGTGGTGTGTCACCACCGATATTCTTAAGTCGCAATATCGGTGGTGACACACGGACAGACAGACGGATAAGAGAGTGATCTTTTGTGGGTTCCTTTTTTAACTTTTGAGGTGCGGAACCCTAAAAAGAATGTGACCACCGCAAAATAACTGAGTACATTTCTGTCTAAGACAACAAATGTGAAATAATTATTATTCCTAGTAACGAATTAAAATAAGAATGCTCAATCTTGACATGTTAATTCTTATTTTATTTTACTCAGAAATAAATATGTATTTTCTCTATTTTTATGTTTTAGCCTGTTTACACCATCTTAATTTAAACAATAACTCAAATGAAATATAGTCTGAAGACTATTCAAACAACAAATAGGTCTGCACACTTAACAATTCTGCGCACAGTACCAGATTACAGGGATGAAATTAAGGGACAAACAGATCAATGTCCGGTACAAGGGAGCAAGTCCGATATTAGGGGTAGGGGCTTTGTCTGACCATCAATTCGGCCGTGTCTACGGTTTTGAGCGGTGCCGGTATTGTGCACGGCTGTCTCCTGAGCCTTAAAGAGACCGGTGCCTGAGATGCAAGCTGTGTCCGTCTGTATGTGTGTTCGGTGACTCGATTTAGTTCGGTTTCTTGGAAATATCCACCCTAACCCAATATTCAGATAACTGAATATTCAGCCAATATTCAGTATTACCTTAGTAGTACTTCCTACTATACTATTAATGTGAAAGTTTTGTGTGAGTTTGTGTTTAGATTTTTGGATGTTTGTTACTTAATCACGCAATAACGGATAAACGCATTTGAATGAAATTTGGCCCACAGATAGTTTATAACCTGGGTTAACACATATAATACTTTTAATTATAATTACATCACTCCCGCGACCATTAGCTTTTTAGCTTTCAGACATTTGGAAACGGAGAAGAGTGGCTTTATTAGCGTTTTTGTAATGCTATTTAATTATATCCTGGGTCATCGTCACTACATGTTGATGATTGCCAACAATCTAGCCAATTATGTGTTAAGTCTATGTGTTGAAAGTTACTCGTACACCTACGGTTTCCTAAGCAAAACGGGGGCCGCCACATAATATACGCAATTTACAGGCGAATGACGTCACTGTAATGTTATTTATGAAAATAGGTTGGTGTGTTTTCCCAGAGAGTGTTTTTTGACAACGCTGTCACTGCGGCCATCGTGTGGCATCCGCCGCTTTCCTAGCAAAAAGTAGCGTAACTCGTAGTCTGTTACATAGCACATAATGTTGCATTGAAAAACGTACATAATAGAACTTATGAAATGTAAACGTAAAAAAAACTTGTTTACATAAAAAAAGACCCGACTTCCAACAAAACACTTAATTACGGATGTCGGTGTCTTTGGTTATGTTTTTCGTTTTTTCCACCGACTTCCGAAATTGAAGTTATTATTCACTTTGTAGTGTTTTGTTTTGGAAGTCGGTTGATGTTCCAATTTCCTTTCAAAATCTGCTCTTCCTCACATTTTTACTACTAAATTACACAATACAGCAAAAACATCTTACATTATATTCACTTACGAAAGAAATAAAAACCCCATTTTAATCCAACCATGAAGTCTTTAACTCCAGACCAATTTCATACGATTCAGACATAAGATTACTCAGGTGTGTGTAGGATATCCGTAGGGAGGCTGTGCGGAGCACGATGCATCAAAATTGGTAGCGGACGAGTCGGTCCAGTGCGCGATATTATGTAAGGGTGGTCGGTACCCGGTGCCTTATAAGTGATACCTATATATGTGTGTGTGTGATACTCGGGTGGCTAAATTCGCAGAGATTTTGGGCATTTCCCTACGTGTCTATTTGGGTTATAGATTCCGGTTTGGTTTTGTGGTTTCCAGAATACGCTAGAGATGTTTCTTCGCCAGGAATACACATAGTAACCAAACCAAAACTAACCACACCCAAAACTACAATAACCAATTAGCATCTAAGGCTGGTATTCTTAACTTTTTCAAATGTGTCACAGAAATACACCCTATTGAAACTTTTATACCAGGATAACTGGGTTTCAGTATGAAACTTGGATATATGTGCTAGTGAAATAATAGGATTTCCAACTTTTTCTCTATTTGTGTGTTTAGTGTCGGAGGTGTTTGTCGTCACAAACCACACTATAAATCGGGAAATCCACCAACATCACCAACGAACTATGTATGTATTTCAAACTTTTTGGATTGAAATTCTTTAACGCAGCTTGCGGTAGAAGTAATATGATAGAAGTCGTCACGTGACGAAAAACTGTTATGCGAGGCATAACGCTTTATCAGAGAGACAGAGAGAGTGAGATAGTTTTCACGGTTTTCGAGGGTGCTGTAGCCGATAATAAGGTCAAAATAAAGTTTGAGTATTTTAAAGATAGATTAAACGACGTTACATTTGGAATTGCAGAACGACCCCACATGTATTTCCGTTTAATCACAATAATGTGATCGATATCGTATCCTAACAACATCTAGACTATTATACATAGTAGTTTTCTCTGAAGAAAAGTTTATGTAAATAATCTGATAATGTCAGATCGTCGCTTTGACGCTCTCAAGTTAGTGAAAACAACACAAACTAGGCAGAACATAGAAGTATTATTTACCTCACTATAACGCAAACATCAAGCAATTCTCGCTAAACTTACGCCACTACTTATATTTCACCTGCCGCACATTTTCATGGAATAAGTTGCGTCACCGGCGATCCCGGCGGGATTCCCTGAATGCCTGGGCTACGGCAACCCTTTAAATATATCTAGTAGTGTAGGGAAGCTCTGGAAATGCAGTATTTACGAGACGTATTTACTTGTCAATGGTGAGAACGTACTGTTTTGTGGAGAGTTTCTTTTTCATATTTGTATTGTGGGCCGTCGGAAAATTGCTAGCGCGTTGCTGTATACTCGGACGACATGAATGGCGGTTATCTGGTAGAAAGAGGTCTATATCAATTGGATTTAAATTGGTGGCCCAGTGGTAGCGGCCGCAATTTACGAGTCGTAGATCGTAAGTTAAACCCCAGAAAAGCGCTTTACTTTGTTCGTATTATTTCATCACCACTGCTCTCAATACGTTGAAGGAAAATATCGTGAGGAAACTTAAAGCAGAAACCAGCATGGCCTAGAATAAAAAAATCGAAGACATGTGACAGCTACCAACCGCACCCACTGCGTCTCCTACAGCCCACTCCCTCGCTTAGAGAGGCCTGCGTACCAGGCAGCAGTGTGAACATTATATGCCTATTATGATTATGATAAACGCTCTTTTTTACAACATGAATAGCTGAATGACTAATGCCTGTTTTCATTAACAACTCAAATACCAATATATTTTCAACTCTCAGCACTAAGTCGAGCGTTGAAAATCCAACTGCGCTTTTATTGTGGCATTCATTTAGGTTTCACCAAAACTTATACCGGATTCATATAATTCAACTTTAATTGATTAACTGCTAAGTCGAAAGCAATTTGAACCTTCTGAACAGTGAAATCAAAACGGACTTCAAAATCGAAGTATTTTTATTGAACAATAAAAGTTGTTCTACTAATACCAGGTTCAGTGAATACGAGCATGAGATTCAAGTAAGTAAACGCCATCTCTGTTTATCATCACGAGCAAAGTTTAAGAGAACAGGTACTTGATTTTGTGTATTTAATTTCATCACCACTGCTCGCAAAACGGTGAAGGAATGAATCATGCGAAACATTGTGAGGAAACCGGCATGTCGTAGGACGAACATTTTGAAGATATTATGTGACATCTACCAACCCGCATTGAGCCCGCGTGGTGGATTACGGTCCATTATCTCTCACAGAGAAGTTCCGAGCAGTAGTTCCAGTTTCCCAGCAGTGGGAACATGATTATGTAATCATTACAAACCTACCTCGGCTCCAAATGTTTAATATCAAATAAACGCCGCCCTTTGATAAAGTAAGTTCCAACTTCCGTAAACTGAAACTGAAGGACTGAAAGCTGCACAGAAACAGCTCCCGGAAGTCCTTTACTGACGCAGTGGCTCGGTTGACTTGAAATTAGATAACAATCCATTTTTATTACTAAGGGTTCGTAGAAATTACGTCATAGTTTTACGGTACGTAGGAGTACGAAAAGGACATTATTTCGTACTAATATGAGAAGGCAAGTTGCCAAGGACGATAAAAGTCTGAGATCATTTGTCTTGTTTTTCGTTTTTCTGATCAATATTAAGACCATTGCAGTAGACCCCGATTGTATACCGACTAGCAAGACGTCTTATGAGGTATAGATCATCTAATTTAAAACTGCACGCCCTCCACTGGTTGTTGCATAGACATTTCAAATGCTTGTATAGACATTTTAGTGGAGGGGCGAGTAGTTTTAAGTAAGTTGATCTCTACCTATTTAAATAAAATATTCTGTTTTACTGCAGATTTCTGTAGCACTTTGTTTGACCATACTAATAATATCTCAATAATATATCCACGATTCAGTTAAAAAAAGAGTCCAATCAGTTTCACAAAATAAATTAAAACCGTGCACTTAGCATCTGACGTTTCTTAAGTGCCTATTAGGGCTTGTAAATTTTCGGAAAATTTTATATTAGTTTTTTTGAATACCTATTATTCGAATAATTAAAAAAAAATAAGCTGTTTTAATTATCATGTCTTTTTTTGCCTTTTCTTAGATACAGTAAGAGTCTGAGCAATATACGGAATAAATAAAAAAATTACTGCTTTATAAAAGTACTACACGAACTTAAGGCCTTTAGATGCAAAAGCGATTGATACACAACCACAACACGAGTCTTATTAATCCAGATGTCAGATCTCGATCTCGATCTCCCGCGGTCTCGATCTCTCTCCTCGGTTCGGTTCGACTTCGGTTTTGTCCTCGAGTATGATGGAATCAAACAGCTTCTGGAGGGCCACGGGTTTCCGCCAGCCCTCAGGAGTTTGACCGTAATTCCGTAACCACTTTGTTGTTTTAAGCTGCTTCGGAGCCATCCTAATCTCATACAAGCTGACGGCCGGGATGTGTTCGGTATAGTGTTGGGTCAATCTAGCTCTTGAGTCATTTTTCAGAATCGTAACGGGGTTACTTGCTGACGTGTATAACTGTCCATAGAACCTCTCGATCTCTCTCCACAGTTCAAGTCAAGTCATCATACTATGCTGTCTCTTATGTTTTCTGCAGGCTCCTCCCATTGGTCTTCAACATAATTTCGTTTCTTTTTGTAAATATACATCCAACACTTACATTGTATACCATGTGCTAAACTTAGTTGATAGTAAGATGGCACTTGTCGACCACACATAGCACACATACACTATGCATAAACTTAAAAAAAATGTATTTTGTTCACATCAGCACATCAGGTTTCGCAGGCCGGTGTTATGGAAATTGGTCGAATATTCGAATATCACAATGTTTGTATTCGAATATTCGTAAAAGTTTATTATTTTATTCGAATATTCGATGCAAGCCCTAGTGCCTATGTAAGTTTATGTAAAATAAAATATTCCCAATTTGAAATACAAATGGGAAAATGTCACATTATTTTCATAGAAAAAAAAATACACAAAGCAATGTATCCATAAACCTATACAACTCAATCTTGTGCTAACCTACTTCGCAAAGAGAGGGAATAAGTCAAAATTAAAATCGCGTTTCTCGTCAATTAATTAAACAAGGAAAGGGCCGGCTCTAAATAATATAAAGGTCGTTAGGGTGCAGCTGAAGCATCATTATCTACAGAATAGGGTGAGATCCCACTGTAAGCGGGAGATGGAGAGAGAACACTGCGTCCACTATAATAGACGTTGTTATCTTAGATAGTTTGTTATTTCTATTATTTTTCTATTAGTGGTGCATGGTACCGTCTAATGACAAAGCGAATGATATTCCCTTTGATTACTATGTGAGTATATTAGTGGAGAAGTCAGGCTAACTAATTTGCGTACCTTGTAAGGAAGGGATTTAAATACATTGAAACATCCCGAATGCTGGTTCTACACTGCTTGTATTAGATACATTCAATGTCAATATAAACACACACACACACACATACCCTTGCTGTAGCATATTTACCACAGCTTCAGCATTTTACGTAGTCATTACATGAATTATATTTAGATCAAGAACTTTTCTTTCCGTTAAGATTCCGTTCCTCAGAAAACACTTTTAACGGTTGGGTTTGTCATTCGAAAATCTATAACTATGGTTATGAGTAGACGTTAATCCGTCCTCTCCAATAAGACAATGTAATGACAGTGAGCAATAGGTTGGAATAGAAGACAGCCGTATGTTTAGCACTCAACACGTCATCGATACGTGACGTTCGTACGATTCACTAATCTGCTGTCAGTACCCACTGAAATTTTCCGAAGAAACGCTCTCTCAAAGATTTCCGCTTACCGCTCTCTGCTATCATTAGAACCACACTATTACATGAACGGATATTCTTTTTATTTTTTAGGCGAAGCAATTAAAACCGGGGACCTCTTCAAAGCGCGGAAAGGGGTCCGAATAAAAATTTAAAGAGTGATTATTGATACAAGGAATTAATTACAAGAACATCATGAGGACTTGATAATCCTCCATTTTATGAGAGTGCCTCGAGAGTGACTGCTTCGTTGGCCGAGACAGTGGTCGCAAACACTATTGGTGAGCAAGGGTGGGGGAGCTGGGTTGGATTCCCGGGTCGGGCAAAGTTTTATTTAGGTTTTTCCACCTGGAATTTCTCAGTAGCAGCCCGGTGTCTGGATTTATGCCCGGTTGATGGCACTAAGCTCGCCCACTATTATATGGACCTTAAACATAACAAGTGAATTGTGGGTGTTCGAAAAGTCCCGATCACGATCACCTGTAGTCCAGATCTTATGTTACATAAAAGAGTTGTTTGACGGAAATAAAAGAAAGAAAGAATTAAGTTTATTTGGATAGAGAACGCGAAACACGAAGATCAAAGAGTTTAAAGGAAATCGATATTACCGTTTCTACCAGTACGCAAAAGTTACTACACAGCTGCAACCCACCACTAAGCATGGTCCAATTATCAGTGTTCAACCAAATCAACATCAACAAAATCTATTGCTTTCTCATATTTTTTTTTGTTATTAGGAAATCCCTCAAGATTTATTTTTAAGCAAGACTAAAAAAAAGATATATTAGAATAGACTTTTGGACCGATATTAGCACATTTTTACGGCCCTTATGGGATGAAACGAATCCGATACTCTCCTTCACCATCAAGTAGCAAATTACCTCAATATAAAACTCAACGGCGTTTACATCACATCCTTAACAAATTAAAATCTCTCTATCCAAGTAAAGGAGCTCATAATGCTCGAGGTTATTACAGAGTGTGACGTCACGTTCGAGCCGCACAGGCAATTTGTCAGGCCAGTGCGTGACTCGAGCACTCAATAAGCAACCAGCCAGGTGCGATATTAAACTGAACGCAACAAGTTACACTACACCGAGGCATAGGTTGGAAGAGTGCTTAGATTTTTAAAAAAAATTTTGTTTTTAGGGCTCACTTACACCAGAAATCACTAAATGCATTTAACCAAAAAACTTAACGACTTGCGTGATAATCACCAACCTACACAGGTCCTACCAGGGGTATAACGATGAACGCCCTCTTACAATGAATGGATTATGACAAAGCAAATCAACCAAAACGTTGTTGTTTGTCTCTTCTCGCATAGCTAATACTAACAATATGAGGCAAAGAAGAATTAGAATTCTATAATACCCTTTGAAAGCAGTACTTTCTACTCAAATCTTCCGAAAATACCTCTCAAACATTATATGAAAAGAAAATCATCTGAAAACAGTTAAAGTGTAAAGTTCTTCTACAAATTCTGTACTTAGAACAAAGTTGGAACGAAATCCGATGATTCGGAAACGCTTAGCAAATTCCCGAACATTTTAAGTACTGTGTTCGTAAACCTATTAACATATTGGAGGCACCAATTGTTAGGTGGAACTTCTTGAATGTGTTCAGGCTTTACTTGGGAGTTAAATAGGGTGGAAAAAGCTAGAAATGGGCAGGTGTAAAGTTGGTTTTGTAATGAAATTGATATAAGCATGCAGCTGTGTGGTACAACTGGCGCGATCGATGACTGACTTGTTCCGTACCTGAAAATACCCGAATATTTCTATCGCGTTCAGATTGTTTTTTATGGTCAGGAGACACATGGTATTTGTGCTTACATGAACGAGTAGGAACTGACATTATTGATATTTCAAAGCCCAAAATATGATACTTTATCTTTTTCAAATGAAGTGGAATGGGTGAATAGAGAAATTAAGTCGTACCATGACTCGGTTTTTGTTTATATGAATCAATTCAGACCCTTTGGTTCTATCCTAAAAGTCGCCTTAGCCATAACTATGTGTAATATCTTAAAAACGCTCAATCCTGACATGTTAATTTTCATTTTACTTTACTTAAATTTAATCATGTATTTTTATGTTTTATCCTATTTACACAATCGATAATTAAATGCTCAATCTTGACATGTCAATTTGTATTTTTTTTTTCTATTTTCTCCAATATCATTTTTTTTTTCTTCATTTATCATTGTTTTCTTTATGTTTATCGTGTTTACACTTAGTCATATTATGTGCAAGCTGTGGTCTCCTGGAGCACACGTAAAAGAACCTTGTTATTACTTTGATTTATAATCTATGTGTATACTTTGTTGGAGATCCTAACTAAATATGGGTCATGTGCGATGAAGGAAATTCGCAGTTCAAACTATTTCATTATTACCTTCCATTCTATTCACTTATTCTCAGAAACTTCTATCTAACTATAGGTAGGCATCTGCGATCTCAATACAATCGATTATCCCTCTTTTCTTTTTATATCCTGTTTCACAACATTTCAGGGTAAAATAGACTCTATCTTAATGCGACATGGTTGAAACTGTTTTTGTTCCTGATTTATAAGTTCCTGCTGGTTTGTGCATGTCCGTGACGTGTGACGTCAGCCGCGATTCTCTTTTGTTCGTCGATAATGTTTTGTGACGTCACTAGGGGAGCCCACAGGAAATTTCGTCTTAGGGTTTGTTTTTAATTTCCTATAATGGACCCTTTGTTTCTTCTGGAAAATTTTAGATGTAAGTGCATCCACTTATGGAGAAATTGTTTTTTCTAATTATACTCTGGTATAAGAATTGTTTGTCACATTAACGAAGTGTAGTTTACAATAAGACATCATTATCTTTTAACGTTATTTAGGCAAAATCATACGACACTGACAATAGTATCCTAAAAAAACGAATATTAAAACTGCCAGATTTTTTAAACGAAGGTCTTTAACGCAGGTTGCGATAGTAGGGAGTAAACTGGACCTGGTAGAAATTGTCATGTAACAAAAAAGCGTCATGGGTCGTGCTCCATGCGACATTTCCATATGTTCATATTAATAGAAAGAAAAACAGAGACGCAGTTTACGCGGTTTTTGAGGATAATTAAGCCAGTAGTGAGGTCAAAATAAAAATGTATAATGGCGGCTGCCAAAATTTTCAAATTTTTCATCATGGGTATCGTTTTTATGGTTTCTGAGGCTGCGAAAGCCGATACCTAGTGTCAAATCAAAAAAAAAAAAAAAAATTATTTCACATAAACCTACATGGGCACTTCTGAAACGTCAGAAGCTAGGTGCACAGGTCCAATTTGTCGCGTCCTATGGAGAAGAGTCGGCATGAAACTCGACATAAATACTCTTTTTAAAATAATTGGCTTTTACAATGTGTTCAAATCACAGTGATAATAGGTATGGGAAGACAGTGCAGGCCTATCAATAAGTACCAGGTACTTAGAGAAATGAAAATAAAGAATAGAAAATCGTCTACAAATCTACAGTCTGCAAGGCCTACAACGTTCTCTCATTCACAATATGCAAAAGAATCTACTTATATAAAATGAAACTACTTATTTAAACCAAGTGACATGATTTCCATGACAATCACTAATAAATAGTCGATATTCGAATTGATGTATAATGTCAAATAATGACAAGAATAGGTCAGATATTGTAAAAAATAAAAAGAATAAAAATGAACAATGTGATTTGGGTGCAGTTAGTAGACTTTTTATTTATTTATTATGGATCTCAACAAAGGATACAAATATACATTATTAATCACAGTAATTAAAAGGTTCTTTTACGAGTGCTCCTTCAATTACAGGAGACCACAGCATGCACATATAACTAAGTGTAACACAATAAGAATAGAAAAAACAATGATGAATGATGAAAAATTTATTATTAAATCAGAGAAAACCGAACAATAGTTAGAAAAAGAAAGGTTTTTTTTTTCACTGCAGGCGTCGCCGTTGTTTTGCTGGCCAGTGCGATTATTCTAAAAATTGTATTAATGCATTTTCAGTAGACTGGTAGTATAGAATATTATTGAAAACAAAGGTTAGAATTTCAAAAACTCTTTCCGCGCTAGCGGGCAAAATGCACTTTTCACGCAGATTTCGAATGACAAACAAAATCTTTCCGAGCCTGTGAAGTGAAATAGTTATTTGTTATACAAGACTGCAAAGTTGCTTTTTAACTGCATGCTCAATTTTGATGACCGAGCAAGCGAAGGAATCAAAAGAGCACGACGTGAAAAATCTTTGCACTCGAGTGCAACACGTAGGTAACTTTCATCCCGAAGAAATGACTAAATGCAAAAAAAAAAAACATTTACAATCACAAGATACTTTTATTTCAGTTTAAGTATTAACTACTACATTAAGATAGGTAAGTATTACAGAATAACCTTTAAATTATCACAAATAATACTCAGGTATAATTAAGAAAAATGTAAAGTAACGTTGCTACAGTTACTTAAGTTGAGTGTAATATTTTTGTGAGGTAGGTACTGTAATGTTGGTGTTAGTGACTTAATTGTGTACTGTTTTTCGGTAAACTATCTGTCATACTTAATAGTTGTACCGATTCATCGGATTCCCTTGGCGTAAATGTTGGCGAGAGAGGGCGATGGTTAGGTGTTTCGTAACGGCTCATTTTTGGTGTAGAAGGGCCAGTCCAAGGATCTGCCTGAGGCTCTTTCAGTGTAATGGCTCCTACGATGCCTTTACATATTTTAGACTTATTTTGGATGGAATCCTCTATGTATCCCTCTACAACCGCATTGGACTTCCAGCCTCCATGGTGCTTAAGGGACAGGAGATCAGCTCCTGAATCGGCCAAAAGTCTGGCTGAAATTCGTCAGAAATAATGACACGTGTACAACAGGGGTTCTGGAAGTTCAAGAAATGTTGCTATTTCTCGTGGGATATTGCCAATTTTATTAGCACCCATAGGCTGTCTTAAACACTTTCCGTTGCGATATTGTAGAAAAAATCTATTGATTGGAGTGTTAGGTGAGCTTAAGGCTTGATATTTCTCAACAATTGTTACGTATTCCTTGAGAATGACGAAGTTTGCGGTCCCTTTTTGTCTTTTTATTAGGTAAATTAATTAATAGTAAGTCATCTGAATGTTCTGATGTCTGAATGTTTGTTTTGACATTAAGTTGTGTTAGTTCATTAGTTTAACATGCTCCGTTTATACCAATAATAAGAACAACCTGTAACGTAAAGAGTATTGTAGTAGATAAATTAATAAAATTGATATGCATGCATAATTATGCCTGTCAACATCTACTAAGTACGTATTAGATTATGTTAAGTAGTTGCATAATATACTTAAGTAGATAATGAATGTGGAACTGACTTACTTTTGTCGCCAAATATACGGAATCAGGTGCTTCGTTAAGAAACTTTTCAATTTCAGATGCTGTTGAAAACCTTAGATTTTTTTGGTTGATAACCAGATGAGGCTCTTTTTTTAAATGCCACTAATTTAGGATAGGTGTCGATATGTATGTCTTTTTTATCGTTATTGTTGCTTTTAGCATTGAATACGTACTCCATAGAGTGCTTGATTTCTTGGTCTCGGATAATTCATAACGTTTTCTGAGAAAGTTTTGGGTCCTTTAGCTGGTCGCCACGTGTTAAACATATCGTACTGTTTCAAATACTTCTCGCCGTGATTGTTGAGGGAGAAAGCTCATTTGTGCATTATTAACAGTTTCAGTCAATTCTGTTGGCGTCAAATAAACTTCCTCGTCGCTAAAACCACTAACTTTCGGTTTTTCACTTGTTTTCAAGTTTCCTGTTTTTAACCTAAGGTTTTAACAATATGACGTGAAAAGAAAATGGCGCGCGCAAAGCAAATTAAAAAAAACACACCAAGAAGGTTCCGAGTCTGAGTTTTTAACAAATGAAAAAGTTTTTAGATAAATTCGGCACCATGGAGGGAGAGGAGAAGTAAAATAATGATGTTTTGGATTCACAAACTTAGTGCACACGATGTTCTGAATTCAATTTACTTTATCCTCTAGCGGATAAAAACGGCTTTTGCACTCACATATCGAAGTGCAAAAATACTCTTTCTGAGATGGGGTAATGAAAAATAAATTAACATGTCAAGGTTAAGCATTTAAGATGACTCAGATGATTTAACATATTCTCGTTTTTAGTGAACCAGTTATAAACTTAGGTACATTCTGTAGAACTGGTTATCAATTTAGGCAATGTTTCAATCAGTCGAAGCCTTGCTTCCAAAAAAAAAACATATTCGTACAAAACGTGCGCGTCGACTTGACAATATCCTAGTTTTGTCGTCTTTTGAAAATAGCAGGAATTTTGCTAGATTTTTGAGCGTCATAATGTAATGTCAGTGGCAGTTTCCATGTAGGTACTGCTACAATTTATGGTCGTTATTTACCGGTACTAACTTAAACATTTTGCTGTATGTACTTACATTAATTTCATCTCGGTCATATGACTAAATCTTGATGAAGCAAGCTCTGTATGGGGTTTTGAATCTCTTATTGTATGAAACACACATCTTGAAACGCTTTCGCTCAATGGGATCAGCAAGCGGTTGCAAATGTTTACCAAAATAAACCGTTTTGCATATTCGGCTCTTATGGTGAATAGTTTATGGAACCATAGACGTGAATTTATGCTACCGCAATACTGACTTAAATTAGATGAGGATGGTGATGCTAATGTGTTTGTTTCAGCTTTGAGTAGTCAGAGATGAGTGCAAAGAGGGACCGGAATTATTTATTGGTAATTGGCGTGTGCTAGCTGACATATGGCAAATAATTTAATTTAATATTCTGTCAAAGTCAAAGTATTTATGTATTTCAAATAGACACTTAAAAGGAACTTTTGAACGTCAACATTTACATTAAAATAAAATTGATTCTAGTCGCCCCTTTCAAAAGCAAGAATCTCCACCGTTATTCTTTTCAAATGTTATAAGTACAATATTTAACATAGTAGGTACATTCATTATATGATAATGTGTGAAAACGATGCACCCAGAATAAAATTACCATACCAAAATTGGTAAAAAGAATCAAATCGAAGCAATATAGATAAATTAATTCTATGATAGGTACCTACATGGTGCTCACACATTTACAAACATTGTAAAAGTAAGTATATTATTTTCCTAGAATATTAACAAGTAATAAGTCAGTGTGTGAGTTAAAGTAATCACTGAGAGTAAATTAACTAGCTTTTGCCAGCGGCTTCGCCCGCTTTATATAGATTATTATACAATTCAATTAGCAACCAGTTTGACTTTGTCTAGACTCTAGATTGTCCTATGGAGCAGGACCAGCATGTTTCCAAGCATTTTTATCTTGGATATAATCCTCTATGTGTTTCATAATGTTAATAAGGTACATAATATTGTATAGAATCAAGTTCTGACTTAACAAATAGCTGTACTGCTGGGGAGTTTGTTGCGCCACTGCTTCTTCCCAGATAAAACACTAGGAAGTGGTGAAGGGCGGGCGTTTAGGGGGACTGTCTTATGTAGGTACTTTTGGCGTTGAAAAAGTGCTGAATCTCACCCTAGTTTGAATAAGTGGTAATTTATTTTATCTTGAAGTTACACAAATCGGGCTTACATAACATATCCTTAATTGATTGACACAAACTTTAACATCTCAACAATTTAATTAAGATAATAAATCAATATTTACCTACAAACTTCCAAGATACAATGCAAAACCAAATAATTTCTTTGCCTTAAAAGGCACCAGACATCTATGTACATTTTAAAACAGCACGATTTTTAATACAGCAACCCCGCATTAATTTCACCCCGAAATTACAACCACTATTTATTGCAGAAATGAAAAAAAAAACATAAATTACAACGAATGACTTCCCATTTTACCAACACTAGACCAGAGGCTTTGTGTTCTTCCATTATTACCCACAACGCCTATTCAACAAGCATAATACGCAAAACAAAGTGTTGCCATGTATAAATAAAAAAAGCCCGAGTACCCACTACGAGCAATTTCATTCTCTCTGTAGCGAAATAAAAATCTGGGTCGCGCGGGAGGGTTGCAGGTACAGGTTAGTGTACCGAGAGGAGGGAAATAGGGAAACTAGATGAGTTAGTTCTAGCTACATCGACCGAGTTATTTATAAAAATTGAACTCTGAATAATTGTGAGTTGTCTGCCTCCGAAACGCATCATCATCTATATGAAATGGGACCACACGGGAAGCACCAACTTTCAAATAAAAAAAGAATCATCAAAATCGATTCACCCAGTCGAAAGTTCTGAGCCAACAAACATTTATAAAAAATACAGTCGAATTGAGAACCTCCTCCTTTTTACACGCTTTATATTAGCTTCACTTGTATGTCAGTATGTCAGTATGTAACTCTCCGTGGGTAATTTTTTGTTATTAGCTTCACTTGTATGTTTGTTTGTATGTAACCGACTCCTTAGAGCGCGATTTTTACCCACCCTAAACAGTCAGATTTCATTGAAACTTTGTAAACTTATCGAGGACCGATGACAATTCAATAATTTAATAAAAAAGGAAAAAAATATATAAAAAAAACACGTTTTTGTAGTTAGCAGAACTAAAAATTTGATAATAAATAATAGTTTAAAAAACTAAAAACACGCTTTAAAAACCAAACTAAAAAGAAGAAAATAATTTAATTCAATTAAAAAGCGTGGGGTGCTTGACATTAATTGATAATAAAAATACTTCAAAAAGCACCCCACGCTTTTTAATTGAATTAAATTATTTTCTTCTCTTTAGTTTGGTTTTTAAAGCGTGTTTTTAGTTTTTTAAACTATTATTTTTTGAAGTCGATTAAAAAACGACAGCAAATTAACGACGATTGCTGCTATCGCATAAATATGCATTGTTTTTACCACAAGGATGATGACATTTCGAGTTGATGTGGGTTAGGTACCTACTATAACGAAAAATTGAAAAATAAAAACTTTTTCCAAAAACAAAACAACTGACTTCCAAAAAACACTAAAAAGTTAAAAATAACTTTAATTTTGGAAGTCGGTGACTGGTGACATGGAAATTAAATAAAATACATATCCAAAGTCACCGATTTCCGAAATTAAAGTTATTTTTCACTGTGTAGTGTTCTTTTGGAAGTCGGTTGTTTTTTATTTTGGAAAAAGTTTTAATTTAATTTTTTGGTTAGGAAATCATCAAAATCAAAAGCCACTTTTTCAAACTAGGCTGAGATTCAGTACTTTTTGAACGTCAAAATTACATAAGACAGTCCCCCAAAACGCCCGCCCTTCGCAACTTCCTAGTGCTTTAGCTGGGAAGAAGAAGTGGCGCAACAAACTCCCCAGCAGCACAGCTGTCTGTTAAGTTAGAAGAACTTGATTCAATAATATAATATATATAACAATAATAGGTAAGTAATTAACATTACTAAACACAAAAAAAGAAAAACATAAAATTAAATTAATTGCCATTTATGTCAGCTAGCACACGCCCATATACCAACAAAACATAGTAATTAAAGTCAAGCAAAAACAAGTAAATAATAAAAACAAAACAATAAACGTAAACAGAACTCAATGATGAAATAAAATTTTCATATTTGGAAGAGATGTTTCCCTTTTTTATGTTTTCTGACAATACGAACATTTCTGTTCCTATTATTTTTATTTTCTGACATTACGAATAAGTTTTTATTTTTACTGAATCAAGTATTGTTTATTAAATTTTCAATAGATATTAAATATTTTTCTTTCTTTTTGGAAATCAAATTTTATTAATTTCTCAAATACATTGCAAACTATAGTTTTGTATAATTTAGAAGCATTTTGTTTAAACTTTGTAAATGTAAGTACCAAGCATCCGTATAATAATTATGTTGTTAATAATGTTTACGTATCAAACGGTACAAGATATCTACCTACCTACCATTACATTCCATCATTAACTCCATCTCCATAACAGGGTGTTTCAAACTGCGTCATGCGTCTTAGTAAATGTAATTTTCATTTTTAATTATGCAAAAGTTAAAAAAAATATTTACATTATTATTACTCATTGGAAACATGAAGTGGGCTGCCGTTGTAAGACGACTAAAATGTCACGGTATATAAGATGTTAGCGAAGATGAATTGCGATCAAATAACTTCTCCTGCTCTTCGTGTCAGACTTTTACCGACTAAAATCCACCCGCGTTCCTTCAGTTGCCTGCGTGCCAGGTTCCACGGTATCTCTTTCGAACACCCCGCACCCCTGTAACCAGTGTCCTCACATTTGTTAAGTAGGTCGGCATGACCTCGACCTGTCATATACACGTCTAATTTGATGTAGCTGTTAATTGTCCAATAGTTAATTAATCGTATCAATAGGAAATGTCAGTACATCCGTAAGCACATCCTTGATTGTCAAGCAGCATTTTTTATTTGTTCTATTATTATTTTTCACTGAACGTTCCTGCATAACCAGAAGATAAATCAGGTATTTGCGGTAGTAATGATAGCTTTTGAAAGTTTATTAAAAACCATAGCCTAAAAATATGTACCGACCACAAAAGGACCCTAATAACCTTGCCCTATTTACTAAACGATCCAGTAATTACACGGTCTCTACATCTTCGTTCTACTTACACACAGCTGACTCGACAGATTATCCATGTTGGAACCGACGACGTCTTTCAATTAATTCCGTCACTTTCAGTAGTTTGATCTTTACATCGACTACTGATTATCCTGAAGCTATCTGGTATGGTGATGTTGCTACTTTATACAGCAACACTATTATGCTTAAGTACTATGAAGTATGGACGCTCGTTACAAGTGTATATTTGAAAAGTCAACTTTAGTCAGATTTTCTAAGACTAATATAACCAGGCTTTGTTACTCCTCAAGTTAGTATTTTTTTTTTTTGTCAAGGGCAAGTAATTACATAGATTTTTCTAAGATCAACTTTACTGTCAAATAATTAAAACAATAACTTTTCAATTGTTACAGATCTGAGTCAGGCTTCGCGCAGCCCTGGTGGCGGAATGGCGGGACAGGCTTTCACGCCCTACCGCCGGCCCCGCCACCATCGGGGCGGTCCGGCCGGTACTCGAGCGCTGGCTCGGGAGGAGGCACGGCTCCCTGTCGTTTCGGGTGACACAGGTGCTCTCGGGGCATGGTTGCTTCGGGAAGTACCTGTGTCGCATAAACAGGGAGCCGGACGCTCGGTGTCACCACTGCGTCGACTGTCGGGAGGATACGGCGTGGCACACGCTTGCAGAGTGTGCTGCTTGGGAGGAGCCGCGCCGTGCCCTCATCTCAGGAGTAGGCAGTGACCTGTCGCTGCCGGCCGTTGTCGACTCGATGGTCGGCAGCGAGGAGTCCTGGGACGCGGTGGTATCCTTCTGCGAAATCGTACTTTCGCAGAAGGAGGCTGCGGAGAGGGAGCGGGAGATTGCTTCCGCTAACCCGATCCGCAGCAGACACACCGGGCGTCGGCGGAGGGCGGACAACGCCCTCTTCCGGCCCCCCTAAATGGGTCCAGGGGCGACGGATCTGGGGAAATCCGTCGCCCCCTACTTCTTAGGACCCGAGATGGCGGCGCGTAGTGTTCCACGCGCGCCTCTATTTGATGTAAGGGGGGAGTTTAACACCTCACTCCCCCCCTAACGCGAGGTGGCCCGCACAGGCGGGCCGGCACTAGCCGGGGATCGCGGAAGTCACTTTTGTTCCCGTGATCTCCGGTGCAAGTGTGAGGCGGAACACCGGGGTGGTTTTAGTCAGTAAGAGTCTGACAGACCCCTCCGCCCTCCCCAGGGCGGAAGACATCCATGAGGATTTCCCCCCGTTATCAAAAAAAAAAAAAAAAGGTAGACTAACAGACGGGGTTAGGATTAAATGAAGTGAGTGATTTAGGGTCAGTTGACACAGAGACGCGACAAGACGCGACGCTGCACGCACTTTTTAAGATCACGATACAAAATAGAACTTATTTACTTCACAATTAGGTATACGGGCTACAGTACACGGTGCATTTCAGCATTCTTCGACACTCTTTCGTGCTCGCAGTGAAATTATACCTTTTCGTGTTGTAAATAAGTTAGATACTCTGTTGCTATTTTAAAAAGTGCGCGTTGCGACGCGTCTCGGTGAGAATTGACCCTTACGAACTTTTATCTACTAAATTACCTTTAAATATTTAAGGTTTTTAGGGCACCTATTTAAGGGGTTTAAAAGGTCAAACTCAACATGGGAAGAATTTACACGAGGTAAAACCAATGCTCTTTAAAAAATCATGGTTACAATAATATTGTTAGGGCACAATTTTATTACCTATTTATAAAACTGCTTAGATCCCAAAGAACCTTCCCGTCTGCCACATTCAGTAAGCCAGAGATCCTCGTGGTATGAATATAGGTGGGCAGAGGGCGACGCCATCTGATGCACCGTCACGATGGCGCACAGCCTCGGAAATCTACATCTTGTTATAACTTACTTTGTTTGGCACTTTGCTCTTAGCTGCATAAACCGACGGGCGAACTAAGAATCTTCCGAGATTAACGAATAATGTTAAAAGAATATCTTATAATAGCTGAGAAACACATAAGCGGGTCTTATGGCTTTTATAATAACCCATATAAGTTTAGGTTCACTCTAATAGATAATAATAAGTAAGTTCTGCCATTTTGGTTTATCTGGAGGATATTCTATCTGGAAATCGCGGTCCTTAATGTTATTTATTTAGCTCCCGTACTAGCGTCTGGGTGCCAAAACCATCCATATCTGTTCAGCTGTTGAAGCGTGCAAAGGTAATTGACAGAGTTACTTTTGTGTTTATAATATTAGAATGGAAAGTCAAAATTACTTCGTGTTGTGATTTTCATTTTTAGGATTTTGTACCCAAAGGGACCGCAACCCTTTTACTAAACCTCCACTGTCCGTACGTCCGTCTGTCTGTTAGCGGGCTGTATCTCATGAACTGTAATAACTAGTACTGCAATTTCTTTTAAAGTTCAAAATTAAAGGGAAAGCAAGAACATTTTTTTTATATAAATATAGTGTTCAATATTGTACGGCGGTACGAACCCAGGCCCCCTTTTTACAAAACAAGTTTTTTAGTTATGGTTTATACCACCAAGCCAGTTTTGTACTACGAACTAAAGTTAGATCGCGTTTTATGATAAGCCCCTTCGTATGCGAGTCTGCCTCGCACCTGGCAGGTTTTTTTAATTATACCTACTTATTGTTTCGTCCCTAAGAAATATATAATCAGTCATTCGCACTCAAGAAAGCTCTTATGCACCCAACAACCACACATTAAAGCACATTACCTATTTACCTCATCACCGCATAACTAACCCCTTAACCGCATATTTCCTAAATTACCCCTCCCCCTTCACCACAATACCTTCGCGTTCAAAGGCTTTTCAGCCATGATGTACAGCTTTCATTGAACCGCGGGGGTTTTGACTTATAAATAAGTTACGGCCGGATTTACGGCGCGCCATAGTCTTTATATTAAATTCCAATAAGATTTATGTGGGTACTCCTGAAATATGAAACTGCGTTGAGTAAACTGTTTCGTGTTTCAAGTGCGTTTCGAGATTAAAAGGTGTTTGGGGTCATGTTTTATTCATGTGGTAAGGAAGTGATTTGATATTGTAAATGATAAAAGGTACAGACTTACGTTATGACCTGTGACATAAAGTTCAAAACAAGCCCTGGAAATTGCTACTGGTTACTATCATTCGATTTTCAGTATATACAGGCTGGCAGGGTCATTGACACTCCAACTGACACTGACACTATGAATTCAGCACATGAGTTTAAATTTTTCGTCAATTTATTTTAAAAACAAATCTGCTGTTTCATACCTACGTGGTCAAAATGTATGGAACAACTAACATGTTTGAATCACCGATGAAAAGTTTCAATGAGTCTGAACTCATGTATTGAATCAATGGTGTTAGCCATCCTGTATTTTTTCTACTTGTTTTCAGCATCATGACAATCAAGCTTTCTTAAGAGCATTCATCCCACGCGGGGTTGTAACAACACATTTATAGTAGTTAATCGTGATTATTTAATTAAATACAAACAAAAGTATGTACTATTTTTTTCATCCAAGTACTAAGATCGTTGCTAATTATAATATTTTTTTACATTTACCCTTTAACAAAAACATTTAATCGTACTAACGATTTTTATAAGTAAATACCAAAATAACTGTAAAGAAAATTGCATACAAACTTGTGAATACCAACGATCTAGGTTATGGTTGAAAAAAAAAATACTTTTGTTTGTATTTAATGAAATAATCACGAAAAACCGCTATAAATGCGCCGTTGCCAGCCCTCGTGGGATAAATACTCTTAAACCCTCCTAAAAATCTGTAATTCTGTATCCCTTTTTAAACGCTTTATATTAGCTTCACTTGTATGTTTGTTTGTTTGTGTGTTTGTTTGTTTGTTTGTATGTAACCGACTCCTTTGAGCGCGATTTTAATCCACTTTAAACGGTCAGATTGCATTGAAACTTTGTAAACTTGTCGAGGACCGAATGATGACAATTCAATAATTAAAAAAAAAAATGAGAAAAAAAAAATAAAAAAAATCACGTTTTTGTAGTTAGCAGAACTAAAAAATAGAAAATAAAAAATAGTTTAAAAAACTAAAAAACACGCTTTAAAAAGCAAACTAAAAAAGGAGAAAATAATTTAATTCAATTAAAAAGCGTGGGGTGCTTTTTGAGGTATTTTTATAATCAATTAATGTCAAGCACCCCACGCTTTTTAATTGAATTAAATTATTTTCTCCTTTTTTAGTTTGCTTTTTAAAGCGTGTTTTTTAGTTTTTTAAATTAGGTTACAACGCTACTATGAATAAAAATGTTATGTTTGAGTTTTTTTTCATGTAAGGGCCGATTTTTCAATCCTTAGATAAACAGCGAGACAGGGTTTATTCGATAGATAGCAAAAAATCTGTTTTTTAATCATCAAATAGGCGAATAATTCTCTTATCTGAGGAATAAATTTATTTGCCTCTTTGACGGCTAGTTAACCGCTTATTCCATTGATAAATGACGTTGACGTTACTAAATTTGAAGTTAGTCATCGTCTTTTACGAGTTTTAATAATTATTAATATTTTCTTCCAAGTCAAGTCTTTGTTTGTAACAACGTCAGTCTTTTTATTCTACTAGCTTCTACTAGCTGACTTGACAGGCCTTCCCGTCTTAACTATGAATATTGAATTCGCATTGGTATAATATTCGAAAAGTTAATACGGTTGTTAAGTTTTCTTTAATTTTCTGATGTCACGCGCAACTTTCTTATTTTTCTTTCATAAGAACTTTTTCCTGGTAATAAAAACACAACAAAACGAATTAGCAAAATTGGTGCAGCCGTTCACGTGTGATGCCGTGACCAAGGGAAATAGGGATTCATTTTATTTAAACACCGTGAAATTTAATTGGTGGTTTTCTCGGGGCAGAACAACTTGCCATAAGGAATACTTTCGAAGCACAGAGTAACAGTAAAAAAAACAAATGTTTTTTTTTATTAAAAAAATATTCATAAACTCGAAAACGTGAGAATCAATAGTAACACTATAGGTAACTTGTAGGTACTACTCGAATCACACGCGCCGCTGACAAAGGAAACAGCGATCCAAAATGTTCATAGCAAAATAAACTCTCGCTCGTGGTGATTTTTCACAATTGTTAATCTGCCATTTTTTGTTTTTAATATTTTATTTGTTTACAAAACGATTGTATTACCAAGACAAAACCATTTGGTTGCGGGAAAACAACCACTAAAAAGACAATGCCAGATCCTGCCCCACCTTTTATCAATTTACAGGAAATGTAACTTAATCAAAATTATCGCATGAAATTATGACCTTTTGTTACATAACTGTTATTATGTTACACTTGCGGATAAAAAGTTTGTGATAAAAAGGAATTTAAAAAACCAAAGCCTATTTCATGTATTTGTCGCAACCATCCGTATTACTTAGCAACGCGCATACACGCGGAACAAAACGAGTTATTTTATTTAAACACGACATCTATTAATTTATTATGTACGGATTTTATATGTATTTGATTTAAATACACAGTTAGAGAAAATAATGTACCCATGTAATATTATTATGAATGTATGTTTTAATAAATCTTTCGCATTTGAGTATTAGTAGGTAGGTCATTAGGTGTAACGAAACGTCATTGACGAGCTAATAGCAATGTCAAAAAATCATTCATTGACATTTTGCTCTGTTCTGTTTTTTTTTTTTTTGGATGGGAAATCATCAAATAACTTCTCCCGCTCTGGGTGGAGCGGGAAGGCGTGTCAGACTTTTACTGACTAAAACCCACCCGTGTTCCCTCAGTTGCCTGTGTGCCAGGGGCCGCGGTATCTCTTTCGAACAACCCGCACCCCTGGCAGTGCTCTGTTCTGTTTACCTTTGCATTTTTGTTTGTATTTTACGCTCCCTAATCTCTTCGCGATCACAATTATTACAGTTATATTTTCACGACGATTTTCACTTTTGTACACGGATATCACATCCTAGAATAGCATTGTAATAATATACAGCACTCATTAAATATTTCTACAATTATTATAACCTACACATACGGTAAATTAAATGTAATAATTGTTTATAGATTTAAACGAAAACAGCAAGTTCTAAAGGCATTTAAACATGTTTTAGTTATCACTAATAATGCAGCAATAGAATGCTACATTAGGCATGCCTGTAAACCAACTTTTATGTTATGGGTCAAAGCTCTATAGAGTTCCTGGCATTCTCCTTTCTCGGTGCATAAATTATTTGCTTAGGTATACCTCTCGACTAAACTCGCAAGTAATTGAACCTCAGCATTAATAAAGTTTGCTGAACGCTCCTTCTTTTTGTTCTCCATTATTTCAATCAATTTAAAAATAACAAAAACACCATACGGCCAAACATACAACCTCGCAACGTATTAAAAGTGACATGACGTTGCTATCTGTTTGAATGACAATGACAACAATCTAAATAGTCCCTCTCGTTCTAACATTCGTTTATTTTGTATATTTGTTTCACCTCCCTGAAGTTAGCGTTTTCAAAGATGAGATATTCGGTTCGAAAGTTATTCCTAGGTTATATATTTATTTGAAAATTGACAACCACTTATTCGACGAATAAAGAGTCTAATAACTTTATTCTTCAGGTAGCTATTGGTACCTTTATCTGAGGATTGAAAAATTGGCCCTAAGTAAGTTAACTTCTAAATCAGCAACAGAAAAGAAAAAACAGTGAACAATTTATTTCCCATCTCACACAATACAACAGCTCTGAATCAAATTCAAGTACATTCCATTTACTTGAAAGTCACTCGAAAACACCGCACAATGACCACCATCTTCAGTCACCAGTCGTCAAATAAAAACAAATGCCTCAAACGAGCTCAAAACAAAAGAGCTACGTGCCATTAGCAAGTAGGGATGGATATAGGCATAGAATAAGGAATATGCATATAAGTGCAATTCAAATATGTGTCTTTCCTAACAGATAGCATAAACAATGAGTCTATAATGTTCCCATCACTGGGAGATAGGCCTTCTCTCTGTGAGAGGGAATTGGCTGATCCACCATTTGGGCCTTGTGCGGATTGGTAGATGTTACCTGTCTTAAAATGTTTGGTCTATGATATGCCTGTTCCTTCATGATGTTTTCTTCTTCAGTGTTTTGAAAGCAGTGGTGATGAAGTAAGATGCATGCCTACCTGGGTATGAACTCACGACCTACACTACTCGTAAGTCAGGGCCGTTACGTCTAGGTCAACCCAGAGTGTCCCTCCTAAGCAGGAAGTCCGTAATTTCAGCCGAAGTTACGGGTGTTTCTTACTGCGTATCACTTACAGATATATGATTAGTTCAGGGCCCGAGCTAAGAATGAATGACAACACGACTTGACAGTTTTCACTACTCCCAAAGTATTTGTGCTCGTTGGAAAAATTGCATTTCACACTTCAACCACTTTCGGACGGGACGTATCTTCGTTGACAGACACTCTCTTCCACGACCCAAAACAGGAGTTTCGCTTCTACACATTATTATTCTTTGGAATAGAAATAGGCTACAGTTTTCAATATCGCTCATCCCCTAAATGGCGATGACAGAAGGGTCTGACCCTCGGTCATTAGCTGCATTCAGTAGTGCCGGACATGGTAAGTTTGTTGCAAGATGTAAGCAAGGAGATAGGGAGCTTTTGTTCTAGACTACTGTGTGTGATGCTCAAAAAAATATTTCCTGGAATGATAAGTTGTTTGATGTGTTGTTGTTGATGTTGCGTGTGTCGATTTATGTGTTTATTGTTGTGTGTATACACTGGAAAACATCAATGTTAAAGGTGCACCTATGTGGAATGTGTTAAAGCATAGTTTCGTTTTAATAATTACTTTTTCAGTTTAGATCTAAATGCTCCATTCCAATTTAAAACATATCTTAGGTAGGTATCATTAGATTATGTTTACTGTCACTAACAACCAAAGCAATTGCCAATAAAAGCTTCATCAATCATATAATTTTGAAGCATGGGTTTCCAGCAAGTATGGATGGATTTCATTAGAAACAAAAGCAACTTCTGAGCGTATTCCACGCATCTGAAATTCTATAAAAAAAATCACAATAAAAAGTCATTTATTCAAAACTAGGCTGAGCGTCAGAACTTTTTGACGTCTAAATTACATAGGTAAGGCAGTCCCCCAAAACACTTGCCCTTCACTACCTTCTAGTACTCTAATGGGAAGAACAAAAGAAGAAGTGGCGCAACCAACTCTCTAGCAGAACGATCGTAAAGCACTAAAAATGTGGTACAAAATATCCTTACTAATATTATAAACGCGAAAGTTTGTATGTATGGATCTTTGTTACTCTTTCACGCAAAAATAACAGAATGGATTTGGATGAGCACACAGATAGATTATAACCTAGATTAACACATAGGATACTTTTTATCGCGGTAGTACGTTCCCGCGAAATAATTTCCGACTTCCACGCGGGCAAAGCCGCGGGAGGAAGCTAGTAAGATAAAAAATCATCCACGACTATCTCCCAGCCTACAATGCATCGGCTACTCTCCTTCCCGCATCATTTGAGTTTAATATCCTCGTTGAGTGCTGCATTCTTTCGAAGGGGAAATGGGCCCGCAGTGGGGTACCGCGCAGTGCTGGGGCAATTTTTGACTAGCTGTCAAATATGTAGCTTGTTGCTTGTCAACCGTACGAGGAGGTGTGAGTTTAGTACTTGTGTAAGAGATAGGTAATAATGGATATTTGTATGGAGACGATGCCTTTGAGCAATTTTTTTTTTCACTTCTCACGCTCTAAAAAGACACCAATATAGCCCTACGAAGCGGGACTAAAGTAACCACTTTAGTCCCTAGGGAGTAAAAAGTAATTCGTTTTTTAATTTCCTTCATGTGACATAGACAAACTCAAACAGCCAGTAAATATACTATTATCTGTGGAGTGTGGACCATCTTCGTTGCGAAAATGTTGAGAGTTTTAGTTCCATGGTTTTCGCCAAGGTGGCGCCATGTGTTTTAAATTGTTAATCTGTTACTGGTTTAGAAGAAAAACTGACCGCTAAAATTTCAGAATTTTTGTCGAGTGTATATTTCTTGGGCTTTAAATAAATTTATTAAGAATGTCCAGTGACAGTTGTGGTATATTATGTTCCTTGGTGATGAGTTTGACGTCGAGCAAAGAGCAAAAGACATACCTAATAGATATTGTGATTTTTATTGTAAGTACATGTTTTTTGTACTAAATTGACTATTTTTCTCGCACTCAAAGTGAAAAGTACAGTTTGCACCTCGAGACTAAACGCCAACTTAATATACCCTCGGTTTCATTGACTCCTTCGCACGCTCGGGAGTCAAACCACCTCCGGTATATTATGGCTTCGTTTAGTCCCTCGTTATAAAATATATTATATGTACCTACTCACTATTACCTGTATCCAAATGGAAAGATGAAAAGCAACAAAATCACTACAAAATGAAAAATTACTTTAATTTCCAAAGTCTTTGGGAGCTGTATATTAGTTTTAGTCACCGACTTCTGAAATTAAACTAAATAGCTGTAATTTCAGAAGTCGGTGAAAAAAAGCTTTCCTCACTTTGAAGTGTTTTTATTAGTCAGTTTTTTTTTTTTTTTAGATATGATGCCTACCCCACACCAATTCATATACCACTTGCTATATACAAAACAGTGACAGCACGCAAAATAACATAATAATGAAAAACACAGATGAATTGAAATCTTCTTCTTTTTGAAGTCTGTTAAAAATAAATACCTAGCTCGCTACTATACAAAGGTCTGCTAGGGGTGCGGGTTGTTCGAAAGAGATACCGTGGCCCCTGGCACACAGGCAACTGAGGGAACACGGGTGGGTTTTAGTCAGTAAAAGTCTGACACGCCCTCCTGCTCCACCCAGAGCGGGAGAAGTCATTCGATGATTTCGCAAACTCAAAAAAAATAAAAAGGTCACTAAATACTGACTCTTGTGTAATAGCGCTTAATACGAGCACCTTGTTTCGTGTCCTACGAAAACAATTTCTTAATTATACCGTGCCATTAGTTTTCGATACGTTATGTATAAACGGTCAAAGGCTCTACGAAGGCCTCAGGAAAAACCAGAAGGCCATTTCTGATTAAGGTCATCCTGATTTTACTCATTTTAACAGTTTATACACATATAAACAGACAAGGATCTTTATCCTTGTCTGTTTGAACAGAAAAAAAACGTACAGAAGTACAAAAGTCCAAGGAACCTTTTTGACTTAATAACAATTCGATATGTATAAGGCAGTCATAATCACACGTACGAGATTTAAATATCCATTCAATAGTATTGTAACACACAATAAATCACTTACAAATCCAGTGAAAATGTCCCCCATTTTCTCAACTTTCCACTTCAGTACGGGAATCACAGTAACAAATGTGATTACGATGCAACTGCACTATTCCCAACTTAGTCGCGGCGCAGTGGGGTGCCTCTGCGACGCTAATAGGCCGTGACGTCATAAATTATGATGCCATGCACGTGACGTCACTGTTTAGACCGCCCATGACTTTGGTGATCTGATTTTTACTTATTTGTTATGGTTTCTGAAAATATAAAACTTAGAACGAATACGAGAGCGAAACGGAAATTATTCATAACTATAACGTATTTTTTTTATGGGCACTAATACAATCATGAATTTTGTTTTGCCAGTTATGTAGGAGTCCTAGCTACTGATACTCTATCATATATTTATTGGAAAACCGATGATTTATCTATTACATGGGTTGTAAAACTAACCCGCCTCAAAACAATTGTCACACAACTATTCAAAACAGATACCAAATGTATCATTAACCTCCCCAAAAACAAGAATAACATCTACATCACGGATCCCATCCTCCAACGCTTGTTTATCCCTACTACGTCATCCCCTACCCATCCTGCTGCAATTTATGCCGTCACGGACTATTAGCGCAGTGAGGCGAGCCCCCGACATCGCGGTATGTGCACAACTTTCCTCAGCTATTCGGAGGGAGATCCAAGTTCGGCTTTTGATTTTATGTTGCTGTTGTTTTTAACGTTATTATTGGAACAGTGGTATTTTTGTAACTGGAATATACGTAGATAACACAGGCTATTCAAATAAGGTTTCATTATTATTTTTTGTTTAACTGAACGGTAAACCTGCGTTGCTATTTACAACCATGTGACAGATTGTCGAATAGAAAATGACACATTTTCAATTACTGCCTTGCCCGTGACAGGAAATAGCGAATAAAGGTATACCTACATGATGAAGTATATCGAACTGTTGTGAATAGCTATGCTTCTGGAATTAGATAATCAGTGATTAAGGATTCCTGCTTGCCAAAAAGTCGATGGCATTTTACTCATAGTCAAGTCGGAATACTTTGAATAAATATTATTATAACCATTCCAGACAGCAAGGTTTATGATAAACACTCCAATAGAGTCATCTTTCAATGATCAATATTAATTTGAAATAGAACAATACCGATTACATTAAGTTGTTACAATATATCCCTCCATAGTCTAAGAAAATAAACACAAACCCTTCCCACACATATCCACCTCTATCAATCTACCAAGTACCAGCAAACATATCCTCAAGCAGCTCTCTCAACTATCAAAACACGAACAGAGCATCAATTCCACATATCGGTAACATTAATTATACATCAATATTTATCCACGCCAATTACACCCAACGTGCGAGTTAGAAACAAACAATGAACGAGAACTTCGGTAATGAGTTCGTTAACATTAATTAACGCACCTTTGATTCTAATTACTCGTGTGTACATGATGGAGGATTTCATGTCAAATTGGGACGGTGAGGTACGCAAATACCGTAGGTTTTGGAAATGGGTTGAGAGAAAAATGAGGTGGTATTGCAGTTGATAGCAGTGTAGCAAGCATTGAGATCCGCTCATTTGTGCAGAATCGGGGTTTTTGCAAGAAAACTAATCTTCGTAAAGAATGTCAAAAATAATTATACTAACAAGTTTGCGTAATATCTAATTGAAAATTTTGATTGCTGTTGATGATGATGACATAATTATCTAAAGCTTTTGTAACGCCAAATATACCACCGAAAAACTGAAGTTATTGAAAGCGTCTAATAAACAGACATAAATAAATCAGACCTTGAAGACAGTAGATAAATAAAATACACAGGCAATAGTCAAACCCAGTAGCCGAACAAAACAGTTAAAGAAAGGAAGCTAAGAACATTAAACAACAACTATAAATACAAAAACAAATTCAAAGACGAAGCTACTCAAACAAAGTAGTCCGAACTAACAAAGACGACCACTACAAAATAGACAAAACAAGTGAAAAAAAACTAGCACCATTCCACCACGAACATCAAAAAACCAGAAGACGTAAAAAAAGACCATCAAACAAAATACCAAGACCTAATCTTCGAAAGTACCTGTAGATCTTAGAAGTGGCTTAAAATCCAACATTTTCCAAGACTTCTTTGTTCGAGTCGAAACAAGTTAAGACGTTCAATGCACATCGATTTCTAGTTTGAAATTGTTCGCTGGGAAGTTCTGTCCAATTGTATTGGAGTTGTTCGATGATTTTTAGTGGCCACTCCTTTATATATTGGTACATTTATGGGCCATTGTGTTTGTGAGATGGTATATTTAAAGGATTGGCTTGAGTTAGTTGGGTATGAGGTTGTGAAGCGTAACTTTAAATATGGGTGGCAGTTGATTTGCTTAGAATAAGAAAAAAAACATATAAGCACTTTTTGATCGTGTAAATTACTTAAGACACTCCCAAAACGCCCGCTTTTCACTACTTCGTCGCGCTTTAGTGGACAACAAGGATTGGCGCAACAATCTCCCCAGCAGCACAGCTACCTATCTGTTCAGTTAGAAGAACTTGATTAATTACAATAGTATACAAAGCTTGACATCACGATTCACAAAACATTATTAACGGTATTATTATACTCAAGTAGAAATAAAAACTAAATAAGTAAACAGAACTTATCTTAAATAAAAGACTCCAGGCAAAAAGGGCGTGCCTGTTTTCATGTCATACACATACATCGCGCCTGTACTTATTTTCCAAAGGGTTAGGCAGAGGTGCACTTCAAGTATTCTTACAGATTTTGCGTTACGGGAAAACTATATTATTATAAAGCAGTAAGGAATAGGAAAATGCAAATACGAGATCTTACCACTCACTGAATACATAAGCAGATGTTATTTTTTTAGTGCACTATTCGCTTCAGCAAAGTTCTTGGATACAAATAAAATAATGAAACAAAGGAATATTGGAAACAGGCAAAAGCTAGTAGGACTTGACTCTGAAACCAGAATACTTTAACAGCCTTCCCTTTCAAAATAGATGGCCCCTTCACCAGACTACTTTCTCAAAATTGTAGAATTATGATAATGAAGTACTGAGAAAAGGGAATTTTAAAGTTCGCTAACAAAGGGGGCTAATGCTCTAAGAAATGAAAAACTAAAGGAGATTCGTGACTGTATCTTCTATCTATCTATACATATAATAATATTGTAGAAAAGTGGTGTCTGTACAATCGAAATATATAAAAAAAAAGTAGCAGGGGTTGTTATTATATCGATGCCGAACCCGAGATTGTAATTAATTTTTTTTTGGTCTGTTTGTCGGTTTGTCTGTTTGTCTGTGTGTTTGTGCACCACGCTAATATCAGAAACGGCTTATTCGATTTAGATGCGGTTTTCACTAATATATTGTAGTAAGCTTCACTTAACATTTAGTGTTTATTTCATGTCAATCGGTTCATAAATAAAAAAGTTATGTCAATTTACAGAATCACGGCGAACATTTGTTAAGGTATTCTATCAGAGTACGTACACGCCTCGCGCCTGCGCGTCCGTGGCTATATAAAGCGCGCTGAGAGCCGCGCCGCTGCCCCCCCGACCGACCCTTGCTCGTTGAAGCGCCAGCCCGCGCCGCAGCTGAGCCAGTAGCTTTAAATTCCCCCTATAATAATAATAATGCCAATTCGATCCAGCCTGTCCCCAATAGTGATAGCTGTCCCCCTATCAGTGACGCCCTGAGCCGAGGTCCGTACCCCACAGGGGGTGCCCTCAGCGTGCAGTCGCTTAGCTTGTAAATTTTAGTTTGTAAGCCCTGGCTGGAGGCGTTAAGTGTAAAATCTTAATGGCAGCCCCAGGAATGACCGGTTGAGCAGTCACGGCCTCTCAAGGCCAACTGCGAGATGCCCAACAAAAAAAAAAAAACGCGCCGCTGCCATAAGGATTCAGTTATTCGTAGCGAACGCACGTATCCTGGAGAGTATAAGCGAATAGTTTCATTCGATTATTGCGATTCACTTGAATACTGACTGTTTGCATATTTCATTTATTTATATTTTAGGGTTTTTAGGTTAGGTTCTTTTTCTTAATTTTCTTTAAAATTTTGTAAATAAATATTGTAAGTATTTTTAGGCGGTTCTTTCCTTGATTTTTGGGTATTTACTTATCTTAATTTTTATTTAGGGTTTGTAAATAAATATTGTAAGCATTTGTTATAGGTTAGGCATTTCTTTCCTGGATTTTCGGTATACTTATCTTAATTTGTATTTAGGGTTTGTTTGTAAATATTATAAGTATTTGGTATAGGTTAGGCATTTCTTTTCTTGATTTTCTTTATTAAGTATAAGTTTATTAGGTAGTAAGTACTATTTTATTGTAAGAATGCCTCGACGAAGATCCAACCTCTCCCAATGTAGCAGAAATGCTAAAAGGATGAGATTAGTTCGATCACAGGAATCTGAGGAAGGTCATGAGGCAAGGCTCTCTGCAACTCGGGAACATCAGGCTAGGTTTCGTGCTGCAGAAACTTCGACGCAGCGGGAATCTCGACTGAGTTCAAATCGTTCTCGAATGATGACAACTCGAAATAGGGAAAACGGGGAACAACGAAAGGCACGTTTATCTGCCGATCGCGAAGCTCACGCGCTATCGCGTGAGTCTGAAACTTTTGCGGATAGGGAAACCCGCCTGAGCTCCCAGAGTGTACGGACAACAAATGCTCGATCGCAGGAGACACAGGACGAACGGGAAATACGTCTCACTGCTGATCGTGAAGCTCATGCACTATCGCGTGAGTCTGAGACTTTCACTGATAGGGAAATTCGTCTGAGTTCTCAGAGGGTTCGGACAGAAAATGCTCGGTCTCAGGAAACACAGGATGAACGAGAAATATGTCTCACTGCCGATCGTGAAGCTCATGCACTATCGCGTGAGTCTGAGACTTTCACTGATAGGGAAATTCGTCTGAGTTCTCAGAGGGTTCGGACAGAAAATGCTCGGTCTCAGGAAACACAGGAAAAACGAGAAATACGTCTCACTGCTGATCGTGAAGCTCATGCACTATCGCGTGAGTCTCTGGCTCTGTCACGGGTTAGCAATCCTAGGAGCCTGTATGCTTTCATCCCCGATGGCCATACGTCAAATATCGTATACAGAGAAGCATTACTGTAAAGTAAATTTTTTGCTACCCAAACGACGGTATATTATTATGTAATTCAAAATATGCTGCCCAAAAAGTCACTATTCCACGCGGACGAAGTCGCGGGCACAGCTAGTCACTAATAGAAATCCAACTGCCGACCAAATATAGAAACATAAGATTTGGAAATCAAGTTTCCGCCAGTGTAATATCGCAATAAGAAAATATGACCTTTAGAAACTCAATCTCAAGGACAACGTATTAAAAACTAGCTTTTGCAAGAAGCTTCACCGCTTGAAGGTCGAAAATTAACCCACGGGAACGTCATACCGGGATAAAAAGTATCCCATGTGTTTATCCAGGTTGTAAATTACCTGTGTGCCTAATCCCTTCAGCCGTTTTTGCGTGACTAAGTAACAAACCCTGAAACATACAAACTTTCACGTTTCAATATTAGTAGGATTTATACAAACTTGCGATTAAGGTCGCGGGCTGCTGCTAATATGGACTAAAATACAAACTGTCGGTCTTGTTAATCAAGAAACCATATTTTACAATCAAAAGCGTAAGAAATCATTTTAGATTGTGTTAAATTTCTGTCGAAGTGACTATGTGGTTTTGTTCCTGGTCTTAATATTTATATTCTAGTTGACTATGAATTTGAATTTAGGAACAAATAATCGTAGCAGTGGCTAGTGTGGCCACACAATAACAATAATTTTATGCGAGAACCGGTAGGGAATAGTCAGTCGATTCGTATCTTTCAATATTATATGACATACGAATCTTGCAACAATGCAATTGATTTTATTTATTGTTTATTTTTCAGTATTTTTTTAATAGCGTTAATAATTATAAATCGTTTGATGACAGCAATAATTTAAGCATTACTTAATTACATGACAGAACATTATCAGCCTCTAACGTTCCCACTGCTGAGACACAGGCCTCCACTCTGTGAGGGGGAGCGGGCAGTAATCTAGCGGGAGGTCCCAATGCCGGTGGATGTCACATGTCTTCGAATTTTCGGTTCTAGGAAATAACGGTTTCCTCACGATGTTCTTCACCGTTTTGAGAGTAGTGGTGATTAAATAAATGACACCTGCTTAAGCTCGAGCCCGCGACCTTAAGGCGGTTCACCGAGCAAAAACCTTGAGCATACGCTCCGTCTTTGCCGCACCTCACCTCTACAATACTTCGTAAACTTTACTGGCGCCATCTGGCGAACAACTTATGAATGCACGTAAAAATCACATACATCACAGAATCTTAGAATTCACAGACAAGGTATTCAATTAAATGAAATAAAATAACTTTTGTAAGAAATAAACGTTTGTTAATGATACAATTTAATGACAGGATAAAAACATTTTGGTCTTGAATTCAGTGAATCTTTATTACTAATAAATAATTATAATTAAATAAAAATAGTTATAATTATCTAATATTCCCTACATGTTAGGTATTAGAGGTTTATTAGATTGCAAATGGGGTCTAAATTCTCATTATTTTAGCGATAGGACACGCCGTTTTTGAGATATAAGCAAAATAAAAGAATAAGATACAGTACTGTTTTTGCACCAGCACGCAAACCCTAAAAAAGTGTTTTGTCGTCGGAAAAGTAGACAAAAACGACATTTCCGTATAGACAGTTGACAGTTTTTCACCGAGAAATGTAGATAAGTGATATCTATTCTACAGTAGAGTAGAAATAAAAAGCGTCATGCTAAGCCTGCTGAAGTCAAGGTGTGGTGTAAATTTTAGTTCTTGACAACTAATTTTATTCCACACCTTTTTAATCGCTGTTAAAAATAGTCAGATTTTCGCAGTAAATAACACAAAAAACTATTTCCAAAACAAATGACAATAACAAACTTATGCGTTTTTGAAATGATAATGTGACGTGGGCGAGCAAGTGCGCTTGCGGCCTGCCAACGCGGTGACAAACGACACGGGCTTCACCTTACGGCAGACTGAATCTCGATACGCCGCCCATGAATACATTAGTAAATAAACCCAGATGTTGGAATACAATCAAAATTTAGTCTTTTGAAAAACATTCTACTTGCATATTGTTCATTATTAAATTTTCTATCTATTAGTGTCAACATAACTAAAATAATGCTTACTCCACGAGGAGATGCATGTTATCAATCATTGTTACTCATTTCTGTGGTATCGTTGTAAGGACATTAATTGCTAAAAAAATACTACTTAATAAAAAAAACGAAAGCAATCGTTGTGGGATCAAGATTATGTAGGATTTTAAAGTATTTTTTTTAGTTGATATTTAATTTAAATAACGAGTAGATAGCTCCAAAAAACTGCCCAAAACACGGCTGGCGCGAAGTTTTGGTAGAGCACGCGCCTTAACTTGTAACTTGGGGCTGATAATACTGGGTCACCAATGCTCACTGCTCTAAATAATTAATTGTATAAAAAAATAAGTATACGTTTTCTTATCAAGAATATTTTAATGTGCAATAGGAACATATCTCTATGAGTATATGTATAGTATAAGGTAAAGTCGCTGTTTTCGTCTGTCTGTTTCTCTGCTTACTTCTTCTAAATCACGCTATGGATTTTGATTCGGTTTTCACTATTAATGAGATTTTTTTCTGAAAGATTTTTATGTATTTAATAGTGCATGCGTATTATAGTAGAAAAAGCCGAGAATTTCAAAGTTATGACGACCTCCATCACATACACTGTTCACCCGTGCGAAACCGGGATGGGTCGCTAGTTATTTATTTATGATCTTTTTCCCTATTCCTTTTATGAAATTAATATTAACGAATTTGTTTTAGTTTAAGCCTTTTTGGCTCCAACGAAGAAAATTCGAGAAACGGCGGCACTACGTCTACTCCCTATGACAACTTCGAACACTTTTGAAAATTCTGCAAGAGATGCGTCACATCGTCACGTTTAATGTAGTAAACAGAACCATCCCTATAGTTGCGCGTGCACTTTATGACGACATAATATTTGAAATACTTGCCAGAGGTTTATGTCACGCATGCGGACGAACACTTAATGAGAAGTGGCTATTACTACCGAAACTTCTAATGTGGACCATATAACTTTGTTAAATCTGGGGTGTGCTTTTGAACCCCAGCACTGGTTGAATGTCATGATAACTTTCGTTAACAGTATAAACAATATTTACTAACACTGTTTTTGCAACACTTACAATATGGTTTAACTTAAGGTTTGCTAAGGTATTTATTTATTTAAATCGATACAAGGGTCTCTAAATTAACCACCACTACAAATTCTCAAAGTTGATGACTGACTTTTGTCCATGAAAACTTTCACAATGATAACTGTTACTGTCAGCCTGCATCATCCCACGGCTGGGTTAAGGCTTCCAAACCTTTTGATGGTAGCTGGACTTGTGTTTTCTCCAGCTAATCCCTCCATCTTGAACGGGGTCTGCCGCGACGTCTTCTGGCTATGTGTGTGGTTGTTTTGGCCCATAGATCATTGGGCATATGGTAGACGTAGCCAGCCCAGTCCCACTTCAGCTTAGCAGATTTTTGAGCAACGTCACTAATCTGTATTTTGGAGCGCAGTGTGGTGTTAATATGGTCTGTCATTATGACTTGATTAGAAAATTATCCAAAATAAAATTAATTGTTTGTCAAATCAACTACCAATTTAAATAATTGCTTGTATTTTCAGATCACAACTGCTATTTGTTGCCAGTTGTTTAAATTTGTGAAACAATCAACTTCTCTGATTTTATCTATGTCGGACTACAATTAACATGCACCTTTTCAATTCCTAGCCAGAACATCCCTTAATAAAGTTAACAGGTAAAACTCGGCCCCAAAGTGTAAGTAACTACAGCATGCTTGTACACTTAGTTGCAATCAAAGTAACTAGAGTTAGATATGGGACTCACTAGCGTACAGCACATGCCAGGCATTTCATAGGAAGGAAGATGTAAGAATAATTATGGAATACACTTTTTGGAACGGTTCTGGAGTCGATCGAAACCCTTTTTAAGTTCAACAAAGTTTATATTTCTAATAACATTTATCTAATAATTCGTCCTATTTTATACTACACTGTTATAAAAGATACGACAGGGTCCGCGAAAATAAAATTTACTTACGTTTTTTGCAACTTGCAGGTGTCAGGTTGTATGCTGATTAAAATATGATTCACGACATTGAATGACTGTTTCATTAAAAAATTCATTAAATGGGATGAAATGAACTTAGAGGGTTGTATTGATGATTTTAACCGTCATAATATTGTAAATACATACGTGTTACGGTCGTGAATCATATTTTAATCAAGATACAACCTGACACTGATCTGCAACAAACGGAAGACAATTTTAATTTCCTCGCTATCGCATCAATCATAACGGAAATTCATTAACAAAAACTGTAAACGTCACAAGCTAACAAACAGTGCCGCTATTGTAGGCCGTCTGATTACAGACCCAGATACTACCAACTTGTAGCCTAATAGACCCTTTTTAAATGCTATAAAAATCCTCTTATCCCGTATGTAATCAGCTTAACAACCAAGCTACTACTCGTACCTGCTAAACTCGGCACGTTAGCCACTAAGTCGGGCTAACTTGTTACAACTTGTATCCGTAGTCCAAGTTGCAGCACTAGATGCCAACTTCACGAGCGAATTAAGGTAAAAGGCAGCTGGAATCAATGGTTACACGTGCTGAGAAGGAATCGGTTTCAGATATACTGAATTGGTGGTTAAATTGGAAATATGCTTCAGTAAGATGGTCTTACTTTCAATTTAGTCATCTACTTATAATGATTTTCTTAAAATAATATTTAAGTATAGACTTATTTTCACAAGCCAGAGATGGCGCTAGTGGTCCCAGGAACTTTATACATCCGTTTTAAGCATTCGTGTTTAGAATATCGGTAATAATGTATATTTATTTTCTATTAAATCATATTGTTTAAATTTAACAGGTTAAAGTATTTACATTTAGTGATTGTATGTAATGTCTACTCTGCTCTGATTGGTCGAATAGCCGGCCGAGAATTGACTTCCGTTTAAAGTGGGGAAACATTCGGTTGGGTTACCGATTCGCTAAAAGAGTCAGTTGATTTGGAGGCATCGAGCCGTAAGCATATCTGACGGATCTGTACTACTTTTGCTATGTTTATAAAATACTAATTAAATAGTAAGTGATTGTTATTTACCTGATCACTGTAGAAAAGTGAATAAACATGATTCATATTGGATTGAGGTGTATGATTTTTAATATACTTATACATACATAGGTACAAAAAAATATAATTAAAGTGTATAAGCTGTGTGATAATGCTAAAATTGTTGTTTGTAATGTCAAAATTAACAGCTTAATGCATGTGAAAGTAAAATACTAATAAAACAAAAAAAAACCCAGTTTTTGAATTTTGTGTCTGCCTATCTTAAACTGACTATTTATTTGTTCCGGCTAATTTGTGAGACGGGATTTAGCTGAAAGCTGTTATTTTAAGGAGTATCATGCTTATTGTCCCGTTGGCACGTTCCTGTGCCGTAATTAAAGCCCAGCAGCGCCGCGAGCACAGCTAGTTCTAAATAAATTTGAATAGACTACTAACATTTACAATACAATAAACCGTTTCTAGTCAGCTTCTTCATAACCTGTTAAGTGTATATAGTAAAGAAATAGCTGATATTGTCGCAACGCAAACCTACCTACTCCTAAGAATGGTACAAACTTATAAAAACAATCCGAACTAAAACTTTTTATTTACCTTCTATATCCTTGGCTGATCTTGAGAAATTTCCACGTTTTTTTCTCTCGCATATCTCTCATTTTATTTCCTATAAAAAGAACATCAGTATGCTACAAGAACATTTTTCCTAGCTTAAGAAAATATATCCAACAAAGATATGCCTAATTGATGAATACTAAAAACCTAGATACGAAACCAGGTCTATTCAAGTCAGAAAAAATGTAACGATAAGCTACATTCCAAGTAAAAAGGATTCCCTGTACTCCCAGAGTCTATTTGCGAGCCCCGCAAGGGTAAACACAAAACGAGATGAAGATAGGAGTCCATTCCTTGGCAAAGGGTTTTTTGTCCTTAATACGTTTCGTCAAAGGGCCGGTGACAAACGGATTCCTGCCCGGGGCGCGGTTGTGGGCATATGGAAACATATGGGGGAAGCATACGGAGTGGGTACGCTGATCTAATATGTTTATTGATATCTATCTTTTATATGAAAGAGTGTCCACGTCCTTACATGTAAGAACACTCTTTCATGCCCTTGCATGACTTACCCATGAACAAAAACAGAAAGAAAGAAGTTAAAGAAAACAGTGAATTTGATAATAAGTTGACCATAGACAAACAACTACACGTAGAAATTACGAGACTTCAGTGAAAGAAGACTACGAGGAACATTAAATAGTGATATTTAACACGTCCCGGAATTAACGCAGGGGTATTGCGACGTCAGCATCAAACTAAAATAGCTAAAACGTTTTCTGTTCTATTTACTCTGGCATAAAAGCGGTACCACTCCAATTACTCTACCATATATTTCCACCACAAAATCTTCAAATATTCACGGTACTTTCGGTCAAGAATGGCATTCTGGCACTTTTCTTTGAATACTATTATTGCCACTAACGAAGTTTACCGCTCCTTCCCAAAGAAAATAGACTCGGAATCCTGAAGGAAATTAAGGGTAAAGTTTCCTCATGATTTCGAACAAAGCTGGGTTGGTAAACATAATATACATCTTTTGGGTAAACGGGACAATTAATTACTAACCATATTACACTATGTAGTATTGTTGTAATAACATCACTGATGTTTTAAATGGGCTTTGATTAAATTCTAATTAAAGTCTTTACTTTAGTCTATTTACCGAAATGCCTGATTAGCATTTATCTATTATTTTAATATACGTAGATTCATTAATATTTTGTGAATGTAAGAACATTGTAGGCCTTGTAGACTGTAGGTTTTTAGACCAGTTTCTATTTTATTAAGTACCTACCTGGTGCTTGTCGGCAGGCCTACACTGTCCTCCCATGCCTATAAATACTATAATTTGAAACCATTGTACAAGTCAATTATTTTATAAAGAGGAACTATAGTTAAGAAGTTTCTTGCCAGCTCTTATCTATAGGATGCAACCAATTAGAACCGTGCATCTAGCTTCTGACGTTTCACAAGTGCCCATGTAAGCTGCTGCTGTTTTGCATTTCGTAAGCTTTAAATGGAAAGACTATGCTCACAACGCTACTTAAAAAAAAAACTAAGTCAAAACTACGTAAGTGCCGCCTAGTAAGATAGCAAGTCGATACGAACGAGTAACAAGTAAAAGAAAATAAAGGTGCTCTCAAATTACATTCGCTCATCTGCCCTGCAGCGCTCTCCGCTCATCGTAAGCTGGACCTAGTTACTATAGTTAGCTTAGTTCGTTCTTTTTACAGTAGCTTCTAGGTAACTGCTATTTCATATTTATTTTATCTTTTATGTACACGGGTACACAACGTGCCTTTCACGGTTTCTCCTTGAGGTATTATCAACCAGACAATCTTTCGTTCTTAATCATAACATCACGCCTTGTTTCCCCGAAGGATTGGACAGAAGTGTACCTATAGTACACCCACATTTCGCCAGTTATGTTTAAGTCCTATGAAATAGGGGTGAGCCTATTGCCGTTATAGTGGTATGAGGGACAGGGTGTAAAGTTCACTCATACTCTATTGAAAAGGGAGGATCCTCCGACCAGACGGGTGTTGTGTCTGGTGGGCAACTGCCCGACGGTTGATGTCGGGATGTTTTACCTATGCGAGTCGCGCGGTAAACTCGGGTTGCGCGATGCAGGATTTGTGTGACGTGAGTCTTACGTAGTTTGCCTGTGGCATTGTAGATGGCGCCACTTCTCTTTTTATGTTTTTAGATATTAGTTGCGAATTATTTTTCTGTAGTGCGGCTACACCATCAACCGAACACAAATATAAATTCCGGGCTGCTACTGAGAAATGCCAGATAGAAAAACCCAATCCACTGCCTGCACTGCAAAAAAGGGGCTAGGACAGACACAATGTGGAAATAGGACGACAGGGTGTTGTGGACCAACCTGGGAGAGGTCTTTGGCAGAAGTGGACTGCAAAGTGCTAAGTTGATTGATTCATTGACATTGTCCGACCTAAGACATGAACCCAGAACCTCACGCTATATGAGCCGTACCACTTGCCAACACTAGACCAACAAGGTAATTTTCACGGTCGAGCTTATTTTGACGCGCTCAGGAAGATGATGATTATTGTTGGTATCCAAGCCTACAATAATTTTTAGGTTGTTCTGTTGACCTATCTAAACATAGCCTAATAAAATAACAATAGGCTACTACCCAATATACAGGTTTTACCAATGAAATTTACCCAAAGTTAAAGTTAAAATATTTTGATCAAATTATATTCATATTCAGATAACTCACACTGGATGCCACGCAAATGTTCATAGCGTAATTAAAAGGACTTTATGATTCACAGTTACACATGTGCGATAAAAACACAGAGATATATCATTACTCAGAAAAGGAAAGGGTGGGGGCTAAATAGACATTTTGGAACGCTGATTACGAACGAAATGAATTGTATGGCACATCCTTTAGAGAATTTGTTTTAGCGAAATTAAAATTTTGGCAAGGGGCATAACATTTTGTAACGTTGAGGCATCTCACTCAGCAAAGTAGACCCTAATCTCCATCTGGTGTGGAGAAAAACTACGAACCTCCCTTGTTACCCTCCCTTGTTTCTTACTCTGCCATACGCCCATGCGATCATTAGTGTCAAGCACGACAAACTTGCGCCAGTTCTCTTTAGCCAAGGAGAGTGGGGTGAGGCCCTTGTCCACGTCAACCACATCTCGATGCATCCCCACGTAGGCTTGTAGGAAATATTCCCTGAGACTGCCTATCTCACGATTGTGGAGGGTCTTAGCGTTTAAGAACCATCGACTTCCATACTTTTGCGGGATATACAGTCTCATTACCGATGACCGTGGGTGATTTTTTGGGTCAAAACGTTGACAGCTGGCTCTATCACCTGAAACAGCGAGAGCATCCAAACACGGTAGGCGGTCAGATTTTTTCGCCCCTCTTTAATGGATCGTGTCCATGTCATGCACTGCACACTTCCGCCGGGAGCTGGGACCCTATCAGAGGCCGGTCGGCCTCGAGGTCCTAAGCCGTCCGACGGCCGGCTTCCTCCCCGTCGGCGAGCAGGTAGTGGCGACGTAGGCGGAGAGAAATACTCGTCGCTCGAGCTCGGCGCAACGACCACGGCCGGAGTCGTCACAGCGCCCGCATTGGGGCAGGGTATCGGCGGCGGTGAGGCGGAGCTGAGCGACGAGTCCGGAGGTAGCGGGCGTGCTCGACGTGCCGCTGATCTTGTCAGTATTATTAACTGCCGCGACTGATGAGTTGTAGGTCATTCGTTCGAACACAAACAAGCGCTTTACTTTGTGTAAATTATTTCATCACCACTGCTCACAAAACGTTGAAGGAAAACATCGTGAGGAAACCGGCATGTCCTAAGACCAAAAATTCGAAGACATGAGACATCTACCAACGCGCACTGGGGCCGCGTGGTGGATTACGGCCCGCTCCCTCTCATCTCTTATAGACCTTCTGATTTGGAGCGACAGAGAGGAGGTCTGTGTTCTAGCAGTGAGAACACTATAGGCTGATTGTGCTTGAATATGGCGTTATCAAGATTGTACACATCACTTTGATTACGAGTACGACACGTATTATCGTCAAGTTCGCTTCTGTACAAACTTACATAATTCGTCATTCACCACCATTTTCTAGGGACAATGGTCATGGTGCAAGATAATAGCTAAGAGCAGTTTGGTAATTACTGTAGTAATTAAAGAAGACTCGAAAATGGAGATCATTATGAGGAGAACAAAATGAATACACACTTAAATGGCTACTTTCTTGATTAAATAATATTAGAATAGAATAAAATAGAAAACATTTTATTCTAGACAGACACAACACAACAGCAACAAACACAATTCATTTTTTTTTTACTTTTTTTTTCACCTCTTAGGGATGCGAAAGTCATTAAAGAAGATGGATGGAATGTGGATGTGAAACTAACGTAAAACTTAGTACAGTTTTCAACTTGGGCCTACCTAAACATGAAACCTATAAACCCATGTAGCATAAAAACTCCTCACGAATAACCTTACAGTTCGTAAATTTTATGACGTATGACGGCGCAGACACACTCTCATTTCATGAACGAACATATAATATGCGCATTGAAAGCATATACTGACATTATATTTTTACATATACCTATTGTACTATCAACCCGCCCCGGCTTTGCCCGGATGGTATCTCCGTGATATGCACAAAAGCATCGAGATTTCTGTGCTATATCTAAGTTAAATATGAATGTATTTCATTATTATATCTGATTAGCTTTTGCCGGCTGCAGCCGCGTGGATATCTGTTATTATCCCACGGGCACCTACTAACGGGATAAAACTAGGCACCCTTTGTATTAATGCAGTTTATAAACAATTTGTTTTTAAGTGATTGAGTGACAAATATCCAAACATCCAAACTTTCACATTTATAATATCAATAGGAAGTTGGATTCATGCCTTCCAGAATAGATTATTTAAATTATGGTTAAACCCGTGGCAAAATCCATTGAGGGCCTTATAAGAAACTATGCGGACAAACAGAGATACAAGAAAACAGACTTTGTTTTATACTACATTAGCTTTTACCCACGGCTTTGCCCGCGTGGAGGTTGGCAATCATCCAACAGGAAAATACTACCGGAATAACAAGACAGTCCCCTATGTCTTTCTCCAGGTTCCAGGCTACCTATCTCATAAATTTCATAACGATCGGTTCAATGATTTAAGAGTGAGGAGAGAACAAACAGACAGACAGAAAGACTTACGCAGTTATAGTATTAGAATAGGACAGATAGTATTTTTTTCCATTATATACTGTTAATCTAAAATTCATGTCAAGACTTTATCCGTTCGTAGTCAGTCATGTGTTTTATTGCGTCTGTTGACATTTACACCGTAGGATATGAGTATGGGGTTATAAACGGGTGTTAACGTCAGCATAGTAATAAAACGGTGACGAAGTAGTGTACTGTCTAATACATTTTCATTATTTCTGGTGGTCGTAAAATATTTTTGTTGTTTATGTGTCTGTCTTGCTGTTGGAATATCAAGAATCCTTTCTGAGGGATTTTTTTTTTTTTAGATAGCAGGATATCGGGTTATTTTTTTCGTAAGGAATGTTTTACAGAATAATTCCTCGGTAGGTTAGGTATGTAGGCACTGGAGAAAAGGTGAATCGTATTCGCAGGATTTTGTTTATCGTGTGCTACAAAAGGTACGCCTCACTCTCAAAAAGATTCAGATCCGGTCTGGTCAGAACATAAATATTTGTTCTTACAGCCCAGCCACCACGTCTAGCATAAGTATAATGTACCTACAATGGTGCCCAAGGCTGGGACAATGATCTCCTCTGTCCCTCCACAACGCGGGTAGATGTCACATGTCTTCGAATTTTTGGTTCTAGGACATGCTGGTTTCCTCACGATGTTTTCGTTCATCTGGGTTTGCACCTGCTGCCTGCTCTAGTAAGTTACGGATGTTACCACTAGGCCGCCACTGCTCTCCACCGCCTCTAAAAAGACATGGAAACTACGTCCTAAATATAAGCAAAACTGTAAGACTTCCAGAAATAATTACATATTCTTACTTAGTAACACGTTTTATTTATACCTTGTAATACAAGTTTTCATCACATAATTTAAGCTTGATTGGCATCGCGATCTTAAACTTTATACCTTATACAAACTCAATTCATCATGGCCGCGATATTACACGTCAGTTGGACAAAAGGCACCCCGTAATTATCCTTTCCACGGTGTAAATTAAAACAAGCGCGGTTAATAACTTTAGCAAGGAATATTAAAACAACAACGTTAAGAACAAAAATTATAAAATCTATTTTTACTAGGCTTCTCTTCATATTTTTTTAAATTGTTTTACTGCGGTTTATATAAATATGTAATACTAGCTCTGCCTGCGGCTTTATTGTAGGTAGTATGGAAGCTGGTCCGCGGTCCCAGTCCCAAAATCCCCACGACCGTTGTTACCACGATTAATCACGTTTTTATACGTTCATAGAAATATTCTACGTATTATGATTTTCTACAATCTAGGTGTATATTTACTTCAGCGATTCTACTGCTTGTTGTGGTGACGACATTTTCAATAAAAATAAAAACAGTACAAAATCATAAATAAACTCAATTACAACATAAATATGATTTTAATATCGAAGAAAACCTTTTTTTACAATTTATCCAACAAATAATACCCAAACCAGGATGGACGTAGGTACTCCATACATTCAAATACGTACAATCCCTTACAATAGGAACGCAAAGCGACAAACGGGTAAAATAAAAACGCCCTTTTTTACCGAATAAGCGTTACCATAAAAAAGGTTTTCAGTAAGCAAGTGAATCATAATTTATGAATTCCGGTGTCCGGGCAGGCTTGGAGATTTACGCGGGGTCATTGTGTCGACGGATACGATACGCATCGCTTAGAAAAAGATAGATAGACAGGGGTGGTTAATTTCTATGGCCGAAAGTGTAGACTGTATATATTTTGAGAGATTTATTTTGTTATTCAAATAGGACTTGGTTATTATTTTTAAATGTTCTTAAGGTGTTTGTAAGAGTCGTAGTAGACGATGTTCTATAGTTTTGGCCTACCCCCATGGGAAGAAGACGTAAGTTCATTGTTATACGTACTCGTAAATAATTAAATTAAATTGAAAAAAACTTCTGTTGGAAATGCAATCAAGCACAGGGCAAATTATAATCACAATAAAACCAGTTAAGTTTTATGATGAGTGTTCCAGTGGTCTATGGATGCCTAAATTGATTAATTGGTTAACCAATTTTTTCACTCATCGAATCAAAGCACTATTTCTTAAATTCAGCTTAACTTTTGTTTCAGGCTATGAGTTTGCTTAACCGTAGCTTACGATTTGACTGCAACTATATTTTACTAAAATAATGTTCAGCACACATATCTTTTAAAACATCTAAACGTTCCCCACTCTATGTGACAGAGTCGTTAATGAAACATAAGGGGTGTGCTACATCCCCCGACATCCCGCGCGGCTCATCCTCCGCGAAGGATAGCGCAAATACGGATATAGCTCGCTAATCGTGGTTCTAAGCTTACCTTTATCCATTCAAGCAAAAACCAACCTTATAATTTAGGGAAGATGGTGGGGATTAGAGTAATGTCAGATAATCCGTTAATTATATTTTATGGAACAAAAATGTTCAAATAATAGATATAAATTACATATTATTGCAATTTTAATGGTTATTGTTCTATTTTTATGTAGCGTGGTTTTGAATTAGTTGTAATGGAGTAAGGAAGCGTGGTTTCGAACATATTAATTGTACATTGTCATGGTTCGACGGAGAATACAATGATTTTTTTGGTTCTGTTTAATTTGCTGGTTGTCTTCGTTATTTGCACATTCATACTTTCTAAAGCTGACGCCGTGTCCCAAGGGGGCAGATACTAGAGAATGTGTCTTTCTATAAAGTTTTGTCATACATTGGCTGCTCCTTTTGTTCACGTTGGTTTATATTCTTGCTGTCTTATTACACCATCGTATCGGACCTTGCCGTAATTAACACGATCTAACTTAGGTACTAGCTTAAAGCTCTGAGCCAGTTTTTGCAATTCCAACTTCATTTAGATTTGGGTAAAGTTCTTAATGCAAAAATAACAAGTTATTACTGGACTAAGTTGCCAGTTTTGTAGAAACAACTGTATTTCTATACAAATTTGGTATCTACTTAATTCAAAAACTGTTGGTGGTTTCAACCTGATCTAAATAAAAACCATGTTTTGTTATAAGGGTGTTAGTGTATGTATTTTCTATTATTACTTGGCACTTATAACATTTCATAACAGCCGCACGGGTTGATCAATCAGGTTTCGGTCCGTGGATGGGTGACCATCAACAACAAGACCCTTCCGTGCCTCGGAAAGCCCGTTAAGCAAATGACAGCTGTTGATGTTAAATGACAGCCCGGACTAACGAGTCCGGGCTGTCATTTGTGGATTTTTGACAGTAGTTGCGGGTCGTCAGCAGGCCGAAAGTCTGCCAACCAGTCTTACCAACAGGTATCGTACTACCCAGTAACTGGGTTGTGGAAGTCAGATAGGCAGTCGCTCCATGTAAAATATTCAGCTACATCCAGTTAGACTGGAAGCCGATCCCAAGTTAGTAGGGAAAAGGCTAGGCTGATGACACCGCGTAAAACTTATATAAATGACAATATGTAGGTGAATTTTACATTTATACTTTTATTTCTCAGAGCATTAGCAAATAGACCCTCGGAAAATAAAAATAATCATAAAACTCATGTTTTCTCCCAAGCACTTCACGTGCAGATATATTTTTGAAACACAGCCCTGAGTGATATTACACAGTGCGCACAATGGCTGTCTGAGATGACAGGCCATTTCGTCGTGTGACAACCCGAGACGTTTCCTCCATGTGAGCGTACAGTGTGCGTGCATTCAAGGGGGGAATCAAGGAAATTTTCTTTCTATTTTAATTTTCTAAACGTGGGTCCACATTTAGCCAGCGGGCAGGAGCAGCCAGCTATTTCGTGTTATATTGTGTAGCGAAATATTCACTAGATATGGGAATAAAGAAATAGGTGGTAAACATCTGCGGTGTAACCTTAGGCATAGATATTACAAAAATAAACATCAATTTGTGCCTAATTGTGAGGTTCATGGAGATCACACGCAACTTATACGTCCATAAGCCAAGCAAGACAAAACGTCGTGATTTCTTTAATTTCAATGTAAATGCTCACACAAACCTTCCTTAACAAAATCTCTAAATGATGGTGGAATCCGCATCAAAATTCGTTGTGCATTTAAGGCCCATAGTATCCTCATCTCCCGTTTGTATGCTAAAGCACGACTTTCGCCCGCGCCCGCGCAGGGCCCCTCTGAGCCTTTATCTCAAAATGGGGATATTCCTTTGATTAATTTACAATTGTGCTTCGGCGATTCTGTGGTACCTCTAACTATCTATTTTTCAGTGTATTTTTTTCCAAATAACGAAGCCGTTTAGTAGGAGTATGGAATAGAAGCCAAAATATTGCGTGTTGGAAAATATTTTTTACAGCAAAAGTATTAACCATAGAAAAAAAGTACTTCGGGCAAAATGATCTATATGAATCTATAGCAAAATCATATATTTTTCAAATCTTCAAGACAAGCCGTTAATGAGCAGTACGGTTCATAAAGTGACCGTGTTACGCTTCCAAAAGGGACGTAGGCCCTTAAGAAGGACAACGTGGTCACACAGACAGAAACTATAACCAACTTCAATTAAAAAAAAAACAGAAACAAAACCAAAGCACCAAGGCATGAAATGACCAAAACACAAAAAGAAAACGAGTCACATTAAATACTTTTATCTTTTCTTTCTGTTTTTTATTTCTACTGCCTAGCAAATTCAAAGTTATTTTCTAGGGCCACCTTGATCCAAAAATGCTAATAATAATATTTAAAAAGTCCTGTTTTATTATACCCAATCAGCTTGAGAAACCAAGCTAATACTCCACACATGACCAAGTCTCCAGATATGAACGAGTCTTCCTTTCAAAGGTAAAAGCACTTGTCGCTCGACACCGACAATGGATAGGGGGCCGCGACAAAAGAGTGGCCTCTCCAATACACTGCCACATACAGGCTACATAGTACAGGTATTTTACATTAAATATCAGTATTTTAGCAAATGAACTGCAGTATACTAATAAAGTATATTTTTACTCTCTAACGTACTGGTAAGGAGCTCCTTGGAGTATTGTTGCACTATTTGGTATCCCTATTACTTAAGTTATACTAATAATGTTGAATCTATTCAGGCTCGTTTTGTTAGGTATCTATGTATGAAGAATGGGATCCGAAAAGCAATACCTGATTACAATGATAGGTTAAGGCACTATAAGATGGTTAGCTTAAAAGAAAGACGGATCACTTCTGACTTACTGATTCTTCACAAAATTGTGAATGGTTCCTTATATACGCAATTGATTAACTATTTTAACTTTAGGAGTAGCCAACGTAGCAAACGACATCATCGCATTTTTCAATTGCCTACCCTTTACTAAAACAACTAAGAACTGTAACCCTATGACATTACTATGGTATACAACATGCCGTTACGACTCACCTGAGTCGAACCGCATGTTGTGTGCTCTGTTAAGATTTTTCTTAAACAAGAAGTCGTCTTAAAACATGTTCCCAGAAAGGTCCAATAAACTTCCAAGATTAAACCCACATTTGTATTCTGCAGTTCATGTTGCAAACGTATTTCAGGTCATATTTAGATGCAGCGCACACCAACCTCATTGGGAATAAAAACCGGACGTGACGTCACACCAACACCTGTCACATTCAAAATGAGAAGAATATTTTTGGTGAGATTTTTCTAAATGAAAGATTCAAATATTTGTGAAATGTTTTGAGAAAGATTCAAGATTTCCATGAGAATGACCTGTCTAGTAGATAACTACAGTTATTATCCTTCACTTTATAAAATTACACGAAAATCATGTTTCTATATAACAGCGAAGCATCTGGCTGGTCTCTGGTGTGAATTTTCCATTTCATTTATGTGATTATACATAGGATTGCTACTTTTGCCTATATCACGACATAGTTATGTATTTCAATAATATAACTTTTCGAATCAGACTTGCACTATGTATTTGATATAAGTATCAAATACATAGTGCTTTAAACACCCTTGGCCTTAGCCAAGGGTGTTTAAATTCCCTACCAGTTAATTCTTATCAAGAGAACACCAAACTATTGAATAAACAGGTATTTCGGAAGCTTAATTTAACTTAATACAACACTTGACATGACAGAATATAACTCACAACTTCTATTAACATGACAGCACATAACACAACTTAGATTCCCAACTCGTAAGCTCTTAAGACTTGAACTAAGTTAGCTCTAAGTAAGGACACACACGTGGGACATCTATAATGAAAGGTCACTTAAGCTCACACGAGCGAAACTAACGCCAGCTTAGGATAATTACTGCTGTGGACAGCTAGCTTGGTTTATGTTTCATTTATAAATCTGGCTAGTATTCACAGGAGATAATGAGCTCTTAGTTTAGTAGCACATAGGTTTGTTTATTCCTAAACTAGTGGAGGCACACGCTTAAAGTTCTAGCTCATGGGTTCGAACCCAGATAGGAGCTTTACTTTTGTTAATAATTTTTACACAAATGCTCCCAAAACGGTAAAAGAAAACATCGTGAGGAAACTGGCATGTCCTAGAAGCAAAAATTCGACGACATGTGACATCTACCAACCCGCAGTGGGTCTCGTGGAAGATTACGGCCCCACTCCCTCTAACGTAGAGGAGGCCAGTGTCTGAGTCCCAGCAGTGGGAACATTATAGGCTTATGCTTTGATATTTAAATTTGTTTTCTTTCTGCTGCTTTTAGTCAATAAAGCTAACAACTGGAAATTCTTCTCGTCACAGGTACTTTATCAAGAAAATTAAATGTATTTTTGTTCTAATATTGTTCAAGATCGCTGAAGAGTGAGTAAACAGGTAGGTATGAAATCAATCAGTCTTTCAATTGACTTATTTAGACACTTTTAGACTGAAGGAAATGTAGAGAACATTTTTAAGCTATAGTAGATTAAACACAAATATAACAAAAGTATAATCAACTATAATTTCAAACACCGCGTGCATTCCAGCCTCATTTATAGATTAAACACTTATAACAAAAGGATAATCAAATATAATTTCAACACCGCATGCAGCCCAGCCTCATTTATAGATTAAACGTTACACATACAACAAAAGTATAATCAACTACAATTTCAACACCACGTGCATCCCAGCCTCATTTACCATCCATTAAAACACACTTCATCCTCTGTTCATCCCATTCCGTCAAGACTTCAACCAAGAGGGTTGCACCGCTATAACCGATTTGCGAAATTAAATTCAGTACCATCTCGGTACCACTGGGCACTTTCGTCCAGACCGCTTCCCTTTTCGGCAATTAAAACAACATCAGGGAAGCTCCGTGTTTTATTTTTCTTTTTCTGCCTTTCTTTTCCTTGCACTGCTGCAATAAAGATAAATTATGGTTTTTAATTTTGTTGGGTTGGTCGGTTAATGACGGTTCGGAATGTCTTTGGACGTTTATTTATGAGTTACCTGTGGTGCCAGTGTTGTGGAGACGAATTATTATTGCGTTTCCTTTTATATTGGCCAGTTTAAACTATAATATCCGAATTGGTAAATGAGTAGTATAGCGGTGTACGAATTTCTCGTCTGTGGCGGGCTGTCACTATCTTGGTGGCCTGTCAAGAGGTCTAATATATTGACATATGACATAAGCTTGCGAAGAGGCCCTAACATGGGCACGTTGTGTTAAAAAAAGGAATGCCCAAAATATAAAAGTTTATCCCTCAAAGAAGGCCTTTTCAATAAGCTGACCCACCGCGACCGGAGTAGAAAGGAGTTCAAAAGATTTTCTGTTCTTCTCCCAAATAAAGACAGAAGTACTTTGATGGTTTGTAAATTGTCTGCTCTAAATATTTCAATATAATTCACCTGGTACAGTCACAAACAAAACACAATGAATCGCAACTTCATTCACAGCATATTTTCAAATATCTAACGCTATACATGGGATTCGACATTCCGATGCCAAAAAACACCATAGAGCGAGAGATAGAACCATACAAAAGAAGTAAGTATCTAAAAAAAGTTAGAGGACTTTTGCAAACGTTTTTCCAAAATACCTTGACATACCAGCCAGCAGTTTAAAAAATACCACCTCGATGTATCCACGAACAAAAACAATATAAAGTAAAAAAAAAAAATTGGCCTCTTAAGTTGTAGGTAATATTTTGATCAAGGCATTGTAAAGTCGGGGGACGGCTAATGAAAATGCTAGGCCTCTTCTGTTTGGCATTTTCATTGACCGTCCCCCGACTTGACAATGCCTTGATCAAAATGCCAATAATTAATAAAACATCTAAAAATTTGAGTTATTTTCCCATACAAAAACTCTAAAATGTAAAAAAAAAATATCGGGGGTTTTTTAAATTTTTAATTTAATTTTTATTTCCTGCTTTTTAAACTTAATGTCTTGTTTAAATCTGCGCAGCGTTGCGTAAGTTTCCCATAGTGAAGTTTGTTACTAATTTATCCTCATTCCTCGTCCTGATCACCATTTATCCATAACCCATTGAGACCTTTTCAATGAGCCCAAACACGATACTTCTTCTATTCATTGGTGAGTGATTTGGGTATCCTGGACATTCCAGATCTTGCTTCAGCATTATTTCAAGGTTACTTTGTTCGTCTAATATCATTGAAGTAATAGAATACCAAATTTCAACTTGATCAGAACCGTGGAAGATGCTCAAATCCCTTCATCAACCAGAAAAGAGCTGATAATTTTCAAACGGCTGAACAAATTTTGATAAAACATATCTAATAACACTCCCGACTAGTTCAACCTTTCAAATACAAAAAAACAAAATCAACATCGGTTCATGCGTTCGGGAGTTACGATGCCACAGAGAGACACACACACACACAGAGACACGTCAAACTTATAACACCTCGTCGTTTTTGAGTCAGACTGGAACGCGAACTCAAAGTTTAGAAAAGGCTAGGCAGAATATGATACCCAAAAGTTTTTATACCAGCTGAAAATTCGTTTGTGTTCTAGAATAATATGGTGATACATATTTCATGGTCTTCGCTATGTTTTTGTGCGAAAAACTGGTGAATTTCGTGATTTACTGCGCTTCGCTTCAGCTGACGTCCTTAGTATTATGTACAGCGTTTGTCAAAATATTATCCTGTTTTTCCTTCTTAACGTCTTATCTACTCGTGATAAAAAATAGTACACATTCTTTGAAATGTTTTGCGCGCATCATCTTGCTTAAAATAAAATAAAAAAACTATTCCTTCTACACAGTAGGTACAAGTACTTAAGGTGAACCTAGTCCACATTTTTTGCATTTAAACTTCGGGAGTGTTTTACTCCACTGTCTGACATGGCAAATCCAAAGTAAAATATGATATCGTTTTGTCTTATTATTAATATTGTCTGTATCGAAACAGAATACTAAAATATAAACCCATTAAAAAGTTAGGAGCCAAAAAAAAACATTTTTCTTGCTAATTTTACTTAACTTTAGGCGTGTTTAAGTAATAAAAGAAGTGTAAAATTCCAACACCCTAGAGGTGCCTTATATTAATAGTACTAGTTATAGTTAATTTAAGTATCTCATTATAAGCGAACTGTTATTTTTAAGTTCTTATGAGAAATAAAGTTCTTTAAACCCAAAACCAAGTCAGTACCGACAAAGTACAATTATCGAAAAGTTCAATAATTTTTTCTGGATATTGATTTATGCATTGGCTTTTTCATAAAACCCGATCTTCCAAAGGACTTTTCTTAATTTTTTCGCGAATTTTTTAGTATAAATTATCCTGCATCTCACTCAATAACGTTGTGCGTGTAGGCTAGCGTCTAATTGCTCATCACTGATACTATCTCTGTCGGACACGAAGCCTGGTGAGACAGCGTGATTTTTAGCCACGCCCACCAGTGAGTTCAAGCCCGCGACTAGGTTCCCCTTAACTGAAACAAACGGAGCAAAAAAAAAATTACCCATACAAACACAGTGGACCCTATACCTATATAACGAGCTCGTAAAACTATTTAGTGAAAACACTCTAAACTCAAGCATAAATTACTGGCAAATTAAGTGAGCTGGCAAAACTTTACCCACGTAAGGGGTATCGATATTGAGCACTAATGAAACAAAAGAAAATATTTTTTTTTCATATTCAATGGCCGAAGCTGACAATGACCGTAACCGGTCAGCAAACTGCGTCGGGTGAGCGCGTTTAGATCGCTCAGCTGTTATTGTAATTAATTTCCAAAAATCATAACATTTCAGAAGTTTGGTTGCCTTGATGTACATGTCACAGTATCATTTAAATTTTTGAACAAAATTCCTAAAATGAGAAATTTTTCATTTTCATCTTATAAGATATCGATACCCATCACGTGGGTAAAGTACGAGTATTGTCAGCTCACTTAATTTGCCTTGTGTAATGTAAACCTTTTTCCAACACACTTTAATACATTGCAAAAGACAATGTGGTATTGCAATCATTAACCCAAAGACAGCTTAACTACGAGTATTCACCACAATTACCAAGCCGATTACTAAAGAAAACAAAAGACGGTCAACTGTTTCCACAACCATTAATACAGTTCTTACTTCACACAGAACCCACCACTTCTTGGATACCAAACGATAAATTATCCCGATGATAACCCTCGAGTGCCCTCTTAAATCACCACTGCACTTTTGAACGTAGATTGATGACGTTTTGATTTATCACCGTTGCGGCGGCAGGGTTAATGGGGTGAATCTGTCAGATAAAGATGCAACTGATGGTAATGTGTAGTACCTAATGAAACATGTTGGTTACTTGGTAAGGCTTTTTGTTTTAGCTCTTTTATGATTTTCATGTTATGTTTCCCTACCCTCGCGTCAGTTTTCTTTCAGGTAATTGCAACCATTTTCTTTTAGAACCTGCAAATATTTCCTATTTTTAATGCCTATCTGCATTCTGTCAAATTGGTTTTCGGATTTAAAATACAATGGTGCATTCATTTCGAAAAAATAGTTGGAGCACAGTCATTATTGTACTACTGCTCAAAGGGACAACAAAATTAATACAAGGCAGCAGGGACATCGACGCGCATACTGTAACCATGAATGAATCCAGCACATGATTCTAGACCCCCTAGCGCAGAGTTTTTTCATTGTTATTAATCTGCTGTTTTTTTTTTTTTAACACTGCGGCCTTCAGAATCATGTACTGAATCCATGGTAAGAGGTTGTGCGTCAATGACCACGCCACCCTGTATAATGACCACACTTAATAGGTGGACTGGTTAACATACTTTGCAGTCGAAGGACCACTGCTACGTACTGGTGCAACGAGAGTTAATCATAAACATAACAATGTTCGCGTACCTCCTTTTGAGATGATTCTATTGTAAATTAACCATAGCATTATTTTTTAAACGGCACTGTAAAAGAAGAACGGATCTTTAAAAAACCTATTATATCTATCTATCCATTGAACTCTAATGATTCATGAACCATTTCCTTGAAGCCAAGTGAACTGCCTCGATAATCAAGGGTTGAAAAATACACCCCCAAAATATTGGGGTGTGGTCTATCAATCAGCTTACTCATCACGGTTCTGATTATAACCCACCCCCTGAAACTTACCCTTAGATGACGCATGCAAATTCACCCCCTTCCACATTTTTTCTCCCCCTATTTCTTTTTATTGAAGAAAACTTTTTGATGGATTGGCGTTTTAGCGTTGCTTCGAGAATAAAAAGCTTTCGAAGTCAATTCTGTGTGATTTTTTTTTGATTTTGATTTCTGTCAGATTGTCTGTTGGTGCATTAGCAATTTGTTGAGTAATGAAATGGGAATGAAAATGTTTTTCTTTCTTTTAACGTTGTAACCGAATACCGATAAACTTTAACACTAAATTGAAACGATGTTTTCTTGTAGAATATCTGTACTTTTTCATTCGAGTCACGAATTCCGAATTGGCCATGAAAACTTTACATAGTATAAAACAAAGTCGCTTTTTGTGTCTGTACGCTTAGATCTTTTAAAATAAGCAGCAGATTTTAATGCCATTTTCATTAATATACAGAGTAATTCAAGAGGAAGGTTAATATGTATAATACATCGACACCACGCGGGCGAAACCGCTAGCAAAAGCTAGTAATCTATAAGTTTGATTAAATCTAAAAAAAGATGAAAAGAGTACAGATTACATATTCATCGCATAAAAATATCCTTATAGTTTTGTTTTTTTTTTTTTTTGATAAATACGTTCATGAATTTGAAACTATAGAAGAACGAGAGGTAAGGGAAGGTACCCGTAGAAAATAATTTACAGGTGTGATCAATACGGTGTTCAATGTTGTGATACACAGTCCACGATACCAATCAGTAAAATTATTTAACAGGTTGCCTTTAGATCTGAAAAACATGGTCCACTCTAATTCTTTAAAACAATTCCTAATTAACAAATGTTTATTGCTGTTGAGGATTTTGATTAATTTATTTTGTGTAAATTCTTATTCGACGTACGACTTACATCGACTATGACTAATATAAGGACATATAACTTAAGAACTCGTAAAATACGTAAAGCAGGCACTGCATATTATGCATTTAAATTTTCTGACGTGAAATACCTCAAATAAATCTTATTATCTCCCCATTTTCTCGACTTTCCGTGTATAAGCCTTCATAATTAACACCACATTACACAAATATCATATTTAACACCACTTAAAACCTCATCATTGTCCCACTTTCAGACTGTAACCATACCGACTTTCAGAACTACGTGAAATAATTGCTGAAAGCTTTATAATTCGTATCACGTAACATAGGTTCACTTGGTTCGCGATGTTAACCAACTGAGCAAAGGGTTATTGCTTGACAACCGGACCCTAATGGTTACATTTTGTGCTACAAGGCGACCGGTTTATCTTGATCCATCGCGCTGACGCTTTGTAGGTGTAAAAACAGCTATCAAAATTGTTATTGGATTTTGATACATTAAAGGCCTGTTTACAAGCTTATGAATAGGCGCTGCCTACCAGAAGAATTACTATGAAAGTAACATAAAATTCTCTGCTAGCTAAGATAACGGGAAATTATTGAGAGGTTTCCGCATACTACTTAGCTACAAGCAGATGACATAGTCGTGGACCAAACACAAAGTCTAATTATTGACAGGTATCCGCATACTCCTTAGCTACAAGCAGATGACATAGTCGTGGACCAAACACAAAGTCTAATTATTGACAGGTATCCGCATACTCCTTAGCTACAAGCAGATCACATAGTCGTGGACCAAACACAAAGTCTAATTATTGACAGGTATCCGCATACTCCTTAGCTACAAGCAGATGACATAGTCGTGGACCAAACACAAAGTCTAATTATTGACAGGTATCCGCATACTCCTTAGCTACAAGCAGATGACATGGTCGTGGACCAAACACAAAGTCTAATTATTGACAGGTATCCGCATACTCCTTAGCTACAAGCAGATGACATAGTCGTGAACCAAACACAAAGTCTAATTATTGACAGGTATCCGCATACTCCTTAGCTACAAGCAGATGACATAGTCGTGAACCAAACACAAAGTCTAATTATTGACAGGTATCCGCATACTCCTTAGCTACAAGCAGATGACATAGTCGTGAACCAAACACAAAGTCTAATTATTGACAGGTATCCGCATACTCCTTAGCTACAAGCAGATGACATAGTCGTGAACCAAACACAAAGTCTAATTATTGACAGGTATCCGCATACTCCTTAGCTACAAGCAGATGACATAGTCGTGAACCAAACACAAAGTCTAATTATTGACAGGTATCCGCATACTCCTTAGCTACAAGCAGATGACATAGTCGTGAACCAAACACAAAGTCTAATTATTGACAGGTATCCGCATACTCCTTAGCTACAAGCAGATGACATAGTCGTGGACCAAACACAAAGTCTAATTATTGACAGGTATCCGCATACTCCTTAGCTACAAGCAGATGACATGGTCGTGGACCAAACACAAAGTCTAATTATTGACAGGTATCCGCATACTCCTTAGCTACAAGCAGATGACATAGTCGTGGACCAAACACAAAGTCTAATTATTGACAGGTATCCGCATACTCCTTAGCTACAAGCAGATGACATAGTCGTGGACCAAACACAAAGTCTAATTATTGACAGGTATCCGCATACTCCTTAGCTACAAGCAGATGACATAGTCGTGGACCAAACACAAAGTCTAATTATTGACAGGTATCCGCATACTCCTTAGCTACAAGCAGATGACATGGTCGTGGACCAAACACAAAGTCTAATTATTGACAGGTATCCGCATACTCCTTAGCTACAAGCAGATGACATAGTCGTGAACCAAACACAAAGTCTAATTATTGACAGGTATCCGCATACTCCTTAGCTACAAGCAGATGACATAGTCGTGAACCAAACACAAAGTCTAATTATTGACAGGTATCCGCATACTCCTTAGCTACAAGCAGATGACATAGTCGTGAACCAAACACAAAGTCTAATTATTGACAGGTATCCGCATACTCCTTAGCTACAAGCAGATGACATAGTCGTGAACCAAACACAAAGTCTAATTATTGACAGGTATCCGCATACTCCTTAGCTACAAGCAGATCACATAGTCGTGAACCAAACACAAAGTCTAATCAATTTGTCGCCTTTTCCCAACTATGTTGAGGTCGGCTTCCAGTCTAACCAGACGCAATTTGGGCACGCCACGATAGCGGCGGTAAGTCCCCTCTTTGAGGAGTGGCTTGAGAGGCGGCATGGCGTCCTCACCTTCCGCCTGACGCAGGTCCTCACCGGACACGGTTGTTTCGGGAGGTTCCTGTTTTGTATAATAATAATAATCATTTTATTATCAGGCAACTAAGGCCCATAGATAAAATACACAAAAATAATCTTAAACAATAATAACAAACTAATACATATAATAAACAGCTTAAAACTACAACTAAACATGTAAGCTCGTCGGCATCGTGTTTTGCTGCGAGGTATCACGTAACCGTCCTCGGAAACGTCGATATACAACACCTTTCGGCCAAAAGTCCTCTTTCCAGCAGTGCTGTAGATGGTGCGTTGGAACTGTACCACGAATGACTTAAAGTTGACGTCGTGGCGCGATTCCAACTTCTCGACCCTCAGAGTCCAGTTGGTCTTCACTTTCAAGTACCGCACAACTTCCTCGATCTTCGTGGAATGATGCAGACGTGAAATGTACAGCTGCGTCGTAGGTACAGCAGGGCGCAGCAACATGCTGGGTCCACTCGGTGCGGTACCGTACAAGTTACGAGAGCAGGGCTTCTTCTTCTTCTTTTCTACCTTCGTGAAACCCTCCTCATCAACTAGGCCGGTTCTTGGCAAGGAGCTACGGACCGCAGTAAGGGCAGGTTGAGTACCCTTTTTCAGTTTGTCCCCTCTTCCGGTTTGTCGCTTAGGCTGCGACGCATCAGATTTGCCGGTGGCAACAATAGCAGCGTAGATACATTTAGGGGTCGTCGTACCTACATGTGACGTTACCGCAGCCGGTGTTGTGGTGCGGGCGACGGCAGCGGCGGGCGGCGCTTGCTCAGCGTTATCGGCAGCTGGTGACGCACTTGCATTCGCAATTCAAAACTGCCGATGGATGCATTTTGCGCCCCTCGACGCGTGTTCACCTTTGAGGCCTCTGGTGACCCAATTACCGAACCTACGTTGCGCAATAATGCTATTTCTGAACGTAGTTCAATATTGTTTTTTTCAGAAACCTCCAATCTGGACTGCATCTTGGTCATCTCCGCTTTCAAGGTAGTGATGTCCTTTAGCAGCCATGTAACGTCGACGTGATCGAACGTGACAGGGGGCAGCTTACTCAGCTCCTTCGCCACGAAATCAGGCGCGTCGTCCGGGTCAGTCTTCTTCAACATATATATGATATCTTGAACACTCTTTTCGGTTCCATCTCTGCGGCGAGACGGCATCTGGTCTAGTTTTCCAAGTGACTGGAACAGTAACAGTTTGCCGCTGCTGATCTCGTCTTCCTTGAAATTGGATCGGCATATCTGCAAAATGCTCACCTCGTCCATGTAGTCGATAGCATGGACTAGGAATGCCAGCAACTCATTTACTATGAGTGGTTTGGAACTCATAGCGTTTACGGGCAGCGGCTATGGCCGTGCAATACGCGAATAAAATTCGTGCCGTGTACAGTGGAAACACGTCCGTGTTCGAGCGCGCATCGCACTATAAGCGCGGCAGGAAACGCCCGGGTGCTTCCACTGCGAAGATCGCCCTGAGGACACGGTGGAGCAAATGGTGGCGGTCTGCCCGGCTTGGGCGGAGCACCGCCGTGTCCTTGTGGAGGCGATCGCCGGCGGCGATCTCTCGCGTCCGGCCCTGGTGCAGTCCATGGTACGGAGCGAGAGTGAATGGTTAGCCGTCACCTCCTTCTGCGAAGCAGTAATGCTCGCGAAGAAGGAGGCAGCGCACGTGAGAGCGAGGCAGTATATGCGCCCTCACGGCCGTAGTCGCCGCAGGAGACGCCCTGGGCGTCGGGAATCCCAGGCTGATTCCCGGCCACCGTAGGCGCGGGCTTGCGGACGGCGAGTAATGGGTAGCTCGCTGTCCGGTAAGGACCAAGCCCGGGTCGACGGCGCGTTGTGTTCCACGCGCGCCTCAAAGAGATGTCAGCGATGTGTGCGGGCTGTTTGAAAGAGATACCGCGGCCCCTGGCACACAGACAACTGAGGGAACATGGGTAGGTTTTAGTCAGTAAAAGTCTGACACGCTCTCCCGCTCCTCCCAGAGCGAGAGAAGTTATTTGATGATTTCCCACCCAAAAAAAATAAAAACCAGACACAACTGCGAGTACCAGTATTTTAAATGGAGCGACTGCCTTTCTGACCTCTATAACCCGCTTACTGGGTAATAGGATAGCCCTTGGTAAGACTGGTTGTCAGGCTTTCGGGCATCTGACGACCTGTAACAACTGTCAAAGATCCGCGTGTGACAGCTGGGGCAAAATTTGTGGGGTATAGGAGTTCCAGTTTAATAAGTGGATTTTATTTTTTGCATATAATATGTTGCCAATGGACACTTAAAAGAAAGTAACGAAGAAAATACATTTATTTGGCACAGAATAAAAAGGCACACAATATATTGTGTGTCTTGTGCCTGTATACAGCAAAATAATAAAAAAAAACATAAAAATAAATAAAAAGTGTAAAGTGCTCTGTCAGAAACTAGCGTTAAAGTGTGCCTCACTGTGCTAAAAAGGCCCAGTTCAGCAAAAATGCCAGACAATTAGTGCCTGACGCTGGTTTTCAACTGGACCTGACGTGGAGGTGACGGATGTAAATCAGCTTTATACCAATACTGCACGTGACATGTGTATACATACATACTGAAGTATAAATTTGTGCCAGATAAAATAGTAATGGCTAGTACATACCCCGACCGACCCATGCTCGTTGAAGTACCAGCCCGCGCCGCAGCTGAGCCAGTAGAGTTAAATTCCCCGATTAATAATAATAATGCCAATATTTTGATCCAGCCTGTCCCCACTTGCTGTCCCCCTAACAGTGACGCTCTGAACCGAGGCCCGTACCCCGCAGGGGGTGCCCTCAGCGTGCAGTCGCCTAGTACCTATTTAAATAGTTTTTAAGCCCTGGCTGGAGACGTTAAGTTAATTCTTACTGGCAACCCCAGGAAAACCCGGTTTAGCAGTCACGGCCTCCCAAGGCCAACTGCGAGATACCAGAAAAAAAAAAGTAAAAACTCGTATGTAGGTATATATTGAGAATATTGGTATTAATATAGTTTGTTAGCTAGTTTACTAGCTAGCTGACCTAATTGAGTTTAGTACCTAATATAAAATACTTATTTGTGTTAAATATTGTAGAAGATAGTAAACTTATTTAGCCTTGAAAATTAGAGTGGATATTTAATGAAATTGCGAATCAAAACAAATAGGCTGGTAAATAAATAAACGAGACGGACGGACCTTCACCAATATGTAAATAAAGAAAGGAATACATTGAAAGAAGTCACAGCAAAAAAATAAAATAATATATAAACCCGATTTTAAACAATGCGAGGCGTTCTCGATCCTAACACATTTTTATAATTTACTACGCCATGCACTTCATCGCACAATACGCTGCAAGCAGCCGAGCGCGACAGACTATTTACGGACAGTTTGCAACTTTTTTGTGTTTATAACTGGTCTTAGCCATGGTTTGCATTGAGATTGACCCAGGCTCAGGCCAATGGATACAATATATTTATATAAGTCAGCTAAACATTTTTGGTGAAAGTGGAAATGGAAGTTCAAAACATGCCAGATAGACCAAGAAGATAGCGATGAAAAGATAGGCGCAATAGTCAATAATTATTAATAGTAGGTATTGTTTGCAGAAAAATGACGTGATGGATTATTTATAATGTGGAGGCATCTACCCTCTTTTAATTTTCCGTTTCCTGTCCACAGTAACGAATTACAAGCACGAGGTTCGCTATTGCCATATGTCTTCAAGGAGGAAGGATTCAAGGTGAAAATGGCACCATCACGACTTCGTACGTCTCAGTTGTGTGCAAGTACGCCAGGCACATTAGGTATGTTGAAAAGCAAACGTGGATCAGCAATGCGTAAGTTGGAGATAAGACGTGTATCTTAATGTGGTGCCATGTGTTCTACAGGCCTCACCTCAGCGACTGGGACGCAGCAATGCCGCTGGGATCGCAACAAAAACCTCCGGGCTGCAGATACAGAGGACATAGCCAGACAGCCAAACCGAGCGTGAGAGCCATTACAATTTGGTGCAATATTCACCGATAGAAATACTGACACATACTGAGGTGGTTGTATAGCCAGATAGCTAGGTAGGTAGATACATAAATCATATGATTGAGACATTTAGTGTGACCATATCCAGCTTCCGTTGCGATTCTATTAGGTACTGCCGTAAGCATCGTCAAAAGCGTCTATTGTCTTGATTACTGTAATCGGTGGTGGCAGGTTATTCCATACTTTAGAAGCCGCATAACGAAAGCTGCCTCTAAAAGCGGCTGCACCATGAGACTGAGTCGAGAGTTGTTGTGAGCATTGCCTTCTCCCGCATTTTCGTCTACTCAACTTAGCTTGTTATAAATAGGTAGTCCGGTTTCTGATACTTAACCACTCCGAACAGAAGGCAAGCTAAGTGGAGTTTGCATTTGGACTTAATTTTGAGTGAAAAGTGATTGTTTAGAAAAGGTGTAACATGGTGTCTGCGAGGAATATTATAACAAAACCGAGCACAGGCGTTTTGTACCCTTTGGATGAGGCGTTCTGTACGAGCTAATAGGCGCGGGCCGTAAACCGTGTCAGAGTAGTTCAACTTGGACAGAACCAGGGTTTCCACTAGCTGTTCCCGTAGTTTTTCGGATAAATAAGGCCTAACATTGTACAAAACCTTTAGACGGTAAAAGCAGTTTCTAAATGAGTCCGCTACGGTTTGTTGAAAACGAAGGTTTTGGTCCACAACAACACCTAGATTCCGCGCTTCATACACTCGCTCTATTGGTTCGCCCATTAGTTTCACGTCAAATGTCACAGGTAGTCGAGCCAACTGCTGTCTTGTGCCAAATACCATATATTTCGTTTTTATTGGATTTAACGACAGGCAGTTCACCTCTGACCAAGCGGCAATTCTTTGAAGATCATCGTTAAGATATATATTAGTATAAATATATAGTTGGACAGCGTCAGCGTATATATGGGTACTTGCCATTCTGGAGACATTTTATAATATCTGCACAGTATAAAATAAAACTTTATACTGTGCAGATATTACACTTACCTATTGCCGATGCATTGCACTTACCTATTGCCGATGCCAATCATAGCTAAAAAAACTCTAAAATATCCATTTGGCATGTTATTGTCACATTGAGTTTCGTCAGTTCTGATCGAGTTACGCAGCACAATTACTGACAAATGCATGCACTCATTGGATAGGTCTACTCAATCTGTGTGGTTCTTTCAACATAAGCATAGTTTAGACTCCAATCTACATGGTCTTCACGTGATCTGACCAATATTATGTCTGGACTTTAAAAAAGACTGTAACCTCTGAGCCGGTTTCAGTCTTTCATCTCAGAGTAGTCAGATAAAGAAACCCGAGATCCTCTAATCTAAAAAAAGTAAATAATTCAAAAACTAAAACTCCACTACTTTTTAGAGCGTGATTTTTCAGTATTCGAGCTATAGTTTTTGAACTTACTTTGTATTTACTTAATTTTGGGGTTATCTAAAAATTATATAGATTATTTTGATATGTGCCCTTTTACAAGCCATTGATACCGGATACGGCATAATTTTTTTAGTTCATGATTTATTTCCTCTAGAGGCCGCCATTTTTAACCGATTTCAAAAAGGAGGAGGTTCTCAATTCGTCGGAACCTTTTTTTTTATGTATGTTCCCCGATTACTCAAAGATGGCTGGACCGATTTGGATTTTTTTTTTGTTTGAAAAGGTATTCTTCCCAGGTGATCTCATGATCATCAAGTCAGGATCTGATGATGGGATCCTGGAGAAATAGAGAGAGAACTCTTCAAATTTTATAAATTAAATTGATTTAAAATTTTCGTGTCTGTACGCTTAGATCTCTAAACTACGCAACGGATTGCGGTTTTTATCAATAGACGGAGTGATTCAAAAGGATGGTTTATTTATGTATAATACACCGACATCCACGCGGGCGAAGCCTCTAGCAAAAGCTAGTTTGTCATAAAACGAATACAGTATAGTTTGACATTTCGTCACAGTCCAAGTTACACTAGCCTTGTAACACGTAATCGCGTGTTAATTGTGTGATTACAGTAATTGTGGGGTGACGCTGTCGTATTGTTTTAAATAGAGCCCCCAATTGTCGCTTTTATTTGTTTCAAGTTGTTATGGGGTTGTTAGGTGAGTGACGAATGAGTCTTTATGACGGTTGTACACAGCTAGTTAGAGTTTGTTTAAGTGTCCTTTAGTTTAAGTAGAAGGTGTATATGATCGGGTTACAAATTGAATGTTTCACCTTTACTTACTAAGGTTTTGATATCAACTTAGAGCAATATTTCAACTTAGAGCAGGAGCAAAAGAATATAAGCTTTTGAGCAACTGCTCGACTGCTCATTTACTACGTTTATCTCTTCATTTATTTATTACTTTGTGTGGTTGACAAATTCATAATCCACAGTAGTTATTGTGTTTATTTTTAGTAATCTTAATTTTATCCTTTTGCGGGACAGGGTCTATATTTTTGTAACCTAGCTTTAAACACTTTGTAATATCTTTTTTTACAATATGAAATGCAATAAATGAATATGAAACCTGTTTGTTTTTACGAGGATTGTATTCCGCTGGATTATTCCGAGAATAGAAAATTTTAATAAATACAGGGTGTAAGGGAAACGCTTCCAAAAGCGAAAACAGATGATAGGGCTAGTGATCGGGAGGGAAATCGTTCTTTTTTACAATTTTTACCTAAGTTTTTTACCATTTTTCGTACACTATGCTGTGAGATCAGTTAAATGAACCATTATTTGAGATTAAATATTAAACATTTAAAAACGACCCCAAGTCCAGTCGACGACTTTAGGTTTAGGCGTCTATTGTAAAGCGCCGCCAAAATAAAATAAGTAGAAACATTACGGAAGAGTAAGACGTTTTAAATTGATGCAAAATAACCAATTTTATGCGAAAGGTTATTGGTATCCGTTTGCATTTAAGTTGTATATAGCCTACGTTCTGGCTTCGGAAGCGTTCCCCTTACACCCAGTATAATCATAAGTCCATTTATTTTCATGTAATATTTCAGCACTTATCATAGACACAATAGATCACCAACAGTTGACTTTGACTGAGTGTCAATGTATCTCTGTCAATAATTCACAAATGTCTCTAATTTATTCTATCTACACAATCATGATATCCAAGTCAGGAACAACAAAACAACATGTTTTCAACACTCCATATTTTTTCCTATAAAGAGAAAGTACGCGGGTACTTGGTTCAATGTCAAATGTTCGTCTATAAGTATTCGTTAGCGTCGGGAGTATGGGTAAGTGACCATGAATCAATGGGGAGATTGGATACCAAATTAGGATTACCCGATATGTTTGGGTGTTGCGGGTGAAGTTTTCAATCCGTCTTTTATAAATATTACAAGATTGAACTGTTTGTTTTCATGTATGAACGTAAATGAGGCAAAAGGAGTATGGAAGGATCATAGCAGGCGGCGCGTTCTGTAGTTTCTGCCTACCCCCATGTGACGAATGTGGCGTGAGCTTTTTTATGAGTATGTGAACAGTTTGAATTGGCTATACCCTGGTTAGTATTTATTAAATATCTGTTGTTAAAGGACACATTGTTGCATTTATTGACTGTTCTAGGAACGTAGATTCGAAAAGCGAAAACCTTGAAAAAGAGTAAGTACTTAAAATACCAAAAAATTATACTCTAGTTTAATGATTATGTATTAATCTTCAGAATCTCGGTGAAAATTCAACGTCACTGCCTTACTACGTAAATTACTTTCACTGGATAATATAGTTCCCGATGTTTTATTTTTGAAGTGAGCCCGAGAAACGTAGGGAAGCCATCAGGTAGTGTCATTGTGACCCTCATAACGTCCGAGGGTTCGCATAACCTATCAGATATCAGTATATATATGTCGCAGCCATCTGGTTAAATCAGCCAGATAATTGGACGCCTAGGCCCTTCATTAAACGCCAATCCAATTAAATAGCTGGACCACAACTAGCCAAGTCATTGAACGCAACGTTTAAACAGATGTTTGAATGTCGTGTAATCATTTAGTTAAATTGAATATTGATGTTTGGTCAGGGTGACGATGATTTCACAAATTATGTACGACTACTTGTTACTAATACTTACCACTAAGTAATAGTGATTTTTTTTTAAATTAATAAATAAATAATTTCACTTAAAACTGCACACAAGAACGAAAAATAACATTCACGGTTTGCGCTATCGATGCCATATTTGTTTTAGCGACTACTAGCACCGCAGTGCGAAAAACCTGAACTTAATTTGAATCACTTGGCTGAGTCTTGGTCAGTCATCTTCAAAGGGCTGACTTTCAACACGCCAAGTTGTTAAACGTTGAATGATTCTAATTCAATTAACTATCGGCCTGGGCATCCAATTGGATGCCAGCGTAAACCCTCACAAAACCCAAGGGTTTTATCATGGTAACCCTAATTAATTTAAAACCATTAATTTGCCAATAGATTATTTTATCAAAATCCACTCGAGCACTAACTAGACTACAAAGCCATTAGAAACAATGCCAAAACTACATAGTCTAACATCAACAGCAACATAGCTCCGAGAAAGTCCCTTCCTTTTACGGCCACACTTTCTCGGGAGTAATTTTGCCCCATAATGGTACCAGAGGATACAATTATAGCCACCTGATGAACACCATTGTAATTTGGTACCTAATAATGATTTTATGCTCGGTATGCATGTAATATCGTGTTATGATGCCCATTATGGACTTAATTTGGGTGTTTTTGTAGTTAAAATGTGAGTGCTGTTGTGAAATAATTTGGTGAGTAGATACGTGGCTAAGTAATAACAGCTGTATGGTTCGATCAATCAGGTTACACTGCACATGCTGTGGTTGGTCCGTGGATGGGTTAACATCCATAACATATCGAGGCTCCTCCGTGCCTCGTACATCACGTTGAGCCGTTGGTCCCGGCTGTAATTCGTGGATAGGTATTTTAAAGTTGTTACAGGTCGTCAGAAGCCTGAAAATCTGACAACCAGTTTTACCAAGAGGTATCGTGTTACCCAGTAATTGGGTTGTGGAAGTCAGATAGGCAGTCACTCCATGTAAAATACTGGTATTAAACTGCCTCCGGTTAGACTGGTAGCTGGCCTCAACGTAGTTGTAGGTATATTTTGTGTTTCAGAATGTTGATTGAATGTTTCAGTAAATTAGGTTTGCATTGGTTGCCTCCAATGCAAAGTTCACTTAATTAACTGCCGTGTAGTTGGGTAAATACAGGCTGGTGATATTCGTGGCGATGTAGTTGGATAGATTCAGGCCGGTGATATTGATGAAAATCACGAATTATCCTACACTTTCCCACTGCTAGGCACTGCCTGAAATGATTTAGAGGGCCTTAGCTCAGCAACGGAAAAATATCTTAAAACAGCTAATACCTGTAATGTATGAAGTGTGCTTTCACTTTTATAATTATTAATAGGATTAGTAAAACTTGATCATTCTCCGGAACTTCGTCCGAGCTCGATGAAAACTCCTATGTCAATATTGTGTCTTGCCATTTAGAATACACGCATCATTGAACGTTGCCTGAGTTTTCTTCCTGACTAGGAAACCTGGTTTTCTAAAACACTTCAATACCTAACAAATCCTACACTGCTCTGTTTCTTTTTTAAGTCAGTCAAAAACACAACCTACTTGTGTAGGAAATCAGAACGGATTGGGATATGAAAACGATTAGCGTAACATTATATTTCGATATTTTACACGGAACTCTGTAAAATGCACTGACACGTACTTTTCTTAAGTCTTTCTACATCTAAAAACGGCAAATAGGTAGCGTACTTAAGCTACATCCGGAAATAAAATATTAAATATTACTTTTGCTATCGTCTTCCGCATACTAACCGGATATGGTATATTGGCGCCGGAAGTCGATTGCAAAAAATATGAAATCCTACTAATATTAAATACGGTATGTGAAAGTTGGTATTATTGGATATTTAGATGTTTGGATGTTTGTTACCCAATATCACGCAACAATGGCTGAATGGATTTGGATGAAATTTGGCACACAGATAGATTATAACCTGGATTAATACATATGACACTTTTTATTCCGGTAATACGTTCCCGTGGGATAATTTGCGACCTCCACGTGGGTGAAGTCGCTGGCAAAAGCTAGTGAATAAATAAAACATTTAGAAAATAATCTGCACGCAGGGTGCGGGCTGCTCGACAGAGACACCGCGCCCCTGGCACACGGGCAACTGAGGGAACACGGGGGGGTTTTAGTCAGTAGAAGTCTGACACGCCCTCCCGCTCCACCCAGAGCGGGAGAAGTTATTCGATGATTTCCCATCAAAAAAAAAAAACAATGGCTGAAATGAAGGCACCAGCACTGTGTAGTTTACTGAAATGCGCTGACTACTTCATAGCAAACTTTTCAGCAAAAGATCTTACAACTTAAAACTAAATAACAAGACCACTCCAATACTTTTAAATGCCAATTATGTTCATCGCAAACTTCCATAACATAATTGAGTGTTGCAAGTTAACATTTCTCGAATTCCCTTACGAGGTATTGAACCGGGACCTATGAACAAAAACAAAATACCCACAAATTGGATAACAACTTAAAACGTCCCTCTTAATAAAATTACTTCGTTCCAACAAATTTTGTACAAAATCATCGAACTTTTGGTTAAACTTAATATATACAGGGAGCAAGCTGTTGCGTTCGGAAAATTCAATTTGTATACAAGTTAGCATCTCGTTAAAATTCTTCTGATGTAATAAGGTGGGCTCGCTGTTGTAGGCATTTAGATCTGGAGCGGTTTTCGACGAACTCGAACATTCTTAGCAAACTCTCGCATGATAATAATGTTCGAAGATTGGTTTTTGAGTTGCTAATAGATTTTCTGGGTGTTTTCGTTGCGTACGGTGCTGCTTCTCGTGTTATGATGGCGTAATGGGTTTTTGCCTTTTCGCGATTGGAAAAAGATTGCTTTAGGTGGTGAGGCTGATAAAAAGTTTGAGATTGGAAATGGGTTATGGAAGTCTTTGTGGCAATAAAAGAAATAATCCAAAATGGATGCTGTTCAAGCTTTCAACATTTATTATCTTATAGTTTTCAACTGCATGCTGTTTTCGTTTCATCCATAAAATCGAACAACTTAAACAATTGAATTAATGGATGAAAATGTTAACTATTTTTGTTGTATGTATTCGTTTAGCAAATAACATAGCATAATCAGTCTATAAAGTACTCACTGGTGGGAACCAAGAAAAAGCCCCATTTTCTCTCGCTGAGACCTACTCTCAGTGAGAGGGAGTGAGCCGTAATCCACCACGGGGCCCCGTGTGGGTTGGTAGTTGATTGTATTCGTTTGGTTTTAACTTGTTTACGTTGCAAAAGCAGTTGTTTTCGAGCATTTTATAATCCTTTTGAAGCGTCAGCATGAGCTCAACGAACTACAGGTCATGTCCTGGCAAACGGATTACCCAGTAAGCTATGTTGATAACACGGGTGTACTTGCACTATAAAATACCTATCCAGTAGTGAAATCTCATTCAATGCTTGTTTAACATGGATAACAAAAAACGATTCATTCAAAAAAGTGTTCACCTACAAATTCCCACTAATAAATGTATGACCTCTAGCGTACCGCCACATTAGTTAGTTGTTCAACAAATCATACTTATGTAAATTGTCCATAAGTAATAGAGATTTACATAATTTACTATAGTAGTCAATTACACTGAGTAACGACCAGCCGCTGTGTGATTTACACAAATTATTATCATCTATCATTTTTACGTAGTTTATTATTGTTTTGCTGAATGTGAATTATTGGAAACCAAGGAAAATGTCTACGAGATTCATAGGGGGAAATTGTTGTATTAGCGAGAGAATCAGAAGTTACGTTCCTTCGTCAAGATATTTCATAGTTACAACGGGAGATAAGTGACAATTCCACTAAACTTGCCTTCTTGTTACCACGTCAATGGTACAGGTACCAATCTAAGTAGTCGAGCAAGTAGAGTACACACGTCTAATAGAATTGGTCACACTACATATGATTCAAATCAGCATTACTTTATTTTTTGTAATAGCTCATTCACGGCAGAGTCCTGTGAGACTAGCTACAATATGGGGCTTATTGACTGCTTTTCTCTCCGTTTGACATTGTTGGTCGGGGCTGGACGATTCTTTCCCAAAATCGAATCCTTAATGAATCATCATCATCTTCCTGCTGTTGTCTCATGATACTTGAAGTCTCTCTCTGAGGTCGCTGTCAGCCGCCACATTATCATTCACTCCCTTCTATTTCATATCGTTCCTCACATAATCCACCCATCTTTTCTTTGGCCTTCCCTTTGCAATCATCAACATTAATATTCATCACTATATTAGGGACATGCGTTTCCTCTTAATATTTATTTAGTCATGCTAGAACAAAAGAAAACCATGAATGGTAGCACACATGGATGGGCAGTTGCCAGAAAAGAAACCACGAAAAGCCCCGATCCCATCAATCTCCGTTAACATTGTAAAGCACTAAGAAACAGCCTGAGAGCCAGAATCAATAGCACAAGCACAATACATCCCCCTTTATTTATACCCGAGGTTGTGGCTTTGCGCATAAATTCAGCAAAGGTAAGTTTTACGGCTAGTCAAGACTACGAACAATAAAAATAAATTAGCCTCCGTAAGTGCTTGCACTAATGAAATGGCCGAAAAATGGGAAATAGGCAAGTAGTTTTTGGTGGGGGATGGGTAATGGTACGCGCTTCTAGTGTAAATCTATAAGCTTGCATATGCGTAGGCGTGTTTTCTCTGAATGTGTCCATTTCTTGTTTTAGATTAATTTGCTTATCTGCCGTGAAGAATAGTAATCTCGGTAAGTATGTTTTGCATTTTTTTTGTCATAACAAGACATTAGACATGACACGTCACACACACAGGCAGACACAATTATGTATGTGTCATCATCTGCTTAGCCTTTTCGCAACTATGTTGGGGTCGGCTTCCAGTCTAACTGGAGACAGCTAAATACTTGTATTTTATATAGAGCAACTACCTATCTCACCTCCACACTGTTACTGGGTAATACGATACCTCACGCACGCACATATGTGATACAATACAGAATTAAGTTGATTGAATTTTCAATTGTACATAGCTCTATCTATGTCTACCGAAGATATCTCCTGAAATTAAACAGACTTGTTTGTGATAAAGGGCCAATGCCAACGAACCTATAAGTCTAGTCATCGCACAGTTACTTATGGTGTACCCGAGGGTAGCGTCTTAGGGCCCCCGCTATTTATATTGTACATTAATGATTTGCCAAAAGTAACAAGTCACCCTATGTCACTGTTTGCTGATGACAGCACTGTGACCATTAAGAGTACTGATGGTCAAAACCACAACGACGTTGTCACTCAGTCAATAACCTCCATAGTGAAATGGTTAGATAATAATAATCATAAAATAAATATTGATAAGACGAAACTAATGATGTTTAGCCAACGTGCGAATGCCAATATGACAGTATGCTATAATAATAAAATTATAACACAAGTAGATACATCAAAATTCCTAGGTTTAACGATTGACAAAAAATTGGACTGGAAAGCACATACGGAGGAGCTAACTAAACGAATTAGCAAATCAGCCTATGCCCTGTCTAAACTGACCCCAGTGATTAACGTCGATGCTTTAGTCACAGCATATCATGGTTTGGTGAGTTCAGTATTGAGGTATGGTGTCATTTTCTGGGGTAACTCAACCACCAGGGAATTGGTTTTTAAAGCTCAAAAAAGATGCATTAGGTTAATGATTAGACTCCACAGTTTAGATTCTTGTAGGCCATTATTTATCAAATACAAATTATTGACATTTCCTTGCTTATTATATTTTTGAGGTTGCTGTATTTGTTAAGTCCAATCCTGATCTGTTTACTAGAATATCATTTTATCACAATCGAACTCGACCACAGAACAATAACTTGTGCGTAAAAAGGTCCCATACAGCATTGATGCAAACAAAGTGTTTATTGTATGGCACCAATCATATTCAACCACATACCTAGTTCAATTAGGGAATTGAACATAAACTTATTTAGGAAAAGGCTTAAATTTTTACTGTTGCATAAAGCATATTATAGCATTTCGGAATTTTTGACGGACAAAATGTAATAATAATTATTGTTTTTTAATCTTAGTTCGAAATCAAGTCAAGTCCATTTAACATTGCATGTGACATTTTTTTTTTTTGTATTATTTTAATTATTATATTACTTGTTTCTCTCTTTTTGTTTAAAAAATATTTGAATATTGACGTAGTAAACATAAGTTACATGAATATTTTTCTTTAAGTATGTCATTTATATTTTATTTTATTAAATTGTTTTTTTTTTGTTTGTGAAAATCAATTTTTGACTAAGATATGCGTTTGATTAATGTAAATAGGTTATAAACTTTAGTATGAATGACAACCATGAATATTTGTACGCCTTCTGGTATAACATAGCGCGCTTGTAATTTCTTATAACAACTATTTATTGTACCTATGTTAACAAATGATTAAATGAATTATGAATTATGAATTAGGGGTAAAATATGGTGAACCTATTTGAACAAGAAGGGTTCGAAAGTCCAAGTTCATAACAATCGCAAGCCTTACCATTTGAACCACTGCCACGTCATCTTATGTAGTAAACTTTTGAAATCGCCATAGTAAGATGTGAACTCAGCTATCTCTATCACATTAAGGATAGAACTACCCCCAAAAACTAAAATTACAGATGTTATCACCCGAATTTAGAGACATTCCTCAGAATTTAAGTCTTTACCCTGAATCTCAATATTCCACGTACAATTTTCTACAAACAAAACCTCCCCATTGATACTTATACAGTAGCGAAAAAGTTAAAACCTCTTTAGATTCGTAAAGGCACATTCACACGCACGCAGCAGTAATCAGCGCACGCATTGTAGAGAGTCGACCGCAGTTGTTAAGGGCTCTTCAAACGAGGGCACTCGAACATCTGTCGCGCGGTGTCGCGAGGGCTTGCTATAAAAGGAGTGGATTTTTGTATTACGTGTTGAGTGTGTGGAGGTGAGCTTTAAGCGATTTTTTATGGAATATTAATACTTATGGTATATATTTGGTGAATGGTTCGTCTCAAGGATAGGGTAGGGTATGTCTTTAGGCTTTGCAAGAGGTGATCTGAGAGATTACTTGGTGCATAGCCAGCACAGCCAGACTGCTGGTGGAGAGCCAGCGGGCTGATGGCAAAGTCAAAGTCAAAGCATTTATTTCAAATAGGAACTTAAAAGGCACTTTTGAACATCAACATTTACATTAAAATAGAATTGATTCTAGTCGCCCCTTCCAAAATGTAGTTTCGTATGGAGAAGAATGGGCAAGAAACTCCACCGTTACTCTTTTAAAATGTTTCAAGTACAATATTTACATTCATTATATGATTATGTGTGAAAACGATGCACCCAGAATAAAATTACCATTCCAAAATAGGTAAACAGAATCAAATTGAAGCAATACAGATAAATTAATTCTGTGATAGATACATGGTGTTCACACATTTACAAACATTGTAAAAGTAAGTATAGGTACGATTTTCCTACAATATTAACAAGTAATGAGTCAGTGTGTGAGTTAAAGTAATCACTGAGTGTAAATCAATAATTAATTATACAATTCAATTAGCAACCAGTTCGATTTTGTGTAGACTCTAGATTGTCCTATGGAGCAGGACCAGCATATTTTCAAGCATTCTTATCTTGGATATAATCCTCTAATTTGTAATACGCTAGTTTACAAAGTTTACTTTTAATAAGAGTTTTAAATTTCCTTTCATTTAATTGCAATATATCACAAGGTATTTTGTTCACAAGTAGTAACAGCCGTACGGGTCGATCGATCCGGATGTGTGGATGGTGACCAGACCATTTTAATATACTCCTCCGTGCTTCGGCAAGCACGCTAAACCGTTGATCCTGACAGTCATTTGTGGATCTTTGACAATCGTTACGGGTCGTCAGAAGCCTAAAAGAAAACCTGACAAACAGTTTTAATCGTGGATGTCGTATTATCTAGGTTAGTAACTGGAATGTCTGGCTGGGAGGTCAGATAGACAGTTGCTTCATGTAAAATACTGGTATTTTGCTGCATCTGGATAGACTGAAGCCGACCCCATCGTAGTTGGGAAAAGGCTAGGCAGAAGATCCTAGCAGCACATGTCCATATTGTTACGCGCTAAAGCTAAAGTAATTAGTTACCACTAGCGCCATCTAGTATCAAGTAGCAGAATTAATTGAGTCAAGATCTATTTAGCAAGTTCGATATCAGAATCTTCTAGAATTATCAACATCTGTTCAGTCGGGGCCGGTATGTACTCGAAGATTCTAGATGCTTCGTATCTCGAATGTTCTTAGGGCCCTTTATAAGGCCGGAACAGAGCAACACCGAGTAGTGTTGATCAAGCGATACAGACGAGAACATCGTAAGCGATCTTCAAGTGCGATTTAGAGTCATCAGTAGTGAAATCGTGTTTTGTAATTTGTGTGTTTAATTAAAGTGTCAACTTTGGTAATTTTTATTGGCAGTTTTTAATTGTCACGAACCCGAAGCTCCTAACAATATTATGTCATCATTCTTTGGTTTTCTTTACTAAGGAATGTTAATGACGCCTTTACCTATAATGGCGAGCATCCCATGTTTTTGGCATTACACTGTTTGGTACTTTTTTATAAGTACATTCTCAATTGGGAGCAAAAGTAAAAACTCCAAGATTTAATGATTAGAGTGTACGAATTCACGAATTCTAAGTATATAACTTAAACACCTACGTCATTAACAGTCTAGCCTTTTGCCCAGCCATGTTGGTGCCGGCTTCCACTCTATCCGGATGCAGCTGAGTACTAGTATTTTACATGGAGCGACTGCCTGACTGACCTCCACCAACCCAGTTTCTGGATAATACAATACGGTAATATGGTAAGACTAGTTGTCAAACTTTTGGGCTTCTGAAGACCTGTAACGACTGTAAATCATTTACGAATGGCGGCCGGAGCCAACGGTTTAACATGCTTAACAAGGCACAGAGGAGTCTTGGTATGTAAAGACGGTCACCCATCTTCGGACCAACCGCGGCAAGCGTAGCTTAACCTGATCGTTCGACACGTAGAGCTGTTGTTACTTAGCCACTTAAACACCGACATAACGGGACGTAATTCGAATAACACACTATTATACGCAGTAATATGCAATTTATTAAGTATTTAATTAAAAGCCTTGCTGTCCACCTACAAAACTTTACCTTAAATATTTGTAGAGGCCACAAAATATAAATACATTATCGTCCATTGTATATTAACGAACATCACAACTAAACCCGCAGCCAGCAGCATCCATTAAAATCCCATAATCACAAACTCATTCATTTAAATTATCGTACAAGCTATGTTTACACTGCCCGCTTTCGGCGAGTACAATCAGCGTAGTACTGGCTCCACTAATCGTGCGAGTCAACGGAAGTAACATGGCGCGGTCATTTGGACAAACAAAAAAGTAACACGTACGGGTGTGTCCAGTTGAGATAATTTACCATTGTTGTTGTACGAAGTTATGGAGTCGGTATTAATATACGTTTTACTCTGATGTGAAAATATGTAAGAAATTAAATTTCGATTCGAGATTCGCACGAATTTCGTTTTCGTTGTAAGCTTTTTTTTTTAAGGGTCTGAAATCGTCAAAATAACTTCTTCCGCTCTGAGCGGAGTGGGAGGGCGTGTCAGACTTTTACTGACTAAAACCCACCCGTGGGCCTTTAGTTGCCTGTGTGCCAGGGGCCACGTTTTCTCTTTTGAACAACTCAAACTTCTGGCAGGCATCGGCTCTTGCAGACCCCAGCAGTTGGTGCTGACATCTCTTTGAGGCGCGCGTGGAATACAATGCGCCATCAATCCGGGCTTGGTCCTTACCGGACAGCGAGCTACCCATTACTCGCCATCCACAAGCCTGCCCCTATGGTGGTAGGGAATCAGCATAGGATTCCCGACGCCCAGGGCGTCTCCTGCGGCAACAAAGCCCGTGAGGGCGCATATACTGCCTCTCCCTCACGTGAGCCACCTCCCTCTTCGCGAGCATTACTGCTTCGCAGAAGGAGGTGACGGCTACCCAGGCACTCTCAGAGCAGGAGAAGGTATTTGATGATTTTCCTTCCTCAAAAAAAACCCCTGGCAGGCATCGGCCCTAGCGGACCCCACCAGTTGGTGCTGAAATCTCTTTGAGGCGCGCGTGGAACACAACGCGCCATCGCCGTGGACCCAAAATTGGTCCTCACCGGACGGGGCGCTACCCATTACTCGCAAGCCAATTGCCTAATACGTGTAAGTATCGATTCGCACATAAATAAACTTCGTGCGAGTCTTCTAGAGAAAATACTATATTATTTAAAAGTGACGAATCGCCCAATTCAGCGAGTAAATTCCTATGAATCGACTACTAAGTCAAACAAATGTTATCGTTGTTTTTTACACGCTTTATATTAGCTTCACTTGTATGTTTGTTTGTTTGTATGTAACCGACTCCTTAGAGCGCGATTTTGACCCACTTTAAACGGTCAGATTTCATTGAATCTTTGTAAACTTATCGAGGACCGATGACAATTCAATAATTAAAAAAGAAATTGAGAAAAATAAAAAAAGGAAAAATATAATAATATAGCGGTTTTACATAAAAATAAAACCGATATTATGTGCCGAGAGGGAAAACATACAGCATTGTTTATGAAGAAACGGTGTATACTTAGCCTTTTAAGCGCGGTCAATAGTGCGAATACTTAGTCTACCTTTAGGATACTAGATGGCGTTACCATCGCCGACGTTATATTTACTCTATGCCAGCTAGGACGCGGGAACCGCTGTCACTTTCAGAATTCATAGTCTTCACCAGGAAGAACTTCCTACCTTCCTAGAAAGTGCGTGGAGTCCCTCCGCGCGGAATAAGTGAAACCGACTCACTCTCTATCTCTCTCCTACTTTCTACTTTTGTGTATCTTTCTTTCTATCTCCCTCGGTAGCGTTAAACGTTTAACGCAACCTTGTTGGAAGTAGCATAAGAAGTTTCACTTAAAAAAAAAAACACGTTTTAGCAGTTAACAGAACTAAAAAATACAAAATAAATAATAGTTTAAAAAACGAAAAAAACACGCTTCAAAAACCTAACTAAAAAAGGAGAAAATAATTTAATTCAATTAAAAAGCGTGGGGTGCTTGACATAAATTGATTATAAAAATACCTCAAAAATCACCCCACGCTACGCTATTAATTGAATAAAATTATTTTCTCCTTTTTAGTTTGGTTTTTAAAGCGTGTTTTTTAGTTTTTTAAACTATTATTTATTCTTTGAGAAGAGTTATTGATTAAATGAACTTACAGTTTAATGGCCTAATAATTGTGAATTTTTTCATTATTTTATGTAATGATAACAATTAAAAGATATTACGAATAGAAAAGCAACGAGACTGATGAAGACTTTATAGTATGCGTGTTGTTTCTATAATATTAAGATATTTATTGCATGCAATGCAAATAAAACTGGAGGCCTGAATGGAAATAAGGACACTATTCTATTTCATTGAATGGAGTTAAAATGCAATGAAGTTCCTATGGTCCTTTCTATAAAATAAATTCGTGCTAAAATGACATAAATATCTCGGGATAACACATAGCTACTACCAAACAACAATTCATCTTGTAGATAGCAATCTACATAACATTAAACCAGCTAAATACCACGTCCATTATTTCTAACGTCCATTCTTGCTCAGATCGTGTGAATTAACCTCGTTTGTGCGACGGCACGTTATAAGGCTAGTGGAAAGCGCACTCGCCTTATTAAACGATTCACAATGGTCGTCTAATGTACGGGCATGTAAAAAGATACACAAAAGGCTCTTGTGGTCTAATTTAAGGATAGAAATTAGATACGCGAGACATAAGTGCTTGTGTCAGAAAGTTTAATGATATGAATTAACATTTTATTTGTCCCTGCGCAAAGCTACTAATTTGCATGCTGCGAAAACATGATGAGATTGCAACACAATAGCTATGCCGTGTCTGTTTACTATAAATTATCTTAGTCTTTCAAAATTCATATACAGGGTCAAATTAAATTAGCTGGCAATAGTTGCAACCTACCTAATCGATCAGCTGTTGTTGTAATTTTTCGTGGAACATTATAATATATATTTTTCACGAATTAATAAACCATAACATAACAGTCGTTTGGTAGCCTTAATTTTTGTACAAAGTTGGAGTTATAAATTTGTTAATTTTTTTTTTTTCATTAGTTTTCGATATCGATGCCCAACACATGGGTAAAGTATTGCCAAACATTACAAGTATTGATAAACTGGATGCGAAATCCGAGCGATGAAATCCTTCTACCCAATACCGATACCACGAGTTCTCGATAGCAAATCGGTTGTTCACGGCATCTCAACCATTGTTCGAGCTACCATTGTTTTTACCGATCGCCTGAGTTATAGGCTTACTGTTACATGTCATCAGCACGATTTGTGTGACAAACGGATGAGTTTTGTGCGTTTGACACGATGAATAGGGACGCTTATTTATTATTCGATAACCTGTAATTGGGGCAGTATGATAAATTATCAATTGAAAGGGTCGGATTCAATTAAAAACTTACAACGAATACAAATAATGAATTGAAAGGCATAACACCTTTTACAAACATGACATTCCTATGAGAGAGAGGAGAGGGAGCTCGAATAAATGTTTTCCCTATAATGTATTTGAACGTCCTCAATTAGCGTTGAATTATTTTATGGAAGACGTTCGTATACCTATTTTGTTACAGGGCTTGACTAATTTCAGCTTTGTATTGTGTAGGTAACTTCTAACATAAAAAACAAAGTAACTTGACTGTGAATTGTATCGTCGAGCTATTCGATTTTGTATTATTTTTGACGCTTTGACACTATTATATCTATGTACATACATACACAGTATACATATAGCTCATGGAAAGCGTTCGGTGACGATGACGCGAGTTTCTGCTTTTTGTTCACTCAAAAAGTACACATATATACACAGTATACGTATAGCTCATGGAAAGCGTTCGGTGTCGATGACGCGAGTTCCATGATTTTTGTTCACCCAAAAAGTGCTCAACGCGCCTACAGAAGTTTTTACTTCAATAATAAATAAACGTTGTACTAAAACTATTTCTGAGTAGCAACCCTGAAAAAACATATATCAAAAGTGTGCTGCCAGCGCAGGGTTGTGCCTGAGCTCTATAAATCAGGGCTGGTGATAACTCATGAGAATCAATTGGTATTTCCGTGTCGTCGCCGAAAAGTTTCGCCAAGAATTGTTTGGAAGCTAGATTTCGTATTTTGATAAGCAATTGTTTATGACCATGAGCTGGTGATTAGTCGGCAAGTTTATTTGAATTTGTTAAGGCTGGAATTGCTAAGTTGCCTGTAGCTCTGATCATTATAAACGCATTTATCTGCACCAAACACTTGTACATGTTTCATAAAGCTGCCAAACTGCGACTGTTACATTAATGCCGCGGTCACATGGACTGTTAACTGATGGGCCGCACCAGGTGTGGTTATGCTTGTCGAGGCCTGTCGTGGCCCATGCCGAGCGTTTCCACGGCCCGTTAACTGACAGAAGGCGCAAGGCGTTGTTAAGCCTGACGAGCCCCGTCGCAACCCGTGCCGAGATTTCCCGCCACAGGTCTTATCGGATGCGTCGATTCCGCCGGCTTGTCAGCCTGGCCAGATCAACGCGGCATTAGATGGACTCTTTATTCTCCTACACACAACCAGGGGCCTTAGTCTGCTATTTTTATAAATTCGTCATTCCGACACGATCCCATTGTCATTCATTTGTAATTTTGCTAAAAGTTCGTAATCTGCTAAATTCATAATGGTCGATCATTGGTCAGTCAATGGTCTCGTAATAGAATTGTGTCATAATGGCATTTTCGTATTGCCATTATTATAAAACTCGTTAGTAGAAACGTTTTTCGAAAAACTACTACTAAATTTGAACATTTATTCATGCCAGATTTCATTTATATATATTTTTACATATTATTTATTAGTGTTTTATGCAATCTAAAGTAGTTGGAAGTTCGTAAATTAAGTCAGTCATTCACTTGTCATTATGTACGAGATTACCAATAAATGCCATTTCTTTCAATGGAGTGTCAGTGGCTGACCATTGGAAAGTCACAATGACGCCATTATATTAGTAGATTACCAAACTTGTCAAAATCAACAATTATGAAATCAATGATAGACCATTCTGACACTATTGTAATAGCAGACTTGAGGCCCTGTAGTATAACCCATGCCATTATTATGGTAAACTTACGAGAGTTTAGCGAAAAGGTAAGTACATAAATAATATTGAATAGTGTTTTGTTTTACAACGTGGCAATGCTGCCAGCCTTTTGGGCACTCTTCCCGTTGACAACGATGCGGACTTATTTTTTGATGCATTATGATTATTTTATTTTTTTATATACCTGTACATATTATTAGCTTTGTTTTGTGTTTAAAAATAAAATAACCTGTTTTGGTAGTTATGTATTATTGAAAGCAAATAAAACAGTAGTGACTAAAGTGGAATGTCCACTTTGGTGGTAATTTGATTAACATAGTGTTTTTGATTTCCCAAAATTTCTCTAGCTGGCCAGGCATAATTGCTATAGGGGATCTTTTAACACAAATTATTATAGCGTTGTGCAAAACTGGTCCATTTTATGTTTCGAGTATTACAACTCCATTAAACATACAAGCACTAAATTCACAAAACCTTATTCGTATGCATTAAAAACGTAATGACTAGATACCTAATAAAAGCCTTGAAAACAATAAAACTGTGAATTTTAAAATGTTCCTCATCTTTTTCAAGTACGCGTATGGTCGCGACAGCCCTGTCATAAATCTCATAGCATGTTTGTCAAGTGTGGCGCTGGAACGCGCCCGGTCGCACGTTTACGATGCATTATAACGCAGCGGAACGCGATGCACATACATTTCTGATTTTTTGGTTTTGTGCAGAGGCAAGTTAGGGGAAAATGAGTTGTTTCGTTTAAAATATAATATGTAAGGTGGTAAAGGGTTTTGCATTTGCTGCGTAGTTTTGTGGTTGTTTAAGTTCGGCTTAGTATTTTGGTAAAATATCGAAGGCGACGCTGTTTTGTGTTTTTGCCGCCAGAATTAATAAAAGTTAGTCAGCTGATTATACAAAGTAGGCAATCGGTGAATGACGTTGTTGTTGTTATTATTATAAGCCTGTGTTTTCCCACTACAGGGCAAAGGCTATCTTTCCCTCTTTCCACAATTAGTGCTCATGCAATAAATTACCGAAAATGATCTGAGAAAGTTTGAAATTGCGTGTATTCAGAATTTCTCCCATTTCATAGTAGGTAATTCCAAACCAAATGAATCAATCACCACCACAAATCTTAAACTAAACTCACCAACCAAAGTTATCAAAGTCCAGAATAGCATAGCACGACAAAGTTTTCCAATAAAATACATCACTTTTCAATTTAGTCTTTGTGCTGTGGCAACACGAAACTATTTCATTCACTAAGGGGTCGGTAATTCGATTACTATTCGTCTCATTTCTCCCGAGATGTCGTGATTCGCCATAATTTGGGAATGCATGCGATTCAATGGGAATTTAATTGGATTAAGATGCATGGTGAAGGCGCCTTTGTTTATTTTGGTAGTGATGGGAGACATTGGTGTTTCAATTTGGGGACCTGATGTAATATTTAGTGTTTGGTGCTTGTGGTGTTTGCATAACAACCGCACGTGAATTTTGTAACACACTATTAAGGCGGTTCACCGAGCAAAAAACCTTGAGCATTCGTTCCCTCTTTGCCGCACCTCACCTCTACAATACTTCGTAAAACTTCGTAGCGCAATCTGGCGAATAGCTTATGAATAAACGTAAAAATCACAGACGTTAGAATTCACAGATACGGCATTCAATAAAATAAAATAAAAAACTTTTATAAGAAATAATGAAACGTTTAGTTATTGCGTATAAAAAAAAAAACATTAAATCAGTGACTATAATTAATCTTGTTTTTTTTTGGACGCTTTGTCTAATAATAAAAATAATATAATTAAATAATAACTGATGACAGCGATGCGGACGAATACTTCGACGTGTGTGTGTGTGTGTGTGTCCTTTTGTTTTGTATTTATTTGTTTAGTTAGTTAGTTTTTTTTTTAAATTCTTATTAAATAATTCTCTTATTGTGGCTTATTAATATTAGCCGCACGGGTTGATAGATCAGGGTAATCTACGCTTGCCGCGGTTCGTCTGTGGATAGGTGACGATCTCTAAATACCAGGACCCCTTCGTGCCTCGGAAAGTACGTTAAGCCGTTGGTCCCGGCTGTCATTTGTGAATCTTTGACAGTCGTTACGGGTCGTCAGAAGCCCGAAAGTGTGACAACCAGTCTTACCAAGAGGTATCGTATTACACAGTTAATGGATTGTGGAGGTCAAATAGGCATTCGCTCCATGTAAAGTACTAGTATTCAGCTGCATCCGGTTAGACTGGAAGCCGACCCCAACATAGTTAGGAAAAGGGTAAGCAGATGATGATGAATTATTTTAATATTATTTCGTCCATTAATTCTTCTAACTTTTTGCCATTTCGAAATCCCCACAAAACGAAAAACTTAATTTTCATTAGGTAAAGAAAGAAACAGCTAATAATGAGATCAAAACGACATTACGTTTTCAAAGATGCTAAAGCCAATAATGAGGTCAAAATTAAAATCCAAGATGGCAGCTGCAAGAAAAATAAAATTTTTCGTCATGGGTGTCGTTTTCATGGTTTTCAAAGATTCTGAAGCCGAGGTCAAAATGAAAATCCAAGATGGCAGTCAAGAAAATGTTCGAATTTTCCATTATGGGTGTCGTTTTCAGGGTTTTGGGGAAAAAAATAGCCGAAAATTTTCTTGGATTTTTGTTTTGACCCCATTATAAGATCCCCCAAAAACACTGAAAACGACACCCTAGTTGAAAAATTCGAAAATTTTCTTGGCTGGTATCTTGGATTTACATTTTGACCCCACCATTGGCTTGAGATCCTTCAAGAACGCTGGAATCGACACCCACGATGAATTATTCCAACATTTTCTTGGCCGCCATCTTGGAATTTTATTTTGACCCCACCAACGGCTTTAGATCCCCCAAAAACTCTGAAAACGAGACCATCTTAATCCAAACACAAAACAAAAAATTTAAGTCAAGCTTGCTGCTCAAGTTTTAAGCCACACAGTAGCAGCAGGCATGTACGCAAAAATAGCAACAGGTAAGGATCTTTTACCTTGATCATCCGTTTTGGTATTAAGTCAAATATTAGTAACTACAGAAACAGATGTAATATGATTATGAATCTATCAATGTCATATTTGATTAATTTACCAAGTGTTTGACTTATGTAGTAATAATACTTTCGAAGCTATTTTGGATTCCACGTGTATGACCAACTCAATAATAGATTATTGAACAGTATAATTGTTTTTTTTTTTGTTTCATTAAACATTTTATACTAAACAATCATGACATATCATGGTAAAAAGATAAGCCAGTCAGTAGGCTGGTAGTAAGACTGATTGTCCAGGCTATGCTGGACGATCATTTGAATTGTTGTCACCCATGAAGGTTCTTTCAATGCATAGTAAATAAAGTTTTTTTTTTTTCAGGAGAATTATCATGTGATGCCATAACCACGGCAGATGTTATTTCTAATATGGACAAATTATTTGATAGTGTTAATGCGTAAACACTCTGGTGTTTACGCATTAACACTATCAAATAATTTAGGTCTGCCTTAGAAGGGGAAAACCAATGAAAGGACAGTACAGACCACATCAAACTTTTTATGGAAATGAAGCAATTTTTTAGAAATTTAACATTTTTGGGCTGTAAAAGTTCCCCTCTTTCCAAGGAAGGTTGGGTCTGGAGTTTGAATAGGCTGGAAAGATTATGGAAGAACCTTAAAGAAAAACACAAAACAATTAAAAGCTTGTCAACAAGAAGAATTCAGCAGGGCCTATTAAAAAATCTGTTTGGCTGCATTTGCAGTAACTGTGGAGCTAACACAAACCCAACTACTGGGCAGTTTGTCACTGGTTTAAAAACTGCTGCCCTGAGTAATTTGTCACACATAGGGTCAGGAAATTGTGAGGTTGATGAAAATGACGTCATTCTGACAAATTTCAAGACTCTCTTGACTCCAGTTAAAAGCATAGCCACAGGTGATACTACCACATTGGAAAATGCTATAGCAGTAAATGAAATAGAGCAAACTGTGGAAGAAGCAACTGGCGAAATGTAAGCTTGTGCCTATGTCTGTGGGTTTATCATAAAAAATTATCCAAATAATAGTTGTAAAAAATTGTAAAAAAGCGTTTGTCTCAATTACACAAGGGGATGTTCACAATTTTATAAACTTCAAAAGATATGAAGGAATAAAAAAATCCCTTACATGCGCCTCAAACGATCTAGTTAATTGTATTGAAAAAAGTGTTACTATAATCAACAAATTCCTTGAAAAAGAGGCGTATAAAAGGAAATTAAAAATAACTATTATAGAATAATTAAAAGAATCTATAGAATGGGTTTCCTCAATAAATGAAATGAACACAAACAGTCTAATATTTCTTATGTAATAAATAGTGTCTTCCATATACGTGTTAAGGGATTTTGCATATTAAAAAATCGACAGTTTGCACAGGAAACAAGTAAGGCTTCTCTAAAGAAAAAAAATGATATTCTGCAACACAAATAGTTAAAATAGTGAATTAAAAAAAGTACCTGGAGTACAATTATTTGTCTACAAAATTACGGATACATACTGATGTCTAACAGACTTAAAGGACTGATAAAATATTCATATTACAATCCACAATAGTGTTTAAAATTTTCAAATAAAAAGTGAGAAAATAAATGATTAAAGAAGAAAGCCCATTTTTCATCTGACTATGTATAGAAATGAATGAATGAATGAATTCAGCTAATTGAATTGTAGGAATATTAAATGCGCTCATTACAATGTTAAAAACGCAGGAAAAAATATTTTTGTATATTTCTATAAGCTTATTCTACGTAACGGGTAAACGAATTACCATGTTTTCAACGCATATCAACCACACTTTTTTTTACGTCGTTCCATTTTACACACTGCTACTTGAAATTTATTCAACTCTGTTTCGGATTTGTTTACATTATGTTACCTACGTTTTATTTAATCATTACTTGTATTTCTTCATTAGTCTTTGTAAAATAAATATTGATTAAAATTAACATAATAATTAAATAATTTAATCATGTAGTATGTAATTGAGTTTGCACGACTGAAACGGATTTTTTTTTTGACATTTGACAGTTTTGATATTGGCAGTTTTGGCATCGGCGCACAGCTTAGTTGTTGTGTTTGCGTCTCGTTGTGTACTGTGCCATTTTGTGTGTGTTATTTCTTTTTACGGCACTGTTTACCGCCCCTGGATCTCGAGACTAGTTTTTGAGCGTTAATAATTAGTTCTAACACATGTATTTCTTTAAATTTGGTACAGACGCTAGGACATCAAGCTACCTTTACATGAACCTTATGCTTATGTAATAAAATTAAAAATCTATCAAAGAAAGACAAGTTGTTTTTAGGTGGTTAAATTCTTAATATATTTTGAAATGGGGAGGGTTATGTTCAGGTTATATACTATGGATGTTTATTTGATATTTGATAACATAACAATAATACAAACCAAACAGAAAAGCAATTTAATATTCTCTTTCGTCAATGACCCGAACCCGATATACCTTCCTTACCTACTGCATTAATGCTGCATTGTGGCATGTCCAAACGCTAGCGTCGGCTAGCTCGGCGCCCGGCACCCGGCGCCCGGCACCCGGCGCGCGCTCGCTGCGTCTATACGCTCGATAGTATCTATTACTGCGGGGAGTGAGGAAGCGTTTTCATACCTACACACCGCACTGCAACAGGGCCTTAAGTGGGACATTACGTTTAAAAAGCAGGAAATAAAAGTTAAATTATTATTTTTTTAAACTCCCGACCCATATAAAAACTCTAAAAAGTAAAAAAATAACAAATTATTGACCTTTTAAGTTGTAGTTAATATTTTGACTAAGGCATTGTCAAGTCGGGGGACGGTCAATGAAAACGCCAAACAGAGGAGGCCTAGCATTTATAAATAATATATGGGTCGGGGGTTTTTAAATTAAACTTTTTTAGTTCATATTTCATTTCAATAACGAGTAGATAGCTCCAAAAAAGTGCCCAAAACACGGCTGGCGCGAAGTTTTGGTAGAGCACGCGCCCTAATCAGAATATCAGCAATATCTATTATTATTATTAAAATTATTGCCTGTGATGTCCCACTGAAGGGCAAAGGCCTCTCTACCCTCCTTCCACTTCTCTCTGTTTAATCCTGCTAGTGACCAGTTCTTTATATTATGTTAGAAAAATTTGTCTGAATGTAATGAATGTTGTTGAACTGTCAAAATGAAAGCTATTCCTACTGTTAGTGTGTTATGCAATTGCCTCGCTGGTTCCTATTAGATATCGATCGTTTTACGTGATGATACCATTTACTAATCTTAAGACCGTATAATGTACCATAGTGTAAAAAATAGTTGATTATGATGAAAATCATAACTAAATTCTAAATTCAAACTACCGTCTTTAACACTCGTGACAACACCAAAATGACGAAGAATCCTTTATCAAATATCAGGCATCCAACTACATAGTGAATGATGTCGGCAATTAATTCTCTGCGCGCTAGGTAGCGGTAGTGAGCTGGTCTCCCAGGCTCTCGCTAGATCCGCTGGACTTAGCGAGTCCGTTCCTAGACTAGATTTTGATTTATCATTTTGGCATTACTCAAAGAGGGACTTGCATCCGGCAAGTAGGATTGTAACACTTCAAAATTGAATTAAATTTAATTTAAAGGATAACTAGTAAAGATAATTAGTAGTGTTTTTGGTAACTGTTCTAAGGAAAATGTCTTTGTGATATGAGAGCTCACGTCAATTTTAGTTGTCAAAATCAAAATCAAAAAAATCAAAAAGATGCTAAAGCCAATAATGAGGTCAAAATTAAAATCCAAGATGGCAGCTGCAAGAAAAATAAAATTTTTCGTCATGGGTGTCGTTTTCATGGTTTTCAAAGATTCTGAAGCCGAGGTCAAAATGAAAATCCAAGATGGCAGTCAAGAAAATGTTCGAATTTTCCATTATGGGTGTCGTTTTCAGGGTTTTGGGGAAAAAAATAGCCGAAAATTTTCTTGGATTTTTGTTTTGACCCCATTATAAGATCCCCCAAAAACACTGAAAACGACACCCTAGTTGAAAAATTCGAAAATTTTCTTGGCTGGTATCTTGGATTTACATTTTGACCCCACCATTGGCTTGAGATCCTTCAAGAACGCTGGAATCGACACCCACGATGAATTATTCCAACATTTTCTTGGCCGCCATCTTGGAATTTTATTTTGACCCCACCAACGGCTTTAGATCCCCCAAAAACTCTGAAAACGAGACCATCTTAATCCAAACACAAAACAAAAAATTTAAGTCAAGCTTGCTGCTCAAGTTTTAAGCCACACAGTAGCAGCAGGCATGTACGCAAAAATAGCAACAGGTAAGGATCTTTTACCTTGATCATCCGTTTTGGTATTAAGTCAAATATTAGTAACTACAGAAACAGATGTAATATGATTATGAATCTATCAATGTCATATTTGATTAATTTACCAAGTGTTTGACTTATGTAGTAATAATACTTTCGAAGCTATTTTGGATTCCACGTGTATGACCAACTCAATAATAGATTATTGAACAGTATAATTGTTTTTTTTTTTGTTTCATTAAACATTTTATACTAAACAATCATGACATCATGGTAAAAAGATAAGCCAGTCAGTAGGCTGGTAGTAAGACTGATTGTCCAGGCTATGCTGGACGATCATTTGAATTGTTGTCACCCATGAAGGTTCTTTCAATGCATAGTAAATAAAGTTTTTTTTTTTTTCAGGAGAATTATCATGTGATGCCATAACCACGGCAGATGTTATTTCTAATATGGACAAATTATTTGATAGTGTTAATGCGTAAACACTCTGGTGTTTACGCATTAACACTATCAAATAATTTAGGTCTGCCTTAGAAGGGGAAAACCAATGAAAGGACAGTACAGACCACATCAAACTTTTTATGGAAATGAAGCAATTTTTTAGAAATTTAACATTTTTGGGCTGTAAAAGTTCCCCTCTTTCCAAGGAAGGTTGGGTCTGGAGTTTGAATAGGCTCTGAGGGGCGAGCTCCAGCCGGGCGTGGACTTGACGTGTTATGCGGATGACACGCTGGTCACGGCCCGGGGGAGCTCGTACAGGGAGGCAGCGTTGTTGGCGACGGCTGCGGTGTCACAGGTCGTGACCCGCATACGGCGCCTAGGCCTGGAGGTGGCCCTAAACAAGTCGGAGGCCATGGTCTTTCATGGCCCCCGGCGGGCGCCGCCGCTGGGATCACACATCGTGGTCGGGGGGTCTCGAATCGCTGTCGAGTTTACCATGAAATATCTTGGATTGGTGCTCGACAGCCGGTGGGATTTCGGCCCCCACTTCCAGCGGCTCGCGCCCAAGTTGTTGGGCGCGGCTGGGGCGCTGTCAACGCTGCTTCCCAATCTGGGGGGCCCGAGCGCCGCCTGTAGGCGGCTCTACGTGGGGATCGTGCGATCGATGGCCCTGTATGGGGCCCCGATCTGGGCGGCTGACCTGACGGCCGGCAGCATTGCTGTCCTGCGAAGGCCACAGCGAGCGATGGCCGTCAGAGTCATTAGGGGATATCGCACGATCTCCTACGAGGCGGCTTGCGTACTGGCCGGTTCCCCGCCGTGGGACCTCGAGGCGAAGGTACTCGCGTCATTGTATCAGTGGCGCGAGGACTCGAGGGCGCGGGGCGAGTGGCTGACGCCGCGACATTTGGAGTTGCGTCGGTCACAGCTTCGCGCAGCCCTGGTGGCGGAATGGCGGGACAGGCTTTCACGCCCTACCGCCGGCCCTGCCACCATCGGGGCGGTCCGGCCGGTACTCGAGCGCTGGCTCGGGAGGAGGCACGGCTCCCTGTCGTTTCGGGTGACGCAGGTGCTCTCGGGGCATGGTTGCTTCGGGAAGTACCTGTGTCGTATAAACAGGGAGCCGGACGCTCGGTGTCACCACTGCGTCGACTGTCGGGAGGACACGGCGTGGCATACGCTTGCAGAGTGTGTTGCTTGGGAGGAGCCGCGCCGTGCCCTCATCTCAGGAGTAGGCAGTGACCTGTCGCTGCCGGCCGTTGTCGATTCGATGGTCGGCAGCGAGGAGTCCTGGGACGCGGTGGTATCCTTCTGCGAATCAGTCATTTCGCAGAAGGAGGCTGCGGAGAGGGAGCGGGAGATTGCTTCCGCTAACCCGATCCGCAGCAGACGCACCGGGCGTCGGCGGAGGGCGGATAACGCCCTCTTCCGGCCCCCCTAAATGGGTCCAGGGGCGACGGATCTGGGGAAATCCGTCGCCCCCTACTTCTTAGGACCCGAGATGGCGGCGCGTAGTGTTCCACGCGCGCCTCTATTTGATGTAAGGGGGGAGTTTAACACCTCACTCCCCCCCTAACGCGAGGTGGCCCGCACAGGCGGGCCGGCACTAGCCGGGGATCGCGGAAGTCACTTTTGTTCCCGTGATCTCCGGTGCAAGTGTGAGGCGGAACACCGGGGTGGTTTTAGTCAGTAAGAGTCTGACAGACCCCTCCGCCCTCCCCAGGGCGGAGGACATCCATGAGGATTTCCCCCCGTTATCAAAAAAAAAAAAAAAAAAAAATGGAGTTTGAATAGGCTGGAAAGATTATGGAAGAACCTTAAAGAAAAACACAAAACAATTAAAAGCTTGTCAACAAGAAGAATTCAGCAGGGCCTATTAAAAAATCTGTTTGGCTGCATTTGCAGTAACTGTGGAGCTAACACAAACCCAACTACTGGGCAGTTTGTCACTGGTTTAAAAACTGCTGCCCTGAGTAATTTGTCACACATAGGGTCAGGAAATTGTGAGGTTGATGAAAATGACGTCATTCTGACAAATTTCAAGACTCTCTTGACTCCAGTTAAAAGCATAGCCACAGGTGATACTACCACATTGGAAAATGCTATAGCAGTAAATGAAATAGAGCAAACTGTGGAAGAAGCAACTGGCGAAATGTAAGCTTGTGCCTATGTCTGTGGGTTTATCATAAAAAATTATCCAAATAATAGTTGTAAAAAATTGTAAAAAAGCGTTTGTCTCAATTACACAAGGGGATGTTCACAATTTTATAAACTTCAAAAGATATGAAGGAATAAAAAAATCCCTTACATGCGCCTCAAACGATCTAGTTAATTGTATTGAAAAAAGTGTTACTATAATCAACAAATTCCTTGAAAAAGAGGCGTATAAAAGGAAATTAAAAATAACTATTATAGAATAATTAAAAGAATCTATAGAATGGGTTTCCTCAATAAATGAAATGAACACAAACAGTCTAATATTTCTTATGTAATAAATAGTGTCTTCCATATACGTGTTAAGGGATTTTGCATATTAAAAAATCGACAGTTTGCACAGGAAACAAGTAAGGCTTCTCTAAAGAAAAAAAATGATATTCTGCAACACAAATAGTTAAAATAGTGAATTAAAAAAAGTACCTGGAGTACAATTATTTGTCTACAAAATTACGGATACATACTGATGTCTAACAGACTTAGGACTGATAAAATATTCATATTACAATCCACAATAGTGTTTAAAATTTTCAAATAAAAAGTGAGAAAATAAATGATTAAAGAAGAAAGCCCATTTTTCATCTGACTATGTATAGAAATGAATGAATGAATGAATTCAGCTAATTGAATTGTAGGAATATTAAATGCGCTCATTACAATGTTAAAAACGCAGGAAAAAATATTTTTGTATATTTCTATAAGCTTATTCTACGTAACGGGTAAACGAATTACCATGTTTTCAACGCATATCAACCACACTTTTTTTTACGTCGTTCCATTTTACACACTGCTACTTGAAATTTATTCAACTCTGTTTCGGATTTGTTTACATTATGTTACCTACGTTTTATTTAATCATTACTTGTATTTCTTCATTAGTCTTTGTAAAATAAATATTGATTAAAATTAACATAATAATTAAATAATTTAATCATGTAGTATGTAATTGAGTTTGCACGACTGAAACGGATTTTTTTTTTGACATTTGACAGTTTTGATATTGGCAGTTTTGGCATCGGCGCACAGCTTAGTTGTTGTGTTTGCGTCTCGTTGTGTACTGTGCCATTTTGTGTGTGTTATTTCTTTTTACGGCACTGTTTACCGCCCCTGGATCTCGAGACTAGTTTTTGAGCGTTAATAATTAGTTCTAACACATGTATTTCTTTAAATTTGGTACAGACGCTAGGACATCAAGCTACCTTTACATGAACCTTATGCTTATGTAATAAAATTAAAAATCTATCAAAGAAAGACAAGTTGTTTTTAGGTGGTTAAATTCTTAATATATTTTGAAATGGGGAGGGTTATGTTCAGGTTATATACTATGGATGTTTATTTGATATTTGATAACATAACAATAATACAAACCAAACAGAAAAGCAATTTAATATTCTCTTTCGTCAATGACCCGAACCCGATATACCTTCCTTACCTACTGCATTAATGCTGCATTGTGGCATGTCCAAACGCTAGCGTCGGCTAGCTCGGCGCCCGGCACCCGGCGCCCGGCACCCGGCGCGCGCTCGCTGCGTCTATACGCTCGATAGTATCTATTACTGCGGGGAGTGAGGAAGCGTTTTCATACCTACACACCGCACTGCAACAGGGCCTTAAGTGGGACATTACGTTTAAAAAGCAGGAAATAAAAGTTAAATTATTATTTTTTTAAACTCCCGACCCATATAAAAACTCTAAAAAGTAAAAAAATAACAAATTATTGACCTTTTAAGTTGTAGTTAATATTTTGACTAAGGCATTGTCAAGTCGGGGGACGGTCAATGAAAACGCCAAACAGAGGAGGCCTAGCATTTATAAATAATATATGGGTCGGGGGTTTTTAAATTAAACTTTTTTAGTTCATATTTCATTTCAATAACGAGTAGATAGCTCCAAAAAAGTGCCCAAAACACGGCTGGCGCGAAGTTTTGGTAGAGCACGCGCCCTAATCAGAATATCAGCAATATCTATCTCCTTTATTCCTTTCAATATACATATAAATTACATTTTTAAATATTAGTATAAAATTATATAAAAACATTTAAAAATATAAAAAATAGTGGCCCACCGGTATCGGGAACAAGGTCCAAGCTACCGGCGGTCAGGGCTCCAGAGAGAGGAACCTCCTGACAATGCGAGCCGTGTCCAGGAGTACTGCTTTCTGGATCAAGCCCTTGACCCAGCTGCCCAACGAGAGCCTCCTCAGATGTTGGTCGAGGCTCTTGGCTATCAAGCCATTGGCTGTAACAACTATCGGTACAATGATCGCTGAGTCCACATCCCACATGTCGACAACCTCGCGAGCCAAGTCAAGATACTTTATTTGTTTATCTTTCTCGGCTTTCACGAGGTTCCCGTCATGCGGGACCGTTATATCAACGATCATTGCACGCCGTTCTAGTCGATCCACCACCACTATATCAGGTTTATTGGCAACAATGGTCCTGTCAGTGATGATGGATCGATCCCAGTACAGTGTGACATGTCCATTTTCGAGAACTGGGTCGGGCACATACCTGTAGTACGGCACTTCTGATTCCACAAGGCTGTATTTCAGAGCAAGTTGCTGGTGGATAATCCTGGCTACTAGGTTGTGTCTATGCAAGTACTCCTCGTTAGCTAGACGAGAACACCCGGAGATTATGTGTCTGATTGATTCTCCTGGACGGTGGCATGCCCGACAGATGTCAACCGTGCCATCTTTCACAATAAATCTCCGGTAATTGTTCGTCATCATAACTTCGTCCATAATTGCACAGACAAAACCTTCGGTTTCCCCAAATAGGTCACCGAAACGTAGCCAGGCTACGGACGCTAGAAAGTCTACATCGGGTCCATGTAGGGCCCGGAAAAAGCGTCCGTGAAGCTCCTTACTCTGCCATACCTCCATGCGATCTTTAGTGTCAAGTACTACAGGCTTGCGCCAGTTCTCTTTACCCAAGGAGAGCGGGGTGAGGCCCTTGTCCACCGCAACCACATCTCGATGCATCCCCACGTCGGTTTCTAGGAAATAATCCCTGAGACTGCATATCTCGCGATTGTGGAGAGTCTTAGCATTTAAAAAGCCTCGACCTCCACATTTTCGCGGGATATACAGTCTCATTACCGATGACCGTGGGTGATGCATTCGATATGCAGTCAGCAGCGTACGGACCCTTCTATCTATGGCGTCGAGTTGGGTCTGAGTCCATTTGAGTATGCCGAAAGAGTACATCAAGACCGGCATGACCCAACCGTTGAAGGCACGCACCTTGTTTCCGCCTGATAAAAGACTATTAAATACTTTTTTCAGGCGGCCAAAGAAGCGTTCCTTCAACGATTGTTTCATGTCAGTAACATTGATGCCCAAAGCTTCCGACATACCCAAATACTTATAGGTTTCGGCTGCGGAGAGGGCTCGAAGTTTTATGGAATCCGAGAGTTGGGTTCCCACGGATTCCACAATCTCCCCTCGCTTTACATGCATGACCGCACATTTGTCCACACCAAAATCCATCCTAATGGCGCTACTGAAAGTTTCAGTTACTTTCAGTAGCTCCATTAGTTGCAAATTGTTGGGGGCAAAGAGTTTTAGGTCATCCATGTAGAGGAGGTGAGATATAACCTGACCACCTCTCCTCAGTCGATAGCCTATACCTGAATCCTCCAGCAGTGTGCTTAGAGGATTCAGGGCTAGGCAGAACCAAAGCGGACTCAAACTGTCGCCCTGAAATATGCCTCGCTCGATCCTTATCGGTTCGCTATTCCTCTGGATATTTCGACATCCTGGATATCGAAGGACCGTCCTCCATTGCCCCATACATGACATCAGGAAGGTGCGCAGAGTTGTATCTACTTTATACAATTCCAGCACCCTCATGAGCCATGTATGTGGCACCGAGTCATAGGCCTTCTTGTAGTCTATCCAACATGTCGAAAGATCCTTTCGGGTACGACGAACCTGTTGGCTAATGGCCATATCAATGAGGAGCAGCTCCTTAGTACCGCGGGATCCGTTCCGACATCCATTTTGAGAGACAGACATGATTGAATTAGTGTCTACATGATTGTAAATCTTAGCTCTCAAAATGGATGTAAGAACCTTATAGACCGTCGGTAAACATGTGATCGGTCTATAATTTTTGGGTTCCGCGGTACTACCTGATTTATGGAGCAGGTGGGTAACTCCTGTCGTTAGGAACTGGGGTAGCGAACCAGACTCCAAAGCAGTCTGGTACTGAGCCGCCAAGCGAGCGTGCGACCTTTGCAACCATTTAATCCAGAAGTTGTGCAGCCCGTCCGGCCCTGGAGACTTCCAATTGGGTAACGGACGGACTGCACGAGCTACATCTTGGGGGCAGATGGTAATAGCCCCCATTTCTGGTATTAGATCGCAGGCTCGCTCGACTTCCCGAGCCCAATCACCTTCGGTGTGACTGACAGGCACCGACCAGATACTACGCCAAAAAGAACACATAGCATCATCATCTGGTAGGCGCGTGTCAGCCACACTTTGGTCCGGTCGCTCCCAAGCCCTATATACCCACCTTTCATCACTTTGAAAAGTGCGGTTCTGGGTGTATCGATCCACTCGCCGCTTATACCTACGAATACGGTTTGCCCATGCATACACTTTCTGCTTCAGGAAGTCGATGCGCTCCGTGACACAAGACGTATAGTCTTGAGGACTGATATCAGTCCCCGAGAACGCCCGTCTCACAAAGCGCATCACTCTAGGGCGAGTATTGCCCTCCCTGAAGCAGATTAGTTTTCCGATGAGGGCTCTGGCCCCACCAATACGGCGTTCAATTCTGCACTGCCAAGCTGGTACGGCTGGTTTCGGTCGTGTAGCTCTTGAGTCATTGGCAAATTTGACGTGAGCTACACGACATGCCGCTACAGCCGCGCAGTACAAAATCGAATGAGTATCGGCGAGGTCTTCGCAGTCATCAAAAAAGTTTGACAACTGCGAATCCAGAGCTGCCACCAGCGCCCTATTTTTATTATGCATGGGCAAACGAGGTAAGCGTGGTCTAAGTTCGGGCGACATGAATCGATATTCCCGAATCGCACCGTCCAAAGCACTCCTCAATTCCTCATTGCACTGGGTACTTACGTTAGTAACCCTATCATCAGTCCCTTCGTCAGCTTGAGGCGCGTGGCTTGTGGTGAACCGTGGTGGAACCACAACTGTCTGCGGCGGCGGCGGGGGGACGATGACATGGCTACTCTGCATTTCAATTCGCAAGCGATCAAGTACAGTGTCATCCAACATATGGTTACGCTGGATGACCCGCACCTGATCCGATAGTCGTTGTGTCGAAACGTTGACAGTTGGTTCAAGCACCTGAAAAAGAGAGAGCATCCGAACACGGTACGCGGTCAGATTGTTTCCTCCCTCTGTAGCCCCATAGTATGAGCGCATGACGTTTTCGTTGATGGATCGTGTCCATCTCATGCGCTGCACACTTCCGCCGGGAGCTGGGACCCTATCAGAGGCCGGTGGGCCTCGAGGTCCTAAACCGTCCGGCGGCCGGCGTCCTCTTCGTCGACGAGCAGGTGGTGGCGTCGTGGGCGGAGAGAAATACTCGTCGCTCGAGCTCGACGCAACTACCGCGGCCGGTGTCATCACAGCGCCCGCAGTGGGGCTGGGTACCGGCGGCGGCGAGGCGGTAAGCAATATCTATTATTATTATTAAAATTATTGCCTGTGATGTCCCACTGAAGGGCAAAGGCCTCTCTACCCTCCTTCCACTTCTCTCTGTTTAATCCTGCTAGTGACCAGTTCTTTATATTATGTTAGAAAAATTTGTCTGAATGTAATGAATGTTGTTGAACTGTCAAAATGAAAGCTATTCCTACTGTTAGTGTGTTATGCAATTGCCTCGCTGGTTCCTATTAGATATCGATCGTTTTACGTGATGATACCATTTACTAATCTTAAGACCGTATAATGTACCATAGTGTAAAAAATAGTTGATTATGATGAAAATCATAACTAAATTCTAAATTCAAACTACCGTCTTTAACACTCGTGACAACACCAAAATGACGAAGAATCCTTTATCAAATATCAGGCATCCAACTACATAGTGAATGATGTCGGCAATTAATTCTCTGCGCGCTAGGTAGCGGTAGTGAGCTGGTCTCCCAGGCTCTCGCTAGATCCGCTGGACTTAGCGAGTCCGTTCCTAGACTAGATTTTGATTTATCATTTTGGCATTACTCAAAGAGGGACTTGCATCCGGCAAGTAGGATTGTAACACTTCAAAATTGAATTAAATTTAATTTAAAGGATAACTAGTAAAGATAATTAGTAGTGTTTTTGGTAACTGTTCTAAGGAAAATGTCTTTGTGATATGAGAGCTCACGTCAATTTTAGTTGTCAAAATCAAAATCAAAAAAATCAAAATCAAAAGTCATTTATTCAAACTAGGCTGAGAGTCAGCTCTTTTTGAACGTCAAAATAAAATTACATTAGACAGTCCCCCCAAAAACGCCCGCCCTTGACCACTTCCTAGTGCTTTAGCTGGGAAGAAGAAATAGCGGAACAAACTCCCCAGCAGCACAGCTGTCTGTTAAGTTAGAAGAACTTGATTCTATACAATAATAGGTAACAAAAATTACGAAACACAAAAAAAAAAAAAAAGAATTGCCATATGTCAGCTAGCACACGCCAATATACCATCAAAAATTGAAAACTAAAAATAATAGAAAATTAAAATAAAACGTAAACAGAACTTCCAATCTAAATAAAAGTCTCTAGGCATAAAGGGCATGCCCGCTTACATATGCAATTCTACATTATGCAAATATAGCTATAAGTAACTTAAAGTAACAAAAGTTAAACTAAAGTAACAAAAGTTAAACTAGGACCTCTGGACTAAAATTAATAAAAACTTAATACAATTAACAATAACAAAACCATGGTCAGCAAGACGACCAGTCACCACGAGCAGCACCCGTTCACGAGCATAACGCAAAGATCAGCTATTACCCCCCTCGCCATATTTGAGGGAAGGAGGCAAGCCGACCCCCGACGCTATAGTGTGGCCATTAGTGCTGTGCACTCCCTGAGGTATGCGCGGCGAGGTGGGAGGCGAAGAAAAAAGTGCATGAGTTCACATGAGATCGATACATGTCGGACAGATCTTACGATATCAGTTTGCATTTCTAAGGCAAGACTTGTGGCGGGACGATGGTCGGAGGCTATCTATCTGTAATATATTATACTTACTTAGTTGATTAAAATGTAACCCAAATATACCCATATTTTATTAAAAATATGCAGGTGATAAATAAGAACTAAACTTATAAACAGGACTTGTTGTATTGAACATTTTTTATGTTTACAAACAATTATATATTCTAACGAAAGTTATTCTGACATAGATTTTCAACTTCAGCTTCCATTTCGTCCTCATCTTCATCTTCCATTTTGCCACCGGAACTTGAATCAGAGTCTTGCAAATTTATTATGAATGAATCGATAACATATCGAACCTACTATCGCGACTCCAGTAATCATTTTCATTTTTCTGGTCATGATCGTCGCATCTCTGCCCTTTTGCCGCCGTGAATTCCGAAAACAAGTTATCCAATAAGATTATCTTTTCGTCTAGAGAAGAATTAATATAGTTTTGGGCTATGTTGTTTTTAATATCAGCCCAGACCAACTCTATTCGATTTAAATCTGGATGGTACGGAGGTAAACGCAGAACAGTGTGTCCACTGGCTTTCAGGAGTTTGTCAATTCTATACACGGGTTCTTTTTGTGTATTTTTGATAAGAAGTAGCAGTTGAGCCTTTGTCATGGTTCCTGAAAATTCTACATTATGGCGTAGCAACCAGTTCTGCTTTGCTCACTTTTGAGGCATGATATAGTTGGTTTCTTCTCAACCTGAACGCTGTGGTAAGATGCGTTGTCCATTACAACCTCAGAATTCGGCAGCAACTTATCTTTTGACTTTTCATCTACCCACTTATAAAAAGTAGGTCCGCTCATATCTCCATGATAGTCACCGGTTCTAGCATCTGATTTGAATATAGTCAATGCATCATCCACTAAGCCATTTCGACACCCAGCGTGGAGAATTACTAATCGCCGTCCTTTCCCAATATCAGCATGAATTCCGGGTTCTGACGATGATTGCCAACATTTGCTGGCATGGTGACTGGCGTTGATGTATGTTTCATCAAGAAAATATATGTTGCGGTTTTGCGTTCTGTAATTTCTGATTTGTGTAAGATATTTTTTTCCACCACACTGTAATATTAGGCTGCTCTATAAGGAAATGTCTCTTTAATTTGCATTTTTTGAAACGGTAGCCCATTTTGTGTTAAAGCTGTCTTAAATATTCCCGTCCACAATTCAATATGCCATCCTTTCTCAAACTTGATAGTAACTTACGGACACTTGGTAATTTTTTTTCAACTTCGTAAAACTGATGAATTTTTCTTCTGATAACTCCAAGGTCAAAATCATCCACAACATGTTTTTTCTTTAGAACTTTTGGTTCTTATGGCGATTAAAAATTTTCATTGGCTTGAATTTTCAATTGATAAATAACCCGCAGAAATCACATTATGCACGGTTCTTTTGCTGTACCCCGTAGCCTCCGCAACGATTTTGGCAATATTCACATCATTTTTAAATTCAAAGCTTTCTTTGTCTGCTTTTCTTTTCTTAAAATATTCAGGCACCTTAAAAATGACAGTCTTCATATCACGAGATAACGCACGACCCATCTTTGAATATTTCTCCCATGTGCGTCTGACATAGACAGTCCGATACAGATAACACTACCTGCCGCCACGAGCGTTGACAGCGCACTGACAGAGCGCAGCAGCCGATTCTCCCCCCCGTCTCGCCGCGCGCATACCTCAGGGAGTGCACAGCACTAATGGCCACACTATACCGCAAGCAGTGACATCTAAGGGAGCATGACGAACTTGCTGCCGGTTGCACTGGCAAGAATAATCATGAAGTGTCGAGGTCGCTAGCTAACTACATATTGCAATACTACTCATTTAAAAAAAAAACTGTAATCAGTAGATTAAGTCAATAAATAAATGAAAAAAAAAGAAAAACTGAATTATACAGTCAGATAAAAAAAGCAATTATATGAAATAACATAATGATATAACCTGTCAGTGGGTAAGCTAATTCTGGTGAAAGAACACAAACATTGTCTTGAGTTAATCACAGCGACCAACAATTCTTATCATTTAAGTAGTCGTTAATAGAATAGTATGCCTTTGAACAAAGGGTGGATTTTGCTTTTGCTTTAAACGCACTAAAATGCAAATCTAGCAAGGAAGAGGGTAGCTTGTTATAGGAGGTTATACCCAGACCTACAAATGAGTTATGAACCTTATGTAGCCGGTGAAAGGGAACACGTAGTTTGTCCTTATTTCTAGTATTAATATTATGAATATCACTGTTTTTAGTGTACAAGTGTATATTTTGCCTAATATATAAGATGTTGGCGAAGATGAATATTGCGATGCCACCGTGAGAATCCCAACATCTTTTAAAAAATCTCTCAGAGAAACTCTAGAACCTAGTTGGTAAATTGCTCGAACAGCTCGTTTTTGAAGAACAAAAATATTTTGAATGTCAGCGGCTTTGCCCCACAGCAGAATGCCGTAGGACATAACGCTATGAAAATAACTAAAATAAACTAACCGAGCTGTATCAACGTCAGTGTATTGTCTTACTTTCCTGACGGCGTAGGCGGCCGAACTGAGCCTTCCCGCTAGGCTTGATATACGTAATCCCCACTGAAGTTTGGCATCTACTGTTAAGCCTATAAAAACTGCCGAGTCTACAGTTTTAAGCACCTCATTATCTAAGACGATGTTGGGTTTAGAATACGCAACCTCTCGCCTGGATACAACATTTACGATTAATTATTTATACATACAAAATATTATGTTTACAGAGTGGCAGGGAACATCGACGTGCAACCTGTTACTATGGATTCAGTAGACAAATGATTCTGAACACCCCTGAGTTGAAATTAATCGTTCATTTTTTTTTTAATGCTGTTCCATACACTTTGCCCGGGTAGATAGCGCACTGATTTTTGTTTAGATACCGTAACCGACGATTTTTTGTAACCATGTGTTGAATTAATGGTTACAGTTTTTGCACCATTGTCTCAGTCACCTTGTACTTATGGATGAACGATGTCGATATATTGAAACACGTAAATATTTTAATTTTGAGCTTCGAGTAACTACCAACGTGATTATATATTCTCAACCTATCTCTACTAATCACCTGCGCTGAACCTACTTTCGTAACCAAGCGTAGCCGCACGATCAATGATCTCTCCCTGGCAACAGAGGGCGCGGCGGTAATCATCACTGGCTGGCAGGTCTCCAAGGAGGCCTCCTGCTCTGATCATAGGTGGATTTGCTTCGACATCCAGGTCTGCGCTTCACCTGCAACACCACGTCGCAATCCGCGTAATACGGATCGCGGCACCTATACACGCAGCCTAGAAGCAAAGCTTGCTACACCAAGCGGTCCGACCTCATTTGCGGACACGACACAGATTGAGGCACAAGTAAGTCAGATCACTAAACTAATGTTAGACAGCTACCACATTGCCTGCCCAGAGACCACCCAGCGTAGCACACCGAGCAAACAACACACAGCCCGTATTAACTACCAACGTTCTTCTGAAGAGTATTTCAAACTCTCGTGTACAATTGTTAATATTTTTTTTTGTTTTTAAAGAAATGAGTGGCTCGCCATCAACAGATGAACCCTGAGAGGTTTTCGTTGTGTGACTTAAATCACGTATTTAATACTCGAAGTGTTTTGGAAATAAATAAATAAATAAATAATGATAAATAATTAAATTCATTTTATTTCAGATAAATTAAGTAATTGGGAAATGCTCGCCAGTAAACTGCGCTAAGCTAATTTGATTGATGCATCCCTGCTTTCCTAGCTTTAAATACGTAAAAAAGTATATTAATTTACTTAAGATTACAATTTCAGTGCAGAACACATTCCGCTATACTATCTACTAGATCACAATTATCTCTCGAATAGTTAACTGTTAAGTCCAGATTAATTGCAGCATCCCGTAATCTAAAAACGTTACGTCCTAGGTTTTAATGGACCGAGCTCGCTGTGAGGCTAACTGGCCGTATTATCATCATCATCTACCCTTTTCTTAACTTTTTTGGGGATGGCTTCCAGTCTAACCGGTTGAAGTTGAATACCAGTATTTTACATGGAGCTACTGCTTATCTGACCTCCACAACCGAGTTACTGAGTGACACGATACCTCTTAGTAAGATTGACACATAACGACTGTCAAAGATCCACGAATGACAGCTGAGACCAACGGCTTAACGTGCCTACCGAGGCTCGGAGGGGTATTTGGTTTATAAAGATGGTCACCAATCCACGGACTAACCACGGCAAGCATAACTTAACCTTATCAATCGACCCGTGCAGCTGTTATTAGTTAGTTGCAAGCCCTTCTGAGCAAGCCAAAAATTCTTACTACTAAATTAACTAAATCTTGTATTCCTTTGTATATGACTCCCCAACCAGTGGTCGACCTGAAAACATTAGTAAGATGAATACTAAATAGACTTACTGACATCACAGTAAGCAAGTCGCCCTTTCTCCATTTCGTCGCACACCAAAAGGAAATGATTAACGACCCGCCATGACAGTTGCGTCTTGACTCGTTTGATGCAATTTGATACCATAGATTGGGAACAAAAGACGGACAAAGTTGGGTTCGGTTTCATAACCCTTTGACGAGTCGATAATGGTGAGCTTCCTAAATGTTGGTGTTGAGAAGTTTTGGTGGGATTATTACTGATGGCTAAAATAACCATCGATTTGGTTGGAAAATATCAGTTGGTTTTTTTTTTGGGTGGGTAATCATAAAATAACTTCTTCCACGAACCTTCGGCCCTCCCCGGTGATCTTTCGGGCCGCCCACACGGGGCAGCTCACCGTAATGGTTCACATTCCCATGTTTTCAAGACGAATGGTGGTTGCCCTCACCTGCTCGGCAGAACAACCCCCAGTCCTGACGACAGCGGCCACCACCTCGCCCTCCGTCATGGAGTCGTCCAAGCCCAAGAAGCGCATGTCAGCTCACTTGGTGGGCCTGGACACTCGGGCTTCGTTCGCATCTAGGGACACCCTAATCCTTTCAGCCAGAGCATCAGCGGTCGGGCCACTGGCCACACCGGGGACCCCCAGCATCCGGGCTCCGGTCACAGTGACCCTCATCCGGATGTCATTGGCGACTCCTAGTTCACCACCGCCCTTGCCTTGGCAATCACGTCGCGGTAGGATACGCCCTTCTTTTCCGCTTCCGGCTATGTAATAGTGTGATCACTACAGCTGCGGACTTCGGAGTACTCTGCCGCCTCTCCTTTCTTTTGGCCGCCCGTGCTTCCTTGCCCACCTTCCTCTTCTCCCCGGCTACTTGCCATTCGGCGTCGGCCGGAGGAGATTTAGGAGGTGGGGCCGGCCATCCTGGCACCACGCCTGGAGCCGTCGCCACCTGCGCAGCTACCCCGCCCTTCTTGGGCTTTGGAAGCACCGGTATTTTCCAGAGTCCTACCTGATTGCGGTGCTGATTTCGTCGTGGCAGCCGTGGCGACGGCATACGAGGCCCCCTTCTGCTGGCCTGAGGCCGGCCGACTCGTCGCTAGCGGGAGGCGCAGGACTATGGCTTCTAGGGCGGAAAACCGGCTCTGGAAGGCAGCCAGCTCCTGCCGCACCAGAGTCAGCACCCGGTCTTCCGCAGCCACGGGCTTGCCCTGTACCTGCCGCGCTGCCGCATTTGGCACCACCCTGGGGCCAGCTCCTTGGAGCCCGGCCAGGTCCGCTCGGAGCTCCTCGTTCTCCTTTCGTAGAAGCTTCATGGCGGCTGTCAAGCGGTTGACCTCCGCCCGCATCTCGGACATGCCGTCTGACGGAGTTCCGGAGTACATAGGCTAAAATGATAGCAGGGTTTGCGATAACTAAATAAATAAATAAATAATGGAAGCCGTGGCTGTGGGTATGACCTTTTCTTTAGACGACTGAATCCTCTTTAAGGCCACAACCTTGATCGCAGCAGCCACGGCCTCCGCAAACTTGGCCGTTCATTCCGAGTTGGAGCTGAGCAGAGAGCAGAGAGCTGTCCCTCCGTCTGGGTGGTTAGACCTCTGCCTAACCGGACCCCATCCCGCCGACAGAGCTTCCCTAGCTTTGGAGCCGACGCCATCCCGCCATCAGAGGGCGGCCGCTGGCCGTCCCTTCTTTTTGGACGCTTCTTGAGGAACTCTTTGGTTCTCTTCGAAGCGCCCACCACTACCCGCTCCGGGCTCTTGAATGAGCCCTTCGCGCTCGATGCGGCGTCGGCTTCCGACCCCGCATCACTCCCCAAAAGGCTCCCCTCCTCTAAAAGGTTTTTATTTTTAATATTTTGTTCCATAGGTGTTCCCACGAGTAAAAACTGGATATTTCAGTTATGTGCCTTCGGCTTGACCGTTCGAAGATTACCTATCTACCTAACATACACTGATGCTTGATACTTACCTTACCTTTCATCTCTGTGCGAGCCGCAGATGCGGGGCGAAGCGCGGCGAGACGCGCTCCTCTCCCCCACGCGCGGGGCGACGGCTGGCGGGCGCGAGACACGAGCGCGTGTTTGCCTCAGTACTATGCATGCGCACGTGTTTCGATATTTACGATAAGTGATGAAGTTTTTAACGTTGTTGTAACGTTTTTGTGATTTACCAATTCAGTGTATCTACACAGGGTTAGTTATTTATTTTTGTTTTTTGTCTCTGTGTGACTTTTAATTGTTTTTAGATGCGAGTGCGGACAGGGTGTGAATATAATAATTGATTTGGCAACCTAATGCTAGCTCTAATGCGTTGCATTGCCAGAGTTTGTCGGACATACCATCCACAAACTGTGTATTTGACCCATGGCCATGATAAGCCTTGCGGCATGCCTGTCAGCAACTCAGCCACCGTCCATACCTACGGCGCTATCTTTTTCAAAGTTCGCCGTAAGGGTAATTTTCGAGCGGCGCGACTCAATTTGAGCGGCGCAGCTCGGATTATGGGAGGTGCGGCCCAAACATTGAGCAGCGCGCCTCAAATATTGAGCAACGCGGCTCAGGCATTGAGTGGCACGGCTCAGACATTTGAAAGGCGCGGCTCAGAAGTTGAGCGGCGCGGCCCAAATACATCATTGGCATGTATTCATTGACTTATTTATTTATGTCAGTTTCCGCTGTGACTTTGTACTAAGCCGCAACTTGCTTTTGATCCAGATGACTCAAAACTGCGATTTGACGACCTTACGCGAGCTTCTTGACGAGCATGCAAAATCTGAGCAAGACGAGGAGATTCTGGAGAAACTAAAGGATCTGGCACAAAAATATCTCCCGGACGGATGGACCAGGTGGGATATCGCTAAAATCTCTAAGGAAGATGTTTTTGGTTCAATGATTGAATCTAATGTTTTAAATAAACTTATATTCGCTTTACCAACCGTCGGCCTAGTTCGCGCTTTCATCCCTGATGTAGGCCACCTCTCAGAAAAGCGTTACAGGGAGATTCGTTATAAGCTATTAGACTGGGCGTTCACGCGTGCTCTAATTCTGGGCCCGCCAGCGATTGCCAACAGAATCAGAGGTTCAGCGACACGACACGCACCGAATTATTCAAACAGTCTGTGGAAACGTTACGCCCAATGCTACACACACGAGCGCAGACAGACAAGATCCTTTCAGGCTGTCTTTCGCAAACAGAAGAGACAAGCTGGAAACGGAGGAGCGTATCTACACTTTCACGCAGTCAAGAGCTTCTAATTTACAGACGAAGGACAAGTACACCGCCTCCCTCAAGATCGGATGAGTTTCAAGCACTGAACCAAAAAAAATACCGGTACAGACTCAGAGTGTTCATCCTGGAAGGCACCTAATCTGATTGAGGACAGCAAACTGGAACTTTTGCCTACAACAAAAGAGGCGGAGCCGTTAATCTCAGAGCCCTCGGCTCTGTTAAAGAAGGAAGGTATGGATTGCCAACGCCTAGGTACAGAGAGTTGGAATCGCATCCGTTATAAGGAAGTAGAGAAACATTTGAATGCAGCTTCGGTATTCAGCGGTCTTAAGGTCAACACCGAGTTGGCCAGCCTCGCTTTGCAGCCATTTCCCTGGTTAGCGATGTACGAAAGAGTCTTGGGTACTATCACTCACGGCTTACTGCAGCAACGGAAGGCGCTTGCAGAGGGATTTAATTCAGTAATAAAGAAGTATCTGGAGGCCAGTACACCTCTTCGTGAATTGGTGGCGGATGAATCGGAAGTTAAAGTTTTATCAGACCAGCCGCACAGATTATGTGCGCACATCGCGCAGAGACCCTAGAGCAGAGACGTAAATCCTTTAAAACCAGAAACAATGTGCTGAACGTAGCATTACATAGTATTCCCCCATCATCTTCCAATTTGTTGACGAGAAAATATTATCCACATTTGTTAAGGATAATGGTGGAGTTTCACATGTTTTTGCCTCTGCGAAGTTTTCGGAGAAGAGAGAGAAAACACTTAATTTTCGCAGGCCAGCACCACCTGTCAAGATCAAAGGTGGCACGTTCATCATATCAGCACTCAGCAACGGTTACCTACAAAACTTTAAAAAAAAAATTGACCGAATTTCATTTCACCTAAAACTTTTCAATTATTATCATTTTGTTTTTTTTTTACTCCATCGAAGTCACGTCTGCCACTGTATCAGTTGACCTATTATTATCAATTCGATTTTTTTCGTTACTCCGACGTTTCATTTGGTCGAAAAACTTATTACCGAAGTAACACTTAGCCGAAATATATTTTTTTCGAAGTATTATTTTTTCCGAACATTCATTATACCACAGTTTTGTTAAATTAATTATTTAAATGTATTGGCACTTAATAAAAGAGTTGATTATGAACAAAATTGGTTTAAAGTGATCCCAGTAAGAAGCATGCAAACAAGGATGCCTGCTTCAAGATAAGATAAGGTAAGCTATTGTTCGTCAAATCTTTGAGCTCCTCAAGTTCTGAGTTGAGCTGTATGATTACTGATACATGCGTGAACTGATTGGACAGGTCCACTCAATCTGTGTGGTTCTTTCCCCAAAAGTCCATTTCAGACACCAATCCAGATGGTCTTCACATGATCTGACCAAGATTATGTCTGGACTTTAAAAGAGACTGTGACCTCTGAGTTTATTTCGGCCTTTCTTCTCAGAGTAGTCAGATAGGAAACGCCAACCTCATCTAGTTTAAAAAAATATGATTGACGTGTAAAAGCATTTAAGAAAGAATACCGTTTATTTGGATACAGTCCGTGAAACACAAAATACAATAAGAAATAAAAAAAGTGACAATAAATAAATAACTACAACAGTCAAGTGTGTGCCTCACGGCTGCGCCAAAAAGGTTCATTTCATCATTAATGCCAGACAGACTGATGCTATCTGACGCTAATTTTCTAATGAACCTTTAGGGAAAAGTGACGAGGAGTACAAAACAGTTTTAACATAGGTACCTAATACATAATTTTATACAAACCTACTTACAGAGTTAAAATAATTTATCATTTAAGATATTTTTTTTATTATCCAAAACATGAGTATACACAAACTCAAAACTCAAACTCAAAGCATTTATTTCAAATAAACCAATTACAGGCACTTTCTGAACTGTCAAGGTCGGTGATTTAGAAAGATGAAGCTAGTTGCCCATTCCAAAGGGTAGGTACCTATGGAGAAGAACGGGCAAGAAAGTCCATGGACACTTTTAAAATCATGATATTGTTACAATGTTGTTCAATATAATAATACACTGAGAGCACTGCTGCGACTGCGCAATAGGGCGACCTCAATAGCGAGTAGAGTGCGGAGCAGCAAAAATTGAGTTATTATTCTACTTTTTGTTGGTTTACTGAAACCAACAATAAGTAGAATAATAACTCAATTTTTAAATTATAAACAATGGGGTATTAACCAATTTATTAAAGACTATTTTAATTTGAAGATTGGGACGAAATATGTAACAGAAAAATAATATTGTCATTCAAAATATCAATGCATTTGTTTACACAGAAAACCGACGTCATACCCACAGAGCAATATAATGGCGTCCACTGCGTCCAGCGTTTTCGCCAAATTTTACCGATACCTATTTTCGCCGAAAGCACTTTTCCTCACAACGCCGCCGCGTCGATCCAAAACAATTGTCTTCTATTTCTTGCTCATAAAAATTTGACAATATACAATAATAAATATATAAAAACGAGAATGATAAAACAGCAAATCTGAGAATTTTTTACAATTAAATAATTAATTAAAATATAGGTTGAAAACTGCCCAGTCTTATGAAACATAATGTAAAGTAAAGCATTTTTCTTGCTCGAAGGCTTCTGGTATCTCTTCTGGAAGCCTTCGAGCAAGTAAAAAACTTAGTATTGCCAACTGAAGCTGCAGGATTGGCACAATGGTACAATAAGTATTATGTATCTGGAGTAGTTACAAAAAATCCGGCCAGGGGCTCATCAACGGTTAGGTTAGGTTAGAATTGCGATCACCCCACGAGCCGAGCCGAGCGAGCGCAGCGCGCGGTGCCGCGGGGGCGCAGCGCGCGGTGCCGTGGGGGCGCAGCGCGTCGTGCCGCGGGGGCGCAGCGCGCGGTGCCGTGGGAGCGGCCGGCGAGCGCTACTTCCATGTTAGTGGCAGTTACTTGACTATTTAGTAATAGCGCAAGGTACTATTCGTCTTGATACCAGTTTGCCCTGTCGGCGAAGAGTCCTGTCGGCGAAGTGTCCTGTCGGCGAAGAGTCCCGTCGAAGTAAACTCTTGTTGGTGTACAGTCTGTCGGCGTAGTGTCTGTCGGCGTTTAGTCGTACACTCCAGTGTCTAATCGCACTTATTCCAATCCAAAAACACAAAATTTTCTGGAATCATGACATAACCGTTGAAACACACTTTTAAATTGCAAGTGGAATATCTTCAACACTATTACAAAGTTCGCAAAAGAACAAAAACATACCGACTGCAAAATCGAACGCATCACTGCAACTGAGCCAATGCCAAAGCCTTGTCGTTCACCGCAAATTGAATATGAAAAGAGACCAGAAAAGCACTTGTCCCAAAAGAGTGGGATTAGCATAGAAACTTTTATAGGAGGGCTAGCTCACATCATGTAGGTACATCAAAAACCAATAATGTAAATATATTTTTTCCATATTGTTTGTTTTCTATCATGTTTCTTATGATTGAGCAGTTTGCAACCTGTATTTTCCATATTAACTATTTAATTATAAAAAATAATCAGATTTGCTGTTTTATTGTTCTCATTTTTATATATTTATTATGGCTATTGTCAAAATTTTATCAGCAAGAAATAGAAGACAATTGTTTTGGATCGGCACGGCGTAAGCAGAGGTGTTTTCGGTGAAAATAGGTATCGGTAAGATTATTTAGTTCAAGCGTGTTTCGGTAAACCATGACATCGGCAAATCTTGGTATCGGCCAACCATTAATTCTTTGCAGCGTTATTCGGCGAATGGCATCGACTAAAAGTTTTTTCGTGTTACTGTTCAACGGTGAAACATGGTTTCTGTAGACAATTATATCATTCAAGGGTAATTTAATAAACCATATGAGACTCGCACTCGGCTGGGACAGACTGCATGCGGAAGGTGGAGGATAGTGTTGTGGCGCAGCTTGGGAGAGGCTTATATCCAGCAGTGGACTGCAGTAGGCTGAGTTGATTGCATCATTATGCAATCAATTTTCCCACTGCTGGGATACAGGCCTCTTCTCTGTGAGAGGGAGTGTGCCGTAATTTACCACGTGGGGCCAGCGCGGGTTGGAAAATGTCACATGTTTTAACATTTTTGGTTCTAGGACATACGAGTTATGCTCACGATGTTTTTGTTCACCAAAAAACATCGTGCAAACAATAGCAGCTTTGTTGAAATAATTTACTGAAAGTAAAGCACCTGTCTGGGTTCGACCTAAATCTCGTTAGTCGCGGCCACTATCACTGGGCCACCACTCCTCCCAAGCTACAAACTATATCCAAATCCGTACCCAATACCTAAGTACATGCAGCACATCACCAAGTACTATAAATCATGCACGCAACATAATACCGGCGGCAGCGGTGGCGGCGTGGCGACGTTATATATGACGCAGAGACGCCCCGCCGCGCCGCGCGGGCGGTGCCCTGTGATTCACTGGCGTATCATTATATGTAATTAGAACTATTTTATTAGGGGACCTCTTTATTTCATAGTGGCCAGTAGCATAGGCACATATACTTCGTTGATGCCACAGGTACAGGATTAGGAACACAGGGTACTAAATCGTTGCGGCAGCAGCTCACATAAACGGAACAGTATTAATACATAGGTGGATGAGCCAGGGTAGCCCGTGAAATTCAAATTTTCTTACTTGTTTCGCAATTTGCAGGTCAGTGTCAGGTTATATTTTGATTAAAATATGAGTCGCGACCGTAACAAATGTGACTTTACGGAATTATAATCATTAACAATATCAGTACAACATAGACACTTAACTCGAGATCCAAACGCTTGTATACAAGTGTTTGTGTAGAGAACTCCCGCTGAAAATGTATTCAAAAACGTGTTCAACAAGTTCGGGCTTATGATACGCCTACTCTTGCTATATAATATAATAATAAAGTTTATTAATCCAAAAATATACATAGACTGGCTGTATGCTAGTTACATGCTAAGACTTAGTCAACTGACAATGGACACAAGGGGTGAAAAACAATTGTCTATATAAACCAAAAATGAAATCCTGTCTCCTAAACTAGGGATGGCCTGTATCACAGGTATATGAAGATCAATTGCAATTTCTATGACCGCAATCATTAGTACATTTACGTTACGGTTCTTATTACCCGTTTTTTGTTATCAACCTGACAAATTCTTCACTTCTCACATAGAAGATGAACAAGCATTGATCGCCACGCTTGCACACAGAAATAAGTCTCCAATACATATTGGAGATTTCTGTATAATTAAAGGTACACTGTAAAACGTAAATATAATGTTTCAAACTTATAATAAAATTAGAATTATGAACAAGCATATAAAGTAAAAAGGGAAAAGCTCACTGGGCATCAAAGAATTCGTCCATCGCTGTCAGTGGGAAAAGTGCCCAAAAGGCTGGCAGCGTTGCCACGTTGGGTGGCAACGCTGATTCTTTGAGCTAAGAATTGGCCAGCCCTTTGGTCACGTGAAGATTCGACTAACCGCTTGGCGATGTCTCGAAATACTCGATGAGCACTCGGACCCCACGGCCCTAGTGTTTCAACCCCAAACGGCTCAAACATATAGCTCCCAATGATGTTGTTATATTTGCGCCGTGTGAGGCTTTCTGCACCTGCAGTAGCCGCACCAGCACAGCCCGCCGTGCTCAGAAGATGGGATGGCGCGAGGGTGTCGACACAGGTTGCATCCCACACCAAAGGTCTACCCAACTTCCAAGGCATTATGGTCATTCCATCTGGCCTCTTCCCATCATCGCGTGCCAAGCCATTGGGTTCTAAGACAGCTGGCACCCCGGCGGTGACGAGAGCCCGATGGATAATGTCATTAATGCTGGCGTGCCGTGCCAGCCGACCAGCGCTCTTGCTGCAAGCAAGGCCATGGTGTCCGAGGCAAACAACTGCTTCACCGCACTGACAGCAATGCGGAGCCACGCATGGAGCACCCAGACGCAGACTTGTAGCGAGCCGGAACACCGGTAGAGTCACCCAGCATAGTACCTACATTAGGTGACGGTAGCGCCTGAAGCCATAGGCCCGACTCCCATTCTCCCACAGCCAGTAGGCGGGCGCGCTCAGCAGTATTGGTGGACGTATTAATGAGATTATTCCGTACCAACCTGCAGAGCGGCTCATCCCACTGTCTCGGGAAAGATAGGTTCACGGGCTGAACCGTATTCGAACAAGCCATTTTTCAGGCGTTCATGGCATTGATCAAACACGGCACTTCAGAGTCAACCTGAGAAGGGGCTAAGATTTTTCTGGTAAACTTTTCGGTGGTGTGGACCGAGGACAGGAAAGCCGGTAAGCTTACACTAGAAATTTTGTGGACGCCGAGCCCACCAAAACGGATGGTTAGTGTGGCTTGCAGCCACGAGCGGTCGTCCATTGCCACATTTAAAATGGATGTTAAAGTGTTTTGAATAATTTGATCGATTTTGTCTAAAAGGTGTGGCTGCTTCCAAAAAGGGGAAGAGCGGAGAAAATACATAAAATTTGGACCGAAACAGCAGTATCTGATAAGGGTTAATGCGGAATGTAAATTAATTTTAGAAAGTCTATCTGAAATAATTATCGTTGAAATGTTTAATTTTGACGTCAATGAAAGGTGAAAAACTGTCTTCTAGAATTGGGGAACCTAGGAGGTGCAGTGAACTTTTTTCCAAAACTTTGATATCTGGGGCGATTGAATTAAATCTGTGTATAGTTGGTTCTCTGTCGGTATTGTCACTAAGGTAAATTTCGCATTTTGAGTAATTGAGGTCAAGGCCGATGGATTGGAACTGCTGCTTTAAGAATTCAAAATCTTTTAGAACGGTATCTACGTCACCTCCTAGTTTTCCATCATCTAAATACCACACATTAAATTTGGAATTAAGTTGTTGTATTATAGGATGGATAGCCAAACTGAAAATGACTGGCCCGAGAGGATCACCTTGTTGGCATCCGACTGCTGATTCCAAAACGTATAGCAGTTTTGATGGATGCCTGTAGCACTGCCACATAAAACTATAAATTTCTGGTAACCTTTTTTTACTTCAGCCAGCAAAGTGTCCCTGTTAACGAAGTTGAAAACTTTAAAGGTTCATTAAAGTTTCCCCAAGATGTTAACAAATATGTTGTCTGCAAATTTTTCCAAGATGTTAACAAATATGATGTCTGCCAATAACTGCACTCAGCACGTTTTAATGTCAGCGCGGATGTCATAAAAAATGCTAAGAGGCGATTATCTGAAAGTTATTGCAAAGTCAATAGAGACCATTAAATATTTTTTTTTTTTTTTTTTTTTCTCTTTATTTGTTTAGGGGTTTTTATCTAAACAGATACGCCAACCCCATCGTGCCTTTTAACATTACATAAAATTAACACTAAAATTAAAATTAATACATATATACTATATTAAGTATGACCATTAAATATTGTCAACGGATATTATATTTCATAGGCTGTCTATATAAAATCTAGTATTGTATATTGTTGACGTTGCAGTTGAAGGAGGGTTGTGGGTTTAAATTCAAATAGTCTTATTCATAAAAAGTTATCGAGTAGCCAAACAGTTGCTAAAGTCTGGTTTTCTAAAACGGTATTTTTTTTTTTGGCTTTGCACTAATCGTGCTTATTGCCACTAACAATATTTTATTTTATAACAAAACGTAAGAATCAAGTACTCGCGAAATGACAAAATATTACAACGGGAAATTTGGAAATAGAAAGGAAATTAGTTGTTATTTCATAAAAATAATAAATTACAACAAGTAAACAGCAGGAAAATATAATACAACAGAAAACTGTAACGATTTAACGCCACCAGGTGGCCCAACAAAAAGGCCGACTCGGTGCGTAAACTAAGAAAGTTACTTATATACAGTTTATAAATTAATGTTTAAATAGCTATGTCATTATAATTTTTAATTTTGTGACCCCACCAGTTCGGCATACCAGGATACAGGGTACGCCGTGACCACCCCAGGAACCAAGTAGCATAAGGGCCGCAAACGACCCCGTGTCACCCTTGGTCCCCCTGCGATGGGTCAGCGCAGTGGCCCGGCCGCCTACCAATTTTTGGCTGCAGGGGATAGGGAGAGCGGCCAACGCTATACCGACACTCCTCTTCCGCTGCGGCCCCACCGCGTCCGCCATCAAACGGTGGCGGCCCTGTCCAGGCCACGGAAGGGAAGAGCGCTACTCAGAAGTAAGAAAAGAGCTATGGTTTGATAAATATCTACATTAAAATTAAATAAAATACATGAGATAGAAGTGCTTAAAGGGACTCGGAGGGAAACAAGACTGAAAAAGTGAGGAGTGGTCATAAAGGGGGTAGGAAAAAATGAGGTGGTTCAGATCTTCCACTTCAGCGCCACATTCACACGCAGGGTTCTGCACAATGCCAAGCCTGGCAAGATGAGCAGGAGTGCACAAGTGACCCACGCATACGTATGAATGTTGTTGAAAACTTTTTGCTTAGCTTGTACTTGCTAAACCAAGGTTTAACAAAAATGAATGCCTGAATAGTACGATGAAATTTCAGTTTTACTTGGTCGGACCAAAGCTGACCATAGGATTCTTGTAGATAAACCTTGGGCGGAGCTGCCAGATCTTGGGTATTATTTTTTACGGAAAAAGGTCTCCACACAATACAGCATCATTAGCAAACTGGTCAGCTCTCTCATTACCTAAAATGCCACAATGCGAGGGTATCCAAGCAAAATGCACTGAATACCCCTTAATAGAACATCTATAAAGGAGTTCACGTGTTTCAAATATAATATAAGGATTATGAGAATTGAAAGGAAATCTGGCCAAAAATTGTAGGGCACTCCTTGCATCAGTTAATATAAGTGAATTCCGTAAGCCCATCATAAGTATATATTCGACAGCTTTGAATAGACCGTAACATTCTCCCGTAAATTCAGATGATTCGGGCGGGAGCTTTATTTTTGGACGATATTATATTGGGAGTGGTATACACCTACTCACACACATAAGTCTCTTCCATGCTTCGAAGTATCTGTAAACAAGAGCTGACAGCCCTTTCAGTCTCTATCCATAGTGAAGTTTAAGTTAAGGTTATGACATACGTCATCTCGGTAAATGCTAAGGTTATAATGTATATTTGGTGACATCATTAATTAACTGTAATTACAGTGAAATATAGGAAGAAATTTAGATTGGTGACAAGGAGCTTCAATTAAATTGTATTTTCTGAAGCTTTAAAATAAACACAGAGTAGCTCTGTGCCTCCAGTAAGTGGATGAAATTACTTCTTCAGAGAGAGTGGAAAGTTTATTTCGCAAAGAATGATATTATGTAAATTGAAAACGCCGAGCCATAAATCTATCAGTTAAAAATTGACGTCGCAAATAAAGTGGAGTCTCCACATTCCACCTGGAGACAATTAATAGGACTGCTTTTCATTGCACCTGAAACCACTCTTGACTGAACTGAAGTGCCTTGGACTGAACACTGTCCAGGTTCTTAAGACCAGCAACATTAGCAGGTTCCAGCAAAAAAGTCCCAGAATCCAATAATCTTCTAATCAAGTTGATGTACAGTAGTTTTAATGAAAAGGGATGTGCTCCCCTCCAAACACCAGCAAGACATCTAATTATGTTGATATTTCGTTCGCATTTAGCAGCTAAATAATCACAGTACGGTAAACCAGTAAGATGTGTATCCAAAATAAGGCCTAACGATTTAACCTGGTTTTTAACGGGCATAGGGATATTTTTGTACCTTACTGTAACTATAGGAGGCTTATTCATTCTAGTAAACAAATAATATTGATTTTATCAATTGACAGGTGTAGACCATTGGTTTCTAGCCAAGTCAGTAAGCATAAAGAAGAGGTTAAGGAAGTACAAATATTTTTGCAACAGAATGACTTGCACTGACTCATATAGAGAGGATTCCAAATGGGTATCATTTAAGCTATCACCAATTTAATTAGTTTTGTGTTTCTTAAATAATAGGGTTTGTCCTCAAAATAGTAGATCTGTCACCAAAATGTAGTCACCAAACAATGCAAAATCAGTTCCACAATAAATCACCTAAAATCCTGAGATATAAGGTCTAGTACCAAATAAATGTTTTTGTATGTATTATAATAGGTGTGTATTTAATGCGGCAACTAAGTAAAATGAATATAGGTTTAAAAAAAAAATAGAGTGGGTACCATATATAATGGGTTGGCAGCTAATAAGGAGTATCGTAATAAGTAATAGGTAGCATATTAATATATCAGTAATAAGCTCCGTTTTAATTTAAACTAGCATCAAGTTTTTCTTTTGGGAACAGAATTAATATCTAAGCGGAAACTTAATGGCGAAAATAAAATAGAAAATGGGCATTCATAAATAATATATTATTATTGTATTATTAGGGCAGGTTTAGATTTTCTATATAATCTAGTCGTTTCTGGCACTCGCCGGCCGCTACCGCGGCACCGCTCGCTTCGCTCGCTCGGCTCGTGCGTAGGAAGTCACAGTTTTAACCTAACCTAACCTAACCATTAAAAAAAAAATAACGTACTCTAACTAGACTGGTAATATATTATCTTTGCCACCCTACTAACATTATTAGTCGCCAAGTCATTATTTATAGCTCCTCGCCTAATATTTTATTTGACTGGTATAAATATTTTTTTTAGCAGAGTAGTAAATAAAACAATTAAAGTCAAAATAATCAATATTTGATCATTTTTTCATTAAAATAGTAAATTGATGTATTAAATTGGTAACGAATACTATTAATTTAATATCTGAACGAAATAAAATGTTACTACTGTATTGGTGACAAAATATCAAATAAAAAGGAGTCGCAGTCAGGGATCGATAATCGATTTATTTGGTGACAGATCTACCATTCTGAGCACAGAGCTATTATTTAAGTAACAAAACTGTTATTATAAGAACGAAGTTTATATTCATGTAATGCAATATAATTTTATTGGTTATCGATCTCTTATTTTACACATATATTAACATTAATTTAATAATTCATACCTGGGAACAATTTTTGTTTATCTGAGAACGAAAATATTTCGTGGCGATAGATCTATTTATTAGGTGATACAACTTGATGACAAATATAAATTTTGGTGATAGAAAATATAGTTCCATTCCAAATTATAAGTGTAAATATTGTAGAGAATTGGACTAAGTACAGAACCTTTCAGGGAGACCTTTCCATACTAAACGGGAAGCCTTTAATATGAAGATTTAAAGATCTCTCTGAAAGCATGTTAATTATGAACTTAGACAGCATTGTTGGAACTTGTAATGAGTTCAGCTTTTGTTCTAGGATTGATACCAGGACATTGTCGTAAGCTGAGTTAATATCAAGAAAAGCAGCAATTACAGAGTTATTAGAAGAGAAGCCTAAGCGAATAACACTTATGAACACTCTAAGGCTGTCCATCGCACTTTTACCCTTCCTAAAAACCAAACTGTGATGTAGCTAGCAAGTTTTCCAAAAACCACTCCAAACGATTCTAAATAAGATGTTCAGCAATTTTAGCAAGAACTGTAGAAAGTGCAATTGGTCGATAAGAAATAAAATTAGAAGGCTTGTTTGGTTTCAGAATAGGAATAATTGTTTGAGACTTCCAACTTGATGGGATGTTGTCAGATATCAAAGCTGTAATGATGAGATTTAAATATTTAAAAGAACAGAGTTAGACAGATTAACTATAAATGAATATGGTATACCATCTTCACCAGGAGCTGAATCCTTAACATGTGAAAGGACTCCCTTCAACTCACTTAGTGTGAACAGGGAATTCAACTCAGAATTCGGAATAGGAACATAGGGAAAGTGCATTAAAGATCTCTGTTTTGGGACTGAAGGAGGAACTAAATGATCCATAAACTCATTGGCTAATTCTAATGGGAGTTTTGAGGCTGTTGTGTCACTAAATGCTGACCTGAATCTCCTAATATTTTGCTATACTAAAGATGCGTTAAGTTCTGGCGAGATAGATGCACAGAATCTTTGCGAACCTTCAAATTTTTTTTTCCTAAGGAGCTTACAATTTGCACGAGCAGCATCTAGGTATATCTCAAAATTGTGACGAGTCTTAGTATGAACATAATTTTTTTTCTGCTTCTTTTATTTTTTTAATGGCCTGAGTGTACTCAGCATCCCACCAAGGTTATGAAGGAATTTTGCCTCTAGCACCATTCTTAATAGGGAAAGTATTATCTGCCACCTCTACTAAAATTCTTGTTATTTGATTAGATAATACCTGAGGATCATAATTAGTTGTAAGGAATTAGTAAAAGCAAAAATTATTTCTTCTACACAATTTTTGTATGTATCCCAATCTGCATGTTGAAGTCTATACTTTAATCGTAGTGTTGGATTGCAAGCAGGGGGGCGATTCTACTAATTTGCAACGTTACACGTTAAATTGTGTTTCCACAAAAGTTCAATTTCGATCGCCGTTCGATAGTTACATAAAAAGTCATTCTACTATTTCATAAGCAAAATGGAAACTAAACTTAAACTGAACCGCAACTGGAACATAACAGCGGCTTACCTGTGTTACCAACATGCCAAATAGTATGTTTTATTAATACCACAAAGAAAAGAGATCTAAAAATGTTACTTAACACGAATATGTGGTACCAAAAGTATTTTCGAAAATTAAAAGACATCATGACCATAATTTTATTATAAACTTTGTCATGTTTATTTTATTGTTACAAATGCCACATTTCAACAAAAACTCAGAAGAACGTTTCGTTTTATATCCCTAGCTGGCCGAAGCTGTGAAACCAAACGTCTCGGTATGTCAAAGACTCGAAGGAGACTGTTGTTTTTGGGCCCCCCTGTATTATAACGTCTATTAATCGTATTATTCCTAAAAAAACATGTATAGAAGCATTTTTAACGGTGTTATGACAAGAATTTATATGAAAATACTCAATTACAGTTCGAGATAGTAACCAAATCTGTTTTTATTACGTAAAAAAATGTACCATTGACAGTGCAGGTTATCCTGTGATTAATCCTATTTTAAGTTTGCTTACTCTCGCTAAAGTAATAAAAAAATCATCGTGAAACGGATTGGAGTTTTTGGTTGCTTGTCAGTTTGACTATAATGATGTTACTCACTTATTAACGGCCAGGCACTCGATTTACTCGATTGTCTCAAAGCAATTCGAGTTGAATAAAAGTTCGCTTCTCTACCTACCAGAGGAAGGTTTCAGGCAGCTGGATACGTTTGAAACGTCATGAAAAAACTTAATAAAAAAGTAAAGAAACAGCAAGATCTAAAATATCATCCGTGCAATATTGGGGCAACATTTCAGCTCGTCTGTTTGGGGAGCGTTTTCTCTTTCTCACATTCTACTGTCAATCTAATGATCAATGCCAATGATACGATAGCAAATTGCATGTTCTAAACTGACTAATACTAACCCACAGAACATGTATTTTCTTCAGAGTGAAGAAAATACATGAGTCGAGAGAGTTTTTTAATAAGAGTTATTAAAAAACTCTCTCGACTCAGTCAGTAGGCATCACACTATTTTGGCGCTTTATTACACGATATTAGATGAATATTTCCATAATTATTACCTACCTATCCGACACAGTCAGAAACCAAGTGCCAACGGCAACTACACTTGACACTTAATTCAATATGAATACCAATATTATTAACTTTACTTCTGGCTGATCCCTCCTTTAAAGGGATTCAGTTTTAGACTGCAAGTGCCCCCTGCCAACTTAGCCGTTTCGTAGTCCCAAAATTCCATTATGTTAAGCTCTGTGATGAATCCGTTTCTTACATACTGCATGAAAATATTTAAGTTTATAAGTACTGCTCTGTGGTGTACTTATAGGATTATAATGAATATGGAATCTTCAAGGTGATGCAGCATTGAATTTACTCCAAAAGAATGTTGTGGTAACTGTTCAGTAATATTTCAACACAATGTGCGAAAATGTTGTTCAAGAGTGCTGCAGATTTGCAGTACCTAACTTGAGAAACGCATGGATTTTTCGCTTGTTTCAGTCAAACCATTTAGATGCAGTTTGAGGATTGTGCGTATTGATTATGCAAGAAAGAATTGAAACTGTTGATTCATTATGAAGATCTGGATAAAGGAATATTTACATTCCTTAAAGATCTGCACTACAAACGGGTACCTACCTAGGACATCAATTTCTGACTCAAGAGCGGCCCTTGCTGGATACTGTTGCAATTTTTTGGTGGCAGACATTCCTACTGTTGGCTGTTGTGCGCATGTAATGTTGAGCGTGCGGTATTTGAGTATTACTTATACTGTATATTTATCTTGGACATCCATTAAGATGAGTGGTGGAGCAAACTGCATCTTTTTAAGATGATAATATACTTAAGTATCTACTTGTCTGACGTTGAAATTGTTATACTTATAATACCAAATAAATTTTTTTGTTACATGTGTGGTTTTTAATTTAATGAACCGTTACATACCTTATTTAATGAATAAGAATAATAGTAAATAAGCTACCACATAAAAATGGTAAAATATTATGTGACCACGTGTTGTATGGTGCAGATTGGTGCATTTGTTCTTCATGGATTGTTGGAGGAACTATAGCAACAGTGTGCTATCAATATAGGTACCCCAGAACTCCAGACTTGCCAAACTTTCTATAGAATCTGCAAAATGCAACGCATTATTTATATAAGTTAGATTATCGAGTCTAGGTCTGTATACAAATAGAAATGGAAATACCTATGTATTGTAATAATTACCTTCTTTTGATTTCATCACAATCTTCCTTATAGCTTGGAAATTTGACACAGGTACTTCTTATAAATATGTGGCTTATTATGTACCTTCACCACTTGTAATTCCGCTCGAGAAAATGAGGGTTGTGACATGGCCTACCAGTGTTTGGTACTAACTAGTTTCATTTATTTATTTAAATTTCGTACATAACACCCTAACAGCTATGCGCCAATGCGATGTTACTACTATAAACAAAAGTTTCAAAAGTCATCTTACTTACGTTAATGAACAACATAAACAAAAAATCAACATGAAAAACAACACAACATTAATTATTAATTATTATTTTCAATGCACTTCAGTGCTACTTCTGTGAACCTCTTCAGGCTGCACTGAAATATATCAACGTCCATAGCAATAATATTGACCAATCTTATGGCTCGTGACAAGGGGGCAAACTTGTTCAGGTTTGTCCTAGCGGATGGCTCCAGTAGCGTTGGCGTCGGGCAACGCGCGCATCCACATCCTGCTGGCGCGCGCAGCCCCAGCTCTGCCAGAAGTTCATAAAAGCCAGTGCAACCAAGATCTAAAACAAGAATAGAGTCACCAGTTAATTACTTTATCACAGAGTAATACACCTACTGGCGCATATTAAAACGATACCTAGTCACTATGTAGGACTTACCTTTGTTTCCGTATCAATACCGTCAGAACGAAGATGTCAGACGGGTATGTGAGGACTGATCTCAACCAAAGCTTTTACAAGGTATATTTTCCGTTGACCTAGAACTATGAAATTTGGCAAGTAATACCGTCATAAACTACAAAAATATAAGGGGAAAACTTTTCCTTTGGAATTCAATCATAGAAAAGCATATGCAAGGAACGGTGGTCCAATTTTTTTAATAATATGTACCTACAAAGTACGGAACCCCCATTGGGCGAGTCCGACTCGCACTTGTCCGGTTTTTTTTAAATATAGTCATAGACACAGAAGTTAAAAATCTGTTCATAGCAACAAGTGTCATCTCATAAACCTTACTACTAAATTGTTGTATAGTTTTGAAACTAAAGTACTATACTTATACTTAATTTAAAAACAAACAATTCAATAGGTATGATGTTTGTTATTCCTCCACATCGGACTCAGCAACTTGCACACGCCCCCCTTTTAGAATAATTATACAACGGATTCTTAAAACCGGTATTAGTTCTAGAACGAATCATTGAATCTCTTCTCGTCAAACTCACGACACTATCCGAACTCCTCTCGAACCTCGAAAATATACTGCCAGTCATGTTTCTAGGAACTATCGGAAACCTTAAATCTGGAATCTGATAATAGTACACGTACAACGCCCCCAGTGTTAATATCACTGCGAAAAACATGGATACAAAGATTTTACTGCCCAAACCCGACTTCGACAAAGGACTCCTGCTTATCTGGGCAACCTTATGCCCTTTCATCCAACGATCTTGGACAGCATAGCTAATATAATTGATCATTTCCGCACTAAACCCTTCGTATTCACCTTTGTCAACCACCACGAGCTGAACTCTCATAAATGGAAATTCTGGAGTTAAACCAACGTGGTATTCAATACGGTTTTTCCCATACCCGTTAACAGTGTCTTCAACAAGGTCACTGAAATTTTTCATATCAAATGCTTCATCTGCAACAAACAAAAAGTATCCGCCACATATAATATTTCACAATAGAACCCAAGAGGTTTGATAGGATGCACACATGGAGCCTTCGGACAAAGCTTTGAAGCACATTCCAGCAACCACACCCTAACAACATCAAACAGGGCATAGCGTCACCGATCCTAACGACGGTGCTCATATATTCATTTAAAACAAATTGTTGTGTATCATCACTTGATTGTTCAGACTTAACATGCTGCTTGAAATCACTGTTAGTAAAACTTTCGTTTCCAATTTTAAGACTTTGTACGAATTGTGGCATTCTTGGCAGGGTCAAGCTAAATTTGGTATTTGCTGGGAACTACATTGTTGTAACACGGTATTCTGTCCGAGTCAGGAGTAGCTTTGTTGAACTTCCGAATCGGCTTGAGTCCAAGACGATTCTGTTTTATCCAAGTAATAAGCGTTTCTTTCTGTACAGTTGGTGTCTGTGGGATTGTCACCAAAAGTTAACTAGCCTTCTAAAATTAAGTCACCATTTTCTGGTAAAATTAACTCGCTAACTTCAGTTCCAGCTGCAATTTTGACTGAACCGGCAATCGACTGTGGAAACACGACGGTTTGTTTAGAACACGGAAGCTTTTTGTCTTTAATGTTCTCTGGCATCTTGAAGCTTGAGTTTGGAAGCCACTTGACAGGTTGTGGCTGATATTAAAGTTGTGCCGAATATAGCGAGACACTGTAGCACCACAATTTGGTGACATGTTGGGATCGACGGCTATTAATGAATGCCAATCTGATCCAGTCGTAGGGTAATGTGACACTAAATGATGTCTGGTCGTTTATTATCTCTGCTCTGTTTGATGTGCGTGACACATGCAATCACCAATCAACGTTATTTGAGTTTAGATTTACACTTTGAATCATGTTATTCATTTTGATGCATTGTGGGGTTAATTACTAAAATTATTAGTGCGGCGTGTTCGTTTTGTCCTAAATCTATATAAAAACTTATATCGGTTAATTTTGAATTTATATTCTTGTCTAGTCTAAGTCTCTGCAATAAAGAATCGAAGCAAAAAGGAAAATTAGACGAAGATAACAAAACAAAAACAAAAAATGTACCGACAAGAAAGCTCATAAGTATGATTTCAACCGTTTTTATTACATTTCTTAAAGAATTCTTATAACAGAAGCGAAAACAATCCATCACTGAGCAAAAGAATCTCATTTAAATAACCTAACAGTAATATATTGCCTTCCGAGAATACAAAACCGCGACGAATTAGCCACGTTAATATCATAATATTTCCTCGAAAAAGAAGACGTATAAACAAAAGATTAGGGGTAATCCTACCGCGTCGAGAAACCCGAGATCCAGGGATTACTGCCATCTTGAAGGAGCAATAAAAGTCATCGCCATCCACGCACGACCATTACACTTGATACCTTATGATTTATGGCTAGATAACACTGGTAGGTGGTTAAATACAAACCATTAATGACTTTGGTGGGGTTGGAAATTTAATAAGACGCCCCTCCCGTGCCAAGGAGCGTAGTTATGCAAATTTTATTGCAGGAAAAGCATCAGGAATATACGGAAGGATGTTGTGGCTTTTACAGTTGCGGTTTTTAACTTTTTTATTACTAAATGGAGGGCTCTTGACCTCGATCACGCTTGATGGAAAGCGATTGATGAGGTCTATGATGGATCGAGCGTGCCCAGAAAATGCCTGTTCACTCTTGTTCAAGGCACTGGTACTCCCACGCATCGACAAAACACAGCAAGCTGCTTGACTCCAGTGGGAGGGTGGTCGCGAACCAGGTGGGCATTAGCCCTACCACCGCAAGGGTAAAGAATTGGCCAGTCATCAAGGTATTGGGTGTGAGTGTCCAGGATGCGCCGAGCGTTTGGTTCATTCAAGTTACTGGTGGAACAAATTGCGCTACACGAGGAGGCTTCTTCATGCATCCCAAAATACAAGGATTTTGTGTGACATCAGCTGTCTTATTTGTTTTCAGCTATACGGCATGAAGACGTCTGTTCAAGAAAGTGTTTTCTTCTCGGGATCTCATTTAAATGCTCTTTTTGGTGCAATACTAGTCACTTCTCTCTAATGTGAAATTTCTCTTTGTGTTTTACACAGGGCTGGTGGCATTACAAATACCGATTGCATTTATTTTTCTGTCCTATAATATTTTTTCGAAAGTTTTCTTGATAAATTTTATGGATAAATGGGATTGTTTTAAAATTAGTTAGAAAAATTAAGCATTCGTGCAGTGGACTAAAGGATAAAAAAATACACACCACATACGTACTAATGAGAGCAAATAAATAAATAATATGTACGATTGAACATGTAATGTAATAGGCTTTTGGTCCAGTTTTAATCATCAGTTCTCTTCAGAACGTCTTTTGTACTGAAAATAGACAAGATATCATAACCAGTATAATACGGTTTTGTTTCTACTGAAACTCCGTTCTGTGCTAGGCCAACACGAAATCAAAATGTTGCCACCGAAGCGATCACGCGACTTGCAGTCTACTGTAAACAATGACAAAGAAAAGGTCTGATATTTAGTTATTTCATGCTATTATAACAAAATCCATTTCACCTTAACTCGCCGTCCCCGCACACACTATCGGCCCGTACATTCTACGACTACTTTAAAGATCGTAACAAGCCGCCGAAACGCACAATATGCTAGATGGGTAGATAACAGGGACCTCTAAGTGTTCCAGTTTTACGGTTCATCCTATAAAACCGCTAGCGTTCTGAACGTTTATAAAGGGTGGTATTAAACCTTATTGTGGCTACGTAAGTGTTCGGTTTTAATATTTGAAGTCGTGAAAGTCTTTTTGTAAGTCGTTGTTTGTAACGCATGAAGGTCAAGGCTGGGTGTTCAGAAGATTATGTGATATGTGATATCAGTATTGTTGGTACTATTGTCCGGATTGGTTCTGTAAAACTGGGGCTTTTCGGTTGAGTAAACCATTTTATTTTCATACCGTTGTAATGATTCATGTTATTTATCTCGTACTAGGGGCTTGCAAATATTCGGAAATGTTTATATTCGAATATTGTTTTTTTTTTTCGGGTAATATTCGAATATTAGAATATTATTCGAATAATTAAAAAAATAAGCTGTTTTAATAATCATGTCTTTATTTGCTAATGTCTTAGATACAGTAAGAGTCTGAGCAATATTAAGGAATAAAACAAAATTTTACTGCTTTATAAAAGGACTAGCAGTTCACCCGCGACTTCTTCTGCGTGAATTTCGAAGATAAAGCACCTATGTATTACTCGCTGATATTGTAGGTTTCTATAGGTGAGATAGTTTTATAAAATTTAATTTAGATAAGTATGTAACTAAGTTAAATAGGTATTTAATGTAAAGCTTCCCTGTATACAATGTTTGAGTTTTTTTTTTATTTTCCGGTAGCAAAATTATCTGGTTTTCGGTTGATCCAGCTAGTGATAAACCAACATATAACTGCCCATTGGTAAAAATATTTTAGTGTGTCAATGCCAACCAAAGAGAATGTTTGTCTCTGGGACTTGTTAATAGTCAAGGCAAATGATGTTTATACGTGAATCTGGAGTCACTTGAACGATATAGGAATCTCTTTTTTTTTTTTTTGGGCGGGAAATCATCAAATAACTTCTCCCGCTCTGGGTGGAGCGAGAGGGCGTGTCAGACTTTTACTGACTAACTCCCACCCGTGTTCCCGCAGTTGCCTGTGTGCCAGGGGCCGCGGTATCTCTTTCGAACAACCCGCACCCCTGGTAGGCATCGGCCCTTGCGGACCCCCCCATTTGGTGCTGACATCTCTTTGAGGCGCGCGTGGAACACAACGCGCCGTCGACCCGGGCTTGGTCCTTACCGGACAGCGAGCTATCCATTACTCGCCGTCCGCAAGCCCGCGCCTACGGTGGCCGAGAATCAGCCTGGGATTCCCGACGCCCAGGGCGTCTCCCGCGGTGACTACGGCCGTGAGGGCGCAAATACTGCCTCTCCCTCACGTGCGCCACCTCCCTCTTCGCGAGCATTACTGCTTCGCAGAAGAAGGTGACGGCTAACCATTCACTCTCGCTCCGTACCATGGCCTGCACCAGGGCCGGACGCGAGAGATCGCCGCCGCCGGCGCCGATCGCCTCCACGAGGACACGGCGGTGCTCCGCCCAAACCGTGCAGACCGCCACCGTATGCACCACCGTGTCCTCATGGCGATCTTCACAATGGAAACACCCGGGCGTTTCCTTCCGCCTTATTCGAAACAGGAACCTCTCGTAACAACCGTGTCCGGTGAGGACCTGCGTCAGGCGGAAGGTGAGGACGCCTTGCCGCCTCTCAAGCCACTCCTCAAAGAGGGGACTTACCGCCGCTATCGTGGCATGCCCATGCACAGGTTAGGTTGGCTTACATTTTCCGATTTTAAATAGCAGTTCGTGAGGTGGCAGCTCGAATGGATTAAGGGAGTTTAAAAGTTCTTGCGGATAATGTCTGCATCTTAAATATTACACACTGTATCAGTGAACTTGTAGATTTTGACTTGGCCGGGGACTTTTTGTAAAATTAAATTATTGATTTAACTGACTGTATCGCTCCTAGGTGTGACGATAGCCCTTGAACAAAGCCAATGAATATCTCTATTTAGTACATATTACGATATGTACGGGTATTTGACATGAAGCGTTTACCTATGTAACCTCCACAGCCCAGTTACAGGGTAATACGACACCCCTTACAATTGGTATCAAACTTTCAGATTTCTGACTACCTCAATAATGAAAAGATAAATCACACTAGTTTGATCTTATCTGGGAGAAGCTTTGCTCTGCCATATAACCTATAGATACCTATGATAGTGTTATGTCTTTGCGTCGTTGAAACAAATAAATTATTGAACTTTTCTTAGCAGACATCATACTCGTAAATATGAGCACACCTAAAGCTGTCTGGTGGTCTACTTTGACCGAAACTCGCCGGTACTGAAACCACCTTTATTTAAGCACACCCTGTATCTCACAATGTCTAGGTACTTAATAATCATAATAATAATGTGGGACGAATGTACCATGACTCATAGAGCTCATGTTGAAGAAGTGGATCGAACACTTAAGGACTTGAGAAACTCAGTCGCTGTCATGGGTGGTGTCACTTTTGTTTGACTGGTGAGTTTCGGCAGACACAAAAGAGACACGTGCGGACATCATCAAGGAGTGTCTAAAATTATCGCCCCTATGGAGTATAATTCAAACCCTAAATTTACACACTAACATGAGAGCCCACCTTAAATATGGATAACGATTTTCCACAACAGCTGCTTAAAGTTGGGAAGGGTCTTTTTCTTCTCCAACCTTAGGCGCTAACGTTGCGGAAATCGTTATAAATGAGAGTCTGGGTCGTATAGTTCACAGTCTGCAGCAACTTATAGATGAAAAGCATCTATAAGTCGCAGCGACCGAATTTCTCAAGTCCTTAAGTGTTCGACTGCTTCAACATGAGGACTATGAGTCATGGTACATTAGTCTCATATTTTCAGCGACGTATCTTGTAACAACTGACTAAGGGGTCCATTTTTGGATGTCGAACATATCCACTGTTGCTCCAATAAAACTGTCAGTGGGAGTTTGAAGGTAGAGTTTGTAGATTTACTGTCGCTCAATAAAGTAGCTGTAATCCCCGAAGAAGCCACTGCCAGAGCAATTTTTCCGGATTGCCTAACATGTGCTAATATTAAATTAGCGAGGAATGTTTTTCCTGTGATACCTGGGGCGTCCAAATCTTATTATTTCCCTTAATTGTTCGTTACGCTGTCAATAATGCATCAAAAGCCTGTTTTTGATCTGTGACTAACTTCAGAAAATTTGTTTTACAAAACTAGCTAATTCACTGATGTGGTACGGTTTTAGCAACATTTGCAGAGATATGCTGCCTTAAATCAGTGGGACGCTGCGCACGTTCAGCGCCAGACTCCCGAGCACGGCCCTGAGATGCTCACACTTTGGCTAGCGAGTCGCTGCGAACGCTCGGAGTTAATGACTCTATCACCTGTTGCCAATACATGCCGCCCTAAATCAGGGAAACGCTGCGCACGTTCAGTGATAGACTTCCGAGCACGGCCCTGAGATGTTCTCATACTTGGCTAGCGAGTCACTGCGAACGCTCGGAGCTAGATTCCCTAGCGCGTGTTATCTTCGAAACTATTTAACCAATTGACATACTAAAAAGGGCAAATCTTATCTCTATGATATCCTTGTGATTATAAAATATTTTTTTTAGTTAAGGATTAATATTTTGTTGTTTAAAAAATCATCCAAAAGTAAGAAAACGTTTTGAATACATAAAAGCTACTATATCTGCTAAAATATAAAAGATAGAAGTATGGTATCGCGGACTTTTTTGTAGAAATATTTTGGGCGGACCAAGTTGCCTCACATTATTTTTAATTATATACAACTGTTTAGGCAGCGCATGACAATAACTCTGTTTTCTTCCGCCTGGTTAGACATACATTGCTATAGCTCGGCTAATATGCAATATATAAATATAATTTATAGCCTATAGCACTCACAAATAATGCAGCTTCCAACCAGTGAAAAAAATCTTAGAATTGGACCATTCGTTCCGGAGATTACCCCCTACATACAAACTTACAAACAAATTTTACCTCTTTATAATATTATTATATATTATATTATATATCATATTATAGTATATAGTAATAGTATATAGTAATAGTAAATAAATTCAAGAAAGCAATATTTGCCTGGCTTTTAGACAACTGTTTTTATTCTGTTCACGATTTTTTTAATTATAAATTTTGAAATTACATGTAATCAGTAGGTACTTAGTGTGGATTGACTTTTTAAATTTAAGGCATTTGACATTTAATTTATAAATATATTTAAGTTTTTGTTTCTAATTAATAAAATTTGACATTGTATTAAAAAATAATAGTTACCCATAGTCATTTCAAACTAAATGGGAATTGTACTTTAATTTAAATATTTCTACACCGGCAACGGTAGTATATGTGAAGCTTTTTAATAATATTAAGATCATAATGTACCATATACTCGGAAATAAATATACTATACTATAAAATAGTAATAGTAAAGTAAATAGTAATTATAGTAATAGTATAGAAGTATAGACTACACGAAGTTAGAGGTTTTTAGATGCAAAAGCGATCGATAAACAACCACAACACGAGTCTTATAAATCCAGATCTCAGATCTCGATTGATAAGTAATGTTTTAATATTTATATTAAATCAAACAATTAAATAATAAGTAACAACATAGAGGAAGGGCTGTAATGGCCCAGTGTTAACGGCCGCGACATACGAGATGTAGGTCGTCGGTTCGATCTCAGGTAGGCGCTTCACTTTGTGTAAATTATTTCATCACCACTGCTCTCACAACGATGAAGGAAAACATCGTGTGGAAACCGCCATGTCCTAGAACCAAAAAAATCTAAGACATGCGACATTTACCAACCCGCACTGAGCCCGCGTAGCGGATAACGGCCCACTCGCTCTCACAGAGAGGAGGCCGGTGCCCCAGCAGTGAGAACATTATAGACTGATTATGCTATGCCATAGAGGAAGGATTTGGGCAAGGCCTTTCCTCAGCAATGGGACAGTGTAGGTGAATTAACAAAAACAAAAACTGCATAAAATCTTCAATGTAACATAGCTCTATTCTTACTTATTCTTAAGTAAGTTTTGGTCACAGCACTGAACTAAAAAAATAAGGGATATACCTAATCAAACAAATTACCAATAAGTGGTAAAAACAGTATTACGGTAAAGAGCTATCTTCACTATCATCATCATCATTTCAGCTGAAAGACGTCATCATCTAGACATAGGCCTCCCTCAAGCTCCGCCACTTCGACCGGTTCTATGCTTCCTGCATCCAGCGGATTCCTGCAGCCTTCACAAGGTCATCGGTCCACCTTGTGGGAGGCCTTCCAACTCTAAGTCTTCCGGTACGCAGTCGCCATTCCAGAAACTTTCGGCCCCATCGGCGATCTGTTCTGCGAGCAACGAGCCGTGCCCACTGCCAATTAAGTTTGGCGATTCTTCGGGCAATGTCGGTTGCCTTGGTTCACCAGCGGATCTCTTCATTCCATCATTCGACCACGTAGGGAAACTCCAAGCATAGCCATCTACATAGCCCTTTGGGTGACTTTTAGCGTTCTAATAAGACCCATTGTGAGTGACCACGTTTAAGTGCCATAGGTCAGCACTGGTCAAAGATTTGAGACACTGCGGTATTTGGGACGAGAAGATATTGCGTAGCGTCCCGAATGCTGCCCAGTCGAGTTGGATTCGACGATTGACCTCTTTCTCGAAGTTGCACAAACCTAACTGGACAGGTCGTTCTAGGTAAACGTACTCGTCCCTAACTTAAAGTGTAGCAGCTCCGATCTTCATGACAGTGAGTGTTACATGGGCATTTGACATTACCTTTGTCTTGTCCATATTCATTCTAAGACTCACTCTTTCGGAAGCATTACTGAGGTCGTCGAGCATTGTACCTACTGAGGTCCTCCATAGTCATCCATGACAACTATACAGGCAAACCGAAGACGAGTGATGTACTCGCCATTGATGTCGATGCCAGCCCCTTTCCAGTCCAGTACCTTGAAGACATCCTCCAGTGCAGCGGTGAAAAGTTTCGGAGAGATAACGTCTCCTTGTCTCACACCTCGCTGCAAAAAGAAAGATTTCAAGGGCTGGTCTTGGATTCGGACTGACATCGTGGCGTATTCGTACAGATAATTCAGCACCTCGATGCAATGTCGAATTGGCATCGTCGAAGAAACTGCAGTACTGTACAGCCCATATCTCTATCTAATCGAGGGTTTTTTTGGTAGTATACTTAGCAGAAAAGGTTTATTACTCTCGGTTTTCGGTATAACCTACCGCAGTTTAGTATGTGGTCTACGGTGTTTTAGCAAATGCAAGCAATGAAAATGTTATCCTTTCTACAATAGCATAGTTACATTCATTATTGCTGGGCATCGTCTATTTGGCGTTTTCATTGGCCGTCCCCCTTTGATCAAAATATTTTCTATAACTTAAAAGAGCAAATATTTTTTTTTGTTTAACTTTTTAGAGGTTTTAGATTGGGTAGAGATTTTTAAAACTTTAAATTTAACTTTTCCTGCTTTTTAAACCTAATATAGTAATAGTTAACACGCTACGTTCGACACATGTATATGCTATGCTTTACGTATGTTTCCTACAATGAAGTTTGTTACTAATTATCCTCATTCCTCGTCCTGATCACCATTTATCTATAACCTATTTATTGAGACGTTTTCAATGAGCCCAAACACGATACTTCTGCTGTTTGTTGGTGAGTAACTTGGGTATCCTGGAAATTCCACGTGATGCCCCAGCATCAGTTCAAGGTTATTTTGTTCGTCTAATATGATTGAAGTAATAGAATACCAAATTTCGACTCGATCAGACCCGTGGAAGATGCTCAAATACTTTCATCAACCAGAAAAGAGCTGATAATTTTCAAACGGCTGAACCAATTTTGACAAAACATGTCTAAGAACCACCGCTAGAAAACCAAATAAAAAAAAAAACCGCACCCAAATCGGTTTACCCGTTTAAGAGCTACAGTGCCACAGACAGACACAAAGACACACAGACACACATAGCGGTCAAACTTACCCCTAATTTGCGTCGGGGGTTTAAAAAATTACCTATCCACTGCTAAACTACTTCTCAATGTGAATTCATTTAATTTTAAATTATGGATTTAATCTCAACAATACTCAGAAACGCTTAGTATTTTACGACTCAGTTAACCAACCCTTTTACTAAAACATTAACCTTGAACGACTAACATAAAAGGAATACTAACAACCCCTTTATGCGAAAACTTGATTAAAATTGAAATGATAGTACCCACGGGAACGGTAACAGCCCTTCATTACGTCAAAATCTAACTACCCTTAAATAGACACCTCTTTACACCAAAACACCTTCATCTTTATTGCTTGTTCGATTTAAAGCTATTGTTGCGCAATATTTTTGTGTGTTTAAAGCAAAAAATTAAGCATGCTTGTATCAGTTTCTTACATAGAGTCCGTTACTCAAAACATGATTGGTTTGTTTTCTGTTTGAATAGTGAACATGGAATCGTTTCAAAATAGACAATTATGAGTTCCGTCACAGTGTAAAAAGATACGGCTACAATTAACAAAGTTTGCTGCAAATTATCAGACTATTTTTCTTCCATTGTGGCCCATATACATGTTGGTACAATGTACAACTGAAATGTTTCTAACGAAGCAGGTTTACATTTTGGAGAATGGATGAAAGTTTCTAATTGCATGCAGATCTTTAAAGAAACTGGAGTTGTTTATCAGACTTCATTTTGCTCGTATTATTCTCTAAAAAAGTTTCAGTAATTATTACCTCTTCATAATGAATGGGAGAAGGTCTAGATTCATCAACGTTAATCTAATTTATGAAATTGAGAAAACTGTATTGGTCAGCTAAGAAAAAAAATCATTAGATGCTCAAGGCAAAAAACGCGTTCTCATAATTTACGTACCGGATTTTTAATAATCACAATACGAAATAGATCAATATCCCGTATTCAGCTTTTCGTTGATAAATTGGGCATGCACAAGAGCAGCTCAAGATATAAAAAATAAATGGACATCTCAAATTCTAAACTCAAAGGAACACCAGCTTAGTTACTACCAAATAAGCAATACCCAAGCTTTCAATCACAAAAGCCTTATATCTCGCCATAAACATACACTATTGGCTCATAATTCATTCAACTTCACTCAATACATGCTATAAAATCTATTCAGTCGCTAAAACGTTCCGTTTTGACTACGGAGTAATGAGAATATGGAGTGCTGAAACACATTTGTCGAAATACCATTGGCTGGTTGAACAGATTGGTCTACGAAGTTTAACTTTATGATTGTTAACACCTTTAGCAGCGCATCATTATCTAAAGGACTGTCACAATAAAAATGAAATGTCGAAGGTGACGTGTCATTATCATGTACAGTCACGGACTTTAATTGATAAGCCACTTGCTACAGTTCCTATGTTAGCCGTGTAATGCAAATCGGGTTTAGTCGGTTATACTCGTACATGTCCAGAGTGACGACCCAAAGTCAACCAATTGCAGGGCTAGCAACCGTAACCTAGCAACAATTGTTTTAGCGTAGCGATAGTAACGTTATGATTAGTCATTTCGACATCGGAAAAACTCGCACCCACGATTTTATCCGAACGCGTAGCGTCCAAGAGACGGTCATGACAAATATGATAACTGTTGCATATAAACATAAATAGTTACGGCTACGATTCACCAAAATTCGAAATTATCGTCTCTGACATTTCAACTGTCACTGTTTTTGGATAGGTTTTCAGAAATAACGAGTATTTAATGAGCTCTTATTCAAAAAAGGTCAGTATCAAATAGATTGGATAAACTTATGCAACAGTGTATTGATTTATCATTGACAATTTATTAGTCAACCTCGATGGATAAGACTATTTCCGATTATAAGTAATTTGTCATCTTGTTTACGAGCATGCGGTTTAAGTTCGTGTTTAATCGTGTAATCTCGTGAATGTATAAAGCTGCAAAATTGGAAAGTTTAATAGTGGCTTATCAATTAAAGTCCGGGACTGTACCTAAGGAAATAATGGATGAATGAACTACGACTATTTTTCTGACTGACCGACTCCTTTGTCAACTCGACAGTGCCTGTATAATATAGTTTAATATTGAAACTAATGCTTAGAGTTTCAATCTTGAGTGATTGCTGCTTATTAAGGACGATGCGAAGGCAACCCGCAACTTTTTCTTTTACGTTTTTTTTTATTTTTATTTGTAGGTTAGTGTTTTTTTTTTGGGTGGGTAATCATCAAATAACTTCTTCCGCTCTGGGTGGAGCAGGACGGCGTGTCAAACTTCTACTGACTAAAACTCACCCGTGTTCCCCCAGTTGCCTGTGTGCCAGGGGCCGCACCCCTGGCAGGCATTGGCTTTTGCGGACCCCACCAGGTTGTACGTTGATTAAAATATTATTCGCGACCGTAACAAATATGGTTTTACAGATTCAAGTAATAGTAATTCAATGGGATTATATAGACTTATTGGTGATTTTAATTCTGTAAATAGATACGTGTACTGTCGCTAACCACATTTAAATCAACATATAGCCAGAAAGGGACAAATCTTCAAATTGCAAAAAACTTTAATAATCCTACTAATATTATAAACGCGAAAGTTTGTAAGTATGGATGGATGTTTGTTACTCTTTTACGCAAAAACTAATTAACACATAGGAGACTTTTTATCCCGGTAGTACGTTCCCGCGGGATAATTTCCGACTTCCACGCGGGCGAAGCCGCGGGCGGAAGCTAGTAATAAATAAACATTTATTTTCTCTTCCACAAAGGCGCCATAAATATATGAAGATTACAATATCCGTATAAATCTTTGTGAGAAACTGCTATCAGCACTAGGAAAACCTGTCATATAGGTTATCAGCTCCCCCCCCCCCAAAACAATGTATGAGCATAACTTAAATATTAAATATAGTAACAAGTTGGTAGGAAACATTAGTGAAACTAAAATAAAGAACTAAAAGAGATACAAAAAATAATAACTAAAAAAGCTTTAGAAATTTTTTATTGAATTTAAAAACTATTTTAGCCGTGAGTAGGTTGTATGCCTCGAAACATTAGTTCTCCATCTCTAACTACACCATGGTATACAAAGCAAGTAATAAAATAATCTCTACACTGTTGGCTTCTATGGCGATGTTTATGATATGATTGGCTATTAGACACATATTTAGTTTATTGCTATGGCTATTGACATTCAGTCGCTGGATTTTATAGTACCCGTTATATTTTATATCTCCAATAAACAGTAGTGGGCTTCCATATAATTGAGCGAATGTGTAGATGGACTAAATAACTGTTAATAATTTGCAGCAGATAACATAAATTATAATCAATCGAACCGAATCACTCAAATATTAAGTCCCTACTTCCATGTGATGGTCAAGTGGTCGCAAGGGTTACTACTGTGCATGAGGTCCTGGATTTTATTTCCCAGTCGCGGTCGGGCAAACATAATTATTTTATTTCCCAGTCGCGGTCGGGCAAACATAATTATTTTATTTCCCAGTCGCGGTCGGGCAAATATAATTATTTTATTTCCCAGTCGCGGTCGGGCAAACATAATTATTTTATTTCCCAGTCGCGGTCGGGCAAACATAATTATTTTATTTCCCAGTCGCGGTCGGGCAAACATAATTATTTTATTTCCCAGTCGCGGTCGGGCAAACATAATTATTTTATTTCCCAGTCGCGGTCAGGCAAACATAATTGTTTTTCTTTTATTAGGAAATTCTCAGTATCAGCCCAGGGTAATGATTTATGGAATAGGCTCACCCCCATCACTTGGGACTTAAACATAACTGGCGAAATGTGGGTTCACTACCTCTACCTTGCCCTGCAGCAAAACAGGTGTAATTTATTTCGTTTGACTATACAACTAAAACAAAATATTACAAACACAAAAAGCTATATTTTCTACAAGGTAAAAATCAAACGATTTTTGAATAACTCATATCTGAACTAGCTCGTAGGATTGACTTTTGTGTGGAGAGGCCATTGTTGTTGCTCTATAGAAATAATCATTCCCGTGAGCTTAAGAATTGTGCCAATCGATATATTATGGTGTGAATAAAGGATAGTGGCATCCCAGAGGAAAAATCTATGCACCTTGCTAATTATTTAAATATCAACGGTTTTAATAAAAGTAGTAATAACAATTTTAACTCAAATTATGTTCGGATAGTTTGATATAAGTACTAGGACGCTTGTCTACAAGAGTTTACCTAAACTAGCATAACTTATCTTTTATATATATAAGTACTAGGACGCTTGTCTACAAGAGTTTACCTAAACTAGCATAACTTATCTTTTATATATATAAGTACTAGGACGCTTGTCTACAAGAGTTTACCTAAACTAGCATAACTTATCTTTTTTTCATGGTATTCTACTATCTTACTATATTAATATTATAATATTATAAATGTAAAGTTTGTATGTGTTACTAAATCACGCAAAAACGGCTGAACGGATTTGGATTTGGCACTCAGGTAGTTTATAACCTGGATTAAAACAAAGATACTTTTCGTCTTGGTAGTACGTTTCCCGCGGGATAATTTTCGACCTCCACACGGGCGAAGCCACTGGCAAAAGCTAGTAAGTACTTACATAAAGCACAATCAACAAAACATATTGATGGTCATTTTGTGAATGTTCTCAAAGTTCCTTCACCAAGCTAACAAAACATATTGATGGTCGTTTTGTGAATGTTCTCAAAGTTCCTTCACCAAGCTAACTTGACCAAGATTAAAATTCCTTAATTAACCTTTTTTAAAAACGACTTTAAAGTCATCATCGTCACTTTTATCATACAACGACCAATCCACCTTTTTACCATTGCTGAAGTACGATGAGTGGTCCCCATCAACAAAAGAATCAATTTATCTCGACAGCGCTGAAAGGTCAGCCTATCGGGCTTGGGAGACAGGTGCCCATCGATCGAGGCCCCCAACTTACTGGGGAATTAAAAACTTATTCTACATTGAGACGGTGAAGTCTTGTTTGGAATAAATGGAGAAGATTGAATATAATAGAATGAATTTATTATATATCAGATGTAGGAATCAAATTATTGGTGATTTTAACGTCTGAATATTAAAAACTTTAAGGCACGTGAAACTATTAATCAAATAGATATTAATAAAAAATGGTCAAACTTGTATAGCTAACAATATTTAATTTTAGTACATGGCATCATACTTTGATGATATTAACGTACACACATACATACATAAACTCACACCTTCTTCCCATGGGAGTAGTCACCCTGAAGACTTAAGTGGGTTAATATTTGAAAATAGACTTAATCAGGATTCAAAAATTAAGTTCAAATAATGCTTCCAATTACAACCTTTATGGATTTAACGTAAAGTTTATAATGCAGGAAACGAAATACATCGATTGCACAGTATTTACATATGTGTGGGTTCTACGAATTATTACGAGCTACTTAACGGAAAAACGCTGCTACGAACTTTGCCGTAGTAAATCCCGAATCATTAATACTAAAAACTGAATGTTTAATTTATAAATCATTAAACTAAAAACTGAGATGGCAGAAGAAATAAAGAACATTTATTAGCATGTTACACCTATTTCTAACCGTCAATACGTAACACGCGTTTATTAAAAAAATTGAGATTACTTTTTTTTACTTTTTAGTTCCCGTTAGTAAGTAATAATAAAAGCTTGTTTAAAAAAAAGATTTTTTATTTTTTTTATTTATATAGATACTAGCATTTGCCAGCGGCTTCGCCCGCGCGAAACTTTCATCCCCTATTTAACTCCCTTAGGGATTGAATTTCGAAAAACCCTTCCTCCTTGTCTACATTATAAAGGGAACCTCTGTGCAAAATTTCAGATTTCTAGGTCCTAGGGTTTGGGCTGGGCGTTGATGAATCAGTCAGTCAGTCAGGACTTTTCTTTTTATTTTTATAGATGAAGAATTTATTTGCAATATTTTTTTCTTTTAGAGTTGCCCCATCACGAAATATATAACAATCCACTGAATGTGATCAGCTCTTGACCAAGTGTGTCTCGTCAGTCTTCTGTATTAGAATAAAGTTTGCTTAGACAAATCAATATAATTATTATGCTGTCTCAAGTTTTGAAGTATACCAACGTTCTGTCTCTGCCAACTGCACACAATTGACAAAAACAGGACGATGTTAAAAAAATTGTTAAGCGCTAAATATATTAGCAGTGCAAACGAACCTCAAATAACCGAAGTAAATTATAGACGCAATAATGAGCTACAAAAACAACATCGTACACAGCGGTCAATACTTTCATTGATCATAGTCGTTTCATCTGATTATTTTGCATATACATACGACAGAAGGATAAAATAGCAGTAGATATAAGCCGGGCGACACGGCGTGAAGGGATTGTGTTTTGTTTTCGTCGAGTTTCATAAGAGGGGTAAGTAAGGGCAGCGGGGGTGAAATTGGTTTTTTTTTTCTTGGTTTAAATGCCGGGCGTAAAGTTTCTTCTGGCGAGAAAGGATTGTGTTTTGTTTTTGTCGTGAATGAAGAGAGGGGCAGGGTCTAGGTGCGGGTGAAACTTGACTTTTTTCTGGCATATTACGCCCCGTTAATGACTCTCCCAATTAGATATTCGGACAATGTCTGTCAAATTTTCAGTGACAGACTTCTTGTCCTGAGTAATGATAGCTTTAGCAGCAAGCCCGATCAGTATTAAGCAGTAAATTATGTGATGTCTGCTTCTACAATAATTTGTAGCAATGCCCCATACTTCATATGCGCCTTATTTTCATCACCCAAAAAAAGGGTTCGCTGTCGTAACAACCATAACCGTAGAATAAGAACCTATAGTGATACCCCAATATAAGTATAGAAGTATAATCAGACTACAAAGCTCCCACTGCTGGGACACAGGTCTCCTCTTGGTGAGAAGGAGTGGGCCGTAATCCTCCAAGCGGACCCAGTGCGGGTTGGCGTATGTCACATGTCTTCGAATATTTGGTTGTAGGATATGCCGGTTTCCTCACGATGTTTTCTTTCACCATTTTGAGAGCCACTGCTTATTTCATCACAACTGTGATGAAAAAATTTACACAAAGTAAAGTGCCAACCTAGATATGAACCTACCACCTGCAACTCGCAAGTCGCGGTCGTTACCACGGGGTCACCACTGCTTTACCCTATCTGTCCGTCTGAGATACTCTAGACTCTTTCATGACTCATTTCTGACACAAAGTCTTACACTTCTATAACGAGAACACCTTATACACTCAACTTACCAAGAACACTCCTAACCCACTTACAACATACATGTCCAGGATTTCCCGATCAGAACTCTCCCTAACTCTCTGTATAATCATATAAACATACAACGCAGTAAAGAAATTAGCCACAAATAGGATTTTAAATATGCGACCTGGACTGAATACCGACCGGCAATAAATCCAGCCTCCCTGCAAAATATTAGACAATCCTGGTAACATTAATCTTCCCTACACATGTAGCGTTCTAAGCGAATTCCGCTACGAATTATATTTAGCTTAGTGCTTGCCAAGTACTAAGAAATTGGAGTAATGTGAAAATAAAAGATGGCGCAAGTGCGTCATGGTTTAAGATGGTACAGTTGTTTTAGAGTACAACTGAACTAGGAACTTCACGCAAAATATCACACGTGTTGATGATTGCCGCATCGATTAAGCCGTGTTGGGTCCAGCGGTTAAGGTATGGCCTATCATACACGAAGTTGTTTGGTCAAATCCTGCCAAGTAGGAACCAATGTGATTTTCAATTCATAATAATAATATCCTCCAAACCGTATTTCGGACATGGCGGCCAATCTCAACTGACACTAGCCTTCGGCGCGGGAAATATTATAGTGCACAAGTGTGAACTCAGACATAGGTCTTCCCTCACTAGAGACCGGTAGACCGATGTGACGGCCCGCAATCGAGCATGACCGGAAAGAGAACAGGCGCAGTACCAACAACTTAACGTACTTTCCGAGGCGCGGGGTTATCATACCGCCTACCTCCAAACTCCCGGCTGTTACTAACAAATTCGTAATGAAAAAACCCAATAACACTTCGTCCGACCTGGGAATCGAACACAGAACTCCACGCTCAGCAGTGCCGCTTAGGACCACGAGACCAACGGGACATTTAATTCATAATTTACTTTCCGAGTTTATTTTGGACATTGGCCGATGCCAATGTCCAAAAAAACTCGCCGATGTCACCAAGTCACCGATGAGAAAGAAAACATCGTGAGGTAACCTGGACCTGACCTGATCATAGGATTGCTCGTCCTGAGTAAGCGCGGTGATCAATGCTACTGCTTTATCTGTATGAGAAGAGGCCTTTGCCCTGCTGTGGTACAATAATAGGCTGCTATGACGTATATCGTTATAAACGGAAATAGTTAAAACAATGGACATTCGACAAACAAAGGTCACTAATACCGGTCTTTTGACCTAAACACTTTCTCATGTAAAAGCGAATATATCAGAATAAATATGAAAACCACCAACTTACAGTTCAATAAAAACCAAAATGGACCAAAAACTAGGGACAAATTCACAACAAAATTCAAAAGAAACTAACACAAAGTTGAACCTAAAATCGACCATCGCAGTCAAAGTTTAACATACCCGGATAAATCCAGAGAAGGTGGTCCTAACTTGCACCGGCAACTTCTAAATCGTATAAAAATAGTTGGGCAAGAATAGTGACACTTTGCGGGCAAGTTGAACGAGTACAGACGTAGTTCGAAGCTCCGAGACTATAAATCTTTTCAATTTATGATGTCAATGTCAGGTTTGCATAATATTTGCTACAAAATAACTTGAGAAGTCGTTTTGGACAGCTTCAAGTTATTTTTCCAATGGTTCTGTTACCTCAGGTCTTTTGTACATCTTTTATTTCGAAAAAGACACATTAGTAGACGGCTTTTCAACTTCAGATGAAAAGTCATCAGATGCAGTTATTTTCCAGAATCTAAGTTACATTGGACAATTAGTTTAATCAATTATTACCCGACTACGGTAAGACCCGGAAGGAAGGTTTTGATTTGATCAGTATATATCGGTATCGGTGTTATGTTCATCTGGTTCCTAATAATTTCTAAACTACTTATCATAATTTTGACAAATGAGATATCATTGGAAGCGTCTTGATTGTCCGCTGGTTAAAGGTGTGACGACACATTAAATAAATATGGCGCCCTCTAGAGGACATCGAGTCGTGTACTAAAAGATATGTAAAAGCCGTGGTCGTAGGTGGCATACGACCACCACGGCTTTCAGATTTATTCCCCTAACAAAACAGTACATTCTAGTCAATACAGCCTCAGGGCAAAGTGGCATATGACCATGACTTTCAGATTTATTCCCCTAACAAAACAGTACATTCTAGTCAATGAAGCCTTAGGGCAAAGTGGCATATGACCATGACTTTCAGATTTATTCCCCTAACAAAACAGTACATTCTAGTCAATACAGCCTTAGGGCAAAGTAGCATATGACCTTGACTTTCAGATTTATTCCCCTAACAAAACAGTACATTCTAGTCAATGCAGCCTTAGGGCAAAGTGGCATATGACCATGACTTTTAGATTTATTCCCCTAACAAAACAGTACATTCTAGTCAATACAGCCTTAGGGCAAAGTAGCATATGACCGTGACTTTCAGATTTATTCCCCTAACAAAACAGTACATTCTAGTTAATGCAGCCTTAGGGCAAAGTGGCATATGACCATGACTTTCAGATTTATTCCCCTAACAAAACAGTACATTCTAGTCAATGCAGCCTTAGGGCAAAGTGGCATATGACCATGACTTTTAGATTTATTCCCCTAACAAAACAGTACATTCTAGTCAATACAGCCTTAGGGCAAAGTAGCATATGACCGTGACTTTCAGATTTATTCCCCTAACAAAACAGTACATTCTAGTTAATGCAGCCTTAGGGCAAAGTGGCATATGACCATGACTTTCAGATTTATTCCCCTAACAAAACAGTACATTCTAGTCAATACAGCCTTAGGGCAAAGTGGCATTTGACCACGACTTTCAGATGAGAATAATATTTTCTTGTTACGTACTTTTGAAGGCGTGATTTTTCAGTAGTCGCGTTTTATTTTTTTCGCAGAATGAAACTCTATCTCTGCTTCACCAATTAATTACGTATCAACAATTCAGTAACCCATTTCTGCTATTTGCATCTTACAACTCCCACTTTATAAGGCCTGATATAAATGCTGCAAATGAATTGCCTGTGGCATACCCAAAGTTGAAACGCAAGTCAGTTGTTACTGTTGTTGATGTTGTTGTTGTTTGTTGTTATTGTATGCTACAGGCAAGACACTTGCATCATGAGAATGGTGCTTAAGACTGTTGACAGTTTTCAATATATTCTAAATATTCTATTCAAGTTTGACGCTCAGTAGTTTTCACAGCACTTCTAGTAGTTGATTTTCCGAACTATTGTTTTGAAACTCAAGCTGAATCTTCCCCAAATTCATTTCAAAACAATATCTTCTCACTGGGTGCGCCAAAGTTCACCTAAATTTTCAACTCCGATAATTGGAAATCCGAAAATGTTCTTCCTAACATTTTTCATCCTAACAATCACAATTCCTAACTACTCTGTCTCTAATGTTCATAAATCCAAAGCATTCAACTTCATAATGTCAGTAGAAATAAACATCTATTATACTTTTATTTGTATTCCTATATTTTCTCAACATAACCATCTTTTACACTATTATTCAAAAGCTTATTATTTTCCGGGTGACTAATAACTTAAAAGTCGACTAAATGTTTGCAACAAATAAAATAACTTGCCAGCGATTAAATATTTTCGCGACTATTATATTATGTAAGGTTCAAAATTAAAGGTGTTATAAAAACTAAAAACTAGCAGCTGCGTTTAGGTAGCAAATAAACTATACCAGTCAAATCAAATATTAGGCGAGGAGCTATAAATAATGACTTGGCGACTAATAATGTTAGTAGGGTGGCAAAGATAATATATTACCAGTCTAGTTAGAGTAGGTTATTATTTTTTTAATGGTTAGGTTAGGTTAGGATAAAACTGTGACTTCCTACGCACGAGCCGAGCGAGCGAAGCGAGCGGTGCCGCGGTAGCGGCCGGCGAGTGCCAGAAACGACTAGATTATATAGAAAATCTAAACCTGCCCTAATAATACAATAATAATATATTATTTATGAATGCCCATTTTCTATTTTATTTTCGCCATTAAGTTCCGCTTAGATATTAATTCTGTTCCCAAAAGAAAAACTTGATGCTAGTTTAAATTAAAACGGAGCTTATTACTGATATATTAATATGCTACCTATTACTTATTACGATACTCCTTATTAGCTGCCAACCCATTATATATATATGGTACCCACTCTATTTTTTTTTAAACCTATATTCATTTTACTTAGATGCCGCATTAAATACATGCCTTATTCAAAGTCACATCTTTTTGTTTTTATTAATTAAAGCGTCTTCTTTAATTTTATTTATAGTAGTGTGTATGTACCTGCAAAGATATCCATAGGTTAGGTTAGGTTAGAACTGTGACCAACTACGCGCGAGCCGAGCGAGCGCTACCTCGAAATTGGTCGCGAAATATTTCTAAGTATTTTTTTCATAGTGCCCCTAAGACGACACTCTGACCTGAATTTCATTCATTTAAGATATGAGTGAAAACAGTGTGGTAATTAATCGTTATGATAAAAAACAGTAGGAGTTTAAATATATTTACATTAATGATATTATTAATTACAATTTTCTGAAACATGAGTGTTATGAACATCGCCGGTAGCACTACAAATAGTATGAATGAAAACTTTAGGATGAAAAATTTTAGGAAGAGTGATCATTTGGATTACAAATCATTAGGAAGAACAATTTCAGATAAAGAACTTTAGGTGAGCCAATATGGATCCCTTCTCACTCGGTATATTAAAATCCCTTTCAAAACTTCGTTTTATGAGTACACTTTCCACAATGTGACCGTACCTTAAGTTACAACTTGATGATTTGTTATGATCGCCTCGACTGCGCTCAGCGGGCGGCCAAAAACTGCATTACCGTCCAACTATACCCCTGCAAACTAAATTCAACTTTAAAAACCAAGATTTAAGTCACAGTTTGCTCATACACAAAATCGCAAAACAAACGAAACTAAACGCTGTTGCTGTTACAATTAAGGAGACGATAATGAATTGTTTTGTCATTGACATTTTAAACTTTATAGGTTAGATTATAAAGTTGAAGTTCCTTTGTGCTATGTTATTCTGTATTAAATGCAGCCGAGAACATCTCTGTTCTGTATAAGTAATAATTTTTCGATGTTAAGACAAGGGTTAATAATTTATTCTATTTTAATCTGTGGTTGTTTGTGTTTTGTTGAACGGTTGACAGTGTAAAGTCTCGGAGATAGGAATGTTACGAGAACTTGATTTAATTGAGTTCAGTTTTGTCTGTACGTTTTGGTAGCCTATCATTCATTATAACACTTTGTTTTCTTTATTTTCTTTGTTTTTTGTGGCCTCAATTATGCCTGACCTCATCCGTAGCTTTCCATCAGGAATAATCGAGGTCAGGAGAAGGCCCTTTCGATGAAAAAAAAATGGTAAAAGTTATGTATCTCACAATTTCGGGTGCATTTGACACATTGTCCAACCACGAAAATTCAAAAACTGACAGCTAGTCTTACCAAAGGGTAACTTGGCTGGTAATCGTATTACCCAGTAACTGGGTTGTGGAGGTCAGATAGGCAGTCGCTCCATGTAAAATACTGATATTTGGCTGCATCCGGTTAGACTGGTAGCCACGCGCGCTTTTATGCGCTAAATTTTTTTGAAGGATGCGAAGATTATTAATTCAAATGAGATAAATAATACATTTATTGATATTATCATGTTCTTATAATTTGGCAAAGAATTTAACATGTATTCCCTTTCTCAACGCAGCACCAGACTGTACCGTGCCGCTGATGTATCGGTACTAATTGTACATCGCGTGGGGCGACACAAATAATTTCATAGCTTTACAAAGAACATTATTGGAGACGGTGACGTCATTATGTGAATCTCTAGTCTATTGTGCGATCCTGGTTTATGGTTGTATGTTAATCGCTAGTTGAGTCAGCATAAAAAGTTAGGCATCAACACAATAAAAATAATTCCCAGACAAACAACGCACAAACTAAACCACAGGGTCTAAAGGTATGAGTATGACGAAAGTGAACAAATGATTAGAGGAAGTGGATACAAGGGATCTGTGGTTTGTTTGTTTGAACGCGGTAATCTCTGGAACTGCTAGTCGGATTCATAAAAATCTTTTAGCATGTAATAGCGAAATTTTTGATAATTTAATATTACGCTGGCACTCCTAGGAGCCGAAACAAAATAAAATAATTAAAAAAGATCGAAACGAAACGAAGACCAAGTAGTTACGTGGGCAAGAGATGTGATGCGGCGGGGTGGGTCGGAGAGTAAGAAATTGCGTCGCGAGTGAATCGCGGGTAGAAGCTAGTAGGGAATAAAACTTTGCATAGACGTACGTCTTTATTTCATAGACGTACGTCTTTATTTCATAGACGTACGTCTTTATTTCATAGACGTACGTCTTTATTTCATAGACGTACGTCTTTATTTCCGATGCGAAATCCAATCGGGCACATGGCTTGTGGACTTGAGGTTTACCATTTCCAGAGAATTAGTAATATCCTCTGTTATACTGAATCCTCATACTGATTTTTTATAGAACTGGATGTAGCAAGCAGCCCTCAACAGAATGACAGACTGCAGTCATCTGTGAATGAACTGACTCTTCACATTAAGCCGACATCCCATTATGTATATCTTTGAAATGTAAGGAAATACAAAAACACATACCCAGTTCTACAATTCTACATAACTATAATACCGGCCTATAATGCGTTTTTGTGGTATTGGTTTTGGTTACCATCTAAAGGACCAAGGAATATCTTAAACATATTTTACTGATAGCGTAAAAAAGCACCTCCGTACCTAAATGTTCTTTTTAGAATATCAAATGAAATGAACTATTTATTTGTGTTAGTAGATCTTCTAAGATAGTTTTACACGTCAATGTTTTTTGATCAATATTTTAAAACTAAGTAGACGGCGGCGGCGTTTCCTAGCTGACTGATTCCCAAGAAGAAATGCCGACATAAACTCAGAGGTCATAGTCTCTTTTTATAGTCCAAACACTATAATTATTACAATTTTATGTGACTCTAACATTAAAGGGAAGGAAGGGCCTAACAGGCCTAGAATAGGTGGTATGTCATATCACAGATTTATTTTTCCTATCACCAAAAACCCGGCTGCCCCAAAGACATACCCTAGGGCGTTCACATACATACCACTAAATCGCCCACAACACGAGGCCCATAATTCCACGGTTATGTTCAGCATTAGCGAATTGCGTAACGTGTGTGCTCCGCCTTATTTATGACGAGCCGTTTATGTTACGATTATGCGTACACGATAAATAATAACGTAACGTTTAGTGTTACGTTTGCAATTTACTGTTTGTTTTTCATGTTGAAGTGGTTACGTGACTCTCATAAAACACGTTATGTCGTTGAGCTGGCTTGTAATACTCTATTATGTTGTATTCTATTTAATAAATAGACTTCACAGTCAATTGTGTGTCGTTGACGAGTGATCTATGACTAATCTACATTGTTGTCACATGATCTTTCTCTATGTAAATTATGTCTGGACTATAAAAGAGACTTTAACTCTTAAGGGGAACCTTGTCGCGGGCTCGAACTCACTGGTGGGCCTGGCTAAAAATCACGCTGTCTCACCAGGCTTCGTGCCCGACAGAGATAGTATCAGTGATGAGCAGTTAGACGCTAGTCTACACGCACAACGTTATTGAGTGAGATGCAGGATCATTTATAGTAAAAAATTGGAAGATCGGGTTTTATGAAAAAGCCAATGCATAAATCAATGACCAATAAAGTTTATTGAATTTTTCGATAATTGAACTTTGTCGGTACTGACTTGGTTTTGGAGATTTTACACTTTTTTATTACTTAAACACGCCCAAAGTTAAGTAAAATTAGCAAGAAAAACTAATCTTTGTTGGCTCCTAACTTTTTAATGGGTTTTTATTTTAGTATTCTGTTTCCGTACAGCCAATATGATAATGCCAGCCAATAATGAGATAAAACGATATCATAATTTATTTTGAATGGGCCATGTCAGACAGTGGAGTAAAACACTCCCGAAGTTTGTATGCAAAAAATGTGGACTAGGTTCACTTTAAGTTTGTTTCAACACTTCTTCTTAGAGGAATTCAGATAGGAGAAATGTCGACTTCATTTACCTTATTGAAAAAAATATACAGGTTGAAATTGAAAACATGCGACAAACCGAAATGGGAGATTGTACTCATCATTATGAACAACTTTTACTAAGGGACCAAAGATGCAAGCGCAAAAAAAAAACAGCTGTTCCCTACATTTTGACAAGTTATACGAACATAAATGTAGGGAACAGCTGTTTTTTTTTTGCGCTTGCATCTTTGGTCCCTTAGTAAAAGTTGTTCATAATGATGAGTACAATCTCCCATTTCGGTTTGTCGCATGTTTTCAATTTCAACCTGTATATGACGTTTAAAAGTGATTCCGATTACCTATTTATAGGATAAATAGTTTATTTCAGATTTTCTTGTGGCAACAGTATTCAGTCGATTTTTGATAATTTCGTTTCGAGACCATTTTTTTTTTCATTTACTAAAATTATCCCTACAAAAAGTCTCGGTCTAGCCTTCTGTTCATCAGTTGGTTGTTTTGAACTAAAACTGAAAATTGATACGTGCCAAGGGAATCCACACATTTGTCAATTAGATTATTTGAAAGAAAAACTTTACCATCTTTAACGACACCCGTGAGACTACTTTAAAAAAAAATTACCACACTAATTGATTAATCTCACACCTACCTATTTGGCTTTATTAAAACTGTGTCACTTGTCTTGTCTGCTAAGTAGCACACCCTGCGGTTCTTGATGCATTTTGTTACGGTTTTTTCGTCTAAGATTTGGTGCATTTTCTTCATTCTTGGTTTATTCCTGGCGTGGTTAACCCAATCAAATAAATCTAATCAAGTCTACCATGATAACTCGTTCATATCTTCTGAGCTTTGATCTGTTCACGTTGGTGAGGATCGATACTTTTAATCCATATTCATACGAGGTACGATAACCATTCGATACATAAGCCTAGCTAACTTGCAGTCTATCTTTGAGTTTAGTATGAAGGGTAGTAATGATTTGGCGTTTCTCGTGGCCTGTTGGCACCGTTTTCTAATTGTGCTTATGTTATGAATGTGCCTAGGTATTTGATTACGTCCACTGTTGGTATACTTATTCCGTTGAGGGTGACGTTGGTCGTTTGCTGTGATGTTATGGGGTCCCTAATTAGAATTTTTGTTTTTGTGTCGTTTATTTGGAGACCGACGCTATTTATTAAGGGTTTAATTTGGTATAAGATGCGCTCTAGTCCTTCTAGATCATATGTAATGAGGATAAGGTTGTCCGCAAATGATCATACCAGGGGGAGTGAAATTTCGTGGTCCTGATCTAGTTTGATTAAATGGGTTTCGTCTTCAAGGGTTCTAAGGACTTCATCGATGACCAATGTAAAAAGGCGAGGAAACAGGGGGCACGTTTCGCACTTTATTGATGACTAGCTGACCCGTGCCCACTTCGTTGGGCGGTAAACTTTATTGATGACTAGCTGACCCGTGCCCACTTCATTGGGCGGTAAACATTTTTACTTGTGATGAAATTATGGGTGTGGTTCGGTAAGTACTGAGTGCTATGATTTATTTCCTGACTGCCAAAATGAGGGTAAAATTTTTACTGCACATGTATTTTTATTTATTTTTATTTTATTTATTATGGGACAATAAACAGCTACAATATAAAATGTTTACAAATAACAATAATAAATATAGTTTGAACAATATTGCAGCCCACTACATTATCCGCATGTTAACAAAATTAAAATTAGGTAAAAAGTGCCACTAGAGTATCATTACTCAGATAATTATATTATTTAAAAGTAAGAAAAAATATTATTAAAATACATGATTAAACTACAGTACAATTAATTGATTAAGTATTTCGAAAGGAAAGAAAAAATATTTATGCATATTAATTTATTGACAAAATTAAACAGGGTGATTGGAAGATGGGTGCAAAGCTTTAAGGCGAAGATAGTACAGACAATTTAGAACCATTTAAGCCATGGTTGTCTTAGACGAAGTCTTACCAAATATTTTTAACCAAATTTTTAAGTTTTTTTTCGGAAATTCTCAAAATTTAATGTAAACTGCATAATTATGGCCAAATTGAATGATAAATGAATTCATTTTTTATTTATTTAATTAAAGTAATGTGTAAGCAATCAAGCAAAACATGTTTTAGGCTTCTGTGTCATTAGACATTTTTTTACAGACATTTAAAGCTCAGAAAAAATAAAAAAATTGTACAATACGTCTTTTAAACCTTATTGAAAAAAAAAAATTGGTAAGACTTCGTCTAAGACAACCATGGCTTAAATGGTTCTAAATTATCTATACTATCTTCACCTTAAAGCTTTGCACCCATCTTCCAATCACCCTGTATATTCCGGATTGTTCCTTATTATCACAAATAAGAATATTATGATTATAAAAGAAAAGGAATTGACAATACATTACAATTCATTAATAAAAAATATTAAAACGGTTGAAATAAATTAAATTTAGAATAAAGGACTCACGCTATTTCTTAATACCATTAGATAAGATTTTTAAAACATTAGACTTAAAGGAAATCACCAAATTCGGCTATGCGTGGTAATAGTTATTTTTACTAAACAATATTATTAATTCTGTAAGAAATATTTTTGCACATCACATAGGTGCCAGGTACACTTACAAAAAGTTGAAATTATAAGCATCTAAACTGTATCCACCAGTTATAAAGCATAGCCATTTTGTTTGACGCAGTGTTACCAGCACGGAAATAGAACATCAATTTCAGTCTGTAATCGATTAGATAAAAAACTTTTTCCAAAAAAAAACAACCGACTTCCAAAAAAACACTACAAAGTGAAAAATAACTTTAATTTCGGAAGTCGGTGTCTTTGGAGCTGTATTTGAATTTTTTGTCACCGCCTTCCGAAATTAAAGTTATTTTTCACTTTGTAGTGTTTTTTTGGAAGTCGGTTGTTTTTTTTTGGAAAAAGTTTTTATTTTTCACTTTTTAGTGGTTCACATGTGCTTACCCCTTCACAGCATACCGGCGTGATGTTATGTTATGTTGTGTTGTGAGTTCCGTTGCCTATCTCCAAAGTTCTTCATCAGATCTTCACCAAATTGAAATGAGACCACTACGAGAAAGTACTCTTCCAAAAAATACCTAAATCGCTTCGTGTGCCTATAAAATTTGAAGAGTTCTCTCTATTTCTCCAGGATCCCATCATCAGATCCTGACTTGATGATCATGGGACCATCTGGAAAGTATACCCTTTCAAACAAAAAAAACAAAATCCAAATCGGTCCAGCCATCTTCGAGTAATCGGGGAACATACATAAAAAAAAAAAAAAAAAAAAAAAATAAAAAGGTCCCGACGAATTGATAACCTCCTCCTTTTTGAAGTCGGTTAATAATGAATTATGCTAACCAAAAAGAAGTGTTTGTCTGTAAAACGATTACCGATCAATACTGTATGAGAAGATTATAGTCATTTACATTGTTTTAAAATAAAACAATCAAAAACGTTATTAGTATGTGAATATATTTTTTTTTAGATTAGAATAATGGTTCTTTAAATCGATTATTGTTTTTTTTTCCTAGCAACTCCTACTGTATCGCTTATAGAGATGTTCGATACAGTTGCTGTGTATCGAATTCTGCTTCGCAATTAATCGTTTCGGTTTAATATAATCGCTTTTAATTAATCATTAACTGACTTCAAAAAGGAGGAGGTTATCAATTCGACGGAACCTTTTTTTTTTTTTAATGTATGTTCCCCGATTACTCGAAGATGGCTGGACCGATTTGGATTTTGTTTTTTTTGTTTGAAAGGGTATACTTCCCAGGTGGTCCCATGATCATCAAGTCAGGATCTGATGATGGGATCTTGGAGAAATAGAGAGAACTCCTCAAATTTTATAGGCACACAAAGCGATTTAGGTATTTTTTGGAAGAATACTTTCTCGTAGTGGTCTCATTTCAATTTGGTGAAGATTTGATGAAGAACTTTGGAGATAGGCAACGGAACTCCTCAATAAATGATAGCAAATGGACTGGGATTGCGGAAATCTCATCTCTGTCTATTGCTTACACCAGTTCATAACATAACATCACGCCGGTATGCTGTGAAGGGGTAAGCACATGTGAACCACTAAAAAGTGAAAAATAAAAACTTTTTCAAAAAAAAAAAAACAACCGATTTCCAAAAAAAACACTACAAAGTGAAAAATAACTTTAATTTCGGAAGGCGGTGACAAACAATTCAAATACAGCTCCAAAGACACCGACTTCCGAAATTAAAGTTATTTTTCACATTGTAGTGTTTTTTTTGGAAGTCGGTTGTTTTTTTTTTTTGGAAAAAGTTTTTATTTAATTAATGTTTGCCTTTAATTCAATTCAATTTCTTACTATAACAAACAGTTCCCGTTTTTCCCGAACAATTTTGCCGATGTCAGTAGTGATTTAGAAGCGTGTGCATGGGGAAAATAACAGCCTTAATAGTATTTTTCCTGAGATTTTAATTTTTTCTCATTTAACTAAACACATGTACGCACGGCTACACATCAAGCTATACATTTCCAGTTTAAGCTGATCTCGCATTATATAAGATTTCCGTACAGTGCGAGATCAGCGTAAACTGGAAATGTATAGCTTGATTTGTAGCCGTGTGTACAAATATCTGACTACTACGGTTTTACAGTACGATTGTAGAGTAATACAATTTTTGGTTCCGATCCTCACTACCTTTATCAATTTACAGTAGTGGATTGTATATTGTTGAATCGATGTGAAAATCGATCTAATCCCGTTGTGCCGACCCACTTGAGTATCGATACAATACATATTGAACATCTCTAACGTCAAGTGAAATGACATCTGACAACATTGATGTCTGACAACAATGAAAAAACTATCTTAAACGCTTTGCTTCCGTGCACGGTGGATGATTTTTCTTTACTCGCTGCTTTGAACGTTTGTTTTTCTTATCATGGACTCCGATACCGCTCCTCATGATGACCCAACCCTACCTGGATACTGAATCTGCACCTCACGTTGAACCTGGTGCTATTATGGACCTCGAAGTGGCTTTAATGAGAAGTCACGGCAAAAGCTTAGACTCCACTGCTACGCGTAGGTACTTCAAGTGAGAATGAGGAACCAATGCGATGTTTTAATTGTGGCGTTGTCTTCTGCGATGCATTACGCATCACAGAAGACACGTTGCAGCTTATTGAAGTATTATCAATAATCCGGAAATGGTCTGCTCCTCAATTGCTTTGTCGGCCGAAGAACGGTGGGTTGCTGTACTCACGTTATGACTATTATTTGGTATTTAAGCTGGGCTAGGCACGAAAATAATTTGCACCGCCTGCCCGGTCTATAGAAAATATTTTAACAGTTTATGACTTTGAATAAAGTGAAAATAACAAATAAAAACGAATAGTTTTATTTTAACCATCCTAATACAACCCTATAATGTGTAAATAATCAGATTATAGAAAAGAATACGTTTATTACAAAGATTTTACCCAGCAAGGTTTAAACTCTTCACATGCCAGTTAAAACATATTCTTGCATCTTGCTACAACTTTACTATAATATTTGCTTTTCTATAGATAAGTAGTTTTGAAAATGCAAGTATTTTATTAATAAAAACCTTGTCCACGCTTAGCCAGATCCCTTAAGAAACTGAGCAATTCCCTTTACATTTGGAACATACAAAAATATCAATGTCAATGAAGTTGCGATTATACGATTCCACTATACGATGAACAGGGCAATCCTGAATTAGTCCGACAAGTATTTACAGCGGACAATGTACCTGCACGAACACTACGCCTATTTACAGTGCGGGAGACCACATAACATAACTTACTCGTGAGATCAATGGAATCGAAGTGATTATGAACAATACTAATATTATCAACAAAAAAACTACAATAAAAACAATAAGGAAAATCGTCTCAACTCCAGCCATTTGCAAGAAAAAGGTCCTAAGCATCCGTTACACGTATCGGAAGTCCTAACCACTATGGGTAAACGTCTCCACTACCTCGCAAGAGAGTTTATAAGAAGTAGCAACTACGAGCAATGTTGGACCGCCAACGGCAAAGTATATGTGCGAGAAAAACAAGGTATGCCGAGCCGACTTATAAATTCCGAAGATGATCTAACAAAACTACGCAGGCAGAAATGACTAGTTTACCGTACTTTATGTTTTTCTCTAGTTTCTAAAAATACTCCTAAAATCTTGTATCAATTTAGTATAATACTAATGTTATTACCCACTACTAACACTCAACTCATACCCACCTACACACAACATTATATTCTAATAACAAAATGTACATCACACGCTTATTTACTTCTAACGATATTATTACGTTTTTCCCTAGCCATTAAACGCCATTGCAAAAGTATTAGCAAAATCCTTCTCCAACGAAACCCTGCAACGCAAATATTGAAGTATGCTAAATATCCTAGAAACAGATATACAAACTACAAATACACCTTCATCACACACAAATTACATATACACACACACATCTACACTATAAACCTAACCTTTATGATTGCTTGTCCCTACCAACTTTATGCAGGATTATACAAAATTATTAACTTACCTACCTGTGCCGGTAGCAGCACCTACCTGGAGCATAAAAAAATGAATAACAGTCTGGCCCTGACACTAATATTTTTAAATGTAATCAGGAATAAATTGTTATTTACCATTCGATAAAATACAAAATAACTGCGCTAATATAGATTCCGTCTCTGTGTCGGATTCGACCACATGCGATCTTGACAATTGTATTCCATCTAATATTATACCCACTGAGTCACTCAACATTCTTAATCAAAATATTAGAAGTATCTCAAAAAATATAACAGGTTTACACACGATACTAGCTAGGACTAAAATAGCTTGGGATATAATTACTCTAACTGAATGTTGGCTGCCCAATACTCACACCATCCCTGTCTTGACAGGTTACAACTCTTTCTCATCCAAGAACAATATTACACAGAATGAGGGAGTGGTAGTGTATGTACATACATCCCTTGACGTTTCTGTGCAAGAACCTTCATTTTCAGATGCAAATTGTCTCCTAATACAAGTAGACCACAACACTATAATACTAGCCATTTACCGCCCTCCAGGCAACAAAGACATTACTAACTTATAAATGGCCACACTAAAGATAACTTTCACTAGGTACAGAAACTTCTGTAACAAACTACTAAAAAAGTTAAAAAGGGAATATGAAAAAAGCGAGGTGACAAAAGCTGGTAATAATCCTAGGCAACTTTGGTCGGCAATAAACACACTAACAAATAGGGCACCTCACAAAGAATCCTCCAAACCTCTCCTAAAGTTATCAAACACCCCAAAGCTATCAGTTAACGGTGTAAATGACTTCTTTGCTTCTGTTGGTGAACGTCTTGCTGAGAAAATAGTGAGCGATTCATCGGAATCGTTCACTGTTGCCAACGATAACCTTCCCCAATCCATGGTACTTTTACCTACCGACGAGGTCGAGGTGGGAAACTTATTAATGACTCTACGCAGTAACTGCGCAGTGGGGTGGGATAAGATATCCAGTGACCTCCTAAAAAGACATAAGGTCTTGATTACTCCACCTTTAACATACATCTGTAATCTTGCACTCTCCACAGGCAAATTCCCGAAAGTTTTAAAAAAATCCATTATACACCCGATCTTTAAGAATGGGGACAGAAACCGTGTTGATAATTACAGGCCTGTAGCTGTGCTCTCCGCCCTGTCGAAGGTGCTAGAAAGGGTAATGAACATTAGACTTGTCGATTACTTGGAAAAGCATAATCTTCTTTTCTCATCTCAGTTTGGCTTTCGCTCTGGCAAGTCAACTTCGGATGCAGTCCATGAATTGACGAAATATATCGTTACAAACCTAGACAAAGGGCAAAAAGTCCTTGGCATATTCTTAGATCTTGCTAAGGCATTCGACACGGTTTCTGTGCCTATACTGACTCAAAAGATGGAGAACTTGGGAATTAGAGGGACTCAACTTCAGCTATTTAAAGACTACCTCAGTGGGCGTACTCAGTGCGTTAAGATAGATGATTTTCTTAGTGATGAACAGAAAGTCACCTACGGAGTGCCTCAGGGCAGCGTGCTTGGCCCGACCCTTTTCCTCATCTATATTAACGACCTGGGTATGCTCACCCTTCCTAAGGGCAGAATTGTAAGTTTTGCTGATGACACAGCCCTCCTGTTTAGTGGGGATTCCTGGTGCGATGTGTACTCGTACGCCCAGTCGGGCTTTAATACTGTCACAGAATGCCTACGTAGTATTGTACTAACACTTAATGCGAGTAAAACTCATTACGTTACCTTTGCTCTAAAAAAGTCCAATCTACCTACAATGCCGAGCACCATTAAAGTCCACTCGTGCCCAACACCGCAGGATGCTACCTGCACTTGTCTCCACCTTTCTAAAGCCGAATCTGTGAAATATCTGGGGGTAATAATTGACAACACCCTTAGATTTCACCAACATATAGACTTACTCATTACTAGGCTGCGTAAATTGATATATGTTTTTAAAACTCTGAGACACGTGGCGGATGACAAACTAAAGAGATCAGTCTACTTCGCCCTCGTTCAGTCATTGATAAGTAACTGCATAATAATTTGGGGTGGTGCACCTAAAACCACTTTCCTTGAACTCGAGAGAGCCCAGAGAGCTATATTAAAGGTCTCTAATTTTCTTCCATACCGTTATCCTACAGATCTTTTATACAAGCAATCAAATACCTTAACAGCACGACAACTATTTATCCTGAACACTCTACTAAAACAACATTCATTACTCACATATCACCCCTCAATGACACATGGTAAGAGACGATATAATCCCGTAAGTCGCACTCAGTCTCCCCTTTCGACTGTTTTTTCTAACCGCTTCTTTTGCTTTCTGGGACGATTTTTGTACAACAAAATCAATCATTTCCAGCCCATATTTCACCTCAATAAGGGGCAATGCAAAAAGAAGCTAACCACGTGGCTCCTGGGACTCAACTATGATGACACCGAAAAACTGCTTGCCATCGTGACTTAAAGTATACCAAATACGGTTTAATAAATCTTCACCCACTGCCCTCAACACACCCACGCACTCTCAGACATACACACACAAAACACATCTACTTACTGACGCTCTCACTACAAATGTTTACTAACAATACTAACACTAAACCAAACCATTCTTTTTTGTTTGTTATTTTTGTTTTATTTTCTCAGCTTAAAGTTAAATCACTTTTATTTTTATTTTTTGCTATTACTATTAAATGTATCTAACTGCTGGAGGGTGGACACCTGGTGACCTGAAATACAGGCCCTTAAAGCCTAGCTTAGGCACCAGTCTCCCACAGTAAACCAAACCATATCATGTACCGTAACTGTAATAATGTTTGCAATGTTTATTGTGGTGAGAAAATAAATAAATAAATACCATGTAGTATGTTAGCTTCTAGAAACTTACGTCTGGATTCTAATGTTAAGATAATTATTATATTTGCTTAGTAATTGTGAATACGACAAAACCCTTATATAGCACCTTTATAGTAAGTACACCTTTATAGTACATGGCGCGAAGAAATTTACGCTGTATGTATATATTTGCATGCACATTTTACATGCATATATTACCGGGTTTCAAATGATAGACGTAATAGGCCACGCCACTTCCCCTACAGCGACCGACGCGACGGCATCGCGCGCCGTCCCATTGGCCGAACATTAGTAAAATTGTCACGCGTATTTGATATTCTAAATTATCCCTTAAACTATGCAACCAAAATGCAATCCGTTAGTGCCGGACGTAAAAGAATAGCATCATCCCATATCTACCCATGCTGCCCCCGATAATTGAAAAGACGTATCTAACAAAAAGTAAAAACGGAGAAATAAATGTTTTAATGAATGAAACGGGAAATCGTTTGCTGTCTTCGAGTTAATTAAAATATTTACATACTAAAACTTGAAAAAGTTGCCCACTATAATAGGCTTTAACTTGATTTAATAATAATATGAATTAATTAAATTATTATAATAAAAATAATAAAAAAACATTTTCATCTTAGCATAAAAATTTAAGAAAAATATTGCATACTTAATTGAATAGACGTAAATGGCTAGATGCGTCCTTTAAACAAACGCTTTTGGCTGTACTTTTCTTCTAAGTATTTAGTTTATTTATTTAGTATATGCTTTTAACAGAAATGGGCGCATACAGGTACTTCCGCCTTTTTTCTTAAGAATTAAAAACTATGTAGAAAACCCTTGGCTTAGATAAAATGTTTATAAAATTATTAAATAATCCATTTATCTAAAGAATATCTATAATATATATCTGAAATAGTACAGTAAGTTCGTGGTTATCTTAATAAGCCATAGCCTAATTTATTATTAGTAAATAAAACACAATTTTTATAGTCAAGTACCTATTTATTTAAGTCTTTTGACCCACAACAAAAAATGCTATCCATGTCACAGTAAATTATAATAAAATCTTATTTAGATACAGATCTATTATATCTCCTATATCTTAGTCTTTATTAACACGTCTTAAATAATATACATTCTTAGAGTAATTAAATAATCCCACTACTAAGAGTTTTTAAAAGTAGTTAACAAACACCATTATGATAATTATGTAACTAAAATTTCAAAGTGAAAAACATAATAAAAAGAATATCATAATATTTGAAAACATCGGTCTGCATCGACATTTTAACTGCCTCTAGATTCTTTTAAAATCTAACTTTAAGAGCGTTTATTCTGAAAATGAGCAACGTCGCAAATAGCTAGTCAAATATTTCACTTTTTTATTAATTTGGCAAAATTACTGTTTGGAAATACTTATGAAATAACGCTAAGTAGTTTTTAATTCATTCTTAGCTACGCTCTCGCAATGAAGTATCGTAATGTTTGCATTTTCAGAATCCAGCTAATTTTCGGGCTCAAAATCTTCACGTTCAGGTGACTCTGTTACGGAATGTTATTTTTTTTGTGAGTTCTCTATGAAATCAATATCTGATCAGAGTTGATAACACTGATTTTGTTGTTTTTTCTTTGTGGGGGAACGTAGTCTTTATCAAGAACTGAATCATCAGAGTCAAATTCACTTTCTGAACTGCTGCTACTGCTGATAGTAGCTGCATGTGCTGTATTATCGCAGACTTTATCAGGGACAATACTGTCAGTTGTAGAGATGTGGTTAATTTCTTCACCATGGCTTATTTGGTAAGGGTGTTGGTCGTTAATTAAGGGATACAGCTAAATTCGCTCAGCATTTTCTACTGCATTACTATTTGTACTTTCCGTACTTGTGGAAGCTAATGCTTTAGTAATTAACTCAAAGCATCGACCTTTTTTCATGTTGGTTTTATCTGTAACAACCAATTAATAGTATTAGAATGCACTAAAAAAAGCGTTATAATTAAAATGCACGTTAAATGTTTGCAAGCGATATAACGCACATCAAACTTTACTTTTATTAAGCGAAAATTAAATATGATCACAAAAAAAACACAAATTTCAATAAGAATAACTTAATAAAAGCTTACTTCAGTTATTATCACTAATGCATTAAATCTTATTCAAAGAAATGATATAAGTACCTAATAAAAATGTTTATTAATGAAATAATTTTCATATACCTAAATCCGAAAGAATTACTTACTTTAATGTATTATTCTTACTTTATACATAATTATTTGGTACCTACACTACGGTTGAATAAAATTGCACACAGTTCTGAATATGTAATTATAGCCTACAAATTTTGCAAATAAGAAATACTTTCTTTGTTACGACGACTCACGTAGCGAAAAATTGCGCGACCGCGATACGTCTGTGCTGCTACAGCTTAATCGGGCGCAACTGACATGAAACTGATCATGCGCCGTACTAAACATACACCGCACAATCCCCGTTTGATTCAGAATTCCAGGAAAAAAGGACGTTTCTGCACACTTGCGCCTTTTTTTATTAAGTATCATATTGTATTTTTTTATTCAATGTAAAGTATATGGCAAATGCGCCTATGCTAAAACAATTTTACGAAGTAAATAGGGCGCAAGTGGTCAAATGCGCTCTTTTTTCTTAATGTGAAAGCAGTTTTTAATTAGCGCGTTGGACGCAAATACCTATTTGCGTCTTATTAACTTCCTCTTAGAAATAGGGACAAATATGCGCCTTTTATATTACTGGTTGGTATGTTGTTGTACTTAGGATGTGGCTGTTGGCAAGTACTGGTTCGCCAATAGGTGAATACCTCTGTGCGTTTCTGTTTTTAATGTGCACATGCACATTTACGAGATGGTATTCGGACGCGACGATGATGATAATTTTTCGCCTCCCCAGAATGTTACATTAAATTGTGCGGTTATCTATTTGGCTATCTTTTGTTCCTGGAAGAGAATGCTGTTGGGGAGAATAACATGTACATTATTTAGAAGTGCTATGCGAATTCTATCATCATGTCGATGTTCCAAGACATATGCGGCGAAACATTGACGAACATTTCCTGATCAAATGTTAACAAATAATTCTCGCCTTTTGATATGGTCACAACCCATTGTGAACACTTTTGTTTGTATGGCAACTCAGACACATGCAAAAAGCTCACTTGACCATTTTTTTTTGTTTCTTTTTTGTTGATCTGTAGAACAAAACCATGGGATGCGAACTTAAGAGTTAAAGGTACCCTTTTGTACACTTCAGCACACGTGGGCCCTCTAGCTGACTCAAACTCTGGTAACTGTGGCGTTATAATGTTACAATAACAAAATCTTTGATTATGATACCGTGTTTCGTGCTAAAATAATAGCGTAAATTAGTTTATCCCGCTCTACTAGTTAGTGTTAGTACACTGGCCCACAACGATTGCTTGAGATAATGTTGGTTGGGCACGCGCGCGGCAAAAGAAGGCTGGTCGTACGCAGTTTTAGCAAACAAATCCCTGACATATTAGGAACGATCTCACCGGGTCAGCCGCCAGAAGTCACTCGTCATCCAGCATCCCGTCTCCACTGAAGGCTGAAGCTTTTTTGCTCCCTTGTTTTATATCAGTACCCAATATTACAAATTGTGACACAGACGGAGACACACAAGAACTCGGTTTGATTTCGATGTCAGGCAAGTAAGTCAACATCTGCTGCGCGCGGGCAAACGCGACCATTCCCAACGGCGACCCTACGTGAACTCCTAAACTATCGAAGATATTAATTCACTTATTTATTTTTAAAGCCCATGAAATAGCACGCATTTCGACCATCTCAACCTAGCTTTAACTTTCAAGTCGATTCGTGTTTTTTTTAAGTTTTTACATGTAACAATAATTAGCAGCGTCTTTACTTATAGACGTGTAAAACAATAATCGTCATAACCCAGGAAAAACCATAAATTATTAAACAAAACAAACGAAAGTACCCATTATCCCTTACTAATCCCATCATCCCTAACGAGGGAAAAATTATTTAATTACCACGTTTTCACTCGCCAACTCGAGAGCTACTCGAAAGTGAAGAGATTTCGAGTTCTGAACGAAAAAGCAATTACAATAATGAACCTCAAGGGCGAGTACCACCCAGCTTACGAAGACCTCCCAACTTTAAAACGAGCTTCGCTTTTATGGGTCAAGTTATGCAAGTGGCTGCAACATTATGTTTTGTGCTCTGTAAGAGCTAAGATTTTTCATGTTCGCAATCTGTTGAATGCATTGAAGTGGCCTTTGTCGGGTGTTTACTTAATTTGTTTTTCGAGTATTCTTCGGACAGGTGTTGTACTTTCTTGTCGCTGAAGATCCTATTGTTGAAGTAAAAGCTTTTAATGATAACGAGGGGAAGATTTGATGAAAAGAACTTAGATTCGTAAACCAAAAAAACATCTGTTTAATATAATTGCTCTGTGCATGAGGGATTTGAATTCGTAAAATCTGTACTAATTCGACGATTCACAAAAAAATTTTTCAACCATTGTGTAAATAAAAATCCTTCGCTTTTTGTTGTATTTTGCATTTGGTACTTGTATTTTGCACTGTTATTGCTGGTTATCCGGACTACATGGTCCTCTCATCAAAACGCACCTACCTACATGCACCATACACCCCTTTAGAAATTAGCCAACTACTTAGCCCTAAATTTTCATCGCCTAGTACTTAATTGTACTACAGTAAGTTCATAATTAAAAAGCTTTCCTAATCCATTTGAAGTGCATCCTCAGAATTAGGTGCAGCGACAATTTTCCAATTAAACTGTAACCGATACAATTGTATTGTTAAATGCAAATGACATTACATTTTACATTCATAGAGATAAAGCTCAAAATCATGGATTTAGCTTTGAGTTAGATGGGTATCGTGTTACTGGAAGTGACTTTTTTATGGTTATTAAGCGGGATTAACAGGCAGTGACTTCGAATAATTGTCATTGGTGTGTCGCACAGTACTAAGTTTTATTATTTTAAAGAACTTTATCTGGAAAAATCGCCCAATACTTTCAGGTAACGATACTTACTTTCTCCTTCCAGCTGAAAAAAAATATAAATTTCGAATCTGTAAATAGATTCAGATATAACCCTGAAATCACGAAAAAAAAAAAATTGTTGTTCGCTACATTTAGTCTAATTATACGAACGTTTCCATACATATAATTAAAAAAATATATATATGTATGGAGAAAAGTTATAATGATCTTATGGGTAATTTTCTTCAGACAGACCGGTGCGTAGTATACTGCAACCGGCGTGGTTTAACCAAATGTATGAATGTAAAAGAGGAAAAAGGAGTTTGTAAGGATCATAGCAATGGCGTTCTGTAGTTTCTGCCTACCCCCATGAATGATGCTTGAAGTTATGTATTATATTGTAAATGTATGGAGTAGCAATTTATTTTCGCAATTTCAGCATTCCAACATCATCAGAGTTACCCCCACCTTGTACAGCCCCCTTACCGATTCCATTGTCTCTACATCCGCAATAGTGCTCCAAGTTACTTTTCACGCGAACCAATTAGGGGAAGAATTGATGGCCAATAAACGATGGAGTGTTCCGAACAGCACGACGAAACGGGAAACAATTTCAACCAATTTCCATTTCCATCTCGCTTTTGAACAAAAAGTTAGGTGGGTGTGTTTAGGACGAAACTGCAGGGCTGCCGGAAAAGAATAGTGTAGAGGGAAGAATTGTAAATGTAAGGTTTTAAAGTGGTGTTTTTGAGTCCAGAAGTGTTTACAATTCAAACTATTTTAACTGCAAAAATACATATTTACTTATGTGAAGGTATCAATAACAATCTAACGGAAAAGTAAAAGTTCACACTAAACAAAGTTGCAACTGCATGCAAACAAACTGATTGGATTTGAAATTCACTACTCGTCTTTTTAGGTACAGTCTATACTAATATATTATATTGAGTTTGAGTTTGAGTTTGAGCTTCTTCAAACAGGCGCGACGCGACAGCGCGACATGTCGCGGTGGCGATTCTGCGATGATCGCGACCCAACCCCGCGATCACAATGGCGCGACGACACGTTCGCGCCGCTACGAGTCGTCGCGCCACTACTATGCGACGAGAAGCGCGACAACAATGTTACATTTTGTATGGTGTCGCGGCGGCGCGGACGCGACTTGCGTCGCCGCTTCGTCACGCGCGAATCGCGGCGCGACGTCACGCGAGAGTGTATAAATAGCAGTGCAATCCAAACTGAGCTCATGCGCTGATTACCCCGTCCCCGTACTCTCTCGCGACCGCCGCCCCCGTCGCCGCCGCCGCGAACCCCGCTGCACGCCCCGCGGCGCGTCAAGCCGCTCCCCCCGCAACCGGCCCCGGCCCCGCGGCCATGAGCCCGTCCGTCGCGTATAGCATTTTAGACAGCGCGTTCCTGACTTTCTGCACCCCCGCGCCCAACGGATGGCGCAGGAAGTCGACGCAGCTACCAAGGCAGGTAACCTCCTCCAGGTTTATGCCATCTACGAAGCGTATCCTGATATTACGCAAGCGTTAGTCCAGATTAGATCCAACCAACCTAGGCACCATAATGTCTAACACGGTTGTTTCTCGTCTAAAGATCCGATCCCTAAAATTAGGTACCTATAACGCCAATGGCATAACTGGCCAACGTGATGAGATCGCCACTTTCCTCCGCGACCATCACTTAGACATACTATTAGTACAGGAGACGTTCCTTAAACCCTGCAACCGTGACCCGAAAATTGCAAACTACCGCGTAGTGCGCAACGACAGGTCACGTTGCCATCGGGGCGGAACTCTCATCTACTACCAAAAGTCCCTATACTGCATCCCTATGGATCCGCCAACCCTGGCCCGATTAGAAGTCTCGGTCTGCAGACTGGGCATGACTGGCCATCAGCCTATCACCCTAGTCTCAGCCTATCTCCCTCCCCAGTCCCACTCGGAGGACTTCAATCTAATCGCAAACGATATCGCGCTCCTATTAGGAATGAGTGAGTCCGTTATCATAGCGGGCGATCTCAACGCGAAACACCCCGCGTGGAACAGTTCTCGGGTTTCGACCAGAGGGCGGAAATTGTTCAACCTCTGCTCGCGCCTGAACTTTGACGTCATCGCCCCGATGACGCCTACCCACTATCCCCACGATGTTAATCATACCCCTGATGTACTCGACATTGCCATTCTGCAGCGAATCAACCTCCGGTTGAATTCCATAGAAGCAATAAACGAGCTCAGTTCTAATCATCGCCCCGTAGTCATGCATCTGGCCCCCCGGACGGGTCTCCCAGATCCTGACCTACCGCCCCTCACCAAACTGGTAACGGACTGGAGGCAAGTAAGCGATTCGCTGAAAGCCAACACGTCCGCCCACTTGGACTCTATACCCGATCGTTTCGACTCACTCGCCGACACAACGGCCGCGATCGACTCATTCACGGGTCACGTACAATCTGTCCTGGACGAAAGTTCGAGGTAGGTTCCGGTGAGGGAAGACCCCCGCTGGAAGCTGCCGGACGATGTACGCGAACTGCTGAATGAGAAGAACGCGTCTGTTCGTGCCTACAGCAACTTTCCCTGCGCCGCCAACAAAGCCCACATGCGCTATTTACAGCGAGCTGTAAAGACACGCATGTCGGAGCTGCGGGACGCGGGCTGGGACAAGATGCTGAGCGACCTCGAGCCGACCCACCTAGCTTTCTGGCAACTTCAGAGGAAACTCAAATCCAAAGAAGTAGCTTCCATGCCCCCGCTGACCCGTCCCGATGGCACCGTTGCCTTCGACGACATTGACAAGGCCGAATGTCTAGCCGCCAGTCTAGAGGCTCAATGCACTCCCAGTTCTCAACCAGTAGACCAAGCTCATCTCGCTGAGGTGGACGCTGAAGTCGAACGTAGAACCTCCCTCCCGCCCGTCGAAGACCCTGATGACCCATTACCTCTCGTCACCCCGGACGAAGTTCACGAGGTCATCAAAGGTCTGAAACCCCGCAAGGCCCCCGGCGCTGACGGAATCACCAATAAGGTGCTCCAGATGCTGCCCGCCCACCTGATCATGCTCTTGACCACCATCTTCAATGGTGCCTTGAGTAATAATATATTCCCCGACGCATGGAAGCAGGCCACGGTTATCGGTATCCCGAAGCCGGGCAAGCCCAAATCCGAGCCCACGAGCTACCGCCCCATCAGTTTACTGAGTAGTCTCGGCAAGATCTATGAGAGACTTAATTATAAGCGACTCAGAAATTACGCCGAGACAAAAGGCCTCATACCCAACGAGCAGTTCGGTTTCCGTAACCAACATTGTTGTGTGCAACAGGTCCACCGTATCGTAGAACATATAAGCGCTGGCTTCCAGCGCGGTACGATAACCGGTGCAGTATTTTTCGACATAGCGAAAGCCTTCGACAAGGTCTGGCACAATGGCTTGATTTACAAGCTGTACCGTCTCGGTGTGTCAGACCGTCTCGTGCTCATCTTACGAGATTTTCTGTCGAACCGCACCTTTCGCTATCGCATCGAAGGGGCGATCTCGTCTCCCCATCCCATTCGCGCCGGCGTCCCTCAGGGCGCGGTGTTGTCCCCGCTCATATTCACTCTATTCACGAGCGATATCCCAAAAAGTAGAAAGGCACAGTTGGCACTGTTCGCAGACGACACAGCCATCTACTACACTGGGAAAAGTCAGGACGCGATAGCCGCCACTCTCCAAACCACCGTCAACGTCCTTGGCGCGTGGTTTCGAAAGTGGCGGATCGACATAAATCCGGATAAAAGCCAAGCAGTCCTCTTTACGAGACCGCGACGCATTAGACCTGAGCCCCCTCGTCCCATCTCTTTGTTCGGCAAGCCTATCCCTTGGGAGAAGCGAGCCAAATACCTTGGTGTGACCATGGATCAGCATCTCTCCTTCGCAGAGCACATAAAGAAGGCGCGCTCACGCGCCGCCTTCGCTCTCGGCAGGTTACATTCTGTTCTAAATGCATGTAGCAAGTTGTCACTAAAGTGCAAGTTGCGGATTTACACGGCGTGTATAAGGCCCATCATGACGTATGCGTGTGCAATCTTTGCGCACGCGAACCCCCGATTCATCCATAGGATGCAGACCCTGCAGAACCGATTCCTCCGGCAAGCCACAGGCGCCCCTTGGTTCGTTCGGAACGAGATCCTCCATCTCGATCTGAAAATCCCCACGGTCAGTCAATTCATGAAACGCACCTCGAAGCGTTTCTTCGATAAAGCCGAAATTCACCGCAATCCCTTGATTGTGAAGGCCGCCACTTATGTCCCCAGTAGGATTAGCTCTGTCCGACGGCCGAGACATGCCCTCACTGACCCAGACGACCACATTACTCTCCTCCAGGAAAGCAATAGGGCCACCAGTACAGTTCGCACACACCGATCAAAATCGTCCTTCCGACCTCGCCGCCGAGGTCCTCGCGCCCCGCGAAGACCCCTCGTAGTATCGGCGCCTAACGTCGAGACCCCCGACCGACCCTTGCTCGTTGAAGCGCCAGCCCGCGCCGCAGCTAAGCCAGTAGCTTTAAATTCCCCCTTTAATAATAATGATGCCAATTCGATCCAGCCTGTCCCCAATAGCGATAGCTGTCCCCCTATCAGTGACGCCCTGAGCCGAGGTCCGTACCCCACAGGGGGTGCCCTCAGCGTGCAGTCGCTTAGTTTATAAATTTAGTTTGTAAGCCCTGGCTGGAGGCGTTAAGAGTAACTTCTTAATGGCAGCCCCAGGAAAGCCCGGTTGAGCAGTCACGGCCTCTCAAGGCCAACTGCGAGATGCCCAACAAAAAAAAAAAAAAAAAGCTGAGCTCATACAGAACCGATTCCTCCGGCAAGCCACAGGCGCGGCCCCTTGGTTCGTTCGGAACGAGATCCTCCATCTCGATCTGAAAATCTCCACGGTCAGTCAGTTCATGAAACGCAACTCGAAGCGTTTCTTCGATAAAGCCGAAATTCACCGCAATCCCTTGATTGTGAAGGCCGCCACTTATGTCCCCAGTAGGATTAGCTCTGTCCGACGGCCGAGACATGTCCTCCCCGACCCAGACGACCACATTACTCTCCTTCAGGAAAGCAATAGGGCCACCAGTACAGTTCGCACACACCGCACAAAATCGTCCTTCCAACCTCGCCGCCGAGGTCTTCGCGCCCCGCGAAGACCCCTAGTAGTATCGGCGCCTAACGTCGAGACCCCCGACCGACCCTTGCTCGTTGAAGCGCCAGCCCGCGCCGCAGCTGAGCCAGTAGCTTTAAATTCCCCGTCTAATAATAATGATACCAACCTGATCCAGCCTGTCCCCAATAGCGATAGCTGTCCCCCTATCAGTGACGCCCTGAGCCGAGGTCCGTACCCCACAGGGGGTGCCCTCAGCGTGCAGTCGCTTAGTATGTAAATTTTAGTTTGTAAGCCCTGGCTGGAGGCATTAAGTGTAAAATCTTAATGGCAGCCCCAGGAATGACCGGTTGAGCAGTCACGGCCTCTCAAGGCCAACTGCGAGATGCCCTACAAAAAAAAAAAAAGCTGAGCTCATTGTCCCCGACCGACCCTTGCTCGTTGAAGCGCCAGCCCGCGCCGCAGCTGAGGCAGTAGCTTTAAATTCCCCGATCAATAATAATAATACCAATATTTTGATCCAGCCTGTCCCCAATGATAGCTGTCCCCCTATCAGTGACGCCCTGAGCCGAGGCCCGTACCCCACAAGGGGTGCCCTCAGCGTGCAGTCGCTTAGCTTGTAATTTAATTTAGTTTGTAAGCCCTGGCTGGAGGCGTTAAGATTTAATTCTTAATGGCAGCCCCAGGAAAGCCCGGTTGAGCAGTCACGGCCTCTCAAGGCCAACTGCGAGATAACCAAAAAAAATAATAGTTTAAAAAACTAAAAACACGCTTTAAAAACCAAACTAAAAAGAAGAAAATAATTTAATTCAATTAAAAAGCGTGGGGTGCTTTTTGAAGTATTTTTATTATCAATTAATGTCAAGCACCCCACGCTTTTTAATTGAATTAAATTATTTTCTTCTTTTTAGTTTGGTTTTTAAAGCGTGTTTTTAGTTTTTTAAACTATTATTTATTTTCAATTTTTTAGTTCTGCTAACTACAAAAACGTGTTTTTTTATATTTTTTTTCCTTTTTTATTAAATTATTGAATTGTCATCGGTCCTCGATAAGTTTACAAAGTTTCAATGAAATCTGACTGTTTAGGGTGGGTCAAAATCGCGCTCTAAGGAGTCGGTTACATACAAACAAACAAACAAACATACAAGTGAAGCTAATAACAAATGACCCACGGAGAGTTACATACTGACATACTGACATACAAGTGAAGCTAATATAAAGCGTGTAACAAGTGAAGCTAATATAAAGCGTGTAAAAAAAAAAGCTGAGCTCAGTACTAGACGAATTTTTGTCAGTGGACAAAGGTAGGTCTGTGCTTATTTGCTGCGTGGGGTTAGGTTAGGTTAGGGAGGGTGAGGAGGGTACCCTCTCTGAGGAGGGTCTCCCCTCTGAGGAGGGTGTCTCCCTCGGGAGGGTTTTCCTCTGAGGAAGTATCTCTCTCAGGAGGGTCTCCCCTCTGAGGTCCCTCTCCGAAGAGGGTATCCCCTCTGAGGAGGGTCTCCCACCGTTGGTTTTATTTTATTTTAAGTGCTCATACATATGGGAATTGGCTGCTACGTCGTCGGCTTGGCAGCTTGACGTGTGTTTACGAAGTAGTTATTTAAAAAAACTTAAAGAACTTAGGTGTAATAATTATGTTTGATTTGATTCTTGTTTGTTTATGTATGGTGTGTATGTATGTTAGTGATCCAATTGTAAATATAGTAACTAGGTTCATACTAACAAACTACCTCGTTGTTCTAGTAGTTGCAACTACAATGTCGCCAATAATATATGAGTTGCCGAATTTCTAATCGGTTTGGAAATTTTTAGTAAATTTTCTTTGTACCTCGATTGTACGAAGGCAACAGGTTGCTACATTTTGCCATTGCCTAAAGTTGCTGGATATAGTTGACGAGATTTGACCGGGATTGAGCAATTTTAATTATGTATGACAAACATGCCAGTGTATTCCTTTACTGATTAGCAATATTTTATGTGGTACAACGTTTTTTTGATAAAACTATTATTAAAAAAGTTATTTGCGATTTTTTTTTGTAAGGAGCTGAACAGTTTTTTTTTAATCCTTATTCGTAGGTTTTCTTAAAATATAACTTTCCGTATGATAAAATCTGTTATATAAGCTATTTTGCCACTAAAGCCTGAATCTCGGAAACCCTCGGAACATTGACATTTTAATGTTTAAAAAAAATCTAGCACGTCATTTAAAAGTTACTAAATGCAATGTTAAGTCCTTTCTTCCAACCCACCTAACGAAGTGAAAAACTCCGCGCATTTTTTTTTTTAACTAGTGTCCCCAGGATGCCTAATCCACTTGGAATCATATAAAAATATAGATGTTTTATGAAATAAAGTTATAGTGAAACAATGAAGTGTAACGGTTAGTCAGAGTTACTTTTTGAACCGTGGAATAGATTCATATGTACAGACGCCAGCACATCAAGCTACCCCAAACTGTAAAATTTTCTCAATTGAACATGAACCTTATACTAATATTATAAAGTTGAAAATCTATCAAACTTTGACTGATTGGGGTAGCTTGATGTGGTGGCGTCTGTACAAAAGCCAACTTATGTTGTATCTCGATTTTGGCCTAATCGTCCAAAGGAGAAAGAAGTATAACGCTCCCATACAAGCTTGGTCCAGCAAGGACATAAATAAAACAATTTATATCATGAAGGAATATTTGTATTGAATAGTCCTGTTTATACTTGATTACTCCAAAACTCGGTGGTGACAGGATATAAGACTTTGTAGGTAAACATTTTCGTATGACGTTTTGTTGTTTAATACAGTAAACTTGTAAAGGAGATGGCACTTTTTGGCATTACAAATTTTTAAAAGGTACAGTATTCAAAGCTATTTTTAAAAAAAGTGTATATTTCTATGTATTGATAGCCAGATTAACTTTATTATTGACAATGGGGATAAAATCTCGATAAATAAAAGTAACTTGATTTGATTAACACAGAGCGGACTACTCTTTGTTTCTAAAGCCATGGATACAAGGCTTTTTGGCCTTGTCATACTATATGATAGTGTTGTCATTGTAAAATATACAAAATAATATAAATTATTATTACCTTAGTTTACGTTTTATTTGTTAGTGCATAATTAATAAAATAAAATCAAAATAAATATAGTGTTTACGAGGACTTGATCTAGCTAAGAAATCAAACGTATTTTTTTAACCCAATTGTTCCGATTATATTTTTGGTGGCCACACTAACCCCCATAAACAAAATGACATTTCACGTTACGTGTTATTTATTTTGAATTTTTACTCACACAACTTGAAACTTCACAAGTTATCACATTCGCTCGCTCGCTATCTCTACTGTGTGTTGCGCTGGTGTGAATGTTTTGTGCTCCCAAAGTTTTACGTGGATTTTTACAACGACCTGGCTTGCCTTTGGATTTCGAAGACTCTTACCTTTCTGGACAAACGCTGCGAGACTTGGACCTCGACGTTTCCTACTTCTATACGACCGACCTAAGCGCTCTACATTGGACACTGATATTGCTTATATTATTTGTTTGTGACTTTGTGTGTATAACATTACGAGTCAACGTGATGTCAACCACGGACCTCTGCGTAAACTGTAGAATATCTACAAATCGTTGCAGTACGTTAACAACACATGCTTTGGAAGATGAATCTATTCTATCGGTCATTCGCTCCTGGATTGCTCCTGATCCTGTAAGTTCATTTTTAATGTACCCATTTTATGAGATAAACATTTCGATTGTTTTTTTAGTTGAACCTTACTTATTTCGATTTTATTTTTTTAGGTGAACAATCAGGATCGTATATGTAATGCCTGTTGGGTGCTTGTAACGAATTATTTAAATCAAGTACATACTATGCCTCAACCACATCCGCCTTCTTGTACTGTTGGGCACCGACAGGTGTGTGTCAATTGTGGATCTTCTACAGCACGTTCAAGAAATCACCAATTACGGACTGATTCGGACAGAGAACGAAGCATATATAATGTGATTCAAGAATGGATACTGCCTCGACAAGTAAGTTAATTATGACACATTATTTTCAAACTTATTTATTCAAAAGACATTCGCAGGAACTTAAATAAATAAATATCCTGGGACACTCCTCACACACAGTCATTTGATCCCAAACTAGAGCTCGTACTGTGGAAACCAGTTAACTACACATAGCTACACATAGTACATTTTGTTTGTAAATACATACAATATATGTAATTACACCCAAACTCAGGACATACAGACTTATGAATAGTCTGACTCTAATACCAGTTCGGAAGTTTGCGTTTGCTGAGAAGAGGTTTCAAAACAAGCTTAGATTCATTACATAACATTTACATTCTGATCTCACTGACAACGATTGTGTGTCCTGGCTGCATAGTATATACTTATATACATAGATATATTGATGCATAATCTGATCCTGATAGATTATTTTCCCTTTGACTTTGAAAATAGTTACACTGTCCCATATGTTGGTTTTTTTTTGATGACAATAAATGTATTTAAGGGTTAGGAGTATCAAAAATATATGATAGAACTATACTAGAACAAGGCTAAGGTTTACATTTATGTTATTGCATTATTTTAATAGCTTTTAAAACTATATTCTTGTATTGATCATTTTATTTTGCTGGGATTAAGCTTGAATATTTTTTTTTTCTTAACAAGAACATAAGTTGTTGCAGGTTTGGGTTACATAAATGTACTTGATAAGTTTTCTTCTATACTAATAATATTATAAAGCGGAAAGATTTGTATTTTTTTTATGTAACAAATAACCTTAAAAACAACTGGACCGCTTTTAAAAATTCTTTCACCATTACAAAAATACATCCTTACCAAGTAACATAAGCTATATTTTATCCCTGTATTCCCACGGGAACGGGAACTACCCAGGTAAAACCGCGGAGCGCTGCTTGTATATAATATGTTTACACTTATATAAAATCCACATGTGTAAGTATGTTTTACAGAAATGTTTTTTTGTTGCAGCTGCGGACTACAAACAATGTCTGTCACTGTTGCTGGGTGAGAGCAGACAAAGCTTCTGGTCATTTTGTATCCAGGGCATCCACATCCTCAAGTGGGCACTCTCATCTTGACTCTGAAACTTCTGAAGGTCCACCTGATAATGAATTGATGCCCCAACATGACCCTGAAAGTCTGCCTCAACGTGAAGTTGAAACTCGCCCTCAACCTAACGTTGAAAATCTGCCTGAACCTGATGCAGATAATGAACCTGCTTCTGATGTTGAAGATCATCCTGAACCTGTTGTTGAAGATCAGCCTGAACTTGACCTTGTTCAGCCCGTATTAAGAAGACAAGAGACAATTGTGTTGCCTGATTATATCCGAGCTGTAGACTGTGGGTCAAGGTGCATTATTGAAGGTTGTCAGGGGAGTGAAAGATTCAGGCTACCAGTTTCAACAAGAAAAATGCTGCTTTTACAGTTTAATTATTATGTACCAGTAAATAGTCGTGTGTGCAGTAACCATTTAAATACAGAAACTTGGGACATTCAAGCTGGTATTAGTGGTTATTCAAATGCATTTAATGCAACACATATACAAGATATGTTGAATTTAAAGAGCACAAATGTTAACGCCTTAGATTTTTCTAATATAAATAATATAGAAACCCATCTTGTACGTCACTGGATCGGCTACACAAAAGATCAATATAATCAGTTGTTGAATGAAATACCTGCCATAAATGAAATGCGAAGAGGTAAAACGGCTCTCGCTGCATTCTTAATGAAACTAAGGACAGGTGAACCCAATGAAAGGTTGGCAACATTATTTCAAATTCCAAGGAGAACTTTGGAGGTATTGATGTCAAAGGTTCGAGAACTATTATATAATAATTTTGATCTAACTCACTTGGGTGTAGCACATATATCAAGAGAACAAATAATACAAAGAAATCTATTGATACCCCGAGGATTGTTTGGAGTTCAAAGTGATGGCCAGGAAAACCCTATTGTCATAGCTGATGGCACATACTGCTATATACAAAAAAGTTCTAATTATCTTTATCAAAAAAACACTTACAGCTTACATAAATATCGAAATCTTGTGAAACCATTTATGTTAGTATGTTCTGATGGTTACATTATTGATGTTCTGGGCCCCTATCCAGCTACAACATCAGATGCTGCTATAATGCTAAAGGAATTTGAAAACGAAAATAGTTATTTACGCAGACATTTTCAAGAAGGTGATGCTTTTGTACTGGATAGGGGTTTCAGAGATGCCTTGCCCTTATTGAATGCTTGTGGTTATAAAACCCATGTTCCAGCTTCATTACAGAGGGGTGAAACGCAACTATCGACACTAGCAGCAAACAAATCTAGGTCGGTTACTATTTCTAGATGGGTTGTAGAAGCAGTCAATGGTAGGTTTAAAAGAGACTTTAAATTGTTTAGACAGGAATATTTTAACCTAGCCTCAAAACATGTAATGATTGATTTTAAAATAGCTGCTGCATTAATTAATCGCTTTCACCCTCCAATAACTAATAGAAATGATGCCGGGGAAATCTTAAGTATAATAAATGCAAACATGTTTGTAAACAATTACATATCTGATTTTGTCAATATTAATCAACTAAACAGAAGACGAGCTGATTTTGTAAGTGTTACTGTTGAAAATGATAACGTAACAGATTTTCCCCGGCTATCATATAGTGAACTAATATTAATTTCTCTTGGAACATATCAGATAAAGCAAGCGCGTTCCTATTATGGAGAGCACGTAAGGGCAAATGGCACCTATATAATAGAAGTATGCAGGGAGGTTGACAGGAGTCTACTGGAAGAGCTGTCAACATCAAACACATTGTGGATTTTACGGGGAAGAATTAAGTCTAGACATGTAGGAAGAAAGATATACTTTGTTTATATTTTGATTGACAGCTCTCAAAGTGGCCGGGAAGCTATAAAGCAATACTGTTGCAATTGCATTGTTGGACGAAGAACAGTAGGATGCTGTGCCCATATCATGTCAATCATCTGGTACTTGGCATGGGCACGGCATCAAGATAGCCTGTCTCCCCCTGCACCTTTCTTAGATAATATTTTGCTAACATATGATGATGAGCATGAATAAAATATTATGATTAAATAGGTACTGGTTTTTTATTGCACCTACAATAATCCTGTCATCCTTCGGTAATTATGCTTAAAGCATTATCCCCACGCGGGCTGGCAACGGCGCATGTATGGCAGTTTTTCGTGATTATTTCATTAAATACAAACAAAAGTAAAAATTTTTTTCAGCCATGCACTATCTAGTGAATGGCTGAAAAAAATCGTCGGTATTTTTAAGTTTGTATGCTATTTTTTTTTTTTACAGTTATTTTGGTATTTACTTATAAAAATCGACATCCCGCCAATTATTTTCTATTTGCATTACTAAGTACGATTAAATGTTTTTTTATAAGAGTAAATTATATAATTATAAACAATTCTATATAAGTAGGTACAAACGATGTAGTGATGGCTGAAAAAAAATTGTACATTTGTTTGTATGTAATAATCACGAAAAACTATAAGTACTATAAATGCGTTGTTGCCAACCCGTGTGGAATGAACGCTCTTAATAATATTACTATAAGCTTAGCTTCTGATATGTGAGTCTAAAGTGTCCGGAGTTTTCTTTGACGACTGACTTTAATAATTTAATTAAAACTGACACTTAAATGCTAAATAAACTTCAACAGGTAGTTATCATTTTTCAAGTCATTAAAAAACATAATTAGCAATATGTTATGCATACAATAAAACATTTATGCGTTAAAATAGTAATAGAGGTAAGAATATAATCTATTAAAGTAGGTAGGTACAAACGTTAATGCACATAACCTCACTTTTACAAAAATTAAGATTACTCTTTAACCCCATTGTTATTATTTTTGAAATTTTTTATAATAAAAGCTCATAATATTTCCTATCAAACCATGCCATTTTTATTTCTGTAGAAAATAAAAAAGTTTAATGCCAGCGTTCTATGAACTTCTGCCATTCTCCTTTTTGTGATGGTCCTTCTCATGCACGAGGTTATGGTTTTAATTCTTGGCAAGTAACAGTGTGACTTTTTTCAATTCAAATATACCACAGTTAGTGCAGCGCCGGTTTTCCATTAGAAATTGGGCAAAATCAGCTGTCCAAAGTGCACGTAGCCAAGGTAAATCGACCGGAGGAGATGCTAAGTCCGTGCAAGCCGGGGTCGGTTGTGAGAACAGAAACAATAGATATCCAAAAACAAATCGAAAAGTCGTCGTAAAACTCTACGCGAAACCACAAGTAAACATTCATGATGCGAGCCTTTTCAAAGAATTGAAACATTCTGTGACATTAGTAACTCGCGGACGGAAATAAAAAAATGTCATACAAACAAAGAAAATACTATTTTAAATTGATATTTGCCTGCAATGATGTGCGGGGAAATAAAGGCTATAATGGAAATTAAAATATTATTCGTTTTATTTTTAATATAGTGCTGGCCCAGGCTTTATCCATGTCCTTTGATTAATTATTAAGCTTTGCGTAGCTATTGAAAAATATGTTTGAAAATCCTTATTTCTAAATTCAGAGGCTTCCACTGACAATTTTCGTACGTCGTTTCGAACGTCAACATTTACATTAAAATAGAATTGATTCTAGTCGCCCCTTCTAAAATATAGTTTCGTATGGAGAAGAATGGGCAAGAAACTCCACCGTTACTCTTTTAAAATGTTTTAAATACAATATCTAACATAGTTCATTCATTATATTATAATTATGTGTGAAAACGATGCACCCAGAATAGAATTACCATACCAAAATAGGTAAAAGGAATGAAATTGAAGCAATAAAGATAAATTAATTTTATGATAGATACGTCATGGTGCTCACATATTTAAACACATTGTAAAAATAAGTATACGATTTTCCTATAATATTAACAAATAATAAGTCAGTGTGTGAGATAAAGTAGTCACTGAGAAATATAATTAATTATACAATTCAATTAGCAACCAGTTTGATTTTGTCTAGACTCTAGATTGTCCTATGGAGCAGGACCAGCATGTTTCCAAGCATTCTTATCTTGGATATAATCCTCTAACTTGTAATACGCTTGTTTACAAAGTTTACTGTTAATATGAGTTTTAAATTTCCTTTAATTTAATTGCAATATATCACAAGGTATTTTGTTATAACATTTAACACAGTACCCCATAAAAGATGTATGTACTTCAGCTAATCTGAAAAATTGTTGATCTACATATTTTGTCTTTGTTTCTAGTATTAAAATTTTTTCTATCATTTATTCTATAAAAGATGTAGATTTTTTCTTACATACATGATATTTTTATGAATTAATTGGCAAGGTACCGTCATAATATTGGTCCTTTTAAAAAGTTCCCTGAGGGATTCGCGAAGACGTAGATTGCAAATGGCTCTTGCAGCTCTCTTTTGCAAAATAAAGATGGATTCAATGTTAGCAGCCCGACCTCACAGTAAAATGACATACTTACGACATAATGTTGTGGAAGTAGCTAAAATAGACCAAAAGCGTGGTTTTACATCTGTTAACTGTCTGATCTTTCTAACAGCATAAGCGGCCGAGCTTAGCCGCCCCGCAAGAGACGTTATATGAGCTCCCCATTGTAATTTCTCGCCTAGCGTGATTCCTGGGAACACCGAATGACTAACAAATTCGAGATTTTCTCCATCCAAGATGATGTTACATTCCCTACTTGTAACATTTGGTAATATAAATCTAATGCATTTGGTTTTTGTGCCATTAAGTACCAAACTATTTACCGTAAAACAATCTTGGACCTGAAGAATAGAGTTATTTACGTCGTCAAGATTTTGTGACCGTCGGTCTATTTTAAATATCAATATTGTATCATCTGCAAATAACACCATCTTCGGTTGATTTAGGGGTAAATAGGGTAAATCATTAATGTAAATTAAAAAGAGGAATGGACCCAATATTAACCTTGAGGAACGCCCATTGCCATTTCTGACCCCAATGAGTTTATGCCGTTTACTTGAACCTTAACCTTTCTGTCTTTCAGGGATTATCTTAGTAAATCAAGAGCTGTATTTCTAATCCCATAGTGCTCCAGTTTCAGCAAAAGTGTCTCATGGTTTACGCAATCGAACGCCTTAGAGAGGTTGCAAAAGATTCCAATGGCATCTTTTGCTTCTTCCCAGGCTTTAAAAATGTTCTTTATTAGGGTGACACCAGCATCAGTGGTACAACGCCCTTTGGTGTAACCGTACTGCTGTTCATGAAAGATCCGAAACTTTCAATTATTTATTTTATGTGAACAAGAATTTTATGAACGCTTGCAGGCATGTACCTACTGTATAAGTATAAATAAAGAGTAGCTTTTGCCCGCGGCTCCACCCACGTGGATGTTTGCAATCGCGTAAAAAAGAAGCCTATGACCTTCTCCATATCTTAGGTTTTGTCTCTGCCAAATTGTATCACGATCAGTTCAGCGGCTTAGGCATGAAAGTAACAGACAGACAGACAGTCATACAGAGTTACTTTCGGATTTATAATATTACTAGGGATAAAGAGTTGTATCTGCGAATTCTTTGAAATATCTAAATTATAATGCCTTCCTGCGGACGGTCCCCTCTTTGAGGAGGGTCTCCCCTCTGAGGAGGATTCCCTCTCCGAAGAGGGAAGTCTCTCCTCGGAGAGGGTATCCTCCTCAGAATGGAGTCCCTCCTCGGAGAGAGGATCCTCCTCGGAGGGACTTCCCCCTGATGAGGGGAGCCGCCGAAGAGTGTCTAGTGACGGACGGCCGCGATATGGTCGCGGATGTCTTCACGGTGAACTCCACGGTTACCTCCAGTGCCGCTTGTGGCTGGAACACGAAAATGGCCATCCCGTCCGACTAGAACACATTGTACGCCGTAACCACCCCAGGGACCAAATAGTACAAGGGTGCAAGACGACCCCGTGCATGCCACCCTTGGTCCCCCTGCGACGGGTCAGCACACTGGCCCCGCCACCTACCAGTTTTCGGCCCCAGGAGATAGGGAGATCGGCTATACCGATACTCCTCTTCCCCTGCAGCCCCACCGCGTCCGCTATCAAACGGTGCCGACCCCGTAAAGGCTACGGAAGGGAAGCGCGCTACTCAGGGTCACCAGCACTCCTCCTGAACTGCAGCCTATAACCCTCAGGCCCGATGCATCAGCCAATAATTATAACTCTATGCCCCTACGATATCGCGGCCCGCCTCAGTTGCGATGCACTTCACTGCAACCTACTTTTTGGCCGCTACGTCGTCGTCGGCTTGGCAGCAAAATCCCTGATGAGCGGCCCTACCGCAAAAAATATCTTGTAATTATACCGGCTGATTTTTTTTAGCGTCTGGACAACAATATGGCATGTTGTGTAAGTAGAATAGAACTCATATGCGCTAACCTTTGCCTGGTAGCATTGATATAGAAAAAGTTCCGAATATCCTTAAAATACATGAAAAAGAAGACACCCTACGGCACTCGCGTAAAACGAATAATAGCCAAAATAGGTAATAGTAAATGGGCGTAAGCTGCGATTGCCTATGAATAAAGAATGACGATAGTGTGAGCGAGACTCTAGCATTAATTTCGCTCTACATCTTTGCGGCTGATCCCCACACACTCACGCACACATTTGCACGTGTACCTACATACGTCATCTTGCTGTATGTAGTTTTAGTAGGCAAATAATTTGATACACAGTGACGCGTGTCTTGAAACCGTAAACCAAATAAATTACGTCTTGTAAGGTCAGTAAAGCTTTGATAGAAATGTAAACAAACCTGTTGATGTTAAATTCTTATAACAATCACTCACATTCATCTGTATTTTGAGGGTTTTAACGCTTTAACATCCGTCGTGCTGGAAGTACATGTCCCGCAGATAATGCAGAGGAACGTCTTCCAACATTGTGTCGATAACGGACTGTATTATTTCACGATACGTTTTCCCTGTCAATCGACCTTCGATCCAAACTGGACCAATTACCTATGCGATCGTATATTATCGCGGCCCAAACTGAATGTTTGGGCCGCGATAATACACGATCACGATACACAATGAGCACTGGTGGAGTTTTCAAAACCCACATAAAATAAAAGAACACGCTCATCAAGTTCGATTCAGTGATTCACACTGAATCGAACTTGATGTGTACGTTGTAGATACCAACGCGGGTAAATATGGACTCGTCGCTCCATAGAATGTTCGCCTACGGGTAGTTCTGCAGCCAGCGACAGAACTCAATACGAGTTCCAGGGTCCGGAGCATGCAAAGCTTGCATGCGTGAGAAATGGTATGGATACATGTCCATTGAATGGAGTAACTTCCATACCACATACTGGCTTACGCCAAATCGACGAGCTGCTTGCCGGGTGCTCCTCCTCGGGTGTCGCGAGAAATAATCCAGGATGGCGTATTCGATGTGTATGGACAAGGGTAGCGGGCCTCTGCCTCTGGCATGACCGGGAAGGTGAAACTGGCCATGGTCAAGTAACCGCTGACAAGTCCGGAGTATCAAGTTTGTGCTGGGGATCCAGGGGGCAGGGATACCGTTATATCTAAGGTATTGTAGGTGTTCTTCGTCGGCGTACATTCGACTTGCACCATTTAAATTTTCACCAGACAAAAAATAATACCTCATCATGGTAAGCTACTCGACGTTGGAGTATTCATACGTCATTATGAAAACAATCACTGGGCGGTTGAAGCACACGCGGAAAAAACAGCGATCGACGTCACGCTATGACTAATCGCAGTGGACTGGAGACTTGGAGAGAGATCAAAGACGCCGCGGGACACGGTACTCGGGTCGAAGGGGGATGCACATGCGGCGACACTTGAGCGGTACGCCTGCAAAAAAATATTAGTTATCTATCCCCGGCCGGCTTCAATCAAAGGATTGAATTTCGCTACGAATTCATTCATAATTTCTGCGCGTTGACTAGGGTGCCAATAAGTTGGATTTTGATATTATTTGCCGATTTTTTGTATTTTTTTTAATTTTTATTGTTTTTTAATTTTTATATGAAATGTTTACTACAAATAAGTAATAGTATTTATTGATAGGTTAATTTCATTTTAGGATTTTAAAAAAAATGTTCAATTTCCGTGCCATAGGCTACTCCGTTCACCTAATAACCCCTATTTTTTTCCAGACGGTAAAAAAAATCATCCGGTATTAAAGTTTAATAAAATTGTTTTCGAAAACGTGATTATTTCTAAGCAATATGATAACGTTAAATCAGGGTCAGTCACTGAAAACAGCGGGAATTGATCTTAGAGGGGACTGCTTCTCGCACGGCCAGTTTTACGTGGCCTGCTTGAGAGTGAGCTCATCTAGCAGCCTGGTTATGTTAGCAACTGAGGGCAGAACCTCTAATGTAGTACAATATAAAGAGGTATTTCAAGTACAAAATAGAACAATAAATAGTCCTAACCCCCGGTGAATAACAATATAAGTAAAAGCGTAACTAGAATTATTTAGGTAACTATTTACCTTAATTTTAACTCTTTTTTTTAACAGGATTAAAATTTCCGTCTTACAGTTGCCTTCAAATTTGGCATTAAAGTAGGTAATTTTCCGTTCCGTTATGTATTCCGTTACTATTGTTAGATTTTAGCATTTGTTATCCTCCAGAAATCATATTATTTGAAGATTAGGGGCATAAGGAACATATTGCCGCCTCTACAATAATTGGCAAGTTGTACAAACCAATTTTGGTTGAAAATGTTGGATGTAAGATCGTAATTTTACAAATTGTGTTTTACTTCTTCGTTCGAAAAGTAATATTGCTCTTTACCGCCTTAATATATAAATAAATATATATAAATAAATATAAAAAAATAGTTGTAAAATAAATATAGTTGTAAAATATAGTTGTAAATAAAATAAAATAATGATTTTTTACACCCATAAATAGAAAATCTAACTATCCTTACTCCCAATAAACTTTAATATGTTTTTATTTATTCAAGATTTACGCCCTTAAAATTTAAAATTTTGAAATCAAAATGAGTTTCACTTCCTCAATTTGACGTTTTTATTGAATACGAAAATTGGCGGGTCTTTCGAGAATTGTGTCAAACTACAGTAAAATTAGGTACTTAGGTACTTATTCTTTTCTCACTCACTCGACTAAAATTATAATAGGACAGTAATACCAGTGCACTAGCGGCGCCGGGGCGTATGTCTCTAGGCGGCTGGCGGCCATTCGTCAAAACTTTTTATTGAAAAACTTCCTGCTTTGCCGTCGCACTACAATAGACAAAGAACAAACAAGGAACTTAAAAACATTTCGAACCTTTATCGGATTTATATCAAAGAATGCACTGTCAATAACCAAGAAAGAGTAAGTCAGAATATATTTAGAGAAATATTGAATGAATACAACATTTCCTTTCACATGCCTAAAAAAGGTAAATGTGTAACGTGCACTAAAGCGGAGAATAATACAGACAAAATGAGCTACAAGGACGAAGAACTGCAAAAAGACATCTTTTAGAAAAAAAAGCTACTTATAATAGGTTCAAAATACATCAAAACCTGAGGACACCTGACAATACAACCGTTACTTGTAGTTTCGGCTTACGGAAGGTACTTATCACGCCTCATGGTAACAGCATGCTACTTCATTATTCAAGAAAGTATTCAGTTCATAATTTAACAATGTATGAAAGTGGCACACAAGAAGTTTATTGCTACACATGGGGAGAATGCGACCGTAAACGAGGAAGCAATGACATTGCAATGTGCTTGATAAAATACAAAACGGAGATAGACCTTAGAATGGTGCAACAACTTTTGCTGTATTGTGACTCGTGCAGTGGACAAAATAAAACAAAGCTGTAATAACTGCGATGAATTACTTCTTGAAAACCACAATTAATTTGGAAATTATACAAGTACATTACCTTTTACCGGGACATACATAAATGCCTGTAGATTCGGTGCATGCAGTAATTGAAAGAGAAATCCAGAAAATGATTGTGTGGAGTCCCTCACAATGGGCTACATAAACTCAAACTCAAAGCATTTATTTCAATTAACCCATTCACAGACACTTTTGAATTGTCAAAAAGTCGACCAGTTGGAAAGTCGAAGCTAGTTGCCCCTTCTAAAACGTAGATCTCTATGGAGAAGAACGGGCAAGAAACTCCAAGGACACTCTTTTTAATCATGTTAGGTATTACAAAATCTTGGGAACATTATTCTTGTTGCTTCTATATGTGAGAACAATGTAAAACAAAAACAATTCTAAATATAAGATTTAAAGTAAGCCATGGAAGTTAGGAGATGACCAGTCTCAACCGGCGGCGCTCGTTCACGAACTTATTTGCTCACTAATGTATTTTGAGACAGCTCGTAAAAGACCAAGACCGTATAAAGTTATCGCGATGGATCATGACGAAGATGAACGAAGATTTTCTTGACTTTGATCAATTAGCTACGAACACTTTCACACCAATGACAATAAAAACAATAAAATTTAAAGAATTAAGAGTAGTCACATTAAAAAAGACAAATCCAGACCAAATGTTAGACAAATATTCCATGGAAGGAGAAGCTAACTCGTTTACAATAACACTTTTTCAAAAACCACAAGGTAAAGGAAAACGTAAAGGGAAGATTAAAGTACAACCAAAATGTTTGTGTTCTTTCACCAGAATTAGCTTACCTACTTGCAGGTTATGTAATTATGTTAGTTCATATTATTGCTTATTTTATTTGACTGTATAATTAAGTTTATTTTAATTTATTATTGACTTAATCTACTCATTACAATGTTTTTTTTTAATGAGTTGTATTGCAATTTGTAGTAAGCTAACGACCTTGAAAAATCATATTAATCTTGCCAGTGCAACCGGCAGCAAGCTCGTCATGCTCCCTTAGATGTCACTGCTTGCGGTAGCGTCGGGGGTAGGGTTGCTTCCTTCCCTCAAATATGACGAGGGGGGTAATGGCTGATCTTTGCGTTATGGTGGTGAACGGGTGCTGGTCGTGGTGACTGGTCGTCCTTCTGACCATGGTTTTGTTATTGTTCATTGTATCAAGTTTTTATTAATTTTAGTCCAGAGGTCCTAGTTTAACTTTTGTTACTTCAAGTTATAGCTATATTTACATAGTGCAGAATTGCATATGTAAGCGGGAATGCCCTTTATGCATGGAGGCTTTTATTTAGATTGTAAGTTCTGTTTACGTTTTTTTTATTATTATTATATTCGTTTAATTTCATTCATACATATTAAGTATATTTAAAAAAAAAAAACATTTAAAAATATAAAAAATAGTGGCTCATCGGCATCAGGAGCAGGGTCCAAGATGCCGGTGGTTAGGGCTCTAGATAAAGGAACCTCCTGACTATGCGTGCCGTGTCTAGGAGTACTGCTTTCTGAATCAAGCCCTTGATCCAGCTACGCAATGAGAGCCTCCTGAGGTGTTGGTCGAGGCTCTTCGCTATTAGGCCATTTACTGTAACGATTATCGGTACAATGATTGGTCCACGTCCCACATGTCGACAACCTCATGAGCTAAGTCAAGAGACTTGATTTTCTTATCTTGCTCAGCTTTCACGAGATTCTCGTCATGAGATACAGCGATATCAACAATCATTGCAAGACGTTCTCGTCGATATATCACCACAATATCAGGCTAATTGGCTACAATAGTCCTGTCAGTGATGATAGATCGATCCCAGTACAATGTGGCGTGACCATTCTCGAGAACTGGGTCGGGCACATACCTGTAGTATGGTACTTCAGACTCCACAAGGTTGTACTGCAAAGCAAATTGCTGGTGGATAATCCTAGCTACTAGATTGTGTCTGTGCAAATACTCGCTGTTAGCAAGACGAGAACAACCGGAAACGATATATCGGATTGGTTCACCGGGACGGTGGCATGCCCGACAGATGTCAACAGTACCATCCTTGACAATGTATTTCCTCTCTTTAATCTCGCGGTTATGGAGGGTTTTAGCATTTAAAAAGCCTCGACGTCCACACTTCCGCGGGATGTACAGTCTCATCACTGATGACCGTGAGTCATGCATCCGAAATGTTGTCAGCAATGTACGGACCTTCCTATCCAGGGCGTCAAGTTCCGTTTGAGTCCATTTGAGTATACCGTAAGAATACATCAAAATCGGCATGACCCAACCGTTGAAGGCGCGCACCTTGTTTCCGCCTGATAAAAGGTTATTTGACACTTTATTCAGGCGGCCAAAGAAGCGCTCCCTCAACGATTGTTTCATGTCGGCAGCATTGATGCTTAATGCTTCCGACATACCCAAATACTTGTAGGTTTCGGTTGAGGAGAGGGATCTAATGTGTATAGAATCCGCGAGTTGGGTTCCCACGGATTCAATAATCCCACCTAGCTTTACATGCATGACTGCACATTTGTCCACACCAAATTCCATCCTGATGGCGCTACTGAAGGTTTCCGTTACCTTCAGTAGCTCCATCAGTTGCAAATTGTTGGGGGCAAAGAGTTTCAAATCATCCATGTAAAGGAGGTGTGATATCATCTGACCACCTCTTTTCAATCGATAGCCCAGACCTGAATCCTCCAGCAGTGTACTTAGAGGATTCAAGGCTAAGCAAAACCAAAGCGGACTGAAACTATCGCCCTGAAATATTCCACGCTCAATAATAATCGGTTCATCGGTCCCCCGGATCTGTCGACATCCTGGATATAAAAGGACTGTCCTTCACTGCCTCATACACGACATCAAGAAGGTGCGTAGAGTTGCGTCTATTTTGTACAACTCCAGCACCCTCATGAGCCATGTATGTGGCACCGAGTCATAGGCCTTCTTATAATCTATCCAACATTTCGACAGATCCTTCCGGGATCTACGAACCTGTTGACTTATGTCCATATCTATAAGGAGCAGCTCCTTAGTACCGCGGGACCCATTCTTACATCCATTCTGAGACATCGACATAATCTCGTTATTTTCAATAATTTGTGAAATTTTTGCTCTAAGAATGGATGTAAACACTATATAGACCGTCAGTAAACATGTAATTGGTCTCTAATTTTTAGGTTCCGTAGTACTACCCGATTTATGGAGCCGGTTGGTAATACCTGTCGTAAAGAACAGTGTTAGCGACCCAGTCTCTAAAGATGACTGGAATTGTGAAGCTAAGCAAGCGTGTGACCTTTGTAGCCATTTAATCCAGAAATAGTGCAGTCCGTCCGGTCCTGGAGACTTCCAGTTAGGCAACGGACGGACAGCACGAGCCACATCCAGAGGACTGATCGTGATAGCCTCCATGTTTGGTATGGAATCACACGACCGCTCAACAACACGCATCCAATCACCTTCAATGTCCAGGGGTGCGGGTTGTTCGAAAGAGATACCGCGGCCCCTGGCACACAGGCAACTGAGGGAACACGGGTGGGTTTTAGTCAGTAAAAATCTGACACGCCCTCCCGCTCCACCCAGAGCGGGAGAAGTTATTCGATGACTTCCCACCCAAAAAAAAAAAAATCACCTTCAATGTGACTGACGGGCGCCGACCAAATGCTCCGCCAAAATGCACTAATGTTATCAATATCTGGTAGTCGCGCGTCAGTCACACCTTGAGTGGGAATGGGTCGCTCCCAAGCTCTGTATACCCACCTTTCATCGTTCTGGAGCATGCGATTCTGAGTGTACCGATCCACTCTTCGCCTATACCGACGGATACGGTTTGCCCATGCATAAACTTTCTGCTTCAGGAAGTCGATGCGCTTTGTGACACGGAATATTATATATTCTCGAGGACTAATACTAGTTCCCGAGAGCGCCCGCCTCACAAAGCGCATCACCCTTGGGCGTGTATTGCCCTCTCTGATGAGAGAGATGAGCTTCCCGAGGAGTACCCTGGCCTCATTAATACGACGCTCAATCCTGCATTGCCAGGCTGGTGCGGTGGGTTTTGGTCGTGAAGCTCGATCAGTATTTGGGAATTTGAAACGAGCTATACGACATGCCGCATTACTATTATTATTTTTGTTTTCAATGTTTTGATGGTATATTGGCGTGTGCTACTGATATGTGGCAAATTTAATTATCTTTTTTGTGTTTCGTAATTTAAATTAACTACTATTGTATAGAATCAAGTTCTTCTAACTTAACAGACAGCTGTGCTGCTGGGGAGTTTGTTGCGCTACTTCTTCTTCCCAGCTAAAGCACTAGGAAGTGGTGAAGGGCGGGCGTTTTAGGGGGACTGTCTTATGCAATTGAGGTGCATTTGAGGTTCAAAAAGAGCTGACTCTCAGCGTAGTTTGAATAAATGACTTTTGATTTTGATTTTGAAAAAAAAACTTTTCCCAAAAAAAACAACCGACTTCCAAAAAAACACTACAAAGTGAAAAAAACTTTAATTTCGGAAGGCGATGACAATAAATTCAAATACAGTTCCAAAGACACCGCCTTCCGAAATTAAAGTTATTTTTCACTTTGTAGTGTTTTTTTGGAAGTCGGTTGTTTTTTTTTGGAAAAAGTTCTTTTTTCACTTTTAAGTGGTTCACATGTGCTTACCCCTTCACAGCATACCGGCCTGATGTTATGTTATGAACTGGTGTAAGCAATAGACAGATATGAGATTCCAGCAATCCTAGTCCATTTGCTATAATTTATTGAGGAGTTCCGTTGCCTATCTCCAAAGTTCATCATCAGATCTTCACCAAATTGAAATGAGCCCACTCGGAGAAAGTACTCTTCAAAAAATACCTAAATCGCTTCGTGTGCCTATAAAATTTGAAGAATTTCCTCTATTTCTCCAGAATCCCATCATCAAATCCTGACTTGATGATCATGGGACCACCTGGGAACCCTTGCAAACAAAAAAAAAATCCAAATCGGTCCAGCCATCTTCAAGTAATCGGGGAACATACATAAAAAAAAGAAAAAAAAAAGGTTCCGACGAATTGAGAACCTCCTCCTTTTTGAAGTCGGTTAAAACTTTTTCCAAAAAAAAACAACCGACTTCCAAAAAAACACTACAAAGTGAAAAATAACTTTAATTTCGGAAGTCAGTGTCTTTGGAGCTGTATCTGAATTTTTTGTCACCGCCTTCCGAAATTAAAGTTATTTTTCACTTTGTAGTGTTTTTTTGGAAGTCGGTTGTTTTTTTTTGGAAAAAGTTCTTTTTTCACTTTTTAGTGGTTCACATGTGCTTACCCCTTCACAGCATACCGGCCTGATGTTATGTTATGAACTGGTGTAAGCAATAGACAGAAATGAGATTTCAGCAATCCCAGTCCATTTGCTATCATTTATTGAGGAGTTCCGTTGCCTATCTCCAAAGTTCTTCATCAGATCTTCACCAAATTGAAATGAGACCACTACGAGAAAGTACTCTTCCAAAAAATAGCTAAATCGCTTCGTGTGCCTATAAAATTTGAAGAGTCCTCTCTATTTCTCCAGGATCCCATCATCAGATCCTGACTTGATGATCATGGGACCACCTGGGAAGTATACCCTTTCAAACAAAAAAAACAAAATCCAAATAAGTCCAGCCATCTTCGAGTAATCGGGGAACATACATAAAAAAAATAAAAAAAAAAACAAAAAAAAAAAGGTTCCGACGAATTGATAACCTCCTCCTTTTTGAAGTCGGTTAAAAAAAGCGAAAACGCATAATGCGGTAGTTAATAAGCCCACAAGTAGCCAGCGAGTGGAAGACCACGTCACTTTGAAGCCCTTGTATAATTCCAGGCTACGTATTGCCACTGCTAAATACCAGGATCTAATACGTATCTGCGACAACGGGACTATACCCAAAAGATTTCACAATGATTATCGCATTCTGCCATGGCACACTAATGCGTATGACACATTATATCAAACTGACGAAGAAGATAAAGATGATTAGAAAGTTTAAAAACTAATGAACAGAATAAAGATGAAGAGGTTATTTTTTTTTAACTAATGACGAGGAATGTTAAGAGACCAGGGGGCCGATTGTACTAATTTGCATCGTTACACGTTAAATTGTGTTTCCACAACAGTTCGATTTCGATCGCCGTTCGATAAAAAAATATATATAGTTACATAAAAAGTCATTCTACTATTTTATAAGCAAAATGGAAACTAAACTTAAAACGAATTGCAACTGAAACTGTAGCGGGAACACAGCGGGTTACCCGCGTTACCAACATGCCAAAATAATATGTTTTATAAATACCACAAAGAAAAAAGTAGAATCTAAAAATGTTACTAAACACGAATATGTGGCACTAAAAGTATTTTCTATAATTAAATTTAAAAAACACGCTTTAAAAACCAAACTAAAAAAGGAGAAAATAATTGAATTCAATTAAAAAGCGTGGGGTGCTTTTTGAGGTATTTTTTATAATCATTTACTGTCAAGCACCCCACGCTTTTTAATTGAATTAAATTATTTTCTTCTTTTTAGTTTAGTTTTTAAAGCGTGTTTTTTAGTTTTTTAAACTATTATTTATTTTCTATTTTTTAGTTCTGCTAACTACAAAAACATGTTTTTTTTTTCTCATTTTTTTATTATTATTGAATTGTCATCGGTCCTCAACAAGTTTACAAAGTTTCAATGAAATCTGACCGTTTAAAGTGGGTCAAAATCGCGCTCAAAGGAGTCGGTTACATACAAACAAACAAACTAACAAACAAACATACAAGTGAAGCTAATATAAAGCGTGTAAAGACTTAGTGATCATAATTTTATCATTAACTTTGTCCTATGTATTATTTTATTGTTACAAAAATACATTTCAACAAAAATTCAGAAGAACGTTTCGTTTTACGTCCCTAGCTGGCCGAAGCTGTGAAACCAAACGTCTCTTTATGTCAAAGACTCGAAGGAGACTGTTTTTTTTGGCCCCTCCTGTATTATAACGTCTATTAATCGTATTATACCAAAAAAAAACATGTATTGAAGCGTTTTTATTGGTGTTATGACAAGAATATATATGAAAATACTCAATTACAGTTCGAGATAGTAACCAAATCTGTTTTTATTACGTAAAAAAATGTACCAATTACAGTGCAGGTCCTCCTGTGTTTAATCCTATTTTAAGTTTGCTTACTCTCGCTAAAGTAGTTAAAAAAAATAAAAATCATCGTGAAACGGATTGGAGTTTTTGGTTGCTTGTCAGTAATGATGTTAGTGATGTTAGTCACTTATTAACGGCCAGGTACTCGATTGTCTCGACGCAATTCCAGTTGAATAAAAGTTCGCTTCTCTACCTACTAGAGGAAGGTTTCAAGCAGCTGGGTACATTTGAAACGTCTCGAAAAAAGTTTAATAAAAAAGAAAAGAAACATAGCAAGATCTAAAATATTATCCGTGCAATATTGGGGCTACATTCGGCTTGACTGTTTGGGGAGCGTTTTCTCTTTCTCACATTCTACTGTCAATCTGATAATCAATGCCAATGGTACGATAACAAATTGCATGTTATAAACTGACTAATACTAACCCACAGAACATGTATTTTCACTCTTATTAAAAAACTCTCTGACTCAGTCAGAAGGCATCACACTATTTTGGCGCTTTATTACACGATATGAGATGAATATTTCCATAATTATTACCAACCTACGTATTAAATTATAGAATTGGTGGAACTGGGAGCCTCGGTGATACTTTTACGGGACTACATCTAGTGACACTGCTAGAGAAAATGAACTCGAGTCTTTATTTGCTCGAGTAACGACTTTAATAAAATCGAATCGCATCCCTATCTGACAGTCAGAAATCAAGTGACAACAACACTTGACTGACACTTCATTCAATACGAATACCATAGACTACAATGATGATTATCAATATTATTAACTTTACTTCTGGCTGATCCCCCCTTTAAAGGGATAAGTTTTAGACGCAAGTGCCCCCTGCCAACTTAGCCGTTTCGCAGTCCCAAACTTCCATCATGTTAAGCTCTGTGATGAATCCGTATCTTACATACTGCATGAAAATAATTCAGTTTAAAAGTACTGCTCTGTGGTGTACTTAGAGGATTATATTGAATATGGAATCTTCAAGATGGTACAGCATTAAATTTAGTCCAAAAGAATGTTGTGGTAACTGTTCAGTAATATTTCAACACAATGTTCGAAAATGTTCAAGACTGCTGCAGATTTGCAGTAACTTGAGAAACGCATGGATTTTTCGCTTCTTTCAGTCAAACCATCTAGATGCAGTTTGAGGATTGTGCGTATTGATGATGCTAGAAAGAATGGAAACTGTTGATTCATTACGGAGATCTGGATACAGGAATATTTACATTCCATGTAATCTGCACTTCAAACGGGTACCTACCCAGGACATCAATTTTTGACTCAAGAGCTGCTCTTGCTGGATACTGTTGCAATGTTTGGTGGCAGACATTCCTACTGTTGGCTGTTGTGCACATGTAATGTTGAGCTTGCGGTATTTAAGTATGACATATTATACTGTATATTTATCTTGGAAATGTATTAAGATAAGAGGTGGAGCGACCTGCATCTTTTTAAGGTGATATCTATTCTATATCTTTATATATATCTTCTATTCTATATCTATCTATATCTATATCTATTCTATCTATCTATGTCTATCTTCTATACATATAATAAATCTGTAGACGAACTGTCTCTGTACATTCAATATATTTCGAAAAAAAATAGTTGGGGTGGTAAAGGATAATCAACATATGCCATTTTAATCCTTTTCGAAATTTTTGTCTGGTTTCCGGTGTCGATATGTCGGTGATTCTGACTATCTGTTTAGATGCGTGAATAGATCAAGTATCACGTCAAAAGAACGAAACTAATATGGTTAACTTTCATATTCAAATATTGTTTATAACTCGAAGTATATTTAAGTCTTTGTTTCATCGCAATCGTTTCGCTCAATCAAAAGATATGATCAATTTAAACCGTTCAAGAAGAATTTAAATACGTAATATTGAAACACGTAACGACATCTATTGGCGCGAGACGGTACTAACGAATACAATTTGTAAAAATTATGTTAATAATTGATGTGGTGTTCTGAGTCATAAAGAATGCAATGTGAGATAAATATTTATTAGTTTTAAAAATAACAACTTTACAAAATCAATACAAATAGAGGGGAAGAAATCTCATAAAAAAATAAAATTGTAATAAAAGTCTCAGTGGCGCACCATCTAGCGTAATATAGCAAAATTATTGCGGCTATGAGGAACATCTTCATAGAAAATCTTAATCTTGAGCGTCAGTAACGCCATCTAGGTTTGAATAGCAAACATACGAAGACAACAACTCGATTATGCCTGTTTTATAGATTTTCTATCGAAAATACGTATATCCGAGAGGCGAGGTCCAAAATCTGTAGATCCATGGCTAAACCCGTAAATCCGTAGGTCTGGCAACGCGGGGTGACGCTAGGTAGAAACTGGAAACCTGTGGTAGGCATCTTCTTTCTTCATCGTGATAACGCCGCGGTCCCAAGGGCCGTCTGACAGGTGGCGCCAGGTGTTACTGCACTGCTACCTGTCGAGGCCTATCGCAGTCCGTGTCGAGCATTCCCTCTGCTGTGGTTATAGTCAGTGGTCAACATTTGATAAACAAAGCTGAAAGACACGCGCCTGTATGGGCCGAGACAGGCGCCCGCCCTCGCGCTGCGTCACCCCGCGCCGGCGACGACTGGCCACCGGAGACCTCATCGGCATCGTATGTTCCCTCGGCCTATCGGCCTGGCTTGGCACGGTCTGGCCTGTGAGAAAGCGGGCCGTGGGAACGTGGAATAACGCTTCAGCAAACTCAACCAGACGCGCAGTCGATTTATTGAGTATCTACGGCAGGTGCACATATATTATAAAATGAGCCTCGACCAGGCGCTTTGATTTATATTTATCCTCAAAAATCTGAGTGAGACTTCGTCGCATTAACATTATAGAACCTGAAGACGCAGTGACTGCATTCGAAAGCTGTGGTAGGTTCCTACCAGGCTAGGTCGGAAGATTCTTTCTTTTTAATGGAGGAGTGGTATCTACACCATCTGAGCGACACAATATTGTTTTCCGACATGCACGCGAACGAAGTCGCGGGCACAGCTAGTAGTAACTAAGTATCTACTTGTCTGGCGTTGAAATTGTTATACTTATAGTACCAAATAAAAATCTTTGTTACATAATATGTGGTTTTTATTTCTTGAACCGTTGCACACTTTATTGATTGAATAAGAATAACAGTCAATAAGGTACAACATAAAAATGGTAAAATTTATGTGACCACATGTTGTATGGTGCAGATTGGTGCATTTGCTCTTCATGGATTGTTGGGGGAACTGTAGCAACGGTGTGCTATCAATGTAGGTACCCCAGAACTCCAGACTTGCCAAACTTTCTATAGAATCTGCAAAATACAATGCATTATTTATATAAGTTAGGTTATCTGAGTCTAGGTCTGTATACGAATAGAAATGGAAATATGTATTGCAATAATTACCTTCTTTTCATTTATCACAATCTTCCCTATAGCTTGGAAATTTGACACAGGTACTTCTTATAACCATGTGGCTTATTATGTACCTTTACCACTTGTAATTCCGCTCGAAAAAATGAGGGTTGTGACATGGCATCAGATTGCGACTGGCCTACCAGTGTTTGGTACGAACCAGTTTCATAAAAGCCAGTGCAACCAAGATCTAAAACAAGAATAGAGTCAATATAGTTAATAACTTGATCACAGAATAATACACCTACTGGCGCATATTAAAACGATAGTCACTATGTAGGACTTACCTTTGTTTCCGTATCAATACCGTTAGAACGAATATTGAAGGGTATGTGAAGACTGATCTCCTCAACCAAAGCTTTTACAAGATCTTTGGAGAATCGGTACGTCATTACTACTTGACGACGCGTAAGGTTAAAAGCATTATTGCATAGGTACACTTGACGCAACATTTCTTCCTCCGAAATCCATACATAATGATCATGTTTTTAGCAATAAATCCTAGATCAATGCGGCAAAAGTTGCTATTTACCAACCTATGTTCAACCGCTAATTTTGACAGATGAACGGCTGAAGTTTAGCTTTGTTTCGATTCTAACTAGTGTCAAAATAATAGTAGAATACGGTTGAATACGAGTAAACGTCACGTTCATGTTCGATTTTGTTAGTAGAATAGGTTTTGACATTGTTTCAATCGATCGTTGGCGTTACTAAAATGTAACCGCAGCTGTGTCGCAGCTGGACCGTTGTTAATTTTAGTAGAATGAGAAAACGCTTAAAAGTTGTGATTCGGTTGTGGTTCTATTGCGTTTTTTTAACAACTTTGCTAGTAGAATCGGCCCCCAGTCTACATTTTTTGACCGCTTACATCATTCTAGCAAAAACGTTCCATTACTCATGTAATATTTCTTTATTTTTATTACTCACTGTAGGTTCCAATCCACACTTTTACCAATGCAGTACTTTCTTAGAAAAATGAAATGTGTTTATCCGTCTGAAACGTTTTTATTTAATACGATTCATAATTAATATTTTGAAACAATGACTTAATTATCTTGGAACGTTTTAACAAACCTATTATAGAGGTATGAGGAACAGGGTGTAAAGTTCACACATACTCTATAGGGAACGTGCACGAACTATAGATGGCAGCACAAACCAACACGAGAGCCACGGTGTGGTCAAAAAAAGAAACTATTTAGACTTGATATCGTGTTGCCGCCAATATTTATGTTAATGTTTATTATATTTATGTCGTTTGAAATGATTCAAATGATAAAATATGGGTTGCGGCCAATTAATAATGATCGTCAGCGTTGTCAAAATATGTCCAAAGGCAAAAAACTCTTCAAGTCCGGGAATGTCATAGATGTTGAAGAAACGGTTATGAATCCTGAAAATGCAGTAATAACTCTCAAAATTGAAGCTCAAACTACGATTTCTAACATTTATGATGTCAAAATAACTGTAAAGTATTTTCTGAACTCATTTTTCACGTAAATATTCTGTCCATATTATTATTTATGTTCATGTCACCTCCTTTTCAGCTTGATTGCAATAGAAATATTAGAAGAGCAAATTGCAATTGTAAAGCAGGCCTAACTGAAAAATGTAAGCACGCCTGTGCTTTATTATAGTGCTATATCGAAAACCAGCAAAGCACAACAGTGGGGTAAGCCATCCCACCGACAATTGTTAGGCTATGATAAGGTATTGAAAATTTCCGAACTATTTCCAGCACCACCAAAAAACTCTAAACTGATCAGTTTCATGACATATTTAGAATCCCAGGATATTTCCAAAGATACTCTTGGAATATTATTAGCCAACACACCTTTATATAAAATTATCTATTTAGAAGAAAAAAAATAAAAATAAATGATGGCTGCAGAAACTTTAGTTGAATTAGTTCAAATTACTGAAAGAAGAGAACTAAGTGAAAGGAGTGAATCCTTTCACTTAATTCTCTTCTTAGTTACCCTAGATATCTTTACATTACATTTATCCACTTTTGTCGTTTATCACGTAACTAAGGAAAGTTAGTACTGTGTATGGGAAATTGATAGAATTTGACACAATTTCATTTATTTTTATTTTTCTTTGAAGCGTTCGAGCATCCAGAAACACAACACAGTTTCACTTAGTAATTAAGTTTTTTTTTTTCACTACTTTATTGAGATTATTTTGTAACACGAAGAGTCAATTTTAAGTCATGATTCCGAGAAAACTTCTGATTTGCACCACCAGATGTCAGACCCTTCGTCGTGCACGTTCCCGTGTTGTGTCTAGTGGGCAACTGCCCGACGGTTGATGTCGGAATGTTGTACCTATCCAAATCGCGCGGTAAACTTTAACTGCGTGATCTAGGATTTCTATGACGTGCGTCTTGCGTAGTTCGCCTATGGCATTGTAGATGGCGCCACTTCTCTTTTTGTATTTTTGGATATTGTTGGGAAGTATTTTTCTGTAGTGTCGCTACACTATGTAATATAATAAATCATATACCTCAATCCAATATGAATCATGTTTATTCACTTTTCTACAGTGATCAGGTAAATAACAATCACTTACCATTTAATTAGTATTTTATATACATAACAAAAGTAGCACAGATTCGTCAGATATGCTTACGGCTTCATGCCTCCAAATCGACTGACTCGTTTAGCAAATCGGTCACCCCACTAAATGTTTCCCCACTTTAAACGGAAGTCAATTCTCGGCCGGCTATTCGACCAATCAGAGCAGAGTAGACATTACATACAATCATTTGACTAACTAAAATACATTAGGGCTTATGATTAAATGTGAATACTTTAACCTGTTAAATGTAAACAATATGATTTAATAATTATACAAAATAAATATACATTATTACCGATATTCTAAACATTAATGCTTAAAACGGATGTATAAAGTTCCTGGGACCACTAGCGCCATCTGTCGCTTGTGAAAATAAGTCTATACTTAAATATTATTTTAAGAAAATCATTACATTCGGCCATCCGACATCGTGCAATGTCTCCTGACGCACGATTTTACAAATCTAATAATAGTTAAATTAAAATGAGCCTTACATACGACACATCATTACATTAGCCGAAGCTAATCATTGATATCTGATTCGATTCCAGAGCATGGTTTTCGTCATTTATCACAAGACAATGAGCTACTAATAATTTGATGTTCAGGCAAGCTCATGGCGCTTTCTAAGTGTACAAAAAGTTTTACAGACAAAACGTGATAAGTCTTCCGGTTCAGTATAATTTAAGGCTTGGGCTCCATTTCTAATTGATTTATCATAAATACCGTGGGTATACAATCTTTGGCTCTTTTACCACTAATATGACCAAAACAAATCAAAATATTGGATTTCTCTTTTTAAAATTATTTGGCTGTTACAATGCTTTCAAATTACAGCGATGATAGGCATTGGAGAACAGTGCAGGCCTGTCAATAGCACCAGGTACTTATTAAGAGAAATGAAAATTAAGAATAGAAAATGTTCTACAAAATGTACAGTCTGCAAGGCCTACAACGTTCTCGCATTCACAATATTTAAAAGAATCTAAACAATTAAAGTATAAAAACCTAATTAAACCAATTAACATGATTTCCATGAAAACCACTAAATAAAGCGTATAAATGAGAATTGTAGGTGCAAAATCTTAATTAATGACGGAATATGTCTCACATTGTAAAGAAATAAAAAGTTTAAAAATCAACACTGCAATTTGGGAGCACTTACTCGTATTAAACATTCACATATAAATGCTGTCAATGAGTTACCAGGGAAGCGACATGTGTACAAGGAATCAATGCCAAACTTCCCCGTCTCCAATGCCGCATTTTATATTATAACTAGTTGACCCGACAGACGTTGTCCTTTTTTTTTTTTTTTTTTTTACGTGGAGAAATGCTCATGCATACTGCGCTACCACGGGGAGATAGCGCAGTTATGTGGGACTCTAACCCACTAAAACTCCACGGTGTCCTCCAGTGCCGCTTATGGCGGGAACACGGGAACGCGAAAGCCATCCGCGAACCCGCCGCGGCTGTCCGTCACCGGACCCTCCTCTTAGGGGAATGACCCCCATCACCGGCGCACCAGAACACACAGCACGCCGGACCACCCCGGGCACCAGACAGCGCATGGGTGCCAAACGACCCCGTGTATGGCACCCTTGGTCCCCCTGCGGCGGGTCAGGACAGTGGCCCCGCCGCCTACCACTTTTCGGCCGCAGGGGATAGGGAGAGCGGCCTACGCAATACCGACACTCCTCCTCCCCTGCGGCCCCACCGTGGCCGCCATCCAACGATGGCAGCTCCGTCCAGACCGCGGAGGTGAGGAAAGTGGCGATCTCCATACACCACTCCTCTCCCGCCGCGGCCCGCTACCCCCAGCACCAGTTGCTATGCCGCCCCGCGGCACCGCAACTGGTTGGCCGCTACGTCGTCGGCTTAGCGGACAAAGCCCTGACGAGCGGCCCCTCCTCGGGTTCCTCTTCGCTTCACCGTGGGTGGGGAAAACCACGGCTACTGAGCCCCCCCGCAACGACAATGCGGGAACCCACCGGGGGGGCGGGAACCCACCGGGGGGGCGGGAACCCACCGGGGGGGGACAGACGTTGTCCTGTCTTAACTATGAATATGTTTTGTTAAATTTTCTAATGTTGCGCGCATCTTTTTTATTTATGAATATTGAATTCGCAACTTTCTTTATTTTTTCTTTCATAAAAACCTTCTCCTGACAATAACAAACAACAATAAAAGAATTAGCAAAATTGGTCTAGCCGTTCACGTGTGATGCCGTGACCAAGGGAAATAGGGATTCATTTTTATATATATAGATATGCCCCTTTGACAAGGCACGTATGATGTGAGTTTCGAACCTTCCATCGCCAAGCTCTGTTACCTTCGTTAGACTTCGGATCCTAGCTGTGGCCACTTTAGACAACTGCCTTATTTTGCTCACTGCAAAAGCAGCTGAATTTAATCTATTTGGAAGAACTCTAATGTGAGCACCCCATTGCAGTATTGAATCCTAAGTTATTCCCAGAAATACAGCTTCCGAAATAGCATCTAGTTTCTTGCCATCAAGTTTTAAATTTAGAACCGCTTCCGGCACCTTTGGTAATGAGAACTTAAGTCAACTAGTTTTATTCGCATTAAGTACAAGATTATTAGCTGCAACCCATTTCAAAAGAACATCGACTATCGTTGACATGAAAGACATCCGTATCTTTCTATCTTTTATTTTTTTAAGAGAAGTGTCATTTGCGAATAAAATTATATCTGAGAAGTTAGTAATCAAGTATAGCTCAAAGAATCAGCATTTCCATCCAACGTGACAACGCTGCCAGCCTTTTGGGCACTTTTCCCACTGACAGCGATGCGGACGAATTCTTTGATGCCCAGTGAGTTTTTCCCTTTTTACTTTATATACTTGTTCATAATTTTAATCCTTGAAAGTAATGATTAAATTTCAAGTAGCCAAATAAGACAGCTGAAACTTAAAATGGTCAAAGTATGGAAGGTCATTAATGTAAACTAGAAATAAGAAAGGATCAAGAATTGAACCATAAGGCTCGTCCATCCTAACTAAACACCCCGAGGTGTTCGCCTTGTTAACGTCCACTTTTTCGCTGCCTGTTTGATAGATAGAGTACAAGATCAGCAGCTAGTCCACGATTTCTCTTGCGTTGTAATTTACAGATCAGTGCATTGCTGCCAACGCAGTCAAACGCTTTTAAGAGTGGAGAGATTTCGCAACCTCTAATGGGACATTGGTAAACAAACTTTTTAGAGTCCCATCGACTTTTAACCTATCTGAAATGGTTTCATTATCAATTTTTAGGGAGAACTCATTCTGACCTCGCTGTTTTATGCTTCCAGTTTCTTTGTTAATTACCTGCCACATAGGCTTTATTTTATTTTTAGAATACTAATTTTGTTACTTATTAATTTCAATTTAGCTTAAGCCCGAACCTTTGGAATATATTAACATAGTTGCTTACATAATTATGAAAAGCTTGATCAGAAGTCAACGACACAAAATACATATAATATAAGATATTTCTGCTTTTTATAATACCAGTAGCCCATTCGCTAAATTTTGGTTTAGTGTTCATTGTAACTTCCTTTTTTTTTTTTGGACATACTTATTGCATACTGTAGAAAAAAAAATCTATTGTGAATCAAAACTTGGCGTTGAAAGATTGCTAAGAACACTATTATTAAACATTTTCAATTTATTTTTATTCAGAGATTTAATGGTTTTATCTACGTGTAACTTTTATCTAAGTCAAACGATACAAGCTGACCAGTATGGTCAGACCTGATGTCACTAATTAAGGACGAGTCTTTTATTTTGCAATCTAGGTAAATACATTGTCTATGAATGAGGCTGTGGTTCCAGTTATTCTAGTCGCTTCATTTAATATTGATTTTAAATTTAATTATTGGCACAATGAGATACGCTTACATTTTCCTGATGAATCAACCAATAAATCAATATTGAGGTTTCTGTACTCTCGACTTATACAAAATCCATTAAATTTAACTGTTTGCATGCCCTAGTTAAGGTAGTTGGTATAAGGACCATTTTAAACTGAAAATATGTAACATGTTCCTACTTTCTTTGGAAATAAAGAATTATTCTATTCACCTATGTATAAGCATAAATTGTCGTAAAAACAAAAATATAATATTTAGATAACTTTTCATTACTGCGACTTGTACAGGCTAACATTTCTTCCAGAAACTGACCATGATCTTCCTCAATTCCAATCAATTCAATCAATTATTCATTCCATTTTTCTTCTTCGTTTTTCATACAATTGTAAGTAAATTAACTTTAAGACCGCGCTATCGCATTAGGTATACTCCTGTAATGATAGTTGTAAGGGAGATTTTAATAAATAAGTAATAAATAATAATAATAATTGGAAACGCCTTTATAAGTTTAGCTTATCACAAAGTCCAAGTAAAAACTACTATTTGAGCAATATATATGGTCTGCTTCTCGTCACATTTGCATATTATATTCATATCGTTCATAAAGTACATTAATTCAACTTTCTAAGACAATTTTCAATACTTTAACTTTTACTGAAAGGGTCTAACTCCAGTATAACATTGTTTGAATGATTATTGTTTAAGTTACGAGACCTTTTATGGGTTCCTTCTTGACAAACATTCGAAATATTCAATACCTTTCTCCTTGACCAACATGGAGTTATTTCATATTTCTTGCATCGCGGTGGTGTACTTGTAGTATCAGTTGTCCTGCTGGAAGGAGAAGAGGTCGATGTAGACCTCGTGCGCTTGCTTCCTTCTAGATTGCTTTCTTGTACGTCCCGTCTTTGTGTCTGCCTTGTTTGACACAGGGACTGCCCGTTTGCATTTTCATCGATCGCCCATCGCGACTAGCGCACTTCTGGTGTTTTTGCACCATCAAGTTCCATGGATCCTCACGATAATAATAAAACATTGATTAGAATATTTATAAAACTTAGTAACCTGTCACATGAGTAATTTTAGTAATAATAATCCAATTCAGAGCATACTATATGCTTTAAGCTCACTTCATAATGTCTTCATGAATTTTTGTACATTTACAAAATTTCCAATTCAAAATAACTCATTAATAAATAGGTAATACTTGATCGATAAATTCATACTTTACTTACGTTCTTGAGGATAGCTTTGTTCGTGTCGGGCACACTTGGCCCTGGGCACACCTGGCCCTGGGCACACATAGCCCTTGGCACACATGGCCCTGAGCACACATGGCCCTGGGCACACCTGGCCCAAATCATTATCATTATCATCATCATCATCATTATCATCATCATTATCATTATCATCATCATTATCATTATCATCATCATTATCATTAGCTCACTTGGCCAAATAAAAACTTTTTAAAGCACACTTGTGCTTTATCCTTAGCACACATGGCTTTAACTTCAAGCGTGAGCGATCACGCAGTCCTCTGCGGATACTCCTGCGGGATACTCCTGTAGCCCTGCTCCGATGGGTTTCATTTTCTCCATCCATAAACTGAAACTCGCCACCAGAAAAAAAAAGCATTAGCTAATTATCTCGAAAACGGTGCATCCTAGAGCAAAATTACTGATAAATTTCACCCCCTTTTAAAAACCGCACACTCATCGTGTGGCATACCAGAGAAACCAATACACCATTACCCCTAAGACGACCCACTGATCTTAAATTTCATTGGATTCCATAGTCCTGGTACCCATCCATGATCCATCATTGTATCGTCTATATACAACTAAAAAGTCAAGCAAAACGAGTTCAATTACCCAGTGTTTGCAACCTCGTTGTACAAACCGGTACGATTTCAGTTAGGTTGAAAATTTCAACAGCCGTTAAGATTTAAAATCGTATGATGCATATTACTTTTCCCTATGTGGTACAATAGAAAATTAAACTAGTCAATGAAACTTCGAGTTCAGATCTAAAAACATATCCTGCATATTACTATTTCCAACGTGGTAGAAAGGAAAATTCAACCAGTCGATGATACTTTTAATTAAGATTTAAAATCATATGATGCACAATACTATTCCAAATGTGGTAAAATGGAAAATTAAACCAGTCAATGATACTTCGAATAAATGACAACGGTCCTGCCGTGCAATTTAAAATTATGATGAAAGACTAGAAGTTAGGGAATCAAATTATGCTTTTCTTTTATAAGTACCTAGGTAGTACAACTTGATTATATAATTTCCTTGAAATTAAAAAGTAAACAAAACCACTTGTACGAATAACGGATTTTTACATTCACGGAGTAAATAATAATTTTAGGTTGGTCAAACATACTGTGTAGGCGTACTTACGGATCTTGATCCCGCTTCTGAGATATAATAAATCATATACCTCAATCCAATATGAATCATGTTTATTCACTTTTCTACAGTGATCAGGTAAATAACAATCACTTACCATTTAATTAGTATTTTATATACATAACAAAAGTAGCACAGATTCGTCAGATATGCTTACGGCTTCATGCCTCCAAATCGACTGACTCGTTTAGCAAATCGGTCACCCCACTAAATGTTTCCCCACTTTAAACGGAAGTCAATTCTCGGCCGGCTATTCGACCAATCAGAGCAGAGTAGACATTACATACAATCATTTGACTAACTAAAATACATTAGGGCTTATGATTAAATGTGAATACTTTAACCTGTTAAATGTAAACAATATGATTTAATAATTATACAAAATAAATATACATTATTACCGATATTCTAAACATTAATGCTTAAAACGGATGTATAAAGTTCCTGGGACCACTAGCGCCATCTGTCGCTTGTGAAAATAAGTCTATACTTAAATATTATTTTAAGAAAATCATTACAGTAGGTAATATATATTTTTCTTGGAAATAATGTTCCAGTGCGTTTGGAACATTTTAGCTAAACAACCAAAGTGATGCATAAACGATCCAAAATGTGTGGTATTTATTTATTTATTTAATACTTCACGCACAGAAATGTACAGAGGCGGACTTAATGCCAAAGGCATTTTCTACCAGTCGACCTTTGGGTGATGCAGAGACAAACAGTGGTAGGTGCAATTACTCGTGTTTTGAATATTTATTCAAATATAAGTAAATATAGGTACTAATATTATTATACTCATACATATGATATACATACTTAATTAAATATAACCAAAAATAAACATACTTAAATACACATAAATTTAATAAAACAAATAAGACAAACAAGGGGAAAACATTATCGTTGTGAAGATACTGCCAGCTTCTTTTGAATGTGCTCGCGAACTTTCACTTTAAAGGACAACCGGTTGGTTGCCATCCTGATTTCCAAGGGGAGCGCATTCCACAGAGATATAGACTGAACGAAGAAGGAAGAGTGAATAAAGTCTGTACGGTGAGTGGGACATTGAAGAAGGCGATTGTTAGAAGAACGAAGATTTTTGTTGTGGTTGACACAAATGTACTGAAAGTGAGGGGCTAGATAGCTAGGGGAAGTAGTGGTACCTTTTGGTTTAATCCAAAATAATCAAATTTAAAACATTTTAAGCTTCCATGGAGTTAGAAATATTAAACAAAAACTGAGGTTTTTTTAATCTGATATATTCATTGTGAATCCTTTATTTATATAACATTGTGTCTTTTTACGATCTCGTAATAATTTATGATTACCATGGAACGGTTCATCTTTAGGTAAGTCAACATAATAACTTTAAAATGTTTATGACAAGAAGAAAAGAAAGTTTGTATTTTAATAATAATCTCTTTTTTAGTTAAATATTTAACTACCTACCTACAACCTATTGCTTTCAAATTTAGATTTAACATTTTATTATGACAAAAGAAAAGATAATTGGTTACATAAGAAAGAAATAAAAATTGAAAAGGAAAAAATGTTTTCTATTTTTATGTGGTCATCATTCCAAGAAGGCTTTAAGAAGTTGATTATAGAAAAAATTAATAAAGGAGTAATACGTCAAATTAAACAAAATGATTTCTGTCTGTTATGGCCTGAAGGTAAACCAGAAAATTAGCTGATTTGGAGTCAATGTATCAGTACATTCCTGAGGATAAGTGATGACCTATAGTACAGGAACGTGGTCGCTCACAATGGGCCTTATCAGAAGGCTTAAAGTCACCCAAAGGGCAATGGAGAGGGCTATGCTCGGAGTTTCCCTACGCGATCGAATCAGAAATGAAGAGATCCGCAGGAGAACCAAGGTAACCGACATAGCCCGAAGAATTGCCAAACTTAAGTGGCAGTGGGCAGGGCACATTGCTTGCAGAACAGATGGCCGATGGGGCCGAAAGATTCTGGAGTGGCGACCGCGTACCGGAAGACGTAGAGTGGGAAGGCCTCCCACAAGGTGGACTGACGACTTTGTGAAGGCCGCGGGAATCCTCTGCATGTGGGAAGCACAAGACCGGTCGAAGTGGAGGAGCCTGGGGGAGGCCTATGTCCAGCAGTGGACGTCTTTCGGCTGAAATGATGATGATGATGATTCCTGAGGATTGTCTCCAATTTTTTTAAACATTAACAAGTTCGGAAGACATCATTGATGATGTCGACGGGTTTGGTGGAGAGCCAGACTTCGACATACAAGATGATAATTTACCCGATGGCGATATTGTATGAACAGAAATATGTTGATTTACCTTTTTAAGTAGGTAGAGAAATTATTTCTTATTAATTTTTATTTTTCACATATATAAAGATAATATCATGTTAAAGTTTAAAAATACTTTTTGGAACGTTTTTGCAAAATGATTTGGAATGAGCGTTCATACAAAAAGTAATTTTGCAAAAATGTTACAATACCATTTTTTCTAATAACCTACCGTTTTAACGTAAATATCCAAAAAACTGATGACTACAATAAAACCTACAATTTTCGTCTGTACTAGTTACGGCAAAAAAGTGTACCACTGAAACACAAAAATGCGTTTTTCTCAAATTGAAGTCCTTGTGGAATGGAACGTTTTCGCATAACTACGTCCAAATGTGAAACTTTGTATGTTTAGATGTTTGGATTTGGATGTTTGTTACTCAATCACATGAAACCGGCTGAACGGATTTGAATAAATCTTGGAAAACAGATATTTTATAACCTGGATTAACATTTGTAGTAAGTGCCCATGGGATAATTTTCGACAGACCCCGGGGAAACCCGCTGGTAAAAGCTAGTTGTGAATAAGTATTGTTCTAGAGTTTTCTTTCTACTTTTGCCTTTATCTGACCCCTTTACCTTCCAAAAATCAAAGCAAACACTACAAAACACTCAAGACACAAAACGCATACAAAGCACCACCTGCACATATTTCACCCCCGCTGGGACCAAACTCGTTACGTCTCAGTTAAATCAGGGCAACCCCGCCAAATTCAGGAGGTCATAAATTGACACAATTGTTCCCTGCGGCCGGGGCTTCGCAAGTTATTAGCATAAATAGCCGCTTACTAAGCTAAACGAGACATGACGCGCCGTGATGACTCCCTTCGTCTTGTACGAAAAATATTGTTTAACTTAGAAACTGAGAATTTTCAAGTCTTGATAAAAGTACTGGCTATAACCTTAATATAACTAGTGGTAGAACTTCGACCATCATACATTTACATTAATTTTAAACGTTATTCAATATAATATTGGATATTAGCTTTCTGGGCTCCGTCTCCATATAAACTCCTCTGTCCGCGTAATGTTCGTAAAAAGGGGTACACAGTTTTTGCTTCACGTATTAATAACATAAGTAATAAATTTACTTCAAGTCACAATCAGTCTTGCACTCGTTTTTGTACTAGGAGTTCATGTATCACAAAAGCCAGACATCTCAATTTACAGGAGCTAGAAATAATGTGTCGGATTGATTCCCCCGGACGGTGGCATGCCCGACAGATGTCAACCGTGCCATTCTTCACAATATATTTCCGGTAGTTGTTCGTCATCATAACTTCGTCCATAATTGCAAAGACAAAACCTTCGGTTTCTCCAAAGAGATCACCGAATCGTAACCAGGATACGGACGCTAAGAAGTCTACATCGGCTCCATGTAGGACCCGGTAAAAGCATTATGTCATTATTATTTCCTTTATTCAATTAAATAACACATATAAATTATATTTTTAAATATTAGTATACAAATATAAAAACATTTAAAAATATAAAAAATAGTAGCCCACCGGTATCGGGAACAAGGTCCAAGCTACCGGCGGTCAGGGCTCCAGAGAGAGGAACCTCCTAACAATGCGCGCCGTGTCCAGGAGTACCGCTTTCTGAATCAAGCCCTTGACCCAGCTGCCCAACGAGAGCCTCCTCAGATGTTGGTCGAGGCTCTTGGCTATTAAGCCATTGGCTGTAACAACTATCGGTACAATGATCGCTGAGTCCACATCCCACATGTCGACAACCTCGTGAGCCAAGTCAAGATACTTGATTTGTTTATCTTTCTCGGCTTTCACGAGGTTCCCGTCATGCGGTACCGTTATATCAACGATCATTGCACGCCGCTCTAGTCGATCCACCACCACTATATCAGGTTTATTGGCAACAATAGTCCTGTCAGTGATGATGGATCGATCCCAGTACAGTGTGACATGTCCATTTTCGAGAACTGGGTCGGGCACATACCTGTAGTACGGCACTTCTGATTCCACAAGGCTGTATTTCAGAGCAAGTTGCTGGTGGATAATCCTGGCTACTAGGTTGTGTCTATGCAAGTACTCCTCGTTAGCTAGACGAGAACACCCAGAGATTATGTGTCTGATTGATTCTCCTGGACGGTGGCATGCCCGACAGATGTCAACCGTGCCATCTTTCACAATAAATCTCCGGTAATTGTTCGTCATCATAACTTCGTCCATAATTGCACAGACAAAACCTTCGGTTTCCCCAAAGAGGTCACCGAAACGTAGCCAGGCTACGGACGCTAGAAGGTCTACATCGGGTCCATGTAGGGCCCGGAAAAAGCGTCCGTGAAGCTCCTTACTCTGCCATACCTCCATGCGATCTTTAGTGTCAAGCACTACAGGCTTGCGCCAGTTCTCTTTACCCAAGGAGAGCGGGGTGAGGCCCTTGTCCACCGCAACCACATCTCGATGCATCCCCACGTCGGTTTCTAGGAAATAATCCCTGAGACTGCATATCTCGCGATTGTGGAGAGTCTTAGCATTTAAAAAGCCTCGACCTCCACATTTTCGCGGGATATACAATCTCATTACCGATGACCGTGGGTGATGCATTCGATATGCAGTCAGCAGCGTACGGACCCTCCTATCCATGGCGTCGAGTTCGGTCTGAGTCCATTTGAGTATGCCGAAAGAGTACATCAAGACTGGCATGACCCAACCGTTGAAGGCACGCACCTTGTTTCCGCCTGATAAAAGACTATTAAATACTTTTTTCAGGCGGCCAAAGAAGCGTTCCTTCAACGATTGTTTCATGTCAGTAACATTGATGCCCAAAGCTTCCGACATACCCAAATACTTATAGGTTTCGGCTGCGGAGAGGGCTCTAAGTTTTATGGAATCCGAGAGTTGGGTTCCCACGGATTCCACAATCTCCCCTCTCTTTACATGCATGACCGCACATTTGTCCACACCAAAATCCATCCTGATGGCGCTACTGAAAGTTTCAGTTACTTCCAGTAGCTCCATCAGTTGCAAATTGTTGGGGGCAAAGAGTTTTAGGTCATCCATGTAGAGGAGGTGAGATATAACCTGACCACCTCTCCTCAGTCGATAGCCTATACCTGAATCCTCCAGCAGTGTGCTTAGAGGATTCAGGGCTAGGCAGAACCAAAGCGGACTCAAACTGTCGCCCTGAAATATGCCTCGCTCGATCCTTATCGGTTCGCTATTCCTCTGGATATTTCGACATCCTGGATATTGAAGGACCATCCTCCATTGTCCCATACATGACATCAGGAAGGTGCGCAGAGTTGTATCTACTTTATACAACTCCAACACCCTCATGAGCCATGTATGTGGCACCGAGTCATAGGCCTTCTTGTAATCTATCCAACATGTCGAAAGATCCTTTCGGAAACGACGAACCTGTTGGCTAATGGCCATATCAATGAGGAGCAGCTCCTTAGTACCGCGGGACCCGTTCCGACATCCATTTTGAGAGACAGACATGATGGAATTACTGTCTATATGATTGTAAATCTTAGCTCTCAAAATGGATGTAAGAACTTTATAGACCGTCGGTAAACACGTGATCGGCCTATAATTTTTGGGTTCCGCGGTACTACCTGACTTATGGAGCAGGTGGGTTACTCCTGTCGTGAGAAACTGGGGTAGCGAACTAGACTCTAAAGCAACTTGGTACTGAGCCGCCAAGCGAGCGTGCGATCTTTGAAACCATTTAATCCAAAAGTTGTGCAGCCCGTCCGGCCCTGGAGATTTCCAGTTGGGCAACGGACGGACTGCACGAGCTACATCTTGGGGGCAGATGGTAATAGCCCCCATTTCTGGTATTGGATCGCAGGCTCGCTCGACTTCCCGAACCCAATCACCTTCGGTGTGACTGACAGGCACCGACCAGATACTACGCCAAAAAGAACACATGGCATCATCATCCGGTAGGCGCGTGTCAGCCACACCTTGGTCTGATCGCTCCCAAGCTCTATATACCCACCTTTCATCACTTTGGAAAGTACGGTTCTGGGTGTATCGATCCACTCGCCGCTTATACCTACGAATACGGTTTGCCCATGCATACACTTTCTGCTTCAGGAAGTCGATGCGCTCTGTGACACAGGTTATGTCATTTATTATTGTAGTTTCTTACGAGATCATTCTTAAATAAAAGCGTGTGATCGGTACTCTAGTGTTGTATTTGTTTACAAATTATGACATTTTATGTAAAATGTATTGTAATAACATTCTTGAATGAAACTCACACGTCCCGCTAAAAATCCGGTGAGTGATACTTTTAGTGGAACTTCATACTACATAAAATAACTGTAGATAGAGAACCGTGGAAGACAAAATAAGATACATTTATGTTACTGTTATGTCATGCATTAAAAGGTACTTTTACAAATGTACAAGAGGACTGCCATCAAAGTTTTTGATATAAGCATTTAGGTACGTAAATTCAAAACCTACTTAGGAAATTATCTAAATCTTCAGTTTGAACTTTTTTTCAATATTCAGACCGTATGTCCCTGAATATCGCCTTATAAAATGGAAGCTTTCGTCTGATCCTGCAACACAATACTGGTGACCCAGTGACGTATAAATGCGCTTCTACTAGCGAGGTACAAGCCAGCAAACTCCTTGACTTTATATGCTTTTGATGACATATATCACCATAAAATGTATATAGCACATAATAAACCTTTCATCACAAAACCGAACCTTAATACCTCTCAAAAATACTCTTCTTTTCTTATATTATTTGGTACACCTGTACAAAAATACCACCATAAAAGTCCGTATGTAAAAGGGCAAAAGTAATTCATATTAGGGTGGAGAGAGTTTTATTTCAGCGTCCGGCCCGCGTCGAAATCTGGAATATATCCGGTAATTCCGGGCCCTAATTACTCAGCGATATTTAAAGCTGATTTGATCGCTTAAGCGGATCCGTTACGGGGTGGCAATTGTGTCGTCAGCGTCTACTAAGTCGTGGGTAATAAAATAAGATAAAGGTACGTTTTAGTGGTTACTGAACCGGATTTGTTACTATTCAGAGTGGAATTATTGACAGCAACTAGCAATAACAGCAAGTAGATGATTGTTTTGCTTATATTTTTTTCAGTAGCTTCTAATATTGATGTGCTAGTTGTCATCAGAGTGAGGATTTCCGTGTTTTTAGGAACATTTCTAATCTCAGTCTCAATCTGCCAACATTTCATTTTTTTTTCTAATTCCTCAACATTTTTGACAAGTTTTTGACCGTGGCTGGCGTTGACATGAGATTTGAACGTTTTTAACCATGGGCCGTTTTGGGCGTTTTTGACCTTCAGTCGTAAGCATTTGTCTGTTTTAAACATACTCCTTGACATCTACCCATATTCTTTCGCTTTGTCTATAACCCCAATAAAACGCCCATCCACACTATTCTTAGCTATTCTTCAGCGTTAGTGGACGGTTGCTTTAAAAGTAGTAAGACCTTATTGCAAATACCTTTGTGCCATACACCCATACATACCAAATCTATGTTCAACATATATCAAACTTGGAACAGATGACACAGCCTTCACTAGGACCTCAACACACCTACCTACGTACCTACCTCCGGTACTCTTTCCGTACCGTCATCACACCTCCGCTCATTTCCTGCGCCTATCTCTCCTGCCACCTGCCCTTCTACACGCAAAACACCCATATTTTCCTATCAATACCTCTTTCTCAATCACTAAATCCCAAGCTAATTTTAACCCTATAGCTTTGTTAGTAGGGTTGAGATTAACATGGGAGGTTGGACCATGAATATTTATTGTATTAGTAGCATATGACTCAGAATGAGTTTTTACATGCTACCAGTATAGTTTGGTGGGTTCTCATTAGCAGTGAGGCAGTTTATTAAGGTTTATTGTTATTTATTTGTAGTAAATTTTCTTCCTGGGTAACCTTTGGTTATCTTAGGTTATTTTGTATGGCCTTGCGCAGTAAGCTAATTGGTTATCTTAGGTTATTTTGTATGGCCTTGCGCAGTAAGCTAATTGGTTATCTTAGGTTATTTTGTATGGCCTTGCGCAGTAAGCTAATTGAACAAAACCCGAAAACGATTTCTTTTCTCACTGGCAAATAATATCTTGTAAACTAGCTACATATTGCTAGCTACTCATGGCAGGCTCACAGGCTAAGAGCAATTTGAGCCGAACTCAAATTGCTGTTGACCTGTGCACCTGCATACTGCATACATATTACCTGGACAGTAAAATATTGTCTATTTTCCCAAATTATGGTATGATTTATTTGTGTACACCAAGTAGACAAAGTCAGTTAATGTTACATGCACAAAAGAAAATGTGCTGTTACTTTCTGATCCGACTCGAGATTTGAATGTCAGAAACTTTTACCTCATAAAATCGCTGTCCTCACCAGCCCTAAGATAAACCACATGCTCACAGACACAGCATATGGTTACACTTTTCAACTTATCTATCACATTGAACCTTCATTTTATATGAAATTAAATATGATGTTTATGTAAGTATGTAGATCTTTAAAGACACTTTTCACACGTCAATATTTCAAAACACAAAGGTTATGGGCTCTTTTAAAGTCCAAAGTCTAAACTTTATATTATTAGGTTATTAAATGAGTCTAATAATGCAGGGCTATGTCTTGAAGGGCCTTTTGAAGAAAGAACCATTGCAGCTTTGAGCTGACCTGTCCCAGCCAAAGACTATAAAACCACTTGACTGCGCATACAGTGCCCCGACGCACGAAATTTATTAGCATTTGGTCGCTTATATATTGGCTACGGTACTAGTAACCATTTTAGTTGTGACCAAGTGTTAGACCTGTGTGCACGCTAAATAATTACAAATTGTTTTCAATTTTAATTAATGCATATAACGCATAAAGATGCCTTCATGCGCGGTGAAATTGTGTGGAAAACATTCCAAGACATCTAGTTACAAAAAGGATGGCATAAGTTTTCATCAGAGAATAAACACTACGAAAATTCTTTTTGATTTAACCAGGCATACCTACGCAACTTGACCTTGAACTGACCAATTGCAGCCGCGCATTCTTCCTCGTCCCCCGGCCCGCAGTTGTGAATCATGTACTTCAAAGAAATCGGCCTATACGCTCTCTAGTGGTTTAATACTCTATGGTCCCAGCAGACGGCTTGCATACTATACTATTTCTCCCTGACTCCTAACCACTGAACCAACACCAAATACAAGTGGTAGTATTTATAAACGTCCGCAACGTAACAGATGACGTCATTACACCTAATAAATCGTCAGACGGCGCATTGCACAGCATAGCGTCATAATCGCCTGGTCTTAGGGATGGGAACTGAAACCGTAGGCTTTGGCCATGTACAGTTAGGGAAATGAAATGTAAAACAAAGTGTCACGCTACGTCAAATGACCGAGCCATAACCATTTCATACAACTGTCAAAGAATAACAATTTGATGTTGTTGGGATTTGTATATACCTACGGACAATTTAAATTTAGAGTAAATTTACCAGATGTAGGTCGTAGGTTTTGAAGTCGCCGTCGTTAACACTGGGCCACCACTGTGCACTGCTCGCACTTATTTTTGCCTGTTGTATGTTCTATTAATTTAATTGGTTGTTATTGAAGAATGTTACTAGGTATGCCAAATCGCTTGAAATTTTGTCTCAGTGAAGCCTGTGTGTATACAAATACACTAGTTTTTGTTATAGTCAAAAATACCTAGTAGTTTTGATTTTATAGGCATTCAAAGTTTCGAAAAATATCGAGTCCCGCTAACAGTCAAGTGACCGCTTGTGACGTCATGTCACAACGCGCCGCGCGGGCCGCGGCCCGCTTAGTATCAAGTCGCCAGCTATTATAGTAGGTGTAATAGCTTGCGCAGTATTTTGTTGTGTTTTCGTCCGCGTATTACGTTAATAGTCTAATAATAGTAAATATTATTAGATTAATAAAATGGATGAAGGATTCGAAAAAGGGCAATCGGATAATCTACCTAAAATAGATGGATTAATGGTTGCGCATTATTAAATTTATCAACAAATAGTGATTTCGTTGCCGCCGAAATGCGAGGAATAAAAATGCAAAGGTAAGTAAACTTTCCTTGCTACTACTTATGCTTAATAGTTTATCTGTTCTAAATTGTTTTATCAAAACAAAATACCCAACTAATGTCGTAATGGAAGAATGCAACTCAAATAGTAGAAGTACCTACCTACCATTAAATTTTTACGTTAAAGACAACAAATATGTATTATAGTTTTGTAGCTATAGGTAGGTACCTCTCTTCTTAGTAAATTTAAATGAATACTATACATTGATTTATTGCAAACTAGCTTCCGCCAGCAGCTTCGCCCCCGTTTCCCTCGGAAACTGTACATTTTCCCAGGATTAAAAGTAGCCTACGTGTTATCCAGACTTCGTCCAGATCCGTTCAGTAGTTTTTGCGTGAAAGATAACAAACACACACACACTCACAAACTTTCGCATTTATAATATTAGTAGGATACTAGGATAGGTACTTAGGATGTAGATGTAGTGGGTTGAACGTTACAGATGTAAGTACTAAACCTTTTTTTTATTTGTATTTTTTTTACTAACAAAATACGTAAGGCCATTTAATTTATTTTTTATTGCAAATGTAGATGTTTGAACAGATGTACTAAACCTATTTTATTTATTTGTATTTTTTTTACTAACAAAATACGTAAGGCCATTTATTTTTATTTGAAACTTATTTCAGATCAGCAAGAGACAGCTATGGCGATGATGCTATTGGTTATGTTCAAGTAAAAAGAGTAGGTGATGTATGTACGGTTAAATGTAGAATCACGCCAGAAAACCGCGTACGTACCACACCTTATCATTGCAGTTTAGAATGCAATGAAAAGGATCAAGAAGTTTTAAATGTAACGTGCGAAGATTGTGCCGCCAGCAGAGGTGGCTGTAAACATACTATAGCATTTTTAATGTGGCTACATCGTCGAAGCGAGGAGCCTTCAACGACTTTTATCTCCAAATGGATTAGCTTTTATCCATTTTTTCGCATTTTAACGTCCTTTGGAACTATAAAAAACAACTTTTCCGGCGAATTGGTAGTTGTATTTTTACATTTAGGCACAACACATGATTTCCTAGTATTTGGATTGGACATTTTTAAAAGTTTTTGGGTATAATTTCGACGGCACGGGCGCGCGACCGCGAGCCGACTGAGTGAGCCAGACTGAGCGTGTTGTGCAATGACGTCACACCGTCACCGGCAGCCCGCGTCGTGCGGTTACAACTTGTTTTACTTCTAAATCGGAAACTAATTGACGTATCGAAGTAATTCTTTCACTAGTATTTTTTATTTTTGACAGAGAATATGGAGTGCTAATAATCAAAATTAGTTAACATTCTTCAATATCTTTTACTTGCATTGTATGAAATAGGTAACTAACTGCTATTGTTAGAGTTCAGATCATCCTTACTCGACTGCAAGCATTATTTGTGCCTGAATAATGATGATACATCGTGGCAAAGTCCAGGGATTTATTCGACGTTTTAAATAAGTAAACGTTTTAAATGAAAGAGACAGCTGTGCTGCTGGGGAGTTTGTGGCGTTACTTCTTCTTCCCAGCTAAAGTTTGTGGCGTTACTTCTTCTTCCCAGCTAAAGTTTGTGGCGTTACTTCTTCTTCCCAGCTTAAGTTTGTGGCGTTACTTCTTCCCAGCTAAAGCGCTAGAAAGTAGTGAAAGGCGGGCGTTTTGGGGGGACTGTCTTATGTAATTTTGACATTCAAAAAGAGCTGACTCTCAGCCTAGTTTGAATAATCAGAACTTGACCAAATTTATTGTTAAGTATGAGGACAGACGAGTGAAACTACTGCTTGCTAGTAACGCACTGACGTTTATTGGCTTACATACTTAACGGTGCGTAGGCACACGCACACATACACAACATTTATAGAAGACCACTCGGTAAGTAAGTATACGCTACGTAGGTAAATGATGGAGTTCTGGGCCTGAATTCACTATGACCACTTAACAATTCCTTACTCGTAACCACGTCAATCACACACGAAATCTGCTAATATCGTATTAATAATATCGACAAATTGTCTTTGAACATACAGAATATGACATTTCGATTCCTTACCGTTACATTGGTAAAAAAATAACGATATTGACATAAAGTCAAACTCAAAGTCAAAACATTTATTTCAAATAGGCACTTAAAAGGCACTTTTGAACGTCAACATTTACATTAAAATAGAATTGTTTCTAGTCGCCCTTCTAAAATGTAGTTTCGTATGGAGAAGGATGGGCAAGAAACTCCACCGTTACTCTTTTAAAATGTTTTAAATACAATATTTAACATAGTACATTCATTATATAATTATGTGTGAAAACGATGCACCCAGACTAAAATTACTATACCAAAATAGGTAAAAGGAATGAAAAGCAATACAGATAAATTAATTTTATGATAGATACATGGTGCTCACATATATACAAACATTGTAAAAGTAAGTAAACGATTTTCCTAGAATATTAACAAGTAATAAATCAGTGTGTGAGTTAAAGTAGTCACTGAGTGTAAATCAATGTCATAAATATAATTAACTATACAATTCAATTAGCAACCCGTTTGATTTTGTCTAGACTCTAGACTGTCCTATGGAGCAGGACCAGCATGTTTCCAAGCATTCTTATCTTGAATATAATCCTCTAGTTTAAACTTCGTAAGATTCCGTGGGGAATCATTATAACCATACAAAATTGGGGCACTGAGGTAACAAACATTTCATTTTATAAAAACACCACCGAAATGAAAACCTCCTTTGTGTGAAATTGGCCTTCCGTATCACCATCTTAATCTACAAAAAAAAAAAAAAAAACCTAACCCCTTACAAGCGTCAACTACCGCCATAGTAGCCAAGCAATAAATTAAGTATAGATAGACATCGTTTTGAAACAAAAGACTGACAATAGCTTGCGTCCAATTAAAGGAGAGGGGCCGTCGTTTATCTGCGATGATCATCATCACGCGAGCGCCAGTCACGGTGGTCTGTGTGGGAGCTAGGATTGTATTTTATTGCATTAAGAAGCTTGAAATAGCTCAAGGGGGTTTATAGAAGTGATTTAAGAAGAAATTCTGAGAAATGAAGCCTCGACTAGGCTATGAAATTTTGAGCCACAAAATACAAAATCTATAAGTACCTACCTACCTATGTATTAACCACGAAAAACTTTAAAGCACGTTTCAGAATCGTGTACCTACTGAATTAATGGTAAAGGGAGCCTAGTTTTGCAATGAAAACTTCGTGGAAATTATTCTACAAAAGTCGCATCGCGCCTGTCTGAAGAAGCCTTGTTACTGGTTGCCCGTTGATATCCCAGAGACCCTGTATGAGTCACTTCAAATTTTAGTAATGCTGGTAGGCCATCTGCCAGCCTCAGTAATGTTCACGTCAAGAGACGGCAAACACTTTCCATCAAGTGGACTAGACCGTAAACCAGCTCATCCGTTTCATAACAAAAAAGCTTAAAGTTACACTAATTATTTGTTTTTGTTTACTGCTTCGTTGGTCTAGTCGTCGCAAGCGCTACTGCTGAGCATGACTTCCTGGGTTCGAAACCCGGGTCGAGCAGTGGTACTGGGTTTTCTAAATGGAATTTCTCAATAGCTGCCCGGATTCTAGATTGGTACCCTCTATTTCATGGAACTTAAACATAAAACCGAAATGTGGGTGTAAGTACCTACTATGTACAACTCTGTCTAACTCAACTCAACTCTGTCAACTCTGTCTCTGTCTGTCTTCGTTGAAAAAAGGCGTGCTGATATCCATGGATGTAATTATTTGACGAACGGCACTAGAAAGTCAAGGACAAATTGTTTGTTGGTTTACATCAACCAAAATTAAAATGATTATATCATTAACAACTCAACACGTAAAACAACAGCACAAACCAATTCACCACCAATTGTAAAATCAATCAAACTTAAACAATAACAATAACTGAAGTTTCATGTTAAAACAACATTGTTCAAAATTGCTTCTAAAAAGAAGCAATTTTAATATCAATTAGAGGACTGATAGCAAAACATCTGTTAGACTGTAATTGCTCAATTTTCTAACAGTTTTGACTGTAGGTAGCAGTAGGGTTAACAGTTGCTATAAAGCTGTTTGAAATTTCTAAGGGCGCACCGTCATAATTCAATCGGGATGACAGAAATAATATACGAATGTTTTTTTTATCTCTGTCATCATAATCTATATAATTATATGTATATATAAGGTGCTATAAAAATATCTGCCACGGCTTTAACGGGAGGTAGTATTGTGTTTTAAGATTACAATAGTGAAGAACTTTCGTACCCCAGAATAGTTAATTCAATTTGAGAAAATAATGTAGTTTAATAAACATTGACTCTACTCTGCATAACGTGGTTCACAAATTACGCGCGACGTGTCGCTTCGTCAATGAAAACAACTGCTATCTCTTTCTATCTGTTCTGTGAATGAAAACTGAAATCAGCTGACTAGTTCGTCACTATCTAACCTACTAGGTACGCAATAATACGCAGGCAAAAAGTGTTTTAAAAGTGCAATTACTTACCAGCTACCGCATTCTTCCAAAAAACTGACGTAAATAAGATGATAAACTTCCCATCACACTTAAAACAGGCTTTGGACTGACAAGTTAGTGTAAGAATCGCATTTTTTTTTCTTATTATTTTTAAACAGTAGGTGCTTAGATTAATATCAAATAAAGATAAATTACAGTAACTTGGCGTGTTTAAAAGTTAATCATCTTATTTACAATAATTGCACCGTATTTACAGTTATTTACACACTCCCTACCTACTTATCTACAAAACTGTTGCACAAGTCCGCCTTCGCGTTGCACACAAATGTAGGCACGCTTACGTACATGTCTCTTCACTTTATTTAATGTGTCCGTTTCACTTTTTACTTGCCTAAATGCGCGTTTGATGCGCCTTTTTAGTTCTTCCACACTTCTAATGTCATGTCCGGTTTGACCGTAAACAAGGTCCTTTACACGACCCCACAAAAAAAAGTCAAGAGGGGTTAAATCCGGCGAGCGAGGAGGCCACGGCACTGGCCCTCCTCGGCCTATCCACCTTTCACCGCCGTACCACACACCGTTTAAAAATTCCCGTACGCTGATGGCGAAATGAGGTGGTGCTCCATCATGTTGAAAGTGCAGCCCTCTTATCTCTTCAAGAGGAATACGTTCCAACATTCTTCTCACACGGGTTCGTAGTAAGCGCAGATACGTGTCTCCGTTCAGTCTGTCCAAGAACACTGGTCCTAGAATTCTGTTGCCGAGTATCCCGGCCCACACATTAACACTAAACCGAGTCTGAAAGTGGTCAGGCCGCACAACACGAGGATTCGCCTCAGTCCAATAATGCGCATTGTGTATGTTGAACATACCAACCCGTGTGAATGTGGACTCGTCAGTCCACAGAATGTTGCGGCGATCTTCTCGCATCCAATTACAAAACGCGAGGCGAGCCGCGTAGTCATGTGGATGCAATTCCTGTACCCTTGTGAAGTGGTAAGGATGGAGCCCTTCCCGATTTAAAAGTCGCCACACGTAGTTGTCGCTCACGTCGAAGACTCGAGCAGCATCCCTGGTGCTCGCAAGAGGATGACTCCGGAAGAAGTCCAACACTTCCTCTTCGAGTTCGGCAGAATATGGAGGCCTGCCTGCGTCAACCGGAGGCGGGTCAAAGCGGCCGTGTTCACTAAATCTGTACACGGCATCCAGAATGGTATGATGACTCACTCGCACACCAAACCTCTGCTGGTATAAGTTTACTGCATGCGCAGTTATGGAGTTACACTCGCGGTAGCACAATAACATTTCAAGATATTCTTGATTGGAATACCGTCGTCTGGGAGGCATTTTTAAAGGAAGCGCGTGTGATTTTCCCGTCGCTAACCGCTAAAACTAACTTCCGAGCGGGCGGGGGGCGACTGGCGAGCGAGCGGTCGGCTGGCGCGTGCGACGAACGGGGTAGTGCGGGTGAGGGTGGGGGCGCGGGGCTGCGCTTTGACGTCCGACGAGTGGCCGGCGCGCAGCGGCATTGTTTGATAAGAATGGCAACAGTGTATGAACGGCACCGGCGTTTGGCGAAACGATTGAATTGTATTCGGTGCAGTGCGGCAACAGCTTATTAAGTCTACGGGATGGTTTTATGCGAATAAATCAATTCAAATTTATAAGTACAATTTTTTGTATGAAAAAAAATATGACAAATTATCACTAATTCATCTTTACTATTGTAATCTATAAACACAATACTGTCTCCCATTGCAGCCGTGGCAGATATTTTTATAGCACCTTATATATTTATATCTGTCAACATAGTTCGGAAAAGGCTAGGCAGGCAGGGTACACTATGATAAATTCCATCTCTATGTACTGTTATTGTTTTTTTTTGTTAATGATTAACATCGATAAAACAATAAAAGCTTTTATGTAATATATTTGGTATTTTGTTGGACTCTCCTTACATGAGTGTAAAAGGAAACCAAAAAAGAATCAGTATGTACAGATGGATCATAGTCAACACTAGCTGTGCCCGCGACTTCGTTCGCGTGCATGTCGGAAAACAATATTGTGTCGCTCAGATGGTGTAGGTACCACTACTCCATTAAAAAGAAAGAATCTTCCGACCTAGCCTGGTAGGAACCTACCACAGCTTTCGAATGCAGTCACTGCGTCTTCAGGGTCTCTATTGTCAATGCGACGAAGTCTCACTCAGATTTTTGAGGATAAATATAAATCAAAGCACCTGGTCGATGCTCATTTTATAATAATTATATGTGCACCTGCCGTAGATACTCAATAAATCGACTGCGCGTCTGGTTGAGTGTGCTGAAGCGTTATTCCGTTCCCACGGCCCGCTTTCTCACAAGCCAGACCGCACCAAGCCAGGCCGACAGGCCGTGGGAACTTCCGATGCCGATGAGGTCTCCGGTGGCCAGCCGTCGCCGGCGCGGGGTGGCGCAGCGCTGGGGCGGGCGCCTGTCTCGGCCCGTACATGCGCGTGTCTTGTAGCTTTGTTTAGCAAATGTTGACCACTGGATAAAACCACAGCAGTGGGAATGCTCGGCACGGACTGCGATAGGCCTCGACAGGCAGCAGTGCAGTAACACCTGGCGCCACCTATCAGTTAACGGCCCGTAGGACCGCGGAGTTATCACGACCGGCGTCACGGGGCAAAATGCAACTAACATGTTACCAAGCGAGCATTCGTGCAGTCAGTGCGGCAAAACATGCGAGCGAGCAACACTGATTTTAGCATACGGCGTAACGACATGCTCGCTGCGAATGTTACATTACGCCCCGTAACGTCGGTCATTACCCAAATTAAGAGCGACGTTGAAAAAAAAAATCAAAACCGGGCAAAAAACTGTTAAATCGTCAAAATTTTACTGTTGTGATTTTTATTGTTTCTATGTATCCTTTGTTGGAGATACCAAATAGATAAAAATAAATATATTTTTGAACTTGTTTTAATTGCGAAAATGCTTCTCTGTGAGCGATGTTGCTCGAAGGAGCACCGACATACCTACAGTTGTCCGTGTGAAAACCAACCTATTTACACAGATCCACCAGTAGTTATTACCGTAATTTTGGATTTTTATTTCCTGATTTTCACCACTGGACCTCCCTCGAAACCCCCTACCTCGAAAACTAACATCACGAAAATTTGCACATTTATTTACTACTATTTTTACTCCCAAAACTTCCAATAAATTATATCCTACTTTAGGATGAATACTACTTTTATATGTATGTGTCCATAATAGGGTATTACACCCACTTTTGAAAAAGTGTCTTAATTCGTTTCTAAAATGCTAATAAACCACAAAAAAAAAAACAAATTTGCATTGAATCGATTAGTGCCATAAAATGCATTTAAATTTTACATTTTCATAATTCGCGCGTAATTTGGCGAAAACGTTGGACGCAGTGGACGCCATTATATTGCTGTGTGGGTATAACGTCAGTTTTCTTCGTAAACAAATGCATTGATATTTTGTATGACAATTGTAAAAAAAATAAAAAATTGAGTTATTATTCTACTTATCGTTGGTTTGCTGTTCCTAAATATAAGATACTATTTCAATAAAAAATACTTTCGTTACGAAAATAATAAAAGTACAAAGTTATTTAGTTGATATTACTACTATTTCATGGTGTTCAAAAACAAATTAAAAAAACTGAAGTCTTTGAATTGAATTAAAAAAAAATATTTTGTTATTTTATGAACAATATTTTCCGACTGGTTTTTCACCGACTTCAAAAAGAAGGAGGTTATCAATTCGATATGTTTATATTTGTTTTTTTTTTATGTATGTTCAGGCATAACTGCGTCATAATTAGATAGACGGATTAGCTAAATTCTTGTTCGAAAGGGGTTTATTCCGAAATAGTCCCATATTAATTTCATATGATGATGAGTTTCGGAGACAGACAACGGAACTCTTCAAAAAATGACAGCAAATCAACCGCGATTGCTGCTATCGCATAAATATGCATTGTTTTGACCCTAAGGTGAGGAAATTTCGAATTGGTGTGGGGTTGGTACTAAAACTAAAAAGTTATTTTTGCCTTTTTTTTTAAAGTTGTTCCCTAAGCCATCTTAATAATATATTTTTAGATCTTTTCTCATATACAGGAAAAGTTATTATTCAGTGCGCAAACTGTAGCCATGAATTCAGCTTATCATTTTAGACCCCCAGCGCAGAAATTTTTGGTCGGTTATACAAAAAACAAAACAGCTGTTTCATAGAAAAGTGTAATACATTCGCGGTCAAAATGTATGGAACAGCTGGTTTTTCTGTCAGTTCAGTCTGGAATGATATGCTGAATTCATGATTACAGTTTGGATAAAAGCTGGATAAAAGCTTTTCCTTTATAGTAAAATACCTTATTGGCTTCCATCTGCTTCTTCAAAATTATGTTCGAAGCAGTTTAAAAAAGCAGACATCTACCTCGGAAACACTGGTCGAACAATTAAAAAAAACAGACTGCGTAAAAAGTGAACAATATCATCGATAGCTACATAATGTCCAAATAGTAACATGCCTACCACAGGTTTCTAGTTTCTACCAAGCGTCACCCCGCGTTGCCAGACCGACGGATTTACGGGTTTATCCATGGATCTACGGATTTTGGACCTCGCCTATCGTATATACATGCGTAATTTCGATAGAAAATCTATAAAACAGGCATAATCAAGTTATTGTCTTCGTATGTTTGCTAATCAAACCTAGATAGCGTTACTGACGCTCGAAATTAAGATTTTCTATGAAGATGTTCCTGATAGCCGGTCTAATTTTTCTATATTACGCTAGATAGTGCCACTGAGACTTTTATTACAATTAAATGTTTTATGAGATTTCTTCCCCTCTATTTGTATTGATTTTCTAAAGTTGTTATTTTTAAAACTAATAAATATTTATCTAACATTGCATTCTTTATGACTCGGAACACCACATCAATTATTATTATCACCACTTTTTATTTGAAACTCTTTTAGCTTTTTTTGATTCGTGGGAATCAATCACCAACGGAAAGCGATTTTAGTAATCAGTATCATTACTTTTTGAAATAACACAGACACAGTAACCTAGAGAATAACGTGTTATTATTAACATAATTTTTACACATTGTATTCGCTAGTACCGTTTCGTGCCAATATATGTCGTTACGTGTTTTAACATTACGTAATTAAATTCTTCTTGAACACTTTTATTTGATCATATCTTTTCATTGAGCGAAGCGATTGCGATGAAACAAAAACTAAAATATACTTCGAGTTATAAATAATATTAAAATATGAAAGTTAACCATATGGTTAACTTTCATATTTTAATATTATTTATAGGAAGGAAACTAATATTAGTTTCCTTCTTTTGACGTAATACTTGATCTATTCACGCATCTAAACAGATAATCAGAAAAACCGACACACCGACAATCCGACAAACAGACAAAAATTACAAAAAGGACTAAAATGGCATAATTATGTTGATTATCTTGTACCACGCTAACTATTTTTTTTTTTCGAAATATTTTGAATGTACAGAAACAGTTCGTCTACAGATTTATTATATGTATTGTAGAATAGATAGATAGATATAGAAGAAGAAAGTTAAATCAAGGTTTCGGAATATAAAATCCTTTCATCGTCTTTTTAATAAAATTTTCAACGGTAAATAAATAATAATAGTAGTAATAATAACTATAGAATTAACGCTGGCAACACAGTGTCAACAAAACGTCATAATTTTCAAATTTTATCGTTAATAATAATTTAGACCCATTTTACCATAGTAAACCATACCCATAAACCATACGCAAATTGGAAGACTAGTGGAAATATGTTATACAGACCAGAAAAACCAAAAATGTGACAAAAAATCATTTAAAATTGCCGAATCGGAGGTGACGTGACAGATGTCACCTCCGATAAAACACCAAGAAAATAAAAATATGAAAATTGAGTAACGAGAATTATGTTGACAAGATCAGCGGCACGTCGAGCACGCCCAACACCTCTGGACTCGTCGCTCAGCTCCGCCTCGCTGCCGTTGGTACCCAGTCCCATTACGGACGCTGTGACGACACCGGCCGCGGTAGTTGCGTCGATCTCGAGCGACGAGTATTTCTCTCCGCCCACGACGCCACCACCTGCTCGCCGACGGGGAGGACGCCGGCCGCCGGGGGGCTTAGGACCTCGAGGCCCACCGGCCTCTGATAGGGTCCCACCTCCCGGCGGAAGTGTGCAGCGCATGAGATGGACACGATGCATTAATGAGAATGTCATGCGCTCATACTATGGGGCTACAGAGGGGGGAAACAATCTGACCGCTTACCGTGTTCGGATGCTCTGTCTGTTTCAGGTGCTTGAGCCAGCTGTCAACGTTTCGGAATAGCGACTGTCGGATCAGGTGCGGGTCATCCAGCGTAACCATATGTTGGATGACACAGTACTTGATCGCCTACGAAATTAAATACAGAGTAGCCATCTCATCGCTCCCCCGTTACAGAATGTGGTGGTATCACAACCACCACAGTTAAACACAGATTAAATTGACGAAGGGACTGATGATAGGGCTACAAACGTAAGTACCCAGTGCAATGAGGAATTGAGCAGTGCTTTCGACGGTGCGATTCGGGAATATCGGTTCATGTCACCCGAATTTAGACCACGCTTACCTCGTTTGCCCATGCATAACATAAATAGGGCGCTGTTGGCGGCTCTAGATTCGCAGTTGTCAAACTATTTTGATGACTGCGAAGACCTCGCTGATACCCATTCGATTCTGTACTGCGCGGCTGTAGCGGCATGTCGTGTAGCTCACGTCAAATTTGCCAATGACTCAGTGCCACATACATGGCTCATGAGGGTGCCGGAGTTGTATAAAGTAGATACAACTCTGCGCATCTTCCTGATGTCATGTATGGGGCAATGGAGGACGGTCCTTCGATATCCAGGATGTCGAAATATCCAGAGGAATAGCGAGCCGATAAGGATCGAGCAAGGCATATTTCAGGGCGACTGTTTGAGTCCGCTTTGGTTTTGCCTAGCCCTGAATCCTCTAAGCACACTGCTGCAGGATTCAGGTATAGGCTATCGGCTGAGGAGAGGTGGTCAGGTTATATCTCACCTCCTCTACATGGATGACCTAAAACTCTTTGCCCCCAACAATTTGCAACTGATGGAGCTACTGAGAGTAACTGAAACCTTCAGTAGCGCCATCAGGATGGATTTTGGTGTGGACAAATGTGCGGTCATGCATGTATAGCAAGGAGAGATTGTGGAATCCGTGGGAACCCAACTCTCGGATTCCATAAACCTTCAACCCCTCTCCGCAGCCGAAACCTATAAGTATTTGGGTATGTCAGAATCGTTGGGCATTAACGTTACTGACATGAAGCAATCGTTGAAGGAGCGCTTCCTTTGCCGCCTGAAGAAAGTATTAAATAGGCTTTTATCAGGCGGAAACAAGGTGCGCGCCTTCAACGGTTGGGTCATGCCGGTTTTGATGAACTCTTTTGGCATACTCAAATGGACACAGACCGAACTCGATGCTCTGGATAGGAGGGTTCATACGCTGCTGGCTGCATATCGAATGCATCACCCACGGTCATCGGTAATGAGACTATATCCCGCGAAAGTGTGGAGGTCGAGGGTTCTTAAACGCTAAGACCCTCCACCATCGCGAGATATGCAGTCTCAGGGAATATTTCCTAGAAGCCGACGTGGGGATGCATCGAGATGTGGTTGCGGTGGACAAGGGCCTCACCCCGCTCTCCTTGGGTAAAGAGAACTGGCGCAAGCCTGTAGTGCTTGACACTAAAGATCGCATGGAGGTATGGCAGAGTAAGGAGCTTCACGGACGCTTTTTCCAGGCCCTACATGGACCCGATGTAGACCTTCTAGCGTCCGTAGCCTGGCTGCGTTTCGTTGACCTATTTGGGGAAACCGAAGGTTTTGTCTGTGCAATTATGGACGAAGTAATGATGACGAACAACTACCGGAGATTTATTGTGAAAGACGGCACGGTTGACATCTGTCGGGTATGCCACCGTCCGGGAGAATCAATCAGACACATGATCTCCGGGTGTTCTCGTCTAGCTAACGAAGAGTATTTGCATAGGCACAACCTTGTAGCCAGGATTATCCACCAGCAACTTTCTCTGAAATACAGCCTTGTGGAATCGGAAGTGCCATACTATAGGTATATGCCCGACCCAGTTCTCGAAAATGGACATATCACACTGTACTGGGATCGATCCATCATCACTGACAGGACTATTGTTGCCAATAAGCCTGATATAGTGGTGGTGGATCGACTAAATCGGCGTGCAATGATCGTTGACATAACGGTCCCGCATGACGGGAACCTCGTGAAAGCCGAGAAAGATAAACAAATCAAGTATCTTGACTTGGCTCGCGAGATTGTCGACATGTGGGATGTGGACTCAGCGATCATTGTACCGATAGTCTTATCAGCCAATGGTTTGATTCCAAAGAGCCTCGACCAACATCTCTCGAGGTTCTCGTTAGGCGGTTGGGTCAAAGGCCTGATTCAGAAGGCAGTACTCCTCGATACGGCTCGCATCGTGAGGAGGTTCCTGTCTCTGGAGCCCTAACCACCGGTAGCTTGGACCCTGCTCCCGATACCGGCGGACCACTATTTTTATATTTTTAAATGTTTTTTATATGGTTATTTTATAAAAATATTTAAAAATGTATCGTAATATGTAGTTAAATTGAATAAACATAATAATAATAAATCATAATCATAATCTCTAGTAATCAAAGAAATACCTTATTTTAACGGTTTTCACCACTAGACGCCCGAATCCTGGCACCATCGCCCCAAGTTTCGGCATTACCACCATTATCTCGAATTGAATCATCTCGATTGCATCAAATTTATAACACCGCTGATCTTCGAGAAGTAGTTTAACTTAAAACAGCTTTAATCCTAAGATTGGGATCTGTTCCCAAAGCAGGGAATAAAAAAAAGGTAGAATGCATTTTCTTTGTTACCCTGTGGAAATAAAAGCCGCCTTATTTTTTAATATCTTTGTATAAAATTATCTATGTTTTACAAATAAAACTATTCTATTATATTCTAAAACTCTGACTGACTCGACCCGTATTAAATAATGAAGCTCGAAAATGAATTTCAATTAATAGTTCACCAACTTTACTTAGGGCTTAGTTACATAATATGTAGTAGGAAATTAAGCCTAGGTTAAGTTTTTAATTTAATACATTTGCTAGGTACAGAGCTATACTCTGATTTTTAAGTTGCTGGACCAAAATGCCATCTGTTACCATGGGTTATCGGTTGCTGGACCAAAATGCCATCTGTTACCATGGGTTATCTGTCATGTTAACAAGAAAAGGTCGATCGCAGCTGTTATTATAGCATAGCAAATAAAAGTCTGAGTTTAGGTTTATTTCAATGGAATACATACACCTACTAAAAGTATTTCCAGTATATTTTATAAATCTTAAACCATAACGTGGACGAAAAACATAGAAAACAAAAAAAAAATTACGATCGCCACGAAATAGCCAGGAATAATTTAAAAAACAATCTCCATACCGAAATAAAAGCGACGTGTTCCACTTATAAAAAAATCACTGTCTCCAAAGGTCCCCTGTGAAAAATTATAACGCGCAGCTTACATTTTGTTGCCAGAGGAAAAAAATATGTTTTTCCTTTGTATTTGAGACGTAATATTTCAAGAGAATACGCCTGCCCGTCACGCCCGGCGACTGCGAAATATTCGTTGGTTTAACCTAAAATACATTATTATTAAAATGTTAGAAATTGCATCGTATAATTTGACAGTGATGGCCGTAGGTACTATGAATTCTGTTGGGAGCGGGTGGTAATAATGGAGTGAATTTTCTGTTTTTTTTTTTGAACGTTTCGAGTTTAAACAGTTTTTATTTTGAGCGTCAGTGAATAATGTGTATAGGGGTGTAGAGATAATTATGTTACTACAAAACATTTGAGGTGAAAATAAAATTTATAAAATCGAACCTATAAAAGAGTAAACAAGCATTTCTGGTTTCTTTCGTGGACCTCGTCCAACATTTTCCATCAATCAAGATAGAGGTCAAGAGCAGGCAAAACAGGCAAAAAACACTTGTCTTTCATATTTTGTTTTTGTATTTTTGAATTTAGACTCAATTCAAACCATACAAATAATCAAATTGTCTATAATCTTGTAACAAAAATACGTTTACGCCACAGTCTCAAATTATTTCACATAATGGCTGCGGTAAACCTTAAAAAATCACCGAACTTTTTTCATGACGTTTACTTTTAAAACAAATTGAATTTGTAATAAATCAAATAAGGCGTCGGAGGCTCAATGGACTCATTAATGAAATTAACCGACCTAATTATTCTTTTGACAAGAATAAAAGGAAAAACTGTGCGTCGTGACATTCGCCGGGCGTTTCGTTAAATAGTTGATGTCATTGCTTTGTTCTGTAGAGAAAGGGAGGAAATGGAACCTCTCTATAAGCAGAGATATAAGCAATGTATCTCAAGGAGTTGAATATTATAAATAATAGTTTAAGAACCTAAAAAACACGCTTTAAAAACCAAACTAAAAAAGGAGAAAATAATTTAATTCAATTAAAAAGCGTGGGGTGCTTTTTGAGGTATTTTTATAATCAATTAATGTCAAGCACCCCACGCTTTTTAATTGAATTAAATCATTTTCTCCTTTTTTAGTTTGGTTTTTAAAGCGTGTTTTTTAGTTTTTTAAACTATTATTTATTTTCTATTTTTTAGTTCTGCTATCTACAAAAACGTGTTTTTTTTCTCATTTTTTTTTTTTAATTATTGAATTGTCATCGGTCCTCGACAAGTTTACAAAGTTTCAATGAAATCTGACCGTTTAAAGTGGGTCAAAATCGCGCTGAAAGGAGTCAGTTACATACAAACAAACAAACAAACAAACATACAAACAAACAAACACACAAACATACAAGTGAAGCTAATATAAAGCGTGTAAAAAATGTAAAGGTGGTTACGTTTAGCGATTATTATTAGTTGAAGAGCAAGCTTCAATCACGTCTCCGTCGCGCGTCGCTCGTCTGCATTACATTTATTTCTTGCTTTTTTGTAAAGGTTTTCACAGTGTGAGTTACGATTCATTAAAATTTGGGCTATATAGTAAACCCATGAGGTCTAAACTAAGCTAAAAGGGAAAAATCTTGGTCAACAAAATCGTTACTGATTTTCCGTTAGTATAATTTTCTTAAATCACGCCAAATTCTAGGCAATCGAGACGTACTTTAGTTTGACCGTTCTATTTAAAGCAGAGGTTCCCAAACTTGTTTTTCTCATAGACCACTTTAAAAAATTTGGTGGTTCCGGTGGACCCCCTGCAGCATTTTTACCACATTCCCAGTCGACAAAAAATGTTAAGATTAGATCTGACTATGAAATGGAAATTGCTCACTTAGTTAGGGTAATCTGGCTAAGCGTGGACAAGATCTTTATAAATAAAAGACTTGCATTTTTAACCGACTTCAAAAAGGAGGAGGTTCTCAATTCGTCGGAACCTGTTTTTTTTTTATTTATGTTCCCGATTACTCAAAGATGGCTGGACCGATTGGGTTTTTTTTTTGTTTGATAGGGTATACTTCCCAAGTGGTCCCATGATCATCAAGTCAGGATCTGATGATGGGATCCTGGAGAAATAGAGAGAACTCTTCAAATTTTATAGGCACACGAAGCGATTTGGGTATTTTTTGGAACAGTACTTTCTCGGAGTGGTTCCATTTCAATTCGGTGAAGATCTGATGAAGAACTTCGGAGATAGGAAACGGAACTCCTCAATAAATGATAGCAAATGGACTGGGATTGCTGAAATCTCATGTCTGTCTATTGTTTAAACCAGTTCATAACATAACATCACGCCGGTATGCTGTGAAGGGGTAAGCACATGTGAACCACTAAAAAGTGAAAAATAAAAACTTTTTCCAAAAAAAACAACCGACTTCCAAAAAAACACTTCAAAGTGAAAAATTACTTTAATTTCGGAAGGCGGTGACAAAAAATTTAAATCCAGCTCCAAAGACACTGACTTCCGAAATTAAAGTTATTTTTCACTTTGTAGTGTTTTTTTGGAAGTCGGTTGTGTTTTTTGGAAAAAGTTTCTATATTATAAACTATAAGAATGCAAATATTATAATAAAGTTGTAGCAAGATGCAGGAATATGCTTCATCTGGCATATGAAAAATTTAAACCCTGCCAGGTAAAATCTTTGTATTATGCATATTTTTTCAGCGTGAGGTGCAGATTCAGTGTCCGAGGGTAGGGCCGCGTCATCATGAGGAGCGGTCTCGGAGTTCATTATAAGAAAAACAAACGTTTGAAGCAGCAAGTAAACACAATAACATCAATAGATTTTTCATTGCTGGCAGATGTGACATCCCTAATGTCAATCGAAATGACTCAAGATGTCATTTCACTTGACGTTAGGGATGTGCGATATGTATCGATACTCAAGTGGGTCGGTATAACGGGGTTTGATTGATTTCAGATCGATTCAACAATATGCGATCCACTACTACAAATTGATAAAGGTAGTGAGGATCATATCAAAAATGGTATTACTGTAAAATTGTAGTGGTCAGATCTATGTACATGACATGTGTTTGGTTAAATGAGAAAAATTAAAATCTCAAGAAAAATACTACTAAGGAGGGCCGTTATTTTACACTTCTGAAATTGGCAGAATTGTTCGGGCAAAACGGGACTCTGTTTTTCATAGTAAGAAATTGAATTTAATTAAAGGCAAATTAAAAATGATTAGTTAAAAGCGATTTTGTATTGATACTCGGATCGAAATGATCCATTGCGAAGCAGAATATCGATACAAAGCAACCGAATCGATCATCTCTAAGCGATACAGTAGGAGTTGCCAGGAAAAAATATGTTAAAATACTAATACCGTTTTTGATTGTTTTATTTTAAAACAATGTAAATTAGTATAATGTTCTCATACAGTATTGATTGACTCGTTTACTAACACTTTTTTTGGTTACCGTAGTTGATTACAGACTGAAATTGATGTTTTATTTTAGTGCTGGTAATGCTGCGTCAAACAAATGGCTATTGTAGTGGATGTAGTCACCGTTGCTGGCACGAAAACACTTAGTACTGAAAGCACTTATTTATTACTTTTAAATATGTAACATAGGACCCGTTCCAAACCCTTATTCCCACAGGAAGGATGAAGGAGGGGAATGAGTGGTCCTCTAACCAAAAACGACAATCTGTTTTAGGTTTATTACAGTCTTAGTAGCCGAGTCACATGTGACCGTTCCAATTAGGACGTGATCTACGAATGCACGGTTAGTTCATAAATAGCAAAATTTAATATTTCTGAGGAGGTCATTAAGCCTCGGAGAATCTTAACACCGCAATCCACTAAGATGACGTAAATGCAAAACGCCACCTAGTAGCGGACGGCGGAACTGTTACGGCAAACTTTGTCGATGAACCGTTGTTACTAATGACTCGATTACATGATAAGTGGCGTAAATAAACGTTTGTTATACTATGCTTTTTAACTGGCGGATACAGTTTAAATACTGTTTATTTCGACTTCTTGTAAGTTTATCTGGCTAATATGTGATGTGCAAAAATATTTAATTCTGAATTAATAATATTGTTTAGTAAAAATCATTTTTACCTGGCATCTTGGCCACGCTTAGCCGAAACTGGTGATTTCCTATGCGTTGCGGCTGAATTCCAACCACGACATAACTGTATTCGAAAAAAAAGTGAGAATTTATTGGGTAATTAATTCATTGATTGTGCTGAGTCATGAGTGGATGTCAAAAAAGTAAAGATGGCCAATCAAAAAAGGTGATTCCATCTAAGTTTACTTTTTTGACATCTACTCACAGTTTAAAATTATTATTTTTATATAGTTAAAATAATTGAATAATAATTGTCAGTAAATAATTATTATTTATGTAGTTAATATAATTAAAATTTGACATTAGTAACGTAACGTAACTTCTACAATGACAATCACAAAATAGTCATCATTTTAATGGGAGGCATGTACTTGATGGATTGACAGCAAATTATCAATATTTGGCTTCAGTTTTGTTACAAATAACCGCAAATCTCTCCGTTCTGAGATATTTAATCTGCTACTTTTTTGTTAAAAGGTTTGTAACGACACTAAAACTTTTTTCGACAAGATATGACGAGGGAAACGATATCAAAAGCTTTCTCGCAATTCCAGACAGTCCAAGATATTTTTCGAGAATTTCTGCCTGCAGCAAAAATGTTTGATAGGTACCCTCTTTTAAATTTTACCTTCAGCTCCTCATTAGTGCTAAGCTCGAGTAGCTCCTCTTGTAATATCACATTCTCCACTTCCGTTTCATCAAATGGATTTATGATCCATGGTGGTATTTCCATCGTCAGAATATCTTGAAATCTGATTTTGAAGTCATCATGCAGGGCAATTAAACCTTGAACGTATGTCTGAATATCCTCATTAAGGCATTCTACCTGTGACAAGTATGAAAACTGGGAAAATTCGCGCTGACTAATATTTTGCTTCATAAATTTAATTTTTTCAAGAAAAGCTGAAATTACAGCTTTTGTTTTTATTAAATTGAGGCTGTCCCCTTGTCATTGTACGTTAATGTCATATTTTTTTGACATATCTGTCAAATACGCGATGTCTGCTTTCAAATTGATCAGTTTTTGTTTTAAATCTGGATCTTTACTTTCCTAAAACTCTAAAACTGATTTTAAAAGTGAGTAAAATCTTGCTAAACATGCACCTTTCGACAACCAGCGTATTTCAGTATGTAAGAGCAATCGTTGGAAGTCTTCATCATTTTTATGGCACAATTACGTAAATAAACGCGTATTCAATGCATTGCTTCTTATTTTTAACCGACTTCAAAAAGGAGGAGGTTATCAATTCGTCGGAACCTTTTTTTTTTATGTATTTTCCCCGATTACTCGAAGATAGCTGGACCGATTTGGATTTTGTTTTTTTTGTTTGAAAGGGTATATACTTCCCAGGTGGTCCCATGATCATCAAGTCAGGATCTGATGATGGGATCCTGAAGAAATAGAGAGAACTCTTCAAATTTTATAGGTACACGAAGCGATTTAGCATTTTTTTGGAAGAATACTTTCTTGTAGTGGTCTCATTTCAATTTGGTGAAGATCTGATGAAGAACTTTGGAGATAGGCAACGGAACTCCTCAATAAATGATAGCAAATGGACTGGGATTTCTGAAATCTCATGTCTGTCTATTGCTTATACCAGTTCATAACATAACATCACGCCGGTATGCTGTGAAGGGGTAAGCACATGTGAACCACTAAAAAGTGAAAAATAAAAACTTTTTCCAAAAAAAAACAACCGACTTCCAAAAAAACACTACGAAGTGAAAAATAACTTTTAATTTCGGAAGGCGGTGACAAAAAATTAAAATACAGCTCCAAAGACACCGACTTCCGAAATTAAAGTTATTTTTCACTTTGTAGTGTTTTTTTGGAAGTCGGTTGTTTTTTTTTTGGAAAAAGTTTTTTGCTAACTGCATTAATCACAAATTGAAGCGATTAGTGCAATCTATCACTCACAGTTTTCGCTACTAGGTGTTGTCGGTGGATGACACAGTGAATTGCAGTTACCTTGGGTATAACTCTTTTAAGATGGCTTAACCCACGATATCGCTCGACCATGCCAAGAGCTCCATCTGTTGCCTCCAAAATAAAGTTTGTGAAAGGAATAGAAATTTCCTTAAAAAATCACTCTGGACATTAATATTGATTCACCTTTAGTTTCTGTCTCCAAAGTGTTCGCGAATAGTAGCTCTTCATGAATTTCTTCGTCCATGACAAATCGAACATAATTATGCCAATAATAATGCTTCATTACCGGGTAAATTTGACTCGTCCAGTTGAATAAAATAAAATAATAGTTTAAAAAACTAAAAAACACGCTTTAAAAACCAAACTAAAAAAGGAGAAAATAATTTAATTCAATTAAAATGCGTGGGGTGCTTTTTGAGGTATTTTTATAATCAATTAATGTCAAGCACCCCACGCTTATTAATTGAATTAAATTATTTTCTCCTTTTTTAGTTTGGTTTTTAAAGCGTGTTTTTTAGTTTTTTAAACTATTATTTATTTTCTATTTTTTTGTTCTGCTAACTACAAAAATGAGTTTTTTTTTCTATTTTTTTTTTAAATTATTGAATTGTCATCGATCCTCGACAAGTTTACAAAGTTTCAATGAAATCTGACCGTTTAAAGTGGGTCAAAATCGCGCTCAAAGGAGTCGGTTACATAGAAACATACAAACAAACAAACATACAAGTGAAGCTAATATAAAGCGTGTAAAAATGAGTTATTTGCAGATAATTACACAAGAAACTTTCAATATCATTTCATTTCATCAATACGTCTTTGTACATTGTTGTTACTCAAAATAATTCTTTTGAGTATGTCAAATGGAGGTTTGTGCAGAACAGTTTTTAAAAACTCCTTTAAAAATTGTAGACTTCTTCTTTTTAAAATTAACTGTTCTCCAATGGTGTGCGGTTTTCCAGATTTCGCTATAAGTAATGAGATATTGTAAGATGCCCGCAAGCCATCATTGTTACTTTCACACGTTGAAGCGAACATGCTGTGCACGGTGGGTCTCTTTTCATATTTTTCCTTCAATTTTTGAAAATATTTCAAATCTTTACCTATTTTATCAGGGTAACACCTTCTTAGATGATTTTTAGCTTCGATGGTTTCATAGAGTCATTGCTCAAAAATTTCTTCTTTTTCTTTTCTTTTTTTTTTAAAACGTTGCTCCATATACTAGGAATTTCTCCTGTATTGTGGGGCGTTTACAAACATTAAACTCACATACATAAACAGCCAGATCCGGAACTTAAAAAGGCATATGGACAATCGCTTGTCTGCCTTTGATGGAAGAAAACCAAATTTTAAATAATCAAAACTGTACTGTCGACATTTTTTCTTAGATTCAGCCATGTTTCGTATCAGTTCCCTACCTGTAAATAAAACACTCCGGGAGTATCGGCAGAAGTGAAAAGTTAAGTATTTTTTGGACAGTCAGGAAATATTTTTTGAATCGTCAGATTTAACACATGCAACGTTCAACGTTGTTAGTTCGTACGTTCGTGTTGTAAGGGGTGCAATTGAACTCGCGACACTGTTACCGACTAACAGTGTCGGGAGTTCAATTGTTTTTTCCTATCTCAAAAAATGCCCAACGCGCCTAAAGAAGTTTTCACTTCAAAAAACTTTGTTTTAGTAATCTTAAGGCGGTCTTACTTAACAGGATATGGCTAGTTAGGATTAATTAATTATTGCAATTAAATAAACAAAGTATCGGCGGCAAACTGATTCTAATTATTAAAAGCAATAAATCGCTAAGATCCATAATAGAGTTTTATGAAAACGGCTGAACCTATTTTAATGTAATGTAAAACATTTTTTCATTAATTATATTTTGATAAATTTCTGTAAATTCAATAGAAAATACTTTAAAATAATATATTGATACCAAAACTTCGCCATTTTTTTTTTTGATGCACGTTTCGAGTTTGTATAGATACGTAAAATTTATGAAAATGTATTTAATGATTAGTGAACCATCACACAGTAGGGTAGTAAAAAAAAATACTAATAAAGTAGGGACAAAAGTTCAACCTTTCTCGGCTTTCTGTTCTTTTATGGAAATATCTAATAATGGCTCTGTTCAGTATTTATTTTTTAATACGTACCTACTACACGCAAACATTACAAATATACTTATTACAACATAAATATATCTCGCAGGTGGATTGGAAGAGATTTCCTTTAGGAATAAGCCTCACCTCTTGTACTTACATATTTTTTGTAATTTGTCCATTTTTTGTTTACTTACGCGTATAGTAAATTGTAAAATAAATAATAAATAAAATAAAAGTCATCATCATCATCACTATTTCAGCCGAAAGACGTTCACTGCTGGACATAGGCCTCCCCCAAGCTCCGGCACTTCAACCGGTTCTGCATTTCCCGCATCCAGCGGACTCCTGCGGCCCTCATAAGATCATCGGTCTACCTTGGCCTTCCAACTTTACGTCTTCCGATGCGCGGACGCCACTCCAGAACTTTTGGGCCCCATCGGCCATCTGTTCTGCAAGCAATGTGCCCTGCCCACTGTCACTTAAGTTTGGCAATTCTTCGGGCTATGTCGGTTACCTTGGTTCTCCTGCGGATCTCTTCATTCCTGATTCGATCACGCAGGGAAACTCCAAGCATAGCCCTCTTCATTGCCCTTTGAGTGACTTTAAGCCTTCTTATGAGGCCCATTGTGAGCGACCACGTTTCGGTTCCGTATGTTATCACTGGCAACTCGCACTGGTCAATGACTTTCATCTTGAGACACTGCGGTATGTGGGACGAGAAGATATTGCGAAGCTTCCCGAATGCTACCCAGGCGAGACGGATTTGACGATTGACTTCTTTCTCGAAGTTGGACCTACCTAACTGGACAGCTTGTCCTAGGTAAACGTACTCGTCCACAACTTCGTGTGCAGCGCCTCCCACCGTTATGAGAGTGGGTGGGTGAGAGTGGGTATTGGACATGACCTTTGTCTTGTCCATTCGTTTTAAGACCCATACTGTCGGAAGCTCTACTGAGGTCATCGAGCATTGTACTGAGGCCCTCCATGGTCTCAGCCATGATAACTATATCATCGGCAAACCGAAGGTGAGTGATGTACTCGCCATTGATGTTGATGCCTGCCCCTTTCCAGTCCAGAACCTTGAAGACATCCTCCAGTGCAGTGGTGAAGAGTTTCGGAGAGATAACCTCCCTGTCTAACACCTCGCTGCAGGTAGGTTTCAAGGTCTGGTTCTGCAGTCGGACTGACATAGTGACGTTTTCATACAGACACTTCAACACCTTGATGTACCGATTCTCGAAAGTCTAAATAAAAGTATGTATATATAACAAATAGGCAGGTAAGTACTCAGTTCTTCCGATACTGACAAATACTAACATCGATTCACTTTACTTTTCAAAGTTCCGGAAACAAAATGAGTAACGTTTATCCTTGGCATTCGTATTGTTTTGGTGAAGAATCAAACAAGTTCATGCAAGATTACAAGCACACATACAAGTAGTATTTCGTTCCTTTGCACGTCTGAACAAGCGTTGCGGATGGCGGCGGCGCGGCGGCAGCGGCGCCGGCGGCGATTTGCAAAGTCTCGACACGTTGTACTGAATATGGAATATGCAAGTTTTTACAAGTAAGAGTCGCTGAGCTTCTTAAAATATTCTCTGCCCACATTGATAGGTAAAGTCAAGCCAGCATTGTAGTTCTTCATTATCGAAACCAGATAAATTTTCGTGGACTTGCTTTCGTTGCTTACGATTTGTGAATCTCCATTTTTTTTCACGCCAACGTAGACGCCCGTGGAGTCTCCCGTGGACCCCCGGGGGTCCACCTGGACCACTTTGGGAATCAATGATTTAAAGAATCACTTGACTTTATTGAAGATTAAGGTAGCAGAGCGTGGTTTATCCACGGAAATACTTAAAATCACAAATGCACAAGAACAATACTTTAATAATAAATCTTTATAAAACACCACGAGTTTTCTTTCTTGACACAAGAGTGACTCAACAATAGGTATACAGTTGCTAGGTAACCAAATTGAAGATCCAATTTTAATATCTCCTCTCAACAAATACCTATCAGGTCAGAGATCTTTCTGATCCTCGGCCTTGCTAGTGGCTTGGTCAGAATATCTGCCAGCTGATCCTCACTAGATACCTTATTGACTTTTAGCTCACCGCCCGTCACCAATTCTCTTACAAAGAAATGACGAACTCGGATATGTTTAGTTCGTCGATGGAATTCGGGATTTTCAGCCAGCTTGATTGCAGCTTCGTTATCCACTCTTATGCATGGAATCTCTTTAAGATCGTTTATAAGCCGAGATAGCTATTAGGTCTTTACCTATGAAATTGCCGTTTTGCAGTACTGGCCATTTCAAATCAAAATAATTTTTGTTTGGGTAAGAATTCTAATTTCAAATTAATTTTATTTTAAAAACATGGATTTTTTTTTCCAAAAGTAGTCATTTGTTTATTGATTAGTGTTACATTTTCATCGCATTTCAATCTTTTTCGTCATCATGGATACGTTAAAAATTCGAGTAATTATGGAATATGAGTACCGTCGTGGCAGCAACGCGGCACAAGCGGCACGCAACATCAACGACGTTTACGGAGCTAACACTACAAACCAACGCACCACCTGTTATTGGTTTGCTCGCTTCCGTTCTGGAAATTTCGACCTGAAAAATGAACCTCGCGGTCGTCCGAAGACTTTGGTCGACAATGACGAATTAAAGGCGATTGTGGAAGCTGATGATACACAATCTACGGCTGAATTAGCAGCAGCTTTCGACGTTAGCGTCAAAACAATATTGGTCCATTTGCGTCAAATTGGCAAGGTAAAAAAGCTTGACAAATGGGTGCCCCACGAACTCAATGATCGTCAGCGCGAAGTACGCGTCGAGACGTGCCTTGCACTGCTCAACAGACACACAAATGAAGGAATTTTGAACCGCATTGTTACCTGCGATGAAAAATGGATTCTGTTTGATAACCGCAAGCGCTCAGCAAGTTGGTTGGATCCTGGTTCAGCACCTAAACAATGCCCTAAACGAAAACTTACCCCTAGAAAAGTGATGGTCACTGTTTGGTGGTCTAGCGCCGGTGTGATTCATCACAGCTTCTTACCAAATGAGGTGAGCATTACTGCAGATGTGTACTGTGAAGAACTGAACACAATGATGGAGAAGCTGGCACATCTCCAACCAGCATTGGTCAATCGCTCGTCTCCGCTGCTCCTGCACGACAACGCGCGACCTCATACTGCACAGCAGACGGTCTCCAAGTTGCAAGAACTGGGGTTGGAAGCTCTCCGTCATCCGCCCTACTCACCAGACCTTGCGCCTACAGACTACTACTTTTTCCAGAATTTGGATAACTTCTTGGCGGGAAAAAAATTCAATACCCGAGAGGCAGTACAAAATGCCTTTGGAGAATTTGTTGCCTCCCGTCCAGCTGATTTCTTTAAGAAGGGCATCAATAAACTGCCACTGCGATGGCAAAGATGCATTGATTGCATGGGTGATTACTTCGATTAATACAAATAAAAAATACATGAAAAAAATTCGTTTAAATTTTTTCATACAAAACGGCAATTTCATAGGTAAAGACCTATTAAATAGTCTCTCTGGCTGCTTCACTTGCGGCAACAACTTCTGCCTCGGTGGTCGATATTGAAACGCTTGCCTGTCGTTGGCTTAGCCAAGACACCGCCCCTCCTGCGTACATGCACAGCACTCCAGTAGTGGATCTACCAGTGCTGATATCTCCTGCATGATCAGCATCACTATAGCATTCCAAAATGCCTTGTTTGTAATTTTTCCTGTACATGATACCTAGATCTGGCGTATACTGCAAAAATCGCATTATGCGCTTTAGTCGTACACAGTCTGCTTCTTCTGGCTTTTCTAGACTTCGTGAGACTACACTTACAGCATATGCAATGTCAGATCTAGTGCATACCATCAAGTAAGCCAAGGCTCCAACAATTTGCCTACATTTATCTTTCATATAACTCATGTCCACCTTCTCGCTCCATGTGCCGTCTTTTGCAATCGGCGTTGAGACCGGTTTGCAGGTGTCCATTCCGAATCTCCGCAAGGTCTTATGCACATACGACGTTTGGAATATCTTAATTCTATCTCCTCTGCTTTCTATCTCTATTCCAAGAAAATAGGACGCAGTTTTCGTGGTTATTTTAAAACGACGTTTGAGCTCCTTCATCAACTCGTCTATCAGTGCGTCATTAGATCCGACGACCAGACCGTCATCTACGTACAGAGCTACTATAAGCTTTCCACAACCTCTCTTTCGTATCAAAAGACAAGGATCTGCCTCACTTGCCTTAAAACCGATTTCTTTGAAATAATCTAGAATGCACCGGTTCCAGCACCGTGGTGCTTGCTTCAGCCCATAGAGACTTTTCTTTAGAAGACATACTTGACCGGAACCATCATTATAACCTTCTGGCTGTTTCATGAATATCTCTTCATCTAAAGAGCCATACAGGAAGGCAGTCGAAATGTCGAACTGTCTCACTGACATGCCTTCGCTCGCTGCTGTACTAATCAATGAGCGAACAGTTGCCATTCTGGTCACAGGGCTAAAGGTCTGCATGTAGTCTATACCTTTCTTTTGATGAAAACCTTTTATCACCAATCTGGCCTTGTACTTATCTACAGAGCCATCAGCATTAATCTTGACTTTGAAAACCCACTTACTGGTAAAGCTTTTCTGCCCTTGGGTAGATTCACAAGCTTCCATGTGTCATTTTCCATCAAAGAACTGATTTCGCTGTCCATGGCCTTTTCCCATAGGTCTTTGTCTGGGCTTCTGATCGCATCTTTGTACGTTTCTGGTTCATTGTATCCCATTATTGCGTTCATAACAAAGTCTTTGAATCTATCTGGAGGACGTAACAAAGAACGGTCTCGTAGTATCATCTGTTCTGGGAACACATCTTCACGTTCATCTACGATTATTTCATCATTGACATCTTCTTGATAATCATCAACAACATTATCATATTCGTTAACATTTCCATCTCCCTCTGATTCAACAGACTATTTAGTTATTACATTTTCTGCGTCATGAAACTCTTCTCCAACATCTAGGTTCTGTTCACCTATGTCCATGTCAGTTTCACCGACTCTTTCAATGTCAGGCATAACAGGAGTTCTTTGTTCATTATCTCTTAAAGCATTTCTGCCAAGGTCTACTTCAATTTCATTTTCCGGACTGCAGACTGCTTTAGGGTGTTCATTCATTGAAGTCTCTAGCGTTTTTTCATTGAAAATAACGTCCCTAGATCGGACTAATGAATTTCTTTCCCGATTCCAAAGTCTGTATCCGTCGTCATTGTCGTATCCAATTAAAATGCACCGTGTAGCTTTCTTTTGCAATTTCCTTCTCTTCTGCTTTGGTACATGAGCAAAGCAAGGTGAACCGACTATCCTCAGGTGCTTTATCTGCGGCTTCTTGTTAAGCCACAATTCATACGGCGACTTGTGTTTCACTGAAGTACGTCCTGTCCTGTTTAGTATGTAAACAGCAGTGTTTACTATCTCAGCCCACAAATTTTGAGGAATCTCCTCATGCGCGTGCATCATCGCTCGAGCAGTTTCGACTATTGTGCGATTGTCTCTTTCACTACACCCATTTTGTTCTGGAGTGTATGGCATAATGAGTCTTTGCTTTATTCCAGCTTGCCCAAGTATATCTCGTACTTTCTTGTTATCGTATTTGCCTCCATTATGCGCATCATGATGCGCAGTTCGGGTTTCGCCCCGGACTTTCAACTGAAAGCGCTGTTTTAAGTCTCAAGCATACCGTTCAATACTATATAGATCGCAACACGCCGGTGTACGCCTGTTTTCTTGATCTCTCCAGGGCCTTCGATCTGGTCTCGTATGATGTGCTCTGGAGAAAGATGGTAAACAGGGGTATACCTGCGGAAATATGTGGATTATTTCAGCACTGGTATGGTAATCAGACCAATCATGTGAAATGGGACGGTACGCTCTCTGAACCGTATGGGTTGGAGTGCGGGGTGAGGCAAGGAGGCTTGACGTCTCCCAGGCTCTTCAACCTCTACATAGATGAGCTCATAGAGGGACTCAGCAGCATGCGTGTCGGATGCAGTATTGATGGGGTTAGCATTAACAACATCAGCTATGCTGACGACATGGTGCTGCTGGCTCCGTCTGCAGGGGCCATCAGAGAGTTGCTTGAGACTTGTGAAGCCTATGCTGCCGTACATGGATTAATTTATAATGTAAATAAATGTGAATACATGGTCTTTGGGGTCGGCGGAAAATGCCGTGAACTGGGACCCGAGCTTTTAATAAACGGGTCAGTTTTTCAAAAGGGTATCCACTTTTAAATACCTAGGTCACTTTCTTTCCGACGATCTTAAGGACCATGTAGATATAGAGAGGGAGCGCAGGGCACTCGCCGTCCGGTGCAACATGTTGGCCCGTAGATTTGCTCGGTGTACGGACCAAGTGAAAATTACTATTTTCAAGGCTTATTGCCAAAGTCTGTACACGAGTAATCTATGGGTCAATTACACCAAAAGATCGCTAGATGTCCTGCGAGTCCAGTACAATAATGGTTTCAGGATGTTGTTGAGACTTCCTCGCTATTGCAGTGCGTCGGAGATGTTTGCGCAAGCTCGTACCGACGGTTTTCACGCGATTGTGCGCAAGAAAACCGCTTCGCTACTGAGTCGAGTGAGAGGCAGTCGCAACCGCATCCTGAGAACTGTAGCGGAGAGTTTCGGTTCTCCAATTGTGAAGCAGTTTGTGCAGCGGGTGATTGGTACTAACACTAGATAATAAGTTGTTTTAATAATATGTTACTAACACTCTATGGATTCTTTTTCCGAAATAAAAATAAATATTATTATTATTATCTCCTTTATTCAATTAAATATACATATAAATTATATTTTTAAATATTAGTATACAAATATAAAAACATTTAAAAATATAAAAAATAGTAGCCCACCGGTATCGGGAACAAGGTCCAAGCTACCGGCGGTCAGGGCTACAGAGAGAGGAACCTCCTAACAATGCGAGCCGTGTCCAGGAGTACCGCTTTCTGAATCAAGCCCTTGACCCAGCTGCCCAACGAGAGCCTCCTCAGATGTTGGTCGAGGCTCTTGGCTATCAAGCCATTGGCTGTAACAACTATCGGTACAATGATCGCTGAGTCCACATCCCACATGTCGACAACCTCGTGAGCCAAGTCAAGATACTTGATTTGTTTATCTTTCTCGGCTTTCACGAGGTTCCCGTCATGCGGGACCGTTATATCAACGATCATTGCACGCCGCTCTAGTCGATCCACCACCACTATATCAGGTTTATTGGCGACAATAGTCCTGTCAGTGATGATGGATCGATCCCAGTACAGTGTGACATGTCCATTTTCGAGAACTGGGTCGGGCACATACCTGTAGTACGGCACTTCTGATTCCACAAGATTGTATTTCAGAGCAAGTTGCTGGTGGATAATCCTGGCTACTAGGTTATGTCTATGCAAGTATTCTTCGTTAGCTAGACGAGAACACCCGGAGATTATGTGTCTGATTGATTCTCCCGGACGGTGACATGCCCGACATATGTCAACCGTGCCATCTTTCACAATAAATCTCCGGTAATTATTCGTCATCATAACTTCGTCCATAATTGCACAGACAAAACCTTCGGTTTCCCCAAATAGGTCACCGAAACGTAGCCAGGCTACGGACGCTAGAAGGTCTACATCGGGTCCATGTAGGGCCTGGAAAAAGCGTCCGTGAAGCTCCTTACTCTGCCATACCTCCATGCGATCTTTAGTGTCAAGCACTACAGGCTTGCGCCAGTTCTCTTTACCTAAGGAGAGCGGGGTGAGGCCCTTGTCCACCGCAACCACATCTCGATGCATCCCCACGTTGGTTTCTAGGAAATAATCCCTGAGACTGCATATCTCGCGATTGTGGAGAGTCTTAGCATTTAAAAAGCCTCGACCTCCACATTTTCGAGGGATATACAGTCTCATTACCGATGACCGTGGGTGATGCATGCGATATGCAGTCAGCAGCGTACGGACCCTCCTATCTATGGCGTCGAGTTCGGTCTGAGTCCATTTGAGTATGCCGAAAGAGTACATCAAGACCGGCATGACCCAACCGTTGAAGGCACGCACCTTGTTTCCGCCTGATAAAAGACTATTAAATACTTTTTTCAGGCGGCCAAAGAAGCGTTCCTTCAACGATTGTTTCATGTCAGTAACATTGATGCCCAAAGCTTCCGACATACCAAAATACTTATAGGTTTCGGCTGCGGAGAGGGCTCGAAGTTTTATGGAATCCGAGAGTTGGGTTCCCACGGATTCCACAATCTCCCCTCGCTTTACATGCATGACCGCACATTTGTCCACACCAAAATCCATCCTAATGGCGCTACTGAAAGTTTCAGTTACTTTCAGTAGCTCCATCAGTTGCAAATTGTTGGGGGCAAAGAGTTTTAGGTCATCCATGTAGAGGAGGTGAGATATAACCTGACCACCTCTCCTCAGTCGATAGCCTATACCTGAATCCTCCAGCAGTGTGCTTAGAGGATTCAGGGCTAGGCAAAACCAAAGCGGACTCAAACTGTCGCCCTGAAATATGCCTCGCTCGATCCTTATCGGTTCGCTATTCCTCTGGATATTTCGACATCCTGGATATCGAAGGACCGTCCTCCATTGCCCCATACATGACATCAGGAAGGTGCGCAGAGTTGTATCTACTTTATACAATTCCAGCACCTTCATGAGCCATGTATGTGGCACCGAGTCATAGGCCTTCTTGTAGTCTATCCAACATGTCGAAAGATCCTTTCTGGAACGACGAACCTGTTGGCTAATGGCCATATCAATGAGGAGCAGCTCCTTAGTACCGCGGGATCCGTTCCGACACCCATTTTGAGAGACAGACATGATGGAATTGGCGTCTACATGGTTGTAAATTTTAGCTCTCAAAATGGATGTAAGAACCTTATAGACCGTCGGCAAACACGTGATCGGCCTATAATTTTTGGGTTCCGCGGTACTACCAGATTTATGGAGCAGGTGGGTAACTCCTGTCGTTAGGAACTGGGGTAGCGAACCAGACTCCAAAGCAGTCTGGTACTGGGCCGCCAAGCGAGCGTGTGATCCAATGAACCATTTGATCCAGAAGTTGTGCAGCCCGTCCGGCCCTGGAGATTTCCAGTTTGGCAGCGGACGGACTGCACGAGCTACATCTTGGGGGCAGATGGTAATAGCCCCCATTTCTGGTATTGGATCGCAGGCTCGCTCGACTTCTCGAGTCCAATCACCTTCGGTGTGACTGACAGGCACCGACCAGATATTGCGCCAAAAAGAGCACATGGCATCATCATCCGGTAGGCGCGTATCAGCCACACCTTGATCCGGTCGCTCCCAAGCCCTATAAACCCACCTTTCATCACTCTGGAAGGTGCGGTTCTGAGTGTATCGGTCTACTCGCCGCTTATACCTACGGATACGGTTTGCCCATGCATACACGGGACATATAATCCTGAGGGCTGGTATCAGTCCCTAAGAATGCCCGCCTCACAAAGCGCATCACTCTAGGGCGAGTGTTGCCCTCCCTGAAGCAGATTAGTTTGCCGATGAGGGCTCTGGCCCCACCAATACGACGTTCAACTCTGCACTGCCAAGCTGGTATGGCTGGTTTAGGTCGTGTAGCACACGGCATGCCGCTACAGCCGCACAGTACAGAATTGAATGAGTATCGGTGAGGTCTTCGCAGTCATCAAAATAGTTTGACAACAGCGAATCCAGAGCCGCCACCAGCGCCCTATTTTTGTTATGCATGGGCAAACGAGGCAAGCGTGGCCTAAGTTCGGGCGACATGAACCGGTATTCCCGAATCGCACCCTCCAAAGCACTCCTCAATTCCTCATTGCACTGGGTACTTACGTTAGTAACCCTATCATCAGTCCCCTCGTCAGTTTGATCTGTATTTAACTGTGGTGGTATTTGTGATTCCACCACATTCTGTAACGGGGGAGCGATGACATGGCTACTCTGCATTTCATTGCGTAGGCGATCAAGTACTGTGTCATCCAACATATGGTTACGCTGGATGACCCGCACCTGATCCGATAGTCGTTGTGATGAAACGTTGATAGCTGGCTCAAGCACCTGAAACAGAGAGAGCATCCGAACACGGTACGCGGTCAGGTTGTTTCCTCCCTCTGTAGCCCCATAGTATGAGCGCATGACATTCTCATTAATGGATCGTGTCCATCTCATGCGCTGCACACTTCCGCCGAGAGCTGGGACCCTATCAGAGGCCGGTGGGCCTCGAGGTCCTAAACAGGTCGGCGGCCAGCGTCCTCCCCGTCGGCGAGCAGGTGGTGGCGTCGTGGGCGGAGAGAAATACTCGTCGCTCGAGCTCGACGCAACTACCGCGGCCGGTGTCGTCACAGCGCCCACAGTGGGGCTGGGTACCGGCGGCGGCGAGGCGGAGCTGAGCGACGAGTCCGGAGGTGGTGGGCGTGCTTGACGTGCCGCTGATCTTGTCAACATATCGTCCTCATCATCATTTTCCTGTTTTCTGTTTTAACTCTTTTCATTGTTGTTTTTCGGAGGTGACATCTGTCATGTCACCTCCGATTAGACACTTTTATAATAAATTTTATTTCATTTTGGTGATAATTCGTCTCCTTTTTGATTTTCCAGTAGTTTTTGGTTTCAGGTTTTGTGTCTATTGAAAGATTGTTGTAATATTGCGTCGGAATTATTTTACAGCGAATATGAGAAAAACAAGACGTCTTTGTTGACAAAGTGTTGCCAGCTTATTATTATTATTATTATCGCTTAAAACCTCGATAATAGTATGTCTAGCATTTCTAGCCTCAGATATCATCTGTTTTAACTTTTAGGGAACTTCAGATTAATTTTTAAGGAAGTATACATATCTATATCTTGTGTACTCATCCTTAAATAGTACGAAATATCGATATCCAGAGATACTCCAAGGAAAGGGTCCACAGACGTCTGAGTGTATGCGTTCACCAGGTTTTGTTGCCTTTTCGCGAACACCAAATGGCTTCCTGTGCGCTTTACCAAAGATGCAACCTTCGCATAATTCTCCACTGTTAGATGTCTTTATTCCTAACTCTTTCTCTATCAATATTTTGATATGTCTCTTGTGTTGATGTCCCATACGCTCGTGCCATACTTGCAGCATATCTTCATGCTCAATTAAGTTGACTGAAAAAACAGCACATATGGCTTTGCAGTCTATCTTGTACAAACCGCCATACCTTTGCCTTTTTCCTGTAAAGACAACCTTACCATTGATCTTCATGGAACATGTTGTAACCCGTGACTCAAAAATACTTGAAGGGTTCTTGACCTGTGTACTAAGCACAGAGAAAAGGTTCTTGCTAATCTGGGGAACATACCAAACATCTTTTAACAAAAGAAAGTCACTTTTTCCTTGAACATTGACCTCTATACGGACTGTGCCTTTTCCAACAGCCTTTATAATGTTTCCGTCAGCCGTAGTTACTGTGTGAGTTTCACTAAAATGTTTAAAATCTTGAAATAGATCTCCTCGACTTGTGACGTGATGTGTTGCTCCATTGTCTATGTACCAATGATCACAATCACGGTTAGTCCCAGAATCTGTTGAATTCACCGTCAGTAACATCATGTTGGAACTGCGAGCTAGATTTTCCTTCTCTTTCTTGCCATTATTCGGGCAATCCTTCTTAAGATGTCCAGACTCTTTGCAAATAAAGCATTTGTACCTCTTTTTATTTTGCTGGTGTCTTTGGTCATTTCCTTTAGCAACCTTTCTATTTGTTCTTACACAAAGTGCACTACCGCTCGATTCAGTGTCAGCCATCGTTGCATTCAGCGCTTTTTCATGTGCACACAGTTTTTTTTTTTTTGAGGATGGGAAATTATCAAATAACTTCTCCCGCTCTGGGTGGAGCAGGAGGGCGTGTCAGACTTTTACTGACTAAAACCCACCCGTGTTCCCTCAGTTGCCTGTGTGCCAGGGGCGACGGTATCTCTTTCGAACAACCCGCACCCCTGGCAGGCATCGGCCCTTGCGGACCCCACCCTTTGGTGCTGACATCTCTTTGAGGCGCGCGTGGAACACAACGCGCCGTCGACCCGGGCTTGGTCCTTACCGGACAGCGAGCTACCCATTACTCGCCGTCCGCAAGCCCGCGCCTACGGTGGCCGGGAATCAGCCTGGGATTCCCGACGCCCAGGGCTTCTCCCGCGGCGACTACGGCCGTGAGGGCGCATATACTGCCTCTCCCTCACGTGCGCCGCCTCCCTCTTCGCGAGCATTACTGCTTCGCAGAAGGAGGTGACGGCTAACCATTCACTCTCGCTCCGTACCATGGCCTGCACCAGGGCCGGACGCGAGAGATCGCCGCCGCCGATCGCCTCCACGAGGACACGGCGGTGCTCCGCCCAAGCTGGGCAGACCGCCACCGTATGCTCCACCGTGTCCTCAGGGCGATCTTCGCAATAGAAACACCCGGGCGTTTCCTCCCGCCTTATACGAAACAGGAACCTCCCGAAACAACCGTGTCCGGTGAGGACCTGCGTCAGGCGGAAGGTGAGGACGCCATGCCGCCTCTCAAGCCACTCCTCAAAGAGGGGACTTACCGCCGCTATCGTGGCGTGCCCAGCACTGGGTTGCGACAATCGCACTCTCCATGTCGCCATGAGATCCCGCCGGAGCTCTGTCCGCTGCACCTCGATTTCTCGCGGCAGTGGAGTAACGCCCCGGCGTTTGGCCTCCTCGCGCCACTCCCAGATATGCGCGGAGGACCTTTGCCTCCAGATCCCATGGCGGTAATCCGGCAATGTGCACACAGTTGGGCTGTAATATTGTCTACTGTTCTTTCCTTCTTAGACATCAATAACCAATTAGATTTGAACGAAAAATAATTTTCCGGCAACGTATCCAGAATCTTGCAAATCAACAGAACTTCAGGCATTTCAACGTTCTCCTCTTTGAGCAATTCTTCCTTCAGACTGTGCCATAGATTCTTCAGTTTCGAGACATGAGTTGACATGTTATCTGACGGATCCCTTTTAAGTTTGAAGAAGTCCAAACATAAGTCGTAGAGCCTGCCCTCATCAGGACCCTCATACAGCCTATGGAGTTCTTTCCATACTTCTTTGGGAGTGGATAACCTTATTACTTTCCCTAGTGTTTCATCTGTTACATTGTTTGTTATTAGCAGTAGGGCTGTGCTCTCCAATGTAACAAAATCTCGTAAAGATTTATTGTAATTTTCAACTACGGCATCACCACTGCCTTCCGCAAGTTTCGCCGGTTTTTGTGCCTTGCCTTCCACAATCTCCCAAATTCCGTTAATGCCTTTTAGTAGGGCAACCATTCGGTATTTCCAGGTGACCCAATTGTGGCCATCAAGTTTTGTGATTTGTATTTTTGAAAGCTCCATTTTACACTTCTGCGTTCTGGACCTATTGAAGATTAAGGTAGCAGAGCGTGGTTTATCCACGGAAATACTTAAAATCACAAATGCACAAGAACAATACTTTAATAATAAATCTTTATAAAACACCACGAGTTTTCTTTCTTGACACAAGAGTGACTCAACAATAGGTATACAGTTGTAGGTAACCAAATTGAAACTCCAATTTTAATAGACTTTTTCTTTCCTGGTCTGCCAGTAAAAGACAGCAATACTCCTATTTTAGTTTAGGTGGTAAACAAAAGAATCGGCACCATTAGCTAACTTACAAAATATCTCCTTAACTCATCAATCCATAAACAACAAAAATGACGTCACCGTGTCCGCCGTAGATGCACGCTCCGTTCAGTACGGCGTATAATGGTTTTGATATATCGAGGAGAGGCGTCGTCGGCCACGTCCGTGCCTCACAAAAGGCCTCAATACATTGTCCCGGCGCCTGCCTGTGACAGACCCACGGAGTGTTTCCGCGCCGAATTGTGGACCTACGAGGGTGTATAAGTAGCAACTTTCCATGCTGTGTCGTTTTGGAGACAAAATTATTATAATCATAATGATTTGAGTGTATAATTAATAAGCCTAAGAAGTTTTTGATATTATGAGACGTGCTTTTTAAGAAGGCAAATGTTTTTTTTTCTGCACGAAACGCTCTCATGTCAATCTAGGAGATTTTCGGCTGCTTAACCGGACTAGTCTGTGGTTGTTTCATAAAATAAAGGCGTCCAGCCAGGACTTAAAAACTCCGCGACTATTACACGCTAAAGGCACCCCCTGTGTGTTACGGACCTTGGCTTAGGGCGTGAACGCGAACGTATTTGCGTTGCTGCATCGTTTGCTATTGTCAATCTGCTCCCGGATTGTTTCTTCTAGAAATGTGTTTAATTTTCGTTATTTTCACGTTGAACAAGGTTACACTCTCACATCCTACTCTTAGACTGCAGATGAGGCAAACAGCTTTCTAATTGCGTAACACACCATCAGCCATAATCTGACTCATTATGTTGAAGGATATTGCTAATCCACTGCTTAATATGTTCAAAAAATATATCTGCTTAGCAACGTAAATAACGCAATGATCGTTGTTAAACTACCAAAATGAAAGCGATTGCTACTTATAGTGTGTTACGAAGTTATAGTGGTGAGGCATAGAAACAGGACAGTCATACTAGCTTATTTTCACAATATTTGTTCAGAGTTGTCCCTAAAATGTCTTGAACGTGGGATCCGTACCACAAACAGTATCTGTACATAGTAAGCCGTCTAATCTGGCAGTTTACTCGTATCGACATAGTTTGAGAATAACCGCTTTCCCGTTCCGTTTTCGGGATAATCCACACGATTCCCGGGATGTTAATGATAAATTTAAACCCTATGTCCCTTTTGTTACGGACATCATTAATTATGTATAAGGAAGTTCCTTAGGTTATTAGGTGGGAAGACTGCATTGAAATATTGTATGGAGTGATAGTTTGGTGATGTAGGAGTAGTAATATTATAATAATAGTAACTGGTTATAGAACGTGTGTACGACATGAAACAGATGAGGGAAGGTGGAACTCATCCCATTCAGTCTGTTGGAACAGAGACCTGCGAATATTTTACTGAACATGTGATATTTTTGATTTGACGTAATATTAAATTAAGAAAAGTGGTGGCCCAGTAATAACTGCCGCTACTTACGATTTGTAGGTCGTAGGTTCAACATTTTTGTAAAAAAAATCATCACCACTGTACTCAAAACAGTGAAGGAAAACATCGTGGGGAAACCGGCATGTCCTAGAACCAAAAAAAAATATCGAAGACAGATGGCACGCCATCTACCAACCTACCATAACATCTACAGACACATATAGAAGAGCCATGTGTCCCAGCAGGGGAACTCAATAGGCTGGTTAGCAGAGGTCGGTATTAGGTGGAGTTATTTATGTACTTACAGTGATTTCATACAACGAAAGAATAAAGTGGATTATCCCAAATCCCGGGATTAATTTTGAATAGCAGAAAAATCCCATGATCTATTAAATAAAAAGTTATTTACTTTTACACAATTTAAACCACTGCACGCGCGACGTTGCCAAATTTCTATCTCTGAGGTTTTTATTATTATTTATTTGTAATATTGTTGGTCACACGGGATTGTGTATTAGAAATCCCGGGAAGATCCATATTAATATCAGCATTTCGATGCAAGTACATAAATAACTCTACCTAATTCCGACCTCTGCTGATTAGATGCAAGATTTTATGCAAGATTAAATAAGTTGATATTTATAACTAGGTATCTATACTTTGTCGATTCATTGGTATTTGGCTTTCAGTTTAACTGATTTAGGATTGGTACACAATTTGATACAATGATAATACATTTAATTTGTATTGAATACATTACCGTTTAATATCATTACCTTGTAATTAAATTCGATTTACAACAAAACACATCGGAAACTATTGAAAACGACCGAAAAATAAATCAATTATATAAATATGTACATAATAAAATAGGTACCCGTGACGTTTATGTAGAACAGAGACAATCCATAAAAGAGTGCTGGGACACGCCCGCGCAATCCCAGGATGTTCCCCTTGACAATACCAGTCGTATAACGTGTCATATTATTGCAACCCGGGACGTTTTATTCGTAAATGATTTGCGAGTAATTTCCCGGTCTCTCGGGATAGAACGGAATTGCACGGCACTAATCAAATTAAATTTTACTCGCTGCTGTGATTTTTTGAATTATTTATTCATTTAGTTCGTATGGAACGCATTTAGTAAATGATTTTGATTATTTTCAATTTAACATTTTATATACATCCTGTGATTATACGACCTGGGATTTTCACATGCGTCTAACATGCAATGTATAAGGAGACGGTGAACAACCAATGTTACTTTCAAAACAAACAGAAAAGCTATTCAGTTTCACATGAAATGAGAATGGATTTATAAAACGATCGTAAAAATAATATTCGTACAAAATGTATTTTCTATTTGAGTGCCACTTCCATTCCAAACTGCAAAACTATATTGTTACTTCCAGACCACGAGTAGAGACCAATGCTCATGTATAACACAGAACTTCACCAAAACTACTAGAGTGAGCTCAATATTAAACTTTTATCTCCTCCCAACTTGCCAGTATCGGCAGCAATGAAACAATAATAAACATAAACAAACGGATATTTCCACGACGGTGACGCCAGTAATCGTTGCATTTTATTGTGTCTACCGCGAAAAGATCCAAATCGGTTTTTGTTTAGCAACTTGGCCCATCAAATGCTGCTAATCCAAATAGTTGCTAGCTCCAGGACTATTTGTTACTGCTACTATTTGTTAAACTATGGCAGGGATGGTGAACCTTTTTGCATTTTAAAAATACGTTTTTGCTGCAATAAACTAAAGCAACATAAAAAAAAAGTATATGCTACAAAGATCTTTTGGTGCTTGAACTACACTGACACTTTGGCGTTGTTGACAATATTTGAGAAATTATTTCGTGAAATGGGAAAGGCAGCTGTCAAAATGGCGCTGTCATAGCTAGTTCCCAACACAAGCTAATAATACAAGGCATCCGGTGGTTTTATTTAATTCTTGCGAAAAAGACGCGTTGATGTGTTTACATATTCTGAAATTGGAATCCATCATATGCTGAAGCATGATCTCCGGTAAGGCGGTGGGCCTCCTTGCCGGATTGCCGCCATGGGATCTGGAGGCAAAGGTCCTCGCACACATTTAGAAGTGGCTCGAGGAGGCCAAACGCCGGGGCGTAACTCCGCTGCCGCCAAAAATCACGGCACAGCAGACAGAGCTCCGGCGGGGTCTCATGGCAACATGGAGAGTGCGATTGTCACAACCCAGTGCTGGGCACGCCATGATTGTGGCAGTAAGTCCCCTCTTTGAGGAGTGGCTTGAGAGGTGGCACGGCGTCCTCATCTTCCACCTGACGCAGGTCCTCACCGGACACGGTTGTTTCAGGAGGTTCCTGTTTCGGATAAGGCGGGAGGAAACGCCCGTGTATTAACACTGCGAATATCGCCCTTGAGACACGGTGGAGCATACGGTGGAGGTCTGCCGTGTCCTTGTGTAGGCGATCGGTGGCGGCGATCTCTCGCGTCCGGCCCTGGTCCAGGCCATGGTACGGAGCGAGACTGCATGGGTAGCCGTCGCGTCCTTCTGCGAAGCATAAATACTCGCGAAGAGGGAGGCGGCGCACGAGAGGCAGTATACGCGCCCTCACGACCATAGCTGCCACGGGACACGCCCTAAGCGTCGGGAATCCCAGCCAACGTAGGCGCGGGCTTGCGGACGGCGAGTAATGGGTAGCTCGCTGTCCGGTAAGGACCAAGCCCGGGTCGACGGCGCGTTGAGTTCCACGCGCGCCTCAAAGAGATGTCAGCACCAACTGGTGGGGTCCGCAAGAGACGATGCCTGCCAGGGGTGCGCGTTGTTCGAAAGAGATATCGCGGCCCCTGGAATACAGGCAACTGAGGAAACACGGCTGGGTTTTAGTCAGTAAAAGTCTGACACGCCCTCCTGCTCCATATAGAGCGGGACAAGTTATTTGAAGTTTTCCCACCAAAAAAAACCATATGGTGAAAGACCTTTAAATTATTATATTGTGGATAAAAGCTATTCCTAGAGATTTTAAAAAATAAAACGAAGTTCGAGATTTTGTCAAAAACATTTTGGATAGTAAATGTTGAGTTAGGAAATGTTAAATACAAGGTTTTAAATTCTGAGACTTTCCATTTGAAATACTCGATTGAAATTGATAACGAAATATTTAAAAAACTTAGTTCATGTAAAACACGAATCGTGAAGTTATCATCATTTGACGTAGCTATGATCAGGCCATCAACAATCAACTCAGCCCGACCTTCCCCATCGTAATAAAAAAACAATATAGCGACATGAGTTCCGTTTTTTGCCATGTGCTACTAGATCCTTGTACAACTATGCCTGCATTTTACAGCCAATCTTAACCAATCGTAGTCTACTGCTGAGGCTTCTCTCAAATTAGTCCAACCAGTCTGTCCAAGCCGCCTAGCGCCTTTTCATGGCCCGCGTTCCTAAGGTTCCCCATCCCTGTACTATGATAAAGTTTTGATTAAGTTTCACACAAATGAACATAGTTTTTCCGCCCGTTTATCGCCATGTGGAAGGAAAGAAGAAAAATTGCCGTTGCGAGTTCAGCAGTTCATTTAGATTTAATCAGTTGTTCTGCAAAGTTGTGAATGTGGACGATTTATTTATTTTGTCACTGTCTTGGAGATTTTGGATCTTCTTTTATCTATCAGTGCGAACTACTTATTGATAAAAGCTTATGGCCGCCTAACCTTTTCCCAACTATTAGGTTGGCATCCAGTCTAACCAGATGCAGCTGAATACCAGTATTTTACGTGGAGCGACTGCCTATCTGACCTCCAAAATCCATGTACGTGGTAACACGTTACTTTTTAGTAAGACTGTTAGATTTTCGGACTTCTGACTACTCGTAATGACTGTCAGATATCTACGGATAATAGCCGTACCATGTAGAGCCAGCCGCAAGCACACAACTAATCACAATCTGTATCATTTTGAAGAATATTGCTAATCCATTGCTTCATAATAAATGTTCGAAAATTTAGTCTGCTCAGCACCTTATATAACGCAATGAATGTTGTTGAATTGTCAAAATTAAAGCGATTGGTACTGTTCATCTCATGTGTTACGCAATTGCCCGTAAAGCGACAGCCGAAGGAATCTTCCACGCACATTTATGTAACACCACTCGTAGGGGGTATTTTAATGCACCTCACTTTGTGAGTGATATTTGTATAGATTGTTCAAAAGACAAATCGACCTTTTGGAATCCAAGTACTCTACATCTTTTAAAATCTTCTTCCCTCGTATCGATACCACGTATTCAACAGTTCCTCTCAGTCAAGTATTATTATTAGTACTATGCACTACAGAAACAGCGCTTTCATTAGTATTTATCAGCTTCTCTAGAGCAGGCTTCTGTATACCCAGGACTAGATCTGAAACGTCTTTGATTTGTAACGAAATACCCCCCCGGCCCATTCACATCTTTTGTAAATGGTATTATTTTTTTTTTGGTTGGGAAATCATCAAATAACTTCTCCCGCTCTGGGTGGAGCGGGAGGGCGTGTCAGACTTTTACTGACTAAAACCCACCCGTGTTCCCTCAGTTGCCTGTGTGCCAGGGGCTGCGGTATCTCTTTCGAACAACCCACACCCCTGGCAGGCATCGTCTCTTGCGGACCCCACCAGTTGGTGCTGACATCTCTTTGAGGCGCGCGTGGAACTCAACGCGCCGTCGACCCGGGCTTGCTCCTTACCGGACAGCGAGCTACCCATTACTCACCGTCCGCAAGCCCGCGCCTACGTTGGCTGGGATTCCCGACGCTTAGGGCGTGTCCCGTGGCAGCTATGGTCGTGAGGGCGCGTATACTGCCTCTCGTGCGCCGCCTCCCTCTTCGCGAGCATTTATGCTTCGCAGAAGGACGCGACGGCTACCCATTCACTCTCGCTCCGTACCATGTCCTGCACCAGGGCCGGATGCGAGAGATCGCCGCCGCCGATCGCCTCCACGAGGACACGGCGGTGCTCCGCCCAAGCCGGTCAGACCGCCACCGTATGCTCCACCGTGTCCTCAGGGCGATCTTTGCAATGGAAGCACCCGGGCGTTTCCTCCCGCCTTATGCGAAACAGGAACCTCCCGAAACAACCGTGTCCGGTGAGGACCTGCGTCAGGTGGAAGATGAGGACGCCATGCCGCCTCTCAAGCCACTCCTCAAAGAGGGGACTTACCGCCGCTAACGTGGCGTGCCCATTTGTAAATGGTCTTGAGTTCGGAGTCGGTGTAGAGCTCTCTAGGTAGATCAACCTCAAAAAAGATTCCTCAGAGAATAAGATAAACCAACAAATAATTTTGATCTTTTAAAATTCGTTGAAAACATAATTTTGAGCCACAAACACTCTCAAGATCTTGTCGACACGATCAGTCTATGTGTTACGTTCGGAATCCGGGCAAATCGTTCGGTAGCCTCTGCCCCCGGCTATGGCTCGCCACAATTGTACCCACGCCAGGGCTGCCCTTGTACCGTTCATGTAGCTTTTGTTGTAAGAATATATTGTAAAAGACATCCGGTCGTCAATTTCTATACGAGAGTTGTGGGGTCGAAGTGTATGGGTGCTGCAGGCTGTTGGTTGTCATTAATTTGTGAGTTGCGGGTGGTTGATAACCGGTAGACCGGCCAATAATTAATTTATTTACCGTTGAGTGACCTCTCGATTACGTCACCGCCCCATTTCGCCGTGGGTGGTCCGCTCTTATCGCAAAGTCATAAAAAAAACAAAGGATTTTTTTATACGTGGGTTGTTTGAAGTGTTTGGTGTAAACTTTCACTTGATGCAAAAATATATAACATAACATCATACGTGTAATCCCCGAAGAGGATCAGAGTTCACACAAAGTTTTACACAAGTTCTTCTAACTTTAACAAACAGCTGTGCTGCTGGGGAGTTTGTTGCGCCGCTTCTTCTACCCAGCTAAAGCACTAGGAAGTGGTGAAGGGCGGGCGTTTTGGGGGGACTGTCTTATGTAATTTTTACGTTCAAAAAGAGCTAACTCTCAGTCTAGTTTGAATAAATGATTTTTTTTTATTTTGAAGAAGGATCAAATTCACCTACGTCCTACAGCAAAGACAAGTATCTCAAAAAATTATAAAAATGGATATAAAAGATAGCATACTTACAAACTCCATCCTTAAAGTCTAAATTATATAAAAAAAATGCTACCAAAATTAGTTCGTTTTAAAATGAATATATTCCAATATTGAGAAATACTTGGCTATCTTGACTTGACTTCAATTATTGTATTCCATTATCGAACAACTAAGCTTTTTTCACTTGTTCGACCACCGAACATCGAACTGGTGAGAATTATAATTTTATTGTTTGATCATTAGCATTGTTAAATAGAATAGAGTAGACAAGATAGAGTAATCTATATACATATAATAAATCTGTAGACGAACTGTTTCTGTACATTCAAAAGATTTCGAAAAAAAAAATTGTTAGCGTGGTACAAGTTAATCAACATAATTATGCCATTTTAATCATTTTCGTAATTTTAGTCTGTTTGTCGGATTGTTGGTATGTCGGTTTTTCTGATTATCTGTTTAAATGCGTGAATAGATCAAGTATTACGTCAAAAGAAGGAAACTAATATGGTTAACTTTCATATTATAATATTATTTATAACTCGAAGTATATTTTAGTTTTTGTTTCATCGCAATCGCTTCGCTCAATGAAAAGATATGATCAAATAAAAGTGTTCAAGAAGAATTTAATTACGTAATGTTAAAACACGTAACGACATATATTGGCACGAAACGGTACTAGCGAATACAATGTGTAAAAATTATGTTAATAATAACACGTTATTCTCTAGGTTACTGTGTCTGTGTTATTTCAAAAAGTAATGATACTGATTACTAAAATCGCTTTCCGTTGGTGATTGATTCCCACGAATCAAAAAAAGCTAAAAGAGTTTCAAATAAAAAGTGGTGATAATAATAATTGATGTGGTGTTCCGAGTCATAAAGAATGCAATGTTAGATAAATATTTATTAGTTTTAAAAATAACAACTTTAGAAAATCAATACAAATAGAGGGGAAGAAATCTCATAAAACATTTAATTGTAATAAAAGTCTCAGTGGCACTATCTAGCGTAATATAGAAAAATTAGACCGGCTATCAGGAACATCTTCATAGAAAATCTTAATTTCGAGCGTCAGTAACGCTATCTAGGTTTGGTTAGCAAACATACGAAGACAATAACTTGATTATGCCTGTTTTATAGATTTTCTATCGAAATTACGCATGTATATACGATAGGCGAGGTCCAAAATCCGTAGATCCATGGATAAACCCGTAAATCCGTCGGTCTGGCAACGCGGGGTGACGCTTGGTAGAAACTAGAAACCTGTGGTAGGCATGTTACTATTTGGACATTATGTAGCTATCGATGATATTGTTCACTGCTTACGCAGTCTGTTTTTTTTAATTGTTCGACCAGTGTTTCTGAGGTAGATGTCTGCTTTTTTAAACTGCTTCGAACATAATTTTGAAGAAGCAGATGGAAGCCAATAAGGTATTTTACTATAAAGGAAAAGCTTTTATCCAGCTTTTATCCAAACTGTAATCATGAATTCAGCATATCATTCCAGACTGAACAGACAGAAAAACCAGCTGTTCCATACATTTTGACCGCGAAGGTATTACACTTTTCTATGAAACAGCTGTTTTGTTTTTTGTATAACCGACCAAAAATTTCTGCGCTGGGGGTCTAAAATGATAAGCTGAATTCATGGCTACAGTTTGCGCACTGAATAATAACTTTTCCTGTATATGAGAAAAGATCTAAAAATATATTATTAAGATGGCTTAGGGAACAACTTTAAAAAAAAAAGGCAAAAATAACTTTTTAGTTTTAGTACCAACCCCACACCAATTCGAAATTTCCTCACCTTAGGGTCAAAACAATGCATATTTATGCGATAGCAGCAATCGCGGTTGATTTGCTGTCATTTTTTGAAGAGTTCCGTTGTCTGTCTCCGAAACTCATCATCACATGAAATTAATATGGGACTATTTCGGAATAAACCCCTTTCGAACAAGAATTTAGCTAATTCGTCTATGTAATTATGACGCAGTTATGCCCGAACATACATAAAAAAAAAAAACAAATATAAACATATCGAATTGATAACCTCCTTCTTTTTGAAGTCGGTGAAAAACCAGTCGGAAAATGTTGTTCATAAAATAACAAAATATTTTTTTTAAATTCAATTCAAAGATTTCAGTTTTTTTAATTTGTTTTTGAACACCATGAATTTTCGTGATGTTAGTTTACGAGGTAGGGGGTTTCGAGGGAGGTCCAGTGACGAAAATCAGGAAATAAAAATCCAAAATTACGGTAATAACTACTGGTGGATCTGAGTAAATAGGTTAGGTTTCACACGGACAACTGTTGGTATGTCGGTGCTCTTTCGAGAAACATCGCTTACAGAGAAGCATTTTCGTAATTAAAACAAAGTTAAAAATATATTTATTTTTATCTATTTGGTATCTCCAACAAAGGATACATAGAAACAATAGAAATCACAACAGTAAAATATTGACGATTTAATTTGCCTGGTTTTGATTTATTTTTTTCAACGTCGCTCTTAATTTGGGTAATGACCGACGTTACGGGGCGTAATGTAACATTCGCAGCGAGCATGTCGTTACGCCGTGTGCTAAAATCAGTGTGGTTCGCTCGCATATTTTGCCGTACTGACTGCACGAATGCTCGCTTGGTAACATGTTAGGTGCATTTTGCCCCGTGACGCCGGTCGTGATAACGCCGCGGTCCTACGGGCCGTTAACTGATAGGTGGCGCCAGGTGTTACTGCACTGCTGCCTGTCGAGGCCTATCGTAGTCCGTGCCGAGCATTCCCACTGCTGTGGTTTTATTCAGTGGTCAACATTTGATAAACAAAGCTACAAGATACGCGCATGTACGGGCCGAGACAGGCGCCCGACCCCGCGCTGCGCCACCCCGCGCCGGCGACGACTGGCCACCGGAGACGTCAACGGCATCGGATGTTCCCACGGCCTGTCAGCCTGGCTTGGTGCGGTCTGGCCTGTGAGAAAGTGGCCATGGGAACGGAATAACGCTTCAGCACACTCAACCAGACGCGCAGTCGATTTATTGAGTATCTACGGCAGGTGCACATATAATTATTATAAAATGAGCATCGACCAGGTGCTTTGATTTATATTTATTCTCAAAAATCTGAGTGAGACTTCGTCGCATTGACAATAGAGACCCTGAAGACGCAGTGACTGCATTCGAAAGCTGTGGTAGGTTCCTACCGGGCTAGATCGGAAGATTCTTTCTTTTTAACCGACTTCAAAAAGGAGGAGGTTCTCAATTCGTCGGAAGCTTTTTTTTATGTATGTTTCCCGATTACTCGAAGATGGCTGGACTGATTTGAATTGTTTTCTTTTTGTTTGAAAGGGTATACTTTCCAGGTAGTCCCATGATCATCAAATCAGGATCTGATGATGGGATCCTGGAGAAATACAGAGAACTCTTCAAATTTTATAGGCACACGAATCGATTTAGATATTTTTTGGAAGAGTACTTTCTCGGAGTGGTCTCATTTCAATTTGGTGAAGATCTGATGGAGAACTTTGGAGATAGGCAACGGAACTCCTCAATAAATGATAGCAAATGGACAGGGATTGCTGAAATCTCATGTCTGTCTATTGCTTACACCGTTTCATAACATAACATCACGCTGGTATGCTGTGAAGGGGTAAGCACATGTGAACCACTAAAAAGTGAAAAAAAACTTTAATTTCGGAAGGCGGTGACAAAAAATTAAAATACAGCTCCAAAGACACCGACTTCCGAAATTAAAGTTATTTTTCACTGTGTAGTGTTTTTTATGGAAGTCGGTTGTTTTTTTTTTTAATGGAGGAGTGATACCTAGACCATCTGAGCGACACAATATTGTTTTCCGACATGCACGCGAATTAAGTCGCGGGCACAGCTAGTTTTTAACTAAAAATTTGATTAACTTTCTATTTCATTTAGAGAATTCTCAAAGACAATATTTAATTGATACCTGTTCATAATAAAGTTAATTGTAATTTATTTTTTTCCATCGAAAAGAGTGGGTAGTAAATTACATAAAACCTCGTAAGATTTCACCGTATTTTCATTTCCATTTAAATACTACGAAGTCACACTTTGTTACCTTACTTAAACTCAATCAATCAAATCAGCCTATCACAGTCCTCTGCTGGAGATAGACCTCACCCAGACTGCATCACAACACTCTACGTGTATATACAGTATCCGTATACAGCCTGTCCCATTCACTTTCTTAAGGTCTTCGGTCCACCTATCTGGGGGACGTGACATGCTACGCTTGCCGATACGCGGACTCTACTCCTGGACTCATCTGCTCCACCGGCCATCGCCCCTTGGACAACCATGGCCAGCCCACTGCCACTCCGGTTTTTTTTCCGGATAAAAATATCGCTGATTTTGTCTTTCAAAGGAGCTCCGAGTATAACGTTCCATGCGCGCTGAGCGACCTTGCAACGAACCATGAATTTAAAGTAATAATAATAAAAGTACCTACATGTTACCTACATATACGAGTAAATACACTAACACTCACATGTAATACTAATTTGAAAAGCACAAATACCCATGTCCCATGTCAACAGTCGCACATAATTGGAAGCCAATCAGTATCAATAACAATAGACCATTAATTAACGATCTACACAATCCATCAGATGATTACAATCGGTTAATTTACGGCTATTTGTCAACCAACATTAAGGAGTTAATTAATTAGAATATGATGTAAATTAATTATATTGGCCGTATAGTTGTACTCGTAGTATAGTTTATAATCGTTTGTTTGATGGTAAAGTTTAAGAAGCCCTGAGCTCCTTGCTCTCTGTTAGTGTCAAAGTGTAAACTACAATTAAATAAAAGCATAATCAATCTATAAAATTCTCACTGCTGGGATAATAGCCTCCTCTCTGTTAGAGGAAGAGGCTGTAATTTACCACACGGGCCCAGTGCGGGATATGAAAACTCTTCGAATTTTTAGTTCTAAGGCGATATTTACTCACGATATTTTATTTATTTATTATTATTTATTTACGCTTTATTGTACACCACAAATATTCATTACAAAAAAAAACAAATAACACTCACCGTTCACCGTTTTAAAATAAAGGTGTGTTTCCCAATTAAGGCGCGTAGGTACTCTACCAAAACTTCGCGCCAGCCGTATTTTGGGCAGTTTTTTGGAGATATCTACTCGTTATTTAAATGAAATATCAACAAAAAAAAATACTTTAAAATCCTACATGATCTTGATCCCACAATGACTGCTTTAGTTTTTTTTATTAAGTAGTATTTGTTTAACAATTCTCCTTACAACGATACCACATAAATTAGTAGCAATAATTGATAACATGCATCTGCTCGTGAAGTAAGCATTATTTTAGTTATGTTACTAACACTAATAGATAGACAATTTAATCATGAACAATATGCAAGTACATTTTTTTTTTTCAAAAGACCAAATTTTGATTTTAACTTAAATGCACCTATTAACGATCCCTCAAAATCTACACCTATCTATCACCGCCAGTTTCTTAAAATCATAATTTTAAAGTTTTGTGTTAGAGTTAGAATTGTGGTTATTTAAAAAAAATGCAATTTTATTAATATTGCAAGTATCTATCACACGCTTGTGTGTATAGATCAACAATACAAAGAGTAATAATTGAACGGTTCCGGTTTGGTGTTAGGTGTTTGACGAATATTTTAAATTTCATTTATTTTATCCTAATACTTTGACTTTTTAGTATTATGTTAAATTAATTTGATAGATTAGTATGATAACTTTAATTCGAGCCATTAACGCCATTTATAATTAGGAGAACCGATCTTTGTGACAATCAATTTTGTCGTTAAGCTTAATTTTCTGTTAATGTACGAGGCATTATTCTCAAATATTGTGTTATTCTAGTTGAAATATCACTAATATTAAACTATTTGCATTATATAATGATTCAATATTCCGATAAAAAGACATACTATCTCAATACGTACACATTAATATGGGTCGGTAATTGGAAATACGATTTCCTTTATTAAAACCTATTACCGATCTTAAATATTTTTTTCTGAATAATCAGTAAATTAATTGCGTTGTGTACACAGTCTATAAGTATAATGGAAATATTCACCTAACAGTAAAGTCTGACACGCTTTTCTGCGCCACCCAGAGTGGGACAAAAAATTTGAAGATTTGCCATCCTCAAAAAAAAACCATAAACTGTGATTTGACAGTTACCTACACCTAAATTTAATTTTTTCCATTGTAGTTACAATCAATATAAACAATACCTACTTCATAATAAATAAAAACAAAATTTAAAATTAAAAGATAAAATAAAATTGTTCAATATCATAAAAAATATAAAATTACAATGTTCATCAGTTCAGGATTCAGTAAAAAATTATAAATTAAGCAGTTACAAATCAAATACAGCCTGTGAGGGTAAACACCGTTATCTTTGAAACCAGTGGTTTGGTTTCGTTTATAGAACGTAAAATCAATGAAAAAAAAATCTGCTTCTTTTCACCCTACGCGCTAGGGCAACAAACTTGCGTCTCAATACGGGTGGGGACGCGGGGCGCGGGTACCATGCCGCGTGACCCGACTCCGACGCACGGGTCGCGACCCCGGTCAGTCAGCTGTCAGTCTCGCTAGCGAGTGCGAGTAACGCCACGCCGTAGGGTCGCTTATTTCACGCGCGTAAGATTTTTTTGTCTCGCTCGTTTATTTTATATTTAAGTCAACTGCCCATGGTTTAAGAGACAACGGTGTTTACCCTTACACCCTGTATAGACTTATGTATGTGTTATAAATATAATCCTTACATACTATTATAAATGAATAATACATATACAGGCTGTAAAGGTAAACACCGTTATCCTTAAAACCAGTGGTTTGGTTTCATTTATAGAACGTAAAATCAATGAAAAAAAAACAATATTTTTTTAAAAGAAAATCTACTTTTTCCACAAGAACATTTCAGCCTACGCGCGAAGACATTAAACTTGCGTCTCAATACGGGAAAGGGCGCGGGGCACGGGGACCATGCAGCGTAGCCCGACTCCGACGCACGGGTTGCGACCCCGGTCAGTCAGCTGTCAGTCTCACTAGCGAGCGCACGTAACGCAGCGTCGTAGCGTCGCTCATTTCTCAGTTCTTATTTGCAAAATAGTTACCAATATGTAGATTTTAATGTTGTGAAATCCCGTTGTGGTACCGGTTCAGTTAGGTGTACCTCAAGGCTCAATACTAGGTCCATTCTTAATCTTAGTGAATATTAATGACTTACGATTCTATTTAAAGGATATCTGTGACGTTGTACTGTTTGCTGATGACACCTCCCTTATCTTTAAAGTAGACAGGAACAGATAAGATTTTGATGACGTAAATAGTGCACTCTCAATGGTTAAGGATTGGTTTACCGCAAATAACGCAGTTCTCAATGGCAAGAAAACGAAATGTATCAAATTTGCCTTACCGAATGTTAGGAATCTAGGACCCAACATCGTCTTAGATAATGAGGTGCTTGAAACTGCAGACTCGGCAATTTTTCTGGGCTTAACATTAGATGCCTAACTTCAGTGGGGATTACATATATCAAGCCTAGCGGGAAGGCTCAGTTCGGCCGTCTACGCCGTCAGGAAAGTAAGACAATACACTGACGTTGATACAGCTCGGTTAGTTTAGTTATTTTCATAGCGTTATTTATGTCCTACAGCATTCTGCTGTGGGGCAAAGCCGCTGACATTCAAAATATTGTTGTTCTTCAAAAACGAGCTGTTCGAGCAATTTACCAACTAGGTTCTAGAGTTTCTCTGAGAGATTTTATAAAAGATATTGGGATTCTCACGGTAGCCTCGCAATTCATCTTCGCCAACATATATTAAGCAAAATATACACTTGTACACTAAAAACAGTGATATTCATAATATTAATACTAGAAATAAGGACAAACTACGTGTTCCCTTTCACCGGCTTCATAAGGTTCACAACTCATTTGTTGGTCTTGGTATAACCTTTTATTTCAAGCTTCCTTCTTCCTTGCTAGATTTGAATTTTAGCGCGTTTAAAGATAAAGTAAAATCCACCCTTTGTTCAAAGGCATAATATTCTATCAACGACTACTTGAACGATAAGAACGGTTGGTCGCTGTGATTAACTCAAGACAATGTTTATGTTCTCATAGCATCATCCCATTTCTTCCAGTGGTGTCGTAGAAGGCGACTAAGGGACTTACTAGAGAATGGGCAGCAGCATTCTCTATGCATTTTACCACCATACTGCGATCGCCAACCCGCCTGCCAAGCGTGGCGATTATGGCAAACCCCCCAACATGACAAGCACAAAAAGTAAATGGCCCCTAGTGCCCGGCGGCCCACCTATCCTTGGCTACGGTAGCGGTCAAGGCCACGGTGAGGCAAGGGGTGCGAACAATCCCCGGAAGAGATCCGGCTACCACAATCACCGAAAACTGGACCTGGCAACATATAATACGCGTGTACACTCCGGACCGACGAGAAGATCGTTGAACTCGAGGAAGGATTGAGCAGGTTACGGTGGGATTTAGTAGGACTATCTGAAGTCCGACGAGAGGGGGAGGACTCGATAATCCTAAAATCCGGTAACTTGCCGTGTCGGGTTTATCGTCCATAAGTCCCTTGTGAGCAACGTGGTGAAGATCGAGAGTGTGTCGACCAGGGTGGCGTTCCTGATACTCAGAATATCCGCAAGGTATTCGCTGAAGGTCATACAGGTTTACGCCCCGACCTCGTCACACCCCGACGATGAGGTGGAGACTATGTATGAGGATATTTCCAGAGCCATGCATGGTTCCAAAACTCACTTCACCGTTGTCATGGGGGACTTCAACGCGAAACTAGGCAAACGAAGCGATGATGAGCTGCGAGTGGGGCAATTTGGAGTTGGACGTAGGAACCACCGGGGTCACCTACTGGCTAGTTTTATGGAGAAGGAAGGCCTCTTTATGATGAACTCCTTCTTCAAAAAACGTGAGCACAGGAAGTGGACCTGGCAGAGTCCTGATGGTGCAACCAAAAATGAGATTGACTTCATTATGTCGACGAAGAAGCAAGTATTCAATGATGTCTCTGTGATCAACGCGGTGAAAACGGGTAGTGATCACCGTTTGGTAAGAGGCACATTGAATCTCAATACCAAGCTGGAAAGATCTCGACTAATGAAGTCTACGCTCCGTCCTGCACCGATCCAAGTCCAAAACTCCGAAAGCTTTCAACTCGAGCTCCAGAATCGTTTCGAGTGTCTAGGGAGCTCTGTGGACGATTTTAACGATGGGTTCGTGGAAACTGTCCATACGGTCGGGTCTAAGTTTTTCAAGACCCGTCGTATCGACAAAAATAAGAGGCTCTCTGATCCTACTTTGCAGCTCATGAAGGAGAGGCGCGAGATGGTTCTGCAGTCTTCAGACGATGCACTCGAGTACCGGCAGCTTAATAGACAGATCTCTAAGTCCTTGAAAAGTGACCTCCGCCGCTTTAATACAGAACGTATTAAAGACGCGATAGAGCGGAATAAAGGCTCCAAGGTCTTTGCTAGGGATCTGTATATTGGGCAGAGTCTGCTTACGAAACTGAATACCGATGAAGGCAGGATCGTATCCACCAAGCCTGAGCTGTTGAGAGAGATAGAGAGGTTCTATGGACAGCTATACACGTCAACAAGAAACCCCGTTACAAATCTGGCTAACGACCCAAGAGCTAGATTGACCCGACACTATACTGAAGATATCCCGGACGTCAGCTTGTACGAGATTAGGATGGCTCTGAAGCAGCTCAAAAACAACAAGGCGCCGGGTGATGACGGAATTACGGTTGAGCTTCTAAAGGCCGGTGGAAAACCCGTTCTTAAGGCCCTCCAGAAGCTGTTTGATTCCGTCATACTCGAGGGCAAAACGCCACAGGCATGGAACAGAGGTGTGGTGGTACTTTTCTTTAAGAAGGGCCATAATGCCCTTCTTAAGAATTATAGGCCCATCTCACTTCTGAGCCATGTCTACAAGCTGTTTTCCAGAGTCATCACGAACCGTCTAGCGCGCAGGTTTGACGACTTCCAGCCTCCCGAACAGGCCGGGTTCCGTAAAGGCTTTAGCACAGTAGACCACATACATACGCTGCGGCAGGTTATACAGAATACCGAAGAGTATAACCTGCCTCTATGTTTAGCGTTTGTGGACTATGAAAAAGCCTTCGATTCGATCGAGACATGGGCTGTACTGCAGTCCCTCCAACGGTACCAGACCGACTTCGGCGAAAATCTTGCAAAAATAAATAAAAAACTCTGGGACCAAATAACCAGCGAAACATCAGTGTATAACTCCATCGACACAGTCATATCATCCAATGACACTACGAGCTATCCCGTTGAGTTTCTAAAATCTTTGGAGTTATCTGGGGTGCCATCACATAAGTTGGAATTAAAGGTAGGTGTACCCGTTTTGTTAATGTGTAACTTGGACGCGCCAGGATTATGCAACGGTACTCGATTGCAAGTCACCGAACTAGGAAGGCATATTGTGAAGGCCACCATCATAACTGGAGAAGCCAAGAGAGACAATGTTCTTATACCACGCATCCCAATCATACCCAATAACTTACCATTTAATTTTAAACGCCTGCAGTTCCCATTAATAATTGCATTTTCAATGACTATCAACAAATCGCAGGGTCAAACCTTAAAGGTAGTAGGCATACATTTGGGCACGCCATGTTTTTCCCACGGCCAGCTCTACGTGGCTTGCTCATGCGTTTCGAAATCGCAAAATCTGCATGTCAGTAGGTACCTATAACTGTTGCATTACCATCAATCATCATATACATCCGTACATCAATGTTCACAAACAACAGCGTTTATAATACCTTATATTATGTTATATTACCTTTTACTATCAAAAATACTTAGTTTCAATTTACATACACAATATAGAACAAGGGTCTCTCAAAGTAACTCTGTCTGTCTGTTACGCGTTCACGACTAAACCGCAGAACCAATTTTGATGAATTTTGGTATAAAGATAGATAGTACCTTGGAGAAGAAAATAAGCTACTCGAAGTACTAATCCTGGGCTGACGAAGTCGCGGGCACCAGGTAGTATAAAACATAAAATTCTCGTGTCACAGTGTTTGTAACAAAACTCCTCCGAAACGGCTTGACCGATTCTTATGAAATTTTGTATGTATGTTCAGTAGGTCTGAGAATAGGACGTAAATTATTTTCTATACCCCTATGTAATAAGGGTGGTATATATTTAATTTTTTGGACAAAATTTTGCATTAATACATGCATACAACCCTAAAGTTCACCATTCTACCATCAACCCCCATTTTTTTAAAGCGATATTAGTACTTTAATAATTATCTACTCTCGGTGGTCGATAATTGATCAGTTACCACTCGATCAGTTATACCCACCACGCGTCTACCGGTGTCACTTCTCACCCCGTAAACAGCACAGAATAGGGATGAGAACGAAGCTGGTCTCATAAAAATGAATCCCCATTTCCCTTGGTCACTGCATCACACAACAGCTGGACCAATAGGGTCTTTTTCTCCAAATGAGAAAAAATCTTAAAATATATGATTGAGATAGCTTCAATTCAATTCAAAGATTTCAGTTTTTTTTAATCTATTTTTGAACACCATGAAATAGTAGCCGCCATGTCATAACGTCATACCGCTGAATAAACTAATCAACTGAACAACTTTGTAGTTTTATTATTTTCGTAATCAAAGTAATTTTTACTGAAATAATATCTTACATTCAGCAAACCAACAATAAATAGAATAATAACTAATTTTTTTTATTATAAATTCATACAAAATATCAGCGCACTTGTTTACTTAGGAAACTGACGTCATACCCACAGACCAATATGGTGTCCAGTGCGTCCAGCATTTTCGTCAAATAACGAGAGAAACAAAAAAAAATTGTACTATTGGTTCCGGCCGGAAACAACAGTACGCAACCGAACCGCTTACGTCCCCACTGGTTCCTATGGGAACCAGTAAGCCCCAGTGGTTCCTTAAGGAACCACCCCGATGCAAGCGGTTTTTATCTTTATTCTTAATATACATAAGGTTTTATATCGTCTGCAATAATTTAAATCTATGGGCAGATAAAATATTCTCGTCGACTAAATAATTCAAAGACAAAAATATTGTCTGTCAACAGAAAATAAAAAGTCAAGTTTGACGTTTCGAACACGCTTGTCAATAGGGCGTTTCCGTGTTATGCTCTCTAGTTTTAGGGTGTTTTTTTTCTAACTTTTTGTGTGTGTGTGTTAAGGCCCTGGTAACTTTAAATATTGTCGTTATGAGCGATAATAGTTCTTATTGCAATCCTATACGGGTTAAAATCTGTTGTATTAAATCATAAAATATATTTGAATAATAAATGAGCAAGCATTGTCGTAAAAATGCAAATAAAATCGTATAAAATTAGATATTAACTATGTAATCACAAATAATCCATCACTGGATGCATTTTGGCAGTTTGGCATTTGAAATTTTATGGTATATTTTTGATTATAATTATAATTGTTATTGAAGGGATAAACTGGTTTTAAAGATAATTAAGAGGTGACTTTGATGATTTTTTTGATGCATTAAAATATGTTTAATTATGTGTTGAGTTCCATGACTCTATGCAAAAAAAACTTGAAAATATCTTTTTTTTTTGCTTTCAAAATTATTTAAGGTTAAAGAAATACACTGGTTAAAAAAAACCACCTTTTTGAGCATTTTCAAGAAATCACCGCCTTTTTTTTTGGGTGGGAAATCGTCAATTAATTTCTCCCGCTCTGGGTGGAGCAGGAGGGCGTGTCAGGCTTTTACTGACTAAAACCCACCCGTGTTCCCTCAGTTGCCTGTGTGCCAGGGGCCGCGGTATCTCTTTCGAAGAACCCGCACCCCTGGCAGGCATCGGTCCTTTTGCACCCCACCATTTGGTGCTGAAATCTCTTTGAGGCGCGCGTGGAACACAATGCGCCGTTGACTCGGGCTTGGTCCTTACCGGACAGCGAGCTACCCATTACTCGCCGTCCGCAAGCCCGCGCCTACGGTGGCCGGGAATCCGTCTGGGATTCCCGACGCCCAGGGCGTCTCCCGCGGCGACTACGGCCGTGAGGGCGCATATACTGCCTCTCCCTCACGTGCGCCGCCTCCCTCTTCGCGAGCATTACTACTTCACAGAAGGACGTGACGGCTAACCATTCACTCTCGCTCCGTACCATGGCCTGCACCAGGGCCGGACGCGAGAGATCGCCGCCGCCGATCGCCTCCACGAGGACACGGCAGTGCTCCGCCCAAGCCGGGCAGACCTCCACCGTATGCTCCACAGTGTCTCAAGGGCGATCTTCGCAGTGTAAACACCCGGGCGTTTCCTCCCGCCTTATCCGAAACAGGAACCTCCCGAAACAACCGTGTCCGGTGAGGACCTGCGTCAGGCGGAAGGTGAGGACGCCGTGCCGCCTCTCAAGCCACTCCTCAAAGAGGGGACTTACCGCCGCTATCGTAGCGTGCCCAACACTGGGTTGCGACAATCGCACTCTCCATGTCGCCATGAGATCCCGCCGGAGCTCTGTCCGCTGCGCCGCGATTTCTTGCGGCAGCGGAGTAACCCCGGCGTTTGGCCTCCTGGCGCCACTCCCAGATATGCACAAGGCGGCCCGCCGTCTCACCTGAGATCGTGCGGAATCCCCGGATCATCCTGATCGCCATGACCCTATGAGATGCCTTCAGCTGCCGGGCTGGTTTGCGCCTCAATGTAGGCGCCCACACCGGCGCCCCGTATAGGGCCATGGACCACACGACCCCCGCGTAGAGCCTCCGGCAGAAGGCGTTTGGCCCCCCTAGATTGGGCAAGAGCCGCTTCAAGGCAGCCCCGGCCCGCTCCAGTCTGGGAACCAAACATCGGAAATGCTCCGCGAAGTTCCACTGGCTGTCGAGGACGAGTCCCAGGTACTTCATCGTCGACTCGACGCCGATGTGAAACCCTCCTGCCGTTATCTGGGAACCCGTCGGTGGCGCATTCCCAGGACCATGAAAACACATGGCCTCGGACTTGTGCAAGGCCACCTCGAGTCACAGTTGCCGGATCCTATCGACGATTGTCGCAACCCCGTGTGCCGCTAAGTCGGCCGCCGCCTGGTATAACCTCCCTTGCGCCAGGACCAACGTGTCGTCAGCGTAGCAAACCACGCTGACGCCGCTAGGAAGGTCGGCGCGCAGCAACCAGTCGTATCTGATGTCCCACAGGTGCGGTCCCGGAACCGATCCCTGTGGAACACCGCACGACATCTCTCGCCGGTTCCACTCTCCTTGGTAACCGGGGTAGATGACAGCCCAGTCCGTCAAATAGGCCTCGACCACACGACAGAGGTAGGTCGGCATCCGGTGATACCGGAGTGCCTCCCTTATGCAACTCCAGGGCGGGGTGTTGAAGGCATTGGCGATGTCTAGAGACACTGCCAAGACGACCCCACCCCGGGCCACAGCATCCCCCGTCGTGAGGGCTCGCACGCGCATGTTGGCGTCCACCGTGGAGCGCCCCCTGCGGAAACCGAACTGGCTCTCCGTCAAATCCGGCCCCACCCGCACTAGCCGCCCGACGAGGCGGTCTGCAATTACTCTTTCAAAGAGCTTACCCACCTCGTCGAGCAGCACGATGGGCCGGTAAGCAGACGGAGAGTCCGCGGGGTGCCCCGGCTTCTTAATGAGGACCAGTTTCCCCGTCTTCCAACGAAGTGGGTACCGGCCCTCCTCCAAGCATGCGCTTAGGAGCCCTATTAGTCGAGGCCCGAGAGCCTCCAAGGCCAGGACCCAGGCTTTTCCAGGCAAGCCGTCGGGTCCTGGGGCGGTACTCTTGGCATTCAGCCTACGTACCGCCACTCTCAACTCTACCTCGGTCACCTCTGGAGCATCGTCGTCGTCGTCGGTGTGGTCCGCATCTGGCACCGCAGCAGACGGAGCCATGGGCGGGGGAGCATCACCGCCTTAAGTGGATAAATATGAATTAAGAAGTAGTTATTATATCGTTTTAGATAATATTTGCATCAAATAGCACCATAAAAACTATTTGTTCGACAAAATATGTTACTTAAACAAACCGTTTGTCAAAGTCGTAATAATTGTTATGTGAATTTTGATTGTTTTGAGTGTTTCAGTGAATTCTAGTGTATGTTATGGTATGTAAACTATTATTATCCTATTTTATCCGTATTCTAGGTATATTACCTACGTCATTACATATTATAAATTGTTTGCATGTTCCGAGTGTCAAAATGGTCGTTGACCTCCGCGCGATATGAAGTTTGAGTTTCAATATTATGAAAATGTTACGTAGGATTCCCATAAAATAACTGCTGTTCGATTATAAGTCTATTCAATAAGTAAACTCCAAAATTTCGAGCAAAATTAGACAGTCGTTTTATGAGAAATCGACATAACACAGGAACAAACATACTTTCAGCCATTCTCTGTTCTCTCCATTGTTTATAATAAAATTACAATGTAAAACGAGAACTACTTACAAGTAATATTAAGCTTTGTTTAGTCAAGAACCCATAAAATTAAACTTGAAGTAGCAAGAGATAATAAAAACTCCTATTAGAACCATTTTCGACTTCTACGCGGCCGAAGTCGCGGGCAAAAGCTTTTTTACAATATTTTTCAGATTGCTTCTAGCGAGGAAGGTTCTACAATTGCACGCGGATAGCATCTCAATATATATATTTTAAAATAAATTAAACGCCCTTTATTCTTTTACCCATTAACTGATGCGGGTTGTTCGATAGAGATACCGTGGCCTCTGGCACACAGGCAACTGAAGGAACACGGGTGGGTTTTAGTCAGTAAAACTCTGACACGCCCTCCTGCTCCACCCAGAGCGGTAGAAGTTATTTGAGGATTACCCAAACCCAAAAAAAAAACTGGGGTGTGGAGATCCGATCTGCAGTCACTTCATTAAAAATGCTGGTATTCAGCTAAGCAAATGTGTCACTCCTAACACGTGTTTAAAACCTTTGTTTTCTATATGATGATGTGGCAGTAAATACATTTAAAAACGTACCTTCTCAACTGTACAGAGTCAAGAGTAGAGGCAGCATGTATCAAATACTCTCATTGTTTCCTCGTCTCGCCGTCCGGCGCGATGACGACGTGTGAATACCACTTTGGACCGCCTAAACGTCTTTTACCGTACACAATAGGCCACGACATTACATAATAGCACGTGTATAAAGAATGAATACTTCACTTTAATTCTGTCTACATACGCTGCGCTTTTAAACCGTGCCGGACGGGCGTGATCGCTTGGACGCGAAGGGTGTGTAGGGAGGGTGTATGCCTATCCAAGTTTTATCTCGGTGTGTGTGTAGGTCTCCCAGTCCACGCGGCGCTGACGTCCTGCACCTATAGATTCCAGATATCTTCAGGACGGCTACTATCTCCCATTCTTCATGACGTCACCAGATGTACCAACGGTTTTTGATTTCCCAGAGAAACAGTTCCCCGACTTCCGACTAGGGAGGGGTGTATTTAACAACTTCTGACGAGGGGTACTTTACCTGATTTTATAAATTTATTAAGATTTAAATTAGAACCTTGGCGATGACTACAAATTATTCGAAATGACATGGTTGCTTACGTACCAACAAACTATACTGTAACGAGACTCGCCAATTGCTTCCTGTTTTAAAGTTTTATTTGTACTATATTTCATCACAGTTACATCAGAATTATGCTTAAAACACATTAACTTATTAAAATACATAAGGCCTGTTGTTTGTATTCTCTATAAAATCCCCTATCTCCTGAGATATCTATCTTAGCTATGTTTTTCCACACTGAAAGAATATTTCGACGAAAGCTGAAAAATTATGAAAAATGTTAATAAAAGTTACTATATACGTTGATTTCCTCGAAAAATACTAAATCGATTTCGAATCTAATTATAGACATCTCAGGCTGGTCCCTAGGCCTAAAACAGTCTGATATTTAAAACTTTCCAACTATGATTTTCAGGTCGTGACGCGCCCTGAAAAGAGGATTGGCAAAAACACAAATATTAAGAATCACTAACTAAAGTAACACGACATACAAACTCAATTAAGTGGGCTTTACCTTAGGTTTAGATTATTAAAAGTTAGGTCCAGGGCTAGGTCTCGGGCTAGGTCTCGGTTACCTGGACGCACCAAGAGTCTATAAATTACGACTATATAGCCCACCTAAATGAGGTTTTTATGGGTGGTTAAAACCTATGTTAAAACTGTTTTGTACTCTTCGTCACTTTTCCCTAAAGGTTCATTAGAAAACCAGCGTCAGATAGCATCAGTCTGTCTGGCATTATGCTGAAATGAACCTTTTTGGCGCAGCCATGAGGCACACACTTGACTGTTGTAGTTATTTATTTATTGTACACTTTTTTAATTTGTTATTGTATTTTGTGTTTTACGGACTGTGACCAAATAAACGGTATTCTTTCTTTCTTTCTTTACGGTTTTACATACTAGGCACTTATTCACCACTGTTTATTGGTTTAACTATCACTATTATCACTATGAATTTAAGTTATTGTCAGAAAAAACTTTATACTTAAACTATTTGGTGACGCATCGTCGCGAACATAAACAAAAACAAACGTTTGGCAAAGCACCTTGTCTGATTGAATCAAACTCGGTTCAGTTGTGATAGATGTGTATTTTTATTACAGCACAGTATACAAGTGAACATAATATGTTTAAAAAAAGATAATCACAGATAAATTACGATCATAATTTTTACATTCAGATTCAAAATCATAAGGCCCTTCTTCCTGTGAACTATTAACCTATCGTTCTAGACCAAAGTAGTGTTGTCTTGTGTATGTAACAGTGGGAACACAGACTACAATATAGTATAGGGTAAGTGGGAACCAAACACCTAACTTGTTTTCAGCGAAAATTTCAATAAAGATCCGCCAGAGGCAGCACTAGTGGGGGGTACATATGTTTTGATTTCTCTACGAGAGTAACGTAAATCGTACATTGTAAAAATGAAATCAACGGCTTGCCTGTAGTTTACCTGTTTCCGTTAGTGAAAATGCACTCGTGGTTGTCAATTAGTTTTATTTGTTGTCGGAGATTGTAATATTGAATGTAATTGTACGTGAGAATTTTTGTAAGTGCTTTCTTTTAATTTAAAAATTTAAGAATGCATTGCGAACGGTAATGTTTTTTTATAGGATGCGAGTGTGGTAAATGTTTTAAGCAGGTATGCAAATTCCTCAATCTAATTTTGCAGATATCCTGCACTTTTCTTTCTTCAAATTGGGCAAATTTTCATAAATTTATTAATGTGTAAATGTTTCCAAATATCAAAGCCGTTTAGTAGGAGTATGGAATATCAGCCAAAAAATTGTGTGTTCTTTGATCTTTTTTCAAAACTGGCTAATTAGTATGGTTCGCTACAGCTCTTTTACGACAAACCCTGATATGGCAAGGATGGAATGTCAATTTGACCTAAATGTCGAATTATAGTAAGTAAACTAGTTAAATGTGCTGTCTCTATAATTATCTCACCACAAGAATATAAAAATAATTCCTCACATTTAAAATCAAACCTACCATAAAATTCCTTTCCTGAAACCCGTTGTCAAGTTCGGAAGCATTCGGAATCTGCGTCCATCAAATCGTCTCATTGTTCCCTTGTCAGCACTGATTGGGCCTGGCGCCTGACGCCTGACGCTTACCGCCATCAGGCCGGCACGGCAGCGGCAGCGTGAACTGGTGACGTGAGAATACCTGTCTAAACGGAATGTGTATACGCGTACATTGTTGCGAAACTGAAGGTTCATTGAAGCAATAATGTGGAGATTTTTTATATCATTATGTATTATACGTGGGTTTATAATAGGAGACCAGTGGTGGCTACTAGGCCACCGGTCGGGGTGGTTACCACCAGGTAACGGCCCTGACTTACAAGTTGTAGGTCGCGTGGCTGAACCCATGCAGGCGCGTTACTTTGTGTAATATATTTCATCACGACTGCTCTAACAACGGCGAACTAAAACATCGTGGGGAAACCGTCATGTACTAGAACCGAAAATTTAAAGACATTGTGACATCCGCCGACTTGTAGCTCGCGTGGTGGATTTCGGCCCAGTTCCTCTAACAGGAGGAACGTGTACTAGCAGTGGGAACGTTATAGGCTGCCTATGTTGTAGGTTTAGGAAAGTGGAGGTAATAAAACCCTGAAAAATTATACTAAAAATAAGTGCAATGCCAGCCAATTTAAATTCAAATACTTAATGAACACACAAAGTTAAATAATATTAAATCAGCTGTTCTATTTAAATTTTAGCCATGTAAACAATTTATGACCCTTGTGGGATTCAGCACCTTAAGTCATTAAATCTTCCCCATCATATGCCTGCCTTTTCACAACTCTGTTGAGGTCGGCTTCCAATCTAACCGGATTCAGCTGAGTACCACTATTCCAATCTAACCGGATTCAGCTGAGTACCACTATTCCAATCTAACCGGATTCAGCTGAGTACCACTATTCCAATCTAACCGGATTCAGCTGAGTACCACTATTCCAATCTAACCGGATTCAGCTGAGTACCACTATTCCAATCTAACCGGATTCAGCTGAGTACCACTATTCCAATCTAACCGGATTCAGCTGAGTACCACTATTCCAATCTAACCGGATTCAGCTGAGTACCACTATTCCAATCTAACCGGATTCAGCTGAGTACCACTATTTTATTGAGTAAGCGGATACCAAAATACACTCCAACGCACCCTTTAAAAAAAACTTGCGAGCACCATCTACGCAAACCATCGAGACAGTCATAAACCGCCCAATAGTCTAGAAAGACATGTAAATCTAAACAAATCTACATAAAATTATATGTGGCCCGAATTTAAAACACATTGCACCCTCCGATGTAAAGTCTGTCGTAAATATAAACCGTCTTAAATGACTGCGGATACTTTTGGAACAGGGTTGACTAACCCTGGATCCACAAAGTAATTTACTTCGTGGCTGATTCTAAGGAATTGCGATATCGATCCCAAAATACTTAAATGCAACTCAACTTAGTGTATTGTAGCTACAGTAAAAGTTAAAAAATCTCTTTATATTAAAAAAACAACCGACTTCCGAAAAATAAACTACTTACACTATTTTTGTGTTGTTAATCGAAAAATTGAGAAAAATATTGCCAGTTTGTTAGCCTAATTAATAGGTAAACAATCTGTGTTCAATCTCTCAGACGTGAATAAAACCATAAAAAATATTAGTTGCTTGACATTAATTGATTATAAAAATACCTCAAAAAGCACCCCACGCTTTTTAATTGAATTAAATTATTTTCTCCTGTTTTAGTTTAGTTTTTAAAGCGTGTTTTTTAGTTTTTTAAACTATTATTTATTTTCTATTTTTTAGTTCTGCTAACTACAAAAACGTGGTTTTTTTTATTTTTTTTCTTTTCTCAATTTTTTTTAAATTATTGAATTGTCATCGGTCCTCGACAAGTTTACAAAGTTTCAATAAAATCTGACCGTTTAAAGCGGGTCAAAATCGCGCTCAAAGGAATCGGTTACATACAAACATACAAACAAACAAACATACAAGTGAAGCTAATATAAAGCGTGTAAAAATATTGGAACTCGTTTACACTTTACCTCTTTATTTCGAGACCTATTTATTTGGAGTTTCTAGCCCGTCCTTCTCTATCGAGATCTACGTTTTGGAACTAGTTTCAACTTTCTGACTAACTGGCCGACTTTTTGACTTTGAGTTTGAGTTTTATGAACTTCGGATATTCAGAAGCCTTGCAAATCAATAGATATTAGGTAGTGAGGTACACTTACTGTATCTGTGTGTGTAAGTATATAGGTAAACACCTCGTTAACCCTTCGGGCACTACTGTTACAGGTGCTATGTTATGGGAGATGTGATTTTAAAAAACCAGTCTAATTAATCACCCTACATTATGTATTAATAACAACAGTTTAATTAAATTCTATTTAATGTTTAAGTCATAACTGATACTGTATTTAATAATTAAAACTACGATATACAAAATAAAAACAAAAGGACACTTAGGCGTCGAAGTATTCCTCCGCATCGCTGTCATCAGGAAACGTGCCCAGAAGACTGGCAGCATTGCCACGTTGAATGGCAATGCTAATTCTTTGGCCAAAGAACGACCCAGCCCTCTGGTCACGTGAAGTGTCGATCAGCCGGCGAGAAATTTCCTTAAAAAGGAGACGTGCACTCGGGCCCCATGACCCGAGCGTTTCGACCCCAAACGGCTCAAAACTGTAGTTACCCATAAGGTTACAGTATTTACGCTGCTTGAGGGTCTCAGCAACAGCAGCAGCGGCGCCAGCACAGCCCGCCGTGCTAGGAACATGGGATGGCGCAAGGGTGTCGACACATGTTGCGTCCCACACCAGAGGTCTTCCCACCTTCCAAGGCAATAACGTCATGCCGTCTGGTCTCTTCCCATCGTCACGTACCAAGCCGTTTGGTTCTAATACCGCTGGTACGCCGGCGGTGACAAGGGCTCGACGAATAATATCGTTGATGCTGGCGTGGCGTGCTATGCGACCTGCGCTCCTGCAGCAGGACAGGCCATGGTGCCCGAGACTGTCGACAGCTTCACCGCAGTGACACCGATGCGGAGCAACACAAGGTGCGCCCAAGCGGAGACACGTAGCGAGCCGAAACGATGAGTCATCCATCATAGTGCCTATGGTGGATGACGGGAGCGCCTGAAGCCACAAGCCTGACTCCCATTCTCCCACAGCCAGCAGACGGGCACGCTCAACAGTATTAGGTGACGTATTTACCAGGGTATTCCGTATAATACTGCAGAGCGGCACGTCCCACCGTCTCTGGGAGGATGGGTTGTCAGGTAAAACCGTATTGGGACAAGCCATTTTCCAAGCGTTCAAAGCATCGGTCAAACACGGTACTTCAAAATCAACCAGTGAGGAAGATAAAATATTCCTGGTTAATTTATCTGTACTGTGGACCGAGGAGAGGAAGGCCGGTAAACTTATACTTGAAATTTTGCGGACGCCGAGACCACCCAGGCGAATGGGAAGTGTGGCTTGCTGCCACGCTCGGTCGTCCAGGGCCACATTTAGGATTGAAGTTAGTGTATTTCTAATAATTTGGTCTACTTTTTCTAAAAGTTGTGGATGCTTCCAAAGATGGGAGGAGCGAAGGCTATATGTAAATTTTGGTCCAAAGCAACAGTATCGAATGAGCGTGAAGGCCGAATGAATATTAATTTTGAAAAGTCGTTCCGAGACATCATGGAAATTTTTAATTTTCTCCTCAATAAACGTTGGAAAGGATTTGTCGAAAATTGGGGACCCTAAGAGGTGAAGAGAGTTTCTTTCCGTAATTTTGATGTCTGGTGCTATTGTACAGAATTTTGCTATGGTGGTCTGTCTGTCAGTAGTATGGGGAAGATAAATTTCACATTTTGAATGGTTAAGGTCTTTAAGATAAGATGTTTACCAACCCTATTCCGAAAGTTGTTGAGGACATCATCAAATATACATTTAGGGGAATAATGGCGGGCCCACTAACGCACGTTCTGATGTCCGTCTTGTCCTTGAATATGTATGACGGAGGGACGAACAGTTACAACATGGTTTCCAAGTCTCGGAGGTTTTCTGGAAGAAGTGATTACTTAGGTTTTACTATAGTCGTTACAAATGACGAGCAAGCATTACGTTATTTTTATGTCATCGGTTTAATGTTCAAAGATTACTTGTGAAATTGTTATTGGAATAAATATTTATTTTAATGTATCACAAGACACAACCCTCTCTTTACCCGACTGCATGACAGCAAAGATGTGGTTATATTTTTACAATGGGTCTGATCATAGTGATCTTTCGTCTTAATCATCATTCATTCTTTAATAGCCCGCTGTTGCCACACTAGCTGCTTGTGTTGTTTCGAAGTCGCTTTTATGACCCAACCTTTCCATACATAATATTTGTACCGAAAAATATCTAGCATGTTCCAAATCAAACGAAAGAATCCTTCATTAATTAAATTTTACATAAGACATCGCAGCCAAACATAAAAAAGTTTGCATTTTATTGTTTGAGCGACTGCAGCGCTGTACGCCGCGCTACTGGGTCAATACGGGCGGAGGCGATCGGCCCAAACTCCAGGGTTATTGTGTTTCTTAGTAAACTTACTGAACCGACTGGTTTTGTATACGTTTAGTATTGGACAGCGGAGTTTTAATGTCTTGTTTGTGTTTGAATTGGGATACATATACTTGGCGATTTCTGGGGATGAATATTTTTGGTTAATTCAAAGAAGTTGAGTTACGATGAAGGAATAAGTCATTTTCTGTTCACACAGCACAAGATAACATCTAGATATAAGAATACAATGGGTCTAAAAGAACCTCGGCATTGTATGATATGATAACTAAGTAACTACTTCTTCAAGTTATTATATCTACATCGCCACATGCTAAGTACGCAGCATACTGAGACGTCAAAATACTGCAACGCGCAAGCAGAGTTTACAATATACAATATCCCGGCATCAATTGTAGAGCAGTTGCCTACCAGACATAATAACCGTCTGGTCGGAGGATCCTCTTTTTATTATAGAGGACTAGCAGTTCACCCGCGACTTCATCTGCGTGAATTTGGAAGATACAGCCCTTAAGTATTACTCGCTGATATTGTAGATTTCTATAGGTGAGATAATTTTATAAAATTTAATTTAGATAGGTATCTAACTGAGTTAAATAGGTATTTAATTAAAAGCTTCCCTGTTTACAATGTTTGAGTTTATTTTTTATTTTCCGGTAACAAAATTATCTGGTTTTCGGTTGATCCAGCTAGTGATAAATCAACATTTAACTGCCTGCCCATGGGTAAAAAAATATTTTAGTGTGTCAATGCCAACCAAAGAGAATGTTTGTCTCTGGGACTTGTTAATAGTCAAGGCAAATGATGTTTAAACGTGAATCTGAAGTCACTTGAACGATATAGGAATCTCCGTGGGAATTATTGGAAGCTTCGGGATCTGCGCTAGCTGGCCAGCTTCTGGTCCGATGAGAATGGTCGCTGTAATTAAGTTGTCTTTTAAATCATTTATTAGTAGACTTGTGCCATTGCACAGGTTAGGTTGGCTTACATTTTCCGATTTTAAATAGCAGTTCGTGCGGTGGCAGCCCGAATGGATTAAGGGAGATTAAAAGTTCTTGCGGATAGTGGACTGCACCTTCAATATTACACACTGTATCAGTGAACTTGTAGATTTTGACTTGGCCGGGGACTTTTTGTAAAATTAAATTATTGATTTAATTGACTGTATCGCTCCTAGGTGTGACGATAGCCCTTGAACAAAGCCAATGAAGATCTCTATTTAGTACATATTACGATATGTACGGATATTTGACATGAAGCGTCTGCCTATGTAACCTCCACAGCCCAGTTACAGGGTAATACGACACCCCTTACAATTGGTATCAAACTTTCAGATTTCTGACTACCTCAATAATGAAAAGATAAATCACACCAGTTTGATCTTATCTGGGAGAAGCTTTGCTCTGCCATATAACCTATAGATACCTATGATAGCGTTATGTCTTTGCGTCATTGAAACAAATAAATTATTGAACTTTTCTTAGCAGAAATATGAGTAATATGAGCACACCTGAAGCTGTCTACTGGTCTACTTTGACCGAAACTCGCCGGTACTGAAACCACCTTTATTTAAGCACACCCCGTATCTCACAATGTCTAGGTACTTAATAATCATAATGTTAATGTGGGACGAATGTACCATGACTCATAGAGCTATGTTGAAGAAGTGGATCGAACACCTAAGGACTTGAGAAACTCAGTCGCTGTCATGGGTGGTGTCACTTTTGTTTGACTGGTGACTTTCGGCAGACACAAAAGAGACACGTGCGGACATCATCAAAGAGTGTCTAAAATCATCGCCCTTAAGGAGTATAATTCAAACCCTAAATTTACACACTAACATGAGAGCCCACCTTAAATATGGATAACGATTTTCCACAACAGCTGCTTAAAGTTGGAGAAGGGTCTTTTTCTTCTCCAATCTTGGCCACTAACGTTGCGGAAATCGTTATAAATGAGAGTCTGGGTCGTATAGTTCACAGTCTCCAGCAACTTATAGATGAACAGCATCTATAAGTCGCAGCGACTGAATTTCTCAAGTCCTTAAGTATTCGACTGCTTCAACGTGAGCTCTATGAGTCATGATACATCAGTCTCATATTATCAGTGACGTATCTTGTAACAACTGACTAAGGGATCCATTTTTGGATGTCGAACATATCGACTGTTGCTCCAATAAAACTGTCAGTGGGAGTTTGAAGGTAGAGTTTGTAGATTTACCGTCGCTCAATAAAGCTGGTTTTTCCTCTTTTTCCTTCTGTTGCTTATCCGCATGTAATAATAGGTGGTGCCCGAAACCACATTTCTTGCACCTACTGGCGCGACAGAATCTCTTGGGATGCTTTCCGAATAAGCACCTGAAGCAGGTATTTTGCCCTTTAATCGCTTCCCAACGTTGCTGAATGGTGAGTTTCTTGAAGACCTCACATTCTTCCACTTTATGCTTCCGTTGACATATTACGCATTCTTCTGGAGCGGTAGTCTCGTCGCTCTGCGTATTCACTCTCTGTGTCAACGGAGGCCTGCTGCTGGCCGCGCGCGCACTGTTTCCTGGTCGGGACTGTCCTGTACCACCGAACTTCTGTTGTTGCCTGGCAGGGGGCTTTGATGGACCTGGCTCGAATATGTTCGCTTGTACATAGTACGATGTCGAGCGTGTCAAATGTATCAAAAACTGAGATAACATCTCTAAGTTTGGAGACACGCTCAAATCCACCCCCTGCGCACTATTCAACCCCATGGCGAAGTCCCCATATTGCGCGCGTTGTATGGGCGTCAGTTTACCCAGCAGTTTGTTTACAAGCTGCGGGTTATTTAAATAGCCGTCAGCTCTAATGTTCTTTAACAGTGACACGCAGTTTCGCACCGTTGTCGAGAATTTCCCCAGCTCCCGGCAACTCTCCGTCACTCTGGGTAAATCTCGGACTTTCTTTATTGCATATTCTAGCACTAAGGTCGGATGACCGAACTCTTCCTCGAGCGCACGCATTATCTCTGAGGGATCTGTTGATGTTCTCAACAGATCCTCCGCTGCTATCTTTGCGCTGCCCTGTAATGAGGATTTTAACCGTGCTAGGTTTTCGTGCGGTTTGAAACTGTACAGCTGTGACGTTTCCCAGTACATATTTCGATATGAAATCCAGTCGGCTGGGTCACCATTAAAATACGGTAATTCATATGCCTGTCTTGGTACCGGTCGTGGTCGTGCCAGGCTCGTGATCGCCTCTGCCAGTTTTTCGAACTTATCTCGGCTTCTGTCCCCAGATGATTTTCGCCTTCTTTCTCTATCATCCTCTCCGTACTGCATCTGCCGCCGTGTGACCGACTCGAGCGTTTCTACCCGAGGCACACTTGCGACCGGAGTGGTAAAGATGGGATAACAACTGGGCATATTAAACCTTACGCCTTCCGACGAAACTGGCACGTACCTTGACGTATTTGGTACCGTTAGGTTAGGTAACGGTACAGACGCGGATTGCCTCGGTACTTGCGACATGTTTACGTTATGCGACACTGACGACACACGGTAACTATTACTATCACGATTCACTGTACTTACGTGATTTACGTGGTTTTCCGATGCTTCACGGGGCGCGGCCTCTTCAACAGGCGCGCCTGACACAGCTGACAAACCCAACACTGAATTTAACCGGGGCACTTGGGGTGTTTTACTCACCCATTCTTCGACGCGCTGTGTCGTACTCACATCGGAGTGCGAGCCATCACTCTCGTTAGCCGCCTCAATTTCGGTTAGATCTGCCTCCACTCTTTTCTTGAGAAGGTTTTCCTTATCTTTCACAAGATTCTCCTTTAGCTGCACTAGGTCGCGCTCAGCCTCGTATTCGACCCTTTTTCTGAGGTAATCTATACTTTTCCGGCTGTTTCTCGATGACGCTTTGCTGCGCGGTGAGATATGGCGAACTCTAGCTCCTGTCTGTCTGGTCGGCCCTTCTGGCGCTATGCTATGATCGATTACTCGGCCTCCCGTCAGAGGGATGTTACAGGCAGACGTTGATGCCATCGTTGGCGCTATGGACGGAGATCCTGGGGCCCTCTCAGAGGGAATGCCCGAGTCAGAGACGACGTCCTCTAATCTTCGTGAACTCATTTCTTGAGCTAGCTTCCTGACCTTACTGCGTGTGGTAATTTCGCTTTTATTGCTCATGATTTAATTGAATACTTTCTAATTGAACCTGATCCGGCTCGATAGGACCAAAATGTTAGATATGCGGGGAGTCAGGTGTTGTAGGCGGTGGTGACGGTGTTCCCGATCACGAAAGTATTCAATTAAAACAGGTATAAAGTTTGTAAATCACTATATTTGTACACGGTTATTACACGTTTATGGAAAATATATAAAATCACACAATTAGGCACTTTATACGGTTTATATACATGATATACACACAATAGTCAAAATAATAGCTAGGATTACACAATAAAGTCATACACAGTTAAGACACAAATAGAATAAGAGTAATATCCTAAGTTATAATACTGGTTTACTTGCTAGCTAGTTATAGGGTACTTCGCGACTTATTAGTGAACAGCGGAGCCACTATTTCACTATTACGTGTTCACTTGAGGACTAAATGATGAATACTGAAGGTTATGAGGTAACTCTTCTAAGCACTGGTAGTAACATTATGATAAACTATTTTTTTTTTTTTGTAGGGCATCTCGCCGTTGGCCTTGAGAGGCCGTGACTGCTCAACCGGTCATTCCTGGGGCTGCCATTAAGATTTTACACTTAATGCCTCCAGCCAGGGCTTACAAACTAAATTTATATGCTAAGCGACTGCACGCTGAGGGCACCCCCTGTGGGGTACGGACCTCGGCTCAGGGCGTCACTGATAGGGGGACAGCTATCACTATTGGGGACAGGCTGGATCAAATTGGCATCATTATTATTAGACGGGGAATTTAAAGCTACTGGCTCAGCTGCGGTGCGGGCTGGCGCTTCAACGAGCAAGGGTCGGTCGGGGGTCTCGACGTTAGGCGCCGATACTACTAGGGGTCTTCGCGGGGCGCGAGGACCTCGGCGGCGAGGTCGGAAGGACGATTTTGAACGGTGTGTGCGAACTGTACTGGTGGCCCTATTGCTTTCCTGAAGGAGAGTAATGTGGTCGTCTGGGTCGGTGAGGACATGTCTCGGTCGTTGGACAGAGCTAATCCTACTGGGGACATAAGTGGCGGCCTTCACAATCAAGGGATTGCGGTGAATTTCGGCTTTATCGAAGAAACGCTTCCAGTTGCGTTTCATGAACTGACTGACCGTGGGGATTTTCAGATCGAGATGGAGGATCTCGTTCCGAACGAACCAAGGGGCACCTGTGGCTTGCCGGAGGAATCGGTTCTGTAGGGTCTGCATCCTATGGATGAATCGGGGGTTCGCGTGTGCAAAGATTGCACACGCATACGTCATGATGGGCCTTATACACGCCGTGTAAATCCGCAACTTGCACTTTAGTGACAACTTGCTACGTGCATTTAGAACAGAATGTAACCTGCCAAGAGCGAAGGCGGCGCGTGAGCGCGCCTTCTTTATGTGCTCTGCGAAGGAGAGATGCTGATCCATGGTCACACCAAGGTATTTGGCTTGCTTCTCCCAAGGGATAGGCTTGCCGAACAAAGAGATGGGACGGGGGGGCTCAGGTCTAATGCGTCGCGGTCTCGTAAAGTGGACTGCTTGGCTTTTATCCGGATTTATATCGATCCGCCACTTTCGAAACCACGCGCCAAGGACGTTGACGGTGGTCTGGAGAGTAGCGGCTATCGCGTCCTGACTTTTCCCATTGTAGTAGATGGCTGTGTCGTCTGCGAACAGTGCCAACTGTGCCTTTCTACTTTTTGGGATATCGCTCGTGAATAGAGTGAATATGAGCGGGGACAACACCGCGCCCTGAGGGACGCCGGCGCGAATGGGATGGGGAGACGAGATCGCCCCTTCGATGCGATAGCGAAAGGTGCGGTTCGACAGAAAATCTCGTAAGATGAGCACGAGACGGTCTGGCACACCGAGACGGTACAGCTTGTAAATCAAGCCATTGTGCCAGACCTTGTCGAAGGCTTTCGCTATGTCGAAAAATACTGTACCGGTTATCGTACCGCGTTGGAAGCCAGCGCTTATATGTTCTACGATACGGTGGACCTGTTGCACACAACAATGTTGGTTACGGAAACCGAACTGCTCGTTGGGTATGAGGCCTTTTGTCTCGGCGTAATTTCTGAGTCGCTTATAAATAAGTCTCTCATAGATCTTGCCGAGACTACTCAGTAAACTGATGGGGCGGTAGCTCGTGGGCTCGGATTTGGGCTTGCCCGGCTTCGGGATACCGATAACCGTGGCCTGCTTCCATGCATCGGGGAATATATTATTACTCAAGGCACCATTGAAGATGGTGGTCAAGAGCATGATCAGGTGGGCGGGCAGCATCTGGAGCACCTTATTGGTGATTCCGTCAGCGCCGGGGGCCTTGCGGGGTTTCAGACCTTTGATGACCTCGTGAACTTCGTCCGGGGTGACGAGAGGTAATGGGTCATCAGGGTCTTCAACGGGCGGGAGGGAGGTTCTACGTTCGACTTCAGCGTCCACCTCAGCGAGATGAGCTTGGTCTACTGGTTGAGAACTGGGAGTGCATTGAGCCTCTAGACTGGCGGCTAGACATTCTGCCTTGTCAATGTCGTCGAAGGCAACGGTGCCATCGGGACGGGTCAGGGGGGGCATGGAAGCTACTTCTTTGGATTTGAGTTTCCTCTGAAGTTATCAGAAAGCTAGGTGGGTCGGCTTGAGGTCACTCAGCATCTTGTCCCAGCCCGCGTCCCGCAGCTCCGACATGCGTGTCTTTACAGCTCGCTGTAAATAGCGCATGTGGGCTTTGTTGGCGGCGCAGGGAAAGTTGCTGTAGGCACGAACAGACGCGTTCTTCTCATTCAACAGTTCGCGTACATCGTCCGGCAGCTTCCAGCGGGGGTCTTCCCCCACCGGAACCCGCCTCAAACTTTCGTCCAGGATAGATTGTACGTGACCCGTGAATGAGTCGATCGCGGCCGTTGTGTCGGCGAGTGAGTCGAAACGATCGGGTATAGAGTCCAAGTGGGCGGACGTGTTGGCTTTCAGCGAATCGCTTACTTGCCTCCAGTCCGTTACCAGTTTGGTGAGGGGCGGTAGGTCTGGATCTGGGAGACCCGTCCGGGCGGCCAGATGCATGACTACGGGGCGATGATCAGAACTGAGCTCGTTTATTGCTTCTATGGAATTCAACCGGAGGTTGATTCGCTGCAGAATGGCAATGTCGAGAACATCAGGGGTATGATTAACATCGTGGGGATAGTGGGTAGGCGTCATCGGGGCGATGACGTCAAAGTTCAGGCGCGAGCAGAGGTTGAACAATTGTCGCCCTCTAGTCGAGACCCGAGAACTGTTCCACGCGGGGTGTTTCGCGTTGAGATCGCCCGCTATGATAACGGACTCACTCATTCCTAATAGGAGCGCGATATCGTTTGCGATTAGGTTGAAGTCCTCCGAGTGGGACTGGGGAGGGAGATAGGCTGAGACTAGGGTGATAGGCTGATGGCCAGTCATGCCTAGTCTGCAGAACGAGACTTCTAATCGGGCCAGGGTTGGCGGAACCATAGGGATGCAGTATAGGGACTTTTGGTAGTAGACGCCCCGATGGCAACGTGACCTGTCGTTGCGCACTACGCGGTAGTTTGCAATTTTCGGGTCACGGTTGCAGGGTTTAAGGAACGTCTCCTGTACTAATAGTATGTCTAAGTGATGGTCGCGGAGGAAAGTGGCGATCTCATCACGTTGGCCAGTTATGCCATTGGCGTTATAAGTACCTAATTTTAGGGATCGGATCTTTAGACGAGAAACAACCGTGTTAGACATTATGGTGCCTAGGTTGGTTGGATCTAATCTGGACTAACGCTTGCGTAATATCAGGATACGCTTCGTAGATGGCATAAACCTGGAGGAGGTTACCTGCCTTGGTAGCTGCGTCGACTTCCTGCGCCATCCGTTGGGCGCGGGGGGTGCAGAAAGTCAGGAACGCGCTGTCTAAGATGCTATACGCGACGGACGGGCTCATGGCCGCGGGGCCGGGGCCGGATGCGGGGGGAGCGGCTTGACGGGCCGCGGGGCGCGCAGCGGGGTTCGCGGCGGCGGCGACGGGGGCGGCGGTCGCGAGAGAGTACGGGGACGGGGTAGTCAGCGCGGGGGCGCCGGTACGCGGGTCCATAAGCGGAGGGATAGGCGCGGGGATGGGCCTGGATGAACCCATCGCAGGGAATGCCTGCTGATGGTTCAGACGGTTCCAGGGGCTAGGTCTCTGGGGACAGAGACGGTCTGGGAGGGCCGCGGAGGGAGCTTCCCTTTGCTGACGGGCGTCTGCACGCTTCGCCAGCCTGGGAGAAGAGGATTTGGGTGCTTTCGAGCAGCCTCTATAGTTGGCGGGGTGACCGGATTCACCGCAGAGCACGCAGCTCGGGGGTTCCGTACAAAGGGAGCGGTCTTTTGGGCGTGGGCAATCAGCCGTGCTGTGCACTCCGAGGCACTTCACGCATCTGGGTGTCGCATAGCAGTGCGACTGCGAGTGTCCGTACAGCTGACACCTATGGCATTGGCCGACGATCCCCGACTTGCGGGGCTTTTCGATCCGGATACCGGATAGATGGCAGACTGTACGGACGTTGAAAATCGGGTTGTGGCCCTCTGAAGGAGGGCAGACAACGAGTACCATGTCGAATGGTACTCCGCGGCGGGCACGGTGCATGCGGTGCACTTCGAGTACGGGGACGTTCTGGGACTCAAGGTCGGCCTTGATCTCCTCAGTCGCGATCTCCATCGGTACCTTCTTGATGACAACTCTTGTTTGTCGGTCTTCAGGAAGGGAGTAGGTGTGGAACGACACACCTCTATACCGGAGAAGTTTAGTGAGCGCCCGATAGTCGTTCGCGGTCGGGACGGTCACTTTAATACCCTGCTGGGTAGCCGGTAGTGTAACCGATACGCTGTTCGGCGCACCATTTGGAAACATCGGTCCACTTGCCCTTCTCCTGAATGAACAGGGGTGGGGGCGCGGCCACCTTTTTACCCGCTGCGGTGCGGGGCGCGACGGCGACGGCTGGGGCGGTACTCTGCTGTGAGGCAGGCGCGGTCGCGGTGGGGGTGGCGGCTGGAAGAGCCTTTTGGATCGGAGTGGGAGCGGGGACCGCGGCGGAGGTCGACGGGGTCGGGGGGCGCGGGGGAGGGGGCGCGGAATCGTCCTCGAGGGCGATCATTTTGGCAGCTTGCTCGGAGCTGTGCTTGCCCTTCTTTCGTTTCCCTTTCCGACCTCCGGCAGGAACGACCTTGTAGTCGTCCTCGGAGGAGGGGAGGGTCGCGGGAGTGGGAGCGATCGCGACGGGAATGGGTTCGTGCGCGGGCACGGACACGGGCTCGAGTTCGGGCTCAGAGGGAGCATCCTCGGCGTCCATCGAGCTCGAGTCGGACTCGGCGTCGGAATACGCGGGGGAGGACGTGGGCTCGGGTCGCTTTCCATTGAAATGCTGAGCCAAAACGGGCGGAAGCATCGAATTAAGAGTCCGTTCGACTCTGGCGCGGAAATCGTGGCTCTTGCTGTACGCAGCCAATGTCACCCAGAAGGCGTCATCGGGAGCGTCCAGCTCGAGCAGCGGGAGGTAGGGAACCTACTTTACGCTCATATGGAGCGAGCCTATCATATGATAAACTAATTTTTACGGAGCCTTATGGTTGTAAGTTGCGGTAAGCCCCGCATCCAAACATTTACAAAACATCTATCATGTCAAGGAGGCGGGACCTAAATGGTCAAGCGTAGGCTGTTTTTTAGTGGACAAGTCGAAACCTGCTCCCGATTCCAACTAGAATCTTCCATACGACCGTGGGAAAATAACGTTTCCATGGTCAATCCTTCGTGCGGCACAGTTTGTATGGAAAATTCCTATGTTTGCAGGTTCCGACTTGTATTACGAGCCTACCATACATCACGCTATCGGAAATAGGTAGGGTAGGCAGGTAAGATATTTCTGGTTAATAAGAATAAATAGGTAGCACAGGTAGGCAGGTACACACAGGTAGGTACTTACTGGCAGGTAAAGTTAATAGTTTTTAATGGGGCTCTGTTTACATAACTAGATAGGCCCGTAACTCACATGAATGTTATTGGGCTTCGCTAACAGGCATTAATTCCGATATTCTCGAAAGTCATAGAAAAATAATAAAATAAGATAAGATTTATTTATTTGTCTAAACATTGTATACATACGAGAGCATGCAAGATATTAGATACATCGTTTGAGTCAATTCATGTTTAGCCGTTAGTATCGGCGTACAAATATTTCCCTAACAAATAAGAAAAGACAAAAAAATACCTGGAGTAGGCACTTACATAGTTTATAATGTGATATGGGGTAACTCAGTGGACGTGAACAAAGCATTTATTGCACAATAAAAATGTATCAGAGCTGTGTATGGAGCAGAATATTTAGATCATTGTAAGCCATTATTTAAAGCACTAAAAATTCTTCCACTTCCTTGTCTTTACATTTTTGAAATTTGTGTATTTATAAAAAGGTATTCGCATATGTTCCCATTGTATGAACACATTTCTAAAAGAGTCAATAGTAGAAGCCCAAATAAATTACTTGCACCTAGCCAGAGACTGCATTTGTATATCAGGAATTCCAATTGTATGGCAATCAAAATTTTCAACAATTTACCTTCTCGCATCAGAGTGCTGCCTACTAATAAATTCAAGAAAGCAATATTTGCCTGGCTTTTAGACAACTGTTTTTATTCAGTTCACGATTTTTTTAATTATAAATTTTGACATTACATGTAATCAGTAGGTACTCAGTGTGGATTGACTTTTTAATTTTAAGGCATTTGACATTTCATTCATAAATATATTTAAGTTTTTGTTTCTAATTAATGAAATTTTACATTGTATTAAAAAATAATAGTTACCCATAGTCATTTCAAACTAAATGGGAATTGTACTTTAATTTAAATATTTCTACACTGGCAACGGTAGTATATGTGAAGCTTTTTAATAATATTAAGATCATAATGTACCATATACTCGGAAATAAATATACTATACTATACTATAATTTAGAAACTGAACAATTAGAAATTATTTTATGTTATTATGTCAAAATTCCATATTCATACAAATTTAATCTTAGTGTCAGGAAAAGATAAAATTATTCAATCAAGCAAAAAATTTTTTATCTAAATTCGGAGACACTATAATATGCCTTTTGCGAAAGAAACATTTTTAATTGTCGCTTGAATGCCATACTATTTAGCTCCTTCCAACGCGTAGGCAATTTGTTAAATATAGTAGGCGCCATGCAGACGATAATTTTGCGCATGAGTGCCGTTTTTGCTGGATAGACTCGAAGACTGGTCATTATCTCATCTATTACGCGGTAGATTAGAGTTTATTGTTTTAAGATTTGTTTTTTATAATTATTTATTTAAATTTTATTGTTTTTGATACATAATATATATTAATAGTATTTTCAGTGTAATACATTACCGAATGTACAATTTTCTCAAAAGTAAGAATACGAGTATACTGGTTTATGAACAAAAAGGTTTTAGAAAAAATAAGTCGTTATATGTTGCTATTTATGATTTTCTCAAGAAAATTGTTTTTTTTTTGAGGGTGGGAAATCATGAAATAACTTCTCCCGCTCTGGGTGGAGCAGGAGGGCGTGTCAGACTTTTACTGACTAAAACCCACCCGTGTTCCCTCAGTTGCCTGTGTGCCAGAGGCGACGGTATCTCTTTCGAACAACCCGCACCCCTGGCAGGCATCGGCCTTTGCGGACCCCACCAGTTCGGCGCACCAGGACACATGGCACGCCGTGATCACCCTAGGAACCAAGTAGCATAAGGGCCCCAGATGACCCCGTGTCTGGCACCCTTGGTCCCCCTGCGACGGGTCAGCGCAGTGGCCCCGCCGCCTACCACTTTTCGGTCGCAGGGGATAGGGACAGCGGCCAACGCTATACCGACACTCCTCTTCCCCTGCGGCCCCACCGCGTCCGCCATCAAACGGTGGCGGCCCCGTCCAGGTCACGGAAGCGAAGAGCGCTACTCAGAAGTACCGGCACTCCTCCTCCGCCGCAGCCTGTAACCCTATGCCGCGATGCCTCCCATTCGACATCGCGGCCCGCCTTAGTTGCGATGTACTTCACCATAACCTACTTTTTGGCCACTACGTCGTCGGCTTGGAGGCAAAAACCCTGACGAGCGAGCCTCACCTTGGGGTTTCTCTTCGCTTCACTGTGGGAGCGGACCATGGCTACTGAGTCCCCCTCCCCCTCGCAACGACAATGCGGGAACCCACTGGGGGGGAAGAAAATTATGTCAAGTTTAGATAGCACACTACCCATCTGTGGCCTTTATATGGACATGACGAAAGCCTTCGATCACGTTGATCATACTATACTTATCGACAAACTAGAAAGATAATATGGAATACGCGGCAATTGTCTTGATCTTATCACATCATAGCAACCGACAACAATACATAGAAATAACAAATAGAAATATTAAAACCAAGCGTGAAATCAAATATCGATCAAAACCCAGAACGGTGAAATACGGTGTACCTCTGAATGCCCACCTGAGCCTAAAGTGCAGTAATAGGCATTTGGTCGGTTTTGAGTCAAATATATTATTCTGAATCCCCATTTTATTAGCTATCAGCCGACTTTTTTTTTAGCTCCAATGAATTATTTTATTTTAATTTATTTTCGATGAAGTAACGGCAAAATTACCATAGATAGTATTAAAATATTAAATTTTTACCAACTAAACCGCAATCAAACGAATTATGCACCAGATTTTTCTCTGTTTCCTAACTAAACTGCAGTATTTTATTATATTTTGTGACCCTTTAAATAGTAGTTTGTTTTAAAATATTAAAGAAAAATCTTACTAAAGTGCAGTATTATTCGACGCATACAAATTGATTATACTGCAAAAGTTAAGACAAAATATTTTTTACTTAAATTCATAATTAAAGTGCATTAATAATATTACATAGGTACTGCACATTAACTTGTTAGGGATTTCATAATTTCTTGTGAAAAACCAAAAGACATGCAGTATTAATAACTTTACTGCAGTTTAGCTTGCAGGATGTTTTGTAGTTGCTTGTGAAAAACCATATATTATAATAATACAGTGATTATACATTTTACTGCTTATTACTTACTTTACTCCATCCAATTCATATTACCTACCTTAAAATACCTAAACTCAAGTAATATTCCCTAATACTGCGGTTTACTTGGTAAAATTATTAAAATATTAAAACCGAGCACGCACGATACTGCTAACATCGGCGCGGCGGCGTCGCGTCGTGAATACCTATTGCGTCTGTGCGTCACGACCGCGGTTTGAGACGGTCTTGTGCCCTGCTGTGTCTGTACATGAACCCGATAACGTTGGTAAGTGTTTAGGACCTTATAATTATTTGTATTTATATCGTACACATATTTTATTAACATCTTGACACAAGCTGCATTTCCTTTTATTCTAATTTAACAATTACGCACGCACGTCGCTTCACGTGTCCGCGGCATGGTTTGGACAAGACAAGCCGTAGAGTTGTACCTCATAATAATATACTAAACTGTATAAGGCCGTATTGACACATTGATTAGTGAGTGCTAATTTAGTGCTAATTAGTGTTTGTACATATTATTAGCTTTGTTTTGTGTTTATCAATAAAAATGATAAAAAAAACCTATGATTTACATAGAAAAACAACACGAATCTCCCTTACAAACCCCATAGATTAATTTATTAAAACCCCCACAATATTCTAATCCAATCAAACATCCTTTGTCTAATTTTGAGCTTAAATAGATAATTCTTTGAAACGAGTACAAACGTGGCACTTTAAACATCATTTGTGCTACAATGAATTCAATTAGCAGAGTAAACAGGGGGCTTTTTGTGTGAACCTCCCTTTATGTGAAGCTGAGTGCTTACAGACGGGACAACGGAGATTAAAATGTGTCTGTCTACCGCTGGAACATGAATATGGGTATAGCAGGATATTGCTTGCATGACATTATTTGAATTTGGTACATAATGTCCAGCAGGGCTAGACATGACACACACGATAATTCCTCATATAACATTTCTCGTATCCCACCAGCTTAAGCATAGCAAAATCAGCCTCTAATGTTCCCACTGCTGCAACACAGGCCTCTTCTCTGTGAGCGTGAGTGGGCCACCTCCATCCTCCACACGAGTTCAGTTCGGATTGGCGGATGTCAAATGTCTTCGAATGTTTGGTTCTAGGACATGCCGGTTTCGTTAAGATGTTTGCATTCTCCGTTTTGAGAATTTTTTATTATTATCTCCTTTATTCCTTTCAATATACATATAAATTACATTTTTAAATATTAGTATAAAATTATATAAAAACATTTAAAAATATAAAAAATAGTGGCCCACCGGTATCGGGAAAAAGGTCCAAGCTACCGGCGGTCAGGGCTCCAGAGAGAGGAACCTCCTGACAATGCGAGCCGTGTCCAGGAGTACTGCTTTCTGGATCAAGCAACTGGTCTGCTTTCTGGTCAAGGAGGTTCATTGATGCCCAAAGCTTCCGACATACCCAAATACTTATAGGTTTCGGCTGTGGAGAGGGCTCGAAGTTTTATGGAATCCGAGAGTTGGGTTCCCACGGATTCCACAATCTCCCCTCGCTTTACATGCATGACCGCACATTTGTCCACACCAAAATCCATCCTAATGGCGCTACTGAAAGTTTCAGTTACTTTCAGTAGCTCCATTAGTTGCAAATTGTTGGGGGCAAAGAGTTTTAGGTCATCCATGTAGAGGAGGTGAGATATAACCTGACCACCTCTCCTCAGTCGATAGCCTATACCTGAATCCTCCAGCAGTGTGCTTAGAGGATTCAGGGCTAGGCAGAACCAAAGCGGACTCAAACTGTCGCCCTGAAATATGCCTCGCTCGATCCTTATCGGTTCGCTATTCCTCTGGATATTTCGACATCCTGGATATCGAAGGACCGTCCTCCATTGCCCCATACATGACATCAGGAAGGTGCGCAGAGTTGTATCTACTTTATACAATTCCAGCACCCTCATGAGCCATGTATGTGGCACCGAGTCATAGGCCTTCTTGTAGTCTATCCAACATGTCGAAAGATCCTTTCGGGAACGACGAACCTGTTGGCTAATGGCCATATCAATGAGGAGCAGCTCCTTAGTACCGCGGGATCCGTTCCGACATCCATTTTGAGAGACAGACATGATTGAATTAGTGTCTACATGACTGTAAATCTTAGCTCTCAAAATGGATGTAAGAACCTTATAGACCGTCGGTAAACATGTGATCGGTCTATTTAACATATCATATTATTATTATTATTAAAAGCGTGTTGGAAAGAGTCATGAAATTAACAAATACTTAACTTCGGCATATTAACAGCTCAAACACTTATTTAGCAAAGGGATCAGATTAAAGTCGGTATGTTTTGCTTAAAGTAATGATACTTATTCATTTGGGCTACAGGCTGGTGTTAAAAGTCACGCATCGTTGGTATTTCGGTCTGTTACTTTTTATACTGACTCTGCTAACTTAACCAACTTACTTTTTAACTATACTTCGACGTGTCTTAACTTTCAGCCCAAAAGGCTTCTTAAAAAAAAGGTCGTGAGTTTTTGAAAAACTAATTGCTTACTGAATAGTACAATAGTAACAACTAAAATAAAAAAAATATTTTTTGCTCTCATGCACATCACACATTTTACAATATAACTGTCAGAACCCTGTCAGGGCACTGCAAAGCACAATGTTGGTTTGCTGTTATGTTAATGAAAATCAATTAACATAAATAACACATGTCATAATTAACGAAACTAATATTATTAATACGAATTATTAACTAACACAGTAGTAGTAGTAGTAGTAGTATTTCGGTAATAAATAAAATAAAAAAGTCATTATGATGTCCAATTAACAGTAATAAATAACATATTATTAGCGGGAAAACGTTGATTTAAAACTACCGCGCGGCGGTGCCTATAAAAGCGGAGCGCGGCCAGTACTCGCCCCTTACTTCACCTCGAGCAGCCGTCGTGTTAACATCGTTTTCGTAATATTGTTTAATTTGTTATATTTAAATCCTTAATTCCTGATGCATATTTTATATAAGTCCTAAATTGTGTTTGTAAATTGATTAAAGTCTGTCATTTCGTTCTTTTTTTTTTAAATAAAATTAATATTAACCGCCATTATCAGAAGTGGGATAGGCTCCATTGCCTATCTTATTTTTGTGTCGAGCGAATAGCTTCTGAATCATGTCCGAAAGACCTACCACTCGTAATAGAGGTAGAACTAGGCGTGATCAAGATAATAATGCAGCTGAACTCCAAGATACCCTTGGAGCTATTCTGGCGCGCCTGACTGCGCTAGAAAATACCAGCCTACCCGCAACCAGCGCCGTGTCAGCAACAACGACTCCAGAAGCACGTGCCATTGTGGCGCCTGGGCAGATCATTTCTTCTTCACCACAGGCACCACATCCAGCAGTACCTGAGTCGAACACCAGCGTTGGGGGAGAATCGCTTGCAAGTACTTCCATGTCACTGGATGCTACTGACCGCCTTATTGGAGCGTTGACTGCGTTAACCAAGGTTAGATCCAACCATTACTATATTTCAAACTTTGATCCCAGCATACATGACATCGATTCTTGGTGTGAAGAGGTTGAAAGAGCACGTGAGATTAATAGATGGGACGATAACGAGTGTTTATCCCGGATAGCTAACTGCCTTAAAGGAGATGCTCGTAGTTGGTTAAATGACTGGGTCACACACGACCGTACCTGGTCTAACTTTAAAATCGAATTTAAACCGCTTTGCTCACGAAGAATCGATGTAGCCAATATTTTGTTTGATGTGATGAGTACTAATTCCGACAAGTATTCCACGTACGCAGAATATGCTAGGCGCTCTGTCTTGAGATTAAACATTGTTAGAGGGTTAAGTGATGATTTAACGGTCGCAATTGTCATACGTGGGGTAACTGACGCACAAATACGTGCCGCTGCGACTAACGCTCATTTAACGACCAAAGATCTTGTTGAATTCTTTTCTATTTATACCAAACCGAAATCCAACTCATCTGTAACCTCTGTAAAACCTTCCCAAGGTAAACAGTTAGACCAAAACTCTCGAAAACGTCCGCACAATAATATAAATCGCGACATAAAGTGTTTTTCTTGCGGTAGTGTGGGTCACTTGCAGCGTGTGTGCCCTAAAAAATCGAAAACTGAATCAACAGAAATAACTAATGAGAAACCAAATGGGTCGTGTTCATTCTGTAAAAAGCCAGGCCATAACGTCTCTGACTGTTTTACTAAGCAAAGATCTGAAACGCGTAATAAAAACAATGTAAATTTTTGTTTAGAGTTAAAAGGCGCGTCAACAGACAGTGACGTCACAACGGCCGTTATACAGGGTATACCTACCGACGTACTGATAGACAGCGGATCGCGCGTTTCACTTATCTCGGAGTCTGTACTAAAATATTTTAAATGTACTCGACTACCCACATATCAAGTATTACGTGGCATTGGTGATCAAAATATTGAGTGTAATAGCCGCGTAACATTAATTATAGAATTTAGCGACATCTCACTAGAAGTGGATCTTTTTGTTGTTCCCCTTAAATGCTTAAACGTGCCTGTACTAATAGGTACAGATGTCTTGAACCGCGAAGGGGTAACGTACATTCGCGCAAACAATGAACAACGTATTACTCGTATTCCTAGTTCGGTTGGTCAAACTGTATTGCTCATCAACTCAAGTGAACAGTTTTCAGTAAACACGCCGCTTGAAGGTAGCGATCGTGAAAAATTAATGTCAGTCGTAAATCAGTTTAAGGAATTCTTTATTACTGGGACTGCCTTAACAACAGTCACTACTGGTAATATGCGCATTGAGTTGACGAGTGAGACACCGATTTGTTACAGGCCATACAGGCTTTCAATCGACCAAGAGAGTCCAATTATTCTTGTTAAGAAAAAAGACGGAAAAGATCGTATGTGCGTTGATTACCGCGCGTTGAACGCGGTTACCGTGAAAGATCGCTATCCATTACCTTTGATAGAAGATCATATTGATCGCCTTGGTAAGAGCAAGTTCTTCAGCTGTTTAGATATGGCGACAGGCTTCCACCAAATTGTGTTGGATAGCGAGTCTGTAGCGAAGACCGCCTTCGTGACCCCCGAAGGTCATTATGAATATTTAAAAATGCCGTTTGGTCTCGCGAACGCGCCGGTCGTGTATCAGCGAATAATCACAAATACGCTTAAATCACTGATCGAGTCCGGTAAAGCCCTCACATTTATTGATGACGTATTATTGTTAGCGTCTTCTATCGATGAAGCAATCGAGAACGTGCGCGAGGTATTACACACACTTACTTCCGCGGGATTTTCTATTAACCTAAAGAAAAGTACATTTGTGGCTACAGAGGTTGAGTACCTAGGTCGTACTATCTCTGAGGGTCAGGTTAGACCGAGCGAACAGAAAATTAAGGTTTTAATTAACTCCCCTGTGCCTACAAATGTAAAACAAGTTCGACAGTTACTCGGTTTGGCGGGGTATTTTCGTCACTATATACCTAACTATGCATCTAAGACAGCTCCCATTGCTAATTTAACACGGGGTAACGTCAAATTTCACTGGGGCGAAGAACAAGAAATCTCACGTAAATACCTAATCCATTGTCTTACAAGTGAACCTGTGCTTGCAATCTTCGATCCGTTGTTACCAACCGAGTTGCATACAGACGCGAGTTCCATCGGTTACGGCGCCGTTCTTATTCAGGTGCATGAGAATGGTAAACGCCGGGTAGTGGCATACTTCAGTAAAACTACGCAAGGAGAGCCGAACCACGATACCATTCTTATGAACTTGAGACGCTCGCGATTATTAAAGCTTTACAACACTTTCGCCACTATTTGTTAGGTATTTCGTTTAAAATTGTGACGGACTGTAACGCGCTTAAACTAACGGAACGTAAGAAAGATCTTTTACCACGCGTCGCGCGTTGGTGGATATATATGCAGGATTTCAACTTTGCTATAGAATATAGAAAGGGCGTTATGATGAAGCACGCGGACTATTTAAGTCGAAACCCTGTTGATGTACTCCAAATAACTAAGCCGAAAAACTGGGCACAGATTGCTCAATCTGCGGATGAGGAAACTCGTACGCTGATTGACAAAGTCAATAATAATGAGCTAGACGCTTCCCGTTATGTTGTTCGTAATGATCTGCTGTATTATAAATACACCCCCACGGGCCAGGAGCCAAAGCTACTATGCTTTATTCCCAAAGGGCACCGATTGAGCCTCCTAAGAGTTTTTCACGACCAACATGAGCATATATGTGCAGACAAGACCATTGACCTAATTCTACGTCATTTTTGGTTTCCAGGGCTCTATGCCTTTGTAAGGAAATACGTTGGTCATTGCTTGATTTGTCTTTCCTCCAAAAAAGTTCCTAGGGCTCCACATAACCCAATTTCATCATGGCATAAGCCAGATACCCCGTTTAATACGATCCACATGGATGTATTAGGCCCACTACCCATTTCAAATGATAAAAAGTATGTACTGCTTATTGTAGATGCCTACTCTAAGTATTGTTTGTTTTATGCTATAAAAAGGCAAGATTCCAACGAATTAAAAGAAATGTTTTCAAACGCCGTTTCCCTATTTGGCACTCCCAAACTTATTGTGTGTGATCGAGGACGAATGTTTGAAAGCGCTAGTTTTCAGGGTTGGGTTTCTGAAATGGGTAGCGAAATTCATTTTGTAACACCTGAGATGCATAGTGAAAACGGCCAGGTGGAACGGTACTGTCGTACTCTGCTTAATATGTTACGCATAGAGGCATCTAAACCAGAGAGTAAATGGTCCGATTCCTTGTGGAAAATGCAGCTTGTTATCAACTGCACTAAGCACAAAACCACTCAGATCTCACCTTTACAATTGCTTATTGGTGTTGAAGCAGTCACGCCAGTCATAAGATCTCTTGTTCGCGATGTCGCTGTTGATGATGTGCGACCAAATCGCGAGGGATTAAGAGAGTTACAAAGACAGCGCGCTAGCGAACTGCTTGACCAGAATAGACGTAAACAAGATGACTATGTTAATAGAAATCGGAAGGTCAAGCGTACGTTTAATTTAAATGATAATGTCTTTGTAATAAAAACTTCTCAAGTTACAGGCAAGCTGGACTCGGGGATGCGAGGGCCGTATCGTGTGGTGAAAACCCTTCCACACGATCGATACGAACTACAGCTGCTAACTGGTTCGTATGGCAAAGTCACTCAAGCTGCCGCCGAGCATATGGTTGTTTGGCGAGGAGAGTGGACCCCTGAGTCATGCGCCACGTTCTTTGATTGTAAGTAGATTGTTGTATTTACTTTGCTATCTAAATGATGATCGTGTATTGTACTAAATGTATTTACATGAACTGAATGAGTCATGTGTACATGCATAATGGTTGTAAGGGCATGGAGCAATGGCTCTGCCGAGAGACGTGCGAACTGGGTGCCTCCGTCTCAGATTGTTGATGTGGGCATGGAGCAATGGCTCTGCCGAGAGACGTGCGAACTGTGTGCCTCCGTCTCAGATGGGCATGGAGCAATGGCTCTGCCGAGAGACGTGCGAACTGTGTGCCTCCGTCTCAGATTGTTGTGGGCATTGAGATGTGTCTCTGCCAAGACGTGCGAACTGGGTGCCTCCGTCTTACATTGTTTATCAGGGCATTGAGCAATGGCTCTGCCGAGACGTGCGAACTGGGTGCCTCCGTCTCAGATTGTTTATGTGGGCATTGAGATGTGTCTCTGCCAAGACGTGCGAACTGGGTGCCTCCGTCTGAATGTGTTGTATTTAATTACAACATACATGTGTTAGGATTAAGTTATCAGAATGTTACTAATTAATGCTATTCTCTAAATTTTAGCTGAAGAGGATAGTCTTACAGCACCAACTACCAGTTCAACTGGCTGTGAAGACTACCCAAATCGTGGAGATGCAGACACACACCAGGGTCCATCAATTATTGATGCAGCTGTGGAAGACATGAGCCCTTCGCGTTGCCCGAGTTCACTTGCCGAAGATCGTGACTGAAGCGGACAAGGACCATCATCTGGACAATGTGGCTGAGGACAACCACACATCAGGAGAGGCCGTATTAGCGGGAAAACGTTGATTTAAAACTACCGCGCGGCGGTGCCTATAAAAGCGGAGCGCGGCCAGTACTCGCCCCTTACTTCACCTCGAGCAGCCGTCGTGTTAACATCGTTTTCGTAATATTGTTTAATTTGTTATATTTAAATCCTTAATTCCTTATGCATATTTTATATAAGTCCTAAATTGTGTTTGTAAATTGATTAAAGTCTGTCATTTCGTTCTTTTTTTTTTAAATAAAATTAATATTAACCGCCATTAATATAATAACACACATAAAGTCATATTTAGTCAGATTGTAGTAATACGAGTAGGTAGGTAGTAAAAACAGTAGAATAAAATAATTTATGGAAAATGTAATACATAGTTACAATCAAGTCATGTCCCCCCCAGTGGGTTCCCGCATTGTCGTTGCGGGGGGGCTCAGTAGCCGTGGTCACCCTCCCACGGTGAAGCGAAGAGGAACCCCAAGGTGGGGCCGCTCGTCAGGGCTTTTGCCTCCAAGCCGACAACGTAGCGGCCAAAAAGTAGGTTGCGGTGAGGTGCATCGCAACTGAGGCGGGCCGCGATGTCGAATGGGAGGCATCGCAGCTGAGGGTTACAGGCTGTGGCGGAAGAGGAGTGCCGGTACTTCTGAGTAGCGCTCTTCCCTTCCGTCTCCTGGACGGGGCCGCCACCGATTGATGGCGGACGCGGTGGGGTCGCAGAGGAAGAGGAGTGTCGGTATAGCATTGGCCACTCTCCCTATCCCCTGCGGCCGAAAAGTGGTCGGCGGCGGGGCCACTGTAATGACCCGTCGCAGGGGGACCAAGGGTGCCAGACACGGGATCGTCTGGTACCCTTATGCTACTTGGTTCCTGGGCTGGTCACGGCGTGCCATGTGTCCTGGTGCGCCGAACTGGTGGGGTCCGCAAGGGCCGATGCCTGCCAGGGGTGCGGGTTGTTCGAAAGAGATATTTTTGTTCTTCAAAAACGAGCTGTTCGAGCAATTTACCAACTAGGTTCTAGAGTTTCTCTGAGATTTTTTAAAAGATATTGGGATTCTCACGGTGGCACCGCAATTCATCTTCGCCAACATCTTATATATTAGGCCAAATATACACTTGTACACTAAAAACAGTGATATTCATAATATTAATACTAGAAATAAGGACAAACTACGTGTTCCCTTTCACCGGCTACATAAGGTTCATAACTCATTTGTTGGTCTGGGTATAACCTTCTATAACAAGCTACCCTCTTCCTTGCTAGATTTGCATTTTAGTGCGTTTAAAGCTAAAGTAAAATCCACCCTTCGTTCAAAGGCATACTATTCTATCAACGACTACTTAAATGATAAGAATTGTTGGTCGCTGTGATTAACTCACAATGTTTGTGTTCTTTCACCAGAATTAGCTTACCCACTGACAGGTTATATCATTATGTTATTTCATATAATTGCTTATTTTATCTGACTGTTTAATGCAGTTTTCCTTTTTCTTTTTTCATTTGTTGTTGACTTAATCTACTCATTACAATGTTTTTTTTTTTTAATGAGTAGTATTGCAATATGTAGTTAGCTAGCGACCTCGACAATTCATGATTATTCTTGCCAGTGCAACCGGCAGCAAGTTCGTCATGCTCCCTTAGATGTCACTGCTTGCGGTAGCGTCGGGGGTCGGCTTGCCTCCTTCCCTCAAATATGGCGAGGGGGGTAATGGCTGATCTTTGCGTTATGCTCGTAAACGGGTGCTGCTCGTGGTGACTGGTCGTCTTGCTGACCATGGTTTTGTTATTGTTAATTGTATTAAGCTTTTATTAATTTTAGTCCAGAGGTCCTAGTTTAACTTTTGTTACTTTAAGTTATAGCTATATTTGCATAATGCAGAATTGCATATACAAGCGGGCATGTCCTTTATGCCTGGAGGCTATTATTTAGATTGGAAGTTCTGTTTACGTTTTATTTTAATTTTCTATTATTTTTAGTTTTCAATTGTTTATGGTATATTGGCGTGTGCTAGCTGACATATGGCAAATTTTATGTTTTTTTTTTTTGTGCTTCGTAATTTTTATTACCTATTTATTGTACAGAATCAAGTTCTTCTAACTTAACAGACAGCTTTGCTGCTGGGGAGTTTGTTCCGCTACTTCTTCTTCCCAGCTAAAGCACTAGGAAGTGGTGAAGGGCGGGCGTTTTGGGGGGACTGTCTTATGTAATTTTATTTTGACGTTCAAAAAGAGCTGACTCTCAGCCTAGTTTGAATAAATGACTTTTGATTTTTTTTTTTTGAGATACTGCCGCCTCTGGTACACAGGCAACTAACTGAGGGAACACGGGTGGGTTTAAGTCAGTAAAAGTCTGACACGCCCTCCTGTTCCGCCCAGAGCGGGAGAAGTTATTTGATGATTTCCCATCCTCAAAAAAATAAATAAAAAAATCATGTCATGTCAAGTTATTGATTAAATTGAATTATGGCAAGTAATTTTACAATACAACACATTATACAAATTATTGCAATGCTTACTACAAAGTACAATAGTAAAAAAAAAAAATTATACAAATGATTGCAATACGTATACCTCTCTCTGCATAGCCTTTTCTTAATAATGAGAAATGAAATTAGAGGATTATATCCAAGATAAGAATGCTTGGAAACATGCTGGTCCTGCTCCATAGGACAATCTAGAGTCTAGACAAAATCAAACTGGTTGCTAATTGAATTGTACATAGAATTAATTATATTTATGACATTGATTTACACTCAGTAATTATTTTAACTCACACACTGACTCATTACTTGTTAATATTGTAGGAAAATCATACCTATACTTAATTTTACAATGTTTGTAAATGTGTGAACACCATGTATCTATCACAGAATTAATTTATCTGTATTGTTTCAATTTGATTCTTTTTACCCATTTTGGTATGGTAATTTTATTCTGGGTGCATCGTTTTCACACATAATCATATAATGAATGTAAATATTGTACTTGAAACACTTTAAAAGAGTAACGGTGGAGTTTCTTGCCCATTCTTCTCCATACGAAACTACATTTTGGAAGGGGCGAATAGAATCAATTCTATTTTAATGTAAATGTTGACGTTCAAAAGTGCCTTTTAAGTGCCTATTTGAAATAAATGCTTTGACTTTGACTTTGACTTTGACTTTGAATGTTGGGATCGACTTCCATTTCGGTAACAACCGGATGCAGCCTAATACCTGTATTCTACATAGAACGACTGCCTATCTGACCTCTACAACCCTATTACTGGGTAATACCCGTTGGTAAGAATGCTTGTAAAACTTTCGGCCTTCTGACAACTGGTAACGACTGTCAAAGATCCGCGAATGACAATGGTACTTAACGTGCTTTTCGAGGCTCGGAGGTCTTGGTATGTAAAGATGGTCACCCTTCCGCGAATCCACCGCAGCAAGCGTAGCTTAACCTGATCGATTGGCTCGTGCGGCTGTAATTACTTAGTTTCAAACCCCACTATAATCAACATGTACATTTGCGACGGCGCACACACAACCAGCCTACACTCTGTGTGAGCAGTGTGCCGTAGTCTAGCACGCGGGCCCAGTGCGGGTTGGATGGCGCAGTCTTCAAATATTTATTTCGAGTACATGCATGTTTCCTCGCGATGTTTTCCTTTTCCATTTCGAAATCAATGATGATAAAATTATGTACACATAGTAAAGCGCCTGACGGGGTTCGACCCCACTCGTACGTAAGTCGCGGCCGTTACCACTTGGCCACCATTATTATGTGTGCTATGCTTCCACAGTCAACATGAACCTAACACCTTAACAGTACTACACTTACTTACGTCGTAACAACTTGTTACCGGAGAACCTCGAAGGCTCAGTACACTCCACACAGACACAATACACAAGAGAACTTTATTTTCGTATCATAGCGGTCAGAAGAGTATCAATTTCGAAGAAAAAGCCATTAATCATGATAGTGTATGGAACGGAAGTGCTTGTTATGAATCACGCACGGACAGGTACAAAAATATCCGCGAATTAATTGTTAGAGGATACTACTCGTGTATCAGTATTGGAGATAGTGATTTTTATTAATGGATTAGGATTTGATGAGCGCGTGTTTAGCACGGACGTACAAAATCGCGGCGGGATTTTACAGGGTCAAATTAAGTTACCTGGCAATACTTCACCCACATGTTGAGTCTCAATATCGAAAACGAATGATGAGTATAAAAAAAACATTATTTAAACTTAATAATACACATGAACGAAGTTCTTAAAACATCATTATAACAGACTCCAAGACAATGAAACGGACTTGTCTAATCTACAATCATCACTATTCTAAGTTTTAAAATAATCATCACGTAAAACTTAAGATACACTAAAATAGCTTATTAGTCTTATCGGCTAGATTGGAATCAATGATTAGGAACTGGGTTCTTTTTAATGATGGATAAAAAAAACATTCCAAGTTTGTTTAAAACTTTAAATGGCACTGACATGTACATCAAGGCCTCCAACTCGGTGTTGAACTGAGCATTGAGAATCCTACAGAGTGCATCCCAGTGCTTCGAAAAAACAAACTGTTCGATTATCCACTCTTAGCGCTAAGCAGTGGTTGAAGATTCAGTGCACGAAGAAATTCGAACGAATGTGGACTTAGTAGGACAAAAAGTAACCGTGTTCTTCTAGCAGATTTTGTGGATGTTCAATGAATTTTCTAATCCATTGCTTCATTCATATGTTTGAAAAATTTGTCTGCTCAACATCATAAATTACGCAATGAATTTTGTCGACTTACCAAAATGAATGTTCTTGCCACTGCATAAATTGTTTCTGGAATTGGAACTGTTTCTGTTTAGGCAAGTGCCTACAGCTATTTAATTTCATGTGGAGCATTCATACATAAACTCACGCCGTCTTCCCATGAGGATATGCAGAAACTATAGACTGCCACCTGCTAAGATCCGTACATAATCCTTTTGTTTCGTGTACGTTCATTATTCATACCTACATCTGCTCATACACGCACGCCCGCGCCGGTTGCGAGTGCAATACCTGCAGTACCACAAATGAGTAAATCTTAAATTAATTTATAATCCAAATCACCGTGATAACGAATTCTGCAAGCTACCTTAAATGTGATGCATTTCAGCATATAATCATGTTAAATTATTAAAATTCTTACTTAGTTCCCTGTACATTAACACGTCGCTCGGATGATCGTAGTATAGGCGAACTTCAAAAGCGTACGTAGGCAATATAATCTGAAACAACTCTAAGAGTTCGCTTGTCTGTGAAAACTTTGGTGCTTCTTCGCATATTCGACGCGTGTTTGAGTTTCCAAAATTTCCAGTTCCGAGCCTGTTTACGTAAACGGAATTGGTATTTCTTATAAGTAACTACTCGTATATGTGGAAGAAATTAATTATAGGTTGCGTAAGCGATAACTTAAAGATTATATAATTAAATTTTGCATGTTTATGGGTGATATAATTATGTATATAGGAAAGCTAGGCTATGAGTATTTTTCGCGTGAGTAGGATTCGCCGACCGAGGCATACACTATCCGTTCCCGATATCGCTACAACCCTCTTCCAGGAGAGTAGCAAGTCCACCAGCATGCCCACAATAGACAAACACAGGCGGCCGTGCTGCGTGCGTAAACAGGATTGTGCTCAGTGACAACATTTTCATCTTCTCTTACATGTCGAAGTCTTTCAGTACATCTGGTGAAATACGGGTGTTTTATAGAGCAGTGCTTCTTTGATGCCGTCATAGTATTATAGAGGGTGGCAGGGCGTGACATAGTCCTATACAGGTGTCAGGGCGTGACATCGACGCGTAAACTATTGCCATGGATTCAGTACATCATTCTGAAACACCTCGGTTGCAAAAAAAACTGCTGTTCCATACATTTTGACCGCGTAGCCATTGCACTTTTCAATGAGACAGCAGATTTTTTTAAAACCCTTGTAACCTTTAGGCTACCCTAGGGGTCTAGAATCATGTGCTGAATTCATGGTTACAGTTTGTGCATCGTGTCCCTGCTACCCTGTATATAATTTTCCCATTTAAAGAAAAATAACAAGACAATTTTTCCTATAACCAAAATAACCTTCGAATCGTTCCCCACAGCCGAAGATCCCCGATCACTTCCGATTCGTTTACACACCCTCCAACTTTAGTCCCTGTTGACAAGTTCGGGTGGTTTGTACACAGGTGCACCTTACGAACCGACGCTCAGCCTTCTTCGATGGCGTGTTTATTTACCTCAGGAACTGGGCTTTTTAAGGCTTATTTATATTTCGCCCGTATTATACAAGTTTTGGAGTTTCACTTTAAAGTTGTTTGCTTCATTTTTTCGGGGATCGGGTTTTTTGTTGAACTATAAGGAGTTGTGATGCGTTTAAACGTCGTCGTTGGTTTACATAACAGAGAATTTAGCAAACGAGACGGTGTGATTTTGGCAAAATACGAAAAACAAATGTTTTAGGCTTCACAAAAGTGCTGTTTAAGAGTAGATAAAGATTTTTTTAATGGATAAATTGTACTACAGTGTGACTAAGTTTTCATCAATGAAAAGTGGCTAAATTGGTCTGGATGATGTATCCGGCGTTTGTTTAAATTGAGTGAACGATAATATAAATGTTAGCCTGCCGAATCGTTATAATTGCCGGAACTTTATTTAATGCATCATAAAATCATAAATCATAACACCTTTATTTCAAAAATTTATGTCTATTCTATTCTATTTAACAGGTTCATCATAGGTGCAACGGATTGCCTCGTTGGTCTAGAGATCCAAAGTGCTAGTGCTGACCTTGAGGTTCTGGGTTCGATTCCTAAGTCGAGCAAAGTGTTACTGGGTCTTTCCATTAGGAAATACTCAGTAGCAGGCGTAGCAGCCCGGAGTTTGGATTCATGCCTAATTGATACACACATTACCTGATACATACATTGACTTAAACATAACTCGGCGAAATTTGGGTGTACTATAGATACACCTAACCCTTCGGTAATTACAGGCGTGATGTTATGCTATGTGAATTATATTCAGGTAATTACAGGCGTGATGTTATGCTATGTGAATTATATTCAGGTAATTACAGGCGTGATGTTATGCTATGTGAATTATATTCAGGTAATTACAGGCGTGATGTTATGCTATGTGAATTATATTCAGGTAATTACAGGCGTGATGTTATGCTATGTGAATTATATTCAGGTAATTACAGGCGTGATGTTATGCTATGTGAATTATATTCAGGTAATTACAGGCGTGATGTTATGCTATGTGAATTATATTCAGAACTAGCTTCTGCCAGCGGCTTCGCCCGCGCGGAACTTTCATCCCCTATTTTACTCTCTTAGGGGTTGAATTTCGAAAAATCCTTCCTTATTCCTTGTTTACATTATAAAGGGCACATCTGTGCAAAATTTTAGCTTTCTAGGTCAAAGGTTTGGGCTGGGCGTTGATGAGCCAGTCAGTCAGTCAGTCAGTCAGGACTTTTATTTTTATTTTATTCAGAATTATTATTATTCCATTAATAGAATCATGATATGGAATGGGTTGAAGTGCCTATCATCAATCATTTCTAATAAGTAGCATAAAACCGGACTGGTCATGGACTTCTGAGAGCTATATTGATAAACAGCGACGCATCAATATAATTCTGTCAGCCCAAGAAGCAAGCTTTTGATGTTTCTTACTTCGCGATGATGAACATTCTCAATGAAATTAGTCGTCATAGCGTACCTTCTAACTCACGTAATTCATATTTTTAAACTTTATGAACACACCAGTATTTTAAACTTCCCAGTTCAATATGACAGTCAAGATAACCTGCAAATTAATCATTCTGAACCAACTACTACCTACTTATTCATTAACAAACGCAGACAAACTCGCACATCATATGAAAATTACAATGTACAAAGTAAACCAGTAGCCCAGTATGTTTGTCAAGAGAACTAATCGCCTAGCTAGCGCCTACCCACTTAATCTCTGCAATCAGCACTTAGCATGCCAACCATACTTTCCAAGCAATATTTATCTACCTGCGACAATAGCCTGGACATAGCCTCTGGCGCGAATTACCCGATCTCTATAAATATTATGAGGGCTAGTTGCGACCAGGTAGCTAACTAGCTGGTGACGCGTGACATCACGAAAGCCTCAGGCTTCTGTGTGACGTATTTAGTTGACAGTTTCTTACCATGGGCGGTTGGTTAGTTACGTAGAAATCGGTACATAGTTGGTAGCCATAAAATTCTGTTTCAATATACAAAAAAACGCATAAATAATTTAAATAATATAGTGTTTACACGGGCATCTTTTAACTCGAAAGTAGCATTAATACTTCTGTAGCTATGGACACTTTCATTTCCTTTATGAATTCCGTCATTTACGACCGATCTTGAATCTTATCTTGACCAGTTGACCACACTTAAGACCTTGACCTTGTCAAAATATAAGATGTCATTAATTACGTGTCAACGTCGTAATTGACAAGTTTTTTTTTAATATTTTTAAGTCTGTATTCATTTAAGAGCGTTCATCCAGTGCGGGCTCGTAACGTGGCATTTCAAGTAATTTTTCGTGATTATCTCATTAAGGGCACCATATTCGAGCGCAGTAGGCATTTACCTCCCTCCCCGCGTGGCAAGTCGCGCGAGCGTGTAATTTAAATGAATTCGCTGACCAAAAAGTTTGCCGTGTTTAGTCGTGTGCAAAAAGTTTGCGTTACAGTAAAAAAATATATATCAGAAGGTACAGTTAACTTTGTTTTACGTAATTCGTGTTAATATTTCAGGGGTTTAGTTTTTAGGGAAATATATGTAAAGCAAAATAATTTATGTTATAATCTACCTACAATAGGGTGGTCCAGGCCCATATAGTGCAAAAATAAAAATCTAATATAGGTGTCGCTACCCCTTGATTTGTTACACCTATCATTCCTATTTTAAGTAAAACACGTAATTTAAGGTTTATTAATATTACTAGTATTTTTTTTTTATTTATGTTCCCCGATTACTCGAAGATAGCTGGACCGATTTGGATTTTGTTTTTTTTGCTTGAAAGGGTAGACTTTCCAGGTGGTCCCATGATCATCAAGTCAGGATCTGATGATGGGATCCTGGAGAAATAGAGAGAACTCTTCAAATTTTATAGGCACACAAAGCGATTTAGGTATTTTTTGGAAGAGTACTTTCTCGTCGTAGTCTCATTTCAATTTGGTGAAGATTTGATGAAGAACTTTGGAGATAGGCAACGGAACTCCTCAATAAATGATAGCAAATGCACTGGGATTGCTGAAATCTCATGTCTGTCTATTGCTTACACCAGTTCATAACATAACATCACGCCGGTATGCTGTGAAGGGGTAAGCACATGTGAACCACTAAAAAGTGAAAAATAAAAACTTTTTCCAAAAAAAAAAACAACCGACTTCCAAAAAAACACTACAAAGTGAAAAATAACTTATAATTTTTTTTATATAAATAAATAATTTTGGAAGGCGGTGACAAAAAATTCAAATACAGCTCCAAAGACACCGACTTCCGAAATTAAAGTTATTTTTCACTTTGTAGTGTTTTTTTGGAAGTCGGTTATTTTTTTTTTGGAAAAAGTTTTAACCAAATAAGTATACAAAGTACTTACAAATGTTCAGAGTTCTGAACATTTAAATGTACGCTGAGGACGACTGTATGGCTCTTCAACAGGACCTTAATAACCTATAATTATTACATAAAAAAACAAGATCTCAGTAAATGTCACAAAGTGCCAATTTTTATTATTATTATTATTTATTTTTATTTCGGAAAAATAATCCATAGAGTGTTAGTAACATAATATTAAAACAACTTATTATCTAGTGTTAGTACCAATCACCCGCTGCACAAACTGCTTCACAATTGGAGAACCGAAACTCTCCGCTACAGTTCTCAGGATGCGGTTGCGACTGCCTCTCACTCGACTCAGTAGCGAAGCGGTTTTCTTGCGCACAATCGCGTGAAAACCGTCGGTACGAGCTTGCGCAAACATCTCCGATGCACTGCGTATTAGTTTAAGACGTTAAAAAAACCCTGTGGTTTTTTTTTATAACTTCAATGGAATTGTCATTAAAGCGCGTGCCCTACCAAAACTTCGCGCCAACCGTGTTTTGGGCAGTTTTTGGAGCTATCTACTCGTTATTTAAATGAAATATTAACTTTTAAAAAAATAAAATCCTACATAATCTTGATTCCACGATAGTTGTTTTCGTTTTTTTTTTTTTGTAGTAGTATCTATGTAACAAATCTCCTTACAGCGATACCACAGAAATGAGTAACAATGATTGATAACATGCATCTCCTCGTGAAGTAAGCATTATTTTAATAAGTTACTGACACTAATAGATAGACAATTTAATCATGAACAATATAACAATATTCATGTATATTTTTTTTCAAAAGACCAATTTTTGATTCTATAACGATTTTATTTTAACATCTGGGTGTCTTTACCACTGTATTCATGCGCGGCGTATCGAGATTCAGTCTGCCGAAAGGCCTCGAGGGTGGAACCTGTGTCGTTTGTCACCGCGTCGGCTGGCTGCAAGTGCACTTGCTCGCCCACGTGACATTATCAATAGAAAATAACATAAATATAATAAGTTTGTTATTGACATTGGTTTTGGTTATAGTTTTTTTGTGTTATTTACTGTGAAAATCTGAATTTTAATCGCGATTAAAAAGGGGTGGAATAAAATTAGTTGTCAATAACTAAAATTCACACCACACCTCGACTTCAGCAGGCTTAGCACAAGAACCGTAGACAAGCGTTTTGTCGTTGGAAGAGTAGACGAAAATAATGTTTCCGTATAGACAGTTGACAGTTTTTCATTGAGAAATTTAGACAAGCGGTTTCTATTATACGGTAGAGTAGAAATAGAATGCGTCATGCTAAGCTTGCTGGTGCAAAAACAGTACTATATCATTTTTTTTCTTTTCTTTTGCTTATTTCTCGAAAATGGTGTGTCCTGTCGCAAAAATAATGAAAATTTAGACCCTTTATTAAATCCCAGAAACTTTTACAACTTAACATTTAGGTTACATTTTTTTTTATAAAAATAAATTAATAAAAATCACGTTTCCGTTTAGACAGTTACAGCGTTTCTTTCTTACAAAAGTTATTTTATTTAATTTTATTGAATGCCTTGTTTGTGAATTCTAAGATTCTGTGAAGTACATGTAATTTTCATTGCATTTGCATTCATAAGTTGTTCGCCAGATAGCACCAATAAAGTTTACGAAGTATTGTAGAGGTGAGGTGTGGCAAAGAGGGAACGAAAGCTTAAGGTTTTTTGCTCGGGGCACCGCCTTAAGGCCCATAGTATCCTCATCTCCCGTTTGTATGCTAAAGCACAACTGCCGCCCGCGCCCGCGCAGGGCACCTCTGAGCCTTTATCTCAAAATGGGGATATTCCTTTGATTAATTTACAATTGTGCTTCGGTGATTCTCTGGTACCTCTAACTATCTATTTTTCTGTGTATTTTTTTTTTCCAAATAACGAAGCCGTTTAGTAGGAGTATGGAATAGAAGCCAAAATATTGCGTGTTGGAAAATATTTTTTTACAGCAAAAGTATTAACCTTACAAAAAAAGTACTTCCGGCAAAATGATCTATATGAATCTATAGCAATATTTTTCAAATCTTCAAGACAAGCCGTTAATGAGCAGTACGGTTCATAAAGTGACCGTGTTACGCTACCAAACGGGACGTAGGCCCTTAATAAGTTTCTATAGGCGTCAGATTGTACCCAAATAATCGTTCCCAGGTTGATTATTTTTATTACTGTTCATTGGAAGAGAGTAGGTACATTATACACTACTAGAAGCACGAGAAAGCTGCTACTCGCTCGTGCTCGTGCGTACAATTGCGAATGATGACTATTACACAAAGAACAAATAGATTGTACAGATGCAGGTGCGGTGATCACAAACGTATGTGTCGACTTTTGTGACTTGGAAGGCGCATCCGTACGACGCGAGACGGTCGTACTTAGTAACTACTTTCTTCGTAAATTCCTAATTGGACGAAGTGCGTTGTAATATTTTAATATGATCGCAAACAAAACATTCTGAATCATTGAATTTTGGCAGTTTACTACTGCGATGGTTCATTTGAAATAATCGAACAGTTTCACTATCTAATTTCTTTAATCCCAAATTCAAAAATAAAAAGTCGCAGAGGTCATCGACCTTCAGGTTCTTTACTGCGGGAACAGATGATGCAAAAGTATTTAAAAACCTCTCTAAATTATGTTAATTATAAAATGTAATATTTTTCAAGCCGAATAACTGATCTAAATATGCGGTAACTACTAATATTTTGTCTTCGTATTTCGACTTTAAAGTTTTTAAATTTAATGAATAATTTTCGGTACTAAGTAATGCCGGCACAAACAGTTTTAGCTTTACCAGTTAACTTTTCAAACCAGATAGTGTAATTTTTCATGATCCGTCAAAGAGATCTTCTTATCTTATTCTTATTAGTGTTTTCAAAACTATCTATAAACAGATTCCAACTGCGAATATCACCATTAAATTCAGCTATCTGAATGGGCGGTAATTTAGGTCGATCGCGTGTGTGATTTGCCTGGCTCTGATGGACAAACAGCGTCTCCAAGCTTCTGGCGACGCGTTTGGTGCGACAGAATAAATCATCAAATGATGCCAAAACTTGATAACCCACAGCGTATTCTGGATTTAATTCTAACTCTAAAACGTTAATATCATCAATTACGGATTCAAATTACGTTCGCAAACTATCCAAGTTTTCTACAGAAGGAATCTCTAATGGCTAGATCACCTGTTTTAAGTGCATTATAACAAATAGATTGTACGCGGGAAAATAGCATGTCTCTTTTAGCATATAAAAGAATCAATTGAACTTTTTTGTCCTTTGGAGGCATCGTGAACAATAAGGTACTTGCGGTAGTGAAAAATAAATGATGACATTTGATAAAAAAATAAATTTATGTAGAAATATACTTAAATAATATATTGTGATTTTGAGTCGTAGAGCACATTATTGTTTTATTATATCACGAGCCGCCATAGTGTGACGTCTTTTTTTTTTCCAGGGTGGGAAATCATCAAATGACTTCTCCCGCTCTGGGTGGAACAGGAGGGCGTGTCAGACTCTTACTGACCAAAACCCACCCGTGCTCCCTCAGTTGCCTGTATGCCAGGGGCGACGGTATCTCTTTCGAACAACCCGCACCCCTGGCAGGCATCGGCCCTTGCGGACCCCACCAGTCCGGCGTACCAGGACACATGGCACGCCGTGACCACCCCAGGAACCAAGTAGCACAAGGGCCCCAGACTGCCCTGGCACCCTTGGCTCCCTTGGCCCCCTGCGACGGGTCAGCGCAGTGGCCCCGCCGCCTACCACTTCTCGGCCGCAGGGGATAGGGAGAGCGGCCAACACTATACCGATACTCCTCTTCCCCTGCGGCCCCACCGCGTCCGCCATCAAACGGTGGCGGCCCCGTCCAGGCCACGGAAGAGAAAAGCGCTACTCAAAAGTACCGGCACTCCTCCTCCGCCGCAGCCTGTAACCCTCAGCCGCGATGCCTCCCATTCGACATCGCGGCCCGCCTCAGTTGCGGTGCACTTCACCGCAACCTACTTTTTGGCCACTACGTCGTCGGCTTGGAGACCAAAGCCCTGACGAGCGGCCCCACCTTTGGGTTCCTCTTCGCTTCACCGTGGGAGCGGACCACGGCTACTGAGCCCCCCCGCAACGACAATGCGGGAACCCACTGGGGGGATAGTGTGACGTCTTATGGGCAAAAACTGTCAGTTGACTATAAACAGCTAGGTACATAACTATCAAGTTTAACTTCAAGGAGTAATAATTGTGTTCTTTCGTCAGTGCATTTCATTTGTACCAATAATTAATTAATTATTTTCCCAAAAAACACCAAATATTTATAGCTGTTAACCTTAAATGAGTGCCAGTCGTACATACACGACTGTTGTTTATACCAATATTAAGTACGTCACGAAAATGGCTGACAGATTTTTGCGGGAATAAAAAAGGTTTAAAATTTAATTTAATTTTATGGCAAGAAAGCGTGTTTATTTTGCCGAAATATTTTTTTGTGGCTTTTTATAAGGAAAATCAACATTTTGAAGTACTTTTTCAAACATAGTATAATACCTTAATATGATACACAATCAATGCGGTAAACAAACAAAATAAAGTTATTTTATCTAATAAGCGGTCCATAACAGCGACGCGGACAATATCTAAGTACCTACAGTGGGTAGGTAGTCATAAACGAACTGTAGGTAATTTTAAATTAAACCTAATTTACCCAGTAGGTTGTGTCTCTGTTTCTGATATACAAATACTTTTAGACTTCCGAATGAATAACTAATACGAGCGATCTATAGTTACGTATATGCAGGCATCGCGTACATACGTAGGTAATGGATGAATAATTTGCGGCGAAACAAACAAAAATTGCGTTAGGTATAAGACTGCGGTGCGGTGCGTTTATTCCAAATAGAATAAACACTAATGCAATAACTACAACAAATATGTACCTAATTCAAATGCCTAACTATCCGGTGAGAGGGACCAAAGAAATGATGGCGCGAAGGGCTAATTTAGTGGACTGTATTTTGCGATGCGGAACAAAACGATTGATAAACGCTTGGCGATAGGTAGTTCGAGTTGCGGTGGGTGTAGGTCAATTATAGAATATAACCCGAAATAATTAGGCAGGGAAAGCACAAACCTTTTACGGGGGCCACGTGCTCGCGTCTTCGCCGGTGCACTGGTTCACATTTCTAGGTTCAGGGGCAGTTGGGTTAAGGCACTTTTGAACGTCAACATTTACATTAAAATAGAATTGATTCTAGTCGCCCCTTCTAAAATGTAGTCTCGTATGGAGAAGAATGGGCAAGAAACTCCACCGTTACTCTTTTAAAATGTTTCAAGTACAATATTTAACATAGTACATTCACTATATGATTATGTGTGAAAACGATGCACCCAGAATTAAATTACCATACCAAAATAGGTAAACAGAATGAAATTGAAGCAATACAGACAAATTAATTTTGTGATAGATACATGGTGCTCACACATTTACAAACATTGTAAAAGTAAGTATACGATTTTCCTAGAATATTAACAAGTAATGAGTCAGTGTGTGAGTTAAAGTATTCACCGAGAGTAAATCAATGTCATAAATATAATTAATTATACAATTCAATTAGCAACCAGTTTGATTTTGTCTAGACTCTAGATTGTCCTATGGAGCAGGACCAGCATGTTTCCAAGCATTCTTATCTTGGATATAATCCTCTAATTTGTAATACGCTTGTTTACAAAGTTTACTTTTAATATGAGTTTTAATTTTCCGTTAATTTAATTGCAATATATCACAAGGTATTTTGTTGTAACATTTAACACAGTACCCCATAAAAGATGTATGTACTTGGGGTTCAAGCTACTGTCCTCACACGTTAAACACAAACACAAACTGTTGATTATACGTCTTATTACAGGCGAAAATACGGTGATTCCAAAGTTATCAATATTTACAAGCGGAGCGGGCCGACGACGCCATTGCGCACGCGATGCGGTTCGATTTGGAAGTGTCTTCGCGACAAAAAATGGCGGGGTGAATCTTCTTATTTGCTCGCGAGGTATGTGCGGGAAAGGGTGGGTCTAGGAAACCAGATGTCAATCAAATTTTGAATGTTGGCGCAACCAATTGTTATTACTCTATATTGTCCATTGTTGCGGTCCTCGACAGCAAAACCTACGCATCTTATTATGTGGTTTCTACGCAATAAGTAGCTAACTAGCTACCAGCTATTGTCGTCACGCGAGCCCCAAGCGTTCTCTATGACGTATTTCCTCGACTGTGGCAAAGTTTTGCAACAACTCTGAACTAAAAATATGACTCCTATGTTTCATAACAGTCCTAAGGCAAGTCAGCTTTGCCTTCTCACATTTATTTTCAAATAATGTTGTGTTTGTGTAATGTGCTAATTAAAATGCTAGGCCTCCTCTGTTTAGTTTATTCCCGTTGTCCCCGTACACCGTGGCCCCGTCCTACGGGGACAGCGGTACTTCAATTAAATATTTAAAAATACTTCCCGTTGTCCCCGTACACTGTCCCCGTCCTACGGGGACAGCGGTACTTCAATTAAATATTTAAAAATACTTCCCGTTGTCCCCGTACACTGTCCCCGTTAATATAGTTTCATTTTATCTAATTTCTTATGATATAATAAACATTTCCTATAATTAAGAATCAAACGAACTTACCTTGTGAAGTTTGATTCCAATTATGCGAGGGTCTCAACCGAAGACGATTACAAATTTACTTGCAGCAGTACATGAGAACGTGCTGTCTTTGCCACACTTTTAGATACTCATAGTTTAAAAAAAAAAGAAACTAAACGATGACGTAGTGTCCTGTCTCGCTCCCACCCCCGGCACGCGGCGCTGTCGCTCCCGCTCTTTATTCATTAATTTTAGAGAAATGTAGCTTCTAGCTGTTTACATATGTTTGGCTTTTCTTTTTTGTCTGTAGGGGTTCTCGTAGGGATGGGTGGGATTGTAATCGTCTTCGGTTGAGACCCTCGCATAATTGGAATCAAACTTCACAAGGTAAGTTCGTTTGATTCTTAATTATACTTCGGGTCTCAACCGAAGACGATTACAAATTTACTTGCAGATGTTTAGAGTAAGTATCACGATAAAAAAGGGAAAACAAACACTGCAATGTTATGATTCCCTTTACTAATAATTCGGGTTTAAAAAAATCATTAACTTAATATTCTACTTATTAATCAGACTTTTATTGTTTGCTACATCCAGTTACATCTATCCTAATCTTAACAAAGAAAGTCAATTCGATAGGTGTACATGATTATAACATAATTAAACTTTAATATTCTGATTCTGTACTATGGATTTATGTTCAGTTGAATGGTAATAGGCTTGCGTCCCATTTTATGAGACTTAAACATAACTGATAAAATGAAATCCTGGTATGATGATATGATAATTTGTTGTATCTCAATATAATTAAAGATCATTAAATATAGCATTTGCGAAATCGTTGTTTACAGGGTTAATGATATCTCTATTATAGTACTGTAGGGGATTCTATTGAAACACCTTTTTTTAATTCCACTATTCACATTTATTGAATCACGCACTAATAACTATTACAAAATACTGAATTACTGCTAATTTAATATGAACATAACTTGTCTCATTGACGACTAACTTTAAACTGAGTAAAATGTGTACAATTCTATGTGTAGCTCATTGTGTAACTCATTGTGTAACTCATAACTATTTTCCTTAGAGATTTCCTTAAGTAGTTTTCTACTAGGGTACAAGTAGCGGTTATGTTTGACATCAAACATTTGTTCTAAACCAGTCACATTAAAGGGGGTGGAGCCTAATGGTCAAGCGTAAGCTCGATTTCTCTCGACAAGTTTAAACCTGCGCCCGATTCCTTCGAGAAGCTTCACTTGGATCGTGGGAAAACCGGTCACGTGCCGATTCTTCGTGGAATATTTCCAATGTTTACATCTTTCCCTTTAATTTAACTGCGCATAACAGATTTGGTTGTTTGTTAATAGCAGATTAGGTACTATAGGTACATGCAGGTAGGTACTCATGTATTTAGGCTTAATTCTAGTTGGGTTTTGCCTTTAATCATGTACCTTTCAAGATAGTTTAAATTCTAATTGAGTGATTGGCTTAGACTTACATTTGATCTGTAGGTATTCATGGGAAATCAAAACCAGCCCTACGCTTAGGTATGCAACAATAATTTTCTTATATCTACCTAATATCAAATCATTTTTATTTTCAATAATCAACCTTATTCTATGGTGACTTGACGTCGCCAACAGTCTCCCCCTCAGTGCGTTGCACTCCATCTGGTTGGGGCGACGTTGCAGGTACGATCAGGACTAGACGTGATGCTGGCCGCCGCAGGATACCCGCTGCTGTTCGCACGTCGACGATCCTGGTTCTTCCGTCTGGTCCGGGATGAGTGGCGACTATTTCGCCGCGTGGCCACGAGTAGCGTGGCAGAGTGTGGTCGACAATTAGGATTATGTCGCCCAATGTTGGGTCCTGATAATGAGGACTTTGGTTATAGCGTGGCGAGAGAGTGGGAAGGTACTCTCGCAACTACCTTGACCAGAAATGATTGGTCAGGCGTTAGGATGTCTGCCAGTTGGGAGAACCGATGAGTTCTGTGTCGTCGAAGGGGCCAAAGAGGGTGGCTCCGTATGACCGCCCGATGGAAAAATGGTTCGGGGTCAAAGCTTCTTCTTTTTCTGGATCGGCGCTGATGATGTGTGGCAAGAGGCTTGAATCGCCTACGGTCTGATTTGATCCATGTTATTGCTGTTCTAGAGTCGGTCCAGAAGTATCTTTGGGTCGTGGTCAAATCTTTATGAATCGATCTTGTGAAGCCCGTAAATAATGCTCCCCCTCGTTTCTTGGTACGTCTTCTCATAGTGACGAGCATGGGTTCAATGTCTATTCCTAGGCAGGTGAAAGGAGGATTGTTCTTCGTTAGACGTTCAGGTGGCAGGTCTTCTTTCTTTTGTAGGGCAGCTAATTCGTCTGGGAAGCTGTCTTCTTGCACTCTTCTTATGTTGTCTTCGTCGCGAGTGTTGCGCAGACTCCGGGTGGAATGAAGACTGTCTTTATTTTCTTCGTTCTGGGGGTGGACAATAGCGGCATCAGGCAGATACCATGATCTTGAGGAGGCAGGTTCGTGTGTTACTTCCTCAGCGTATTCGCTGTTGATCAGGTTTTCGACTTGTTCTTCTGGTTTCTGTTCAAATTCTTTGTCCATTCCCGTTAGTAGTCGTGCTGCAGCTGTTCTGCTTTCTGGTAGACCTTCGTCGTCCGTCTTCCAGATCAGGTCTGCGCTGATTCTTTCATCAGGTAATTTGGTCGTTGTTGAATGCAGCACGTCGAGAGCTCGTTGGCCTATGTCGCTGAATGGTTCCCTTGCGGCGACTTCTAGGGCTTCGATGTCGCAGTGGTCTCTAGTCGTCTTCCTAAGATAATCATCTTTTCCTGTTGGTGTTGAAAGATGATTTACCATTCGCATCGTATTGTTTCTTGTCTTAGTTCCATGCAAGACCCATCCCAACAGGGTTCTGGAGGCTACTGGCTTGCTTAAGTCACAAACTTTCATCTCTTGGGACACGATCAGATGCCAATTGTCCTGACCAATGAGTACAGTCGGACGATCGTTAGGGTATTTTACTTGATCGGCTATTTTTTCTAGATGTTGGCAATCTTCCAGGTCATTATCGCTGACTTCTTGGGGGGATAAGTTCAAGGTTTTAATGGTGTATCCTGATATTTTCTCTATGTTGCGCTCGAACCTTCCTTTGATCTTGATGTCAACCTTCTTTGACTTATGATTCATTTGGTGACCTCCCACACCCTTAATTCTGAGATCTTCTTCAGAACCCTGGGCTCCAATCATGTTCGCGATATCTTCGTCTATAAGGGTCACTGTTGATCCTTCGTCCATGAGGGCGTATACTTCGGCTTTGGCCTCGGGTCCCCATAGCTCCACTGGCACGATCTTCATGTAAGCTCTTGATGTTGTTTGTGTTGCATTCATTGTTGATACTACAGCTTGGGTCTCTTGTGAGGTTGGTTTCATCCATTCTTCGGAATGTAGCATCACATGATGATTTCTCTTGCATTTTTCACATGGCTTTGCTTGGCAACTGAATCTTCTGTGTCGCCCTAGTAGACATTTGAAACATATGAAGGCTCGCTTGGCCTGTTCCCATCTTTCTTTTATAGAAGCATCGACGAACTTCTTGCATTTGAACAGTGCGTGTTCTCCAGCGCACTCAGGACAGACTATCTTATCTTGTTTCTTGGCGTCGTCCTTGCATGAACATACTGTCGCCGCTTGTTGTTCGTCTTGCTCTCTATCTGAATCCTCGTCGTATGATGAATATTCTTCCTCATCGTGCCGTTTAACTCGAGCGGCGTTCACGCCCCGGGATCCTGAAGGTCTCATTCGGTTTCTCATTCCTTCCTTCTTCACTCTGGTTCCCGTGAACTCGTGCATCTCGAACTGGTCTACCATCTGATTGAAGAAGTTCATAAGGCCAATGAGGATCGGTTCATCATCTTCTTCTTTAGATGCTCTGTACTCGTACCACCTGAATCGTACTAGAATACACATCTTCTCTATTATACGATTCGATATATCACTCGAGTGTAGATAACTTTGTTTCTTCATTTGTTTTACAACGCTGACTGTATTGGCCACAGCTCCAGCGTATCTCACTAACTCTCTTGCATCTTCTGACATGGGAGGCAGCTTCTCTATGTTTTCTATCTCGCTTCTTATTAGGTAAGTGGGTCTCCCGAATCGACGTTCTAATGCAGTCATTACTTCTTCCGGATCCACTTGTGTATAGAGAATGGACTTCACCGCCTCTTTGGCTTTTCCTCTTACTGCTTTTCTCAGCCTTCCCATATTCTCGATTCCACTGAAGAGAGCCTGTGAGTCTTTGTACGTAGCTTTAAAAGCCATCCAGTCTCTTGCATCACCGTCGAATTGATGTAGCTCACTGACATACTTCGGCGCGTGCTGCGTATTCGTTGCTGCTTTGCTGTCAGTGGCGGACTTGACTGCTTCCATTATCGCTTCTGCCAACTGACTGGTGGGGTTCGTTGCGGGTTGCGCTTCCTTCGCTTTTGAAACCCACCTTTCAGTGGCCTTTTCAGCAGCCGCCTTAGTTGCAGCATCCTCTTCGTTATCACTCAAATCTGTGTCTTCTGCGGTGACACGTGTTAATTCTAACTTTGTATTTGCCATCTTAGTCTTCAGCTTAATTTCTTCCAGCTGTAGTTTTTCCAACTCTAATCTGGCTTCTAGCTCTTTCTTCTTATTCGCAGCTTTATTCGAAGTAGATTTCGCCTTCTTCTTCTTCTCCACTAAGGTAACATTAGATTCCTCGACCATGGTTGTATCTTCGGTAGCCGCGCTAGTATCTGTCACCTCTTCGGAGGTAGTAGCTGACGTCTCCGTAGTTTCTTCTTCCGTGGTCGAGCGCGTGCTGTCTCCTTTGCGGCTTCGCGTCATCATTCTTATTCACTTCACTTAATGTCAATATATTGTTCAATGACTCACCTGAGTTTATATGAAGTCCTTAGCGGAGACTGCTATGTTATAGAGACGTACACACACTTCGAACTTACAGTACATACACACGTTAACACTTATATACTTATTCTACACGTTCTTATTATACAGGGTTACGCCGGGCTTCGAGTGATATTCGAGCTTCGAGAGGACGCGGCGTTGTTCCTAGCCGACCTCCCAGCAATATTCTTCACTCAGCTAGTTGCGCTCCCACAAATAGGTATTTCTTGAATACCTAGCCTCGAGAATAAGCGATCTTCCTATTCGCTTATTCCCAGCAATTTCCTTCAGCGGCACACGTAAAGCTTCAAGTGATACAGGGGCTTCGAGAGGGCGCGGCGTAGTTCGTAGCCGACCTCCCAGCAATATTCTTCACTCAGCGGGTTGTGCAGCCACCAATCGGTATTTTCTAGACGTCCTAGGTTCTTCAGCGGCACACGTAAAGCTTCAAGTGATACAGGGGCTTCGAGAGGACGCGGCGTCGTTCGTAGCCGACCTCCCAGCAATATTCTTCACTCAGCGGGTCGTGCAGCCACCAATAGGTATTTTCTAGACGTCCTAGGTCTTTCAGCAGCACACGTAAAGCTTCAAGTGATACAGGGGCTTCGAGAGGACGCGGCGTCGTTCGTAGCCGACCTCCCAGCAATATTCTTCACTCAGCGGGTCGTGCAGCCACCAATAGGTATTTTCTAGACGTCCTAGGTCTTTCAGCAGCACACGTAAAGCTTCAAGTGATACAGGGGCTTCGAGAGGGCACGGCGTAGTTCGTAGCCAACCTCCCAGCAATATTCTTCACTCAGCGGGTCGTGTAGCCACCAATCGATTTTTCTAGACGTCCTAGATGTCCTAGCTTCGAGAATAGGCGATCTTCTTAGTCGTTTATTCCCAGCAATTTTCTTTAGCACACGTAGGACTCGTGGCGTGATTAGTGCGTGGCTCGTAGAACTGATCTTCACCAATAGCTTTCTTGGTATTCGTGATCTTCTCTTAAAACGCTGCTAATCTTCAAACAGCGATTTATCTTCACGTAACTTCAGACTCAGGCTTCAGTTCTTTTTATTCGGCTTCTGAAGGACCATTATTGTAGGGGATTCTATTGAAACACCTTTTTTTAATTCCACTATTCACATTTATTGAATCACGCACTAATAACTATTACAAAATACTGAATTACTGCTAATTTAATATGAACATAACTTGTCTCATTGACGACTAACTTTAAACTGAGTAAAATGTGTACAATTCTATGTGTAGCTCATTGTGTAACTCATTGTGTAACTCATAACTATTTTCCTTAGAGATTTCCTTAAGTAGTTTTCTACTAGGGTACAAGTAGCGGTTATGTTTGACATCAAACATTTGTTCTAAACCAGTCACATTAAAGGGGGTGGAGCCTAATGGTCAAGCGTAAGCTCGATTTCTCTCGACAAGTTTAAACCTGCGCCCGATTCCTTCGAGAAGCTTCACTTGGATCGTGGGAAAACCGGTCACGTGCCGATTCTTCGTGGAATATTTCCAATGTTTACATCTTTCCCTTTAATTTAACTGCGCATAACAGATTTGGTTGTTTGTTAATAGCAGATTAGGTACTATAGGTACATGCAGGTAGGTACTCATGTATTTAGGCTTAATTCTAGTTGGGTTTTGCCTTTAATCATGTACCTTTCAAGATAGTTTAAATTCTAATTGAGTGATTGGCTTAGACTTACATTTGATCTGTAGGTATTCATGGGAAATCAAAACCAGCCCTACGCTTAGGTATGCAACAATAATTTTCTTATATCTACCTAATATCAAATCATTTTTATTTTCAATAATCAACCTTATTCTATGGTGACTTGACGTCGCCAACAAGTACTTTAAGAAGACATTAGAAGTATTACTCCAACCTGCGGCCTTCCGTACCACTTCCAGGTTTACACCCAGCCTATGGGCGGCTGACGTGGAGGCGTGGCGAGTACTGTGGGCTCCGAATATCGATATGTCAATGCCGCTATCCTCTAGAACTTTTTTGACCCAATGAGCTAGTGCTTGCGAACTTACTTTTTTATGAGGTTTTCGAAAGGTAATGAATAGATGGTCGTCTAATTGATTATGACGTAAGAATGAAGTTTTATCAATATAAGCTAGAATAACGGTAGCTGGACATATGGATAAATTTTCGCGAATAAAGGGTAACCTGATTAGTGGTTGGAATGTCCCAGGTCTTGAGGTTTTAATTAAATCAGGTATTTTAATTACAATCATATCATTTTCCATTCTGATATTTTTTAATAGTCTTTTATCAGGCAGAAAAAAGGTGCGTGCCTTCAACGGTTGGGTCATGCCGGTTTTGATGTATTCTGTCGGCATACTCAAATGGACTCAAAAGGAACTTGACGCCCTGGATAGGAAGATCCGTACATTGCTGACGGCATATCGGATGCATCACCCACGGTCATCAGTGATGACCCTGTACATCCCGCGGAAGTGTGGGGGTCGAGGTTTTTTAAATGCTAAAACCCTCCACAACCGCGAGATTTGCAGTCTCAGGGAATATTTCCTTCATACTGACGTGAGGATGCATCAAAATGTAGTCGCAGTGGACAAGGGCCTTACCCCGCTCTCCTTGGCGAATGAGAACTGCCGCAAACCTGCAGTACTGGACACTAACGATCGTAAGGAAGTATGGCAAGGCAAAGAGCTTCACGGACGCTTTTTCCGGGCTCTTCATGGGCCCGATGTAGACTTTTTGGCGTCTGTATCCTGGCTGCGTTTTGGCGACCTCTTCGGGGAAACCGAAGGTTTTGTCTGTGCGATTATGGATGAAGTTATCATGACGAACAACTATCGGAAATACATTGTCAAGGATGGTACGGTTAACATCTGTCGGGCATGCCACCGTCCCGGTGAATCAATCCGACATATCGTTTCCGGTTGTTCTCGTCTTGCTAACGGCGAGTATTTGCACAGACACAATCTAGTAGCTAGGATTATCCACCAGCAACTTGCTTTGCAGTACAACCTTGTGGAGTCTGAAGTACCATACTACAGGTATGTGCCCGACCCAGTGTATTAATTAGTGTATTTTAAGATTAAGATTGTTCGGTGTAGGTAAGGTAACTAACATAGCCCGAAGAATTGTCAAAAGCGGCAGTAGGTACGGTACATTTGACAGATGGCCGATGGGGTTCTGGAATGGTGAATGCGAACTGGTAGAAGACGACTACGTCTTCAACGTCTTCTAGCCTTCGATCGCTAGATCGAAGGCTTCCCACAAGGTGAAACGAGGATCTGCCGCAGGAATCCGCTGTATGCAAGAAGCACAGAACTTGACGAAGCGGCAGTGCTTAGGGGTGGTCTTTGTTCAGCAGTGGCTGAAATGATAATGGTGAGTATTGCAGTGATTAGGAAGAACGAAGCGTTAACTATATTATGTAAAACTTTAAAATTCGACATTCGTCATGAAATTCTTAATAGGTAGATTGTAAAAGCGGAGCAGTCTGTAAATTGTTGTTGGTACTGTGGTACCTAAGGGTTCTAGGTACCAATAAAATATTGAATACGTTCAATATCGTATATTTAGATAAGATCAGACTTTTACAAGGCCGCGCCTGATAATAATTAAATATATATTTTCTGAGGATCAAACTAATCCTATACTCATTGACGGATAGAATCCTAATCTCATCATCTTGATCGTTCAAATGTGACAGTCATTCTATCACCGGCCTGTATTAACATAAAGGTTGCATGCTATGAGCAACAAACCTTTACATGAGCTACGCCCACCCTTGAATAAAAGGATTAACGTAGACGTATATCTGAACAAGACTTTTATTCACAACATTTGAACAATCACGAGATACCTACCTATAAACCTATCAGAATTATTACCTGACGTTGGACATTAAACTTATAATATGAGGTCCAACTCTTAAATGAGAAGGCTCAAGGACAGGACAAACATTTATATGACACTATAAACAGAGTCAGCAAAGTTAAACGTTAAAGCGTGCTAACATGCACCTATTCAAACTAAGTCTGTCATGCTTGAACCTCGTCACGTCAAAACCAACGGAAAAGACGCGACGTGGCCTCCTACTGCAAACAATCAATGTGAAAGTTCACATTGGTCCAGAAGGGTTAATCAGAGAAGTTCTCAACATCAAAAGCTTTTGCTCCATCGGACGGCATTGAGTCAGAGGGAAGGAAAAGGTTAAGAGGCTAAACCCCACTTTGAATTCATCAAAAACGATCTAAATGATGTTCATACTCCAGAGCTAAAATTTTAAAAAAATATAATTACTCCTCTCTCGTTCCTATCCATTTAATATCAGCTACAGCTGATTCTAAAAATATACCTACGCCTTTCCATTTAATATCAGCTTCAGCTGACGAAAATCTGTGGGTCCTTATTTAAAAGCTGAACCAGTAGTGTCAATCCAACACTCTTTGCGGAGACCATGCTCCTTTAGCAAAGTTGGCCATGGCTTGTGTGAGTGAAGGTAAAGATTGCTCATCTATAGGCTGAACCAGTGGTGTCAACTCAACACCCTTTGCGAAGACTATGCTTCTTTAGCAAAGTTGGTCGGCTTAGAGTGAGTGTCTTCCCCCCATTGTAAGGTTCGTGTAACTTTTGTATAGTGTAAGGGACACGAACTATTAAAGGAAACAAGGATTGGAGCTTAATTTCGTGTGACCACGTATAATTACGATAAAAGGTACACGACAATGCTGCGCTAAACTTAATCATTGAATATTTTTTATATTAAAGAAAATTATCCGTCATTGTTATTTTATTTTAAATCTAATTGAATACTTTCTGGCTGTTCGAACAATAGCCATTATTAGCTGCCAGCAAACTTAAGGTTTCATGCTGGGCATACAACCTAAACTAACCTAACCTAACCTATTAAAATATATATTTAATTATTACCCGGCGCCTCCACCAAAATGTGGTACCTAAGGGTTCTAGGTACCAATAAAATATTGAATACGTTCAATATCGTATATTTAGATAAGATCAGACTTTTACAAGGCCGCGCCTGATAATAATTAAATATATATTTTCTGAGGATCAAACTAATCCTATACTCATTGACGGATAGAATCCTAATCTCATCATCTTGATCGTTCAAATGTGACAGTCATTCTATCACCGGCCTGTATTAACATAAAGGTTGCATGCTATGAGCAACAAACCTTTACAGTACCAAGCAAAAATTCATACTGGCTGCTGTAGCTGACAGGTACTGAAATATTCAGAACAAGTCGGCCCAAATTTCATTGTTAGCTGTTTAAACTCCAAAAACACCAAAAAATTCTTTTAAACCTGCAAGTTCTTAGTAGAAGTGTATCTGAATTGGACGTCAGTTTGCCAGGTGTAGAGGCGGCGGGTAGTTTGAGAAAAATATCGCCTCACGTCAATCTGAGCTGTCACGTGCATGCTACGTGCTACTGCAGCCGCCAGCTATGGGGACACACTGCCGGAAAGTTTGGCGTGCCACTGCTTTGAAAAGAGTCTTGACCGCTAACGTGCTGCTGGTTCCTGGCGGAACTAGTAAGTAATTAGAACTTAAGTGTTCTATAAAGAAATAGTTGAACACACATACACATATACCGCCTATTTGGTCCAGTAGTCGCAAGTACTATGTATAACTGCTGAGCATAAGGTCCTGAGTTCGATTCCCAGGTCAAGCTAAGTGTTATTGGGTTTTCTTATCTGGAATTTCTCAGTAGCATCCTGAATTCTAGATTTGTGCCCGGTTGATGGCAATAGGCATGCCCTTTATTTGTGCCCGGTTGATGGCAATAGGCATGCCCTTTATTACATGGAACTTAAACATAAGGCAAAAACTGGGTGTACTACTAATAGGTACACCTCTGCCCAACCGAAGCGTGATTTTAAGTTACTCTATCCTTCTTCCCATGGGAAGTACAGAACGCCACCTGCTACGATCCTTACATGCTCTTTTTGCTTCGTTTACGTTTATACATCTAGTCATACACGTATACCCATTGCGAGGACTATGCACCTGACCTTTCTGAGGTTTGATCAAAGATGAATAAATGCACTCTAAGAATATTTTTTACGATCTAAAGATAGATACCGATATTATATACAAATTGATCGTGGCTCCGTGGTGGCTCCCCGTTCAAATTAATTACATAACAACAATACCAGAAATAGAGGTCGAAAAAAATCCGACAAACTGACTATTAGATATCACTTCGCTTTCTGTACTTCAAAATGGTTATTGCTTGTTTCTTCCTCGGGAAAAAAGAAAATAGCTGTCCAATCTCTAACCACAAAACATTAATGATGTATCACAGCTGATAAATGTGCATCATCATTATTTCAACCGAAAAACATCTACTGGTTGACATTTAGTAGACATTTTTCCCTGTTTTTTCAGACACATTTCTCTATAATACTGTGCATTCAATTAATATGATGTTGCGGTCAGTAAATATTTATTATCTTTAAATTATAATAATACGTGAAGCTAAAACTTTTTACCCTTTTTCACGGAAATTACGAGGATGGAGGAGTACCTATGAAAGGCACAGTTTACGTTTAAATGGGAGTGGAGAAAGCTAATATGCTTGATTTTAATTATTGGAACGAAGTTCCTTATTATGGCTGAATTTCGACAACTGAGCGACCACTAGTTATGATTAATACACTATCAAAACAAGATTTTACACCGTGCTGCCATGTTCCACCAACCGTATGTCCGGCGCAGACCGGCGCGTTTCCGACATCGGTCCGGCAGACAGTTTGACAAGCGTGTTTTTCACTCCACCGGCGGCGCTTAGGGCGATAACACACTGGGGAATGCAATTACGACGCATCTGCATCTAACAACATTGTTCCAAACGATTGCAAATGGGTTTCTGAAGGGGGTTTAATGGATCGCAATTCTTTTTCAATTTTCAGCGTGATTTGAGATTGAAATGTGTCATCTGGTTTCGTTATCTGTTTAGTGAATTCAATGGATTAACGATAAATCTTACCAAAATAAAGCGAGTCTTGATTTATAACAATTTAAATAGTAGTGCTCGGTTAACAACTCTACACCAATTAATTTAATGAATGAATTTTATTGTATGCAGTAAAGTTATGAGAAAAGGTCGCTACAACAAAGTGCATAAAATTCAAAACGTGTCAATTGCCTATACTTACATAATTATGCATTTAAGGAGTTGTCGCTTCGCCCACAAATAAAATTAAATTCGTGCGAATCAACTATAGAAAATAATATACTTCGTGCGACTCGAATAATAAGCCTTAAGTCCGAATCATAGTTAGGTCATAGGTCTTCATTCCTTTTTCCTCTTCCAACTACAGGCATAACTCATATATGGTGCGAGCGAGTAAGGACTTCAATATCCTTTCTAAAGAGTTCTCATTTGACCCATTTACCACCAAAACCTATTCTGTTCGCACTCGGCTGAACGCTGAATTTTTCAAAAGTGCATAGTGCCTATTGTACCTTATATATTGTATTCTTTTTTATCGTGCTTGTTAGTGATCATAAGATTTAAGTATATTTCTTTCTTTCTGTTTTTATCCGTGGGAACCTGTAATTGGCTTAATGTTACATAAACAATTGTTATCTTTATATTAAAGCTGTTGGTTCTCCTATGAATAAATAAATAAATAATTCCTCGATCTCTGTCCTCCGAGCCCTACTTCTAAGTAGATGATTTCAGCTTAAAATAGCATATTATTACTGTATACGTTCATAACCCTAACAATTTGCAGACGATTTAATAACGCGTATGTGAATACTGCCCCAAAATACTATTCGACGATCTACATTGATAATATAATATCCATTGCAACACAAATGCGCAAAATTCAAAGCAATTACCGTGAACCGCCATAACGCTTCACGCATGTTTGTTATCCTTGTATGTCCACCTCCTAAAACACACACTACGCCACCTGGTGGCCGCGGGACGTGATTAGTTCGCAGCTGGCTTCAAATCAGATACCTCGACTGTCGTATGTGAAAATGATGCAGTTTACAGTTCCAACCATTAATCACTGGTTGTTATGTCTGCGGTATTCTGAGTAATGCTGGGTTAGAAAGAAAGAAAGTATTAGACACATATATCACACAGTAAAAAAGAAATCACTTGCTCATAATAATAATAATATATTCATTATTCACCAGCAACTTGCTTTGCAATTTAAACTTGTGGATTCTGAGGTACCGTATTACAAGTATGTGCCCGACCCAGTTCTCGAAAATGACCATGTCACGTTGTACTGGGACCGGTCTATCATTACTGACAGGACTATTGTAGCCAATAAGCCTGATATAGTGGTGATAGACCGGTTAGCGCGCCGCGCAATGATAATAATCGATGTTACCATTCCACATGACGGGAACCTCGTGAAAGCTGAGCAAGAGAAACAGATTAAATATCTCGACTTAGCACACGAGGTTGTTGACATGTGGAATGTGGACTCGGTTGTCATTGTGCCGATTGTCGTATCAGCCAATGGACTGATGGCCGAAAGCCTCGATCAACATCTCTCGAGGCTCTCGTTAGGCGGTTGGGTCAAAGGCCTGATTCAGAATGCAGTACTCCTCGATACGGCTCTCATCGTGAGGAGGTTCCTGTCTCTGGAGCCCTAACCACCGGTAGCTTGGACCCTGCTCCCGATACCGGCGGAACACTATTTTTTATATTTTTAAATGTTTTTTATAAGGTTATTTTAGAAAAATATTTAAAAATGTAACTTAATATGTATTTAAATGAATAAACGAAATAATATATTTATTAAAAAATTACAAGACTTAAAAATATGTACAGTTTTGCTTAAATGTAAATTATATTCCTAAGACCTATAGTTGCCTCAACTAGGTAACAGGATTACTATTTAAAGCTCCTATATGTTGTTGAACGAAAGTGTTTAATCCATTATTATACCAAGGTATTTTGTTGTATTTGCAATTTTCATTTTGGGACACACATTGGTTATCTGTAGGAATATTGCAATAATGGGCATATAATGTAGAGATAGTGCCAGTTGATGTTTTTTTTTTTTTTTTTCTTTTTTCTTTTTTTGGGTGGGAAATCATCAAATATCTTCTCCCGCTCTGGGTGGAGCGGGAGGGCGTGTCAGACTTTTACTGACTAAAACCCACCCGTGTTCCCTCAGTTGCCTGTGTGCCAGGGGCCGCGGTATCTCTTTCGAACAACCCGCACCCCTGGCAGGCATCGGCCCTTGCGGACCCCACCCTTTGGTGCTGACATCTCTTTGAGGCGCGCGTGGAACACAACGCGCCGTCGACCCGGGCTTGATCCTTACCGGACAGCGAGCTATCCATTACTCGCCGTCCGCAAGCCCGCGCCTACGGTGGCCGGGAATCAGCCTGGGATTCCCGACGCCCAGGGCTTCTCCCGCGGCGACTACGGCCGTGAGGGCGCATATACTGCCTCTCCCTCACGTGCGCCGCCTCCCTCTTCGTGAGCATTACTGCTTCGCAGAAGGAGGTGACGGCTAACCATTCACTCTCGCTCCGTACCATGGCCTGCACCAGGGCCGGACGCGAGAGATCGCCGCCGCCGATCGCCTCCACGAGGACACGGCGGTGCTCCGCCCAAGCCGGGCAGACCGCCACCGTATGCTCCACCGTGTCCTCAGGGCGATCTTCGCAATGGAAGCACCCGGGCGTTTCCTCCCGCCTTATACGAAACAGGAACCTCCCGAAACAACCGTGTCCGGTGAGGACCTGCGTCAGGCGGAAGGTGAGGACGCCATGCCGCCTCTCAAGCCACTCCTCAAAGAGGGGACTTACCGCCGCTATCGTAGCGTGCCCAGCACTGGGTTGCGACAATCGCGCTCTCCAAGTCGCCATGAGATCCCGCCGGAGCTCTGTCCGCTGCACCTCGATTTCTCGCGGCAGCGGAGTAAAGCCCCGGCGTTTGGCTTCCTCGCGCCACTCCCAGATTTGCGCGAGGACCTTTGCCTCCAGATCCCATGGCGGTAATCCGGCAAGGAGGCCCGCCGCCTCGCCTGAGATCGTGCGGTATCCCCGGATCATCCTGATCGCCATGACCCTATGGGACGCCTTTAGCCTTCGGGCTGGTTGGCGCCTCAATGTAGGCGCCCACACCGGCGCCCCGTATAGGGCCATGGACCGTATGACCCCCGCGTAGAGCCTCCGGCAGGAGGCGTTTGGCCCCCTAGATTGGGCAGGAGCCGCTTCAAGGCAGCCCCGGCCCGCTCCAGTCTGGGAGCCAAACGTCGGAAATGCTCCGCGAAGTTCCACCGGTTGTCGAGGACGAGTCCCAGGTACTTCATCGTCGACTCGACGCCGATGTGAACCCCTCCTGCCGTTATCTGGGAACCCGCCGGTGGCGCATTCCGAGGACCATGAAAACACATGGCCTCGGACTTGTGCAAGGCCACCTCGAGTCCCAGTTGCCGGATCCTATCGACGATTGTCGCAACCCCGTGCCAGTTGATGTTTGCTTGCGCATCGAAAACTTTATGTAATTTGTCTGGTCTACATTTAATTTTAGTGAATTATGTTGAAACCATTTTTTTACAATATTGAATCCGTGTTGCGCAAGCTTGTAGACATTATTTTCCGAGTCAACGGAAAATAGAAGAGCAATGTCGACAGCATAAGAAAAAAAAACAGTGGCACTCCGGAAGTGCCGACAGAAGTAAAAACTTGAACAATTACGTGTGTATTTTTTTAATCGTTAATACAGGATTTCACATTGGGTCCTTGAGTCCTGCACCCTAATTGTTTTATTGATTAATCATAATCTGTTTCATTTTGACAATTCAACAATATACATTGCGTTATTAACGTTGTTGAGGAAACACATTTTTCGAACATATGAAACCATGGTTTAGCACTCGGTTTCAAAACGAAACAGATTATGATTAATCGTGAGTTATACAATTAGGGTGCTGATTGCTCTCGGTAAAAAATTATAAACGAGCGATCGACTTCAGCCATTAAAGGTAACAGCACAGATTTTTACGATAAAAATACAAAGGGAAAGAAAGGGATAAAACAATTAGAATTTCCTAGTTAAAAAAAAGGGAGTTTTCCAAAAGACATCAACGCGCGACTCATCCGTGTGCTTGTTCACCCAAGCACTATTTTAAATAGACCCCTGCGGTGGCTCATAATCTGATTAAATAAAATAAAAACTAAGTAACTTGTGAATTGTATCGTCGAGCTATTAGATTATTATTTTTGACGCTTTGACACTCCTATATCTATGTAAATATATACACAGTATATATATATACTGTGTATATAGCTCATGGAATGCGTGCGGTAACGATGACGCGAGTTTCATGTTTTTAGTTCACCCAAAAAGTACACATAAATACACAGTATACATATAGCTCATGGAATGCGTGCGGTAATGATGACGCGAGTTTCATGTTTTTAGTTCACCCAAAAAGTACACATATATACACAGTATACATATAGCTCATGGAAAGCGTTCAGTGTCGATGACGCAAGTTCCATGATTTTTGTTCACCTAAAAAGTACACATATATACACAGTATACATATAGCTCATAGAAAGCGTGCGGTAACGATGACGCGAGTTTCATGATTTTTGTTCACCCAAAAAGTACACATATATACACAGTATACATATAGCTCATAGAAAGCGTTCGGTGACGATGACGCGAGTTCCATGATTTTTGTTCACCCAAAAAGTGCTCAACGTGCTTTGTCGATTGAGAATTTGAGCGAGTCGATTCGGTTTTTGATGAAGATCTATCAGAATCCGCATCGATTTTCGCCGACTTTTTAGGACAAACGGCCTGTTTGTGACCTACATTTCCGCATGAAAAGCACACTAATCGATCATAGGGGAATTTGCGTTTGACGTGCGAACAGTATTGTTATTAACAGGTAGCGCACCCCTAGGCTTTAAGTACACTGACAAAAATTCTACTAATTCCTTTGACTGTAGTTTAGCACTGGCGGTCGCGGCCTTCACTTCGGGATCGGAGATGCCACGGATCACAATAGCGGTTCTTAGTTCCTCTGAAATCCCCTTAACAATGTTCAGTCACAACAGGGTCTTCCGCGCATACTCAGCATAAGTAGCGAATTTATTAGAATTCACACTCATGACATCAACTTCAACTTCACGTGGGCACAATGAGCGGAATTCAATTTTAAAATTGGACCTCGACCGATCGCTGGTTACCCAATCGTTAAGCCACGTCTTAGCATCACCTCGTAAACACCCACCAATGCGTCCCAGGCATTCCCGATCGTTCCACTGACATATTAGGTCTTTACCTATGAAATTGCCGTTTTGCAGTACTGGCCATTTCAAATCAAAATAATTTTTGTTTGGGTAAGAATTCTAATTTCAAATTAATTTTATTTTAAAAACATGGATTTTTTTTTCCAAAAGTAGTCATTTGTTTATTGATTAGTGTTACATTTTCATCGCATTTCAATCTTTTTCGTCATCATGGATACGTTAAAAATTCGAGTAATTATGGAATATGAGTACCGTCGTGGCAGCAACGCGGCACAAGCGGCACGCAACATCAACGACGTTTACGGAGCTAACACTACAAACCAACGCACCACCTGTTATTGGTTTGCTCGCTTCCGTTCTGGAAATTTCGACCTGAAAAATGAACCTCGCGGTCGTCCGAAGACTTTGGTCGACAATGACGAATTAAAGGCGATTGTGGAAGCTGATGATACACAATCTACGGCTGAATTAGCAGCAGCTTTCGACGTTAGCGTCAAAACAATATTGGTCCATTTGCGTCAAATTGGCAAGGTAAAAAAGCTTGACAAATGGGTGCCCCACGAACTCAATGATCGTCAGCGCGAAGTACGCGTCGAGACGTGCCTTGCACTGCTCAACAGACACACAAATGAAGGAATTTTGAACCGCATTGTTACCTGCGATGAAAAATGGATTCTGTTTGATAACCGCAAGCGCTCAGCAAGTTGGTTGGATCCTGGTTCAGCACCTAAACAATGCCCTAAACGAAAACTTACCCCTAGAAAAGTGATGGTCACTGTTTGGTGGTCTAGCGCCGGTGTGATTCATCACAGCTTCTTACCAAACGGGGTGAGCATTACTGCAGATGTGTACTGTGAAGAACTGAACACAATGATGGAGAAGCTGGCACATCTCCAACCAGCATTGGTCAATCGCTCGTCTCCGCTGCTCCTGCACGACAACGCGCGACCTCATACTGCACAGCAGACGGTCTCCAAGTTGCAAGAACTGGGGTTGGAAGCTCTCCGTCATCCGCCCTACTCACCAGACCTTGCGCCTACAGACTACTACTTTTTCCAGAATTTGGATAACTTCTTGGCGGGAAAAAAATTCAATACCCGAGAGGCAGTACAAAATGCCTTTGAAGAATTTGTTGCCTCCCGTCCAGCTGATTTCTTTAAGAAGGGCATCAATAAACTGCCACTGCGATGGCAAAGATGCATTGATTGCATGGGTGATTACTTCGATTAATACAAATAAAAAATACATGAAAAAAATTCGTTTAAATTTTTTCATACAAAACGGCAATTTCATAGGTAAAGACCTATTATATTGCGCCCACGATCGACTTCCGCACACCAGATGTCAAAGTCATGGACATTGGGGTCAAAATTAGAAATTTAGTAATGCTTAGATCTTACTTGAATTAGGGAAGAAAGTGCCCCCACAATCCTATCTGCAGCGTCAACCTCCCGCGATGTCTCAGTGGTCACGGTTCTATCCGAAGCACGTGTTTCCGTATTACCGGTAACAGGTGCCTCAGCAACTACCGAAGTTGTCAGCGGCGGAGTGCCACCCGGATGTGACGACATGGGAGTAGACGTACGCATAGTATTTAATGGCAAACGTTCCGCTAAAGCGCTCAATCGAACCAGTATTTCGTTTAAAGGGTCGCGTCGAGGGCTATCTCGACGCCCATATGAACTATCCCGGCGCCTACGCGAACTTTGAGAGTACTCTGATCTATCACGACGACGCCTAGGAGATCTACTACGCGATTGACGATAACGGCCACGACGCCTTTTATAAACAACGCGACGGCTATGCGAATCGTTTTCCCGCGAATTACGCCTCGGTGTATTCTCTTGCGGTGTGCACTCACAACTCGACATGATTTATAACAATAGGCAACGTAAATTACCCCTACGTGAACAAAGAACTTAGCGCGAAATAAAATAATTAACACGTTGTTGTTTACTTCAAAAACACGCACAAAATATAATCTAATCGAGTAAGAAGCACGTGGCGAATCACGTTAAAATGCACAAAAACTAATCACGGACTAAATCAACAACACGTGGTGAAAAAAATATTTTATAAGTCATTTAAAAACAGAACTATTAAGAATATTGATAAATAAATGCTATTACTCACTACAGGAATATTTGGACGATAATTCTATGATTACTGCTTCAGAAAATTGTACATAATCTCACCTATTTTGACGACTTAGAATTTTATTTGACATTAATTAGCATTATTATGGCATGTAACTTTAATCTATTTGACATGTAATGAAATTGATTCTATTTTCTGCAATTTGTATTGATATGCATGTACCTATTAATATTGATTTTATATAAATTCGACAATGTAAAGTAAATATATTTGTACGCCTTTGGGCAAAATATGGAGGATCTACCTATCTGTAACATCTCGCAAACTATTGTAATTTGACCAATGTTTACAAATAAAGCATTCTGATTCTGATTCAAAAACACTATTTCCGGTTTAAAAAAAGAGGCGAATGATCTAAATTGCGTGTAAAGGTAAGCTATCCCACTTCTGATCTTAGGGATCAGAAGCTTAATTATTTTGTTTTTAAAGAAAACACGAAACGGCCTGCAACTATTTATTTAAATTATGAAAACCGTTACAAGAAAATATGATCACTAGTACGCGTCCGTCCCATCCGAGCTCCGCAGCAAAAGTGACCGAGGTGAGTGAGCCCACGACTCATGGTGTGTCACCCCCTCCACTGACAGCATCATCGCAGCGACGTGTGTCCCCGCCCTGTCAGTTGTCAAAACCTTTTAAGAATATTTATAAATTATAAATGTGCCTATTTTGCTTAACAGACAAGTATTGTGAGTAAGGCAAGGCACAGAAAATGAATTTACAATTATTGGTCTCTTTGAGATCTAACATCAAATGGACACATTTAATTATATCCTTTTTTGTAACAGCTAAACTATCCCCATATAATAATATAACATTTGAACTGGGGTTTAATTTTGACAATTTAATACAATTTAATAATTGGCTAATACTGGCACCGGGTAAACAATTATTAATAACATATTGTTCTGAACTCTGATTAAATATCCCACCAAAACCTTGACCAAATTTGTCAGAAAAAACATATGTTGTGTTGATTGAATATACAGGGTGATTGGAAGATGGGTGCAAAGCTTTAAGGCGAAGATAGTACAGACAATTTAGAACCATTTAAGCCATGGTTGTCTTAGACGAAGCCTTACCAAATATTTTTTACCAAATTTTTAAGTTTTTTTTTCGGAAATTCTCAAAATTTAATGTAAACTGCATAATTATGGCCAAATTGAATGATAAATGAATTCATTTTTTATTTATTTAATTAAAATAATGTGTAAGCAATCAAGCAAAACATGTTTTAGGCTTCTGTGTCATTAGACATTTTTTTTACAGACAATTAAAGCTCAGAAAAAATAAAAAAATTGTACAATACGTCTTTTAAACCTTATTAAAAAAAAAAATTGGTAAGACTTCGTCTAAGACAACCATGGCTTAAATGGTTCTAAATTGTCTATACTACGAGTATCTTCACCTTAAAGCTTTGCACCCATCTTCCAATCACCCTGTATATCAGATGCATCTTGGTTGAGAATACAGTCTTGAGACAAACTCTCAGTCTGGGACGGGTCCTCCGTTACCTCAGGCTGGACAGCATCAAAGTTTGAAACCTTTTGACATGTACACTGACACAATACTAACTCATTCGCGGCAAGAAAATTCTTTAATTTGGTTCTGAGAATCCACATATTTAATTTAAAGGGAACTAAGTCTGCCCTCAAGTACTTCCTAAGTACCAAAATCTACACAAGCAAACCAAGTTTAACGCCATCTAGCGAGAAGATTGACAAACTGTAAGTATATAACAATCATGGATCGATTGTGACACTGACACCTTTACTGACTTACTTAGCTAATATATTCGATAGCGGAGTGATTGAATTGGGACCTGTCCGAATATTAATGAAATATGCTACGTACAAAATCTGTAGTTACTGAAACGTCAACGTAAACACAAATAAATAACCCTTTAAAGCATTCGCAAAATACTCATTCTGAAATTTCCCCTTATTATATCACAAAGTAGAATTATTAAAGCATCGTACATCACCGTATTACTTTCGATTCTTCCTCGTTGCCAAACTGTCGCACACAGGACTTAGCATGTCATCTGTGTGAGTTCCTACTCTGCGAAACTGTGCACTGCGTCACGACTAGTTCACTTGCTGGAAAGCACAGGTCGTAAGATACGACACGCCATGTATCGTGCGACACGCGAAGAAGGTCGGAATAAAGACAGTGTTCGCTTTTCCATTGGTCGTGATAAACGGAGTGCTTGCAAGAAATGATCGCGTTTTGCACCACCCATTGACACAGCGTTAAAACTGTATAAATTAGCTGTTGAAAGCAATTTGTAGCCCTTTAATGATTGTGAGTAATTCATCAAGTTTGTTGGAGTGTTTTTGGGTGGGGTTGGCGAACGTTTTTTTTTCTATTGTTAGGTGATTCTTCTTTACCCAATGGGTGAAGTAAAAGGTGACCGTGAGGTAGGTAATGTCACGAGGATGAAGAGGAGTGTTAGTCAGCCCGCTAATGTTAACTGTTTCGTCTGTCTAACCTAGTGCTTATGCAAATATATAGACATGACTGTACTGCGGCTAGGTGGACATAACTACTTACAGTTGGCTTTAAGAAAGGTGTCCTACCTAAACATCAACAAGAATTTGTTTTATTGTCTACAATCTTTGTTCCACAATATTGTATCCATGTGTTGTCACAAAACATATTACACGTTGGGTACTTAATTGTAGCTACAAATTGCACAAATTCTAGACAGTCAAATGAATTAGTGACAATATTGACATCTTTTTGAGGCTGGCTGTAAGTACGTTTCAATTAATTTACAATGGTTCAAACGATTAAAATACGTACGTAAGTAAGTATAACTACAGTTTACTCAAATTGCATATAGTCAAATGAGTTTTTCTTGATGAAATATAGGTACGAGACTATGCTATGCGAACAAAATAATCCTAAAATATTATTATAATTTGCCCAATGGGGTTTACCCAGAAGCTAAAGCTAAAACGCCACTTGTCTTAATATCCAGGTAAACACAGTCCAGCACGCATTATGTAAATCTTACAGTTCTGTGCTTATAATCTATGTGTTAGCAAGTTCCGTATAAGTTAGATAGTAGCACAAGTTCCCCTATATAAATGGTAATAAAGTCGGCTCGGGAAGGAGTGTTTTTCAATTTAGCCCATACTTTTAAACTGCATTATAAAAGTTTTCCTGTTTAAGTAACTGCGATCTAACGAATAGAGTGAGCCAGTGTTTGTATTATTGTAGCTGTTTGAAATATTATAGAAAGCCGTTTGGTTAAGGATTTCTTTGTGTAGTTATGAAAATATTTCGTGGATTTAAGTTTAATGATATGTACGTAGTAGAGATACCTACTTGTAGGTGATATTGATTCCTTGGAATCAGAATGGAATCTGTTAAAGAGCTTAAATGATAAATTTTATTTCTGAAGAAGGTTTGTACAAGTACGTTTACAAGTCAATCATATTTTTAAAACTAGATAAGAATGGCGTTTCTTTTCTGACTTATCTGAGGAGAAAGGCCGATACAAACTCTGCAGTCTCTTAAAGTCCAGAAATAATCTTGGTCAGAGCAAGTGAAGACCATGTAGATTGGTGTCTGAAAAGGTCTTTGAGCTTTCATTGCCTCTTGTTTAAATTAATAACATTGTTATAAGAAAGTGCTATGAGAAAGCCATCACGCTACTCGACATTTCAACAGGTGGGATATGAACAAAAAACCTCTTAATCGACTTTCAATACCCGTGACTATTAGGCTATTGAGACTCGCCTGCAAAGATTAAGCGTATTTTTCATCACTATAAATAGGCAGATGTAAGAGGACACGCCGGGAGCGGACCTTATTATTACTGATGTTATTCAGAAAGGTCAGGTACTCGTACGTAGTCCTCGCAGCCAGCGTGCGTGTACGACCAGTTGTATGAATGTAAACGAGCCAAAAGGAGTGTGTAAGGATCGTAGCAGATAGCGATGGCGTTTTGTAGTTTGTACCAGGAATAAGGCGTGAGTTTGATGAATCTAGTATTTAATTACCACGCAGTAAACAGTAAATGTAGTGGAGTAATTAATGCAATTTTAATGAAACAAGTTTAAAGATCACGCGGAAGCTGTAAGCTCGTAACGTGGGAACCATAAGCAAACATCGATAGTTTAACTGCTTTTTACCCGTTTGATAGTAATCATTAGAACTTATTATCGTGCTATGTTAGTAGTTGTAGAAATGCTTATTCTTAGAAATTTAATTGATATTTCAATTGGAAATCCTATTTTGCTAGTTCTAATGTGTTTGGTTGGTGCGGGTTGTTCGAAAGAGATACCGCGGCCCCTGGCACACAGGCAACTGAGGGAACACGGGTGGGTTTTAGTCTGACAGCAAAAATCTGACACGAGGAGCGGGAGAAGTTATTTGATGATTTCCCACCCAAAAAAAAAATGTAAGTATTTGATTGGTAACAAAGTTAGAATAAAAACGTTTCTACATAACGCACCTTTAGAATGATAGAGACCTAATGCGAAATTAGCTGCAACCAAAATAGGTCTCTATAATTCTAATAATTCTAAATAATTTTGCTTGCCGCTAATTTTGTATTAGGTCTCTATAATTCTAAAGGTGCGATAAGTCTTCACATCGTCATTACGTTAGTTTGGAGCGAGAGTGCATGGGTAGCCGTCACCTCCTTCTGCGAAGCAGTAATGGTCGCCAAGAGGGAGGCGGCGCACGTGAGGGAGAGGCAGTATATGCGCCCTCAGGGCCTAGTCGCCACGGGAGACGCTCTGAGCGTCGGGAATTCCAGGCTGATTCCCGGCCACCGTAGGCGCGGGCTTGCGGACGGCGAGTAATGGGTAGCTCGCGGTCCGGTAAGGACCATACCCGAGTCGCCAGCGCGTTGTGTTCCACGCGTGCCTCAAAGAGATGTCAGCATCAACTGACGGGGCCCGCAAGGGCCGATGCCTGCCAGGGCCGCGGGTTGTTCGAAAGAGTTACCGCGGCCCCTGGCACACAGGCAACTGAGGGAACACAGGTGGGTTTTAGTCAGTAGAAGTCTGACACGCCTTCCTGCTCCACCCAGAGCGGGAGAAGTTATTTGATGATTTCCCACCCAACAAAAAAAAACATCATTACGTCATAATCGCCACGCTTGGTAGGCGGGTTGACGATCGCCATATGGTGGTAAAATGCAAAGAGAACGCTTCAGCCTAATCTCTAGTAAGTCACTTAATCGCCTTTACGACACCCTTGGGAAGAAATGGGATGATGCTATTCTTTTTCTGTCAATTTTCTTTTAGTGTATTTTTTATTAAAGAAGATAGATTTTAAACATAACTGGCTTTGCTATGGGATGTAAACAAATTGTTTGGTGGACCGAGTGGCTAGATAATAACAGCTGCACGGTTCGATCGATCAGGTTAAGTTACGCTTGCCAGGGTCGGTCCGTGGATGGGTGACCATCTTTAAATACCGAGACCCTTCCGTGCCTTAGAAAGTATGTTAAGTTGTTGGTCCCGGCTGTCATTCGTGGCTCTTTGACAGTCGTTTGTGGTCGTCAGAAGCCCGAAAGTTTGATAAACAGTCTTATCAAGGGTTATCGTGTTACCCTGTCACTGGGTTGAGGAGTTTAAAAAGGTAAGCAGTCGTTCCACGTAAAACACTGGTATACAGCTGCGTCCAGGTAGGCTGGAAGCCTATGTAAAGATGGTCACCCATCCACGGACCAACCACGGCAAGCATAGCTTAACCTGATCTGCTATCCAGTGGTGCGGATTGTTCGAAAGAGATACCGCGGCCCCTGGCACACAGGCAACTGAGGGAACACGGGTGGGTTTTAGTCAGTAAAAGTCTGACACGCCCTCCTGCTCCACCCAGAGCGGGAGGGGAGAAGTTATTTGATGATTACTCAGCCAAAAAGAAAAAAAAATAACCTGATCTGCTATTACTTAGCCGCAAGCCTCTCATCAACCCATTTACATTAATAACATATAATCATAATGAGTTTAATGTCAACTTTCAACGTTGACACGTTTTAAAGTTAGTTGTTTTAACGCTAGAACACAAAACTAAAAATATTTAGGAGCAATAGCGTTAGGTAATTTTCGACAAACTCTTGCACCAAAACTGTTTGAATTCTCACATGTATACAGTGTTTGGCGCGTGAACCGGCAAGGATGTGCTCAATTACTATGAATACAACTATTATGAACAGTTTATGAATAAAACTCACATAGGTAGAGTGGGATACATCAATTGGGTACCCCATTTGTATTAAAATTTTATTACAACTAGGCTACCCAATTGATGCAGCCCACCGTACACACGCCATTATTTGCTCATCTTCCGTTTCGTTCTACGACAAACTTTAGTTTTGCACCCAAAGAGCTACAAATGCAAAGTACCAAGATTATGGTGGTGCCTAGAAATGGCAAGCATGCAATGAAATTATGTAGTGTTAAAGCGACGACATTTTTATAAGATAACATTATTGTAACTAAGCCATTCTTTTATGACCACCATCTTAAAGTAAGAAAATAACGTTAATCCTACTTAATATAATCCTACTATAATAATATTATAAATGTAAGATTACAAGAACGCTTATAACTCGGTACCAGATACATGGCTCATGAGGGTGCTGGAGTTGTGTAAAGTAGATGCAACTCTGCGTACCTTCCTGATTTCATGCATGGGGCAATGGAGGACGGTCCTTCGCTATCCAGGATGTTGAAATATCCAGAGAAATAGCGAGCCGATAAGAATCGAGCGAGGCAAATTTCAGGGCGACAGTTTGAGTCCGCTTTGGTTACGCTTAGCCCTGAATCTTCTAAGCATACTTTTGGATAATTCATGTATAGGCTATCGGCTGAGGAGAGGTGGTCAAGTTATATCTCACCTCCTCTACACGGATGACCTAAAATTCTTTGCCCCTAATAATTTGCAACTGATGGAGCTACTGAAAGTTGAGTTGAGCGAGTTAACCTAAATCTGAATCGATAACGCACATAATCTTGCCTTTAAAAGATTGAGCGTTATTTTGTATGTAATAAAAACCTTATGAATGCATGAGGAAATAAATAGTTGTTTTTTTTTCAGTATCGCCATCAAGATGGAACTTGGCGTAGATCAATGTGCGGTCAAACATGTAAAGCGAGGGGTGATTGTGCAATTCGTTGGAACCCACCTTTCGGATTACATAAGCCTTCGAGCCCTCTCCGCATCCGAAACCTATAAGTATTTGAGTATGTCGGAAGCATTGGGCATCAATGTTACTGACATGAAGCAATCGTTGAAGGAGCGCTTCTTTAGCCGCCTGAAGAAAGTATTTAATAGTCTTCTATCGGGCGGAAACAAGGTACGCGTCTTCAACTTTTGGTTGATGTCAGTTTTGATGTACTCTTTCGGAATACTCAAATGGACTCAGACTGAAATGGACGCCTTGGGTAGGAGGGTCCGTACACTGCTGCCTGCAAATCGAATCCATCACCCACGGTCATCGATAATGAGACTGTATATCCCGCGAAATTGTGGCGATCGAGGTTTCTTAAATGCTAAGACCCTGCACAATCGTGAGGTATGCAGTCTCAGGTAATACTATACATATAGTTAAAGAAAAATGTCGATAAAAAAGTACATTCAAGTTAATATAATTAGTTAATATGAGATAACCTAATTATCCATGAAAAAGGACTGTGACAAAAACCGTGTTAAGGTCGCCACACTGGTGCAGAACAAGTCAACATTAAGGTCCCTAGGAAGCCTATTGAAACTAAGTGCACTTCTTATTGAGAAAACATTCCGCCTATAATTAGTCATTGCGAAAGGTACATTTAATATTGGCCGCTGACGTAATCCCATCAGATCCGTCCGTAATGACAGATTAGCAACGAGTTTAGGACAGTCAATACGGCCATTTGCGATACCCAACAGTAAACTCATGTCACCAATATAACTTATTTAGCCTGCTAATGAGCTGATCGTTCAAGGTGTAACTAAAATTGATCAAAGAAGTACAACGTGAGAATGTTAGGAGAAAGCATTTAGAGACATTTAATTGGAGTTTGTTACGGACGCAATATATTTCAAACCTATACAGGTCATCTTGCAACAGATAAGCATCTGACATGTCACGCACAACTTTATGAATTTTCATGTCATCAGCATAAAGTAAAATATACGAATGACGAAAGCATTGTTTGATATCAGCAATGAACAATATAAATAACAGAGGACCCAAAATGGAGCCTTGAGGTACGCCTGAAGGGACAGAACTCCAACCAGAGGTGTAGCCCTGAAGCACGACAGCCTGTGTTCTGTTCTCTATGTAGGAGGAGAACCACCGGTACAAGTCACCGTGTATTCCGGCGAGAAACAGCTTCTTCAGCAGCATGCTGGAATCAGGCCACATCTGATTATGGGTAAAAACCAATTGCAGATAACAGGGAAAGAAAAAAAACCGCATCACTTACGCATTACACTACGATCACCACATCTAGTAACAATACCTCCTTTCCCCGCACAGGGATGGGTTTTCTAAAACTTGCCCGACTGTTTGTAATTTTAAAGTAGAGAGTTACACGTACACCGGCTTTTATGAGTTTTGTTGTTGGTGAGTCTGAATGCTGGATCATTACGAGTGAGCGGCGTTTGACACGATTGATGGCACTTCCAGACTTTGTGATCGTTGTGGAATTGGTGGTTATGGTATTGTGTTGATCTTGGATATTTTGCAGAGGTTAGTTTTGAGGTGTTAATTAAATGCTTGTGTTCCGCTAACAATGGCATATTCGTTCTAGTTTAAAGGGTGGCAAGGATTGTAAGCTATTACCGTGGATACGATGAATTTTTTGTAGTTTTTCAAATTCGTAGTTTAAAAAAGTGTTGTTCCTTATTATGATCGCCTAGATGTTGCATTTTTCTATGAAACCACAGTTAATTTCTATGCTAGAGGGTCTAGAATGATATGCTAGGTTTATTGTTCTATATATACTACTGATGGAAAAATAAACTTTCATAGAACCTCAGACCAATACAACATAGACACCGAAATCAGTAGTTATACATATTTGACTAGTTAAAGTGCTAATGAGTTTGGCATTTGTTCACCAATTAACGAAAGGAGACGGGCGAATCTGGGCCTAAACGTTAAAAGAATGAAATATTTATTATTATTTTTTTCGTTTTATTTGTAGTTAATCACGAAATTTTATAACAGAGTTTTATCATGCCATAAGAAATAAAAAAATAATCAAACAAATACTGATTTCCCATATTTACTCATATAAAATGTTGCCAGATGAAATAAGTTAATCGATTAAGCGAATACATAATAATATATTCTTTTTGTACCAATACGATATTAAAGCCAATTATACAAAAAAAAAACAATTACAGGTTTTTTAAATAATGGTTACTCAGTGACAAAAGAACGACCCAACTTTTCTAAAAAGTCCTAAAAATAAATTGATTATTAAATTGATTTCACAATCAATCCTCATATTTTATTAGATAGGCAACAAAGTGGACTCATGTCAATGTCAGGTGGTCCCGACAAACGTCAAAGAAACAACTCAATCGCTCGATTCGTTCGTTTGGTTCTGAGCTTACGGCAGTGGATATTTTGTTGTTTTCTTGTACTGTAATTGTTATTCCATTAGTAGTCTATAACGACTTTGGCTACGTATGAAAGATTTGACGGATATTACTTTGTCGAACGACACAGACATTTCTTACAACGGACTTAGTTATGTTGCCTACTTGACCTACCTCACTTACCCCGGATTACGAGGTAAGATACAATGTACTCATTGTATTTTCCACGTCTTCATTATTCTAGTCTACAATAAAATCTGATCATTCTTTTGAATGTATAAAGTAAGAGCTCGGTGTAAGAATAACTTATTATGAAGCAAAAACGTTGTTTTTGCACAAACCGTTAACACCTTATATTTTTTATCCACCATCGATAAACCTTAAATATTTTAGTTTTTTTGAAATGGTATTAATTTATTTAAATGGAATAATGCCGTAATCGTTACTGTAACGTCAGGCCCACCTTTTATGATCTTTCGCCCACCTCCTTTCTCTAACAATCACTGAAAACTATTCCTTGGACAGAGTACAGACATTTTTACTTTAATTAAGTTGCAGAAATATCAACTTTACATATTTTATTTCGGCACTAATTAATTAACATAGAACTGGGACCTAAAAAAGCCATTACAACACAAATAAAACTGTGAAACCTGTTAGTTTCAAGTGACAAGATAGCACATAGAAAATATTATACGAGTAAAATTCTAAACTGCCATCTTGATTTACGATGTAGCCAATTAGCTACGCCGTGCTACGAGACGCTACGAACATGCTCCACAGTGCTACGCAGCCATGCAGCTTCAGAATGTGTAGCATAGTTCGTAGGTATGTAGCTGCAGACTAGGAGAATGTGGTTTAAATAACGAGTTCAGTTGATAGTGTTAGTTCCTTTAATGAGGATCCGAAATGAATTTACATGCAAACAACATTTCATACAAAAATGCTACGAGTATAAGGTAAAAATGTATGAAACATCTGATTTGTTCTAAATAAACGACGGTAAATTTCAACTTCTGCGGGTTGAGAATCATGTACTGAATTCGTGGTACCTAATGCTTTGCACATCGATGGGGTGCCACTGCTCTGTATATTATGTGAAGTTTTAACGACAGTTAAATATGAATGATTAACTCGTTATGTGTGACAAGCAGTTTTTGAAATGTGTGTCTCTTTTTCTTCTGAGTTTGGCAGCTAAAAACCTTTTGCGTGTGCGGACTTTTGCGGCCTTATTAAATCCACCATCAAACTAGTTTTTATTTAAAATACAGTTCTTTTTACAAACCTGACAACTTAATCCGGTGCTAAGTTGTCAGTTCGGTATTAAATTAATAACTTTACCATTGTGGAAATAAAGTTCGAAATTAAAAGACGGCTAGTATAAACCTGGGTCTAACGGTAAACCTACTTTTGTAGTAACACGGTTGAGGTTTTTTTTCTTAGACAAAAGATAGTTTAAGACTTCTCGAATTATACATTTGCTTCTAAAATGATTAACCCTCTTCTAACCAAAATTCTCTTCTGTTCAAACACACATTCTCAACATCGCAGAAGCGGCGGCGAACAGCCCGCCGCGTCAGCCGGACTTCCGGTCTGCGTCCCCCACTCGCTTCCTGCCCCCTACCCCCCCCCCCCGCCATCCCCTTCCGCCGCTGACTTCACAATTAATCTTGGGCCCATCTTCCGGTGCAGGCTGTTTTTTCGTTTCATGCGTGCCTGGTCCCGTTTGTGGCGAGATTGAAGGTTTCATGTGGATGTAAGCCTTTAGTTTACTTGGTTCTGTGTGGTACTGTGTAAGTAAGTGAGATTTGCTTTAATTTTGTTTTGCGAGTTTTCTTTGGTATACAGTGGGTCAAAAGCATAAGATACAGATTAAGCTTACGAACTGTTCAGTTTCGGCTTGGGTGTTTACGCATGTGAGTTTTTTGTTTTAAAACGATGCATAAATAAAAAAAAACAAGAATGCGGTTCTTGTACTTAGCAAAATAAAATAACTGAACACATAACATACCATCATGCACGTTTCCCCCAAAGGATTAGATAGAAGTATACATAGTGCACCCACATTTCTCCAGTTATTTTCTGAGATTTCCCGAGAGAGTTCCTGATAAAAAGTAATGATGATGATAATTAATAATTAATAGTATCAATCAACTCAGCCTATCGCAGTCCACTGTTGGCTCTCCCAGGCTGCACCACAGCACGCTATACTCCACCTTCCGCATCCAGTCTGTCCCGTCCACCATTTTAACGTCGTCGGTCCATCTAGCTGGGGGGCGTCTCACTCTACGCAGGCCGATACGCGCTCTCTCCACTTCAGGACTCGTCTGCTTCACCAACTACCAGTCCTTCGACAAATAGGACCAGCCCATTGCCACTTCAGCTTGCTTACTCTGCAAGCTATGTCCGTAACTCATAAGTATTAAAATTTATGATAGTCTTGTTAAGTTTTAACCGACTTCATGAAAAGGAGCAGGTTCTCAATTCGACTGTATTTTTTTAATGTTTGTTGGCTCAGAACTTTCGACTGGGTGAATCGATTTTAATGATTTTTTTCTTATCTGAAAGCTGGTGCTTTTCATGTGATCTCATTTAAATTTCATATAGATCTGGTGATGTGTTTCGGAGACAGACAACGGAACTCTTAAAAAAATGACAGCAAATCAACCGCGATTGCTGCTATCGCATAAATAATTATGCATTGTTTTTACCCCAAGGATGATGACATTTCGAATGGTAGGTACTATAACTAAAAAGTGAAAAGTAAAACACTATAAGGTGAAAAATAACTTTAATTTCGGAAGTCGGTGTCTGGTGACATGAAAATTAAATAAAATACATATCCAAAGTCACCGACTTCCGAAGTTAAAGTTATTTTTCAATTTGTAGTGTTTTTTTTTTGAACTTGGTTGTTTTTCTTTTGGATAAAAAGTATTCTTTTTGTGACTTCACAAAAAAATTTGGTCTTTATTTCTAAAAAACAAATTGAACCTACCGCATTCTAAAGTTTCCAATAAATTCAACGTGAAACAAGAATAGTAATTTCAACTGAACACATAAGTTGCCAGTTGGCGTCGCGGCTTACGTTGTAGCATCGATGCTTGAAGCGAGTTGTCCCTAGTTCAAATCGGGTTTACTACAAGTTTTTACTGTAAATGTTTCTAGCAGTTATACTACTAACTATTTTACTATTACATTTTCTATAATGAGCTGAAGCCCAATTCTCGTAATTTAAAACGTTCAAAATCTAATCGCAATCTCATCTCGGCGACAAACAAATGTCAAAAATGTATGGAAACTCGAGGTATTTTTGACAGATTGAGACTGAGATCAGACTGTGAACGTTCCTAAAATTACGAGAATTGCCCCTCAGATTAGTGTATGCTTTATTTTAATTTTTAGATTGATGAATTATGGACCAATTTATAATTATTTGATTTTGTTTATTTATATTTGTACGCCCTTGAGGCAAAAATGACTGAACTTATTTAATTTAACGTCTTACATGCCATATGTGTATTGTATACTCATATTTTGGACAGATAAAAGTAATGAGATAAAGTTTTATTAGCAAACATTTTCTTTGTTTTAGTTGTGCTACTGTTATGTCTGACGACTTGGGTTTGACGATTTCCAGACTCCGAACGGGCCGGGTTCCGTAAAGGCTTTAGCACAGTAGACCGCACACATACGCTGCGGCAGGTTATACAGAAGACCGAAGAGTGTAACCTGCCTCTATGTTCAGCGTTTGTGGACTACGAAAAAGCCTTCGATTCGATCGAGACATGGGCTGTACTGCAGTCCCTCCAACGGTGCCAGATCGACTATCGGTACTTTAAGGTGTTGAAGAGTCTATTCGAAAACGACACTATGTCAGTCCGAATCCAGGACCAGACCTCGAAACCTATCCTTCTGCAGCGAGGTGTTAGACAGGGGGACGTTATCTCTCCGAAACTCTTCACTGCTGCACTGGAAGATGTCTTCAAGGTTCTGGACTGGAAAGGGGCTGGCATCAACATCAATGGCGAGTACATCACTCACCTTCGGTTTGCTGATGATATAGTTGTCATGGCTGAGACCATGGAGCACCTCAGTACAATGCTCGATGACCTCAGTAGAGCTTCCGAAAGAGTGGGTCTTAAAATGAACATGGACAAGACAAAGATCATGTCCAATGCCCGTGTAACACCCACTCTAATGATGGTCGGAGGCGCTGCACTCGAAGTTGTGGACGAGTACGTTTACCTAGGACAAACTGTCCAGTTAGGTAGATCAAACTTCGAGAAAGAGGTCAATCTTCGAATCCGACTCAGAAGCTTCGCAATATCTTCTTGCCCCACATACCTCAGTGTCTCAAGACGAAAGTCTTCGACCAGGGTGTGTTGCCAGTGATGACATATGGAACCAAAACGTGGTCGCTCACAATGGACCTCCTAAGAAGGCTTAAAGTAACCCAAAGGACAATGGAGAGGGCTATGCTTGGAGTTTCCCTGCGTGAATGAAGAGATCCGCAGGAGAACCAAGGTAACCGACATAGCCCGAAGAATTGCCAAACTTAAGTGGCAGTGGGCAGGGCACATTGCTCGCAGAACAGATGGCCGATGGGGCCGAAAAGTTCTGGAGTGGCGACCGCGCACCGGAAGATGTAAAGTTGGAAGGCCTCCCACAAGGTGGACCAATGACCTCGTGAGGGCCGCAGGAGTCCGCTGGGTGCGAGAAGCACAGAACCGGTCGAAGTGGCGGAGCTTGGAGGAGGCCTATGTCCAGCAGTGGACGTCTTTCGACTGAAATGATGATGATGATGACTATTATGTCTGTATATGTACCGTAATATTACAAACGAAAACACTTTTTCCAAAAAAAAAACAACCGACTTCCAAAAAAACACTACAAAGTGAAAAATAACTTTAATTTCGGAAGTCGGTGTCTGGAGCTGTATTTGAATTTTTTGTCACCGCCTTCCGAAATTAAAGTTATTTTTCACTTTGTAGTGTTTTTTTGGAAGTCGGTTGTTTTTTTTTTTGGAAAAAGTTTTTATTTTTCACTTTTTAGTGGTTCACATGTGCTTACCCCTTCACAGCATGCCGGCGTGATGTTATGTTATGAACTGGTGTAAGCAATAGACAGAGATGAGATTTCAGCAATCCCAGTCCATTTGCTATCATTTATTGAGGAGTTCCGTTGCCTATCTCCAAAGTTCTTCATCAAATCTTCACCAAATTGAAATTAGACCACTATGAAAAAGTACTCTTCCAAAAAATACCTAAATCGCTTTGTGTGCCTATAAAATTTGAAGAGTTCTCTCTATTTCTCCAGGATTCCATCATCAGATCCTGACTTGATGATCATGGGACCACCTGGGAAGTATACCCTTTCAAACAAAAAAAACAAAATCCAAATCGGTCCAGCCATCTTCGAGTAATCGGGGAAGATACATAAAAAAATAAAAAAAAATAAAAAAAAAAAAAGGTTCCGACGAATTGATAACCTCCTCCTTTTTGAAGTCGGTTAAAAAAACAACCGACTTCCGGAAAAACACTACAAAGTGAAAAATAACTATAATTTCGGAAGTCAGTGACTTGAATTAAATTATTTTCTTCTTTTTAGTTTGGTTTTTAAAGCGTGTTTTTAGTTTTTTAAACTATTAGTTTTTCCGGAAGTCGATTGGTTTTGTTTTAGAAAAAGTTTTTTTTTATCAGAAGGGACGCTGAGCTCTTCCGAATTATATTTAAGTTTTATAAATCAAAATCAAAATCAAAAGTCATTTATTCAAACTAGGCTGAGAGTCAGCTCTTTTTGAACGTCAAAATAAAATTACATAAGACAGTCCCCCCAAAAACGCCCGCCCTTCACCACTTCCTAGTGCTTTAGCTGGGAAGAAGAAGTAGCGGAAAAAAATCCCCAGCAGCACAGCTGTCTGTTAAGTTAGAAGAACTGGATTCTATACAATAATAGGTAATAAAAATTACGAAACACAAAAAAAAAACATAAAATTTCTCATATGTCAGCTAGCACACGCCAATATACCATCAAAAATTTAAAACTAAAAATAATAGAAAATTAAAATAAAACGTAAACAGAACTTCCAATCTAAATAAAAGCCTCTAGGCATAAAGGGCATGCCCGCTTACATATGCAATTCTGCATTATGCAAATATAGCTATAAGTAACTTAAAGTAACAAAAGTTAAACTAGGACCTCTGGACTAAAATTAATAAAAACTTAATACATTAATACATTATATTATTTACTAAAAAGGCAAGGAGAAAAAATTCGCTTAATACTGCAGGCAGTACTAAAGGAATTTTGGCTCCGAGCCCGTAGCGCCAAATGTTAGCTACGTTTAAAAGGTTTTTCCTTGTTAGCGTTTTTTGTTTATTTATTTTTGACCCGATAGTGCTTGGCTGGGATAACGAAGCCATATAGCTGTAGTTAGGTTAGAAAAATAATTGAGAAGTCAGGGATTTTTTTCAAAAGATTAAGATACTGGCACCGATCCTTTTACGCATTATTATATATTAATTTACTAGCTTTTGATAACGGCATCGCCTGCATACGGGAACAAACTACCGGGATCAAAAGTATCCTTTGTGTTAATCCAAGTCTCAAACTAATTGTGTGCTTAAATCCAGCCAAATCCGTTACGCTGTTTTTGCGTGCTTGATAATGAATGATGATGACATCAGAAAAAAGATATTATAAACTACTAAAAAAAGATGGCCGTCCTAATAGCTTTTGCCGTACAAACTTTCTGCAACAACTTTGATATTAATGAGAGAGAAACAGAAACCTGAGCTTGCTGTAAGCAGTATTTTCTCCGGTGGTGTTTTTTTTAATTCCAGTCAAACTTAATTTGCAAGCTATATTTTTACGGTTTAAGACATTTATTCTCAAAAGATTTACAAAATCACTTATAGAGAACATATAATATATCTAAGTAAGAATAAGAATCGGTACATTAATCCGATTGGCTTAATGGGTTGGTACTATGACAAATTTCGTTAAAATATAATATTATGGTTAAAAAGTTGTAGTAAGTAATAGATTAGTAATTTATTGTGGGTAGTTACAACAAAAAATAATAATAATGTAAACAAAACAAAGTGCGCGACGTCGCTCGTTATGTACGCTGTGCAGCGGCTTGGTGTGCGTGAGTGACAAGATATTTTTACTTAAGCCCGTGACACAGCGATATCATTGCGAAAATAAGGCGAAAATAGTTTTAGTGTAATGTTAAAATATTTATATTGTTATTATTGAAAACGTAGTTCGATATTTCAATGTAGATTATTATATAGTGCTTGCATGCAAATATGTGCATATGTATGTAGGTATATAATAGTATGTATGTGTATTGCGTTTACACGGTGATGTGTGTCAGGTATGTTTATATGTTACGTGCAATATTAATGTACTACTTGTATTACATTCATATGATTAACTATTTATAAGTTATAATAATAACAATATTAAGTGCTTATTAATGAAGAATCCTTTAAAATGTGGGTTTTTAATAACTTTTTGAATGTAAACAGAGATTTGGCTTCTATTATATCCTTAGGTAGTTCGTTATAGGGTTGGGCTCCATCATATAGAATACTCTTTTTTCCGTAGTTCGTTCTATGGCATCTTAAACACAGGTTATTAGCCTGCCTTGTCATGCGTTTATGGTAGTTTATCTTTTTTGTGAATGTAATTTGTGAGTGTATATCTTTTGTAAGAATTTTTCTAATTAAAGTGCATGTATTATATTTATATATTTGAGTAAGATTGAATAATTTTGTATCCTTTTAAATTTTTATTGTGGGTTTATCTTACGATAATCATATTGAAATAATGTTTTGATGATTCTATTTGTGCAACTTGCAATTTTTGCAAGTTTGATTTAGTTGCAGAACCCCATACTTCCACTAAATAATCTATTTGAGACTTGGCCAACGAGTTATAATATATAGTATATCGAACATTACCATTCCTATTTCATCTGCCCGTATTTCTTTGCCGCCAATTCAGGACACAAAGCAAAATCGGGCCGCTCTCATTAAACAAAAAGTTACATTTAACCTCCAACTTCAAAGCTTCCCTCCCCTTTCCTGTGTCTTATCCGCTGAATTTAGTATCAATATTACCCGTACCTCTGCTGCAGAGACTGATCACTTTTCCTTATCTCCCCCGATTTCCCATCATTAATTTTTGCCGTGCCTCCTCTCAAACGTTTCCTCTCGGCGATTGATTGTGGCCAATCAGGGCGATGATACTCATTTAGTTCGCGTTGCTAGCAATTTATTGTTAGTATCGTGATTTTTTTTTTGTATGACATTATAGACTTCTTGTGTCACGAATAAATTCAGGGTAAGGATTTCGGTAAAACTTCAGGGAAACCAACAGTGTCTGAGAAAGTGGACGCAAGTTTTTAGCATAAAAGGTGTACTTACTCAAAATTATTGAAAATTTCTTAAAACGTCATTTTACAATGGGAGCAAACCTGAAATCGCGGAAAATATCAGCTATTCCCTACCTTTTTTCGAGTTATGTTAACATACATAAATATTTATGGAGCAGCTGACTTTTGGGTTGTTCCCATAATAATTATAATAAAAAAAATATTGATCATGATGAATCTTAAGAGTCTTTTTTTTGACAGTTGAAAATCATCAAATAACTTCAGTTGCCTGTGTGCCAGGGGCCGCGGTATCTCTTTTGAACAACCCTCACCCCTGGCAGGCATCGGCCCTTGCGGACCCCACCAGTTGTGCTGACATCTCTTTGAGGCGCGCGTGGAACACAATGCGCCGTCGACCCGGGCTTGGTCCTTACCGGACAGCGAGCTACCCATTACTCGCCGTCTGCAAGCCAGCGCCTGCGGTGGCCGGGAATCAGCCTGGGATTCCGGACGCCCAGGGCGTCTCCCACGGCGGCTACAGCCGTGAGGGCGCATATACTGCCTCTCCGTCACGTGCGCCGCCTCCTTCTTCGCGAGCATTACTTTGCAGAAGGAGGTGACGGCTACCCATGCACTCTCGCTCCATAACATGGCCTGGACCAGGGCCAGACGCAAGACATCGCCGCCGCCAATCGCCTCCACAAAGACACGGCGGTGCTCCGCCCAAGCCGGGCCGGAGCTCTGTCCGCTGTGTCACGATTTCTCGCGGCAGCGAAGTTACGCCCCGGCGATTGGCCTCCTCGCACCACTCACAAATGAGCGCAAGGACCTTTGCTTTCAGATCCCATGGCGGCAATCCGGCAAGGAAGCCCGCCGCCTCACCGGAGATCATGCGGTATCCTCGGATCATCCGGATACCTTTTAAGAGGGTTAAATGTCAGTTTCGTGTACGGGCACCATCGGTTGGGAGTCGTCATCTCTTAGCTGACACGGCTTAGAATAATGATGAATAATGTACCCAGGAATAGGTTAGGTTAGGTTCCCCCCCGGTGGGTTCCCGCATTGTCGTTGCGGGGGGGCTCAGTAGCCGTGGTTTTCCCCACCCACGGTGAAGCGAAGAGGAACCCGAGGAGGGGCCGCTCGTCAGGGCTTTGTCCGCTAAGCCGACGACGTAGCGGCCAACCAGTTGCGGTGCCGCGGGGCGGCATAGCAACTGGTGCTGGGGGTAGCGGGCCGCGGCGGGAGAGGAGTGGTGTATGGAGATCGCCACTTTCCTCACCTCCGCGGTCTGGACGGAGCTGCCATCGTTGGATGGCGGCCACGGTGGGGCCGCAGGGGAGGAGGAGTGTCGGTATTGCGTAGGCCGCTCTCCCTATCCCCTGCGGCCGAAAAGTGGTAGGCGGCGGGGCCACTGTCCTGACCCGCCGCAGGGGGACCAAGGGTGCCATACACGGGGTCGTTTGGCACCCATGCGCTGTCTGGTGCCCGGGGTGGTCCGGCGTGCTGTGTGTTCTGGTGCGCCGGTGATGGGGGTCATTCCCCTAAGAGGAGGGTCCGGTGACGGACAGCCGCGGCGGGTTCGCGGATGGCTTTCGCGTTCCCGTGTTCCCGCCATAAGCGGCACTGGAGGACACCGTGGAGTTTTAGTGGGTTAGAGTCCCACATAACTGCGCTATCTCCCCGTGGTAGCGCAGTATGCATGAGCATTTCTCCACGTAAAAAAAAAAAAAAAAAAGGTTAGGTTAGGTTAGGTTAGGTTGCCCGGGGGTGGGGTGCAGGCAGAAAACCTCCTCGTGTGCCAGATGGCTGCTCGTTCCTTTCGAATACGTTCGGGGGAAAGGGCAGTTTTTCGGGCCGGTGCACCCTGGGCACGGCCAATAGTCTCTCCACGTACTATCGGCCCAAGTTAAGCATGCTCACTTAAGAAAATATTCCTACGAGAGCGCAGCTAGTGACAAACCACACCCCTTCCTAGTTTCCCCCAATTAGAGACAATATGCATTTGTGTGAGTAATGAGCGAGTAACATAAAATAACAAACATTAGCTAGAGCGCGGCAGTGCCAATTTGCTCTCGCTAATTTTTGACGCTTCCCTTAAATTCCTATCGCCATTTCATTTTACGACCTGTTTATTTCTATCGGACTGATTGCCTGCCTAACTGTGACCTCTGCTTGTATACCGGACTGTGATCGAAAGCCTCTTCTTGACCCTAGCTTGTATCCTGGACTGTGTGTGTATTGTGTGTGGGCTGTGACTAACGTGGTGCAACCATGACGACCCGAAACCTGATTCAGGAAGAAAGGAATCAAATAATTGTTTTGCATAGACAAGGGTTAAATATATCCCAAATAGCAGTGGAGTTGAACATGCAAGTAAGTTATGTTTTTGTATTCAGATAGAGGGAGAGATATAGAAATAAATAAAGTGATAGTAATATTATTATTTCATAGTTTGCATTTTTCCTTATATTGCAATTTAAAAACAAATTCCATGAAAAATATTGGTATTCAGCTGCATCCGGTTAGACTGGAAGCCGGCCCCAACATAGTTGGGAAAAGGCTAGGCAGATTTATATATAAAAATAATAACATTATTATAACTTTCAGATGGTATCTTTTTAAATTCTCATAAGATATTACCTACTTATAGTAATGCATTCAAATAAGATTGTTCTTTTTATTTATTTTTGCTTTCAAAGACGTTGTTGGAGCCTTTTATGACCCGATAATAAATCCTAAACCAAAACAACCTAAACAATGGTGCCTTATCTCACAGCGTCGTTGCCGCATTTTAATTAGAAAAACCAGAGCGCATTCGTCGCATTTCTAGAGGCTTGATCATTATATTTCAAACTACAATTTTTTTTCGCCCAAGCACAAGATAATTGTTTTTTATAATTATTTTTAACATTTATTTTATCATAATACTGCAGATGGAAAGTAATTGACAATAATGTAAATTTTTGTTAGTAGTGCTCGTAAATACTTACCAAAAAAACTTAAAAAACATTGCACACATAGTTTTAAATACTAACGATTTAGTGCTTGGCTGGCCGATAAAATAGCAAGTACTTACTATTTTTTCGGCCAAGCACTAGATCGTTGGTATTTAACCACGAAAAACCTTTAGAAATGCCACGTTGCCAGCCCGCACGGGATAAACACTTTTAAATAGTAGAGATAAAGCACAAATTTGCTTGGGACAGTTTCATACAATGTTGGAATTTACGCTATGGCATTTTTCTTACTCATAGGTATACGAGGTGTAAATTGCAATATCTGAAAACCTCTTAAGGGGTCATTGTACTAATCATTATGAACAACTTTTACTACGGGACCAAACCTGAAATCGCGAAAAAAAAAACAGCTGTTCCCTACATTTATGTTCGCGTAACTCGTCAAAATGTATGGACCAGCTGCTTTTTTATCGCGATTTCAGGTTTGGTTCTCATAGTAAAAGTTGTTTATAATGATGAGTAATGACCCCTTAAGAGATTTTCAGTTATTGTATTTACAACTTGTATTTTAAAATATAGTTATGAATGTTATAACTACTTAAATTAGTTATAGAAAAGTTAAGAGTTTATTTATCATGAAGTCAACCAAAATGCACACCTTAAGTATTTCAATACTTATAATTTTTATTTATAGTGTACTAGTTGTGCCCTTTGAATAAGACTTTTGTAGTGTACTCGTATTATTATACTTAGTTCCTATATTATGTAAAAAATCGATGCTGATTTTTTTTTTTTTTTTTTTTCGTTAGAGAACAACGGTGCGCCGCTGGGTGCGAAGATATGAAGAAGGAGAAATTACAGAACGCGTTCGTGCACCTCGACCCCGGGCTATAAACGAAAACGAGTTAAATAATATGATAGCCACGTATGAAGAGAACCCGTTCACACCCACTCGCAGTTTCGCACAAGAATACGAAGTTTCGATGCAAACTATTAGAAACGAGTTGCATCAAGCTGGAGTCCATCACAGACGTCCCGCAAAAAAAATTATTTTGACGCAGGAGCAGAAAGCTGCTCGCGTGCGATTCGCTCGTGACTACAGGGACTTCGATTTCTCTTACGCCATATTTTCTGATGAAAAGTGCTTTAGGTCTAGCCAACAAGGTCGTCGGAATTTATGGCGTGTAGATATACACAAGATACGAACCTCGAAATGTGAACCCAAATGCAGAATCGGGAAGAATTGTAGTGAACATGTGGGGCTGGATGAGTGCTGCTGGACCAGGCGAGCTCGCTTTTATACCAGGGAGGGCAAACGGCCAAACGTATTTAGAGGTGCTACAAACCATCATGGTACCCACAGTGCGCACGGTGTATCCACAACTGGACGTGCCAGAATTTTATTTTTTCCAGGACAATTGCCCGATACACCGTGCGCGGGTTGTTCAAGAGTGGTTGCGAGGGCAACCACAAATTAAAACAGTGCCATGGCCCTCCCGATCGCCAGACTTAAACCCCATTGAAAATTTGTGGGGTTTAATGGTCCAGAGATGGGATAGTAGAGCAGAAAGAACGAAGGAAGCACTTGTCACACATTGCGAACAAGTTTGGGACACATTCAGAGGTTCGAATTTGTGCGAAGTCCTGGCTAGGTCCATGCGTAGCCGTTGCGATGCTGTGATAGATGCGGGAGGAGCAGCGACGAAATATTAAGTTAATATAATTTTTAACATGCACTATGTTAATTAACGAAAGGCGTTCCCGTTAACCCGCAATAGTCCAAACATGCTACAATTAATATTACCATTTAAAAATTCGCGAAAAAAAATCAGCTGCTCCCTACATTTTGTTAAGCTAGGTATGCGAACATAAATGTAATGAACAGCAGATTTTTTTTCGTGAATTTTCGAATGGTCATATTTTGGTAGCATGTGGACGCTATACTATTGCGGGTTAACGGGAACGCCTTTCGTTAATTAACATACTGTATAATTACATTATACAGGGTTATTTTTCTAACACCTGGTAGGACTATATTAGTACAACCACTTTTGATCTATGACTTTTTAGAATACCAAAAGTAAACTTTCAAGTTTTTGTTGTAATATTTGTAATAACACTTTTTAGATCTGTATTTTGTAGTAAGTACCGCTGCGACCCTGCATTCGCAACGCACTGTTTGTTTATTTAACTACTTACATATTTTGGTACCGCGTAGAGTTTTTCAAATTTAGAGCGATCAAAATAAATATTTTTAATTGTATTATGAAATTATTTTTTTATGAATTATTAAAAGTCATACAACAAAAGTTGTTATTTATGATGTTAGTATTATAGTCCTACGAGCTTATTAGTGTTTTATCATCAAATGACTTCTCCCGCTCTGGGCGGAGCGGAAGGTCGTGTCATACTTTTACTGACTAAAACCCACCCGTGTTCCTTCAGTTGCCTGTGCCAGGGCCATGGTATCTCTTTCGAACAACCCGCGACTCCGGCGGCTTGCAAATAACCCTGTATAGCTATTTTTATTAGGTTTATTTTTATTAAACTTCAGTGATTCGCCCTTCGAGATTACACTTATTTACTTGTAGTAGCACGGATATGTGCTGCCATCTTACACTATTTTAGAGCAACAATTAAAAAAAAACATTTTATGCGCCCCAATGTGGGTATCCCATACACGTTTTGTGTGGTAGCCATCGCGCACGCAATTTTCTAATAGAAAATTATTTTATTGAGTTTTTTAGTCTTTTAAGTGGTATTTATTAGTTTTAATCATGGGAAAACGAAAACACTACGATGAGGAGGAGTATTTAGCTCAGAAAATTTGAAAATTGGAGAAAAAGTTGTCTCGTGTTCGTCGTAAACAACGGGAAAGAAGTTACCACGATACTAGTTCGGATTTGGATAATAATCAATATTCTGATAGTGATCAGAACCCAAAAGCACTGCAGGAGGCTCTGCAAAACGAAGGTTGGTATCATTTTAAATTTCGAAAAATTAAAACCACGCCGCCGGCCGGCGCCAGCGCCAGGCGGACCGCGCGACCTTGACCTACTTTTTCTTACAGAACATTTTGTTCGAAATAACAACTTATTGGTAATTATTTGGTTCCTAGTGCTTATGAGTTTAGTTTGTAAGGCTAATACCGACTTATAATGTACTTCAGTTCAACCTGCAAGGTTGATCGCTGTATATTTGGTAGCACCAAAATTCTGGAACATATTTCGAGAGATCATGTCGTGAATTTATATTTACAATTTTGTGGGTGAGATACACAAACCTAGAGTACAAACCGTGAGTTTGTATCAAAAATTTACAACTGTAGGTACTTATGATTCAAGAACATAGTCCGGGAGATTATGTCATGAACTTGTACTGACATTTCTAAAATTGATGTTCAATTCTAGAGTACAAACCGTGAGTTTGTATCAAGAATTTGTAACTGTAAGATTCTAGAACATAGTCCGGGAGATTATGTCATGAATTTATACTTTCTGTTCAAGACTGATGTTCAATTCTAGAGTACAAACCGTGAGTTTGTATCACGAATTTAGTAACAACTGTCGGTCTATTGTATTCAGGAGCCCCATATGATGAAGTTAACATTATATCTGATTCAACTTCGCATCCAAAGCTATCCGGTGAACCGATGTCCGCGCCAAGAGGAACCTTAGGCTCCTCGCCGGAACATGCTTGTGCCCGTGTACCCGAGGCTACTTCCACACCCACTCCCGCGGATGCATCGCCTCTAAAACAGGCGTCAACGGAAATTACTCAAGAGTTAGAGCCTGATATTTTATGTTTACTAGGAGAGGAGCCCGTACGGGAAGAAAAATTTGGTGAAAACGTTCAAAAAGACATTGCTAGTAGGTGGACTGATATTCTGGTTAATGGCTTAAAGGATGAAACAAAAAAGGAAATATTAAAGATTTATAGTGTACCTTGTAATTTAAAATTGACTCAGGCTCCAACACTTAATCCTGAAATCAGAGCAGCGGTTAATGAAGGTGCCTTGAAGAGAGACAACATATTGACTGACAAACAGAAGGTATTATCCTCTATCATAACCTGTGTAGCCAACACAATGACTGCTATCTTGCAAACTGGCTCTTGCGAAGAAGATATAAAATGTCAAACATTAAAACTCCTTAGTGATGCCGGCAGACTCTTATGTCACACACATTATAGTGAGACACAAACTAGGAGGAACTTTTTGTTATCCTGCCTTAACAAAGAAATTAAGGATAATGTAAAGGATCTTAAACGTGATCACTTACTATTTGGTAATGATCTCGAAGATAATTTAAGATCTATGAAGGCCGTTATAAAAACAGGCACCGAGTTAAAACCAACAGCTGCCAAGCCGAAGTTGCCACCCAAAAACATTCAACTAAAGGAAACAACGTCGAGGGCTTTAAACTGGAGGGGCCCGCCACCGCCGCAGTCGCACCCTCGCCGCATGCCTCCGAGGCAGACCGCGACGGCTGGTGGGCGCAAGCAACCGATGCGCCGTGCGATGGATCGCCGTGTTCCGCGGCAGCACAACCCGACTTCACGTCGCTAGGTGGACTGACTATAGCAACACACAGGCGGGTAAATTAAATTCCTTTCATCATAACTGGTCGCAAATCACAAGTGACCCTGTTGTGTTAAGATGGGTTAACGGTTTCAAAATTCCGATTTCAAACCATTTATCCCAGCCTATAACTTATCCACATAATTATCCTAAGTCTTATGCGGACGAACTGCTTATGACTAAAGAAATTAATAATCTTCTTAGTATTGGTGCCATCAACGTGTGTGAACCATGTGATGGTCAATTTTTATCAAATATTTTCCTTGTTAAGAAAAGGAATGGAACTAACAGATTTATTTTGAATTTAAAATCTTTAAATAGATTCATCACTGCGCCACATTTTAAACTTGAAGATTACAGAACTGCTATGAGACACATTTCAAAACATAATTATATGTGTTCCATTGACCTAAAGGATGCATATTTTTCTATTAATGTTCACAGTGACTCTAAAAAGTTTCTGCGATTTTGTTGGCTGGGGAAGCTGTATGAATTTCAAGTTTTACCATTTGGTATTAATATAGCACCGTATGTGTTTACAAAAATTATGCGTCCAGTAATGCAATTTCTGCGTAATCAAGGCTTATTGTCCGTTATTTATTTAGATGATCTCTTGTTATTCGGAAATACTTATATGAATTGTAAACGTAATTTTGAAACTACACAAAAATTTCTTCAATCATTAGGTTTCACAATAAACCTAAAAAAGAGTGTTAGTATACCTAGCCGAACTGCAACATTTTTAGGTTTTGTTTTCAATCCTGAGAATCTTACGATTGGCATTCCAGTAGAAAAGAAACGTAGAATCAAGGATGAATTGTTACATTTCTCTAACTTAAAAAGATGTAAGTTACGTAATTTTGCTCATTTAATAGGATTGTTGATCTCAATTTGCCCAGCAATGCAATATGGCTGGCTATACACAAAAAAAAAATCGAAAGAACTAAGTATCTTAGTTTAAAACAAAAACATGATTATAATCAACATATTAACTTACCTGATTCTTTACGGGAAGACTTTGATTGGTGGCTCAGTAATATTGACAACTGCGCCAGCCCTATTCTATCCAGCGATTACAAGCTGGAAATATACTCAGATGCGTCTCGAACTGGTTGGGGTGTCAGTTGCTCAAGCCAGACGGCCAGTGGACAATGGTCTAGCAAAGAATTAACTCAGCACATTAATTATTTAGAACTGACGGCAGCATCCTTTGGGTTGAAGATATTCGCCAACGATTATCGTAACTGTGAAATACTTTTACGAATTGATAGTTCCACTGCAATTTCTTACATCAATAGAATGGGCGGCATACAATTCCCCCATCTTAGTTCTGTAAGTTGTGACATTTGGCAGTGGTGCGAAGAACGACGTTTGTTCGTCTTCGCTTCCTATATTAGTTCCAAAGATAACTTTATCGCAGACGCGGAATCTCGCCGCATACATGCTGATATTGAGTGGAAGCTCGCTGACGATGCTTTTCAAGTTATATGTAAAAGATTCGATCGGCCTGAAATTGATTTGTTTGCAAGTCGATTAAATAGAAAATGTTCCAAATTTGTTTCTTGGCATACGGATCCAGAAGCATTTAGAGTAGATGCGTTCACCTTAAAATGGTCCACTTATTATTTCTACGCATTTCCCCCATTTTGTTTAATCTTAAAGGTTTTACAGAAAATTATGCTTGACAAGACTGAAGGTGTTGTTGTCCCTCTCTGGCCAACACAGCCTTGGTATCCACTTTTTAAGAAATTGCTAATAACTAGTCCAATTGAATTTACACCTAATAAAACACTATTTTCATCCCCTTACAGTGTGGAACACAAGTTTCAAGAGAGCCTTACCCTGGTTGCCGGAGTATAGTCAGGCAGGCATTTCTGATGCAGGGCACTCCTTCATGTGGGCGTCTCTAGCTAGTAGTACTTTAAAACAGTATAACACGTGTTTTAAACGATGGTTCACCTTCTGCCAGGATAAAAACTTAAATTTATTTCAAGCATCAGTTGCCAATATGTTAGATTTCTTAGTTACCCTTTTTAACCAAGGTCAAAAGTATGGCTCAATAAACTGTACTAAAGCAGCACTATCGCTTCTTTTAAACTCCGTAACCATGAATGATCCACAGATTACAAGGTTTATGAAGGGAGTTTTCAAGCTGCGAACTCCACTCCCAAGATATAATTTTACTTGGGACCCGTCTATTGTTCTAGATTACCTAAGTAAATGGTACCCTAATGAAAGTCTTTCTTTCGATAAACTTTCGAGAAAATTGACAACACTTTTAGCTTTAGTAACTGCACACCGGGTACAAACATTGTCGTTGATTAAGTTGCCTAACATTAAAAAATTAATAACAAACATTTTGTATTTAATATCACGGATTTAATCAAAACGTCGACCGTGAATCGTACGCCACCAATACTGATTCTTCCTTATTTCAACGAAAGACCTTCCATTTGTCCTGCTAGAACTTTAGAACAATATTTAACTGTATCAGCAGACAAAAGAAAACCTAGCTGTAACTCTTTATTAATTAGTTTTAAGAAGCCTTTCAATAATGTAAGCTCACAATCCTTAAACCGTTGGATCAAGGCCACCCTGAGTGAAAGCGGTCATCTGTTTTTAGCGCTCACAGTACTAGACATACAGCTACGTCTGCCGCCAATAGGCTTGGGGTTAGCATAGATGATACCTATTAAAAGAACTGCAGGTTGGACCGGCAGATCACAAACTTGCAAAATTTTATAATAAAGAAGTAACTGCAGATACCTCAGATACCTTTACTCGGTCCATTTGTAGGATGACCTCGATCAACGAACAATAATGGTCATTTTCTCTTTGTAAAATGAATAAACATATTTGATTTTCAAGCCTTGTGTTTTTTGGTTACATTTGTAAGGTATATTATATATATTATTGAGTTTACTCGTTTTTCCCTAAATAATATAGTTTCCCCTTCACTAATTCGTGAGACTCTAAACATCTACAAGTAAATAAGTGTAATCTCGAAGGGCGAATCACTGAAGTTTAATAGAAAGTCAAACGAACTTACCTGTAAGTGACGTTCGATGACTATTAAACGATGTGATTCGCCCGAGAGATTACACTCCCCCCCTGACCCTGATCAAGATACTTCTAGATCCGTCCCTGACTTGCACGAATTAGTGGCTAACGATGGCCAAAAGGGAGAACGTGTATGAGATACCCACATTGGGGCGCATAAAATGTTTTTTTTTAATTGTTGCTCTAAAATAGTGTAAGATGGCAGCACATATCCGTGCTACTACAAGTAAATAAGTGTAATCTCTCGGGCGAATCACATCGTTTAATAGTCATCGAACGTCACTTACAGGTAAGTTCGTTTGACTTTCTATTATTCCAATTTGTATTATATTACTTCGTTGATTAATGTCACAGGGTAGACTGTAGACCGTAATCATAGTTTAAAATATTGCCAACGATTTTGAAGTCTTCTTGTAAAATTATTGATGTCAATTTAGTGTCATGTTGCCTTTATTGGTGGATTTGTTGTTTTATTTACAATCAATGTTGTCGTAAGCCCCGATCTCGTTAGTTTGTTATTTTACATATTCAGTAGTGTCATCATATCCGTCCACCTCATAAATAATTGATCTCATTTGCTTGATAAACCTAGTCTGTAGTGTAATGTAATTATTGCAAATTATAAAAATTATTAAGATTCTTAAATTTTACTAATCTTAAAACTTTTCAATTTCATTAGAACTGCACGAGCAATATTCTCCTAATCTTATTTACTGACAGGCTTTTTGCCTGTTGTTGTTGTGTTGTCTGTTTGTCATTGTTGTGTTGATTTCATATTTTGAACTTTACGATATAAGTGTAGATAAATACAGTTTATAAATGATATTATGAGTAAGAATCTTTTCACTTATAATATTTTGCATTTTGATGATAATTTCTGTGTAATTTTTTGTTATAATATGTTAATTTCTGGATGAATCTTTAATGTTTTGAAAAAGTCTATTAAAAATAAATTAAGTTACTTATATTGTTTTTTTTTCTACAACAGCAAATCCTTAAAATTGTTCTCAAGTAGATTTTAACTAACTGTTTATTTTTTCACACTGAGATTACAGCCGATAGTTTCATACAAAAAGCACTTACTATACATCTTTTATTATACAGATAAGATTTAAATATCAACCTAAATAAATCTTTAATCCTGCATAATGTTAAATGAACACAAACTAAAAATATATATTTCACTAGTACCCAACATTTTATTTCAATCCTTTCACTCTCACTGCTGCCAAGGCACAAATTATAGTTTAGTTTAATTACTTGATAAGCTTCTGAATTTTAAAGTGGCATAGGAACTGAATCATTGTTAGATTTGTCAAAAAAAAACTTAACATGCAATGCCGGTAACGCGCCTGTAGCGTTGATTTCGCTTAAAATCATGAATTGTCAAACTTTGACTAGAGCATGAATTATAAAAGAGTAAAGTGTTGGTTTGATTATAATCCAGTCTTAAAGTGCTCATCCTGCACGGCATGCCTGGGCATTTTAATTGCAACGATACCTTGTTCGTTATACAGGCTGAAATTTAATTCATGGGTATCCTCTTAAGGGGTCATTGTACTAGTCATTATGAACAACTTTGACAATGGGAACAAATGAAATCGAGAAAAAAAAATTGCTGTTCCCTACATTTTGTCGAGTTATGCAAACATAAATGTAGGGAACAGCTGATTTTTTTTTCGCGATTTCAGGTATGGTCTCATAGTTGAAGTTGTTCATAATGATGAGTACAATGACCCCTTAAAAGGATGCCCATGAATTCAATTTCACCCTGTATTATTTTAATGAATAAAAGGTAATATTACAATTACCTACTGTTAAAAGTATTAAACCAAATACAAGGAACAACTGCAAAACATTTGAGATAATCCTAAGGTAATAAAAAAACGTATGGCCCTTGTATTAAGCCGTCCTCTATTGTTTAACCGAATTTCCAGACATTCCCACTAAATAACAATGGGTCTTAGATAATGAACTTATTTTTATTTCAGTTGCAAGAGTTGTGCGGCTTGCGGCCTTGCGTTAGCTACAAACAAAAAGCTCTGATAACATTGTATGAACTGCGCAGAGTATTGGTTCAAATATTACTGTAATTTTCAAGTATTCCCAAATTGCCCAAGTATAAACAAACACATAGAAATTTAGATAGTTATTTACTTTTAATAAAGTCGATTAAACACAAAAAATTTCAATATAAATATTTGATACCTTCATGCAGTGCCGGTCAACGCACCTATACCTAACGTATTCAGGGAGCCGTGAGATAAAAGGTAAACAAACCATAAATGTCCGTTCAATCGATTTTGAATGCTATTGTGTTGGTGGCATGACAAATGGCAGCTGCAGTAAACAGTTGGTATTGTAACCACTTTTTTGCCTTTAATGCCATCCATAAGCCTACGGAATAGAAGTCAAAATCGGTGGAACGGACTGTAATAAAACGGTTCGTTTCAATGTCTCATCTTATTGTGAAGGGAATATGGTGCGGTTGCTGCGGCATGCGGCATCACATAGGATATGGTGAAAATTGGAGAGGCAGTGAAAGTGTTCATAAATAACCTATATCTATAGACCCGATAGAGAGAGGAAAACATTAAAGTGGATTAATACATATAAATTGTAGTTTATTAGTTATTACAAATTATTTTTGTAAATACTGCAATATCAATAATACATTTTCTAAACCAAACAAACAGAAGATATGAGTACTAAAATTAATTCTTGTCCATAATAAAAAAACAATTCAATTCAATAACAAAGAGCTCACGCCGCCGCCGCGCCGCGCTGGCCGTGCCCATTAAAAACTCGTCTCTTAGCAGAAACAAGTGAGCATAGTACTCTCCTAGTGTGAGTGTCACACATTCTATACATGATTATACTAATACGAACACCACTAAAATACGCTTTGTGCATCCTATTGGTCAAAACTCGTGCATTGTGCGATCGAGTCGTGAGCCGTGCTATGAGATTATCGCCTTAGAGGTGAGCATGCAGAAGTTTGGCCGATAGTACATCTTACGGAGAGGGTATTGACTGTGGCGAATTTCTGCGGGCGGGGGAGCCTTATGCTCCGGGGTCGGTCGACTTAGACCGCCCGACGGTTGCCTACTCACCGCTATTTTATAGAGGGTGAGTTGGACGTTTCTCCACATGTGGAGAAACATGGGCGGGCATGGGGGGCCCGCCACCTAGGAGGGCTTGCGCCGGGAGGGTTGTGGAAGTTTGTTTCCCATGGCCCTCCCATCACGGCGATGCGGGAACACCCCTGAGTTTTTAGTGGGTAGACTGTCATTCTGACAGGAGTCCCACATACCCCGTCTCGTCCCCCGCGAGCGGGCATGCATAAAGCATTTTCTCAGCGAGAAAAAAAAAAAAAAAAAAAAAGGTTGCCCGGGGGTGCTCGTTGCCCGGGGGTGCTCGTACAGGGAGGCAGCGTTGCTAGCGACGGCTGCGGTGTCACAGGTCGTGACCCGCATACGGCGCCTAGGCCTGAAGGTGGCCCTCAACAAGTCGGCGGCCATGGTCTTTCATGGCCCCCGGCGGGCGCCGCCGCTGGGATCACACATCGTGGTCGGGGGGTCTCGAATCGCTGTCGAGTTTACCATGAAATATCTTGGATTGGTGCTCGACAGCCGGTGGGATTTCGGCCCCCACTTCCAGCGGCTCGCGCCCAAGTTGTTGGGCGCGGCTGGGGCGCTGTCAACGCTGCTTCCCAATCTGGGGGGCCCGAGCGCCGCCTGTAGGCGGCTCTACGTGGGGATCGTGCGATCGATGGCCCTGTATGGGGCCCCGATCTGGGCGGCTGACCTGACGGCCGGCAGCATCGCTGTCCTACGAAGGCCACAGCGAGCGATGGCCGTCAGAGTCATTAGGGGATATCGCACGATCTCCTACGAGGCGGCTTGCGTACTGGCCGGATCCCCGCCGTGGGACCTCGAGGCGAAGGTACTCGCGTCATTGTATCAGTGGCGCGAGGACTCGAGGGCGCGGGGCGAGTGGCTGACGCCGCGACATTTGGAGTTGCGTCGGTCACAGCTTCGCGCAGCCCTGGTGGCGGAATGGCGGGACAGGCTTTCACGCCCTACCGCCGGTCCCGCCACCATCGGGGCGGTCCGGCCGGTACTCGAGCGCTGGCTCGGGAGGAGGCACGGCTCCCTATCGTTTCGGGTGACACAGGTGCTCTCGGGGCATGGTTGCTTCGGGAAGTACCTGTGTCGCATAAACAGGGAGCCGGACGCTCGGTGTCACCACTGCGTCGACTGTCGGGAGGATACGGCGTGGCACACGCTTGCAGAGTGTGCTGCTTGGGAGGAGCCGCGCCGTGCCCTCATCTCAGGAGTAGGCAGTGACCTGTCGCTGCCGGCCGTTGTCGACTCGATGGTCGGCAGCGAGGAGTCCTGGGACGCGGTGGTATCCTTCTGCGAAATCGTACTTTCGCAGAAGGAGGCTGCGGAGAGGGAGCGGGAGATTTCTTCCGCTAACCCGATCCGCAGCAGACGCACCGGGCGTCGGCGGAGGGCGGACAACGCCCTCTTCCGGCCCCCCTAAATGGGTCCAGGGGCGACGGATCTGGGGAAATCCGTCGCCCCCTACTTCTTAGGACCCGAGATGGCGGCGCGTAGTGTTCCACGCGCGCCTCTATTTGATGTAAGGGGGGAGTTTAACACCTCACTCCCCCCCTAACGCGAGGTGGCCCGCACAGGCGGGCCGGCACTAGCCGGGGATCGCGGAAGTCACTTTTGTTCCCGTGATCTCCGGTGCAAGTGTGAGGCGGAACACCGGGGTGGTTTTAGTCAGTAAGAGTCTGACAGACCCCTCGCCAGGGCGGAGGACGTCCATGAGGATTTCCCCCCGTAAACAAAAAAAAAAAAAAAGGTTAGGTTAGGTTAGGTTAGGTTTTTTTTTTTTTTTTGTTTTGGCAGGAGTGGGAAATCCTCATGGACGCCCAGACTGCCTCACTAGTGACGCAGTCTGGGCAGTGCCGGACTCTTACCGGCTAAAACCCACTCCTGCCCTTGCTCAGTGTCCCTCTGACATGATCAGAGACCTTGGTAAAACGGTTTTTTCTGATTTGTTGTCGTTCTCTGATATTTTTCATGGTTTTCGGTCCTGTTCTAGAAAGGGGAAAGTTCCTGGAAGCAGATGCTCCACGTTAACTTAAATAACTCAATCCAAGGCTTTATTTGTGTATTAGTTGGTATTTTGAATGAGCAAACATCTTATATGGCTAATCAACTTATGTGTCTATATTATTTATTTTTGTATTTTTCTGTATTTTTCCTTATAATTTCACCTATTCTTATTCTAATTGAATTATACCTATTGCTTTTTCAACACTATATAATATGCTATGGCTATCCTAATATATACACAATATATCATATAGACATAATTTTTATAATCTATGCTTATTTCTAATCTTATTGTTTATTCCTAATAATTTTATATGCTCTTTCCGGTATGCACGTTCTGTCAAACCTGGAAGACTCACAGTGGCTATTAAAAATTTTGTATTATTTTTAACTTTGTCCTGCTTTTGATTTAGGTACTTACAGGTTTTTAACTGTGCTGCCAATGCTTTGTAATAATATTTTAGTTTTTGTTTCAGATGCTGCTCGGCAACCTGCAAACTACGGACTGTTACAACATTTCGAATGCGGCTGTGCATGACGTTGACCTCCGTCCTCGCGCCAACGAACTCGTTTGACCACAACGGTAACCTAGATTTTTCACTAATAATGTTTAAGATATTTTGATTTATTACGTTGGTTAGACTACTAAGACTTGTTAAATTAATTATAAAATTACGTTTTTCTAATTTTTGTGAATTTAGTTTGGAGTCAGCTATTAATTGGGCCAGTTTCTCACGAAACTGGCTCCAATTTGCTTCTCTTAAGTTAAAATTTACTGAGACTAATATTGTGTATCGTTCCTGCATTTTTATTTTATAAGCAATACCGTTGTGGCTCTTATTTCTGGGCAAAGTTGGCTGCACCTTAGCAGTACGCCACCGACAGGCGTGCCAGTGCGTCCCATTTGACGCGGATAGGGCACACGCTGTCGAAGGCGTTGTGGTCCGTGCGATCCAGCTTTGCCGACAAACAATTGTGGCATTTTGGCGTTTCTTCTGCCAGACGCGACGGACAATCAGCACGCAGGTGGGGGTCACCGCAGTATATGCAGAGATCGGCGGGCATCGTGCACAGTTTCCTGCCGTGGCCGAAGCACAGGCAGCGGGTGCACTGCACCAGTGGTGACTGGTCCTGCACTCGCACCCGCTGCAGGTCAATGTGCACGCGACCCGCCGTAGTTAGCCGCTGCCACACGATCGGGGACACCTGTAGGATGACGTGGCACATGTGGGGGTTCCTCGTCTTACGACGGTACTTCACCCCCAACCTCACATCACCCGCAGGAATGTCCCCGATCAGGTGGGTGTTTTGCCGCTGCAAAGACTGCGTGACCTCCACATCCGAGTGGCAGGAGAGGACGTCCCTGATGATGATAAGCGGGTCCTTGTTTTTCACCTCTTCCGCCACCAGACCGCCGGCTTTCCGGATGCGTTCGGTCACCTTCGTCAACTCTTCCCGGGTCTTAAAGCCGACAACCACCTTCTGGTCCCTCGCCTTGCGTAGCCGTTCGATCCTCGTGCCCTCGTTTCGGGCGTCGACCGCCGTCCTTAGCTTCTCAATGACCTCTTCACTCGTGTCCTGATCATTCACAGATGATACTACTACTGAGTGAAGAGGCCCTTGGACATTCTGCTTCGGGCCGGCGGCGATTTCGGCGAAAGACGGGCCTTGGCCTGCGACGAAGCGTGGAGCTGCCTGAAGCTGTTCCGACAGAGCTTGGGTGTGTTGTTGGCACTCCTGTAGCGCCTGTTTGTGCTGCTGGAGGCCTTCCACCAGGCTCTTCATGAGCTCTGTCGGTTGTTCTGAGGTCGGTTTAGGCTCCGTTTGGGTTTCAGCTTTTCTTCCCTCACAGATAACTGTTCCTTTCTCGGCTTCGGCCTCCTTCACTAGCTGGTAAAGCCTTTCAACCGCCTTCGTTATCTCGTCCTTGATTTCTTTCTTTAGATTCCTGGAGCTTAACAGCTGCATTTTGGCCTTTTGGAGACACGCCTTTGCCTCCGTGGTTCGGTTTAAGTACCTCACGGGTTGCGCGTCTCGCGGCGAGCCCCCTTCGGTTCCCTCTGGCTGCTTCGGTCCATCCAACTTGCTCTGATGGGCGAGCGTTAATTTGGACCTGAGCTTAGGAGGAGTAGTCTGTGAGGACTTTTTCGGAGGCGTCGGTGCTCTGACAGGCTGTGCAGATGGTCTATCAGCCTCCCACTCTCCGATACTACGCCTCACCGAGGGACCAGCCTGTGCCTGTTGTGGCCTCTCCGTATCCGTACTCTCCGACGAGAACATTGTCGACGGCGAAGACCTGGAACCTGGCGAGCTTGCGGTTTTCTTGGCCGGTGTTCGGAACATGGCCGTGGCCCTTGTGAATGTAAGATTCATGCAAGACTAGTCAGAGGTACTGGCGAAACTTCTGTGTCCCTGTATAGGGGGGATGCACAGTAAGCAACAATACACACAGTCAAAAGTTAAATACGTCGTCTGAAGGACGAACGACCGTCAGGTCAATAAAATAACTTAAAATATAAGCAAATCAAAAGCCTTAAGGTAACTAAAAAAATATCAACACTTTGCCTAAAACCAGAATCCTCCACCTGGCCACTAGTAACAGGGTGGGTGGGCGGCCAAAATTTTTTCGCGTTTTCGTCAATATTATCAGTCAGATGGTGTTAGGTAGCCTAATTAGGAACAACTCAGCTGAAAACAGCGTCAAAATGCGTCACCTGGAAGCAAAGTTATGACGATTCTATGCAAACTTGGTTCGGTTAGGTAGAATTTTGTACCTACCAGCTATATAGAACAAACGAAAATTCTATGTAATAAAGTGGCTATATACGCTAGGCGCACGGGCGATGTGTCGAAAGACGCGTCTCCGCGCGATCTAGCTAACTATGGCGTTACTGAAAATTGTTTTGACCAAAAATGTTGTTTTTCAGGTGAAAAACGTGAATTTTGAAAGAAATTTTTGACAAAACCAGGAATACAAACTACCCTATATGACTCGGACTCGCGGAACGCGCACCGGAATGCAGGTAAGGCAGGTAAGTATCTGTTTCAACTAATTTAAACGGGATTTACGGGAAGAATTTTGAAATAAAAATTACTTTATGTTTCCTATACAAAAATTTGCATGAATTTTCTAAGTCGATGAGCGCGAAAAATTTTTTCGCGTTTTCGTCAATATTATCAGTCAGATGGTGTTAGGTAGCCTAATTAGGAACAACTCAGCTGAGAACAGCGTCAAAATGCGTCACCTGGAAGCAAAGTTATGGTTAGGTTAGGTTTTTTTTTTTGTTTTGGCAGGAGTGGGAAATCCTCATGGACGCCCAGACTGCCTCACTTGTGACGCAGTCTGGGCAGTGCCGGACTCTTACCGGCTAAAACCCACTCCTGCCCTTGCTCAGTGTCCCTCTGACATGATCAGAGACCTTGGTAAAAACGGTTGTTTGATTCGTTGTCGTTCTTTTGGTTATGTATTTTGAGCAGTCCTATTTTAGGAAGAGTTGTTTTCCTGGAAGCAGTGTTCGCCTCACTATAACTCACTATCCATTAATTTTTGCCAGTCTTTGTTATGGGTGTTTATAAGAAGCTTTTAACTTACATTCCTATTAATATAACTAATTATAATTAATTTAACTAATTATCATAAATAAAGCCGATTTTTTTTTTTTTTTGTCTGTTTTTTACCTTACGAGTCTAACTGTTCTATTTCCGATAAAATTATACCTATTACTTAATCAATATTACATTTATGTTATGGCTATCCTAATATATACACAATATATCATATAGACATAATTTTATAATCTAAGTTTATTTCTAATCCTATCGTTTTATTTGCTAATAGTTGTATATTGTCTTTCCGATGTTCGCGTTTTGTTAATCCTGGCAGACTCACAGTTGCTATTTTAAGTACAGTACTAACTTTAACTTTGTCCTGCTTTTTACTATGGTACTTCCAGGTTTCGAGCTGTGCTGCCAATGCTTGGTTATGACGTTTTCCTTTTGGCTGTAGGTGCTGCTCGGCGACCTGCGCACTTCGGACTGGTGCAAAACTTTGAATACGGCTTTGTTTGACCTGCATCCTCGCGCCAACGAGCTCGTCAGACCACAACGTTAAGCTTAATTTGGCATAAATAATGGTTATTATACCGATATTAAATATGAATTTGATTAAACTACTGCTTTTAAAGTCAATCATATTGTTAGGTTTTTCAAGTTCTTGTAGATTTAATTTGGAGACAGCTATTAATTGGGCCAATTTCTCATGAAATTGGCTCCAATTTGCTTCTCTTGGGTTCCGATTGGTTGCAGCTCTAATAATATTTGACGCTTTTGGTTCTTGCTTATTTATTTTATAGTCAATACCGCTGTGGTTCTTATTTCTGGGCAAGGCTGTCTGCACCTTAGCAGTACGCCACCGACAGGCGTGCCAATGCATCCCATTTGACGCGAATGGGGCACACGTTGTCGAAGGCGTTGTGGTCCGTGCGATCCAGCTTGGCTGACAGACAATTGTGGCACTTTGGTGCCTTATCTGCGAGGCGTGACGGACAGTCTGCGCGCATGTGGGGCTCACCACAGTGGATGCAGAGGTCGGCGGGTTGCGTGCACAGTTTGCGACCGTGGCCGAAGTGCAAACAGCGAGTGCACTGCACCAGTGGCGACTGATCTTGCACTCGCACTCGCTGTAGGTCGATGTGCACGCGACCCGCCATAGTCAGCCGCTGCCACACGATCGGGGACACCTGCAGGATGACGTGGACCATGTGGGGGTTCCTCGTCTTACGACGGTACTTCACCCCCAACCTCACATCACCCGCAGGAATGTCCCCGATCAGGTGGGCGTTCTGCCGCTGCAAGGCCTGCGTCAGCTCCACATCCGTGTGGCAGGAGAGGACGTCTTTGAGAATGACGAGCGGGTCTTTATTCTTAAACTCTTCTGCTACGAGATTTCCAGCCCTCCGGATCCTTTCAGTCACCGCAGTAAGCTCCTCCCTGGTCCTGAAACCGACCACCACCTTCTGGTCCCTCGCCTTGCGCAAACGCTCGACTCTGGTGCCCTCATTCCGGGCATCGACCGCCGTCCTAAGCTTCTCAATGACCTCTTCACTCGTGTCCTGATCATTCACAGATGATACTACTACTGAGTGAAGAGGCCCTTGGACATTCTGCTTCGGGCCGGCGGCGATTTCGGCGAAAGACGGGCCTTGGCCTGCGACGAAGCGTGGGGCTGCCTGAAGCTGTTCCGACAGAGCTTGGGTGTGTTGTTGGCACTCCTGCAGCACATGTTTGTGCTGCTGGAGGCCTTCCACAAGGCTCTTCATCAGCTCCGTCTTCTGCTCCAAAATCGGCCTAGGCTCCGCTTGGGTTTGCGATTGTTCCGGCACCGCAGCTTCCCTTCCTTTTTCACCTTCTGCCTCCTTCACCAGCTGGTAAAGCCTTTCTACCGCCTTCGTAATTTCGTCTTTAATCTCCTTTTTGAGATTTCTAGAGCTCAGAAGTTGCATCTTTGCCTTCTGGAGACACGCCTTTGCCTCCGTGGTTCGGTTTAAGTACCTCACGGGTGGCGTGTCTCGTGGCGAGCCCTGTTCGGTCCCCTCTGGCTGGTTTGGTCCATCCAACTTGCTCTGATGGGCGAGCGTAAGTTTCGAGCTGAGCTTAGGAGGAGCAGCGTGTGAGGCCTTCTTCGGAGGCGTCGGTGTTCCGAGAGGCTGCTTAGATGGTCTATCAGCCTCCCACTCCCCGATACTACGCCTCACCGACGGGCCCGCCTGTGCCAGTCTTGGCCTCTCAGTTTCCACACTCTCCGATGAGACCTTCATCGACGGCGAGACGCTGGAGCCGGGCGAGCTTGCTGTCTTTTTGGCTGGTGTGCGGAACATGGCGCTGGTTAATGTAAAAGTTAGGTTCATAAAACCAAACAGAGGACACTGGCGACAGTTCTGTGTCCCTGTAAATGGGGGACAACAGAAAGCAACTAAATCGAAAATATAATAATAAATTAAATCTTCCTACGGTCTACAGACCGTCAGGTCAATAACTCCTAACAATATAACAAAATAAAAGGTCTAAAGCTAAAAATAAAATTTTAATACTTTGCCAAAACCAGACTCGTCCACCTGGCCACTAGTAACAGGGTGGGCGGGCGGGCAAAATTTTTTCGCGTTTTCGTCAATATTATCAGTCAGATGGTGTTAGGTAGCCTAATTAGGAACAACTCAGCTCATTAGCAGCAACGTCAAAATGCGTCACCTGGAAGCAAAGTTATGACGGGTTAGGTTAGGTTAGGTTTTTTTTTTTTTTTTTTTTTGTTTTGGCAGGAGTGGGAAATCCTCATGGACGCCCAGACTGCCTCACTTGTGACGCAGTCTGGGCAGTGCCGGACTCTTACCGGCTAAAACCCACTCCTGCCCTTGCTCAGTGTCCCTCTGACATGATCAGAGACCTTGGTAAAAACGGTTGTTTGATTCGTTGTCGTTCTTTTGGTTATGTATTTTGAGCAGTCCTATTTTAGGAAGAGTTGTTTTCCTGGAAGCAGTGTTCGCCTCACTATAACTCACTATCCATTAATTTTTGCCAGTCTTTGTTATGGGTGTTTATAAGAAGCTTTTAACTTACATTCCTATTAATATAACTAATTATAATTAATTTAACTAATTATCATAAATAAAGCCGATTTTTTTTTTTTTTTGTCTGTTTTTTACCTTACGAGTCTAACTGTTCTATTTCCGATAAAATTATACCTATTACTTAATCAATATTACATTTATGTTATGGCTATCCTAATATATACACAATATATCATATAGACATAATTTTATAATCTAAGTTTATTTCTAATCCTATCGTTTTATTTGCTAATAGTTGTATATTGTCTTTCCGATGTTCGCGTTTTGTTAATCCTGGCAGACTCACAGTTGCTATTTTAAGTACAGTACTAACTTTAACTTTGTCCTGCTTTTTACTATGGTACTTCCAGGTTTCGAGCTGTGCTGCCAATGCTTGGTTATGACGTTTTCCTTTTGGCTGTAGGTGCTGCTCGGCGACCTGCGCACTTCGGACTGGTGCAAAACTTTGAATACGGCTTTGTTTGACCTGCATCCTCGCGCCAACGAGCTCGTCAGACCACAACGTTAAGCTTAATTTGGCATAAATAATGGTTATTATACCGATATTAAATATGAATTTGATTAAACTACTGCTTTTAAAGTCAATCATATTGTTAGGTTTTTCAAGTTCTTGTAGATTTAATTTGGAGACAGCTATTAATTGGGCCAATTTCTCATGAAATTGGCTCCAATTTGCTTCTCTTGGGTTCCGATTGGTTGCGGCTCTAATAATATTTGACGCTTTTGGTTCTTGCTTATTTATTTTATAGTCAATACCGCTGTGGTTCTTATTTCTGGGCAAGGCTGTCTGCACCTTAGCAGTACGCCACCGACAGGCGTGCCAATGCATCCCATTTGACGCGAATGGGGCACACGTTGTCGAAGGCGTTGTGGTCCGTGCGATCCAGCTTGGCTGACAGACAATTGTGGCACTTTGGTGCCTCATCTGCGAGGCGTGACGGACAGTCTGCACGCATGTGGGGCTCACCACAGTGGATGCAGAGGTCGGCGGGTTGCGTGCACAGTTTGCGACCGTGGCCGAAGTGCAAACAGCGAGTGCACTGCACCAGTGGCGACTGATCTTGCACTCGCACTCGCTGTAGGTCGATGTGCACGCGACCCGCCATAGTCAGCCGCTGCCACACGATCGGGGACACCTGCAGGATGACGTGGACCATGTGGGGGTTCCTCGTCTTACGACGGTACTTCACCCCCAACCTCACATCACCCGCAGGAATGTCCCCGATCAGGTGGGCGTTCTGCCGCTGCAAGGCCTGCGTCAGCTCCACATCCGTGTGGCAGGAGAGGACGTCGGTTAGGTTAGGTTAGGTTAGGTTAGGTTAGGTTGAGTGTCGCCTGCAGCGCCACCACGCCACACTGCGCGGCGTGTGCCGCCAGTGGCCGCCCCGCGCACCACAGGATGGCGGGCAAGAGCTGCAAGCCCCCCGTGAGAAAGGGCATAGTGCCGGCGCAGGTTCGCCCTGTCGCCGCCACCGCCGCCGTCGTCGCCGCCGCAGCTCCAGCGGCGGAAGCTGAGGAGGATCGTGCGATGTCGTTGGAGTAATGCACCACGACTATCGCATAATCCAGGCGAACACCAACCACTGCAGAGCGGCCCAGGACCTGTTAGTGCAGGCAATGGCCGAGTGGTTGGTGAACGTAGCGGTGGTCGCCGAGCCCTACTCGATCCCCGGCAGCTGGCTGGGTGACGAGGACGACTCGGTGGCACTAGCGGCGCGGTCCTCCACGGACTCCCCTCCCCTCTCGCTATTAGAGAGGGGACCGGGATACGTGGCCGCCGCGTGGGGAGACTTAGCCCTCGTGGGCGTATATTTCTCCCCAAACCGCCCTCTCCAGGACTTTGAGAATTATCTCGGAGTCCTGGCCGCCGTGGTCGGCAGGGCGGCGCCGCGTCAGGTCTCCGTACTGGGAGACCTGAATGCCAAGTCGGTGACCTGGGGCAACCCGGCCACCGACGCTCGCGGGCGGGCGGTGGAGATGTGGGCAGCCTCCTCTGGACTCTCCCTCTTGAACAGAGGAAGCGTCCAGACATGCGTGCGGCGTGGGGGTGGCTCGATAGTGGACGTCACCTTCGCCACCCCGGCCTTAGCCGCGCGCGTGCTGAACTGGCGGGTGGACCTGGTGGAGACCATGTCGGACCACCGCTACGTGCGGTTCGACGTCTCCACCGGTGGCCCCGGAGAGATGCGGCCCCCCTCGGGGCGATCACCGTTCCCGCGGTGGGCACTAACCCGCCTGGACAGGGAGGCAGCGGTGGAGGCGGCGTTCATACAGGACTGGCTTTCACCGCCTGCCGCCGGCCTGGATGTGGACACCGTAGCGGGGCAACTGAGGGAGTCTCTGACCGAGGTATGCAACTCCAGCATGCCCCGGTCCCGCCGACCGCCACCCACACGCGCCGTGTACTGGTGGTCGGTGGAGCTGGCGGGGCTTCGAGCAGCGTGTGTGGAGGCCAGAAGGGCCTACACGCGGAGCCGGCGGCGGCGTATACGAGATCTGTCCGACGAGGACCGCCTCTATGAGGTATACATGGAGGCAAAAGCGGTCCTGGATCGGGCCATCGCCGCCGCCAGAGACTCGGCGAGAGCCGAGCTGCTGGAGGGTCTCGACAACGACCCCTTTGGTCGACCATACAAGGCGGCGCGCAACAAACTGCGCGCCTCTGGTCCCCCGGTTGCCGAGACCCTGGAGCCCTCATTTCTGGACGGGGTGGTTCAGTCCCTGTTCCCGTGCAGGGACAACTTCACCCCGCCAGTGATGGCCCCACCACGAGGGTTAGCTCCGCCAGACGGGGAAGAAGAGGAGGCCCCTCCTGTCACGGAGTCGGAACTCGGCGAGGCGATTTTCCGTCTCCGCGCCAAGAGGACGGCTCCGGGCCCCGACGGTGTCCCCGCAAAAGTGGTGGCGATCGCCGCCACTCAAATGGAGGAGAGATTTCGGGACCTCTTCAGCGCATGCCTTGCGACTGGGAGGTTCCCGGAACCGTGGAAGGAGGGGCAGCTGTGCCTCCTCCGCAAGGAGGGCCGCCCAGCAGACTCCCCCTCGGCATACCGGCCCATCGTTCTGCTCGATGAGGTCGGCAAAATGTTCGAGGGGATAATCGCTGCCCGCCTAAAGGGCCATCTGCGGGATGTCGGGCCGGACTTGTCGGACGCTCAGTACGGTTTTCGGGCTGAGCGTTCGACAGTGGACGCGCTGGCCCGTCTCAAGGGGCAGGTGAAGGGGGCGACGGAGGCGGGGGACGGACTGTTGGCTGTGTCATTCGACATAGCTAACGCCTTCAACTCCGTTCCCCACTCCACCATCCTAGAGGCGCTCCGATTCCACGGAGTGCCTCGATACCTGCGCAGTCTGCTGGCCAGCTACCTGGAGGATCGGGCGATCCTCCTGGTGAACAGGAATGGCCAAGTCCGGCGGTACGCCGTCGAAGCCGGTGTTCCACAGGGGTCAGTCGTAGGACCTCTCCTCTGGAACATCGGCTACGATTGGCTCCTGCGGGGAACTCTCCTCCGAGGCACGAGTGTCATTTGCTACGCGGATGACACTCTCCTCACCGCCCGGGGGGGGAGTTTCAGGGAGGCGGCAAGTCTGGCCTCTGCGGGCGGATCCTTGGTCGCGGAGAGGATCCGCCGCCTAGGTTTAACGGTAGCGCTGCGCAAGACCGAGGCCGTCTTCTTCCACGGACCACGGCAGCGCCCCCCACCTGACGCCCACATCTTCGTGGAGGGCGTCAGAATCGAGGTAAAGGCCCAGATGAAATATCTGGGCCTTGTCATTGACAGCAGGTGGCGCTTCGGCCCGCATTTTAGCGGGCTGTCGTCGCGCCTGCTGAAGACCGCGGGCGCGCTGTCGTGGTTGCTTCCCAATTTGGAAGGGCCCAGCGCACGATGCCGGCAACTTTATGCCGGCATCTTGAAGAGCATGGCCCTCTACGGGGCCCCCATCTGGGAAGACTCCCTCCAGCGGAGAGAGAACGCCGCCGCCTTGCGGGCGCCCCAAAGGGCCATAGCCCAGCGGGTGGCGCGGGCCTACCGCACGGTGGGATTTGCGGCGGCATGTGCTCTGGCCGGCACCCCCCCTTGGGAGCTCGAGGCGTGGGTGCTCGCCAGAGTGTATGAATGGACGGCGGGGCGGAGGGCGAGAGGAGAACGCCCAGTCCCGGAAGAGCGGGAGGCCGTCCGGCGGGAGGCGAGGGACGCCATCGTCGTCCATTGGACGGAGGACCTTGCCTCCGCAGCCTTCGGCCGCAGAACCCTCGACGCGATCGGGCCGGTCCTGCGAGACTGGCTCGATCGGCCGCACGGGCTTCTCTCGTTTCGGCTCGTGCAGGTGCTGTCCGGGCACGGTTGCTTCGGTTCGTACCTGCACCGAATCGGACGGGAGGAGACGCCGGCGTGCTGCGACTGCGGCGCGGCGGAGGACACGGCGCAGCACACCCTCGAGGTGTGCCCGGCGTGGTCTGAGCTGCGCAGCAGTCTCAGCGCGGCGGTCGGACCGGACCTCTCGCTCCCCGCGTTGGTTAACACCATGCTGGAGGATGAGAGGTCCTGGGCGGCAGTCGCCTCCTTCTGTGAACATGTCATGTCCCAGAAGGAGGCAGCGGAGCGCACGCGGGAGGACGACCCTCACGCGGTGGCGCTCCGAAGGCGGAGGAGAGGTCGAAGAAGACGTCAGTGACGGTCAGCTTCGACCCCTCCTAGGTGGAGGCCAGCAGGCAACGGGCGCGGGGGTAACCTTGCCTGCATTGCACAGACCTCCACCAGTGCCGGACGGGAATGGCCAGGTGTTCCCGGCCATTCCCGTAACCCCCCCCCCCCCCCGGGCTGGGGCTGGGAGGGGGGGCATGCGGGGCCCGCCACCTAGGCGGGCTTGCGCCGGGAGGGTTGTGGAAGTTTGTTTCCCATGGCCCTCCCATCACGGCGATGCGGGAACACCGCTGAGTTTTTAGTGGGTAGACTGTCCTTCCGACAGGAGTCCCACATACCCCGTCTCGTCCCCCGCGAGCGGGCATGCATAAAGCATTTTCTCAGCGGGAAAAAAAAAAAAAAAAAAAAAAAAAAAAAAAAAAAAAAAAAAAAAAAAAAAAAAAAAAAAAAAAAAAAAAAAAAAAAAAAGGTTAGGTTAGGTTAGGTTAGGTTAGGTTAGGTTAGGTTCCGGGCGTCGGCGGAGGGCGGACAACGCCCTCTTCCGGCCCCCCTAAATGGGTCCAGGGGCGACGGATCTGGGGAAATCCGTCGCCCCCTACTTCTTAGGACCCGAGATGGCGGCGCGTAGTGTTCCACGCGCGCCTCTATTTGATGTAAGGGGGGAGTTTAACACCTCACTCCCCCCCTAACGCGAGGTGGCCCGCACAGGCGGGCCGGCACTAGCCGGGGATCGCGGAAGTCACTTTTGTTCCCGTGATCTCCGGTGCAAGTGTGAGGCGGAACACCGGGGTGGTTTTAGTCAGTAAGAGTCTGACAGACCCCTCCGCCCTCCCCAGGGCGGAGGACATCCATGAGGATTTCCCCCCGTAAACAAAAAAAAAAAAAAAAAAAGGTTAGGTTAGGTTAGGTTAGGTTAGGTTAGGTTAGGTTAGGTTAGGTTAGGTTAGGTTAGGTTAGGTTAGGTTCCCCCCGGTGGGTTCCCGCATTGTCGTTGCGGGGGGCTCAGTAGCCGTGGTTTTCCCCACCCACGGTGAAGCGAAGAGGAACCCGAGGAGGGGCCGCTCGTCAGGGCTTTGTCCGCTAAGCCGACGACGTAGCGGCCAACCAGTTGCGGTGCCGCGGGGCGGCATAGCAACTGGTGCTGGGGGTAGTGGGCCGCGGCGGGAGAGGAGTGGTGTATGGAGATCGCCACTTTCCTCACCTTCCGCGGTCTGGACGGAGCTGCCATCATTAGATGGCGGACGCGGTGGGGCCGCAGGGGAGGAGGAGTGTCGGTATTGCGTAGGCCGCTCTCCCTATCCCCTGCGGCCGAAAAGTGGTAGGCGGCGGGGCCACTATCCTGACCCGCCGCAGGGAGACCAAGGGTGCCATACACGGGGTCGTTTGGCACCCATGCGCTGTCTGGTGCCCGGGGTGGTCCGGCGTGCCGTGTGTTCTGGTCCGCCGGTGATGGGGGTCATTCCCCTAAGAGGAGGGTCCGGTGACGGACAGCCGCGGCGGGTTCGCGGATGGTTTTCGCGTTCCCGTGTTCCCGCCATAAGCGGCACTGGACACCGTGGAGTTTTAGTGGGTTAGAGTCCCACATAACTGCGCTATCTCCCCGTGGTAGCGCAGTATGCATGAGCATTTCTCCACGTAAAAAAAAAAAAAAAAAAAAAAAAAAAAAAAAAAAAAAAAAAAAAAAAAAAAAAAAAAAAGGTTAGGTTAGGTTAGGTTAGGTTTTTTTTTTTTTTTTTTTTTGTTTTGGCAGGAGTGGGAAATCCTCATGGACGCCCAGACTGCCTCACTAGTGACGCAGTCTGGGCAGTGCCGGACTCTTACCGGCTAAAACCCACTCCTGCCCTTGCTCAGTGTCCCTCTGACATAGTCAGAGACCTTGTTTTGACTTTAAAATATTGTTTTTGAATTTCATTTGATTTTATTGATTTTTGAATAAAGTTTTATCTAATATTAAATTTTTAATCTGTCTTATTTATTTTTCCTAAATTTAGTTTGTTGTTACATTTTATTTCCTGATTTATTGTTGTATGCTTTGTCTCTATATAGATGTTTATATATTAAAAGCATAGCTTTATGTTTCCTTGTTACGATTGATAACTTTTCTTATTATTACAGGTTAGGTTAGGTTAGGTTAGGTTAGGTTAGGTTAGGTTAGGTTAGGTTAGGTTAGGTTGGGGTGCAGGCAGAAAACCTCCTCGTGTGCCAGATGGCTGCTCGTTCCTTTCGAATACGTTCGGGGGAAAGGGCAGTTTTTCGGGCCGGTGCACCCTGGGCACGGCCAATAGTCTCTCCACGTACATCTTACGGAGAGGGTATTGACTGTGGCGAATTTCTGCGGGCGGGGGAGCCTTATGCTCCGGGGTCGGTCGACTTAGACCGCCCGACGGTTGCCTACTCACCGCTATTTTATAGAGGGTGAGTGGGACGTTTCTCCACATGTGGAGAAACATGGGCGGGCATGGGGGGCCCGCCACCTAGGAGGGCTTGCGCCGGGAGGGTTGTGGAAGTTTGTTTCCCATGGCCCTCCCATCACGGCGATGCGGGAACACCCCTGAGTTTTTAGTGGGTAGACTGTCATTCTGACAGGAGTCCCACATACCCCGTCTCGTCCCCCGCGAGCGGGCATGCATAAAGCATTTTCTCAGCGAGAAAAAAAAAAAAAAAAAAAAAAAAAAAAAAAAAAAGGTTAGGTTAGGTTAATATATATAAATCTCGTGTCACAATGTTTGTTCTCAATGGACTCCTAAACCACTTAACCGATTATAATAAAATTCGCACACCATGTGCAGTTCGATCCAACTTGAGAGATAGGATAGTTTAAATCTCAAATTATAGTCGCAATTTTAATTTATTGCTAATTATTTGACAGTCACAATTATCTGTTAACTCCAAATGATTCTAACAGATGTCGATACCTTTCGACTGGGTTGAGTAAGTAATCAATAGATGGCGCTGCTATGGTAAATCTACGAACGTGTCATATAAGCTACATTTTAACAGCATAATTACCACGTGTTGTTGACGCTATAAAATTAATTAAATTTATTTTGTAGTGAACGAAATACCGTATAATTCAATTATTTCCACTTTTTAAATTTTTGGTGTTAGCATAGCCGGCCACGTGTTACTTAGACTGAAGTGTAAATTGAATTCATATTATAATGAAGATAATACAGTGAAATTAATCCTGTTTTTTACTTATTTGTGCTTCATTGATCAAAACACAATTCCCTACACTTTTTCAACAGTTGTACAAATATTTTTTTTTATTGTTTTTATTTAACCTCTATTAAAAAATATTTAGCACTTATTATTTCAATGTGCTATGATAACAAGTTTTTCAGATTTTTTTTCAATTTAGCCACAGCAACGCGTGGCCGGGTCAGCTAGTTTGTATATATAAAATAAGTGTTATTGTGTATGTTAGTTTGTTTCCCATGGCCCTCCCATCACGGCGATGCGGGAACACCCCTGAGTTTTTAGTGGGTAGACTGTCATTCTGACAGGAGTCCCACATACCCCGTCTCGTCCCCCGCGAGCGGGCATGCATAAAGCATTTTCTCAGCGAGAAAAAAAAAAAAAAAAAAAAAAGGTTAGGTTAGGTTAGGTTAGGTTAGGTTAGGTTGGGGTGCAGGCAGAAAACCTCCTCGTGTGCCAGATGGCTGCTCGTTCCTTTCGAATACGTTCGGGGGAAAGGGCAGTTTTTCGGGCCGGTGCACCCTGGGCACGGCCAATAGTCTCTCCACGTACATCTTACGGAGAGGGTATTGACTGTGGCGAATTTCTGCGGGCGGGGGAGCCTTATGCTCCGGGGTCGGTCGACTTAGACCGCCCGACGGTTGCCTACTCACCGCTATTTTATAGAGGGTGAGTGGGACGTTTCTCCACATGTGGAGAAACATGGGCGGGCATGGGGGGCCCGCCACCTAGGAGGGCTTGCGCCGGGAGGGTTGTGGAAGTTTGTTTCCCATGGCCCTCCCATCACGGCGATGCGGGAACACCCCTGAGTTTTTAGTGGGTAGACTGTCATTCTGACAGGAGTCCCACATACCCCGTCTCGTCCCCCGCGAGCGGGCATGCATAAAGCATTTTCTCAGCGAGAAAAAAAAAAAAAAAAAAAAAAAAAAAAAGGTTAGGTTAGGTTAGGTTAGGTTGGGTTCCCCCCCGGTGGGTTCCCGCATTGTCGTTGCGGGGGGGCTCAGTAGCCGTGGTTTTCCCCACCCACGGTGAAGCGAAGAGGAACCCGAGGAGGGGCCGCTCGTCAGGGCTTTGTCCGCTAAGCCGACGACGTAGCGGCCAACCAGTTGCGGTGCCGCGGGGCGGCATAGCAACTGGTGCTGGGGGTAGCGGGCCGCGGCGGGAGAGGAGTGGTGTATGGAGATCGCCACTTTCCTCACCTCCGCGGTCTGGACGGAGCTGCCATCGTTGGATGGCGGCCACGGTGGGGCCGCAGGGGAGGAGGAGTGTCGGTATTGCGTAGGCCGCTCTCCCTATCCCCTGCGGCCGAAAAGTGGTAGGCGGCGGGGCCACTGTCCTGACCCGCCGCAGGGGGACCAAGGGTGCCATACACGGGGTCGTTTGGCACCCATGCGCTGTCTGGTGCCCGGGGTGGTCCGGCGTGCTGTGTGTTCTGGTGCGCCGGTGATGGGGGTCATTCCCCTAAGAGGAGGGTCCGGTGACGGACAGCCGCGGCGGGTTCGCGGATGGCTTTCGCGTTCCCGTGTTCCCGCCATAAGCGGCACTGGAGGACACCGTGGAGTTTTAGTGGGTTAGAGTCCCACATAACTGCGCTATCTCCCCGTGGTAGCGCAGTATGCATGAGCATTTCTCCACGTAAAAAAAAAAAAAAAAAAAAAAAAAAAGGTTAGGTTGGGTTAGGTTAGGTTTTTTTTTTTTTTTTTTTTTTTTTTTTTTTTTTTTTTTTTTTTTTTTTTTTTTTTTTTTTTTTTTTTTTTTTTTTTTTTTTTTTTTTTTTTTTTTTTTTACGGACTAGTTCCGCCAACGTGATTGGCGCCTATTCTTTATCTTCAACCTCGTCCATACCAGTTCTCGCTTACATGCCTCTCGTACTTCCATGCTACATACTTTATCTTTCTGTCATCCATCTCCGTTCATCCTGTGGGTGAACGGAGATGGATGACAGGTTAGGTTAGGTTAGGTTAGGTTAGGTTAGGTTAGGTTAGGTTAGGTTAGGTTAGGTTAGGTTTTTTTTTTTTTTTTTTTTTGTTTTGGCAGGAGTGGGAAATCCTCATGGACGCCCAGACTGCCTCACTTGTGACGCAGTCTGGGCAGTGCCGGACTCTTACCGGCTAAAACCCACTCCTGCCCTTGCTCAGTGTTCCTCTGACATTATCAGAGCCCTTGTTCGTCATAGTTTTGATTTTATAATCTTTCGTTAGATAACTTATCGGTCTGTTCTGTTTCAGGTTTTGTAACTTTCCTGGAAGGAGTCACCTCACTTCATCCACTATTTGATCTTGCCTGTTATTATATACCTTCATGTGTTTATTATGAGTTTTTTTTACATCTTACATTTCTATTTAAACTTATTTCTCTATATTTTTATTTTTGTATTTTTTTTTTTTTTTTTTTTTTTGAACTTATTTATGCTTATACCGGTTAGGTTAGGTTAGGTTAGGTTAGGTTAGGTTAGGTTAGGTTAGGTTAGGTTAGGTTAGGTTAGGTTTTTTTTTTTTTTTTTTTTTTTTTTTTTTTTTTTTTTTTTTTTTTTTTTTTTTTTTTTTTTTTTGGCAGGAGTGGGAAATCCTCATGGACGCCCAGACTACCTCACTTGTGACGCAGTCTGGGCAGTGCCGGACTCTTACCGGCTAAAACCCACTCCTGCCCTTGCTCAGTGTCCCTCTGACATTATCAGAGCCCTTGGTAATACGGTTTTCTGATTGTTACCAATCTTTCGGTTTATATTTGGAGCAGTCCTGTTTTAGGAAGAATTATTGATTTCCTGGAAGCAGTGTTTGCTTCACACACACTATCCATAGAACTGATGCCTATTTTTGTCATGGGTGATTTTCAGAAGCTTTAATCCCACATGCCTGATAAATAACTAATTAACTTATATTACGTCTATTTTTATTTTTGTATTTTTTTTTTCTGTTTTTTCTAGCCTAACTATACTATTTCCAATAAAATTATACCTATTACTTAATCAATACTACATTTATGCTATGGCTATCCTAATATATACACAATATATCATATAGACATAATTTTATCATCTAAGTTTTATTTCAAATCCTATCGCTTTAGTTGCTAATTGTTTAATAGTATCTTCCCGGCGTTTACGTTTTGTCAATCCTGGCAGATTTACAGTTGCTATTACGAGTTCAGTATTAACTTTAACTTTGTCCTGCTTTTCATTAAGGTACTTCCAGGTTTCGATCTGTGCTGCCGATGATTCGTAATAACAATTTTCTTTTTGTTTCAGGTGCTGCTCGACGACCTGCGCACTCCAGACCGATGCAACACTTTGAATGCGGCTCGCGGCGTCGGACCACAACGGTAAGCTAAATTTGGTACTAATAATAGTTATGATATCGGTATTTATGCATTTGATTAAACTACTTGTAATTTTTATATCAATTATATTGTCGAGGTTTTCAAGTTCTTGTGAATTTAATTTGGAGACAGCTACTAATTGGGTCAATTTCTTATGAAGTTGGCTCCAATTTGCTTCTCTTGAGTTCCAATTTATTGAGGCTCTACTAATGTTTGTTGCTTTGGGTTTCTGCATATTCATTTTATAATCAATACCGTTGTGGTTCTTACTTCTGGGCAAAGCTGGATGCACCTTAGCAGTACGCCACCGACAAGCGTGCCAATGCGTCCCATTTAACGCGAATGGGGCACACGTTGTCGAAGGCGTTGTGGTCCGTGCGATCCAGCTTTGCCGACAGACAATTGTGGCATTTTGGTGTTTCTTCTGCCAGCCGCGACGGACAGTCGGCACGCAGGTGGGGGTCACCGCAGTGTATGCAGAGATCGGCGAGCCTCGTGCACAGTTTCCTGCCATGGCCGAAGCACAGGCAGCGAGTGCACTGCACCAATGGCGACTGATCCTGCACTCGCACCCGCTGCAGGTCAATGTGCACGCGACCCGCCGTAGTCAGCCGCTGCCACACAGTCGGGGACACCTGCAGGATGACATGGCACATGTGGGGGTTCCTCGTCTTACGACGGTACTTCACCCCCAACCTCACATCACCTGCAGGAATATCCCCGATCAGGTGGGCGTTCTGCCGCTCCAGGGCTTGCGTAAGTTCCACGTCTGAGTGGCAGGAGAGGACGTCCTTGATAATTATCAGAGGGTCCTTGTTTTTAACCTCTTCTGCCACCAGATTGCCAGCCTTCCGAATTCGTGCGGTCACCCTCGTCAGCTCCTCTCGAGTCCTAAAACCGACCACCACCTTCTGGTCCCTCGCCTTGCGCAATCGCTCAACCCTGGTGCCCTCAGCTCGGGCATCGATCGCCGTCCTCAGCTTCTCAATAACCTCTTCACTCGTGTCCTGATCATTCACAGATGATACCACCACCGAGTGAAGAGGTTCTTGGATGTTCTGCTTCGGACCAGCAGCGATTTCCGCGAAAGACGGCCCCTGGCCTGCGACGTAGCGAGGGACCAGCTGGAGTTGCTCCGACAGAGCCTGAGTGTGTTCTTTGCACTCCTGCAACTCCTGCTTGTGCTGTTGCAGGCCTTCCACAAGGCTTTTCATTAGCTCTGTTGATTTATCTGTGGTCGGCTTAGGCTCCATTCGGGTTTCCGGTTGGCTTTCCTCACAGGTTACTGCTTCTCTTTCAGCTTCAGCCTCCTTCACCAACTGGTAAAGTCTTTCAACAGCCCGCGTGATCTCATCTTTTATCTCCTTCTTCAGGTTTCTGGAGCTCAGGAGTTGAATTTTTGCCTTTGTGAGGCAAGCCTTTGCTTCCGTGGTTCTATTTAGGTACCTCACGGGTTGCACTTCCCGCGGCGTGGTCTCTTCAGTCCGCTCAGGCTGTTTTGTTCCTTCAGGCTTACTCAGGTGTGCGAGCGTTGCCTTGGATTTTATTCTCGGGGGAGTAGTCACAAGGGCTTTCTTCGGTGGCGTTGGGGTTTTGAGAAGCTGTCCAGACCTTGGTCGGTCAGCCTCCAACTCACCAAAGCTTCGCCTCACCGACGGGCCAGCCTGTGCCGGTCGTGACATCCCCTCGTCTGAACTCTCCTCCGAGACCCTTATCGACGGCGAGGCCCTGGACACCGGCGAGCTCGCGGTCTTCTTGGCCGGTGTACGAAACATGGCGCTGGTGAGCGTGAAGGTCAAATTCATATACCGCCCGGTCAGAGGAAACTGGTAATGCTTTGTGTCCCTGTAAAGGGGGGATGCACAGAAGCAACTAAATAAACGAAATTATAAAATATATTAAATCTTCCTTCGGTCTACGGACCGACAGGTCAATAACTCCTACTAATCTAACAAAATAAAAGGTCTAAAGCTAAAAATAAAAGTTCAATACTTTGCCAAAACCAGACTCGTCCACCTGGCCACTAGTAACAGGGTGGGCTGGCGGGCAAAATTTTTTCGCGTTTTCGTCAATATTATCAGTCAGATGGTGTTAGGTAGCCTAATTAGGAACAACTCAGCTGAAAACAGCGTCAAAATGCGTCACCTGGAAGCAAAGTTATGACGATTCTATGCAAACTTGGTTCGGTCAGGTAGATTTTTGTACCTACCAGCTATATAGAACAAACGAAAATTCTATGTAATAAAGTGGCTATATACGCTAGGCGCACGGGCGAGGTGTCGAAAGACGCGTCTCCGCGCGATCTAGCTAACTATGGCGTTACTGAAAATTGTGCTGAACAAAAATGTTGTTTTTCAGGTGAAAAACGTGAATTTTGAAAGAAAATTTTAACAAAACCAGGAATACAAACTACCCTATATGACTCGGACTCGCGGAACGCGCACCGGAATGCAGGTAAGGCAGGTAAGTATCTATTTCAACTAATTTAAACGGGATTTACGGGAAGAATTTTGAAATAAAAATTACTTTATGTTTCCTATACAAAAATTTGCATGAATTTTCTAAGTCTATGTGAGCGAGAAAATTTTTTCGCGTTTTCGTCAATATTATCAGTCAGATGGTGTTAGGTAGCCTAATTAGGAACAACTCAGCTGAAAACAGCGTCAAAATGCGTCACCTGGAAGCAAAGTTATGACGATTCTATGCAAACTTGGTTCGGTCAGGCAGATTTTTGTACCTACCAGCTATATAGAACAAACGAAAATTCTATGTAATAAAGTGGCTACATACGCTAGGCGCACGGGCGAGGTGTCGAAAGACGCGTCTCCGCGCGATCTAGCTAACTATGGCGTTACTGAAAATTGTGCTGAACAAAAATGTTGTTTTTCAGGTGAAAAACGTGAATTTTGAAAGAAAATTTTGACAAAACCTGGAATACCAACTACCCTATATGACTCGCCCTCGCGGAACGCGCACCGGAATGCAGGTAAGGCAGGTAAGTATCTGTTTCAACTAATTTCAACGGGATTTACGGGAAGAATTTTGAAATAAAAATTACTTTATGTTTCCTATACAAAAATTTGCATGAATTTTCCAAGTCGATTAGCGAGAAAAATTTTTTCGCGTTTTCGTCAATATTATCAGTCAGATGGTGTTAGGTAGCCTAATTAGGAACAACTCAGCTGAAAACAGCGTCAAAATGCGTCACCTGGAAGCAAAGTTATGACCGGGTTAGGTTAGGTTAGGTTAGGTTAGGTTAGGTTAGGTTAGGTTAGGTTAGGTTAGGTTAGGTTAGGTTAGGTTAGGTTAGGTTAGGTTAGGTTAGGTTAGGTTAGGTTAGGTTAGGTTAGGTTAGGTTAGGTTAGGTTAGGTTAGGTTAGGTTAGGTTAGGTTAGGTTAGGTTAGGTTAGGTTAGGTTAGGTTAGGTTAGGTTAGGTTAGGTTAGGTTAGGTTAGGTTAGGTTAGGTTAGGTTAGGTTAGGTTAGGTTAGGTTAGGTTAGGTTAGGTTAGGTTAGGTTAGGTTAGGTTAGGTTAGGTTAGGTTAGGTTAGGTTAGGTTAGGTTAGGTTAGGTTAGGTTAGGTTAGGTTAGGTTAGGTTAGGTTAGGTTAGGTTAGGTTAGGTTAGGTTAGGTTAGGTTAGGTTAGGTTAGGTTAGGTTAGGTTAGGTTAGGTTAGGTTAGGTTAGGTTAGGTTAGGTTAGGTTAGGTTAGGTTAGGTTAGGTTAGGTTAGGTTAGGTTAGGTTAGGTTAGGTTAGGTTAGGTTAGGTTAGGTTAGGTTAGGTTAGGTTAGGTTAGGTTAGGTTAGGTTAGGTTAGGTTAGGTTAGGTTAGGTTAGGTTAGGTTAGGTTAGGTTAGGTTAGGTTAGGTTAGGTTAGGTTAGGTTAGGTTAGGTTAGGTTAGGTTAGGTTAGGTTAGGTTAGGTTAGGTTAGGTTAGGTTAGGTTAGGTTAGGTTAGGTTAGGTTAGGTTAGGTTAGGTTAGGTTAGGTTAGGTTAGGTTAGGTTAGGTTAGGTTAGGTTAGGTTAGGTTAGGTTAGGTTAGGTTAGGTTAGGTTAGGTTAGGTTAGGTTAGGTTAGGTTAGGTTAGGTTAGGTTAGGTTAGGTTAGGTTAGGTTAGGTTAGGTTAGGTTAGGTTAGGTTAGGTTAGGTTAGGTTAGGTTAGGTTAGGTTAGGTTAGGTTAGGTTAGGTTAGGTTAGGTTAGGTTAGGTTAGGTTAGGTTAGGTTAGGTTAGGTTAGGTTAGGTTAGGTTAGGTTAGGTTAGGTTAGGTTAGGTTAGGTTAGGTTAGGTTAGGTTAGGTTAGGTTAGGTTAGGTTAGGTTAGGTTAGGTTAGGTTAGGTTAGGTTAGGTTAGGTTAGGTTAGGTTAGGTTAGGTTAGGTTAGGTTAGGTTAGGTTAGGTTAGGTTAGGTTAGGTTAGGTTAGGTTAGGTTAGGTTAGGTTAGGTTAGGTTAGGTTAGGTTAGGTTAGGTTAGGTTAGGTTAGGTTAGGTTAGGTTAGGTTAGGTTAGGTTAGGTTAGGTTAGGTTAGGTTAGGTTAGGTTAGGTTAGGTTAGGTTAGGTTAGGTTAGGTTAGGTTAGGTTAGGTTAGGTTTTTTTTTTTTTTTTTTTTTTTTTTTTTTTTTTTTTTTTTTTTTTTTTTATACTTCTACCTCCAACATGATCGGAGCCTATGCCTGTCTGCTTTATCTTTCATACCAGTTCTCGCATTTTTGCTTCTCGCACTTTTATTCCACATACTTTGTCTTTCTTTCATTCGTCCTCATTCGAGTCTTTTATGGGTGGGATTCCCAGCTATCAGCGGCTTTCTGAATATCTAAGTTTATTAGATCTATTTATTTACATATATTTATGTTTTGGGTGCGACACATTGAATTGTCACAGTGCATTCCCAGCTATCAGCTGTTTTCTGGATATTTCAGTTTTACTAACTGCACATTTTTATATATATCAGTTTTGGGTGCAACACAAAATAACAATGACACGGTTTTTTAATATGGCTATACATTAGACCTTATTCTATGTTTTGGTTACATCTGTCTTAACTAGTTTTAAAATATTAAACATTTACTTTCTTATAATTGTCCTTATAAAAATCTTGTACATTTTTCCTTACTCTACGCTTATGTCTAATTTACAATGTTATTTCTTTCTTACAGCTACTTAGGGATAATATTTTACAGATCTTTCCTTATCATAATTTTGTCTTACAGAGACGGGGAGCAGTATTTAGTGTTGCTTTCTACATATATTTATTTATATTCCAAACTTATTTCTATTTTTACATTGTATTAGCTTCCTAACTTTTGTTACACTATTTTTTATCTTATTCATACTATGCTAGTCCTTAATATAAGCCATTATATTAGGACAGCATACTTTCTTATACTGTCTTGTTTCTATTTATAACCTGTGATGCTATTTCGCTACAATATTTTAGAAATTCGTTCCTTTTCTTTCCCGCCATCAACTCCGACGCATTCCCGGCAACTAGCTCGACATCGAGTTGCTGCTCCATCTCGTATCGCTTTTTTGCGTTCATTTGGCATTCAAACAGAATGTGCGGAACTGACTCCTCGACACCAGGCTCACCACAGGCACACGATGGATTCTCCTTACACTTGAAGCGTTTCAAGTATGCAGAGAACCCACCGTGCCCTGTCAAAATTTGTGTGGTTATACTCGTGTGTGTCATCTTCCGCACCACACCGTACGCTGTAACCGCGTCTGGAAAGAAAATTTTTGTGCCTGAAGCCGTGTCACCCGTCCGATATCTCCCGTTCCACTCCTCAAGCGTTTCCGACCGGATTCGTCGCTTGACGAATGAAACGGGACACAGGTCGTAGTCCGGCCTTTTCCTCAACCCCAGGGCGGCCTCCTTCGCGAGTTGGTCAGCTCTCTCGTTTCCCTCCAACCCTGCGTGGGCTTTTATCCAAAACAGGGAGACACTCTTGTTCTGGAGCTTACAGCGTCGTAAGGTGTCTCTTGTTTCCACGGCCAAGGGGTGGGGGGAACTTGCGTTGATTACCGACTGAAGAGCCGCCATAGAGTCGCTGAAAATGCCGAACGTGGCTTCACGGGACTTGAGCACTTCCCCTGCTGCTCTTTGCAGGGCCAGGAGTTCTGCCTGGTATACGGTGCAGTAAGATGGCATGGCAAGCTTGAGGGCTTTTGTCTCGGCAGTGCCGTTCCACAAGGATAGCGCCGCTCCGACTCTGCCCTCAATCTTGCTGCCATCGGTGAAGATCCTCACAGCAAAATCGCTGTGGTTTCGATATTGTTCTTCGTCTACCAGGCTATTGAACTTCAGGTTAATTTGCTCTGCGGGGTGTGGGGCTTCCAGCGCTGGTGCCATCCGCTCTACCTCCCTGCCCCCCAGTGTGGGCCGGGGTACACCCCTCCTGGCTCCGTATAATGCAGCTGCTTCTCGAATACGAAGATCGAGCGGGAGTATCCCAGCCAGCACCAGAGCCGAGTTCAAGGAGACAGTGCGGTATGCTCTGCATATTTTCTGGGCAATTCCACGCTGGACGGTCCCAAGCTGCTTGATGATGCCCAACTTTTCAGCGGCCGGTGCCCAAACGCTCGCGGCGTACAGGATTATGGGCTCTATGCATGCAATATACATTAGGCGTATGACCTCTGGGTTCAACCCCCAGCTGACCCTTGCGGCTCTACACAGCTGCTTGTAAATGGCGATTGCCTTCCTGCAGACCAGTGAGACATGGGTGTTGAAAGTCAGCTTGTGGTCGATTGTAACACCCAGAAGCTTGATCTCTTTTGACATGCCAATGTCAATCCCCCCCATGCTGAGGCGTGGTGTGTCATATTTCAGTTTCCTGGTTACCACCATCGCGGTTGTTTTTTGTGGTGCAAATTTTAGTTTGTTCTCGACACCCCACGCCAGAACATGGTTGAGAGCGGCATTGGCACATTCCTCCACCTCCAGCGCGGTCTCTCCATCGAAGACCAGGAGGACGTCGTCCGCAAAAGCCTGGATGTAATTCCCCCTGCTCTCTGCTGATTTTAGGAGGGGGTCCAGAATTAGGTTCCACAGGATTGGACCTCCAATTGAGCCCTGGACACATCCCTTGTTTGTGTCCTTTTTATATACCTCCCCACCGTACCTGACCGATACTTTTCGGTTACTAAGGTAGCTATCGATGACCCGCCTGAGATTAAGTGGGCAATTTTCCTCGGCCAGACGGACTCTTATCGCTGGCCACCAGGCGCTGTCGAAGGCTCCCTCTATGTCTAGGGATACAAGCGTAACAATCCTTTTTTGTGCTAGTTTTTTGTTTATGTGCTGCATGAGAGCATAGAGGGAGTCCTCGGTGCTTCTTTGTGGCATGAATCCGTACTGTCGGATGCTCATCCTTGGAAGGAGGTGGTACTTCAAGCGGGCCACCAGCATCTTCTCGTAAATTTTTCCCAGTATGGGCAGTAGCCCTATCGGCCTATAGGATTTGGGAGTGAAATAGCTTTCTTTCCCGGGCTTCCTCAATATGACTACTGTTGCCTCCTTCCAGGGGGTGGGGAAGAAATGATGTTCCAAGCATTTATTTAGGAACCTTAGGAACAGTTCCAGGTCATCACTCACGGCGTGGCAGCAAATGTCGGCGGTGAGGCCATCGGAGCCCGGTGCCTTCTTTGGATTGAAGGACTCCATAGAATTTTTTAGTTCTGCCGTCGTGAACGGCGGGTCACAGGAAGCATCTTGTTCTCCGCTGTTCACGTTTTCGGCCTTTATTCTGATGGATCGGTGATCTGCATTGTCACATTCAAGGAGGTCCTCTGGGTAGAATGATTCCGCCAACAATTTGACGGAACCCTTCGCATCCAGAACATCACCGTCTCTTTCTAGTGGCAGGTCCTCCACCCTACACTGCGTCCTACCTATCACCCTGTAAATTCCCTCCCAAACCCCCTCACTATTCTGCTTCCCACAGAACTCCTTCCAACTCTCGGTCTGAGCCTTGGCCGCTTCTATTTCATACTCTTCTTTTTGTTTCAGGTACTCTTCTATGACTTTCGACTTCCGGATTGGGGCGGCACAGCGAATCCTGCGCTTCTTGGTAGCGACGGTCTTCTTGATCTCATCGAGTCTCTCGGACCACCACGGCAAGGTAAGTTCCTCCTGGACTTTTTTGTTAGGCATTGAGTGCTTACATGCTTTGTTGACTGCTTTTGTAAAGTTAATAGTTAAAGTGTCAATTTGCTCTGTTTCTGTTATGTTATCTATTTCAGTTGCTGTAAATTTATAGTCTATTTTCAATTGGCCAAGTTTCTCATGAAAATTGTCCCAATTGGCTTTCTTCGTATTAAATATCCTAGTCGTTCTTTCTACTTTTATTCCTTTAGATTTCTGCAAGAGGATCCTAAACGTGATGCCGTTGTGATCCGAGCTCGTGAGACCTTCGTCAACCCTCCAGTCGTCTATGCGGTCCAGGATGTCATTGGAGCAGGCGGTAACGTCCACATGACTGCTGTAACGTTTCCCTCCTCGGATAGTGTCGAAAGTCGGTATTTCCCCTCGGTTTAGAATATTCAAGTCAAGCTCGCCGAGAGTTCCTGCCACCTCTTCCCCCCTGAGATCGACCGTTGGGCTGCCCCACCATGTGCTCTTTGCGTTGGCGTCACCTCCAAAGATCATTTTCTTGGAACCGATGGCGAGCCTAATTTGTTTCAGGTGTTCTAAATAGGGCTCAATAGGCTGGTCTGGCTCAAAGTAAAAGGAGACAAGCGTGATCTCCCAGGCACTGGTCTGGATTCCCACCACTGAAATGTTGTTTGTGGTGAGTTTCGGGTACTGTTTGACAGTGAAGTCGCTGTTGAAGACAGCTATTGCTGCTTTGACGGTCCCTTCTCCTATGCCAGTGTTCTGGAAGATTCTAACGCCCCTGTAACTCCTCATAACTTTCGTTGCTGCCACGTACGGTTCCTGAAGAAGCGCCACCGCTATTCCGCGCTTCGTAGCCTCTATTAACAGCTCATTGGTAGCCAGCTTCTTGCGTTGGAGGTTTGCCTGTAATACTCCATAGTGGGTATTTTCTGTTGGGGTGCCCTTAGCAATACGCAACAGTCGATCTGGCCACGTCATCCCATTTCCTGCGTACAGGGCAGTCGTGGCTGAACGCATTGTGCGGCGTGCCGTATTCTATTTTCGCCTTTGTACAGTTTCTACAGGCGGGTGGTGAGCTTGAGAGCCAGTCCGGGCATTCTGCTCTCAGATGGGGACCGCCGCAGTGACTACACAGGTCTGCAGGCTCTTTGCAGAACCGCTTGCCGTGCCCGAAACCCAGACAGCGAGTACATTGAACCAGCGGGGTCTGATCCTCAACCCTGACACGCTGGAGATCAATGTGTACAGTCCCAACATCTATTGCTCGTCGCCAGATGGTGGGAGACACGCATACGATGACGTGGCCAATATGGGGGTTCCGAGTCCTTCTCCTATACCTGACCTCCACTCTGTTTTCCCCACTGTCGAGGCCGCTAAAAATACCCTGGTTCTGGTTTCTAAACGCTTTAAGAACGTCTTCGTCGGTATTGACTACCAAGACGTTCTTCAAGATCAGAAGTGGGTCCTTATTTTTAACCTCCTCGACATTGAGGTCAAAACCTTCTTTTTGGAGTCTGTCCTTTATCTTTGTCCTTTCCTGCTCGGTTTCCAGTCCTATGATTACTTTGCGATCCTTGGCTTTCCTGACTTTTTCGACCTTTATCCAACCGTCTTTTGCGTTGACCGCTTTTCTTACTCTATCTAGGACCTCGTCACCGGTCTCTGTCTCGTCCTTAGATGTGACCACAACCGAGTGCAAAGTACTACGCTTTGGCAGTGACTTTAACCCTCCAGTTGCGGCCACACTCGCGTAAGTATTGCCCTTTTCCAGGAAATCCCTCTGGTTGTCAATGGTTACCTTAAGCTCCTCTATCTTCTTGTTGCTCTCTGCTAAGAGCTTTGCGTGTTGTTCTATAGTAGCTATTATCTTACCTGCTTCAAAATTTTGAGAAGGAGGGGGAAGAATCGATTTTTCGGCTAGTGTGGTTTCTCCTGCTAGTGAGGGCCCTTCCTTAGAGGTTTTTTGTTTGAGCCCTTTCAGCTCCGATTCGACTTCTTTGACTAGTTGGTATAGTCGTTCAGTTGCTTCAGTAATGCCGGTCTTTATCTCCGTTTTTGTGTTTCTGGAGCTGCTAAGGTGGAGTTTGGCCTTAGTCAGACAGGCTTTGGCCTCCGCTGTTCGGTCTGCGTACTTACTTTTTGGCAGTGTGCTCTCCTGCGTAAAAGCGAGCTTTAATTTATTTCTCGCAGGACCGGCCTGCGATGTCATTTCGGTTGTGGGGCTGCTACTTGTGGCCCTTTCCCCTATACTTCGTCTAACATTTGGGGGGGTAGCTGCCCCCTGTTTCGATGGTGACTTTTCACCTTCGGCTGCCTTTAATGGCGTCCTAAAACCGAACATGTTGCGAGGTATGCGTCAATATTGTAGAGAAGAAAGTCAAAAGGGACAATGGATTCAAGAGGAAATATCGTCAATAGGGACGATAGGGTCCAATGTAAAGAACGTCAATAGGGACGATAGAATAAAAACAAGACAGAATAACAATAACAAACAATTATAATAAAACAAGTCAAGACAAAGTCTTAACCAATGTCTAATAAAAAATAAAAAAAATAATAATAATAAAAATACAGTCAGTCTCTACGGAGGCTCTACACAGGCTTTCGGCACTCTGGGTACTTTTATTTGCTCTACATATAAAACAGCATCAGTTTTGGCTATCAAAACCTATTTTTTGCCTTTTTGCATTAATGGCTCTATGTAGAGTCTGCCTAATTATTTCAGTGGATAGAGCCCGCCAAGCCCAATCCAACGACCCCAAACACGGGGCACCCAGCCCTAAGCGTTACGGAGAAATCAAGCTTCAAAGATTCTGGTTACCATCCAAGATGGCGGCCAGAATGTGGTTCAAACCCGATTTCTCCGCAACCACCCGACCGAATTGTACCGTGCTTGGGCTTATCTGGCAGAGCTCGACAAGATCTATACACTGATTTACTTTTCAGGCTGAAAAAGATTTTTGTGCTGAAAATGCCTGAAAGCCTACGCAAGAGTGAGACAAGCAGAATTCAATCACCCCAAAACAAATCTCGTCGCTGTACGACCCCCCGCTACGGAGATATGGGTGTTTGAATTTTTGCCAAGATGGCGGCACAACTGTCAAAGTCAGTCTTTGGCAGGTGATACCTCCGGCGCTGCCGGTCGCAGAACAGTCGAGTTTGGGCTCCTCGGGCTTGCCCCGACTCGCTCCTTCCTGTGAGGCAAATTTCAGGATCCTGAAAAATTTCAGCCCGAAAACGCCTGAAATCTAACCTAAACGAAAGAATTTTTCCCCGCGAACCACAATATCGAAACGGCAACCCTCCACGACCTCCGAGTCCGGAACTACGCAGGATTGAACTTTTCCAAAATGGCCGCCCTAATGTCAAAGGTTGACTTCAGGTGGCCGTAACTCCGTCCTCGTTTATCGTAGAGAGACGCGGTCTCGGGTGCGGCGCTTGGTCTGTCCTCCTCTATCTGGCAAACCAAGTTTCAGGACTGAAAACTTTCAGGACTGAAAAATTCCTGAAACTTACAGGAAATGTTTCCCTTTGTATCTCCCTGGGAACCGTGGAAATCCGAATGTTCTGCGCCCAATAGCTTCCGAGATAAACTATGTTAAAGTTGTCAACCG